>CM046436.1:27845123-29264597 GCA_025506505.1 Flaveria sonorensis | reverse complement strand
ACGCTGTGCACACTTTAGTCATCCGCTGTGAACACTTTAGTCATCCGCAGTGAACACTTTAGTCATCTGCTGTGAACACTTTAGTCATCCGCAATGAACACTTTAGTCATCTGCTGTGAACACTTTAGTCATCCTCTGTGAGCACTTTAGGCATCCACTGTGAGTAATTTAGTCCCTCTGCAGTGAACACTTTAGTCATCCGCTGTGAAAGACTTTAGTCATCCACTATGAACACTTTAGTCATCCTGTGAACACTTTAGTCATCCGCTGTGAGCACTTTAGTCATCCGTTGTGAGCACTTTAGTCATTCGTTGTGAGCACTTTAGTCAACCGCTGTGAGAACATTAGTCATCCGCAGTTGAACACTTTAGTCATCCGCTATGAAGACTTTAGTCTCCACTGTGAACACTAGTCATCCGTGTGGAAACTTTAGTCATCAACTATGAGCACTTTATTCATCCGTTGTGAACACTTTAGTACACTTTAGTCATCCACTATGAACACTTTAGTCATCCAATGTGAGCACTTTAGTCATCCGCTGTGAGCACTTTAGTCATCCGCTGTGAGCACTTTAGTCATCCTAGTGACACTTTAGTCATCCGCAGTGAACACTTTAGTCATCCGCAGTGAACACTTTAGTCATCCGATGTGAACTATTTAGACATCTGTTGTGAACACTTTAGTCATCCGCTGTGAACACTTTAGTCATCCGTTGTGAACACTTAAGTCATCCATAGTGAACACTTTAGTCATCCTCTGTGAACACTTTAGTCATCCGCTGTGAACACTTTAGTCATCCGTAGTGAACACTTTAGTCATCCGCTGTGAACATTTTAGTCATCACTATGAACACTTTATTCATCCGGTGTGAACACTTTAGTCATCAACTATGAACACTTTAGTCATCCACGTGTAACACTTTAGTCTTCCAATGTGAGCACTTTAGTCACCGCTATGAAGCTTTAGTCATCCACTGTGAACCTTTAGTCATCCATTGTGAAAACTTTAGTCATCAACTATGAGCACTTTATTCATCCGTTGTGAACACTTTAGTACACTTTAGTCATCCACTATGACACTTTAGTCCTCCGCAGTGAACACTTTAGTCATCTGAAGTGAACACTTTAGTCATCCGTTGTGAGCACTTTAGTCATCCGCAGTGAGCAATTTAGTCATCCTCTGTGATCACTTTAGTCATCCACTGTGAACACTTTAGTCATCCCCTGTGAGCACTTTAGTCATCCGCTGTGAGCAGTTTAGTCATCCGCTATGAACACTTTAGTCATCCGCTGAGAGCACTTTAGTCATCCGTTGTGAGCACTTTAGTCAACCGCTATGAGCACTTTAGTCAACCCCTGTTAGAACATTAGTCATCCGCAGTGAACCTTTAGTCCGCAGTGAACATTTAAGTCATCCACAGTAAACACTTTAGTCATCCGCTGTGAATACTTTAGTCATCCAAAGTGAACACTATAGTTATCCATAATGAACACTTTAGTCATCCGCTGTGAACACTTTAGTCTTCCGCTGTGCACACTTTAGTCATCCGCTGTGAACACTTTAGTCATCCGCAGTGAACACTTTAGTCATCTGCTGTGACACTTTAGTTCATCCGCAATGAACACTTTAGTCCTCCTGTGAACACTTTAGTCATCCTCTGTGAGCACTTTAGGCAACCACTGTGAGTAATTTAGTCATCTGCAGTGAAGACTTTAGTCATCCGTTGTGAAGACTTTAGTCATCCACTATGAACACTTTAGTCATCCATTGTGAACACTTTAGTCATCCGCTGTGAGCACTTTAGTCATCCGTTGTGAGCACTTTAGTCATCCGCTGTGAACACTTTAGTCATCCGCTATGAACACTTTAGTATCCGTTGTGAACACTAAGTCATCCATAGTGAAAACTTTAGTCATCCGCTGTGAACACTTTAGTCATCCGCTGTGAACACTTTAATCATCCGCTGTGAACACTTTAGTCATCCACTGTGAACACTTTAGTCAACCGTTGTGAGCACTTTAGTCGTCCGCTGTGATCACTTTTGTCATCCGCTGTGAGCACTTTAGTCATCCGCAGTTAACAATTTAGTCATCTGCGGTGAACACTTTAGTCATCCGAGTGAACACTTTAGTCATCCGTTGTGAGCACTTAGTCATATCCGCAGTGAGTAATTTTTTAGTCATCCTCTGTGATCACTTTAGTCATCCACTATGAACACTTTAGTCATCCCCTGTGAGCACTTTAGTCATCCGCTGTGAGCAGTTTAGTCATCCGCTATGAACACTTTAGTCATCCGCTGAGAGCACTTTAGTCATCCGTTGTGAGAACTTTAGTCAACCGCTATGAGCACTTTAGTCAACCCCTGTTAGAACATTAGTCATCCGCAGTGAACACTTTAGTCATCCGCAGTGAACATTTTAGTCATCCACAGTAAACACTTTAGTCATCCGCTGTGAATACTTTAGTCATCCAAAGTGAACACTATAGTTATCCATAATGAACACTTTAGTCATCCGCTGTGAACACTTTAGTCTTCCGCTGTGCACACTTTAGTCATCCGCTGTGAACACTTTAGTCATCCGCAGTGAACACTTTAGTCATCTGCTGTGAACACTTTAGTCATCCGCAATGAACACTTTAGTCATCTGCTGTGAACACTTTAGTCATCCTCTGTGAGCACTTTAGGCAACCACTGTGAGTAATTTAGTCATCTGCAGTGAACACTTTAGTCATCCGCTGTGAAGACTTTAGTCATCCACTATGAACACTTTAGTCATCCACTGTGAACACTTTAGTCATCCGCTGTGAGCACTTTAGTCATCCGTTGTGAGCACTTTAGTCATTCGTTGTGAGCACTTTAGTCAACCGCTGTGAGAACATTAGTCATCCGCAGTGAACACTTTAGTCATCCGCTATGAAGACTTTAGTCATCCACTGTGAACACTTTAGTCATCCGCTTTGTGAAAACTTTAGTCATCAACTTGAGCACTTTATTCATCCGTTGTGAACACTTTAGTACACTTTAGTCATCCACTATGAACACTTTAGTCATCCAATGTGAGCACTTTAGTCATCCGCTGTGAGCACTTTAGTCATCCGCTGTGAGCACTTTAGTCATCCGTAGTGAACACTTTAGTCATCCGCAGTGAACACTTTAGTCATCCGCAGTGAACACTTTAGTCATCCGATGTGAACATTTTAGACATCTGTTGTGAACACTTTAGTCATCCGCTGTGAACACTTTAGTAATCCGTTGTGAACACTTAAGTCATCCATAGTGAACACTTTAGTCATCCTCTGTGAACACTTTAGTCATCCGCTGTGAACACTTTAGTCATCCGTAGTGAACACTTTAGTCATCCGCTGTGAACATTTTAGTCATCAACTATGAACACTTTATTCATCCGGTGTGAACACTTTAGTCATCAACTATGAACACTTTAGTCATCCACTGTGTACACTTTAGTCTTCCAATGTGAGCACTTTAGTCATCCGCTATGAAGACTTTAGTCATCCACTGTGAACACTTTAGTCATCCATTGTGAAAACTTTAGTCATCAACTATGAGCACTTTATTCATCCGTTGTGAACACTTTAGTACACTTTAGTCATCCACTATGAACACTTTAGTCATCCGCAGTGAACACTTTAGTCATCCGCAGTGAACACTTTAGTCATCCGCTGTGAACATTTTAGACATCAGTTGTGAACACTTTAGTCATCCGCTGTGAACACTTTAGTAATCCGTTGTGAACACTTAAGTCATCCATAGTGAACACTTTAGTCATCCTCTGTGAACACTTTAGTCATCCGCTGTGAACACTGTAATCATCCACTGTGAACACTTTAGTCAACCATTGTGAGCACTTTAGTCGTCCGCTGTGATCACTTTTGTCATCCGCTGTGAGCACTTTAGTCATCCACAGTGAGCAATTTAGTCATCCTCTGTGATCACTTTAGTCATCTGCTGTGAACACTTTAGTCATCCCCTGTGAGCACTTTAGTCATCCGCTGTGAGCACTTTAGTCATCCGCTATGAACATTTTAGTCATCTGTTGAGAGCACTTTAGTCATCCGTTGTGAGAACTTTAGTCAACCGCTGTGAGCACTTTAGTCAACCGCTGTGAGAACTTTAGTCATCCGCAGTGAACACTTTAGCCATCCGCAGTGAACACATTAGTCATCCGCAGTGAACACTTTAGTCATCCACAGTAAACACTTTAGTCATCCGCTGTGAATACTTTAGTCATCCAAAGTGAACACTATAGTTATCCATAATGAACTCTTTATTCATCCGCTGTGAACACTTTAGTCTTCCGCTGTGCACACTTTAGTCATCTGCAGTGAACACTTTAGTCATCCGCAGTGAACAATTTATTCATCCGCTGTGAACACTTTAGTCATCCGCAATGAACACTTTAGTCATCTGCTGTGAACACTTTAGTCATCCTCTGTGAGCACTTTAGGCAACCACTATGAGTAATTTAGTCATCCGCAGTGAACACTTTAGTCATCCGATGTGAAGACTTTAGTCATCCACTATGAACACTTTAGTCATGCACTGTGAACACTTTAGTCATCCGCTGTGAGCACTTTAGTTATCCGCTATGAGCAGTTTAGTCATTCACTGTGAGCACTTTAGTCATTCGCTGAGAGCAATTTAGTCATCCGTTGTGAGCACTTTAGTCATCCGATGTGAGCACTTTAGTCAACCACTGTGAGAACTTTAGTCATCCGTAGTGAACACTTTAGTCATCCGCTGTGAAGACTTTAGTCATCCACTGTGAACACTTTAGTCATCCGTTGTGAAAACATTAGTCATCAACTATGAACACTTTATTCATCCGTTGTGAACACTTTAGTCATCAACTATGAACACTTTAGTCATCCACTATGAACACTTTAGTCATCCAATGTGAGCACTTTAGTCATCCGCTGTGAGTACTTTAGTCATCCGCTGTAAGCACTTTAGTCATCCGCAGTGAACACTTTAGTCATCCACAGTGAACACTTTAGTCATCCGCAGTGAACACTTTAGTCATCCGCTGTGAACATTTTAGACATCCGCTGTGAACACTTTAGTCATCTGCTATGAACACTTTAGTAATCCGTTGTGAACACTTAATCATCCACAGTGAACACTTTAGTCATCCGCTGTGAACACTTTAGTCATCCGCTGTGAACACTTTAATCATCCGCTGTGAACACTTTAGTCATCCACTATGAACACTTTAGTCAACCGTTGTGAGCACCTTAGTCGTCCGCTGTGATCACTTTTGTCATCTGCTGTGAGCACTTTAGTCATCCGCAGTTAACACTTTAGTCATCTGCGGTGAACACTTTCGTCATCCGCAGTGAACACTTTAGTCATCCGTTGTGAGCACTTTCATCAACCGTTGTGAGCACTTTAGTCATCCGCAGTGAGCAATTTAGTCATCCTCTATGATCACTTTAGTCATCCGCTGTGAACACTTTAGTCATCCCCTGTGAGCACTTTAGTCATCTGCTGTGAGCACTTTAGTCATCCACTATAAGCACTTTAGTCATCCGCTGATGGCACTTTAGTCATCCGTTGTGAGCACTTTAGTCAACCGCTATGAGTACTTTAGTCAACCGCTGTGAGAACTTTAGTCATCCACAGTGAACACTTTAGTCATCCGCAGTGAACACTTTAGTCATCCACAGTAAACACTTTAGTCATCCGCTGTGAATACTTTAGTCATCCAAAGTGAACACTATAGTTATCCATAATGAACACTTTAGTCATCCGCTGGGAACACTTTAATCTTCCGCTGTGCACACTTTAGTCATCCGCTGTGAACACTTTAGTCATCCGCAGTGAACACTTTAGGCATCTGCTGTGAACACTTTAGTCATCCGCAATGAACACTTTAGTCCTCTGCTGTGAACACTTTAGTCATCCTCTGTGAGCACTTTAGGCAACCACTGTGAGTAATTTAGTCATCTGCAGTGAAGACTTTAGTCATCCGTTGTGAAGACTTTAGTCATCAACTATGAGCACTTTATTCATCCGTTGTGAACACTTTAGTACACTTTAGTCATCCACTATGAACACTTTAGTCATCCGCAGTGAACACTTTAGTCATCTGAAGTGAACACTTTAGTCATCCGTTGTGAGCACTTTAGTCATCCGCAGTGAGCAATTTAGTCATCCTCTGTGATCACTTTAGTCATCCACTGTGAACACTTTAGTCATCCCCTGTGAGCACTTTAGTCATCCGCTGTGAGCAGTTTAGTCATCCGCTATGAACACTTTAGTCATCCGCTGAGAGCACTTTAGTCATCCGTTGTGAGCACTTTAGTCAACCGCTATGAGCACTTTAGTCAACCCCTGTTAGAACATTAGTCATCCGCAGTGAACACTTTAGTCATCCGCAGTGAACATTTAAGTCATCCACAGTAAACACTTTAGTCATCCGCTGTGAATACTTTAGTCATCCAAAGTGAACACTATAGTTATCCATAATGAACACTTTAGTCATCCGCTGTGAACACTTTAGTCTTCCGCTGTGCACACTTTAGTCATCCGCTGTGAACACTTTAGTCATCCGCAGTGAACACTTTAGTCATCTGCTGTGAACACTTTAGTCATCCGCAATGAACACTTTAGTCCTCTGCTGTGAACACTTTAGTCATCCTCTGTGAGCACTTTAGGCAACCACTGTGAGTAATTTAGTCATCTGCAGTGAAGACTTTAGTCATCCGTTGTGAAGACTTTAGTCATCCACTATGAACACTTTAGTCATCCATTGTGAACACTTTAGTCATCCGCTGTGAGCACTTTAGTCATCCGTTGTGAGCACTTTAGTCATCCGCTGTGAACACTTTAGTCATCCGCTATGAACACTTTAGTAATCCGTTGTGAACACTTAAGTCATCCATAGTGAAAACTTTAGTCATCCGCTGTGAACACTTTAGTCATCCGCTGTGAACACTTTAATCATCCGCTGTGAACACTTTAGTCATCCACTGTGAACACTTTAGTCAACCGTTGTGAGCACTTTAGTCGTCCGCTGTGATCACTTTTGTCATCCGCTGTGAGCACTTTAGTCATCCGCAGTTAACAATTTAGTCATCTGCGGTGAACACTTTAGTCATCCGTAGTGAACACTTTAGTCATCCGTTGTGAGCACTTTAGTCATCCGCAGTGAGTAATTTAGTCATCCTCTGTGATCACTTTAGTCATCCACTATGAACACTTTAGTCATCCCCTGTGAGCACTTTAGTCATCCGCTGTGAGCAGTTTAGTCATCCGCTATGAACACTTTAGTCATCCGCTGAGAGCACTTTAGTCATCCGTTGTGAGAACTTTAGTCAACCGCTATGAGCACTTTAGTCAACCCCTGTTTAGAACATTAGTCATCCGCAGTGAACACTTTAGTCATCCGCAGTGAACATTTTAGTCCCACAGTAAACACTTTAGTCATCCGCTGTGAATACTTTAGTCATCCAAAGTGACCTATAGTTATCCATATGAACACTTTAGTCATCCGCTGTGAACACTTTAGTCTTCCGCTGTGCACACTTTAGTCATCCGCTGTGAACACTTTAGTCATCCGCAGTGAACACTTTAGTCATCTGCTGTGAACACTTTAGTCATCCGCAATGAACACTTTAGTCATCTGCTGTGAACCTTTAGTCATCCTCTGTGAGCACTTTAGGCAACCACTGTGAGTATTTAGTCATCTGCAGTGAACACTTAGTCATCCGCTGTGAGACTTTAGTCATCCACTATGAACACTTTAGTCATCCACTGTGAACACTTTAGTCATCCGCTGTGAGCACTTTAGTCATCCGTTGTGAGCACTTTAGTCATTCGTTGTGAGCACTTTAGTCAACCGCTGTGAGAACATTAGTCATCCGCAGTGAACACTTTAGTCATCCGCTATGAAGACTTTAGTCATCCACTGTGAACACTTTAGTCATCCGTTGTGAAAACTTTAGTCATCAACTATGAGCACTTTATTCATCCGTTGTGAACACTTTAGTACACTTTAGTCATCCACTATGAACACTTTAGTCATCCAATGTGAGCACTTTAGTCATCCGCTGTGAGCACTTTAGTCATCCGCTGTGAGCACTTTAGTCATCCGTAGTGAACACTTTAGTCATCCGCAGTGAACACTTTAGTCATCCGCAGTGAACACTTTAGTCATCCGATGTGAACATTTTAGACATCTGTTGTGAACACTTTAGTCATCCGCTGTGAACACTTTAGTAATCCGTTGTGAACACTTAAGTCATCCATAGTGAACACTTTAGTCATCCTCTGTGAACACTTTAGTCATCCGCTGTGAACACTTTAGTCATCCGTAGTGAACACTTTAGTCATCCGCTGTGAACATTTAGTCATCAACTATGAACACTTTATTCATCCGTGTGAACACTTTAGTCATCAACTATGAACACTTTAGTCATCCACTGTGTACACTTTAGTCTTCCAATGTGAGCACTTTAGTCATCCGCTATGAAGACTTTAGTCATCACTGTGAACACTTTAGTCATCCATTGACTTAGTCATCAAATATGAGCACTTTATTCATCCGTTGTGAACACTTTAGTACACTTTAGTCATCCACTATGAACACTTTAGTCATCCGCAGTGAACACTTTAGTCATCCGCAGTGAACACTTTAGTCATCCGCTGTGAACATTTTAGACATCTGTTGTGAACACTTTAGTCATCCGCTGTGAACACTTTAGTAATCCGTTGTGAACACTTAAGTCATCCATAGTGAACACTTTAGTCATCCTCTGTGAACACTTTAGTCATCCGCTGTGAACACTGTAATCATCCACTGTGAACACTTTAGTCAACCATTGTGAGCACTTTAGTCGTCCGCTGTGATCACTTTTGTCATCCGCTGTGAGCACTTTAGTCATCCACAGTGAGCAATTTAGTCATCCTCTGTGATCACTTTAGTCATCTGCTGTGAACACTTTAGTCATCCCCTGTGAGCACTTTAGTCATCCGCTGTGAGCACTTAGTCATCCGCTATGAACATTTTAGTCATCTGTTGAGAGCACTATAGTCATCCGTTGTGAGAACTTTAGTCAACCGCTGTGAGCACTTTAGTCAACCGCTGTGAGAACTTTAGTCATCCGCAGTGAACACTTTAGCCATCCGCAGTGAACACATTAGTCATCCGCAGTGAACACTTTAGTCATCCACAGTAACACTTTAGTCATCCGCTGTGAATACTTTAGTCATCCAAGTGAACACTATAGTTATCCATAATGAACTCTTTATTCATCCGCTGTGAACACTTTAGTCTTCCGCTGTGCACACTTTAGTCATCTGCATTGAACACTTTAGTCATCCGCAGTGAACAATTTATTCATCCGCTGTGAACACTTTAGTCATCCGCAATGAACACTTTAGTCATCTGCTGTGAACACTTTAGTCATCCTCTGTGAGCACTTTAGGCAACCACTATGAGTAATTTAGTCATCCGCAGTGAACACTTTAGTCATCCGATGTGAAGACTTTAGTCATCCATATGAACACTTTAGTCATGCACTGTGAACACTTTAGTCATCCGCTGTGAGCACTTTAGTTATCCGCTATGAGCAGTTTAGTCATTCACTGTGAGCACTTTAGTCATTCGCTGAGAGCAATTTAGTCATCCGTTGTGAGCACTTTAGTCATCCGATGTGAGCACTTTAGTCAACCACTGTGAGAACTTTAGTCATCCGTAGTGAACACTTTAGTCATCCGCTGTGAAGACTTTAGTCATCCACTGTGAACACTTTAGTCATCCGTTGTGAAAACATTAGTCATCAACTATGAACACTTTATTCATCCGTTGTGAACACTTTAGTCATCAACTATGAACACTTTAGTCATCCACTATGAACACTTTAGTCATCAATGTGAGCACTTTAGTCATCCGCTGTGAGTACTTTAGTCATCCGCTGTAAGCACTTTAGTCATCCGCAGTGAACACTTTAGTCATCCACAGTGAACACTTTAGTCATCCGCAGTGAACACTTTAGTCATCGCTGTGAACATTTTAGACATCCGCTGTGAACACTTTAGTCATCTGCTATGAACACTTTAGTAATCCGTTGTGAACACTTAATCATCCACAGTGAACACTTTAGTCATCGCTGTGAACACTTTAGTCATCCGCTGTGAACACTTTAATCATCCGCTGTGAACACTTTAGTCATCCACTATGAACACTTTAGTCAACCGTTGTGAGCACCTTAGTCGTCCGCTGTGATCACTTTTGTCATCGCTGTGAGCACTTTAGTCATCCGCAGTTAACACTTTAGTCATCTGCGGTGAACACTTTCGTCATCCGCAGTGAACACTTTAGTCATCCGTTGTGAGCACTTTCATCAACCGTTGTGAGCACTTTAGTCATCCGCAGTGAGCAATTTAGTCATCCTCTATGATCACTTTAGTCATCCGCTGTGAACACTTTAGTCATCCCCTGTGAGCACTTTAGTCATCTGCTGTGAGCACTTTAGTCATCCACTATAAGCACTTTAGTCATCCGCTGATGGCACTTTAGTCATCCGTTGTGAGCACTTTAGTCAACCGCTATGAGTACTTTAGTCAACCGCTGTGAGAACTTTAGTCATCCACAGTGAACACTTTAGTCATCCGCAGTGAACACTTTAGTCATCCACAGTAAACACTTTAGTCATCCGCTGTGAATACTTTAGTCATCCAAAGTGAACACTATAGTTATCCATAATGAACACTTTAGTCATCCGCTGGGAACACTTTAATCTTCCGCTGTGCACACTTTAGTCATCCGCTGTGAACACTTTAGTCATCCGCAGTGAACACTTTAGGCATCTGCTGTGAACACTTTAGTCATCCGCAATGAACACTTTAGTCCTCTGCTGTGAACACTTTAGTCATCCTCTGTGAGCACTTTAGGCAACCACTGTGAGTAATTTAGTATCTGCAGTGAAGACTTTAGTCATCCGTTGTGAAGACTTTAGTCATCAACTATGAGCACTTTATTCATCCGTTGTGAACACTTTAGTACACTTTAGTCATCCACTATGAACACTTTAGTCATCCGCAGTGAACACTTTAGTCATCTGAAGTGAACACTTTAGTCATCCGTTGTGAGCACTTTAGTCATCCGATGTGAGCACTTTAGTCAACCACTGTGAGAACTTTAGTCATCCGTAGTGAACACTTTAGTCATCCGCTGTGAAGACTTTAGTCATCCGCTGTAACACTTTAGTCATCCGTGTGAACATTAGTCATCAACTATGAACACTTTATTCATCCGTTGTGACACACTTTAGTCATCAACTATGAACACTTTAGTCATCCACTAGAACACTTTAGTCATCCAATGTGAGCACTTTAGTTCATCCGCGTTGAGTACTTTAGTCATCCGCTGTAAGCACTTTAGTCATCCGCAGTGAACACTTTAGTCATCCACAGTAACACTTTAGTCATCCGCAGTGAACACTTTAGTCATCCGCTGTGACATTTTAGACATCCGCTGTGACACTTTAGTCATCTGCTATGAACACTTTAGTAATCCGTTGTGAACACTTAAATCATCCACAGTGAACACTTTAGTCATCCGCTGTGAACACTTTAGTCATCCGCTGTGACACTTTAATCATCCGCTGTGAACACTTTAGTCATCCACTATGAACACTTTAGTCAACCGTTGTGAGCACCTTAGTCGTCCGCTGTGATCACTTTTGTCATCTGCTGTGAGCACTTTAGTCATCCGCAGTTACACTTTAGTCATCTGCGGTGAACACTTTCGTCATCCGCAGTGAACACTTTAGTCATCCGTTTGTGAGCACTTTCATCAACCGTTGTGAGCACTTTAGTCATCCGCAGTGAGCAATTTAGTCATCCTCTATGATCACTTTAGTCATCCGCTGTGAACACTTTAGTCATCCCCTGTGAGCACTTTAGTCATCTGCTGTGAGCACTTTAGTCATCCACTATAAGCACTTTAGTCATCCGCTGATGGCACTTTAGTCATCCGTTGTGAGCACTTTAGTCAACCGCTATGAGTACTTTATCACCGCTGTGAGAACTTTAGTCATCCACAGTGAACACTTTAGTCATCCGCAGTGAACACTTTAGTCATCCACAGTAACACTTTAGTCATCCGCTGTGATACTTTAGTCATCCAAAGTGAACACTATAGTTATCCATAGACACTTTAGTCATCCGCTGGGAACACTTTAATCTTCCGCTGTGCACACTTTAGTCATCCGCTGTGAACACTTTAGTCATCCGCAGTGAACACTTTAGTCATCTGCTGTGAACACTTTAGTCATCCGCAATGAACACTTTAGTCATCTGCTGTGAACACTTTAGTCATCCTCTATGAGCACTTTAGGCAACCACTGTGAGTAATTTAGTCATCTGCAGTGAACACTTAGTCATCCGTTGTGAGACTTTAGTCATCGACTAGAAAACACTTTAGTCATCCACTGTGAACACTTTAGTCATCCGCTGTGAACTTTAGTCATCCGCTGTGAGCAATTTAGTCATTCGCTGTCAGGCTTTAGTCATTCGCTGAAGCACTTTAGTCATCCGTTGTGAGCACTTTAGTCATCCGTTGTGAGCACTTTAGTCAACCGCTGTGAGACTTTAGTCATCCGCAGTGAACACTTTAGTCATCCGCTATGAAGACTTTAGTCATCCACTGTGAACACTTTAGTCATCCGTTGTGAAAACTTTAGTCATCCGCTGTGAACACTTTAATCATCTGCTGTGAACACTTTAGTCATCCTTTGTGAACACTTAAGTCAACCTTGTGAGCACTTTAGTCATCCGCTGTGAAACTTTAGTCATCCACTGTGAACACTTTAGTCATCCGTTGTGAAACCATTAGTCATCAACTATGACACTTTATTCATCCGTTTGAACACTTTAGTCATCACTATGAACACTTTAGTCATCCACTATGAACACTTTAGTCATCCATGTGAGCACTTTAGTCATCCGCTGTGAGTACTTTAGTCATCCGCTGTAAGCACTTTCATCCGCAGTGAACACTTTAGTCATCCACAGTGAACACTTTAGTCATCCGCAGTGACACTTTAGTCATCCGCTGTGAACATTTTAGACATCCGCTGTGAACACTTTAGTCCATCTGCTATGACACTTTAGTAATCCGTTGTGAACACTTAAATCTCCACATGAACACTTTAGTCATCCGCTGTGAACACTTTAGTCATCCGCTGTGAACTCTTTAATCATCCGCTGTGAACACTTTAGTCATCCACTATGAACACTTTAGTCAACCGTTGTGAGCACCTTAGTCGTCCGCTGTGATCACTTTTGTCATCTGCTGTGAGCACTTTAGTCATCCGCAGTTAACACTTTAGTCATCTGCGGTGAACACTTTCGTCATCCGCAGTGAACACTTTAGTCATCCGTTGTGAGCACTTTCTCAACCGTTGTGAGCACTTTAGTCATCCGCAGTGAGCAATTTAGTCAGTCATCCTCTATGATCACTTTAGTCATCCGCTGTGAACACTTTAGTCATCCCCTGTGAGCACTTAGTCATCGCTTGAGCCTTTAGTCATCCCTATAACACTTAGTCATCCGCTGATGGCACTTTAGTCATCCGTTGTGAGCACTTTAGTCAACCGCTGTGAGTACTTTAGTCACCGCTGTGAGAACTTTAGTCATCCACAGTGAACACTTTAGTCTCCGCATGAACACTTTAGTCATCCACAGTAACCACTTTAGTCATCCGCTGTGAACTTTAGTCATCCAAAGTGAACACTTTAGTTATCCATAATGAACACTTTAGTCATCCGCTGGAACACTTTAATCTTCCGCTGTGCACACTTTAGTCATCCGCTGTGAACACTTTAGTCATCCGCAGTGAACACTTTAGTCATCTGCTGTGAACACTTTAGTCATCCGCAGTGAACACTTTAGTCTCTGCTGTGAACACTTTAGTCATCCTCTGTGAGCACTTTAGTCATCCGCAGTTAACACTTTTAGTCCTCTGCGTTGAACACTTTCGTCATCCGCAGTGAACACTTTAGTCATCCGTGTGAGCACTTTCATCAACCGTTGTGAGCACTTTAGTCATCCGCAGTGAGCAATTTAGTCATCCTCTATGATCACTTTAGTCATCCGCTGTGAACACTTTAGTCATCCCCTGTGAGCACTTTAGTCATCCGCTGTGAGCACTTTAGTCATCCACTATAAGCACTTTAGTCATCCGCTGATGGCACTTTAGTCATCCGTTGTGAGCACTTTAGTCAACCGCTATGAGTACTTTAGTCAACCGCTGTGAGAACTTTAGTCATCCGCAGTGAACACTTTAGTCATCCGCAGTGAACACTTTAGTCATCCACAGTAAACACTTTAGTCATCCGCTGTGAATACTTTAGTCATCCAAAGTGAACACTATAGTTATCCATAATGAACACTTTAGTCATCCGCTGTGAACACTTTAGTCTTCCGCTGTGCACACTTTAGTCATCCGCTGTGAACACTTTAGTCATCCGCAGTGAACACTTTAGTCATCTGCTGTGAACACTTTAGTCATCCGCAATGAACACTTTAGTCATCTGCTGTGAACACTTTAGTCATCCTCTATGAGCACTTTAGGCAACCACTGTGAGTAATTTAGTCATCTGCAGTGAACACATTAGTCATCCGTTGTGAAGACTTTAGTCATCCACTATGAACACTTTAGTCATCCACTGTGAACACTTTAGTCATCCGCTGTGAGCACTTTAGTCATCCGCTGTGAGCAATTTAGTC
The DNA here is from genome assembly GCA_025506505.1 of Flaveria sonorensis. NCBI lineage: Eukaryota > Viridiplantae > Streptophyta > Magnoliopsida > Asterales > Asteraceae > Flaveria > Flaveria sonorensis. The sequence continues at coordinate 29,249,842 of CM046436.1, read as the reverse complement.
ATTCGCTGTCAGCACTTTAGTCATTCGCTGAGAGCACTTTAGTCATCCGTTGTGAGCACTTTAGTCATCCGTTGTGAGCACTTTAGTCAACCGCTGTGAGAACTTTAGTCATCCGCAGTGAACACTTTAGTCATCCGCTATGAAGACTTTAGTCATCCACTGTGAACACTTTAGTCATCCGTTGTGAAAACTTTAGTCATCCGCTGTGAACACTTTAATCATCTGCTGTGAACACTTTAGTCATCCTTTGTGAACACTTAAGTCAACCGTTGTGAGCACTTTAGTCGTCCGCTGTGATAACTTTTATCATCCGCTGTGACCACTTTAGTCATCCGCAGTTAATAATTTAGTCATCTGCGGTGAACACTTTAGTCATCCGCAGTGAACACTTTAGTCATCCGTTGTGAGCACTTTAGTCATCCGATATGAGCAATTTAGTCATCCTCTGTGATCACTGTAGTCATCCGCTGTGAACACTTTAGTCATCCCCTATGAGAACTTTAGTCATCCGCTGTGAGCACTTTAGTCATCCGCTATGAACACTTTAGTCATCCGCTGAGAGCACTTTAGTCATCCGTTGTGAGCACTTTAGTCAACTGCTATGACCACTTTAGTCAACCGCTGTGACAACTTTAGTCATCCGCAGTGAACTCTTTAGTCATCCGCGGTGAACACTTTAGTCATCCGCAGTGAACACTTTAGTCATCCGTAGTGAACACTTTAGTCATCCGCTGTGAACATTTTAGTCATCAACTATGAACACTTTATTCATCCGGTGTGAACACTTTAGTCATCAACTATGAACACTTTAGTCATCCACTGTGTACACTTTAGTCTTCCAATGTGAGCACTTTAGTCATCCGCTGTGAGCACTTTAGTCATCCGCTGTGAGCACTTTAGTCATCCGCGGCGAACACTTTAGTCATCCGCAGTGAACACTTTAGTCTTCCCATGAACACTTTAGTCATCCGCTGTGATCATTTTAGACATCCACTGTGAACACTTTAGTCATCCTCCGCTATGAACACTTTAGTATCCGTGTGAACACTTAAGTCATCCATAGTGAACACTTTAGTCATCCGCTGTGAACACTTTAGTCATCCGCTGTGAACACTTTAATCATCCGCTGTGAACACTTTAGTCATCCACTGTGAACACTTTAGTCAACCGTTGTGAGCACTTTAGTCGTCCGCTGTGATCACTTTTGTCATCCGCTATGAGCACTTTAGTCATCCGCAGTTAACAATTTAGTCATCTGCGTGAACACTTAGTCATCCGGATGAACACTTTAGTCATCCGTTGTGAGCACTTTAGTCATCCGCATGAGCAATTTAGTCATCCTCTGTGATCACTTTAGTCATCCACTGTGAACACTTTAGTCATCCCGTGAGCACTTTAGTCATCCGCTTGAGCAGTTTAGTCATCCGCTATGAACACTTTAGTCATCCGCTGAGAGCACTTTAGTCATCCGTTGTGAGCACTTTAGTCAACCGCTATGAGCACTTTAGTCAACCCCTATGAGAACATTAGTCATCCGCAGTGAACACTTTAGTCATCCGCAGTGAACATTTTAGTCATCCACAGTAACACTTTAGTCATCCGCTGTGAATACTTTAGTCATCCAAAGTGAACACTATAGTTATCCATAATGAACACTTAGTCATCCGCTGTGAACACTTTAGTCTTCCGCTGTGCACACTTTAGTCATCCGCTGTGAACACTTTAGTCATCCGCAGTGAACACTTTAGTCATCTGCTGTGAACACTTTAGTCATCCGCAATGACACTTTAGTCATTTGCTGTGAACACTTTAGTCATCCTCTGTGAGCACTTTAGGCAACCACTGTGAGTATTTTAGTCATCTGCAGTGAACACTTTAGTCATCCGTTGTGAAGACTTTAGTCATCCACTATGAACACTTTAGTCATCCACTGTGAACACTTTAGTCATCCGCTGTGAGCACTTAGTCATCCGTTGTGAGCACTTTAGTCATCCGTTGCGAGCACTTAGTCACCGCTGTGAGAACATTTGTCATCCGCAGTGAACACTTTAGTCATCCGCTATGAAGACTTTAGTCATCCACTGTGAACACTTTAGTCATCCGTTGTGAAAACTTTAGTCTCACTATGAGCACTTTATTCATCGTTGTGAACACTTTAGTACACTTTAGTCATCCACTATGAACACTTAGTCATCCGCTGTGAGCACTTTAGTCATCCGCTGTGAGCACTTTAGTCATCCGCAGTGAACACTTTAGTCATCCGTAGTGAACACTTTAGTCATCCGCTGTGAACATTTTAGTCATCAACTATGAACACTTTATTCATCCGGTGTGAACACTTTAGTCATCAACTATGAACACTTTAGTCATCCACTGTGTACACTTTAGTCTTCCAATGTGAGCACTTTAGTCATCCGCTGTGAGCACTTTAGTCATCCGCTGTGAGCACTTTAGTCATCCGCGGCGAACACTTTAGTCATCCGCAGTGAACACTTTAGTCATTCGCAGTGAACACTTTAGTCATCCGCTGTGAACATTTTAGACATCCACTGTGAACACTTTAGTCATCCGCTATGAACACTTTAGTAATCCGTTGTGAACACTTAAGTCATCCATAGTGAACACTTTAGTCATCCGCTGTGAACACTTTAGTCATCCGCTGTGAACACTTTAATCATCCGCTGTGAACACTTTAGTCATCCACTGTGAACACTTTAGTCAACCGTTGTGAGCACTTTAGTCGTCCGCTGTGATCACTTTTGTCATCCGCTGTGAGCACTTTAGTCATCCGCAGTTAACAATTTAGTCATCTGCGGTGAACACTTTAGTCATCCGTAGTGAACACTTTAGTCATCCGTTGTGAGCACTTTAGTCATCCGCAGTGAGCAATTTAGTCATCCTCTGTGATCACTTTAGTCATCCACTGTGAACACTTTAGTCATCCCCTGTGAGCACTTTAGTCATCCGCTTGAGCAGTTTAGTCATCCGCTATGAACACTTTAGTCATCCGCTGAGAGCACTTTAGTCATCCGTTGTGAGCACTTTAGTCAACCGCTATGAGCACTTTAGTCAACCCCTGTGAGAACATTAGTCATCCGCAGTGAACACTTTAGTCATCCGCAGTGAACATTTTAGTCATCCACAGTAAACACTTTAGTCATCCGCTGTGAATACTTTAGTCATCCAAAGTGAACACTATAGTTATCCATAATGAACACTTTAGTCATCCGCTGTGAACACTTTAGTCTTCCGCTGTGCACACTTTAGTCATCCGCTGTGAACACTTTAGTCATCCGCAGTGAACACTTTAGTCATCTGCTGTGAACACTTTAGTCATCCGCAATGAACACTTTAGCCATTTGCTGTGAACACTTTAGTCATCCTCTGTGAGCACTTTAGGCAACCACTGTGAGTAATTTAGTCATCTGCAGTGAACACTTTAGTCATCCGTTGTGAAGACTTTAGTCATCCACTATGAACACTTTAGTCATCCACTGTGAACACTTTAGTCATCCGCTGTGAGCACTTTAGTCATCCGTTGTGAGCACTTTAGTCATCCGTTGCGAGCACTTTAGTCAACCGCTGTGAGAACATTTGTCATCCGCAGTGAACACTTTAGTCATCCGCTATGAAGACTTTAGTCATCCACTGTGAACACTTTAGTCATCCGTTGTGAAAACTTTAGTCATCAACTATGAGCACTTTATTCATCCGTTGTGAACACTTTAGTACACTTTAGTCATCCACTATGAACACTTTAGTCATCCGCTGTGAGCACTTTAGTCATCCGCTGTGAGCACTTTAGTCATCCGTAGTGAACACTTTAGTCATCCGCAGTGAACACTTTAGTCATCCGCAGTGAACACTTTAGTCATCCGCTGTGAACATTTTAGACATATGTTGTGAACACTTTAGTCATCCGCTGTGAACACTTTAGTAATCCGTTGTGAACACTTAAGTCATCCATAGTGAACACTTTAGTCATCCTCTGTGAACACTTTAGTCATCCGCTGTGAACACTGTAATCATCCACTGTGAACACTTTAGTCAACCATTGTGAGCACTTTAGTCGTCCGCTGTGATCACTTTTGTCATCCGCTGTGAGCACTTTAGTCATCCACAGTGAGCAATTTAGTCATCCTCTGTGATCACTTTAGTCATCTGTTGTGAACACTTTAGTCATCCCCTGTGAGCACTTTAGTCATCCGCTGTGAGCACTTTAGTCATCTGCTATGAACATTTTAGTCATCTGTTGAGAGCACTTTAGTCATCTGTTGTGAGAACTTTAGTCAACCGCTGTGAGCACTTTAGTCAACCGCTGTGAGAACTTTAGTCATCCGCAGTGAACACTTTAGTCATCCGCAGTGAACACATTAGTCATCCGCAGTGAACACTTTAGTCATCCACAGTAAACACTTTAGTCATCCGCTGTGAATACTTTAGTCATCCAAAGTGAACACTATAGTTATCCATAATGAACTCTTTATTCATCCGCTGTGAACACATTAGTCTTCCGCTGTGCACACTTTAGTCATCCGCTGTGAACACTTTAGTCATCCACAATGAACACTTTAGTCATCTGCTGTGAACACTTTAGTCATCCTCTGTGAGCACTTCAGGCAACCACTGTGAGTAATTTAGTCATCCGCAGTGAACACTTTAGTCATCCGATGTGAAGACTTTAGTCATCCACTATGAACACTTTAGTCATGCACTGTGAACACTTTAGTCATCCGCTGTGAGCACTTTAGTTATCCGCTATGAGCAGTTTAGTCATTCACTGTGAGCACTTTAGTCATTCGCTGAGAGCAATTTAGTCATCCGTTGTGAGCACTTTAGTCATCCGATGTGAGCACTTTAGTCAACCACTGTGAGAACTTTAGTCATCCGTAGTGAACACTTTAGTCATCCGCTGTGAAGACTTTAGTCATCCACTGTGAACACTTTAGTCATCCGTTGAAAACATTAGTCATCAACTATGAACACTTTATTCATCCGTTGTGAACACTTTAGTCATCAACTATGAACACTTTAGTCATCCACTATGAACACTTTAGTCATCCAATGTGAGCACTTTAGTCATCCGCTGTGAGTACTTTAGTCATCCGCTGTAAGCACTTTAGTCATCCGCAGTGAACACTTTAGTCATCCACAGTGAACACTTTAGTCATCCGCAGTGAACACTTTAGTCATCCGCTGTGAACATTTTAGACATCCGCTGTGAACACTTTAGTCATCTGCTATGAACACTTTAGTAATCCGTTGTGAACACTTAAATCATCCACAGTGAACACTTTAGTCATCCGCTGTGAACACTTTAGTCATCCGCTGTGAACACTTTAATCATCCGCTGTGAACACTTTAGTCATCCACTGTGAACACTTTAGTCAACCGTTGTGAGCACCTTAGTCGTCCGCTGTGATCACTTTTGTCATCTGCTGTGAGCACTTTAGTCATCCGCAGTTAACACTTTAGTCATCTGCGGTGAACACTTTCGTCATCCGCAGTGAACACTTTAGTCATCCGTTGTGAGCACTTTCATCAACCGTTGTGAGCACTTTAGTCATCCGCAGTGAGCAATTTAGTCATCCTCTATGATCACTTTAGTCATCCGCTGTGAACACTTTAGTCATCCCCTGTGAGCACTTTAGTCATCCGCTGTGAGCACTTTAGTCATCCACTATAAGCACTTTAGTCATCCGCTGATGGCACTTTAGTCATCCGTTGTGAGCACTTTAGTCAACCGCTATGAGCACTTTAGTCAACCGCTGTGAGAACTTTAGTCATCCGCAGTGAACACTTTAGTCATCCGCAGTGAACACTTTAGTCATTCGTTGTGAAGACTTTAGTCATCCACTGTGAACACTTTAGTCATCCGTTGTGAACACTTTATTCATCCGTTGTGAACGCTTTAGTCATCCACTGTGAACACTTTAGTCATCCGCTGATAGCACTTTAGTCATCCGCTGTGAACACTTTAGTCATCCGCTGTCAAAACTTTAGTCATCCACAGTGAAAACTTTAGTCATCCTCTGTAAATACTTTAGTCATCCGCAGTGAACACTTTTGTCATCCACTGTGAACACCTTAGTCATCCGCTGTGAACACTTTAGTCATTCGCAGTGAACACTTTAGTCATCCGCTGTGAACACTTTTGTCATCCTTTATGAGCACTTTAGTCATCCGCTCTGAGCACTTTAGTCATCCACAGTGAACACTTTAATCATCCGCAGTAATCATTTTAGTCATCTGCGGTGAACAATTTAGTTATCCGCAGTGAACACTTTAGTCATCCGCTATGAATACTTTAGTCATCCGCTGTAAACACTTTAGTTATTCATAGTGAAAACTTCAGTCATCCGCTGTGAGCACTTTAGTCATCCACTATGAACACTTTAGTCATCCGTTGTGAACACCTTCGTCATCCGCTGTGAACACCTTAGTAATCCGCTGTGAATACTTTAGTCATCCACTGTGAGCACTTTAGTCATCTGCTGTGAGCACTTTAGTCATCTGCTGTGTGCACTTTAGTCAACCACTATGAACACTATTGTCATTAGCAGTGAACACTTTAGTCATCTGCAGGGAACACTATAGTCATCCGCTGTGAACACTTTAGTCATCCGCTGTGAACACTTTAGTCATCCGGTGTGAAAACTTTAGTCATCCGCTGTTAGCACTTTAGTCATCCGCTGTGAGCACTTTAGTCAACCTCTGTGAGCACATTAGTCATCCACTATGAACACTTTAGTCATCCGCTGAGAGCACTTTAGTCATCCGTTGTGAGCACTTTAGTCAACCGTTGTGAGCACTTTAGTCAACCGCTGTGAGAACATTAGTCATCCGCAGTTAACACTTTAGTCATCCGCAGCGAACACTTTAGTCATCCACAGAAAACACTTTAGTCATCCAGTGTGAATACTTTAGTCATCCAAAGTGAACACTATAGATATCCATAATGAACACTTTAGTCATCCGCTGTGAACACTTTAGTCTTCCGCTGTGACACTTTAGTCATCCGCTGTGAACACTTTAGTCATCCCGCAGTGATCACTTTAGTCATCGCTGGTGAACACTTTAGTCATCCACAATGAACACTTTAGTCATCTGCTCTGAACACTTTAGTCAACCGTTGTGAGCACCTTAGTCGTCCGCTGTGATCACTTTTGTCATCTGATGTGAGCACTTTAGTCATCCGCAGTTAACACTTTAGTCATCTGCGGGTGAACACTTCGTCATCCGCAGTGAACACTTTAGTCATCCGTTGTGAGCACTTTCATCAACCGTTGTGAGCACTTAGTCATCCGCAGTGAGCAATTTAGTCATCCTCTATGATCACTTTAGTCATCCGCTGTGAACACTTTAGTCATCCCCTGTGAGCACTTTAGCCATCCGCTGTGAGCACTTTAGTCATCCGCTGATGGCACTTTAGTCATCCGTTGTGAGCACTTTAGTCAACCGATATGAGCACTTTAGTCAACCGCTGTGAGAACTTTAGTCATCCACAGTGAACACTTTAGTCATCCGCAGTGAACACTTTAGTCATTCGCTGTGAAGACTTTAGTCATCCACTGTGAACACTTTAGTCATCCGTTGTGAACACTTTATTCATCCGTTGTGAACTTTAGTCATCCACTGTGAACACTTTAGTCATCCGCTGATAGCACTTTAGTCATCCGCTGTGAACACTTTAGTCATCCGCTGTCAAAACTTTAGTCATCCACAGTGAAAACTTTAGTCATCCTCTGTAAATACTTTAGTCTTCCGCAGTGAACACTTTAGTCATCCACTGTGAACACCTTAGTCATCCGCTGTGAACACTTTAGTCATTCGCAGTGAACACTTTAGTCATCAGCTGTGAACACTTTTGTCATCCTCTATGAGCACTTTAGTCATCCGCTCTGAGCACTTTAGTCATCCGCAGTGAACACTTTAATCATCCGCAGTAATCATTTTAGTCATCTGCGGTGAACACTTTAGTTATCCGCAGTGAACACTTTAGTCATCCGCTATGAATACTTTAGTCATCCGCTGTAAACACTTTAGTTATTCGTAGTGAAAACTTTAGTCATCCGCTGTGAGCACTTTAGTCATCCACTATGAACACTTTAGTCATCCGTTGTGAACACCTTCGTCATCCGCTGTGAACACCTTAGTAATCCGCTGTGAATACTTTAGTCTTCCACTATGAGCACTTTAGTCATCTGTTGTGAGCACTTTAGTCATCTGCTGTGTGCACTTTAGTCAACCACTATGAACACAATAGTCATTAGCAGTGAACACTCTAGTCATCTGCAGTGAACACTATAGTCATCCGCTGTGAACACTTTAGTCATCCACTCTGAACACTTTAGTCATCCGGTGTGAAAACTTTAGTCATCCGCTGTTAGCACTTTAGTCATCCGCTGTGAGCACTTTAGTCAACCTCTGTGAGCACATTAGTCATCCACTATGAACACTTTAGTCATCCGCTGAGAGCACTTTAGTCATCCGTTGTGAGCACTTTAGTCAACCGTTGTGAGCACTTTAGTCAACCGCTGTGAGAACATTAGTCATCCGCAGTTAACACTTTAGTCATCCGCAGCGAACACTTTAGTCATCCACAGAAAACACTTTAGTCATCGGTGTGATACTTTAGTCATCCAAAGTGAACCACTATAGTTATCCATAATGAACACTTTAGTCATCCGCTGTGAACACTTTAGTCTTCCGCTGTGCACACTTTAGTCATCCGCTATGAACTCTTTAGTCATCCGCAGTGATCACTTTAGTCATCCGCTGTGAACACTTTAGTCATCCACAATGAACACTTTAGTCATATGCTGTGAACACTTAGTCATCCTCTGTGAGCACTTTAGGCAACCCACTGTCAGTAATTAGTCATCTGCAGTGAACACTTTAGTCATCCGCTGTGAAGACTTTAGTCATCCACTATGAACACTTTAGTCATCTACTGTGAACATTTTAGTCATCCGCTGTGAGAACTTTAGTCATCCGCTGTGAGCATTTAGTCATTCGCTGTGAGCACATTAGTCATTCGCTGAGAGCACTTTAGTCATCCGTTGTGAGCACTTTAGTCATCCGTTGTGAGTACTTTAGTCAACCGCTGTGAGAACTTTAGTCATCCGCATGAACACTTTAGTCATCCGCTGTGAAGACTTTAGTCATCCACTGTGAACACTTTAGTCATCCGTTGTGAAAACTTTAGTCATCAACTATGAACACTTTATTCATCCGTTGTGAACACTTTAGTACACTTTAGTCATCCACTATGAATACTTTAGTCATCCAATGTGAGCACTTTAGTCATCCGTAGTGAACACTTTAGTCATCCGTAGTGAACACTTTAGTCATCCGCAGTGAACACTTTAGTCATCCGCTGTGAACATTTTAGACATCTGCTGTGAACACTTTAGTCATCCGCTGTAAACACTTTAGTAATCCTTTGTGAACACTTTAGTCATCCTCTGTGAACACTTTAGTCATCCGCTGTGAGCACTGTAATCATCCGCTGTGAACACTTTAATCATCAGCTGTGAACACTTTAGTCATCCACTGTGAACACTTTAGTCAACTGTTGTGAGCACTTTAGTCGTCCGCTGTGATCACTTTTGTCATCCGCTGTGAGCACTTTAGTCATACGCAGTTAACAATTTAGTCATCCGCAGTGAACACTTTAGTCATCCGCAGTGAGCACTTTAGTCATCCGCAGTGAGCAATTTAGTCATCCTCTGTGAACACCTTAGTCATCCGCTGTGAACACTTTAGTCATTCGCAGTGAACACTTTAGTCATCCGCTGTGAACACTTTTGTCATCCCCTATGAGCACTTTAGTCATCCGCTCTGAGCACTTTAGTCATCCGCAGTGAACACTTTAATCATCCGCAGTAATCATTTTAGTCATCTGCGGTGAACACTTTAGTTATCCACAGTAAACACTTTAGTCATCCGCTATGAATACTTTAGTCATCCGCTGTAAAAACTTTAGTTATTCGTAGTGAAAACTTTAGTCATCCGCTGTGAGCACTTTAGTCATCCACTATGAACACTTTAGTCATCCGTTGTGAACACCTTCGTCATCCGCTGTGAACACCTTAGTAATCCGCTGTGAATACTTTAGTCATCCACTGTGAGCACTTTAGTCATCTGTTGTGAGCACTTTAGTCATCTACTGTGTGCACTTTAGTCAACCACTATGAACACTATAGTCATTAGCAGTGAACACTTTAGTCATCTGCAGTGAACACTATAGTCATCCGCTGTGAACACATTAGTCATCCGCTGTGAACACTTTAGTCATCCGGTGTGAAAACTTTAGTCATCCGCTGTTAGCACTTTAGTCATCTGCTGTGAGCACTTTAGTCAACCTCTGTGAGCACATTAGTCATCCACTATGAACACTTTAGTCATCCGCTGAGAGCACTTTAGTCATCCGTTGTGAGCACTTTAGTCAACCGTTGTGAGCACTTTAGTCAACCGCTGTGAGAACATTAGTCATCCGCAGTTAACACTTTAGTCACCCACAGCGAACACTTTAGTCATCCACAGAAAACACTTTAGTCATCCGGTGTGAATACTTTAGTCATCCAAAGTGAACACTATAGTTATCCATAATGAACACTTTAGTCATCCGCTGTGAACACTTTAGTCTTCCGCTGTGCACACTTTAGTCATCCGCTGTGAACACTTTAGTCATCCGCAGTGATCACTTTAGTCATTCGCTGTGAACACTTTAGTCATCCACAATGAACACTTTAGTCATCTGCTGTGAACACTTTAGTCATCCTCTGTGAGCACTTTAGGCAACCACTGTGAGTAATTTAGTCATCCGCAGTGAACACTTTAGTCATCCGCTGTGAAGACTTTAGTCATCCACTATGAACACTTTAGTCATCCACTGTGAACATTTTAGTCATCCGCTGTGAGCACTTTAGTCATCCGCTGTGAGCAATTTAGTCATTCGCTATGAGCACATTAGTCATTCGCTAAGAGCACTTTAGTCATCCGTTGTGAGCACTTTAGTCATCCGTTGTGAGCACTTACTCAACCGCTGTAAGAACTTTAGTCATCCGCATGAACACTTTAGTCATCCGCTGTGAAGACTTTAGTCATCCACTGTGAACACTTTAGTCATCGTTGTGAAAACTTTAGTCATAACTATGAACACTTTATCATCCGTTGTGAACACTTTAGTACACTTTAGTCATCCACTATGAACACTTTAGTCATCCAATGTGAGCACTTTATTCATCCGCTGTGAGCACTTTAGTCATCCGCTGTGAGCACTTTAGTCATCCGTAGTGAACACTTTAGTCATCCGCAGTGAAACCTTTAGTCATCCGCAGTGAACCCTTTAGTCATCCGCTGTGAACATTTTAGACATCTGCTGTGAACACTTTAGTCATCCGCTGTAAACACTTTTGTAATACGTTGTGAACACTTAAGTCATCCATAGTGAACACTTTAGTCATCCTCTATGAACACTTTAGTCATCCGCTGTGAACACTGTAATCATCCGCTGTGAACACTTTAATCATCAGCTGTGAACACTTTAGTCATCCACTGTGAACACTTTAGTCAACTGTTGTGAGCACTTTAGTCATCCGCTGTGATCACTTTTGTCATCCGCTGTGAGCACTTTAGTCATCCGCAGTTAACAATTTAGTCATCCGCAGTGAACACTTTAGTCATCCGCAGTGAGCACTTTAGTCATCCGCATTGAGCAATTTAGTCATCCTCTGTGATCACTTTAGTCATCCGCCGTGAACACTTTAGTCATCCCCTGTGAGCACTTTAGTGATCCGCTGTGAGCACTTTAGTCATCCGCTATGAACACTTTAGTCATCCGCTGAGAGCACTTTAATCATCCGTTATAAGAACTTTAGTCAACCGCTGTGAGCACTTTAGTCAACCGCTGTGAGAACTTTAGTCATCCGCAGTGAACACTTTAGTCATCCGCAGTGAACACTTTAGTCATCCGCAGTGAACACTTTAGTCATCCACAGTAAACACTTTAGTCATCCGCTGTGAATACTTTAGTCATCCAAAGTGAACACTATAGTTATCCATAATGAACTCTTTATTCATCCGCTGTGAACACTTTAGTCTTCCGCTGTGCACACTTTAGTCATCCGCTGTGAACACTTTAGTCATCCGCAGTGAACAATTTAGTCATCCGTTGTGAACACTTTAGTCATCCGCAATGAAAACTTTAGTCATCTGCTGTGAACACTTTAGTCATCCTCTGTGAGCACTTTAGGCAACCACTATGAGTAATTTAGTCATCCGCAGTGAACACTTTAGTCATCCGCTGTGAAGACTTTAGGCATCCACTATGAACACTTTAGTCATCCACTGTGAACACATTAGTCATCCGCTGTGAGCACTTTAGTTATCCGCTATGAGCAGTTTAGTCATTCGCTGTGAGCACTTTAGTCATTCGCTGAGAGCACTTTAGTCATCCGTTGTGAGCACTTTAGTCATCCGATGTGAGCACTTTAGTCAACCGCTATGAGAACTTTAGTCATCCGTAGTGAACACTTTAGTCATCCGCTGTGAAGACTTTAGTCATCCACTGTGAACACTTTAGTCATCCGTTGTGAAAACTTTAGTCATCAACTATGAACACTTTATTCATCCGTTGTGAACACTTTAGTCATCAACTATGAAGACTTTAGTCATCCACTATGAAACACTTTAGTCATCCAATGTGATCACATTTAGTCATCCGCTGTGAGTACTTTAGTCATCCGCTGTAAGCAATAGTCATCCGCAGTGAACACTTTAGTCATCCACAGTGAACACTTTAGTCATCGTAGTGAACACTTTAGTCATCCGCTGTGAACATTTTAGACATCCGCTGTGAACACTTTAGTCATCTGCTATGAACACTTTAGTAATCCGTGTGTGAACAGTTAAGTCATCCACAGTGAACACTTTAGTCATCCGCTGTGAACACTTTTGTCACGCTGTGAACACTTTAATCATCCGCTGTGAACACTTTAGTACACTGTGAACACTTTAGTCAACCGTTGTGAGCACCATAGTAGTCCGCTGTGATCACTTTGTCATCTGCTGTGAGCACTTTAGTCATCCGCTGTAACACTTAGTCATCTGCGGTGAACACTTTCGTCATCCGCAGTGAACACTTTAGTCATCTGTTGTGAGCACTTTAGTCAACCGTTGTGAGCACTTTGGTCATCCGCAGTGAGCAATTTAGTCATCCTATATGATCACTTTTGTCATCCGCTGTGAGCACTTTAGTCATCCGCAGTTAACAATTTAGTCATCCGCAGTGAACACTTTAGTCATCCGCAGTGAGCACTTTAGTCATCCGCATTGAGCAATTTAGTCATCCTCTGTGATCACTTTAGTCATCGCCGTGAACACTTTAGTCATCCCCTGTGAGCACTTAGTCATCCGCTGTGAGCACTTTAGTCATCCGCTATGAACACTTTAGTCATACCGCTGAGAGCACTTTAATCATCCGTTATAAGAATTTAGTCAACCGCTGTGAGCACTTATTTATCAACCGCTGTGAGAACTTTAGTCATCCGCAGTGAACACTTTAGTCATCCGCAGTGAACACTTTAGTCATCCGCAGTGAACACTTTAGTCATCCACAGTAAACACTTTAGTCATCCGCTGTGAATACTTAGTCATCCAAAGTGAACACTATAGTTATCCATAATGAACTCTTTATTCATCCGCTGTGAACACTTTAGTCTTCCGCTGTGCACACTTTAGTCATCCGCTGTGAACACTTTAGTCATCCGCAGTGAACAATTTAGTCATCCGTTGTGAACACTTTAGTCATCCGCAATGAAAAACTTTAGTCATCTGCTGTGAACACTTTAGTCATCCTCTGTGAGCACTTTAGGCAACCACTATGAGTAATTTATTCGCAGTGAACACTTTAGTCATCCGCTGTGAAGACTTTAGACATCCACTATGAACACTTTAGTCATCCATGTGAACACATAGTCATCCGCTGTGAGCACTTTAGTTATCCGCTATGAGCAGTTTAGTCATTCGCTGTGAGCACTTTAGTCATTCGCTGAGAGCACTTTAGTCATCCGTTGTGAGCACTTTAGTCATCCGATGTGAGCACTTTAGTCAACCGCTATGAGAACTTTAGTCATCCGTAGTGAACACTTTAGTCATCCGCTGTGAAGACTTTAGTCATCCACTGTGAACACTTTAGTCATCCGTTGTGAAAACTTTAGTCATCAACTATGAACACTTTATTCATCCGTTGTGAACACTTTAGTCATCAACTATGAAGACTTTAGTCATCCACTATGAACACTTTAGTCATCCAATGTGATCACTTTAGTCATCCGCTGTGAGTACTTTAGTCATCCGCTGTAAGCAATTTAGTCATCCGCAGTGAACACTTTAGTCATCCACAGTGAACACTTTAGTCATCCGCTGTGAACATTTTAGACATCCGCTGTGAACACTTTAGTCATCTGCTATGAACACTTTAGTAATCCGTTGTGAACAGTTAAGTCATCCACAGTGAACACTTTAGTCATCCGCTGTGAACACTTTTGTCATCCGCTGTGAACACTTTAATCATCCGCTGTGAACACTTTAGTCATCCACTGTGAACACTTTAGTCAACCGTTGTGAGCACCATAGTAGTCCGCTGTGATCACTTTTGTCATCTGCTGTGAGCACTTTAGTCATCCGCTGTTAACACTTTAGTCATCTGCGGTGAACACTTTCGTCATCCGCAGTGAACACATTAGTCATCTGTTGTGAGCACTTTAGTCAACCGTTGTGAGCACTTTGGTCATCCGCAGTGAGCAATTTAGTCATCCTATATGATCACTTTAGTCATCCGCTGTGAACACTTTAGTCATCCCCTGTGAGCACTTTAGTCATCCGCTGTGAGCACTTTAGTCATCCGCTATGAGCACTTTAGTCATCCGCTAATGGCACTTTAGTCATCCGTTGTGAGCACTTTAGTCAACCGCTATGAGCACTTTAGTCAACCGCTGTGAGAACTTTAGTCATCCGCAGTGAACACTTTAGTCATCCGCAGTGAACACTTTAGTCATCCGCAGTGAACACTTTAGTCATCCACAGTAAACACTTTAGTCATCCGCTGGTGAATACTTTAGTCATCCAAAGTGAACACTATAGTTATCCAAATGAACATTCTCTGCTGTGAACACTTTAGTCTTCCGCTGTGCACACTTTAGTCATCCGCTGTGAAACACTTTAGTCATCGCAGTGAACAATTTAGTCATCGTTGTGAACACTTTAGTCATCCGCAATGAACACTTTAGTCATCTGCTGTGAACACTTAGTCATCCTCTTTGAGCACTTAGGCAACCACTGTGAGTAATTTAGTCATCCGCAGTGAACACTTTAGTCATCCGCTGTGAAGACTTTAGTCATCCACTATGAAAACTTTAGTCATCACTGTGAACACTTTAGTCATCCGCTGTAGCACTTAGTTATCCGCTATGAGCAGTTTAGTCATTCGCTGTGAGCACTTAGTCATTCGCTGAGAGCACTTAGTCATCCGTTGTGAGCACTTTAGTCATCGATGTGAGCACTTAGTCAACCACTATGAGAATTTAGTCATCCGTAGTGAACACTTTAGTCATCCGCTGTGAAGACTTTAGTCATCCGCTGTGAAGACTTAGTCATCCATTGTGAAAACTTTAGTCATCAACTATGAACACTTTATTCATCCGTTGTGAACACTTTAGTCATCAACTATGAACACTTTAGTCATCCACTATGAACACTTTAGTCATCCAATGTGAGCACTTAGTCATCCGCTGTGAGTACTTTAGTCATCCGATGTAAGCACTTTAGTCATCCGCAGTGAACACTTTAGTCATCCACAGTGAACACTTTAGTCATCCGCAGTGAAACATTTAGTCATCCGCTTGTGAACATTTTAGACATCCGCTGTGAACACTTTAGTCATCTGCTATGAACACTTAGTAATCCGTTGTGAACAGTTAAGTCATCCACAGTGAACACTTTAGTCATCCACTGGAACACTTTAGTCATCCGTTGTGAACACTTTATAATCGCTGGTGAACACTTTAGTCATCCACTGTGAAACACTTTAGTCAACCGTTGTGAGCACCAAGTGGTCCGCTGTGATCACTTTGTCATCTGCTGTGAGCACTTTAGTCATCCGCTGTTAACACTTTAGTCATCTGCGGTGAAACACTTCGTCATCCGCAGTGAACACTTTAGTCATCCGTGTGAGCACTTTAGTCAACCGTTGTGAGCACTTAGTCATCCGCAGGAGCAATTAGTCATCCTCTCTGATCACTTTAGTCATCCGCTGTGAACACTTTGTCATCCCCTGTGAGCACTTTAGTCATCCGCTGTGAGCACTTTAGTCATCGCTATGAGCACTTTAGTCATCCGCTGATGGCACTTTAGTCATCCGTTTTGAGCACTTTAGTCAACGCTATGAGCACTTTAGTCAACCGCTGTGAGAACTTTAGTCATCCGCAGTGAAAACTTTAGTCATCCGCAGTGAACACTTTAGTAATCCGTAGTGAACACTTAGTCATCCGCTGTGAAGACTTAGTCATCACTGTGAACACTTTAGTCATCCGTTGTGAAACACTTTAGTCATCAACTATGAACACTTATTCATCCGTTGTGAACGCTTTAGTCATCCACTGTGAACACTTTAGTCATCCGCTGAGAGCACTTTAGTCATCCGCTGTGAACACTTTAGTCATCCGCTGTCAAAAACTTTAGTCATCACAGTGAAAACTTAGTCATCCTCTGTAAATACTTTAGTCATCGCAGTGAACACTTTAGTCATCCACTGTGAACACCTTAGTCATCCGCTGTGAACACTTTAGTAATTCGCAGTGAACACTTTAGTCATCCGCTGTGAACACTTTTGACATCCTCTATGAGCACTTTAGTCATCCGCTCTGAGCACTTTAGTCATCCGCAGTGAACACTCTAATCATCCGCAGTAATCATTTTAGTCATCTGCGGTGAACAGTTTAGTTATTCGCAGTGAACACTTTAGTCATCCGCTATGAATACTTTAGTCATCCGCTGTAAACACTTTAGTTATTCGTAGTGAAAACTTTAGTCATCCGCTGTGAGCACTTTAGTCATCCACTATGAACACTTTAGTCACCCGTTGTGAACACCTTCGTCATCCGCTATGAACACCTTAGTAAACGCTGTGAATACTTTAGTCATCCACTGTGAGCACTTTTAGTCATCTGTTGTGAGCACTTTAGTCATTGCTGTGTGCACTTTAGTCAACCACTATGAACACTATAGTCATTAGCAGAGTGAACACTTAGTCACTGCAGTGAACACTATAGTCATCCGCTGTGAACACTTTAGTCATCCGTGTGAACACTTAGTCATCCGGTGTGAAAAACTTTAGTCATCCGATGTTAGCACTTTAGTCATCCGCTGTGAGCACTTTAGTCAACCTCTGTGAGCACATTTGTCACACTATGAACACTTTAGTCATCCGCTAAGAGCACTTTAGTCATCCGTTGTGAGCACTTTAGTCAACCGTTGTGAGCACTTTAGTCAACCGCTGTGAGAACTTTAGTCATCCGTAGTTAAGACTTTAGTCATCCGCAGCGAACACTTTAGTCATCCATAGAAAACACTTTAGTCATCCGGTGTGAACACTTTAGTCATCAACTATGAACACTTTAGTCATCCACTATGAACACTTTAGTCATCCAATTTGAGAACTTTAGTCATCCGCTGTGAGTACTTTAGTCATCCGCTGTAAGCACTTTAGTCATCCGCAGTGAACAGTTTAGTCATCCGAAGTGAAGACTTTAGTCATCCACAGTGAATACTTTAGTCATCCGCTGTGAACATTTTAGACATCTGCTGTGAACACTTTAGTCATCCGCTATGAACACTTAAGTAATCCGTTGTGAACACTTAAGTCATCCATAGTGAACACTTTAGTCATCCGCTGTGAACACTTTAGTAATCCATTGTGAACACTTAAGTCATCCACAGTGAACACTTAGTCATCGCTGTGAACACTTAGTCATCGCTGTGTGAACATTTTAATCATCGCTGTGAAACACTTAGGTCATCCCCTGTCAACACTTTAGTCAAACGGTGTGAGCACTTAGTAGTCCGCTATGATCAATTTGTCATCCGCTGTGAGCACTTTAGTCATCCGCTGTTAACACTTAGTCATCTGCGGTGAACACTTTAGTCATCCGCAGTGAACACTTAGTCATCCGTTGTGAGCCCTTTAGTCATCCGCAGTGTGAAATTTAGTCATCCTCTGTGATCACTTTAGTCATCCGTTGTGGAACACTTTAGTCATCCCAGTGAGCACTTTAGTCATCCACTGTGAGCACTTAGTCATCCGCTATGAACACTTTAGTCATCCGCTGAGAGCAATTTAGTCATCCGTTATGAGCACTTTAGTCAACCGCTGTGAGCACTTTAGTCAACCGCTGTGAGAACTTAGTCATCCGCAGTGAACACTTTAGTCATCCGCGGTGAAACACTTTAGTCATCCATAGTAAACACTTTAGTCATCCGCTATGAATACTTTAGTCATCCAAAGGGAACACTATAATTATCCATAATCAACACTTTAGTCATCCGCTGTGAACACTTAGTCTTCCGATGTGAACACTTTAGTCATCCGCTGTGAACACTTTAGTCATCCGCATTGAACAGTTTAGTCATCTGCTGTGAACACTTTAGTCATCCGCAGAACAATTTAGTCATCATGAACACTTTAGTCATCTGCTGTGAACACTTTAGTCATCCGCACTTTAGTCATCCGCAGTGAGCACTTTAGTCATCCACTGTGAGCACTTTAGTCATCCGCTGTGAGCACTTTAGTCATCCACTATGAACACTTTAGTCAGCCAGTGAACACTTTAGTCATCACAGTGAACACTTTAGTCATCCATGAACACTTAGTCATCCGATGTGAACACTTTAGTCATCCGTGTGAACACTTTAGTCATCCGATGTGAACACTTTAGTCATCCGTGTGAACACTTTAGTCATCCGCTGTGAACCTTTAGTCTCCGCTGTGAACACTTTAGTCATCCGCTGTGAACACTTTAGTCATACAGTGAACACTTTAGTCATCGCTGTGAACACTTTAGTCATCCGCAAACACTTTAGTCATATACAGTGAACACTTTCGTCATCCGCTGTGAACACTTTAGTCATCCGCAATGAACACTTTAGTCATCCGCAGTTAACGTTTTAGCCATCCGCAGTGAACATTTTAGTTATCCACAGTGAACACTTTAGTCATCCGCTATGAATACTTTAGTCATCCGCTATGAATACTTTAGTCATCCGCAGTGAACACTTTAGTCATCCGTTGTGAAAACTTTAGTCATCCGCTGTGAACACTTTAGTCATCCGCAGTGAACACTTTAGTCATCCGCTGTGAACACTTTATTCATCCGCAATGAACACTTTAGTCATCTGCTGTGAACACTTTAGTCATCCTCTGTGAGCACTTTAGGAAACTACTGTGAGTAATTTAGTCATTCGCAGTGAACACTTTAGTCATCCGCTGTGAAGACTTTAGTCATCCACTATGAACACATTAGTCATCCACTGTGAACATTTTAGTCATCCGCTGTGAGCACTATAGTCATCTGTAGTGAACACTTTAGTCATCCGCTGTGAACACTTTAGTCAACCGCTGTGAGCACTTTAGTCAACCGCTGGGAGAACTTTAGTCATTCGTAGTGAAACTTTAGTCATCCGCTGTTAGAACTTTAGTCTCCACTATGAACACTTTAGTCATCCATTGTGAACACCTTAGTCATCCGCTGTGAACACCTTAGTCATCCGCTGTGAATACTTTAGTCATCAACTGTGAGCACTTTAGTCATCCGCTGTGAGCACTTTAGTCATCCTCTGTGAGCACTTTAGGCAACTACTGTGGTAATTTAGTCATCCGCAGTGAACACTTTAGTCATCCCGCTGTGAAGACTTTAGTCATCCACTATGAACACTTTAGTCATCCACTGTGAACATTTAGTCATCCGCTGTGAGCACTTTAGTCATCCGCTGTGAGCAATTTAGTCATTCGCTGTGAGCACTTTAGTCATTCGCTGAGACCACTTTAGTCATCCATGTGAGCACTTTAGTCATCCGTTGTGAGCACTTTAGTCAACCGCTGTGAGAACTTTAGTCATCCGCATGAACACTTTAGTCATCCGCTGTGGAGACTTTAGTCATCCACTGTGAACACTTTAGTCATCCGTTGTGAAAACTTTAGTCATCAACTATGAACACTTTATTCATCCGTTGAGAACACTTTAGTCATCAACTATGAATACTTTAGTCATCCACTATGAACACTTTAGTCATCCAATGTGAGCACTTTAGTCATCCGCTGTAAGCACTTTAGTCATCCGCAGTGAACACTTTAGTCATCCGAAGTGAACACTTTAGTCATCCACAGTGAACACTTTAGTCATCCGCTTTGAACATTTTAGACATCCGCTGTGAATACTTTAGTCATCCGCTATGAACACTTTAGTAATCCGTTGTGAACACTTAAGTCATCCACAGTGAATACATTAGTCATCCGCTGTGAACACTTTAGTCATCCGCTGTGAACACTTTAATCCTCCGCTGTGAACACTTTAGTCATCCACTGTCAACACTTTAGTCAACCGTTGTGAGCACTTTAGTCGTCCGTTGTGTACACTTTAGTCATCCCCAGTGAGCACTTTAGTCATCCACTGTGAGCACTTTAGTCATCCATCCGCTATGAACACTTTAGTCATCCGCTAAGAGCACTTTAGTCATCCGTTATGAGCACTTTAGTCACCCCGTGAGCACTTTAGTCATCCACTGTGAGCACTTTAGTCATCCGCTATGAACCTTTAGTCTCCGCTGAGAGCACTTTAGTCATCCGATGAGCACTTTAGTCATCCACTGTGAGCACTTTAGGCATCCGCTATGAACACTTTAGTCATCCAATGTGAGCACTTTAGTCATCCGCTCTGAGTACTTTAGTCATCCGCTGTAAGCACTTTAGTCATCCGCAGTGAACACTTTAGTCATCCGAAGTGAACACTTAGTCATCCTCAGTGAACACTTTAGTCATCCGCTGTGAACATTTTAGACATCTGCTGTGAACACTTTAGTCATCCGCTATGAACACTTTAGTAATCCGTTGTGAACACTTAAGTCATCCACAGTGAACACTTTAGTCATCCGCTGTGAACACTTTAGTCATCGCTGTGAACACTTTAATCATCCGCTGTGAACACTTTAGTCATCCACTGTCAACACTTTAGTCAACCGTTGTGAGCACTTTAGTAGTCCGCTGTGATCACTTTTGTCATCCGCTGTGAGCACTTTAGTCATCCGCTGTTAACACTTTAGTCATCTGCGGTGAACACTTTAGTCATCCGCAGTGAACACTTTAGTCATCCGTTGTGAGCCCTTTAGTCATCCGCAGTGTGAAATTTAGTCATCCTCTGTGATCACTTTAGTCATCCGTTGTGAACACTTTAGTCATCCCCAGTGAGCACTTTAGTCATCCACTGTGAGCACTTTAGTCATCCGCTATGAACACTTTAGTCATCCGCTGAGAGCACTTTAGTCATCCGTTATGAGCACTTTAGTCAACCGCTGTGAGCACTTTAGTCAACCGCTGTGAGAACTTTAGTCATCCGCAGTGAACACTTTAGTCATCCGCGGTGAACACTTTAGTCATCCATAGTAAACACTTTAGTCATCCGCTATGAATACTTTAGTCATCCAAAGTGAACACTATAGTTATCCATAATGAACACTTTAGTCATCCGCTGTGAACACTTTAGTCTTCCGCTGTGAACACTTTAGTCATCCGCTGTGAACACTTTAGTCATCCGCATTGAACAGTTTAGTCATCTGCTGTGAACACTTTAGTCATCCGCAATGAACAATTTAGTCATCTACAGTGAACACTTTAGTCATCCTCTGTGAGCACTTTAGGCAACCACTGTGAGTAATTTAGTAATCCGTAGTGAACACTTTAGTCATCCGCTGTGAAGACTTTAGTCATCCACTATGAACACTTTAATCATCCACTGCGAACAGTTTAGTCATCGCTGTGAGCACTTTAGTCATCTGCTGTTAGCACTTTAGTCATTCGCTGTCACACTTTAGTCATTCGCTGAAGCACTTTAGTCATCCATCCGTCGTGAGCACTTTAGTCATCCGTTGTGAGCACTTTAGTCAACCGCTGTGAGAACTTTAGTCATCCGCAGTGAACACTTTAGTCATCCGCAGTGAACACTTTAGTCATCCGCAGTGAACACTTTAGTCATCCGCTGTGAAACTTTAGTCATCCACTGTGAACACTTTAGTCATCCATTGCGCACCTTTAGTCATCAACTATGAACCTTTATTCATCCGTTTTGAACGCTTTAGTCATCCACTAGAACACTTTAGTCATCCGCTGAGAGCACTTTAGTCATCCGCTGTGAACACTTTAGTCATCCGCTATCAAAACTTTAGTCATCCACAGTGAAAACTTAGTTATCCGCTGTAACCCTTTAGTCATCCGCAGTGAACACTTTAGTCATCCACTGTGACACCTTAGTCATCCGCTGTGAACACTTTAGTCATTCACAGTGAACACTTTAGTCATCCGCTGTGAACACTTTTGTCATCCTCTATGAGCACTTTGGTCATCCGCTCTGAGCACTTTAGTCATCCTCAGTGAACACTTTAATCATCCGTAGTGATCATTCTAGTCATGCGCAGTGAACACTTTAGTTATCCGCAGTGAACACTTTTGTCATCCGCTATGAATACTTTAGTCATCCGTTGTGAACACTTTAGTTATTCTTAGTGAAAACTTTAGTCGTCTGCTGTGAGCACTTTAGTCATCCACTCTGAACAGTTTAGTCATCCGTTGTGAACACCTTCGTCATCCGCTGTGAACACCTTAGTCATCCGCTGTGAATACTTTTGTCATCCACTGTGAACACTTTAGTCATCCGCTGTGAGCACTTTAGTCATCTGCTGTGAGCACTTTAGTCAATCACGATGAACACTATAGTCATCAGCAGTGAACACTTTAGTCATCCGCAGTGAACACTATAGTCATCCGCTGTGAACACTATAGTCATCCGCTGTGAACACTATAGTCATCCGCTGTGAGCACTTTAGTCATCCGCTGTGAGTACTTTAGTCAACCTCTGTGAGCACTTTAGTCATCCACTATGAACACTTTAGACATCCGCTGTGAACACCTTAGTCATCCGCTGTGAACACCTTAGTCATCCGCTGTCAACACTTTAGTCATCCACTGAGCACTTAGGCATCCGCTGTGAGCACTTTAGTCATCCGCTATGAGCACTTTAGTCAACCACTGTGACACTTTAGTTATCAGCAGTGAACACTTTAGTCATCTACAAGAACACTTTAGTCATCCGCTGTGAACACTTTTGTCATCCTCTATGAGCACTTTGGTCTCCGCTCTGAGCACTTTAGTCATCCTCAGTGAACACTTTAATCATCCGTAGTGATCATTCTAGTCATGCGCAGTGAACACTTTAGTTATCCGCAGTGAACACTTTTGTCATCCGCTATGAATACTTTAGTCATCCGTTGTGAACACTTTAGTTATTCTTAGTGAAAACTTTAGTCGTCTGCTGTGAGCACTTTAGTCATCCACTCGAACAGTTTAGTCATCCGTGTGAACACCTTCGTCATCCGCTGTGAACACCTTAGTCACCGCTGGAATACTTTGTCATCCACTGTGAACACTTTAGTCATCCCGCTGTGAGCACTTTAGTCATCTGCTGGAGCACTTTAGTCAATCACGATGAACACTATAGTCATCAGCAGTGAACACTTTAGTCATCCGCAGTGAACACTATAGTCATCCGCTGTGACACTATAGTCATCCGCTGAACACTATAGTCATCCACTGTGAGCACTTTAGTCATCCGCTGTGATACTTTAGTCAACCTCTGTGAGCACTTTAGTCATCCACTATGACACTTTAGTCATCCGCTGTGAACACCTTAGTCATCCGCTTGAACACCTTAGTCATCCGCTGTCAACACTTTAGTCATCCACTGTGAGCACTTTAGTCATCCGCTGTGAGCACTTTAGTCATCCGCTATGAGCACTTTAGTCAACCACTGTGAACACTTTTAGTTATCAGCAGTGACACTTTAGTCATCTACAAGAACACTTTAGTCATCCGATGTGAACACTTTAGTCATCCGTTGTGAACACTTTAGTCATCCGCTGTGAACACTTTCGTCATCCGTAGTGAACACTTTAGTCTCTGCTGTGAACACTTATAGTCTTCCGCTGTGAACACTTAGTCATCCGCTGTGAACACTTAGTCATCCACAGTGAACACTTTAGTCATACGCTGTGAATACTTTAGTCATCCGCACTAAACACTCTAGTCATACAGTGAACACTTTCGTTCCGCTATGAACACTTTAGTCATCCGCAATGAACACTTTAGTCATCCGCAGTTAACTTTTAGCCATCCGCAATGACCATTTTAGTTATCCACAGTGAACACTTTAGTCATCCGCTATGAATCTTTAGTCATCCGCTATGAATACTTTAGTCATCCGCAGTGAACACTTTAGTCATCCGTTGTGAAAACTTATCATCCCTGTGAACACTTTAGTCATCCGCGTGAACTTTAGTCATCCGCTGTGAACACTTTAGTCATCCGCAATGACCACTTTAGTCATCTTCTGTGAACACTTTAGTCATCCTCTTGAGCACTTTAGCAACTACTGTAAGTAATTTTAGTCATCCGCAGTAACACTTTAGTCACCGCTGTGAAGACTTTAGTCATCCACTATGAACACTTTAGTCATCCACTGTGAAATTTTAGTCATCCGCTGTAGCACTATAGTCATCTGTATGAACACTTTAGTCATCCGCTGTGACACTTTAGTCAACCGCTGTGAGCACTTGTCAACCGCTGGAGAACTTTAGTCATTCGTAGTGAAAACTTTAGTCATCCGCTTTAGAACTTTAGTCACCACTATGAACAATTTAGTCATCCATTTTGAACACCTTAGTCATCCGCTGTGACACCTTAGTCATCCGCTGAATACTTTAGTCATCAACTGTGAGCACTTTAGTCATCCGCTGTGACCCTTTAGTCATCCTCTGTGAGCACTTTAGGCACTACTGTGAGTAATTTAGTCATCCGCAGTGAACACTTTAGTCATCCGCTGTGAAGACTTTAGTCATCCACTATGAACCTTTTGTCATCCACTGTGAACATTTTAGTCATCCGCTGTGAGCACTTAGTCATCCGCTGTGAGCAATTTAGTCATTCGCTGTGAGCACTTTAGTCATTCGCTGAGAGCACTTTAAGTCATCCGTTGTGAGCACTTTAGTCATCCGTTGTGAGCACTTTAGTCAACCGCTATGAGAACTTTAGTCATCCGCATGAACACTTTAGTCACGCTGTGGAGACTTTAGTCTTCACTTGTGAACACTTAGTCATCCGTTGTGAAAACTTTAGTCATCAACTATGAATACTTTAGTCATCCCTATGAACACTTTAGTCATCCAATGTGAGCACTTTAGTCATCCGCTGTAAGCACTTTAGTCATCCGCAGTGAACACTTTAGTCATCCGAAGTGAACACTTTAGTCATCCACAGTGAACACTTTAGTCATCCGCTGTGAACTTTAGACATCCGCTGTGAACACTTTAGTCATCCGCATGAACACTTTAGTATCCGTTGTGAACACTTAAGTCATCCACAGTGAATACTTTAGTCATCCGCTGTGAACACTTTAGTCATCCGCTGTGAACACTTAATCATCCGCTGTGAACACTTTATCATCCACTGTCAACACTTTAGTTCAACCGTGTGTGAGCACTTTAGTCGTCGCCGTTGTGAACACTTTAGTCATCCCCAGTGAGCACTTTTAGTCATCCACTGTGAGCACTTTAGTCATCCGCTATGAACACTTTAGTCATCCGCTGAGAGCACTTTAGTCATCCGTTATGAGCACTTTACCTCCCCAGTGAGCACTTTAGTCATCCACATGAGCACTTTAGTCATCCGCTATGAACCATTTAGTCATCCGCTGAGAGCACTTTAGTCATCCGTTATGAGCACTTTAGTCATCCACTGTGAGCACTTTAGTCATCCGCTATGAACACTTTAGTCATCCACTATGATAACACACTTTAGTCATCCAATGTGAGCACTTTAGTCATCCGCTGTGAGTACTTAGTCATCCGCTGTAAGCACTTTAGTCATCCGCAGTGAACACTTTAGTCATCCGAAGTGAACACTTTAGTCATCCTCAGTGAACACTTTAGTCATCCGCTGTGAACATTTTAGACATCCGCTGTGAACACTTTAATCATCCGCTTTGGAACACTTTAGTAATCCGTTGTGAACACTTAAGTCATCCACATAACACTTTAGTCATCCGCTATGAAGACTTTAGTCATCCACTATGAACACTTTAGTCATCCACGTGCGAACACTTTACTCATCGCTGTGAGCACTTTAGTCATCTGCTGTGAGCACTTTAGTCATTCCTGTGAGCACTTTAGTCATTCCTGAGAGCACTTTAGTCATCCGTCGTGAGCACTTTAGTCATCCGTTGTGAGCACTTTAGTCAACCGCTGTGAGAAATTTAGTCATCCGCAGTGAACACTTAGTCATCCCGCAGTGAACACTTTAGTCATCCGCAGTGAACACTTTAGTCATCCGCTGTGAAGACTTTAGTCATCCACTGTGAACACTTTAGTCACCATTGCGAACACTTTAGTCATCAACATAACACTTTATTCATCCGTTGTGAACGCTTTAGTCATCCACTAGGAACACTTTAGTCTCCGCTGAAGCACTTTAGTCATCCGCTGTGAACACTTTAGTCATCCGCTATCAAACTTTAGTCATCCACAGTGAAAACTTTAGTTAACACTTTAGTCATCCACTGTGAACACCTTAGTCATCCGCTGTGAACACTTTAGTCATTCCATGAACACTTTAGTCATCCGCTGTGAACACTTTTGTCATCCTCTGTGAGCCTTTAGACATCCGCTCTGAGCACTTTAGCCGCATGAACACTTTAATCATCCGCAGTGATCATTCTAGTCATCCGCTATGAACACTTTAGTCATCCACTGTGAACATTTTAGTCATCCGCTGTGAGCACTATAGTCATCTGTAGTGAACACTTTAGTCATCCGCTGTGAACACTTTAGTCAACCGCTGTGAGCACTTTAGTCAACCGCTGGGAGAACTTTAGTCATTCGTAGTGAAAACTTTAGTCATCCGCTGTTAGAACTTTAGTCATCCACTATGAACATTTAGTCATCCATTTTGACACCTTAGTCATCCGCTGTGAACACCTTAGTCATCCGCTGAATACTTTAGTCATCAACTGTGAGCACTTTAGTCATCCGCTGTGAGCACTTTAGTCATCCTCTGTGAGCACTTTAGGCAACTACTGTGAGTAATTTAGTCATCCGCATGAACACTTTAGTCATCCTCTGTGAAGACTTTAGTCATCCACTATGAACACTTTAGTCATCCACTGTGAACATTTTAGTCATCCGCTGTGAGCACTTTAGTCATCCGCTGTGAGCAATTTAGTCATTCGCTGTGAGCACTTTAGTCATCGCTGAGAGCACTTTAGTCATCCGTTGTGAGCACTTTAGTCATCCGTTGTGAGCACTTTAGTCACCGCTATGAGAACTTAGTCATCCGCATGAACACTTAGTCATCCGCTGTGGAGACTTTAGTCATCCACTGTGAACACTTTAGTCATCCGTTGTGAAAACTTTAGTCATCAACTATGAATACTTTAGTCATCCACTATGAACACTTTAGTCATCCAATGTGAGCACTTTAGTCATCCCTGTAAGCACTTTAGTCATCCGCAGTGAACACTTTAGTCATCCGAAGTGAACACTTTAGTCATCCACAGTGAACACTTTAGTCATCCGCTGTGAACATTTTAGACATCCGCTGTGAACACTTTAGTCATCCGCTATGAACACTTTAGTAATCCGTTGTGAACACTTAAGTCATCCACAGTGAATACTTTAGTCATCCGCTGTGAACACTTTAGTCATCCGCTGTGAACACTTTAATCATCCGCTGTGAACACTTTAGTCATCCACTGTCAACACTTTAGTCAACCGTTGTGAGCACTTTAGTCGTCCGTTGTGAACACTTTAGTCATCCCCAGTGAGCACTTTAGTCATCCACTGTGAGCACTTTAGTCATCCGCTATGAACACTTTAGTCATCCGCTGAGAGCACTTTAGTCATCCGTTATGAGCACTTTAGTCATCCCCAGTGAGCACTTTAGTCATCCACTATGAGCACTTTAGTCATCCGCTATGAACACATTAGTCATCCGCTGAGAGCACTTTAGTCATCCGTTATGGCACTTTAGTCATCCACTGTGAGCACTTTAGTCATCCGCTATGAACACTTTAGTCATCACTATGACACTTTAGTCATCCAATGTGAGCACTTTAGTCATCCGCTGTGAGTACTTTAGTCATCCGCTGTAAGCACTTTAGTCATCCGCAGTGAACACTTTAGTCATCCGAAGTGAACACTTTAGTCATCCTCAGTGAACACTTTAGTCATCCGCTGTGAACATTTTAGACATCCGCTGTGAACACTTTATCATCCGCTTTGAACACTTTAGTAATCCGTTGTGAACACTTAAGTCATCCACAGTGAACCTTAGTCATCCGCTATGAAGACTTTAGTCATCCACTATGAACACTTTAGTCATCCACTGCGAACACTTTACTCATCGCTGTGAGCACTTATCATCTGCTGTGAGCACTTTAGTCATTCCCTGTGCACTTTAGTCATTCGCTGAGAGCACTTTAGTCATCCGTCGTGAGCACTTTAGTCATCCGTTGTGAGCACTTTAGTCAACCGCTGTGAGAACTTTAGTCATCCGCAGTGAACACTTTAGTCATCCGCAGTGAACACTTTAGTCATCCGCAGTGAACACTTTAGTCATCCGCTGTGAAGACTTTAGTCATCCACTGTGAACACTTTAGTCAACCATTGCGAACACTTTAGTCATCAACTATGAACACTTTATTCATCCGTTGTGAACGCTTTAGTCATCCACTAGGAACACTTTAGTCATCCGCTGAAAGCACTTTAGTCATCCGCTGTGAACACTTTAGTCATCCGCTATCAAAACTTTAGTCATCCACAGTGAAAACTTTAGTTATGCGCTGTAAACACTTTAGTCATCCGCAGTGAACACTTTAGTCATCCACTGTGAACACCTTAGTCATCCGCTGTGAACACTTTAGTCATTCACAGTGAACACTTTAGTCATCCGCTGTGAACACTTTTGTCATCCTCTGTGAGCACTTTAGACATCCGCTCTGAGCACTTTAGTCATCCGCAGTGAACACTTTAATCATCCGCAGTGATCATTCTAGTCATCCGCTATGAACACTTTAGTCATCCACTGTGAACATTTTAGTCATCCGCTGTGAGCACTATAGTCATCTGTAGTGAACACTTTAGTCATCCGCTGTGAACACTTTAGTCAACCGCTGTGAGCACTTTAGTCAACCGCTGGGAGAACTTTAGTCATTCGTAGTGAAAACTTTAGTCATCCGCTGTTAGAACTTTAGTCATCCACTATGAACAATTTAGTCATCCATTTTGAACACCTTAGTCATCCGCTGTGAACACCTTAGTCATCCGCTGAATACTTTAGTCATCAACTGTGAGCACTTTAGTCATCCGCTGTGAGCACTTTAGTCATCCTCTGTGAGCACTTTAGGCAACTACTGTGAGTAATTTAGTCATCCGCAGTGAACACTTTAGTCATCCGCTGTGAAGACTTTAGTCATCCACTATGAACACTTTAGTCATCCACTGTGAACATTTTAGTCATCCGCTGTGAGCACTTTAGTCATCCGCTGTGAGCACTTTAGTCATCCGCTGTGAGCAATTTAGTCATTCGCTGTGAGCACTTTAGTCATTCGCTGAGAGCACTTTAGTCATCCGTTGTGAGCACTTTAGTCATCCGTTGTGAGCACTTTAGTCAACCGCTATGAGAACTTTAGTCATCCGCATGAACACTTTAGTCATCCGCTGTGGAGACTTTAGTCATCCACTGTGAACACTTTAGTCATCCGTTGTGAAAACTTTAGTCATCAACTATGAATACTTTAGTCATCCACTATGAACACTTTAGTCATCCAATGTGAGCACTTTAGTCATCCGCTGTAAGCACTTTAGTCATCCGCAGTGAACACTTTAGTCATCCGAAGTGAACACTTTAGTCATCCACAGTGAACACTTTAGTCATCCGCTGTGAACATTTTAGACATCCGCTGTGAACACTTTAGTCATCCGCTATGAACACTTTAGTAATCCGTTGTGAACACTTAAGTCATCCACAGTGAATACTTTAGTCATCCGCTGTGAACACTTTAGTCATCCGCTGTGAACACTTTAATCATCCGCTGGAACACTTTAGTCATCCACTGTCAACACTTTAGTCAACCGTTGTGAGCACTTTAGTCGTCCGTTGTGAACACTTTAGTCATCCCAGGAGCACTTTAGTCATCCATGTGAGCACTTTAGTCATCCGCTGTGAACACTTTAGTCATCCGCTGAGAGCACTTTAGTCATCCGTTATGAGCACTTTAGTCATCCCCAGTGAGCACTTTAGTCATCCACTATGAGCACTTTAGTCATCCGCTATGAACACATTAGTCATCCGCTGAGAGCACTTTAGTCATCCGTTATGAGCACTTTAGTCATCCACTGTGAGCACTTTAGTCATCCGCTATGAACACTTTAGTCATCCACTATGAACACTTTAGTCATCCAATGTGAGCACTTTAGTCATCCGCTGTGAGTACTTTAGTCATCCGCTGTAAGCACTTTAGTCATCCGCAGTGAACACTTTAGTCATCCGAAGTGAACACTTTAGTCATCCTCAGTGAACACTTTAGTCATCCGCTGTGAACATTTTAGACATCCGCTGTGAACACTTTAATCATCCGCTTTGAACACTTTAGTAATCCGTTGTGAACACTTAAGTCATCCACAGTGAACACTTTAGTCATCCGCTATGAAGACTTTAGTCATCCACTATGAACACTTTAGTCATCCACTGCGAACACTTTACTCATCGCTGTGAGCACTTTAGTCATCTGCTGTGAGCACTTTAGTCATTCCCTGTGAGCACTTTAGTCATTCGCTGAGAGCACTTTAGTCATCCGTCGTGAGCACTTTAGTCATCCGTTGTGAGCACTTTAGTCAACCGCTGTGAGAACTTTAGTCATCCGCAGTGAACACTTTAGTCATCCGCAGTGAACACTTTAGTCATCCGCAGTGAACACTTTAGTCATCCGCTGTGAAGACTTTAGTCATCCACTGTGAACACTTTAGTCAACCATTGCGAACACTTTAGTCATCAACTATGAACACTTTATTCATCCGTTGTGAACGCTTTAGTCATCCACTAGGAACACTTTAGTCATCCGCTGAAAGCACTTTAGTCACGCTGTGAACACTTTAGTCATCCGCTATCAAAACTTTAGTCATCCACAGTGAAAACTTTAGTTATGCGCTGTAAACACTTTAGTCATCCGCAGTGAACACTTTAGTCATCCACTGTGAACACCTTAGTCATCCGCTGTGAACACTTTAGTCATTCACAGTGAACACTTTAGTCATCCGCTGTGAACACTTTTGTCATCCTCTGTGAGCACTTTAGACATCCGCTCTGAGCACTTTAGTCATCCGCAGTGAACACTTTAATCATCCGCAGTGATCATTCTAGTCATCCGCAGTGAACACTTTAGTTATCCGCAGTGAACACTTTTGTCATCCGCTATGAATACTTTAGTCATCTGTTGTGAACACTTTAGTTATTCGTAGTGAAAACTTTAGTCCTCCGCTGTAAGCACTTTAGTCATCCACTCTGAACACTTTAGTCATCCGTTGTGAACACCTTCATCATCCTCTGTGAACACCTTAGTCATCCGCTGTGAATACTTTAGTCATCCACTGTGAGCACTTTAGTCATCCGCTGTGAGCACTTTAGTCATCTGCTGTGAGCACTTTAGTCAATCACTATGAACACTATAGTTATCAGCAGTGAACACTTTAGTCATCCGCAGTGAACACTATAGTCATCCGCTGTGAACACTTTAGTCAATCGCTGTGAACACTATAGTCATCCGCTGTGAGCACTTTAGTCATCCGCTGTGAGTACTTTAGTCATCCTCAGTGAGCACTTTAGTCATCCACTATGAACACTTTAGTCATCCGCTGTGAACACCTTAGTCATCCGCTATGAACACCTTAGTCATCCACTGTGAACACTTTAGTCATCCACTGTGAGAACTTTAGGCATCCGCTGTGAGCACTTTAGTCATCTGCTATGAGCACTTTAGTCAACCACTGTGAACACTTTAGTTATCAGCAGTGAACACTTTAGTCATCTACAGTGAACACTTTAGTCATCCGATGTGAACACTTTAGTCATCCGTTGTGAACACTTTAGTCATCCGCTGTGAACACTTTCGTCATCCGTAGTGAACACTTTAGTCATCTGCTGTGAACACTTTAGTCTTCCACTGTGAACACTTTAGTCTTCCACTGTGAACACTTTAGTCATCCGCTGTGAACACTTTAGTCATTCGCAGTGAACACTTTAGTCATACGCTGTGAACACTTTAGTCATCCGCACTAAACACTTTAGTCATATACAGTGAACACTTTCGTCATCCGCTGTGAACACTTTAGTCATCCGCAATGAACACTTTAGTCATCCGCAGTTAACGTTTTAGCCATCCGCAGTGAACATTTTAGTTATCCGCAGTGAACACTTTAGTCATCCGCTGTGAATACTTTAGTCATCCGCTATGAATACTTTAGTCATCCGCTGTGAACACTTTAGTTATTCGTAGTCAAAACTTTAGTCATCCGCTGTGAGAACTTTAGTTATCCACTATGAACAATTTAGTCATCCATTGTGAACACCTTAGTCATCCGCTGTGAACACCTTAGTCATCCACTGTGAATACTTTAGTCATCAACTGTGAGCACTTTAGTCATCCGCTGTGAGCACTTTAGTCATCTACTGTGAGCACTTTAGTCAACCACTGTGAACACTTTAGTCATCCGCTACGAGCACTTTAGTCATCCGCTGTGAGCACTTTAGTTAACCTCTGTGAACACTTTAGTCATCAGCAGTGACCACTATAGTCATCTGTAGTGAACACTTTAGTCATCCGCTGTGAACACTTTAGTCATCCGCTGTGAACACTTTAGTCATCCTGTGTGAACACTTTAGTCATCCGCAATGAACACTTTAGTCGTCCACAGTGAACATTTTAGTCATCCGCAGTGAACACTTTAGTCATCCGCTGTCAACACTTTAGTCATCCGCACTAAACACTTTAGTCATATGCAGTGAACACTTTCGTCATCCGCAACAAACATTTTCGTCATCCACAGTTAGCATTTTAGTCATCCGCAGTGAAAACTTTAGTTATCCGCAGTGAACACTTTAGTCATCCGTTGTGAATACTTTAGTCATCCGCTATGAATACTTTAGTCATCCGCTGTGAACACTTTAGTTATTCGTAGTGAAAACTTTAGTCATCCGCTGTGAGCACTTTAGTCATCCACTATGAACACTTTAGTCATCCGTTGGGAACACCTTAGTCATCCGCTGTGAATACCTTAGTCATCCGCTGTGAATACTTTAGTCATCAATTGTGAGCACTTTAGTCATCCGTTGTGAGCACTTTAGTCATCTGCTGTGAGCACTTTAGTCAACCACTTTGAACACTTAAGTCATCCGCTATGAGCACTTTAGTCATCCGCTATGAGCACTTTAGTCAACCTCTGTGAACACTTTAGTCATCAGCAGTGAACACTTTAGTGTTCGGCAGTGAACACTTTAGTCATCCGCTGGGAACACTTTAGTCATCCGCTGTGAACACTTTAGTCATCCTATGTGAACACTTTATTCATCCGTAGTGAACACTTTAGTCATCGGCTGTGAACACTTTAGTCTTCCGTTGTGAACACTTTAGTCATCCGCTGTGAACACTTTAGTCATCTGCTGTGAACACTTTAGTCATCCGCAGTGAAAACTTTAGTCATCCACTGTGAGCTCTTTAGTCATCCACTATGAACACTTTAATCATCCGTTGTGAACACCTTAGTCATCCTCTGTGAACACCTTAGTCATCCGCTACGAATACTTTAGTCATCAACTGTGAGCAATTTAGTCATCCGCTGTGAGCACTTTAGTCATCTGCTGTGAGCACTTTAGTCAATCACGATGAACACTATAGTCATCAGCAGTGAACACTTTAGTCATTCGCAGTGAACACTATAGTCATCCGCTGTGAACACTATAGTCATCCGCTGTGAGCACTTTAGTCATCCGCTGTGAGTACTTTAGTCAACCTCTGTGAGCACTTTAGTCATCCACTATGAACACTTTAGTCATCCGCTGTGAACACCTTAGTCATCCGCTGTGAACACCTTAGTCATCCGCTATGAACACTTTAGTCATCCACTGTGAGCACTTTAGTCATCCGCTGTGAGCACTTTAGTCATCCGCTATGAGCACTTTAGTCAACCACTGTGAACACTTTAGTTATCAGCAGTGAACACTTTAGTCATCTACAATGAACACTTTAGTCATCCGATGTGAACACTTTAGTCATCCATTGTGAACACTTTAGTCATCCGCTGTGAACACTTTCGTCATCCGTAGTGAACACTTTAGTCATCTTCTGTGAACACTTTAGTCTTCCGCTGTGAACACTTTAGTCATCCGCTGTGAACACTTTAGTCATCCACAGTGAACACTTTAGTCATACGCTGTGAACACTTTAGTCATCCGCACTAAACACTTTAGTCATATACAGTGAACACTTTCGTCATCCGCTGTGAACACTTTAGTCATCCGCAATGAACACTTTAGTCATCCGCAGTTAACGTTTTAGCCATCCGCAGTGAATATTTTAGTTATCCGCAGTGAACACTTTAGTCATCCGCTGTGAATACTTTAGTCATCCGCTAAGAATACTTTAGTCATCCGCTATGAACACTTTAGTTATTCGTAATGAAAACTTTAGTCATCCGCTGTGAGAACTTTAGTCATCCACTATGAACAATTTAGTCATCCATTGTGAACACCTTAGTCATCCGCTGTGAACACCTTAGTCATCCGCTGTGAATACTTTAGTCATCAACTGTGAGCACTTTAGTCATCCGCTGTGAGCACTTAGTCATCCTCTGTGAGCACTTTAGGCAACTACTGTGAGTAATTTAGTCATCCGCAGTGAACACTTTAGTCATCCGCTGTGAAGACTTTTAGTCATCCACTATGAACACTTTAGTCATCCACTGTGAACATTTTAGTCATCCGCTGTGAGCACTTTAGTCATCCGCTTTGAGCAATTTAGTCATTCGCTGTGAGCACTTTAGTCATTCGCTGAGAGCACTTTAGTCATCCGTTGTGAGCACTTTAGTCATCCGTTGTGAGCACTTTAGTCAACCGCTGTGAGAACTTTAGTCATCCGCATGAACACTTTTGTCATCTGCTGTGAGGACTTTAGTCATCCACTGTGAACACTTTAGTCATCCGTTGTGAAAACTTTAGTCATCAACTATGAACACTTTATTCATCCGTTGTGAACACTTTAGTCATCAACTATGAACACTTTAGTCATCCACTATGAACACTTTAGTCATCCAATGTGAGCACTTTAGTCATCCGCTGTGAGTACTTTAGTCATCCGCTGTAAGCACTTTAGTCATCCGCAGTGAACACTTTAGTCATCCGAAGTGAACACTTTAGTCATCCACAGTGAACACTTTAGTCATCCGCTGTGAACATTTTAGACATCCGCTGTGAACACTTTAGTCATCCGCATGAACACTTAGTAATCCGTTGTGAACACTTAAGTCATCCACAGTGAATACTTTAGTCATCGCTGTGAACACTTTAGTCATCCGCTGTGAACACTTTAATCATCCGCTGTGAACACTTTGTCATCCACTGTCAACACTTTAGTCAACCGTTGTGAGCACTTTAGTCGTCCGTTGTGAACACTTAGTCATCCCAGTGAGCACTTTAGTCATCCACTGTGAGCACTTTAGTCATACGCTATGAACAACTTTAGTCATCCGCTGAGAGCACTTTAGTCATCCGTTATGAGCACTTTAGTCATCCACTGTGAGCACTTTAGTCATCCGCTATGAACACTTTAGTCATCCACTATGAACACTTTAGTCATCCAATGTGAGCACTTAGTCATCGCTGTGAGTACTTTAGTCATCCGCTGTAAGCACTTTAGTCATCCGAGTGAACACTTTAGTCATCCGAAGTGAACACTTTAGTCATCCTCAGTGAACACTTTAGTCATCCGCTGTGAACATTTTAGACATCCGCTGTGAACACTTTAGTCATCCGCTATGAACACTTTAGTAATCCGTTGTGAACACTTAAGTCATCCACAGTGAACACTTTAGTCATCCGCTATGAAGACTTTAGTCATCCACTATGAACACTTTAGTCATCCACTGCGAACACTTTAGTCATCGCTGTGAGCACTTTAGTCATCTGCTGTGAGCACTTTAGTCATTCGCTGTGAGCACTTTAGTCATTCGCTGAGAGCACTTTAGTCATCCATCGTGAGCACTTTAGTCATCCGTTGTGAGCACTTTAGTCAACCGCTGTGAGAACTTTAGTCATCCGTAGTGAACACTTTAGTCATCCGCAGTGAACACTTTAGTCATCCGTAGTGAACACTTTAGTCATCCGCTGTGAAGACTTTAGTCATCCACTGTGAACACTTTAGTCATCCATTGCGAACACTTTAGTCATCAACTATGAACACTTTATTCATCCGTTGTGAACGCTTTAGTCATCCACTAGGAACACTTTAGTCATCCGCTGAAAGCACTTTAGTCATCCGCTGTGAACACTTTAGTTATCCGCTATCAAAACTTTAGTCATCCACAGTGAAAACTTTAGTTATGCGCTGTAAACACTTAGTCATCCGCAGTGAACACTTTAGTCATCCACTGTGAAACCTTAGTCATCCGCTGTGAACACTTTAGTCATTCACAGTGAACACTTTAGTCATCCGCTGTGAACACTTTTGTCATCTCTATGAGCATTAGTCATCCGCTCTGAGCACTTTAGTCATCCGCAGTGAACACTTTAAAATCCGCAGTGATCATTCTAGTCATCCGTAGTGAACACTTTAGTTATCCGCAGTGAACACTTTTGTCATCGCTAGGAATGAATACTTAGTCATCCGTTGTGAACACTTTAGTTATTCGTAGTGAAAACTTTAGTCCTCCGCTGTAAGCACTTTAGTCATCCACTCTGAACACTTTAGACATCCGTTGTGATCACCTTCGTCATCCTCTGTGAACACCTAGTCATCGCAGTGAATACTTTAGTCATCCACTGTGAGCACTTAGTCATCGCTGTGAGCACTTTAGTCATCTGCTGTGAGCACTTTAGTCAATCACTATGAACACTATAGTTATCAGCAGTGAAAACTTTAGTCATCCGCAGTGAACACTATAGTCATCCGCTGTGAACACTATAGTCATCGCCGTGAGCACTTTAGTCATCCGCTGTGAGTACTTTAGTCAAACTCTGTGAGCACTTTAGTCATCCACTATGTACACTTAGTCATCGCTGTGAACACCTTAGTCATCCGCTGTGAACACTTTAGTTATCCACTGTGAGAACATTAGGCATCCGCTGTGAGCACTTTAGTCATCCGCTATGAGCACTTAGTCAACCAATGTGAACACTTTAGTTATCAGCAGTGAACACTTAGTCATCTACAGTGAACACTTTAGTCATCCGATGTGAACACTTTAGTCATCCATTGTGAACACTTTAGTCATCCGCTCGTGAACACTTTCGTCATCGTAGTGAACACTTTAGTCATCTGTGTGAACACTTTAGTTTCCACTGTGAACACTTAGTCATCCGCTGTGAACACTTTAGTCATCCGCAGTGAACACTTTAGTCATACGCTGTGAACACTTAGTCATCCGCACTAAACACTTTAGTCATATGTGAACACTTTAGTCATCCGCAATGAACACTTTAGTCATCCGCAGTTAACGTTTTAGCCATCCGCAGTGAACATTTTAGTTATCCGCAGGTGAACACTTTAGTCATCCGCTGTGAATACTTTAGTCATCCGCTATGAATACTTTAGTCATCCGCTGTGAAACACTTTAGTATTCGTAGTGAAAACTTTAGTCATCCGCTGTGGAGAACTTTAGTCATCCACTATGAACAATTTAGTCATCCATTGTGAACACCTTAGTCATCCGCTATGAACACCTTAGTCATCCACTATGAATACTTTAGTCATCAACTGTGAGCACTTTAGTCATCCGCTGTGAGCACTTTAGTCTACTGTGAGCACTTTAGTCAACCACTGTGAACACTTTGGTCATCCGATACGAGCACTTTAGTCATCCGCTGTGAGCACTTTAGTTAACCTCTTGTGAACACTTTAGTCATCAGCAGTGACCACTATAGTCATCTGTAGTGAACACTTTAGTATCCGTTGTGAAACACTTTAGTCATCCTGTGTGAACACTTTAGTCATCCGCAATGAACACTTTAGTCATCCACAGTGAACATTTTAGTCATCCGCAGTGAACACTTTAGTCATCCGCTGTGAACACTTTAGTCATCCGCACTAAACACTTTAGTCATATGCAGTGAACACTTTCGTCATCCGCTGTGAACACTTTAGTCATCCGCAATGAACATTTTCGTCATCCACAGTTAGCATTTTAGTCATCCGTAGTGAAAACTTTAGTTATCCGCTTGTGAACACTTTAGTCATCCGTTGTGAATACTTTAGTCATCCGCTATGAATACTTTAGCCATCCGTTGTGAACACTTTAGTTATTCGTAGTGAAAAATTTAGTCATCTGTGAGCACTTTAGTCATCCACTATGAACACTTTAGTCATCCGTTGGGAACACCTTAGTCATCCGCTGTGAATACCTTAGTCATCCGCTGTGAATACTTTAGTCATCAACTGTGAGCACTTTAGTCATCCGTTGTGAGCACTTTAGTCATCTGCTGTGAGCCTTTAGTCATCTGCTGTGAGCACTTTAGTCATCTGCTGTGAGCACTTTAGTCATCCGCTGTGAGCACTTTAGTCAACCTCTGTGAACACTTTAGTCATCAGCAGTGAACACTTTAGTGTTCTGCAGTGAACACTTTAGTCATCCGCCGGGAACACTTTAGTCATCCGCTCTGTGAACACTTTAGTCATCCTATTTGAACACTTTATTCATCCGTAGTGAACACTTTAGTCATCGGCTGTGAAAACTTTAGTCTTCCGCTGTGAACACTTTAGTCATCCGCTGTGAACACTTTAGTCATCTGCTGTGAACACTTTAGTCATCCGCAGTGAAAACTTTAGTCATCCACTGTGAGCTCTTTAGTCATCCACTATGAACACTTTAATCATCCGTTGTGAACACCTTAGTCATCCTCTGTGAACACCTTAGTCATCCGCTACGAATACTTTAGTCATCAACTGTGAGCAATTTAGTCATCCGCTGTGAGCACTTTAGTCATCTTCTGTGAGCACTTTAGTTAACCACTGTGAACACTTAAGTCATCCGCTGTGAGCACTTTAGTCATCCGATGTGAGCAATTTAGTCAACCTCTGTGAACACTTTAGTCATCAGCAGTGAACACTTTAGTGTTCTGCAGTGAACACTTAGTCATCCGCTGTGAACACTTTAGTCATTCGCTGTGAACACTTTAGTCATCCTGTGTGAACACTTTATTCATCCGTAGTGAACACTTTAGTCATCCGCTATGAAAACTTTAGTCTTCCGCTGTGAACACTTTAGTCATCTGCTGTGAGCACTTTAGTCATCTGCTGTGAGCACTTTAGTCATCCACTATGAACACTTTAGTCATCCGTTGGGAACACCTTAGTCATCCGCTGTGAATACCTTAGTCATTCGCTGTGAATACTTTAGTCATCAACTGTGAGCACTTTAGTCATCCGTTGTGAGCACTTTAGTCATCTGCTGTGAACACTTTAGTCATCTGCTGTGAGCACTTTAGTCATCTGCTGTGAGCACTGTGAATACTTTAGTCATCAACTGTGAGCACTTTAGTCATCCGTGTGAGCACTTTAGTCATCTGCTGTGAGCACTTTAGTCATCTGCTGTGAGCACTTTAGTCATCTGCTGTGAGCACTTTAGTCATCTGCTGTGAGCACTTTAGTCAATCACGATGAACACTATTAGTCATCAGAGTGAACACTTTAGTCATCTGCTGTGAACACTATAGTCATCCGCTGTGAACACTTAGTCATCCGCTGTGAACACCTTAGTCATCCGCTGTGAGTACTTTAGTCAACCTCTGTGAGCACTTTAGTCATCCACTATGAACACTTTAGTCATCCGCTGTGAACACCTTAGTCATCCGCTGTGAACACCTTAGTCATCCGCTATGAACACTTTAGTCATCCACTGTGAGCACTTTAGGCATCCGCTGTGAGCACTTTAGTCATCCGCTATGAGCACTTTAGTCATCCACTGTGAACACTTTAGTTATCAGCAGTGAACACTTTAGTCATCTACAATGAACACTTTAGTCATCCGATGTGAACACTTTAGTCATCCATTGTGAACACTTTAGTCATCCGCTGTGAACACTTTCGTCATCCGTAGTGAACACTTTAGTCTTCCGCTGTGAACACTTTAGTCATCCGCTGTGAACACTTTAGTCATCCACAGTGAACACTTTAGTCATACGCTGTGAACACTTTAGTCATCCGCACTAAACACTTTAGTCATATACAGTGAACACTTTCGTCATCCGCTGTGAACACTTTAGTCATCCGCAATGAACACTTTAGTCATCCGCAGTTAACGTTTTAGCCATCCGCAGTGAATATTTTAGTTATCCGCAGTGAACACTTTAGTCATCCGCTGTGAATACTTTAGTCATCCGCTAAGAATACTTTAGTCATCCGCTATGAACACTTTAGTTATTCGTAGTGAAAACTTTAGTCATCCGCTGTGAGAACTTTAGTCATCCACTATGAACAATTTAGTCATCCATTGTGAACACCTTAGTCATCCGCTGTGAACACCTTAGTCATCCGCTGTGAATACTTTAGTCATCAACTGTGAGCACTTTAGTCATCCGCTGTGAGCACTTTAGTCATCCTCTGTGAGCACTTTAGGCAACTACTGTGAGTAATTTAGTCATCCGCAGTGAACACTTTAGTCATCCGCTGTGAAGACTTTAGTCATCCACTATGAACACTTTAGTCATCCACTGTGAACATTTTAGTCATCCGCTGTGAGCACTTTAGTCATCCGCTTTGAGCAATTTAGTCATTCGCTGTGAGCACTTTAGTCATTCGCTGAGAGCACTTTAGTCATCCGTTGTGAGCACTTTAGTCATCCGTTGTGAGCACTTTAGTCAACCGCTGTGAGAACTTTAGTCATCCGCATGAACACTTTTGTCATCTGCTGTGAGGACTTTAGTCATCCACTGTGAACACTTTAGTCATCCGTTGTGAAAACTTTAGTCATCAACTATGAACACTTTATTCATCCGTTGTGAACACTTTAGTCATCAACTATGAACACTTTAGTCATCCACTATGAACACTTTAGTCATCCAATGTGAGCACTTTAGTCATCCGCTGTGAGTACTTTAGTCATCCGCTGTAAGCACTTTAGTCATCCGCAGTGAACACTTTAGTCATCCGAAGTGAACACTTTAGTCATCCACAGTGAACACTTTAGTCATCCGCTGTGAACATTTTAGACATCCGCTGTGAACACTTTAGTCATCCGCTATGAACACTTTAGTAATCCGTTGTGAACACTTAAGTCATCCACAGTGAATACTTTAGTCATCCGCTGTGAACACTTTAGTCATCCGCTGTGAACACTTTAATCATCCGCTGTGAACACTTTTGTCATCCACTATCAACACTTTAGTCAACCGTTGTGAGCACTTTAGTCGTCCGTTGTGAACACTTTAGTCATCCCCAGTGAGCACTTTAGTCATCCACTGTGAGCACTTTAGTCATACACTATGAACACTTTAGTCATCCGCTGAGAGCACTTTAGTCATCCGTTATGAGCACTTTAGTCATCCACTGTGAGCACTTTAGTCATCCGCTATGAACACTTTAGTCATCCACTATGAACACTTTAGTCATCCAATGTGAGCACTTTAGTCATCCGCTGTGAGTACTTTAGTCATCCGCTGTAAGCACTTTAGTCATCCGCAGTGAACACTTTAGTCATCCGAAGTGAACACTTTAGTCATCCTCAGTGAACACTTTAGTCATCCGCTGTGAACATTTTAGACATCCGCTGTGAACACTTTAGTCATCCGCTATGAACACTTTAGTAATCCGTTGTGAACACTTAAGTCATCCACAGTGAACACTTTACTCATCCGCTATGAAGACTTTAGTCATCCACTATGAACACTTTAGTCATCCACTGCGAACACTTTAGTCATCGCTGTGAGCACTTTAGTCATCTGCTGTGAGCACTTTAGTCATTCGCTGTGAGCACTTTAGTCATTCGCTGAGAGCACTTTAGTCATCCATCGTGAGCACTTTAGTCATCCGTTGTGAGCACTTTAGTCAACCGCTGTGAGAACTTTAGTCATCCGTAGTGAACACTTTAGTCATCCGCAGTGAACACTTTAGTCATCCGCAGTGAACACTTTAGTCATCCGCTGTGAAGACTTTAGTCATCCACTGTGAACACTTTAGTCATCCATTGCGAACACTTTAGTCATCAACTATGAACACTTTATTCTTCCGTTGTGAACGCTTTAGTCATCCACTAGGAACACTTTAGTCATCCGCTGAAAGCACTTTAGTCATCCGCTGTGAACACTTTAGTTATCCGCTATCAAAACTTTAGTCATCCACAGTGAAAACTTTAGTTATGCGCTGTAAACACTTTAGTCATCCGCAGTGAACACTTTAGTCATCCACTGTGAACACCTTAGTCATCCGCTGTGAACACTTTAGTCATTCACAGTGAACACTTTAGTCATCCGCTGTGAACACTTTTGTCATCCTCTATGAGCACTTTAGTCATCCGCTCTGAGCACTTTAGTCATCCGCAGTGAACACTTTAATCATCCGCAGTGATCATTCTAGTCATCCGTAGTGAACACTTTAGTTATCCGCAGTGAACACTTTTGTCATCCGCTATGAATACTTTAGTCATCCGTTGTGAACACTTTTGTTATTCGTAGTGAAAACTTTAGTCCTCCGCTGTAAGCACTTTAGTCATCCACTCTGAACACTTTAGACATCCGTTGTGATCACCTTCGTCATCCTCTGTGAACACCTTAGTCATCCGCAGTGAATACTTTAGTCATCCACTGTGAGCACTTTAGTCATCCGCTGTGAGCACTTTAGTCATCTGCTGTGAGCACTTTAGTCAATCACTATGAACACTATAGTTATCAGCAGTGAACACTTTAGTCATCCGCAGTGAACACTATAGTCATCCGCTGTGAACACTATAGTCATCCGCTGTGAGCACTTT
The DNA here is from genome assembly GCA_025506505.1 of Flaveria sonorensis. NCBI lineage: Eukaryota > Viridiplantae > Streptophyta > Magnoliopsida > Asterales > Asteraceae > Flaveria > Flaveria sonorensis. The sequence continues at coordinate 29,206,240 of CM046436.1, read as the reverse complement.
AGTCATCCGCTGTGAGTACTTTAGTCAACCTCTGTGAGCACTTTAGTCATCCACTATGTACACTTTAGTCATCCGCTGTGAACACCTTAGTCATCCGCTCTGAACACCTTAGTCATCCGCTGTGAACACTTTAGTTATCCACTGTGAGAACATTAGGCATCCGCTGTGAGCACTTTAGTCATCCGCTATGAGCACTTTAGTCAACCAATGTGAACACTTTAGTTATCAGCAGTGAACACTTTAGTCATCTACAGTGAACACTTTAGTCATCCGATGTGAACACTTTAGTCATCCATTGTGAACACTTTAGTCATCCGCTGTGAACACTTTCGTCATCCGTAGTGAACACTTTAGTCATCTGCTGTGAACACTTTAGTCTTCCACTGTGAACACTTTAGTCATCCGCTGTGAACACTTTAGTCATCCGCAGTGAACACTTTAGTCATACGCTGTGAACACTTTAGTCATCCGCACTAAACACTTTAGTCATATGTGAACACTTTAGTCATCCGCAATGAACACTTTAGTCATCCGCAGTTAACGTTTTAGCCATCCGCAGTGAACATTTTAGTTATCCGCAGTGAACACTTTAGTCATCCGCTGTGAATACTTTAGTCATCCGCTATGAATACTTTAGTCATCCGCTGTGAACACTTTAGTTATTCGTAGTGAAAACTTTAGTCATCCGCTGTGAGAACTTTAGTCATCCACTATGAACAATTTAGTCATCCATTGTGAACACCTTAGTCATCCGCTATGAACACCTTAGTCATCCACTATGAATACTTTAGTCATCAACTGTGAGCACTTTAGTCATCCGCTGTGAGCACTTTAGTCATCTACTGTGAGCACTTTAGTCAACCACTGTGAACACTTTGGTCATCCACTACGAGCACTTTAGTCATCCGCTGTGAGCACTTTAGTTAACCTCTGTGAACACTTTAGTCATCAGCAGTGACCACTATAGTCATCTGTAGTGAACACTTTAGTCATCCGCTGTGAACACTTTAGTCATCCTGTGTGAACACTTTAGTCATCCGCAATGAACACTTTAGTCATCCACAGTGAACATTTTAGTCATCCGCAGTGAACACTTTAGTCATCCGCTGTGAACACTTTAGTCATCCGCACTAAACACTTTAGTCATATGCAGTGAACACTTTCGTCATCCGCTGTGAACACTTTAGTCATCCGCAATGAACATTTTCGTCATCCACAGTTAGCATTTTAGTCATCCGTAGTGAAAACTTTAGTTATCCGCAGTGAACACTTTAGTCATCCGTTGTGAATACTTTAGTCATCCGCTATGAATACTTTAGCCATCCGTTGTGAACACTTTAGTTATTCGTAGTGAAAACTTTAGTCATCCACTGTGAGCACTTTAGTCATCCACTATGAACACTTTAGTCATCCGTTGGGAACACCTTAGTCATCCGCTGTGAATACCTTAGTCATCCGCTGTGAATACTTTAGTCATCAACTGTGAGCACTTTAGTCATCCGTTGTGAGCACTTTAGTCATCTGCTGTGAGCACTTTAGTCATCTGCTGTGAGCACTTTAGTCATCTGCTGTGAGCACTTTAGTCATCCGCTGTGAGCACTTTAGTCAACCTCTGTGAACACTTTAGTCATCAGCAGTGAACACTTTAGTGTTCTGCAGTGAACACTTTAGTCATCCGCTGGGAACACTTTAGTCATCCGCTGTGAACACTTTAGTCATCCTATTTGAACACTTTATTCATCCGTAGTGAACACTTTAGTCATCGGCTGTGAAAACTTTAGTCTTCCGCTGTGAACACTTTAGTCATCCGCTGTGAACACTTTAGTCATCTGCTGTGAACACTTTAGTCATCCGCAGTGAAAACTTTAGTCATCCACTGTGAGCTCTTTAGTCATCCACTATGAACACTTTAATCATCCGTTGTGAACACCTTAGTCATCCTCTGTGAACACCTTAGTCATCTGCTACGAATACTTTAGTCATCAATTGTGAGCAATTTAGTCATCCGCTGTGAGCACTTTAGTCATCTTCTGTGAGCACTTTAGTTAACCACTGTGAACACTTAAGTCATCCGCTGTGAGCACTTTAGTCATCCGATGTGAGCACTTTAGTCAACCTCTGTGAACACTTTAGTCATCAGCAGTGAACACTTTAGTGTTCTGCAGTGAACACTTTAGTCATCCGCTGTGAACACTTTAGTCATTCGCTGTGAACACTTTATTCATCCTGTGTGAACACTTTATTCATCCGTAGTGAACACTTTAGTCATCCGCTATGAAAACTTTAGTCTTCCGCTGTGAACACTTTAGTCATCTGCTGTGAACACTTTAGTCATCCGCAGTGAACACTTTAGTCATCCACTGTGAACACTTTAGTCATCCACTGTGAACACTTTAGTCATCCGCAATGAACACTTTAGTCATCCATTGTGAGCACTTTAGTCATCTGCTATGAGCACTTTAGTCATCCGCTATGAGCACTTTAGTCAACCACTGTGAACACTTTAGTTATCAGCAGTGAACACTTTAGTCAACTGTAGTGAACACTTTAGTCATCCGATGTGAACACTTTAGTCATCCGCTATGAATACTTTAGTCATCCGCTGTGAACACTTTAGTCATCCGTAGTGAACACTTTAGTCATTCGCTGTGAACACTTTAGACTTCCGCTGTGAACACTTTAGTCATCCGCTGTGAACACTTTAGTCATCCGCAGTGAACACTTTAGTCATCCGCTGTGAACACTTTAGTCATCCGCACTAAACACTTTAGTCATATGCAGTGAACACTTTCGTCATCCGCTGTGAACACTTTTGTCATCCGTAATGAACACTTTATTCATCCGCAGTTAACATTTTAGTCATCCGCAGTGAAAACTTTAGTTATCCGCAGTGAACACTTTAGTCATCCGCTGTGAATACTTTAGTCATCCGCTGTGAACACTTTGGTTATTCGTAGTGAAAACTTTAGTCATCCGCTGTGAGCACTTTAGTCATCCGCTGTGAACACTTTAGTCATCCGCTGTGAACACCTTAGTCATCCGCTGTGAACACTTTAGTCATCCACTGTGAGCACTTTAGTCATCCGCTGTTAGCACTTTAGTCATCCGCTGTGAGCACTGTAGTCAACCTCTGTGAACACTTTAGTCATCAGCAGTGAACACTTTAGTCATCTGCAGTGAACACTTTAGTCATCCGTTGTGAACACTTTAGTCATCCGCTGTGAACACTTTAGTCATCCGCTGTGAACACTTTATTCATCCATAGTGAACACTTTAGTCATCCGCTGTGAACACTTTATTCATCCATAGTGAACACTTTAGTCATCCGCTGTGAACACCTTAGTCATCCGCTGTGAACACTTTAGTCATCCACTGTGAGCACTTTAGTCATTCGCTGTTAGCACTTTAGTCATCCGCTGTGAGCACTGTAGTCAACCTCTGTGAACACTTTAGTCATCAGCAGTGAACACTTTAGTCATCTGCAGTGAACACTTTAGTCATCCGTTGTGAACACTTTAGTCATCCGCTGTGAACACTTTAGTCATCCGCTGTGAACACTTTATTCATCCATAGTGAACACTTTAGTCATCCGCTGTGAACACTTTAGTCATCCACTGTGAGCACTTTAGTCATCCGCTATGAGCACTTTAGTCATCTGCTGTGAACACTTTAGTCATCCGCTTTGAACACTTTAGTCATCTGCTGTGAACACTTTAGTCATCTGTTGTGAACACCTTAGTCATCTGCTATGAACACTTTATTCATCCGCAGTGAACACTTTAGTCATCCGCTGTGAACACTTTAGTCATCCGCTGTGAGCACTTTAGTCATCCGCAGTGAGCACTTTGGTCATCCGCAGTGAACACTTTAGTCATCCACTGTGAACACTTTAGTCATCCGTTGTGGACTTTGGTTAAGTGTAAAATCTTCCTTAGCCAAACCCAAATATTCCCAAGCCAAATCTTCCGACACCAAACCCAAACCTTTCGAAGCCAAAACTTCTGAAGCCTCAAAGGTCGTGCGTTGTAACACTTAGGCTCATTCTGAAATTCTGGGAATAGAATTTAAGTACAACCGAATACCGAACTACATTTGAAGAAAGTCTATAAACTCCAATTACGCTTATTACCAAACTAGAAATTTGTCAATAAATAAAAACCTATAATTTATTAAACCAGAACCTTAATTAAAAGTATAAAAACCTTTGGAAGACATAACCTATATAAACAATAACAATAATAGTAATAATAATAGTAATAATTTTAAACTAAATAATAAACCCATCTAAATACTTACACCTTATTGATAAAAACTAAAAATAACTTTACATAGAATAATATGTAATAAAAAATATACCCCACCCATAAAATACATACATGCATGCATACGTATAAACCCGAAACGCACATGCACGCCCGTTCGATACACATACCTTACGGTACACACACACATATACGAACACATACATTTAATTTTCTTTTTTTAAAGGAAAAGATATGCAAATGGACTTCTCTTATCACCACCCAAAGTGACCAATGCATGGCTTAGCTTCTCAATCCATGCTAGCTTGACCTATTAACCAAAATCTCTCAACTCCCAACCAAATCTTGGGAAATCCAAGAGTTTGAGAATCCCCAAACCTCCTTTTCTTCCTTCTCGGCTGCCGATATCACACACACCCCCACACTTTACTTCACTAAACAAACTCATCTCTATACACTCTCTTGAAGCAACTAGCCAAAAACCACTGCACACTCAAGAACACCAAGTTCCAGCCCTTTTCCAAGACATATTCAATCCATAGGTGAAGCTTCATCGACCATTATTGCCAAGGTAAGCATCACTTGAACACACACACACACACATCTTCAAGTTCGCATCTCCATTCCATTGATCTTATAACCTCAACTAACCCACCATTTTAAAGTCTTCTCTCACCATTCCAAGCTCCTTTGGCAGCCCATGCATCCATCACACCCACCTCACATGACAAGGTAACCCATTGCTACCCGAAAACACGCGAAATAACGCGTTTCATCACGTTGGTGACTCAACCAACCCCACGATACCCCCAACATCTTATGAAACCTTAAAACACTAAATTTTTCAGTAAGTAAAAGATACACAAAGTTTTCTCAAAACCCTTTTGCTCACAAATGCGGTTTAGCAAATATAGCTCACCCGAAAACCTGATTTTTGCAAAACTGTAAAGTGTGATATCTAAGACTAAATAATTTAAACCAAATTTTTTGGAAGTTATTTGAGACCATCTTAAGTTAAAATGAAGTTTCATAATCATCTTAAGTTAAAATGAAGTTTCATAATCTAAGTCTATGTATTTCACATTTTATAAATATACAAAACTCAATAATATATGATTTTGAGAAAAATAAAAGAGAGAGGTTGGGGAATTGAGCTACTGAAATTAGGGGATTATTTATAAGTTACTTATGACTCTAAAATGTTTGGGAAGGGGAAAAATCATATTAAAACACTTAGAAATCCAAAACCGGGACTTAACGGATACTTAACGGAACTAACCGGTAGACTTAACGGAAATATCAAATATGCATATGAAGTGCCCAAAAAATCTAATTTCATAATTTATAGAGCTTGTTTGCTTGGTAAGCAAATATATAAAGTATAGTCATGCTAAAATAGTAAAATTTTATAAAAACATGCTCTTAAGCTAAAAACATGAAATATCCAAAACCAAAATTTACTCTAATTATATTAAAGTATTATATGACAAAAGTGGACTAAAAATTTGACCCGAACCTCAGAACCCGTTAAAAGCCGAGCCACGAACGTTAAAATACCAGAACTGATATAAAACAACCCAAGACTTGAAAATACAGTAGCTAATGGCCTAATAATGATAAAAGTAAGCTACATATCAAATATTATCAATAATAGAACTTTCTATGAATTTATACAAAATATAACGTTAATCAAAGAAACCTCTTAAGGTAACTTCATAAAACGCCCAAACCGAAAATAAACTCTTGATCCTGTTAAGAAATACCTAAATGGAATAAAAACTAACTTACTATAGTAGCTTAATCCACTTGAAACAATAAAAACCCATTGTAAACAATTAAAGTGCAAAATTCCAAACATAAGGGTTAAAAATTATTATTTTAGGAAAGTTGAGGGACCAATCTTGCCAGTAAATTAAACTTCATTGTTTTGGAACCATATATCAACATTAACAAGTTGTATAATCTAAAATCATTATTTAATGACTCAAATGTAACCAACCGCCAAATCAAGACTTCAAACTTCAAAGGTTTGAACCAAGTTACACACATGTAATATAAATCACCTAACCGCATAAGATAAACCTGACTAGAGGGGTTGGGCTTAGTCAACTAATTGAAATGAAACTAATGTCTATAAAATGAACTTAGGAACCTTGCCAGTCGGTAGCTCCCTACACCACGAACACCCACTTTAGAAACAAGCTAAGGTGAGTCTCATGAACCCTTTTTACTTTAAAACTTTTAGGGTGAAGTACATACTCATTGGTTATTGTTTTCATGGTGCAATACCACTTGCTCTTGTCCCTAAATGGAGCAAAATCATTAACTCCATTAGGAGCCACGTGATTTATGGATAGTACTATTTGGGGAATCCCTCGCACACAATGGGCCCTAAGGACAGGGAAACCCCCCAATGAGATTTAATAATCATTGTGTCACAAATTATTATAGAATATATGTTCTTAGAAGGGCACACTTAAACCCATAACAATAAGGGGTATGGGTTAGGGGATGTTCTAGTACTCGGGAGGGTCACCCGGGTCCAGGTTTGATTGTGATACTTTCTTTTGTGCACCATTACTATTGTTATCTTATGTTATGAATTACGTTAAGTCTTGTGTCATAAATATATGAGCTCACCAACATTATTGCAGGATCAGTTTTGACTCTAACCATAGAACTCACTAAGTCTCACTTGATCGATGAAACATAGAATCTCAAACTAAAGTTGATAATAATATACGAAGTTAATGAACAAGAGAATGGTTTTCAAGATACTTGTATTTATTACTTCTCAACTTAGTATTACAAGACTCTTAAGCTCATGCTACATAAGTTACAATGAGAAACTATATATACTACTATCTACAGCCGGTTATACTTGGAAAACTAGCTGGAATCTACTACTAGACAAATACTACATTGCTAGAAGTAAAGTATCTAAGATAATATAATATCCTAGATAAGGTAGTCATGACAGGTCCATGACTTACCTTTTGGAACCAACTAAGAATGGTATCTGTACTAAGTTGAAAAGGTGAATAGTGGATTAAAGTATGGTCAACTACATGGGTTAGGAAAAGCTCCATGTAGTGTATCAGAGTCTGTCAGACAGACCATACTTTTGTCCACTGGTTCATAGTTGATTCTTCCGAAGCTAAATGGCTTTGGAAGAATAAGTTCTTCCGAGGCCATTTATACTTCAGAAGAAACAACTTCTTCCGAATCTTCTAAAGGTCTTTATGACTTTATTCTTTGGAAGACTTTATCTTGGATCTTCTAAGTATGAATTCATCAGAAGGAGAACTGCTTGGTCTTCAGAAGACTTTGTTCTATCCTTTGGAAGTTCTTCATATACTTTGGAATGAAAACTACTTAGTCTCGAAAGACTTAGTTTTCCTCCGGAAGCTCTTCAGACATAATGCTTCGGAAGATTTTTGACATAACTACGGAAGAGTAGTTTTGTCTTCGGAAGACTTTCCCAACTTGTACTTAAAATTGTTCTATGCGTTGTTTTTGTTACACCAGCCTCAAATGATCCAACAAACTCCCCCTAGGCTGATGCTACCAAAACTTCACTTCCTCTAGCTCTTCAAGGCCTTTAATACCAGGAAAAGCAGATATCTATCTGTCTCTTTGTTTTTCCCTAATTTAGTGGTGAGGAGTTTGTACAGGTCATTTGTAGATAATAAATCCAGTCAATTGCTCTGAATGACATGTACTCTTTGCTACATCCCTCTAAAGAGAGTTAGTTGATGGGAAAGGTATTCATATTCCCATCTAACTATAAGATCTGAAGTGGAGCCCTCAACCATCTGTAGAAAGGTCTTCCCTTTTTTGGTTGTGCCTTCTTCAACATCCTGTGCTCTCCTTTTCAACTCTTCTTCAATATTGGCCTTCTTTGTGAGCTCGGCTAGATGAAGGCTGCTTAAATGATTTTTGATGTATGTAGCTATCTTAGAGTTGGAGGGATTAGAGAATGGCTTCTCTGCTAACTCAGCAATGTCAAATCTATTGGAATGTAGCAGAGATGAAGTGTCAGCCCTGGTAACTTCACCATTCTCCCTTTCCACAGCAAAGCTGTGGGAATCTTCATCGAACCTCTACTGGACAATTTGCTTTCTAGGATAGAAGGGTTTTGTTGGTAGTTTTCCCCTTTCCTAGTGTCTAGCAGAGTCACCAGCATTCTTCTTAACTTCTTCCCTACTTCATTAAGAGTATCTAAATTTGTTGCAAGAAGTTGAAGAGCTTGGTCCAGTGTTCTTCTCACAAGAGATGTCGCTCAGTGTTGTGCAATTTGTGAGCTTCTTTTTTATCTCCTTGAATTCTTCCAAGGTCTGGGGTTTTGATTGATCAGAGGATGGTTTGGTTTTTAAGTGGGTTCTTGGTTGTGTTTTGGGTCATAGGATAGGTGGTGGTGGTGGTTGGTGGGACGCAGTGGGTGATGGTATAAGTAAGGTTGATGGAGAAGGTTCAGGGGTGAAAGGTTCTATTTTTATGGGGAAGGTAGATAGTGTAGGTTGTTTTTTGGGTAGTGCTTTGGGTGTTGGTTTGGGTGCCATCCTCTGAACACTAGGAGTTTGAACAACCTCCTGCCTTCTTCCTAAGCGAATGTCAGCTTTGATGTCGCTGACATGTCGCTGTAGGGTCTTGATCGACATGGGATCCACTTGCCTTCCGGAGAAGCTATGAGCTCGAAGATAGGATTTAATTCAATCCTTGTCTCCCTCCTTTTTGGCAGCCACAAGTTCTCCCTCTACCTCTTTCTTTCTCTTTTCTCTCAACTTCTCTCTAGCAGCCTTCTTCCTCACCATGTTGATTAGATCTTGTTCTTTGTGAAAAAGAAACAAGATCATGTCATTTTGGTGAGGTGCCAGCTCCTCTTGAGAATAGCCTCTATTGTAGAGAAAGGCTATTCTTTCCATCCTCTCCCTTTCCATGGCTTCTTTCTTCTTCTTCCTTCCTTCCTCCTCTTTGGCCAACCTTGCTGCTTCTTCCTTTTCTTTGTTCAGCAAGGTTGCCTTTTCTAGTTTCACAAGCTCATCAGTTGGGAGTAGAAGAGTTTCTTCATTGGCTACTCCCAGGCTGATGAGCCTGTCAATGATTTCCACCCTCCTTTTATTGTTTAGACTTGCTTGGGCGGCTGTTGCTGCTTTACTACTAGCAGCCAACAGCTTTCCAGTATTAAGTCTACCTTTCTTCTTTACCTTCTCCAATCTTTCCTCTTCTAGTAGCTCCTCAGGAGTAAGCTTTCTCTTCCCCTTAGGATCAAAGGAAGATTCAGCCTTTAGGGAACTCAGGATTAGAAGATTCAGGTTGGAGTGAGGGTGTTTGAAGTGGTGGTTCTTGTAAGAGAGGGGTTGTAAGGAAGTCCTCATTGTTAATCTCAGGGTCTAGTTCAAGGATTGCCTCTGTGATGAACAGATCACTAGACAATGAAGATAGTCCAATTATTCCTTCTACAGCTTGGATTTCTGCCTCGAAAGTAACTGGAACTGCATCACTTGTCACATCCAAATCAGTTGCTGGGCCATCAGTCTGTACATCCCCTTCGAAGATAATCTTGGGTTCAGTATAGACCTTAGGTTGACTAACTTCCACTTTATAGGTAGGTGGTGCATTCAGCCTTTGAAGCTCTTCAGCTCCAAAGTAGGTGATAGCTAGATCAGGGGAGGGTTGTTCAATGGAGGAGCTCAATAGAAATTTGATTAGAAACCTATTGAGATCTATGAGCATCCTTTGGTTGACTTAAAAGGTATTGGGAGCTGGTTGATGGAAGACTGTTGTTGCTATGGGGTAAGTGGGTTCCTCATGATGTTGTTTCTGTACATTCTCCCCCTGTTTGGTAGCATCATCTTAAGAAGTAGATGAGCTGGAGGAAGAACTTAAAGAAACCTGAATAGGTACATGCCTGACAGACTTCTCAATTTGTTTCTCAGCTAGTTTAGCCTTGAGATATTCAATCTCAAGTTGTTGAATGGCAGACCTGTCCTCTAAAGTCTTAACCTTTGATTCAAGGTTTGAGACTTTAGAAATCAGGTCTTCGATAATGAGCTGCAGTTTACCCTTATCTTCTTTTGAAGAATCATAGGGAGATGAGATAACATGCCTGGCATGTTCATCATCACCACCAGTTATGGTTTCTCAGTGCCCTGGATACCCTTCCCTACTGATGTCCTTTTTAGAAACATCAATTGGCAAGGTTGCCATAGACTTAGTCTCACTGAAGTCACCACTTTCCTGAGAGGCCTGTAAGACACTCTTAATAGTGGCGGCTGAGCCTACATGAGTCACCTCCACACCAGTCGGACTCACCTCAGTTTGGCTGAACTGATGTTGGCTAGATATTAAAGGTTCCCTGGGGCTCAGTTGATCTTGAGAGAGGTATTGTAGATCAACATCATGGCCCTGACGGAACATAAAATCCTCATCAGGTTGGATGAAAAGTTCAATGAAGGATAGAGAGGTTAATTCTAATGACCTGGGACCTTAGTCAGCACCTAATGGGTCTTCTGTAATTGCATATGTGCCAATGATGTGGCTATCCTTTTTTGGTTGCTCAGGGGAGTGTTAGGACTCACCCTGAGAGCTAATGGCTTGGGTTTTGGGCTCATCAGGTTGAGACTGAGCAGACTTAACACTGATATTGAGGTCGATCGTGGAGGAAGGTATGACTTCTGGCTGAGTGGGAGCCCTGAGTTTCACTCGAGCCTTTTTGGTGTGAACAGTGGGGACCTGATCAATCAGAGTAGATTTATCAGGGGTTCGCTTGGGGCATCTGGTGTATGTAAATTTAATTGGGTGGGAAGAAGTAGTTGGCATTTGAGTGGGGAGGTCTGGTGTGGGTTCATCGCCTGCTGGGCTTGCAGGGATGTAACTAGGAGCCGTTGGCTCAAGCATACCTGGGAGAAGATCAGTGAATCTCCCCGTGAAATTGGTGGACACCTTCTTTAAGGTCTTGAAGATGCCTGGCCTCATGTGTGGGAAAATGTGAGTGTCTTCACATTGTAGTCTACTCTGGTCCAGCTCACACTTTATGATATGCTGAATGAACCAGGGATACATGAAAAATGAATCCCGGGTAAGATTTTCTTGCAAATTGTTCAGGACGAACCTTGAATAGTTGAAGCGGAGGCCTTTTACCATTCCATGGACTAGGGATCCCAGATCATATGGGATTTGATCCCAACCCCCTGATTTGTTAAATAGGCAGTGTAGAACGATGTGCAACAATAATTTTTAGTTGTAAGAGAAATTAAACTTGTAGACAGTGGACTTGTGCACATCACGACCATATCCCAACTGAGTATATGTGTTGCTAGCTCAGATTTGGGGAATTCAGTCGGGGCGCCTTCGTCATGAAGCTCCAGATGCTCCCTGATGGTAGATTTAGAAATGATGATATCCTATCCGCTGATTCTCAACCTGATGACCCTCTTAATGTTCAGAGTTTCACAATGATCGTTTGCCCAAAATTTGGTCATATGATTAGTGTATATGGTAGGGTTTATGATGAGGGCGGTACAGTATGTGGAGTGAAACAGAAAATTGATAATGGGGGCAAAGTCAGCATCCTTAGAAGACTCAAGGATGGCGACTTGGTTATGTTGAGGATTGAGAGCCATTGTAAGAAAGTATGGTTAGATTGAAGGAATTTTGAGAGAGAGTGAAGAAAATAATGGGAGTATTAGGTTTTAGTGGTGGTAAAAAGAGTTAAGAAAGAGAGTCGGATGTTTTAAATAGGGGGTAAAAGACCACGCTGATAAGGTTAAAAAACAATTTGGGAGTGTACTTGAGTACGGCGGCAAGGTTGATAATTTAAAATATTCCGAAAAGATTTTAATCTTTACATAGTGGGACCCAAAGGTTTCCGTTACACAGTAAAAGTTTTATTCTGAAGGAAAAGTTGCTTCCGAGAGAAAAGACTTCTTCCAAGAGTAAGTTAATAGCCTTTGGAATTGAATTTGATCTATGATCAAATTTGCTTCCGAGCGTAAAAATTCTTCAGAAGAGAATACTAAAGTGAAGGAATTTACCTTCAGAAGATATAAAGATCTCTTCCGAGAGTAAATTTTTTTTTCGGAAGAATTTCTACTTAGAAGAAAAACTTTAGTAACATGGCTTAGATTATAATTAGACAACATAAACAAGACCTATTTTAAAAGGTTTTCAAAAGAAATAAACTAGTCAAGGTTAATCATCCCAATAGCTATGATTAAGTATTTAAATCTTTGTACATTAAAGGCTTTGGTGAACAAGTCAGCATATTGTTCACTTTAATTAACTTTTACTAGTTTAATCAAGTGTTTCTCATAAATATCTCGAATGAAATGATACCTGATGTCAATGTGCTTTGTCTTGGATTGCTTGACTGGATTTTCTGTAATGGAAATAGCACTCGTGTTGTCTATGTGGATAGGAGTATTCATGAAGTTGAATACATAGTCTAACATCTGATTTTGAATCCATAGCAGTTGAGCACAGCAGCTTGCAGTAGCAATGTATTCAGCTTCAGTAGTTTATGTGAAGACACATGATTGCTTCTTGCATTGCCAGGAAATAATCCTTCCACTAAGAAATTGGCATCCTCCTGATGTGGATTTCTTGTTAATGTTACAGCCACCATAATCACTATCAGAGTACCCATAGAGATTGAAATCCTTATTCTCAGGATACTAGAGCCCCATTTTAGGAGCTCCATTGAGGTATCTAAGAATCCTTTTGACAGTAATTAGGTGAGACACCTTGGGAACAGCTTGATATATCGCACAGATGCAAGTTGCAAACATGATATCAGGTCTACTAGCTGTGAGATACATCAATGATCCAATAGTTGCCCTATACTGATGCTGATAAGTATCCTCCCCCTCAAAATCAGGACATAAATTGTGATTTCTGGGTATAGGTGTCTTGGCTGTCTTACAATCTTTCATCTGAAATCTTTCTAAGATGTCATTGACATACTTAGACTGATGGATAAAGAATCTTTCTTCCATCTGCTTCACTTGAATCCCAAGAAAGAAATTCATCTTTCCTATGGAGCTCATCTCAAATTTCTTTCTCATGATGCTTTCAAAGTCTTTGCACATTTGGTCATTTATGGAACCAAATATGATGTCATTGACATAGACTTGAACAAGTAGCATGTCCTTCCCAGATTTCGTTATGAACAATGTCTTGTCTATGGTGCCTCTGGTGTAGCCGTTTTTTAGGAGAAACTGAGACAAAGTCTCATACACATCCTAGGTGCTTGATGCAGCCCATAAAGAGCTTTATCCAGTTTGCACACATAGTTGGGATGCTGTGGGTCTTCAAATCCAGGTGGCTGACACATATAGACTTCTCTGTCTATATTCCCATACAAAAATGCACATTTGACATCAAGTTGATAGACTGTGAAGTTCCTGGAGGCCGCAAAAGCAAGAAAAATTTGAACAACTTCAAGTCTTGCAACAGGTGCAAAGACATCAGTGTAATCTATGCCTTCTTCCTATGTGTATCCTTGAACAACAAGTCTTTCTTTGTTTTGATGATCAAACCACTATCATCTCTTTTGTTTCTGAACACCCACTTGGTGCCAATAGGGACCTGACCAGGTGGTAAAGGACATAGGTTCAATACCTTTTGTCTTTTGAATTGAAGCAATTCCTCTTGCATATGTTCAATCCAATTATTGTCCTTGAGGGCTTCTTCCACCTTCTTTGGTTCCATTTGAGAGAGAAAGCATGAGTACAAGCATATATTCCCATTGTGGGTCTGACTTCTTGTTCTCACACCTTTGGATACATCCCCAATGATGTTTTCAGCTGGACGAGTATTGTGTATCCTGAGCCTAGGAATCACATCTAATTGCATAGATAGGTCTAGGTTTGAGAAGTTTTGCTCAGAAGTTCGAACACCTTCTCCAGCTAATGTCTCACATTCATACAATGAGGACTAATTGAATGAATGATTGACATCACCAATGTTAGTATGCTGTGAAGCAGCATCAACAGTTGCCTATTCCTCCATGTCACTGTCTTCATTAGCTTGGTGTTGAATGCTTGAATTATCAACTTTTGGGTTATGAGGCTCAGTGAGTTGACAATTTGTTGAAGCTCCTTTGTTTCCTAAGATACTCATGCTTTCAGGACTTTCAACAGTAAGAGCTTGTTCTTTATTTCTTCTTGGAGAACAGAATATATGGTCTGCGTAGCTCAAATAGTTGATCTTCGTATGGGTCACTTTGAGTTCCTATTCCAGCTGAAACATTCACACAAGATGGTTTAGAATAGTTTGGAAACAATTCTAAATCAAAAATGTATTTAGGTCCATTCCCTCTAACAAAGGAGTGTGCTCATTAACAACAATGTTGGATGATTCCTCAAACTGTTGAGGTTTGATATTTTACACTCCATAAGCAATAGAGGTGGAGGGATATCCAACAAAGATAGCATCATCCGACTTTTCAGCAAATTTTGCTAAATTGTCCTTTGTGTTGAGTATGGTATACTTGCTACCAAAGGACCTAAGAAAGCCAGTGAACGATGGCCTCTTGTTCCATAGCTCATAAGGGGTTTTCCCATAAGGCTTAACAACGAGAACTCTGTTTTGCACATAACATGCAGTGTTGACTGCTTCTGCCCTAAAAGTTAGAGGCAGCTTTGAATCAACTAACATTGTTCTTGCAGCCTCAATAAGTGTCCTATTCCTCCTCTCAGCAACATCGTTCTGTTGAGGAGTTCTAGAAGTACTATATTGTTTGGCAATCCCTTTTGAGTTACAAAATGAGTCAAGAACTTGATTCTTAAACTCAGTCCCTTGATCACTTCTAATGATTTTCACCTTGTGATCCTTTTGATTTTCTATTTTAAGAATAAAAGATTTTAAAGTTTTAGCTGTTTCATCTTTAGTTCTTAAAAAGAATAACCAAGTGAATCTTGTAAAATCATCAACAATCACAAGGCAGTATGATTTCCTTCTAATGCTCATTATACTTGTGGGACTAAAAAGATCCATGTGTAATAAGTGAAATAGAGTGGTGATAGAGTTAACTTCTGTGGATTTGTGAGTGACCTTGTGTTGTTTTCCTTTTAGGCAAGCAATACAGTTGTCTTTACATAAAAACTCCTTTTTAGGCACACCATGTACCAAATTATTTTTAACCAAATTGTTCATGGTTTTAAAATTAACATGGCACATTCTTTTATGCTAAAGAGTTGACTCGTCACCATTGGCTTTGGAAAGAAAGCATGATACTTCACCCAGTGGGGAAGCATTGTTAGCTTGTACATATCCCCTTTCCTAGGAGATCAAAGAAGCACCAATTCCTAAGGAATTGTCATCCCGGGTTTGAGGATAATGCACTCATGTTCTGTGAAAAGTATTTGGTGCTTTTGGTCACAGAATTGAGAAACACTTAACAGATTATGTTCAAGCTGTTTGACAAAGTTTACTTTGTCAACTTTTAACTTACCATTGGATACACTACCTCTACCAAAAATGTATCCTTCGGCTTCAACTCCTAATTGAACAGGACCTCCATCAAAATGTTCAAATTGTTGAAGAAGAATCCATCCTTCTTCTCAATAAAAAAAGCTATAGCGCTCCATGGTGAGTGACTAGGTCATATAAAACCCTTATCTAATAACTCTTGAAGCTGATTAGATAGATCTTGCATCTTCAAAGGTACTAAGCATTAGCCACTAGGTCAATCCAAAAGTCTACCTGTTGTAAATGAGGATATCATTCCAAGCTCTTTCAGAACACTTCCTGAAAGTCTCGCATGAAAATTATGTCGTCAAACTCTTATTCCTCTACCCTTATGTTCAGAATTTACATCATGTCCTCTTTCGATATCTCTCCATGTACTTCAAGTGTCTCACCAATTGATAATGGCATGTGAATAATTGTCTTGCAACAGATGCTCTTAGTCCAATTCCTTGACAAGTAATCCATCCCCTCAACCATATCTAAACGTCCAAGCCCAAATCATGTAAGATCTATTCTAAATGCATGATCTATTAATAGCATAGTACAGTCCCAAAGTATCTCCCTAGTCTTTACTACACTACCCTTGGAGCATGCATTATCACCATCACTTCAACAAAATGGTGATCTTCACAACAAACCTCCCTAAGCTCTTATATCTCCAATTCATTTGTCTCCCCTAGCACACTCTAAAAGGATTAGTGAATCTACTAATTCAAGTTCTATTGAGGAATCTAAATCATCTTCTGATGAGGAGGAACTAAAAGTGCAAAAAGACATACCTTAGAGACAAAAAATTTTAATGTATGAATTATCTAAAGAATCTGAAGCTTATCTTGCTCAATAGATTATTCCATCTTCTACAAAATGTAACAAAGATGAGTTTATCTCTCAATTTAGAGTGAAAGTTAAAAGATTAGAGAAGATTGCTGATAGAAAATATATTAAGATAAAGGAAAAGAATGAAAAGATCAAAAGAAAATAAGAAGTCACTTATACTCTAGGACTCAGTATAGACAATCAAAAAGAAGAATTTGCTAGACTAGGTGAAGTTATTGATATTCAATCAACTGTTATTGCTGGTAAAAATAAGTTGATAGAATAGCATATCAAGAAGACAGAGGAGTTTGAAAAGATGCTGAAATTGACCAAAACGTTTGATGAGTTTTGATAAAGAAAGTGTAACACTCGGAAATTTCAAAAAAAAAGGAAAGAAAAGAAAAGAAAAGTAAGGGGGAAAGAAGGGGTTTTATTTCAAAACCGAGCGTTAAAAGTGTACAAGGGGCAAACCGGCCCATAACGGGGTTAAAAAGGAGGTAAGGCCTCCCATACTCTCCCCATGCACTCAAATCATACGGCTTGAGTGAGATAAAGTACTTCCACCGGTTCTAGAGTGTGAAAGTAGAAGAATTCTCCTAGAAGGTGAGATTTTAGTCGTGTTTCTTCTCGGATTTCAGTCATGGTCAAGCTTCTGGACCGATTTCTATGTGTTTCTATGTGTTTAGTTGCTTGTTTTCATGTATTTAGGTGTTAGAACTCCAGGTTGCTCTTGGGTTGTGGTGTTTATCTTGAAGGCAGTTTAAGGTGAGTTCTAGATCCCCTCTTTTACATATTTTTCTACTTTTTGGGGCTGATATGTGTATTAAAACTAGGTTTCTTGTCAAACTATGTTTTTCCATAGTGAAGATGACTTTTACAAAATATTGGTGTTTTTAAAGATTTCAATGTTGATAATTGATGTTCATGATGATCTAAGTGTGCTTCTTGTAGATCTACGCTATGTTTACGTTTTAAGATGTTGTATGAGACTAGAATTCACATAAGCTAGACATAAGTGTTAGTGCAATTGTCTGCTATGGACAATGGCCGTCCGCTGTGTACCTTGGTCGTCCAATGTGGACAATGGTCATCCGTTGTGAACATAGTGTTTAGTTCATCCGCTACAGACTTTGGTCATGAACTATGGGCTTTGGCTGTCCCCTGTGGACACTTAACCTTAAAGTCATCAACTGTATATCTATTTCATGCGCTGTGAACACTCAGGTTTATTCTAAAATTTTGGCTATAGAATTTAAATGCTAAGTACATATGTTTAATAGAAGTTTATGCTTGTCTAATGTTTGCAATTGGGAGATATAAAAGGTGAATCAAGTTTTCTTCCGAAGCTTAGTTTCTTCCGAAGCATACTTTTCTTTCGAAGCTTAGTTTCTTCCGAAGCTTAGTTTCTTCTGAAGCTTCTTTTTTTCGAAGCTTAGTTTCTTCCAAAGTTTAGTTTTTTCTGAAGCTTATTTTCTTCCGAAGCTTAGTTTCTTTTGAAGCATAGTTTCTTTCGAAGCTTAGTTTCTTCCAAAGCTTATTTTCTTCCAAAGCTTATTTCTTCCGAAGCTTATTTTCTTCTAAAGCTTATTTCTTCCGAATCTTATTTTCTTCTGAAGCTTATTTTCTTCCAAAGTTTATTTTCTTCCTAAGCTTATAGCATAAATCTTCCGAAGCTTATGTTGCCTTCGAAAGTATTAGTTTTAGTGTTAAGTTTGCAAGTTGACAGATAGCATATGTTTAGGGGCATAAATTGCATGTTTGATTCTTTTCTTATGTGCTGCTATTATAAATATTTAATATTTCATGATATGTGATTATAAGACAATGGATATCTTAAAAGTATTATTCATAAATAAGTGGTCACAAAGAAATAAAAGAAAGATAGTGTAACCTAATGAATGTTACCCCTGTGCCCTTATAATAAATGAAAAGCCTTGCAAGCACAATGGAATGAGGTGCACGACCTTGTTTTTGTTAGCTCAATTGATGTGTGACTATTTCAGGATGCACATCTGGGGTCTAATCCTTGTGATTGACCCATAAATAAATGGGACATGTATTCATAAGCATGCTTCGTCCCTAGCATTGTGAGTCAACTGTCAGGGGTAATCTACCACTTATAAATTTGTATTGACAGGGGTTCAGCATCTGTTGCCAACCAACAATGTAGGTTTTTGCTTTGTGCAATCCTAGTTAATGAAAGAGAAAGATAATGAAAGAAAGAAAGATGACGAATCTCTTAACGAATGATTATGTATAATGATGGATGAACACCATGTGAAGCATACAAAATGTATATTTTCTATATTATCAAAACTAGAACTCACTCAGCAACACTGACTTCTATATGCATATCAGTTGGCAGGTAATGATGTTGCTAGGGAGGGGCACGAGGTTGAAGCTACATGGCAAATAAAGACTGGCATCCATATTATGTAGAAATGATATTTTTGTCTTGTGATACAACTTAATGTTATTTTGAAACTTGTAACAATGATGTATTTTTTGGCAAACGTTATTATTAATGCATGAAATGGGTTTTGTTGAACTATTCCACTGCTATGTTTTCTTACTTCAATGTATTTTTTTATATGTAATATGATATGAATGACCAACTGTGGGGTTTCTCGGGATCGGGGCCTTACAAAACCTAAACTTAAACTAAATATGGTACCAAATGGGGGGATGCCAGCCCAAGTAACTACGTGCCATCAGGTAATTTTCTTAAAATTACCCGGTATTATGTGCGTGTGCTATTTGATTTATGTGTCCTTTGTAGATTTGGATACTGATGTAGTCAGGATAAGAAATGCTTGGAGAATGAAGAGTAAAGTAAGTGGCTAATCACAACTGGTCACTGTAATTAGGGACCTACTATAGTTGATATAATCTGAGCTATTACCATGAATGACCTTGTTCTGGTTGAATCCTATAGGAAGTAGATTTTTATGGCGGGTAGAAAATCTAGGAAGGCAACCTAGAGTGGTGCTCGTGGCAGGCGTACTACTAGGCCTTGTGTCACCAGGAGCAAACCTAAGGCTCCCGAGATGGTTCAAGAGGACACAGATCTCCATAGCCACTAAGAGGGTGAAAGATCAGCTACCCTCAAATCTACGATGAAGGAAGCTATTGCTGATGAGGTCTATAACGTCATGCAAAATGTGTTGCCTTTGATGGTGACTGAAGTGTTGAAGGTTGTAAAGGATGGGGAAAGAGCTGAGGATATGGGGAAGAAGGAGGAGGGGAAATCAAGAAAGTCCACTGAAAGGACTGAGGAAGCTGAAGAAGAGACATCTAGTCCAAAGGTGGTAATTCATGATGATGATAGCTAGGAGGAGAAGGAGACTATTAAGGGGTGCCGCTATTGGGCATTTTAGAGATGCAAACCCCCGACCTTACAGTAATGGCAATGCTACTGCTGCTCACCATTGGGTTCAAGAAATGGAAGCAGTCCTGGACATCAGTGAATGTAAGGAGGATCAAAAGGTGAAGTTTGCCTCCCATTCTTTCTTGGACTCGACACTATGTTGGTGATACAACATTGTCCAAGCCGAGGGAAAATAATCGATAGCAAGGATAAGGTGGTCGGATGTGAAGGAGTTGGTGCTGGAGGAGTATTGTCCACATCGAGAGTTTGACAAAATTGAGTAGGAGTTCTTGAACTCGGAGGCCGGGAATAGGACTCATCAAGAGTACACCTCCAAGTTCAATGAACTTGCAAGACTTGTGCCAGATCTGGTAACTTCGGTGTCCAAGAAGATTATGAGGTACGTGCAAGGTTGCCGGTTGACATTAGGAGGAACATGATAGCTGCTAGACCTAGCATGTTTAGGTCCGTGGTAGATTTGGCAAGGAGATTGTATGATGAGAGGGATCCGATGCCAGTCTAGAGGAAGGTTGTGAAGAGTTGAAATAGGAATAGTAATAGGAAGAGATTCAGGAATGACAACTATGGAATTAGAGGGAAGAAGATGAGGGTTGACGACCGTCGCCCAGAATAGAGGAAGGGGAATGACAAAGGGGGGTGTAGGAAGTATGGGAAGAGTCACATGGGTGAATGTAGAATGGGGACGAATAGGTGATTCAAGACTGGAGGCAAGGGCCATTATGCTAAGGAGTGCAGAGTACCGAGATACTACCAATACGGGGAGGTAGGCCACTAGGGCTAGGTGTGCAAGAAGGGTGGAGCAGGAAGCTCAGTGAGAGAGACTATGGGGGAGAAAGTGAAGAGTGAGAGCACCAAATCAAAGGCAAGGGCATTCAACATGACCCGGGAAGAATCCAGAGTGGACCCTGAAATAGTTTCAGGTATGTTTTTGGTAAACCAATTGTATGCTTCTGTGCTCTTCGATTCGGGTGCTAGTAGGAGCTTTGTATCTGCTGCCTTTTGTCATGTAATGCATGGTAAGAATATGAAGATAGATGTGCCTTTACTTGTAACGGCCCTAGGAGGTTTTGATATGGTGTTAGGAATGTATTGGTTGGTGAACTACCAAGTGAATATCATGTGTCAAAAGAAGATGATTCATCTGATTTGGCCCGATGGTAGTTTGGGTATGGTTCACGGAGACAAGGAATGCATCAATCCACGAGTGATATCTATGATCACGGTAGAGAAGTTTATTAGGTGAGGGTGTGGTGCTTACGTGCCCTATGTGAAGTATGTGGAGGCGACCGTGCCTCAACTGCCAGACGTGTCGGTAGTATGCGACTTCCTCGTTTTGTTTCCTGAAGACTTGCCAGGGGTCCCATTCGATAGACAAATTGAGTTTCAGAGTGACTTGATACCAGGAACGCAACCTGTTGCCAAGGCACTGTACCGGTTGGCTCCATCTGAACTCAAAGAGTTGATGGCGCAACTGCAAGATCTTCTGGATAAGGGCTTTATTCGGCCGAGTATCTCTCCATGGAGTGCTCCGATTTTATTCATGAACAAGAAGGACGGTAGTATGAGGATTTGTATCAACTACCGTGAGCTAAACAAGTTGACTCTGAAGAACCGTTATCCGTTACCAAGGATTGACGACTTGTTTGATCAGCTCTAGGGTGCTAGTTGGTTCTCCAAGTTAGACCTTCGATCGGGGTATCATCAACTGAAGGTGAAGGAGCAGGATATCCTTAAGACAGCCTTTTGCACGCGTTATGGGCACTACGAGATTCTTGTGATGTCCTTTGGTTTAACCAATGCGCTAGCTGCTTTTATGGATTTGATGAATCGGGTGTGTCAACCTATGCTACATAAATCAGTGATGTTTATTGATGACATCCTGATTTAGTCGAAGTGCAAAGAAGAGCATGCTAGTCATATCCGCGAGTTGTTAGAGACGCTTAGAAGAGACAAGCTGTATGCCAAGTTCACCAAATGTGTGTTCTGGTTGTGAGTAGTTCAGTTTTTGGGTCATGTTGTTAATCCCAAAGGGTTTATGGTAGACTCGGAGAAAGTTGAAGCGGTGATGCAATGGAAGTCCCCAAAGACGCCATTCAAGATCTGTAGTTTCTTGGGTTTGGCGGGCTATTATAGAAGATTCAACCAAGACTTCTCCAAGATAGCTTCACTATTGACTAAGTTGACCCACAAACATGTGAAGTTCGTATGGGGTCTGGAGCTGGAGAATTATTTCGAATAGCTAAAGACGAGATTTACTCAAGCTCCTATCTTGACGTTGCCCGAAGGGAGCGAAGACTTAGTGGTGTGTTTGGATGCTTCTTATTCGGGATTGGGTTATATGCTGATACAACGGGGGAAAGTTATAGCGTATGCATCCCGACAGTTGAAGGTCCACGAGGCTAACTACCCTACTCATGATTTGGAGTTGGCGGTTGTGGTCTTTGCATTGAAGGTTTGGAGGCACTACTTGTACGGGACGAAGTGCACCATCTACACTAATCAAAAAAGCTTGAAGTACTTCTTCGAGCAAAAGGATTTGAACATGAGGCAAAGGAGATGGTTGGAGCTTATCAAGGATTATGATTGTAAGATCCATTACCACCCAGGCAAGGCCAACGTGGTGGCAGATGCCCTAAGCCGAAAGGAGAGACCCGAGCCTATTCGGGTGAAGGCTTGTCAGTTGGTTATGACCTCCGATGTGATGAAGTAGATTAAAGAATTTCAAGATGAAGCGTTGAAAGAAGATCAGATTAACTCTGAAAGGATGAAAGGTCTAGTCAGCGATTTAGGTGAGAACACCCTTGGTGTTAGAACCCGATCCAGGCGAATGTGGATTCCTCATTATGGGGATCTGAGGGGAAGGATTATGGATGAAGCTCATAAAACATGATATTCCATCAATCCTGGTGCTACAAAGATGTATCATGACCTGAAGAAGGATTATTAGTGGCCAGGGATGAAGCATGGCGTGTTGGAGTAGGTAAGTAAGTGCCTGACCTGTTTACAAGTGAAGGTAGAGCATCAGATACCATACGTGAATATCCAACCCTTGGATATACCTGAGTGGAAATGAGAGCACATCACCATGGATTTCATCAAGAAATTACCTCATACGGCGAGAGGAGGTGATACCATTTGGGTGATTGTAGACCGCTTAACGAAGAGTGCTCACTTCTTGATAATCCGAGAGACCTACTCGTCAGAAAAGCTGGCGGAGCTGTTCATCAAGGAGATTGTAACTCGTCATGGTGTGCCTGTGTCTATTGTTTCTGATAGGGACACTCAGTTCACATCCAATTTCTGGAAGAAATTTCCTAATGCAATAGGAACGAGGTTACACATTAGCACAACTTACCACCCTCAGACAGACGGTCAATCAGAACGGACCATTCAGACCTTGGAGGACATGCTCCGTGCATGCATTATTGATTTTGGTGGAAGCTGGGAAGAACACCTACCATTGGTAGAGTTCTCCTACACCAATAGTTATCATGCCAGTATAGGCATGCCACCATTCGAAATGTTATACGAAAGACGATGCAGAACCCCGGTGTGTTAGGGTGATATCGGGCAAAAGGAGTTAGGATGTATCAAGATCATTGAGGCCATGTCGGAGAAGTTAGAATAGATCAAGGCTTTTATGAAGGCAGCTAAGGACCAGCAGAAGTCCTATGCAGATAAGAGAAGGAAGCCAATTGAGTTTCAAGTGGGAGATAAAGTGATGTTAAAAGTATCTCCAGAGTTGGTGAAGTGGCATATAGGCTGGAACTTCTCGATGAGTTGTATGGGATTCATCCTATGTTCCATGTATCTCACTTACGGAAATGCTTGGCGAAAGGAGATGTTGTTATTCCTCTCATGGACATTGAAGAGGATGAAAGGTTGAATTACGTGGAGCAACCAGTGGCTATTTTGGACCGAAAGGAGAAACGGTAAAGGAATAAAGTGATTAGCCAAGTAAAAGTGCATGGAAGCATCGCAACGGATCAGTGGCCACTTGGGAGTCCGAGGAAGAAATGAGACGGCACTACCCAGATCTCTTTAAGAAGTGATAGGTTTCGGGGACAAAACCTATATAAGGGGGTGGACTTGTAACACCCAAAAATTTCAAAAAAAGAAAAGAAAAGAAAAGAAAGTAAGGGAGAAAAAAGGGGTTTTATTTCAAAAGCGAGGGTTAAAGTGTACAAGGGGCAAACCGGCCCATAATGGTGTTAAAAAGGAGGTAAGGCCGCCCATACTCTCCCCATGCACTCAAATCATACGGCTAGAGTGAGATATAGTACTCCCATCGGTTCTAGATTGAGAAAGTAGAAGAATTTTCTAAGAAGGCAAGATTTTAATCTTGTTTCTTCTCGGATTTCAGTCGGGTTCAAGCTTCTGGACCTATTTCTATGTGTTTCTATGTGTTTAGTTGCTTGTTTTCATGTATTTAGGTGTTAGAACTCCAGGTTGCTCTCGTGTTGTGGTGTCTAGCTTGAAGGCAGTTTTAGGTGAGTTCTAGATCCCCTATTTTACATGTTTTTCTACTTTTTTCGGCAGATATGTGTATTAAAACTAGGTTTCTTGTCAAACTATGCTTTTCCAGGGTGAAGATGACTTTTACGAAAATATGGGTGTTCTGAAAGATTTTAGTGTTGATAACTGATGTTCATGATGATCTAAGTATGGTTCTTGTAGATCTAAGCTATGTTAATGTTTTAAGATGTGGTATGAGACTAGAATTCCCATAAGCTGGACATAAGTGTTAGTGCAATTGTCCACTGTGGACTATGGTTGTCCGCTGTGGACGTTGGTCGTCCGCCGTGGACTTTGGTCATCCGCCTATGAACATAGTGTATATCTCATCCGCTACAGACTTTGGTCATCCGCTATGGGCTTTGGCTGTCCACTGTGGACACTAAACATTTAAGTCATCCGCTGTATATCTATTTCATGCGTTGTGAACACTTAGGTTTATTCTGAAATTTTGGGAATAGTATTTAAGTGCTAAGTACTTATGCTTAATAGAAGTTTAAGCTTGCCTAATGATTCTAATTGGGAGATATAAAAGCCAAATCAAGTTTTCTTCTGAAGCTTAGTTTCTTCCGAAGCTTAGTTTTCTTCCAAAGCTTAGTTTTCTTCCGAAGCTTAGTTTTCTTCTGAAGCTTAGTTTTCTTCCGAAGCTTTGTTTCTTCTGAAGCTTAGTTTCTTCTGAAGCTTATTTTCTACTGAAGCTTAGTTTCTTCCAAAGCTTAGTTTGTTCTGAAGCTTATTTTCTTCTAAAGCTTAGTTTCTTCCGAAGCATAGTTTCTTCCAAAGCTTAGTTTCTTTCGAAGCTTATTTTCTTCCGAAGCTTATTTATTCTGACGCTTTCCGATGCTTATTTCTTCCGAAGCTTATTTTCTTCCGAAGCTTATTTTCTACCAAAGTTTATTTTCTTCCAAAGCTTATAGCATAAATCTTACAAAGCATATGTTGCCTTTGGAAGTATTAGTTTTAGTGTTAAGTTTGCTAGCTGACAGATAGCATAAGTTTAGGGGCATAAATTGCATGTTTGATTCTTTTCTTATGTGCTGCTATTATGAATATTTAATATTTCATGATATGTGATTAAGACAATAGATATCTTAAAAGAATTATTCATAAATAAGTGGTCACAAAGGAATAAAAGAAAGACAATGTAACCTAATGAATGCTACCCCCGGGCCCTTATAATAAATGAAAAACCTTGCAAGCACAATGGAATGAGGTGCACGACCTTGTTGTCGTTAGCTCAACTAATGTGTGACTGTTTCAGGATACACATCTGGGGTCTAATCCTTGTGATTGACCAATAAATAAATGGGACCTGCATTCATGAGCAAGCTTCGTGAATATCCATAATCCCACTCTTGATCATATTTCCAGGCCATAATCCTGTTGTCTTCCACAGAGTTGGGAGTTGTGAGGTGATCAAACAACTCTATCAAGGTAGACTTCTATTCAGTTATTTCTCTGACTGTTGTTTCAAGTGGCCATACTTTGCTAGGTATCACTTCTCTTAGTTCTCTAATCAGTTTATCTTTCCCTTTATGCTGGTCTTTACTTTCAATAGTGACAGGCTCAACAGGGACTTTGTTGTGATGCTCAGCAGCTGGATTGGGAGCTCCAGTCCGGAATTTCACACCAGTTTCAAGCTCAACTTTCATTACATGCTCCATCACCCTTCTAAGCTCTCCCATTGATCTTCCTTTCAGCTCATGTATCTTGTAGTTATGACTTTGTAACCAACAAGTCATATTGTATTTGTTCAGCTTTACTGTATCACAATGGCCTAGTTCTTTCTTTATTCTCTGAATTGATTGGAAGGTTGTGAATGTTTCATAATCGCAATCTGGAATCATGAAACTTGCTAGTTCAAATTCCTTCAGTGCTTCCTTCATTTCTGTCATGTTCATTCTCTCAACCATGTCATACGGAAACCCATGATTGATCAGGGTCATAAACATAGTTGATTCAGGCCTCTCTTCCAATATGTCTTTGATGGATAGTAGGTCATCAGCCTTTGATTCTTTTTATTCTTTAGGGGACTTATCTTTAGTAAGCTCATCCCATTTAGCATCACTCTCAATTTTAGCATGAGACTTAGGCTTTAAATTGGAAACATCCACTGAAGGAGTGTGCTCTAGAGATGTAGGCCTTGATCTTTTTGGTGAATCTTCAACATTAATCACCTCTTTCTCTACATACCCCAAATACTTCCTCTTTCTTGAGTACTGAATGATTTGCTTTGAAGCTTCAGTAGAATCTTATATTTTTGTTGATGGAGCAGCATTTGATTCAAGTGCACAAATTTTCATCTTGAGCTCATCAATTAGTTCATCTTCCCTTTTTAATAAAATAGACTGAGCAGTGAGAGAGTTGTTTGCTTGTTCAACTTCCAACATGAACTTCTCTTTTTCAGTCTTCTCATGCTTCACAGAGTCTTTAAGTTCTTCAACCAGCTCATTCAATGCATCAATTACTTAATTGTTGGTTTGAGCATCTTCTCTTAATCTGATAAGTCTGGATTCTTATTTGTTCATCAGCTCCTCCTTTTCTTTTAACATTCCTTTGAGCTCTCTAATTCTTTCCAACCTTTTGTTTGATTTGATAATAAGTTTGTTATACTCAGCAACCAGATAACTTTTGCTTACATCTATATCATCATCTTCCAGGTCATCTTCATGATAGGCTATAACGTCAACATAGTTAGCTTCTTCTTCACCTTCTTGATGTTGACCAGCAATCTCAACCTCATTGCCTACAGCAGGAGCTATACTTGCTGAGCTTGAAATACACTCAACTGCTTGATCTGTTTTCTCTTGATGTGGTTGTTGCTGTTGTTGAGGATCAATGATCGGAGATGTTGGTTCAGTTTGGTTAGACATGATAGGGGTTTGTGGGATTGTGATTGTGAGAGGAATGGTACTTGCCTGAGATACTAACTCAGTCTCACCAGTGTGTACTGAGTTTTGAGATTGAGTAACTGAGATGGGTTCTGTATGAGTACTCTCAGGTGTTAGATTTTGTGGAGTTAGAGGTTGTTGATGAATGGGTGATTGAGGGTAATTTGGAGAGATTGGTTGGGTGTGTTGACTGGCTGGAGATTGGATTTGTGTAGATTGATGATGGTGGTGTATGGGAGATTAAGGAGTGGAATGTTAAGGTAAGTCTTGCTCAGCATCAGTAGATTGACTATCTTATTGATATTCCCACATCAGTTTTGGTGGAATGTTGGTATTAACATCTGCCACATGTGCAAACATTGGCATATCTTCTCCTTCATATTTTCCACTGATCTTATTCAGTACAGATCTCCCCAGATGTGCTTGAACAAACGCATCACCTTCTCTTGCTATCCCAGGTAATTCACCATTAATGATTAGTTGCACGAACCTTGGAAACATGTACATCTTATCAGGCTTTTGCACTTTGATGTGATCACAGAGACAACTGAAAATGTACTTTGAGTAGTTGTATGTCCTTCCCTCAAAAATGCCAATAATACCAGATGAAATGTGCCTTGAGAATCTATCAAGCCCAGACTTCCTGTTGGAGATGCATTTTAAATATGTGTGACATAAGACTCTATATGGCTTGCACAATCTCCATTTCTTTATCTCACCCTTATCAAAGTCACCATCATATCCCATCAGATAGAACACTTTCTCTATGTACTCATTCTCAAAAACATCCGGGTGACCAACTTCTTGTTCTCCCAGCTCAAGTGCCCTTCTGATAGTTTGTTCATCAACTCTCATCCTTTTATTCTTGATTTCAGCAACTATCATCTCAGATTCTCCAACTTGCTCTATTCGAGCTGAATTCCAGAAATCAATGATGTGTGCTTGATGAATCACAGGCTCTGCTGATAAAGCATAGAAAAGCCTAGATCGTCGTAGGTATCTGGTGATATCTCGACATCCTTCTGCTACAGGGTCGTCAGGATTTAAGAATCCACATACATTGTGCTCTCTTGCAAAACGATTAGCCATCTGTTCATAAGAATGAAGAAAATTATGTTAGAGCAAAATCATCACACTTAAGAATACGAAGAGTTTAGACACAGAAATGATGAATCAATCAGTTCATAATTTCGGATTATGATATATTTTACCTTGATATTATTGAACTTTTAGTGAATAGAGATCAAGAATCAAGCAATGTTTAAAGGTTATTGGTAATTTTGAATATTGTCGGACGGGGGCTTATCTGAACTTTTTTCTAGGTTGAAAAAGATGTTCTGAAAAAGTGAATGGAATTGACAAGTTAAAAACATCATTTATAGTCCCTCGGATATATTAATTTCATTTATTAAATGAGCTGGGACCCCCTATCCTTATTACCAATTTTATTATTTCCGCAGATTTTAGTTCTTCCGTAGATCATCTACGGATGACTTAGAATTCAAAACTGATTTTTGATGAAGTATAATTTGAATTTTCATAGATTTCCAGTCTATGGAACTATTATACTTTTAAATACTACCACATCCTTAGGTTACCAATCTACGGATGGTGATATTCCTTTTTCACACTGTAGCATCTACTGAACAGGAAAATGTAATGTAGCTTCTGCTGATGCTGCAAATACAAAGATAACTTCTTTGATTGTATGGTACTATTCAACTGATAGAACCATTTATTGCTATTGAACCTTGTTGACTTTGTTTGCATGACAATTTGTGCACAAGAATTAATTTGAAAAACTTCACGTATCCTTCAACCAAGTTAGTGCTCATGTTCCAATTCCTTCATTTGAATTTGGATCATTGAATTCAGCTTTTATGTTTCATGAATTTCAAGTATTAACTACTCCCCCTAAATTTGTGATTAATGATAAAGTGTTGCATTCATCATAAATTTATGAAGTAAATATCATGAAAGGCACATGACAGTCCAAAGATTACATACAATAAATAAACTAAAAGTAACAAAATTGAATTAAAAATATGTACATGCTTATAAACACATATAATGGGATCATACTATGACACTAAACTACTTCCTGATTGAGTTGATTGTTGAATTGTGACCTGATTCTAGTCCTGATTGCAAGTATGTTTGTCCACTTAAATCCAAACAAGAGTATGGAATCAACTCGACATGCTGTTTATCATGTTTTCATGTGTATTAGTGATAAATTGTTATAGGCTCCACATTCTATTCACATTAGAGTTTGTCCTCTGTTTGTGAGTCAATTCATCATCTTTTCACACTTAGAAACTATGTACATTAAGTTATAAATTCTATCTTGAGACATTTGAGTTTTCTTATAAATGCTTTGCTACAAAAGCTCTTATGTAAATTTACAGTTGATCACTATGGATTCTTTTAAGAGCTTAGGTATGATCATCATAAGCTCACCAGGTCTTTACTTACGTAAAACAGAGGTGCCTTTAACCCAAGTCTTTGTTTACACAAAATAGAGGGATGATGAGGATCATGATCTTGTCACCAGTTGAACACATATGTATCTCATGGTGTTCATAAAACCAAGTCTTTGTTCACACAAAACAGAGGGAATATGATTTGCAAAGATAGAAGTTATAAGGTATTTTACATAGTGTGCTTAGGTGAATGAATTGATCACATCAGGATAAGACTTACTTGCTTGATCCTTAAAATGAAGCTTCTCACAAACAGTCACCTTTTCATTATGTTAAGCTTGCTCTTAGTATAATCTTCACTCAGGTTGAATCTACTTACATATCAAAGAACTTTTGATCAGTTTTTAAAGAAATTTAAGAACTCAAGAAGCAAGCAACGAGTGTACTATCATTTCCCAAACATATGTCAGGCAGAAATAGAAGACACAATAAATAAAGACAATAATTATTTATTTATTTGTTTATTTTTATTATTATTATAAGGACAGACACATGATTTTCTTGGTTAATGATGATTACTCTAAGTTATTCATGCCCAAAGACTCAATTAGAAAATTAAATCTAACTAAATCAAAGGCCTTAGTGAATAGATCAGTAAGCTGATTTGTTGTATCCACTTTGACTATCTTGATTAAGCCTTTTTCTGAGCAATCTCTCAGAAAATGATATCTAATTTCAATATGCTTTATTTTACTATGTTGAACTGGATTAGCAGTGATAAACATAGCAACTGAATTGTCAATATAAATTGGAGTTTGAAGGAAATTGTAACCATAATCAAGTAATTGGTTTGGCAACCAAAGGACTTGAGAGCAACCAGGTGAAGCAGCTACGAACTCAGCCTCAGCTGTGGATACAGATACATTTGTTGCCATGAAACAAGTCTTGGTCCTAAAAATTGACATCCACCAGTTGTGGATTTTCTATTGTTGTTGCATCCTCCATAGTCACTATCTGAATAAGAGTAGAGAGAGAAGTCTCCATCTTTTGGATACCATAGACCAAGGGCTGATTTCCCTTTGAGATATCTGAAAATCCTCTTCACAGCATTCAGATGGGACTCTTTTGGATCTACTTGGTACCTAGCACACACACATACAGCAAACATTATATCAGGTCTGTTGGCAGTTAAATACATAGGAGATCCTATCATTGATCTATATAATCTTTGATCAATAGATTTTCCCACAGGATCAGGTACAATTATGTCAATTGTTGAAGCAGGTGTTTTTCATGAAGATGTATTAGCAAGATTGTACTTCTTCAATATTTGATGAATATACATTTCTTGATTGATGAATATGCCATCTGTTTTCTGATGAACTTGTAGTCCAAGAAAGAAAGTTAATTCTCCCATTGAGCTCATTTGAAACTGAAATTTCATCAACTCTTCAAAGCTTTCACACAGTCTCTTGTTTGTTGATCCAAATATAATGTCATCTACATATATTTAAACAACTAAGAGGTCTTGATGTTCATGTTTGAGAAAGAGAGTCTGGTCAATAGTTCCCCTTTTGTATCCATGCTTGAACAAGAAAGATGATCATGTTTCATACCACTTTCTTGTGCCTGATGAAGACCATACAAAGCTTTGTCAAGCTTGTATACTCTATGTGGGTAATCAGGATCTTCAAAACCTGGAGGTTGAGCTACATAGACTTCTTCATCAATTTTCCCATATAAAAAGGCACACTTCACATCCATTTGATAAACAGTGAAATTCTTATATGATGCATAGGCTAGGAATACTCTAATGGCTTCAATTCTTGCAAGTGGTGCAAAAACTTCATCATAGTCTATCCCTTCTTCTTGAGTATATCCTTGACCAATCAGCCTAGCTTTGTTTCTCATAATGATACCTCTGTTATCTAGTTTATTTTTAATAACCACCTTGTGCCAATTGGATGTTGTCCTTCAGGAACATCAACTAGATTCCAGACCTTTTGCTTTTTGAATTGTTAAAGTTCTTCTTGCATGGCTTCAATCCTGCTATCATCTTTTAGTGCAGCTGTAATGTTTGGAGGAACAACTTGTGAAAGAAAACAAGTGAAAAGACAGATGTTTGCAGCTCCCCCTTGGCTTCTTGTGGTTCTTTCATTGAGATCTCCAATGATGTTGTTTATTGGATGAGTCTTATGAATTTTTGTTGTTGGAATGGACTCAATTGGAATAGATGATTCCAAGTTAGACATATGCATTAATGCAGATATATCCAGCTGAGATGATGAATTTATGAAGTAATCAAATTGATCATCATTGGAAGCTGAATGATTTTCGTTTTATACATCAGTTGCATTGTGAGTGCCATCCGCAGGAGTTACAGGAACATCTACGGATGTATTTTGTGCTTTCGCAGGAGTGACAGTAACATCTACGGATGTATTTTGTTGACTTGCTGACAATGACTCTTTGGAATGCAATGGACCATCTCCAATATATGGAACATCTACTGATGTGAATGGAACATCAGCTGATCCAATAATCACATCTCCGAATGTAGGACCCTCATCTGCGGATGTAGAGTCAGCAGCTGCTGATGAAGTGTTTGCATCTGAGGATGTAGATCCATTTGCTTGGTCTTGTGCTGCATTATTGACATTATTTGGTGTTCCTTGTTCCATGATACTTGAAGTTTGTATTCTTGGAGGATCAACAGATAATGAAACTTCATTCATGTTTAGAGGAACAAATGGATAGCATGTATCCTCAGTACCTGTAGCATTTAAATAACCAGAGTTAAATGAGTTTGTGAGTGCATCTATATCAAACAACCATGATGATCCTTTTACAGATTTAGGAAATAAGGATTCATCAAAAGACACATTAGGAGTTTCTTCCATAATGTTTTGTTGTGGAATGTAAATTCTATATGATTTAGATGTTGAAGAATATCCAACAAAGAAACCATCATAGGCTTTCTCTGAAAATTTTCCCAATTGTTCTTTTGTGTTTAAAACAGATACATGACACCCAAAAGCTCTAAGATATCCTATGTAAGGTTTTCTATTAAATAAAAGCTCATAAGGTGTTTTATTGTGTTCTTTGACAATTAATGTCCAGTTTTGAACATTGCATGCTGTGTTCACTGCTTCAGCCTAAAAGGTGATTGGCAATTGTGAATCAGCTAGCATTGTTCTTGCTGCTTCAATAAGAGTTCTGTTTCTTCTTTCAGCAACTCCATTTTGTTGTGGAGTTCTTGGTGCACAGAATTGCCTTGCTATGCCTTTATTCCTGCAAAATGAATCTAAGACAGTATTAACAAATTCAGTCCCATTGTCACTCCTAAAATTTTTAACTTTTAAATCAAGTTGATTCTCAATCTTAGTGACAAACTCCATTAATGTTTCTGATGTTTCATTCTTTATTTTTAAGAAAAAGACCCATGTGAATCTAGTGAAGTCATCCACAACCACTAAACAATATTGCCTTTTTCCAATGCTCATCACATTAGTTGGACCAAAAGGATCCATGTGAAGCAATTTGAGTGGTGTAGTGTTTGTGTTCATTATTTTGGATTTATGTGACACTCTATATTGTTTTCCTTTATAACCTGAGGAACAATGGTTTGAACAAGAAAATTCTTTCTTTGGCAATCGAATGACTAAGTCATTTTTCACCAATTTATTCATGTTCTTCAAGTTGTAATAAACAAGCCTTCTATGCCACAACTGAGATTCATCTTCTGATGACTTAGATAGCAGGCATGTTTCATTGTTTGTGAGTGCTGTATTATTCATATCCAAAACATATGTGTTTCCTTTTCTTGATGCTTTAAGAATGATCCAATCTTCTGGAACTGCAAAACCTGGCTTAAGAATGTAACAATTAGTGTTATCAAATAATGTGGTATAATTTTGATCACAAATTTCAGACACACTCAATAAATTATATTGCAAATTTTCACAATAATTTACTTTCTCAAATTTGAGCACACCATTAGTTACCATTCCTTCACCAACTATTTTACCTCCCTTCTTATCCCCACAAAATGCCACATCAGAAGCATTTTTATGTTTCAAGTAATGGAGAAGAGAACAGTTTCCTGTCATATGTCTAGAACAACTACTGTCAACATACCACTTGTTGTCAGCTCTCCAAGATTGTTCCTGCATAATTAAGGAAATCAATTAGATTTGGAAACCCAAGTCTTAATGATCTTAGGTGATCCTGTGGAGTCTAAAATTTGAACTTCCTTATGAATGAGTCTTGAAGATTCAGTATTAATTTTAGATTCAATTGATTCATTGTGTGTTGTTTGTGGTGAGGGTGATTCTGTTGATGATGAACTTGTGGAATTTTGTTCTGATTGTTCAAACTCTTCCTCAAGTATCTTCTCTTTCTATGGTTGTTGAAAGTTTCATCATCCTTTGATTTTGAATGTGAAACATGAGTTCCTTTTTCAAAATTATCAAAGAAAGTATCTTTAGCATTTGACTTCTTATTCTTCAAATCCACCTTTTTGTGAGGTGTCTTTGACTGTTGAGGAGTCTTTGATTTCTGTTCAGGTTGTCTTCTCTTCAAAGGTTCACTATCAACTGATGATTTCTCTTGTGGTTTTGTCACCTTTTGTTTTTGTTTTTTGTTGTTTCTTTAATCTTGAATCTTTTTGATCTTCACTTGATTGAGATTTTGATTCATCCTTCTCAGGTTTTTTCTTCTTTGTGCTCTTTGTCTTGTTCTTTTTGTTAAAATAACATTCCTGAGTGGAATGGTTATTTTTGTTACAAATAGCACAATGTTTATTGAAGTAACAGTCTGAAGTCATGTGATTGTTCATATTGCAGATGGAGCAATAGCTGCTGAAGTAACAGTCTTCAATGTTGTGATTTTTCATATCACACCATTTGCAATACTTTTCTTCTGACTCATTATCAGAGTCAAATAATTTCTTCTTCTTTTGCTGTTTTTGAGTCTTCAACTCCTTCCCAAACTTTACTAAAGCTGACTCCTTTCCTTTTTCTGAAATGATGTCAAAAGGTTCATGTTTATTAGCTGAAGTTTGTTGCTTTCAGCTCACACCTTTTTGAGTTTTCTTTTTGGTCGTTTCTTTTTCCTTCCGCAGATCATCTACTGATTCAATAGATTTGTTTTTCCGTAGATCTGCTACTGAAGAATGTTTCTTCTTCCGGAGAAGTTCTGCTGATACTCGATTCTTTTCAGTTTCTAAGGAAGATTTGTGAACAGTAGATGTACACTTATCAATCACTTCAGTTAAAGGTTTTTGTTGCTGATGAAGTTCATGAAGACCTTCATTTAGCTGAGCTATTCTCTTGCAAATAGTCTTCAACATGTTTCTTTGTTTAGGAGGATATGGAAACTTTGTTTGCTCAAGTACTTTGGGAATGATTGTTTCAACTGAAACATTCTTAGCAATGTTCAGTTGATCCGCACAGATATCATCATGTTCATCAGAATCATCCAAGTCATCACATCCATCAAAGTCAAATTCTGATTCATTTTGTTTGATTTTATCTGATTCAGAAGACTCAGTTTCACTCACCTCAGATTCATTGTTATTAACTTGTTCAGTACAGTTTGTTTCAAACTTGGTGCATGGCACAAAATGATTTGACAAACTATTTGTCATTGATTCATGCAAAGGTGTATAGTTATCATTCAAAGGAGGTGCAACAGCATTATATCCCAACCCATACCTGTTCTTTGATTCAATATGAGAATTCAATAATTTCTCATATTGCTGAGATGAAAGTTGAAATTTCTGAAGTTTCACTTTAGTTGATGCATGATCAGCCATGGATTTTGTTAAGGAAGTGGTCAGATGCTCAACTTGGGCTTTTAAGCTGTAATTTTCTGAAACAAATGTATCTAAATCTTTTTGTAAAGAGTTAATTTTGAATTGATATAATTTATGTTCTCTTACATGAGATTCATTCAAAATCATTATTTCTTTAACTTTATCAGCCAGTTATTGGGCATGGACTCTATATCTTTCAACTTCCTTAACACACATTGATGAACACAATCTATCTCTTACCTCTCTAGCCATAGGTGGAACTTTGCTCTTCATGTGGGCCATTAAAGCTTGATTTTCATCCAAAACATCCTTCTCATACATGCTCCAGTCACAGGTTCCATCTTGGAGAATAATCATCCCAGTTTCTTTAGAATTACTAGGTCCTGCTGATGCATTTGTAGCTGGTGGGGATGAGTTGGTTAACTGTGGTTGTCTATAAGATCTCTGAGATGTTGTTTGATAAGATTGATGCTGATGAGACTGATGTTGCTGCTGTTGTCTCATGTCAGGATTTGATTATTGATTACATTCTCTTGAGAAGTGCCCGTAGAGATTGCATTTGAAACATCTTACCTTTGACTTATCAACACCAATCTTTGATGTTTTGCTTGCTGTAGCCAGACATTTGTTTCTTCTCAAGTATTGTTTAGCTCTATAAGCAATCATTGCCATTTGCCATTGAAGATCCATCTCCTCTACTACATCTGGATGTAGTTCTTCCAAGTCTTGTTGGCAGATATTTGCAGGTGTTAAGGTGCTTCCTAATTAGGCTTGAAAACTTGAACTAAAAGCTGCAAATGCTGCTTTTTGTTCTTCAGAATCCAGAATCACAGTAATGCGCTCTGCTTGGTTGTTGTTTGTTGAAGACTTTGCTGCTGATGTAGATGCATCTTTTCTATCATCAGGTCTTCCTTTTTCTTTTCCTGGTTGACTTTGAGAAGATTTCTTTGAAGGCTTTGATGCATAAAAGCTCACTTCTTCTTCATCTTCACTCAAAGTACAAGAGTTGTCACTACCATTATTAGAGATAAAAGCACTTCCAGCACTTTTGGTTTCTTTAAAATGATAAGGTGTGACATGTGTTCTCACACTCTTGTTTCTTGACTTTTCATCCATTTCAAGAGCCTCAACTTTAGCTACCAATGTATCTAAGCCAGTTACTTTGAAATCAATGGTGTTTTTTAACATGGACACAGTTTGCTTCCAACTTTCAGGCAATATATGGAGCATCTTTTTGTTCAGTTCCTCATTTGTATACTTCAACTCCATGATATTCATCTCGGTTACGAATTGCATAAACCTATGGAGTTGTTGAGGAATTGATTCACCCTCAATATGATGAAATGTTTCATATTGTGAGCGAAGTGTGTCCTTCCTAATGCTTCTGATTTTATCACTCCCTTCACAAAGAGTATGAAGTATCTTCCACAATAAATTTGTTTTTTTATAATTCTCACACCTGATTAGTATGTCTTCTGGTAGAGCCATACTGAGCAAACTGTATGCTCTAATATCAACTTTAACCTTTTTAACATCATCAGGTGACAGATCTTTTGTACTTATGGGTTGACTTTTGTCATTATAATCCGGTCGAAGGGTGGGTGGAATATAAGGACCTTCAGTTATTGATACCCATAAGTCAGAATCAATGTAGTTCACATGATTTCTGAACTTGATCTTCCAAGATTTAAAGTCTGCTTTTGTTACCAACTTTGGAGGCTGGTACGATGATCCACCAACAAAGCTACTCATTTTAGTCAAATATTGAAGCTTTAACTAAAAAAATATTCTTATGAACAGCTAATGAGAGTCAGACAATAACACAGATCTATGTTTCAATTAATTTGAATATAGATCAATGTTAACCGAGCAATGTAACAATACTCGCTGAATGACAAATCACTGATTTATTGAATTTTAAATCTTCACACCAATTACTTTTGCTTAAAAAATTATAGATCTAGTCAGAAAACTGATAGATCTAGTTTTCGAATTAAACAATTCTAACACCGATAGATCAATCGATCTAGATCAATGAGCACTTGGCTCTGATACCACCTGTGAATCCAAGGATCCCAACCAGGAATTATCAGTGTTAGATTGGTTTTGAATTAATGATCGTGGAATTACCATTAATCATTGTTTAATTGATTAACAAATAAATATTGATGCCAGAGAAAATAAACAATAACTGATCAAATGATATCAACAATATGCAAAGAATAATGATTTGAATCAAACGTAATTCATTAAAACCGATTAATGATTACAAAGAATCAAATAATAATTGCTAACAAAATTATATGCTATGATTGTGTTTATGATTTTTGGTGTGTTGATGTGACGGCTGCTAGGGTTTGTGTTGATCGTGCGAAAACGATGTGATGGTATGTTTGTTGCCGTTTATTTCTGTGTACTTGATATGAAAACCTAGAACTCATATTTATAGACACACGTGTTTCTGTTAAGGAAACAGCAAATCTCTTGGAGTCTGTGATTGACTAGTTAACTTGTTGACTAGAAACACTTGCATGATTTACATGTCTGGTTCTTCCGTAGTGACTTTGTTCTTCCGCAGCTACTTTGTTCTTCCGCAACTACTTGGTCTTCCGCAGCTACTTTGTGTGTTCAGTGAATATCCATATTCATCCATAGAAGATCTTCTGATGAATGTCTTGTAAGAAAGATATCTACGGAAGAATAAAAATATTCATCCGTAGATGTTTTTCACACTTAGTCAATTTCACAAATTGACTAAGTATAATGTTTGTACCCGTAATCATACACATAAATCAACGTACATATGGGTTAACCTATAAATATACATAATGAATTATAAATATTCATTACATGTATTGATTAAAGTTCTGAGCCTATACAAAATGATCTAGACCTATTATTCCTAGATCTAACAGAATAAGAAGGATATCTTGAAGCAGCAGTTTGAAAATTTCACCTACAAGATAGGTGAAACAATGACTCAACAACATTTTAGATATGTTGAGATTATGGATACTCTGACTAATGTTGGTGTAAAGCTTGAGAACAGGGATATAATGAGGAAGTTCATGTACTCTCTTCCCAGACAATGGACTCACTACTATGTGGCCATTAAGAGAACTAAGAACTCTTCTACTCTTACTCTCACAGAGTTGTATGATATCCTCAGTGGATATAAGATGGTGATGAACATGCAAAATCCATCCAACAACTCTTCCAACAACCAGCAGAGTTCGGCCCTTCATGTGGTTGAAAGGGAAAGCATAGAACCACAGCATCATCTCATATACTTCCCTGAAAACTCTAAAAAAGGTCCTTTCATCACCTTCCCCGAGACACCAAGGGAGAGTTACATCCAAGGAAGTCCATTCCAAGGGACAAGCTCTGCACAAGCCTTTTTGTCTACTGATGAAAGTTTTTGGCAACTTTCTTTTTACTCTTGAAGAATTTGATTATATCCATCCAAATGATCTAGAGTATATGGAGATAGTCCAGTAGATGGCTCTTCTCATTTACAGGGCCAAGAAGTTCCACTAGATGATAGAGAGAAAGTTTCCCAGTAATGTGGCCAGTGGAATGTTTGGACTGGACAAAAGCAAAGTGAAGTGTTACAACTGTAACCAGATAGGCCACTTTGCTAGAGAGTGCAAGGCACCAAGAACAAATGGTGGCCAAGCACAGCTCATGCCAAACTACACTCATGCAGCTCCAAGAATTGAGAAGCTAAGCCAGCCCAAACAACATGCTGCTGTTGCTGTTGAAGAAAGAGACCTTGATTGGAGCTTTCTGGAAAAGCGCACCAGAAGGGAATGCATGTGACGGAGATAACGAAAGTTGGATTATTTCCAACAATTAATAAGCAAACAAATCATGGATACCAAAGTTAACTATTATTATAGAATGTTATTACATTGATCCAAAAGTAGTCTTAACTTGAAAACTAAAATAGTAATAACATAATATTGTTTTTAAACATTAACAAGAGTTTTTGATTGGCAGCGGAAATTGGGTCCAAAATGGTATCCAAACTTGATAAGTTTTCCGTTAAAACTCTTTTCATTCCCATGCATGCCTAATCACCTGAAAAACATGCCCAAAAGTTTATCAGCAAAAAGCTGGTGAGTTCACAGGTTTATATAAAAAGTTTATCATAAGTTCCTATATAAAAAGATATGTATTATTATCCCGGAATCAACCCCTGGATCGTCAAGGACTAGCTAGGTCCACTGACTATGATCGCAACCAAGACATAAAGTCCCTCAAAAATCATTTCAACATATATTCCCTCAGTACCAGACCGGTAAAACCGATCCTGAGGGGCGGTTGTGAAACCCAATAGATCTACCAATATATCCTGTGGCCCTCCAAGGGTTAATGATTATGTAAGAGGGCAATCATGCGCAAATAATAAAACAACTCAAGGCCATCATAAAGATCACGCAGTTATCCCATAATTAAATCATATCACAAATAAAACGTTATAGCATGTTTTTTCCCCAAAATAGTTAAATAAAACGTTATTTAAAAATAGGGGCTGTGAAAACTCACCTTCAAATGTGACAGAGTGATGATCTAGCAAAAATTGAGCCCGGAAATAAACAATCAATTAGCACCCTAAACACAAGGGATCTATTAATTGTTGAGTAATAAGTCAATACGTAAGTTGTTTACCAAACTCACTAGACTTGTCTTGAAATCCGTTTTAAAAAAGACCCGTTGGTGATTTTTGGTTTAGTTTAATAATTTGTATTATACGTGACAAATATTTATTTATTAAATAACTAATTTAACCCTTAAACAACAACCATATAACCACACAAGATAGACAAATGAAAGTATACAAAAATAACACGTAAAATTTACTACGTTATATACTATACAAACAAACAAACAAACAAATAAATAAATAAATGAATAAATGAATAAATAAATAACTATTCTTTCATAATAATATTTAATTTAGGATTAATATCCATATTCTTGCTTTAGTTAAGAAATCTATTTCTTATATTATTACTTTATAACTACTATTTTATTTAACACATGCCAACGTTTATTAATCTTTTAACAAATAATAACATTTTCAGTAGTAAAATATATATAAATATATTTTAGATAAATTTTTATTATAAAAATATGCTCTATTGTGTTTGACCCATATTTCACCCATATATGGTAATTTTTGACCCGAAACCGCACGGTTTTACACTCATAAACCGTACATCAACCCATATATATCTTGTGACAATTTTAAATGTTTAAAAATGCTTCTTTTATACCAAAAACATTCTGAAATAATTTGTTAAAACTCAGTTTCAAAACAGTCCATTATTTTTAATCCGAAATTGTCGGTTTTCTGCATTTTCACGCGTATAAAGTCATCACCGAAGACCTTGCTTGTTATGGGTTTGTTATATACTTAAAAACATAATTTTTTAGCTTAAAACAAAATATTATTTTCTGTCCAAAACTGGACTTGTACATAATTACTTGTTTTCAACCCGAAAACACCGTTTTAACGCGTTTTTAAACGTAAAACGTTTACAAGATTAAACCCAATCATTAAGACTTTTATTTTCAGTAATATTACTAAATTTTAACTTATATTTTATATGTTTTAAACTTATTATTTCAGATTTTACAAAGATACTTGCCTTGTTAGCTATCAACTTTTATGACATGACCACTAGTGGTCATGTCCCATCTATACTTGAGTACCTTTAATTCTAATTTGCTTTTATCTTTTCTTAAAATCAAATGTGACTAAAAACACCAAAATCTCCAGATCATGATCACCATATACATGGATCATTTAAATCATCTTTAAACTTATAAGTGAAGAACAAATCAAGAACAAAAGTGTAAACCATATATATATACATATACACGATTTTATACATACATATATAATCCATATCAAATATTTTATCTTATGTTCTTAGTTTACATTTCAACAAAACATACTAAAAACCTCAAAAGATTTCAGATCATGATCACCATTATTCATGGATCATCTCAATCCTTTATGAAATCAAGAGCAAGATGGGTTCAAGAAACATCATTCATTACATACAATCATGTATTACCCATTTTCATCATTTGATAGACTCCTTTTGGAGATGGGTTTCTTATGATGTTCACAACCTCAAATCAAAGTTCGATCATCTTGCATGCAAGTGAAAATCAACAAAATGTTAAAACATAAAATCATCACACACACACACACACTTACGGCACACACACACTCACACACACACATTGTTTAACAACACATTTTCTTGATTAAAACCTTTGTTGGAACCTTGGATTTCAAGAAAAGCTAGTTTTTGGTGAATAAAACTTGCAACAATCATCCAAAGGTCATGTTGCATGTGTCAAAAGATGAAATGTTCATACCTAAGATGAACAAGTTTTGAAGATTCAAGAATGATTTCCTTGTAGATTTCTTCTCCTTTGAGTTGGATTTATGCAATGTTTTGCACCAAGTTCATAAGGGATCCTTGAAATCAAGAAATCAAAGCTTGAAACAAACTTTGGATGATCAAAATCAAAGAAAAGAGGGCTGTTCTTGGAGCTTCCAGCCGTGAGTTTTAGAGAGAAGGGATAGAAGAGTGTGTAGGTGATTTCTAGTGAGAGAAAGGGTGGGTTGAGTGTGTGTAAAAGATGGAGTGTGAAGTTTTTTATATAGAAGTGATTAAGTATGTTTAAATTTAGTTAATCATGTGATTATATTGATGATATGGCTGGTGGATCTCCAAGTGTGATGCCACCAAGTGTAAGGTGGGTGTCGGTCTCGTTAAATTTTTGTAAAATTCTTAAACGTTCGAGTTTTTACGTGAAAATTTTATATAAAATCAAAGTATTAATTTGATACTTTCTAAAGGTTCACAACATTTAATAATAGTGACAAAAATTCAAGAATTTATTTATATACACGGTACAACATAGTATGCAACGGACTATACATTACAACAAGGCAATATTTTAAGAAGTCTTAATTTTACGCGATCAAGGTAAATAATAATAATTATTATTTTTCACGACTAATAATATTTTCACTTGTGATACATTAAATCATAAAAATCAATATATATTGACCAAATTTATTTAACCAAATTGTCACAAACGCTCGTTAACAGTTTTGTCGCTACGCGACCTGGTAATTCTCAAAATTACCAATCATAAAATTTATGCAAAAAGGGGCTTTGCTAGACCTTAAATGACCTTAATTATCATAAAATTAAGTCTTATGATGAATTTAATTATTTTATCACATTTCATTAACGTACGAATATTAACCTGGAAACACGGGATGTCACAATTCAAGAAAGAGGATGAAGATGAAGAGGAGGTAGTGAAGGATGAACCTAAGGTGAGTCACAAGGGTTATTCTGAGAAGGGATACTATACTCTTGGAGAGAAGAAAGAATCCAGGATACCAAAATTTGCAAGGAAGAACTTGATCAGGGCAGCCAAGAGAAAATCCAAGAAAGTTAAGAGAGCAAGGGCACGTTTAACTCCAAGCAAAAACAAGTCTTCATCATTGCTGGATTTGAAGTGGAAAGACCGAAGACACAACCATGGACTCTAGTACCAGGAGTTCTAGTTCATGTTCATGTCATCTTGATTCAAAGAGGAAGACTGATAAAATGTACACCACTGCTGCAGAACTTGAACCATCTAGCTCCAAGAGAAAGCCTTAACCCAAGAAGCCTGGTGCATCATCTGTGAAGATGAAGAAGGAAGTAGAAGGTGATCATGCTCAGCCTCCATCTCAAAAGAAGACTCTCAGAAGTATGTCAACTGAATGCATCATGTCTGGTAATACTTCTCACGTTACCAAGGATAGCATCTACATTCCTAAAAGTACTATCCGTATGAACAAGAAGAAAA
The DNA here is from genome assembly GCA_025506505.1 of Flaveria sonorensis. Classification (NCBI taxonomy): domain Eukaryota; kingdom Viridiplantae; phylum Streptophyta; class Magnoliopsida; order Asterales; family Asteraceae; genus Flaveria; species Flaveria sonorensis. The sequence goes on along the minus strand of CM046436.1, from coordinate 29,162,765 downwards.
CTTCTGAGAAGAAGAAGAAGAAAATAGCTTCGTAAGGAAAATCACTTCCTTTCAGAACTCCAAAGTGAAGAAGAACATAAGTGAAAACTTACATTCGGGAGAAATTTTGGTCTCGGAAGATAGAAATGCTTTCGAAGTATTGAAGTCTACTTCAGTGGATGCAAAAGCTTCCGAAGGTCCAGTCACCAAAACTTCCGAAGTCATCAAAACTTTCGAAGTGTTGAAGGCCAAGTGTAGTCTTTCAAAGATGGTATGAAAATAAAGAAAGGCAATGTGACTGACAGTTCTTCATCAACAATAACAAATGATCCTTAAAACTTGCATATAGGATCAATCACTGTTGCATTATCTCTTTGACAAGCCCAAGACCAATGAGGCTTGGGTTTCCAAATGTAACTAACAATCTCTTTTTATGCAGGAACAACTAAAGACTAAAGGAAATGTATGGATCATTGATAGTGGCTGTTTCAGGCACATGACAGGCAATGGCTCTTTGTTTTAAAACTTTGAAAGAATTAATGGAGGGCCAGTTGCTTTTGGAGGAGATTCGGGTGGTTAAATAACTGGAAGGGGCAGGGTCACAAATGGTAAGCTCAACATTAAGAAGGTAAACTTTGTCAAGGAGCTTGGGTACAATCTTCTGAGTGTATCCCAATTTTGTGATCAGAGACACTACATGCTCTTTACTGAGCATGAGTGCAGTGTTCTCAAGCCCAGGGTGGTCATTCCTCAAGAGCATATCCTGCTCAAAGCCCCAAAGAAAGGAAACATGTACAAGATGGACTTGCAGGAAACATCCCCTTCAGGAGAAGTTTCTTTCTTTCTATCTAAGGCCAATAGTGATGAGTCTTTCCTTTTGCATAAAAGAATGTGCCATGTAAACTTTAAAGACATGAATAAACTAACTATGAATGATTTAGTAACTTGAATGCCAAAGAAAGAGTTTATAAGTGATGATCATTGTATTGTATGCTTGAAAAGGAAACAACACAAGGTATCTCACAAGCCCAAGAAAATGAACTCCATCACTACTCCCTTACACTTATTTCATATGGATCTCTTTGGCCCCACCAGTGTATTAAGTTTAGGATGGACCTCTTATTGCTTGGTGATCATAGATGACTTCAGAAGATACACTTGGGTCTTTTTTCTTAGAACTAAGGATGAGACTCCTGAGATCTTGAAGAGTTTCATTCTAAAAATTAAGAATCAATGTAATCACAGGGTCAAAATCATAAGATATGATCAAGGAAATGAATTAAAAACCAAATCCTTGATACATTTTTTGATGAAAAAGGTATTACAAGACAATATAGTGCTCCCAGGACTCCTAAGCAAAACGGTGTTGTTGAGAGGAGAAACAAGACACTTATTGAAGCTGAAAGAACCATGTTGTCTGACTCTAAACTACTAATCATCTTCTGGGTAGAGGCAGTCAACACTGCTTGCTATGTGTAGAATAAAGTTTTAGCGGTTAAGACTCATGATAAGACTCCTTATGAATTGTGGCACAAAATGATAACTTTCATTGGTTTTCTCAGATCATTTGGATGTCCTTGCACCATCTGGAATACCAGGGATCAAATAGCCAAGTTTGATGAGAAATCAGATGATGGACACTTAATTGGATACTCTTCCCAAGCCAAGGCTTACAGAGTATACAATCTCAGAACCAGAGTAGTTGAGGAGTCAGCCAATGTGACCTTCAATGAGCACAGACCCAGTGTGAAAGATCTTGGTCCTGATTGGGTGTTTGATCTTGATTTAGTTACCAACTGTTTTAACAAATATTGTGAGAATGTTTTAGAATCTACAGGTATCTTATCAATAGGAGATTCTAATCCAAGATTTGAGCTAAGAAGACCAAGTGCACAAACTACTTCAGCTCCAATGGTAACTAGCCCTGTAGTTGGAAATCCTGTTAGCACAACCATGATAAATACTTCAACTAACACATCTGAGGTGCCTATAAATTCCAACACAGAGGCACAAAACTTAGATGAAGGCATTTCCAATATAGGAGGAGATGGAGGTGGTGATAGTGATCACGAGTTTCTTGATTCTGATAACCACTCCATCAAACACAAAATCAATGATGTAACACACTCATTGGATCAAGTTTCACTTGATATGTGTGTTGATGTGGTGGACTATTCTCAAGCACTAGATCTGAATTTCACAAATTTAGATCTGTCCAAACAACTTAATGTAATTACTCAACTAAGAATCCATATGTTCCATCCCACCACAAATATCATTAGAGATGTTGAAACTAGGGTAAGAACAAGAGGACAACCTCATGATAAAAATATTTGTCTTCACTCCTGTTTCTTGTCACAGATAGAGCCTAAGAAGATTGAAGAGGCTTTGAAAGATTGAAGTTGGGTTGAAGCAATACAGGAGGAGCTGCTTCAATTCAAGACACAAAAGGTTTGTATTCTATGTCCTCTTCCTCAAGGTAAGACTACCATAGGTACCAAATGGGTTTTTAGGAACAAGAAGGATGATAGAGGACTTGTCATCAAGAACAAGGAAAGACTGCTTGTTCAAAGATACACACAAGAAGAAGGGATTGACTACATAAATGTTTTTGCTCCTGTAGCAAGACTTGAAGCTGTTAGGATATTCCTGGCTTTTGCTACATCCAAGGATTTCAAGGTCTACCAACTTGATGTCAAGTGTGCCTTTTTATATGGGGTGATTGATGAGGAAGTGTATGTCAAACACTTGGCTTTGTAGACCCAGATCATCCTGATTATGTTTGCAAGGTTGACAAAGCTTTTTATGGGCTACATCAGGCTCCAAGGAAGTGGTATGAGACACTATCACAGTATCTCTGTTAGCATGGGTACAAGAGAGGTACTATTGATGGAACACTCTTCATCAAAGGAATAGGAAATGACTTGATGTTGGTTCAAGTATATATAGATGACATTATCTTTGGGTCAACTAACCCAAAGATCTTCAAAAACTTTGAGAAGCTGATGAAGAATAGATTTGAGATGAGTGCCATGGGGGAACTCAATTTCTTTCTAGGACTTCAAGTGAAGCAGGTTGACAATGGGATCTTTATAAATCAATCAAAGTATGTACAATAAATACTTACCAGGTTTCACATGACTGAGTGCAAGGTTGCTAAGATACCCATAGCCAAAAAATAATCTCTTGGATAAGATCTTGAGGGGGAATGTGTTGATGAACATTTATACAGGGCTATGATTAGGTCACTTATGTACCTTACAGCCAGCAGGCCTAATATCGTGTTTGCTACATGTATTTATGTAAGATATCAAGCCAACCCCAGAATGTCACACCTGGTTGTTGTCAAGAGAATTCTTAGATATCTCAAGGGTGCTCCCAAATTAGGCCTTTGGTATCCAAACAATTCTGACTTTAATCTGTATGCTTATACAGATAGTGACTATGGTTGCTGCAACATGACTGCAAAGTCTACATCTGGGGGATGTTAATTTCTTGGTGGAAGGATAGTCTCATGGCAATGCAGGAAATAATCATGTGTATCTGCATCAACTGCTGAAGTTGAATACATTACTACTGTAAGCTGCTATGCTCAAGTGCTTTGGATTTAGAATCAGATGCTAGACTATGGATTGAACTTCAAGAATACTCCCATCCATATAAACAACAACAGTGTTATCTCTATCACGAAGGATCCAGTTCAGCACTCAAAGACAAAGCACATCCATATCAAATATCATTTAATTAGAGATAATTTTGAAAAAGGGTTGATAAAACTAGTCAAAGTTAACACAAATGAACAATATGCTAAACTGTTCACAAAGATTTTGATTAGCAGAGATTTACGTATCTTGTATCAGCTATTGGGATGATTAACTTTGAGTAGATTTTCTTTACACTAAACTCAAGATTGTTTTTAATAATATGTGTGTCTTAAGTTGCCTATATCATCACCATAAAAGCCTGTTTAATTGGAAGTATACTTTTCAAAATGATATCCATTAGAATTTTGAGAATTTTGGATAGACTTTCCTTCGGAAGACATCAAGTTGTCTTTAGAAAAAAAAATGTCTTTAAAACAAATAACTACTTCTAAGAAGTTAACAATCGAAAGAAATTTGATTATATCTTCCAAAGCATATATTTGTCACTAAGTACTTATATGTATTAAAGGACTATTTTTTTCTGAAAGCAATTAAGTCTCGGAAGACTTATTCTCTTATTAGATAAGATTTCTGATATTTGATATCTTTCGAAACAAAATCTATCTAGGAGGTAAAATACTCTAAGTATCTTTCGTAAGAAGCAAAATTCTTAGAAAACTAAGAAATATCTTCCGAAGCCAAATTGGCTTCGGAAGTTTTTCTAAGACCTTCTGAACACAAATTACCTTCAGAAGATTTAGACTTCCAAGAGAACTACCTTTTAGGCACTTTTTTAGAGGTGGGACCGATATTTGAATTCAAAGTTTAGCTGTTTACATTAACTTTGTCTCAAATCCATACCATATATATTCGTACAACAGTTCCTTCTCTTCATTTTCTACTTCATCTTTAATGATTAAAACCCTAAAATCACCTATAAACTGACCTTGTTCTTATCTTCCTTCATCTCAAAGCTATTCAAAATGGCCAACCTTAATCTATGAAACCATCCTGATTTCTCCATGAAACTACACAAACAACATAATCAGGTTGCACTATTACTGTCTGAGAAAGATCCTGGCTTCTCAGACATTTGCTGTTTCTTGACTTTATTTAACTACTTCACCTCCCTCACCATAAATCAGCCACTATATGAAGATCAACTTTTAGAGTTATGGACGACCTGCCAAGAGGTCATTTTGGATGGGGAGAAGGCATTGTCTGCCACAGTGCAGGGCAGGATAACTTTCTTCAGTCTAGCCATCATTCACACTCATCTAAGGCTGGATGATGAAGAAGGAGAATCGCCTTCCCAAAATATGTTGTTAAGCAGTCCTTCAGGCAGATGGGCTATGAGGGTGATTACTCTATAAGAACGTGTCAAGAAAGGGAAGGTCTCCTCCTAATGGAAGTACCTCCTCCATGTTGTCATTCACTGTCTATCCAACAAACATGGAGGTTGGGAACAAATTCCTAAATACCTTTCTTACAGTCATGGATTGGTACAAGGGGTCAAGTTCAGGTACACATAATTTTTTTATATTTACTTGCAAAATTGGACTCCTTAGAATATTATATGTTCCCTACATTTCTCTAGTACATTCATAACTGTGAATTGGGCTCATAGTTAAGGAGGACAGGTAATGTTCTTAAATGGGGACAGATGAAGCTTGACATCTTTAAAATATAGAAAGCCAACTGTTGGCTTCTCAGGGGTAGAAACAACCCTGGTCCCAAAAATGTTAGAGCTCATTGCTCAAGGTGATAACTTAGCAACACAAGCTAATGTTGAACACATACCTTCCACATCTGCACCACCCACATAGCCACAAATCACCATCACCTAACTAAAGAAAACCAAAACAAACCCTTGCATAAGCTACTCAAGTTGTACGGGCCCCCATATTCTCTTCCATACAGGAGGAAGTGGACACTAGAGTTCCCACTTCCCTTAAGGAGCAAACCACTCCCATCACTTCAAGGATCAGTGCTGAGGTTCCTCATGCTCAGGTTTATGAGCTCACTACACCAACACTAGCCTTAAGCCTTCACTCAAAGTCTCAAAACACTAGTGAACAACCTTCAGAGGAAAGCTACCATCCTCAGCCTTTAGACCTTAATCAACCTATACCCAACATTGAATTCTATGATAATGAAGACATGGGATTCAGTGAGTACCATGAGTCTTTCTTCTCTATCCCTACTCAAGGAGAGATGAGTGCTCCTGACTCACCTATGTCTAGCCCATATCATCCACCCACAACTGAGGTGGTTCTCCCTGAACCAGTTCAGTAGGTCCATAAGGAAGAGGCTCTCACTTCTGCAAGTGGTTACATCATTAAGACCTCAACCATGGCAACCCAGCCCATTGACACTTCAACTGAAGTTGTCATGTTGTAGAGGAAATCTAGCAGCCAAGAACTTAGTGCTGGTGATGAGGAACAACACTTTTGTCCTATTCTCCCATCCCCTATTGTTTCTTCAAATGAAGATGAGGAGAGTTTGAAACTAAAGGTGCAACAACTGAATAAAACCTGCATTTATTTAGTCTCAAAGGTCAGCCACCTGGAATCTCATATGACTACCTTACAAAAGAGGGTCAATGACCAGCAACTTGAGATCACCGATCTCAAGGGCATGTTAGCTGAGAGACCCATCCAGAGGACTCAACCAGGCCCACAAGAACATGTGGATATGATGGATCTAACTTTTAGCTTCCCTGTGCAAGACGGTGATACTACCAAAAAGGGGGAGAAAGTCTTAATTACAATCACGGAACCCAAGAGTTCCTCTCAGAGCATGGACATGGAGGATTCACCACCCTCACTTGTAGGTGTCCATACTCAACAACCTCCTCAGGTCCATATTGATGTGGACTCTCTCATACAAAGTCTATTTAAGGAGAGTGTAACAAGGGCAATGCCAACTCCATTTCATCCAACTGATAATCCAATTTTGGGATGGAGGTATGATGATCAAATAAGAGCCCTGGTAATCTCAAGGTTCAGGGGCCACAAAAGATCTTCAACTTCTACACCCTAAGATTCTATGAGGGCACTTATCTACTTGACCTCCCACTTGCCAACCCAAGTCAAAATAGACCAGCTTCAAGGTTGGCTGATAAGATTAAACAAAGGGTGATTGAAGAGTTCAAGCTGAGAACAAGACTATATAGACAGAGGCTAGCAGGTAAGACTGTTGGTCAATGGATGTGAGATGGACCATAAGATTAGCTTCGAAGGGGAAACTTTGGTTAGGCCCAGCAGTTGAGCATGTAAACCTTGAGATGATAGGAATTGCTTCAGTGCCATTACCCTCTGTGAGGCACCTGCTGGTGAAGGTGTCACAACCTCTCTCTGGCCAGAGCTCAAGTGAAGAACAAAGCAATAAAGGCCAAAGCTCTCTCCAACCTGAGTCATACAAGCCTATGAGTGACAAAGGTAAAAGGTAGATGACTCCTGAGGAGATTGAGGAGGAGAAGAGATAGAGGAAGAGAAAGCTAAGGGGAGAGAGTTCAAGTGGGTCCCCAAGCTTCATAGAAGCTACAATTAGGGTTGCCCCCAGACCAAATACTCAAGATGATGAGTTAAGGGCAGACAGATTGAACTACTTGGGGACCAAAAACTACAACATTAATGAACTCATCTCTCTTCCCTTAGAAGAGTTAAATGAACTAACTGACACTAAGTTGTCAAAGGAGAGGACAGAGGCAGATGATGCAAAACTACTCCTCAAGATCAAGGAAGAAAGGATGATGAAAAGACTCTATAAGCATGATCCTACCCTCTCCCCACTTCAAGAAAGCCCCTGAGACAGAGGCTATGGCAACTGAGCAACAACATCAGGTCGACAAAGAAGCAGACAAATAAAATAAGATTAACTACCTAAGTGCCATAGACCTCTATCAAGCATCTGCACTTCTTCCATTGTCATATGAATACATAGAGTTTGAGTACCACAAGCAGCTTGAGCAACAAGCAAAGAAAGAACAAAAAGCAGGTTAGAGATAGATGAGGGAAGAAGCTGCAAAGTCAAGAGCCACCATCAAAGCTGACTTGAAGAAAACTACTAACAGGCAGAAGATGGTGAACTTCTTGAAGCTGTATGGATTTTTCGAAAGGAGGCTTGGTCTAATGTCTTTATCCACCATGGATGAGTATATTAGGGTGATCAAACAGAAGATTAAAAAGGGTGATCTCATTGACTTGCATTCTCCACCAAGTCAGGTCGCACCTGAAGTGAGGTCAAAGTTGAATCATAAGAGACAACACAACCTGTACCTAGTGCTAGACCACAACAACTTCGCTTCTGATCCACAGCAGGGTCCTGCGCACTCTTCTTATAAACCTATGGGAAGAGGACCAACTGAGAGGCTGATGCAACCAAAGCATCCAAATAGCTCTTGTTGGATCATATGGAGCTGGTGAACCAACTTTGAAGTGAGAAATTAGTCTTCCGAGACAAGTGTTCTCCTTCCGATGTATAGAACTTAGAAGATCCCAAAGACAAAGTCTTCAAAAGAATATTGTCCTGAAGACTTGCAGAAGACTCTGAAGAAGTTGATTCTTCTGAAGTATAAATGGCCTCGAAAGAACTTATTCTTCCAAAGCCATTTAGCTTTAGAAGAACCAACTATGACCAGTAGACATAAGTATGGTCTGTCTGACATCCGCTACAACCTCTGATATACTGCATGGAGCTTTTCCAAGCCCATGTAGTTGACCATACTTTAATCCACTGGTCACCCATTATCAGTTAGTACAGTTGGCACTTTTAGTTAGTAACAAAATGTAAGTCATGGACTTGTCATGACTACCTAATCTAGGATAGTATTTTATCTTAGATACTTTACTTCTAGCAATGTAGTATTTGTCTAGTTGTAGATTCCAGATGGCCATCCAAGTATAATCGGCTGTAGAGAGTAGTATATATAGTTTCTCATTGTAACTTTGTAACCATGCTTGTAAGAGTCTTGTAATACTAAGTTGAGAAGTAATATATACAAGTATCTTGAAAAACTACTCTTGTGTTTATTTGTTTTTCATTAACTTATTATATTATTTGTGAACTTAGTTAGAGATTCTGCTTCATCAAACTGAGAGAAGATCACCTGAGCTTGTGAGATAAACTTGTGTTGTGAAACCAACACCGATCCTACAATTGGTATCAGAGCTTTCTAGGCTCTTGATTGTGAGATCTAACCATCCCAAATCACTCTTGTTTCTTCACACTTACTCACTTCACTCAAATGGCTCTTAACCAGAAATCTTCTGAGTCTGAGATGGGAACCATGACCAAGGCTCCTATGATCACCCCTAATGATTTTGGAACCTGGTGCAAACATATTGAAGGCTTTATCAAGTATCAAGACAGCCGCATGTGGAGATCAGTCACTCATGGTCCCTACCAACCAAAGGTGGAATCCTTAGCTAGTAATGGTGCCATGATTGAGAAATCTATTGAAGACTACTATGATGAAGACTTCAAGAAGATGGACATTGACTACAAATCCATGACTGTGTTGCTTACTACTATACAAAACTCCATAATGGTAGGCTTTCAGTAATGCGAGACTACCAAAGAACTATTTGATGCTTTGAAGCTGATGTAATCTGGTTCTACTAAATCCAAAGAGACCAAGAAAGATATGCTAAAGCAAAAGTTTGAGAACTTCACATACATTATTTGTGAGACCTTGAGCCAACAATACTTCAGGTACATGGACTTGATCACCTCTCTTCAGTCTATAGGAGTGGTTCTTGAGAAGAGAGACATAGTGATAATATTCATGAGTGCACTTTCTCATGAGTGGACTTTCTACTGTGTCTCAATCAAGAGAACTAAGAATCTCAACACTCTCATCATGATTGAACTATATGGAATCCTTGATGGATACCATATGGAGATGGAAACTCAAAAAGACCATCAGATGAATAGACCCACAAACCTTCCTGTTAGTAATGCTTTACATGTTTCTAAAGGTTCAAGAACTCCCTAACCCTTTTTGTACCTGAACTACCCCCAACAACCATCGTCCTCTTCTGGGGCATATATCACATTCCCAGAGACACCCAGGTCTCAACAAGCACAACAATATCCTTTCCAAGAAAGTTATGCTTTTGTTTCAGGGAGTGAGCAATCTAGAGATTTTCAATTTTCTTTTGATGATCTAGAGTGTTTTAGCCCAGTTGATGTTGAGTATATGGACATTGTCCAACAGATGGCTCTTCCGACCTACAGAGCAGAGAAGTTTCTTTAAAGAAGTATGCCATTCAAGAGCATAACTTCAACACCATCATTGCTCATCCTCCTACTCAAAGGTGTGTTATCAAAACAAAAGTGGGTTGAGAACCAATGAAATTGCTCCACGGCATTCTTATATGTCGTTAGACAGCCAAGATATGGTATTGATAAGAAAGTGGTTCCAACTGCTCATCCACTACCCAATGAGCAGAAGAATGTTGCAACACTGGTGACTACCATACGGAAGGATAAGGTAGAAAACCTCATCCCCCAGTTTTGATCAACCCTAAACCACCAAAGCCAGAAAGAACAAAATCAAGGCAGCAAGAAAAACTGCAAGAAGGTGGCTGAGATAAAGTTGAAGATAGACCAAAGGCAAAAGGGTGTACTCATCTCAGTTGGATGCCAAATGGTTGGAAGTTCTGATTCAGGAAAAGAGTGTAGTACCGGCACTTCTATCCAGGTAAAGGATCAGAAATTGAAGGTGAAGGCTGTTAAAGAAGAAAAGAAGTGCAAGAAACAATAGCCCTCATGCCCCATCAAGAATAATATTGAGTGTGTTGGTCCATTTGATCGATAATTAGTGCAAATGATCTATAAACATAGAATCCCACTGAATAAATATAAAACTATGATGACACAAAAGCAAGTTTCAAATATTTCAATAATCTCCAAATTCCACACATCAACATGAATCAAAGGCTCAAATATGATAACAATAGACTTCCAACCAATACAGAATTGTAATAACAGTATTTCACTATTAGGGTTTGCAAAACTTGCTTACAATGAATAAAACTTTCAATATATAAACAGACTGTAGTTTCGCTGCAATTTCGCTGTCTAACGAGACTTTCTTGACCATAACCTTACAAAATAAAATATCCAAAATAAGTAAACTAACATTTAACCTATTACATTATAAACAAAATAAACACAATAACAATGGTGAGTCCAACCTATAATAGATCATGGGTACCCCCCTAGGTTGGACCTCACTCGCTTGATTCTCTGATTCAGCTCCGATTCGTTCTTCAATAATGTGAGCTTCTTCTGTAGCTTTAACAAATGTTTCCTTTTTAGCTTAAGCAGTACTCACTTCGGCTCCCCGTGCACTGGCCTTTTAAAATTGCTTTGTCAATTCCTACACATCCATCCTCAATTTGTCAGCTTGATGTACTTTCTCTGTAAGCTCCCAAACTTCAGTCGTAACTCCCAGAGCCTTCCAGCTTTTATGTGGTTTCCACAAAACCACCAAGTCCTCATCATAAAAGGAAAATACTTCCATAGGATCAAATAATCTGATTTCCTCTCCATCCTTTACTCTAATCACTACTTCTTCCGTGTTATTATCATAAAACCATTTTTCAAACTTTTCAATCTTTAGGGATGTGGATTGGGTACCCTCCTCTTTCACTGTCTTTGCTAGTTTCAGCTCCAATACAATTTTTCGCTTTCCGGTCAGCCAATCCATGTCCTTCTGGATCTCCTTCTCTCATTCTTCATATATCTGAATGACTCAAATTATCATTCAGCCCTTTTTTAGTTTCTTGCTCTAGCAGCGTAGCTCTCTCCTTAATTTGAATCTAGCAGTGGAATCTCAGGTAATCTTCTTAAATCCCATCTTGGTAAGGTATTGAATGCCTTCCTCTTATGTAAGTATGAGATTCCCCTCTTCTTCTCTTGATCATTTACATTTTCACTCACTGTTGTATTTCCAACAGATTATCTTCTTATTGGATTCCTTTTGGCTTGATTCTTGAATTTTGAAATAAAGGAGTCAGCTATTCTAGTTCGTATCTTTAATGAATCAATCCTCCTTGTCCATCTCTATTATATGTCCTTCAGTTGAGCTTCTCAGAGCCACATGTGTCAATGGTCGCTTGTCTACTCATAGTATTTCGGCTTAGAGTCATAATCCACCAATTACTCCTCAATCTCTCTCTTCATCTATCAATTCAACTCAGCTTCTTCCTACTGCTCCATCTTCTTCTTCTCTAAACACTTCCTCACCAGTTAAATCAACATTTATATCAAACCCCATGTCTACAAATCTAGCCTCTACAACCTCAGTCGCATCTCCTATAACACTTTCTTTCATACCTCCTGCTTTAGTATCAATATTTCCGCTCTAACCTTTCTCTATTAACATCAACTCATTAACAGTCCCTACATCAGTACCTGAGCCACCAACACGAACCACCAGCACCACTACAACTAGCACCAACTCCTGCTCCACTTGTGCCCTTTCCTACCCCAGCTGAACTACCCACCTTTATAACTGAGTACTTTGATGTATCAGTGAGATCATCTAACTCAGCTTGAGTTAACTGTTTGGGCAGGTCGGCATTGGCTTTTAGCTATTTTACTTCCATGAGTAGCCTCTTCATCAACTCCTTTTGATCTATCATCAGACTCTTCATGCTTTCCATCACCTTATCTTTCTCTTTTTCTCTTGGTTCTTGATTTACCAACTTAGTTTTTATCATCCCCAATTCATTTGCCAAAGATGCATTTAGATTTCTAATAACATCTTGGTCTAGCTCTAATCTGGCATCTCTTCATTCAGGAGTTTCAAAAAATGCATATTGCTTGTGCTTTGTTCTCCATTTAGGAATATTTGCTGGCTCTCCCTGATCTGCCTTCTTCTTTGATCATTTCCCCTACCCTCAGTTCTTCTTCAACTTCATCAATCTCATCTTCCAAATTGCACTCCTTTTCTTTGGCATACCTTTTCCTTTTCTTGATTGCTTTAGCCTATTTTTCTTGATTTTCTTCAACGTTCGTGTTTTTTTGTATCTGTCACACCCTCAAAATCCGCGAGCGGGGTTTTACCGCGAGGCGCGTGACATACCAGATCTCAGTCATTAGTTACCAAGAACGACTCTATATGATAAAAACAACCAGAGTTAACGTTTAAATACTGCAGAAGCGTTTATAAAACTAGAAAACTCAAAACAAGTAGTATGTAAGAGAATGCGCAAAACATACGCGCCCCAAACACAATGTTTAATAGGAAAAATAACCCAAATGTTAAACAAACGATGTAGACAACTCAACGGTGCTGTGTGCGTGCTCCTAGGCAACTGGCAACCTTACCTGAGAATAGCATACTAAACAAGTCACACATGGTTGTGAGTTCAAGAGTTTGCGTTAAATATAAACCAATCAATAGTTTCCAGAGCATAAGTAGTGTATTGCAATAGATAGCTAGTCTATTAACATAAAAATATAATCATAGTGATTCGCGATCGAAGCTGACTGTGTTACGTTTGTTGCCTCCCGTCACGACTTACCAGGTCGTGACGAATAGTGTTAGGACAAAATGCACCCGTTTGACCTCGAGTCGCACAGGTGGGCTCGTCAGACCCAGTAGTACTACCCAAGATTTCCCCGCTATTCAATATTAACAATCCGAAAGTGTGAGGACTTTCCATGGTAACAACACTATATCAATATTATACACACCATAAATAAAAGCGTTTGTGATCAACAGTATGCTATCTCCCCAAAAGAGATGATGTAAATGAGTGGGGCAAGAACTCACTGATGCGCGCAAGAATTACCTAGAGTTTAACTTGAAAGAAAGAGAATGACAACCTTCAAAGGTCACCTAGAACACAAGAGTACATAAGTACGTGTACACAGAATCAACATGAACCCTAAGTATTCTACAACAAGAGACTCAAGGTTTAAGAAAGACAAGACACTTTGACCCAGTTGACCCGTTTGACCCGTTGGTGACATTATAGGTGATAACTCGCTAATACTAACACAACAGCATATCATACATGATCAACATACACCCAACAATAGTCCTAACATACCCATATGACCCATTCCATGATTCCCCAAACAGGCCAAATCAGATACTATCCAAGATAACTATCCAACTAAACATTCTTACACACAAACAACAATTTAGTTACCTTAGAAATCATCCATGAATACACTAGCATGATCCTAATATCCAAACATGCTCAAATCATCCAATTCAAGTATTTGCACAAATAAAGTTTCCCTTTTGGGAAAGTTCATCCCAATTCATCAAACTCCACACATTCATGAATTCATCAATTATATACCAATTCAGTCCATGACAACATCTAAACATGATCAACACACCTAATCATCATGATCATCACTTTCATACCAAAAGTTACTATCTTTAGCAATGTATGAACTATAACACTTCTTGATTTTCAATTGTTCATAACATCAACTTAGCATCTAATCATCATCAAAACACATCCATAACATTCGTACATCATCCATCATCAATCATGCAAAATAAAGTTACTATTATTAGTAACCTATGAACCATAAATCGAAATCGAAGCTTTCTTGCAAAATCAACGTTAACCAATATGCATACAACCTAACTAGCATCATTACAACATCAAACAACCAACATTCAATCCAATTGATCCAAAATTCGCCTCAAACTCACAGCCAATAACATGAACAAACAACCAAAATCCAAACTTTCTTGCATAATCAACGTTAATTACATGTAATCTATCTAACAAACACATTAACATCAACAAACAAGCAACATTCGGCCTCCAATTCATCCAAATCGCAAATAACTTTCGGCTAGAACAAAATACATGAAAGAAACACGAAATTAACCTTAAAATCGCAAAGAGGAACAAGCTTGATGCTTCTAATGTCTTCTAACCCTTGAAATCGTCCAATCCGAGGCTTACTCACTTGTTCTTGGTCGAATTCGAAGAGGAGAGAGAGGGAGTGCAAGTCGCGGCCGATTAGGGTGATTAGGTTAGAGTTTTGATTTTTATTTTATTAAATAATCCATAATTACCCTTTTAACCCTTATAATTTGTATTTTATAAAATTAAGCTTTTTGGATAGTTTTGAATAGTTTTTAACTACTAAACACATTATTATTAATCACAAATAACAATCATGCATAATTCCCATTTATCACAAAACACACGAAATAAATATGCACGTTTTCACATTACGCTAAAATTACAGTTAACATTCAATCACATAAGCATAACTTAATACCATTGTTACTTAATTATCATCAATTTAACATTACGATTATTGTTAAGTCACCAACGTTCAACGACAACTATGTGTGTGCTCGACACGTGTATGCAAGACTTAACGGAACAAACGGAGTTTGGTAAGGAAAATTACCGGATGTCACAGTCTCAATCAATCTCTTGATGTAATTCACCTCTCAGCTGGGTACATGTTTCCCAAAGATATGTGATCTTCCCAATAAAGTCATGTCTTACAGCTGAGCAGTCTGTAAATATCTTGGTATTCATCTGAACCAGTATCTTTACTTCTCCATGTCTAGGCACATATGGAATCAGATCATTTATCAACATCTTTACGAATCTTGGATATAATAGCCATTTCCTTATTTAATGCCATTATGTTTTCAGACATGCAATCAAATATCAGTTTGGCAATGTTGGCCTTCTGTCCTCTGCAAAACACAATCATGGCCCTGGCAGCCCATCAGAGCCTCCATTTCTATGATCCAGACACATGCTAAGCATGTGTGCTATGTATCTCCACTCCTTAGAAGGAAAGGACGTCTTGATCTCTTTTTTGGTGCCAAAAGGAGGTCCTTCATAACCAATGCTTCTGAATGCATCTAACACTTATGCCTTAGATAGCATAATATCATCTCCACATTCATTCTCAAGCCTCAACACCCTGGCTATAGTTTAAACAGTAATGGCTATATCACTACCATGAACTCTAGCTACAATTCGATATGGATTAGACCCGAGGTGATACTCAGCAGTTCTCCAAAGTCTCTGATGTGCAGATCATAGATAGTGAGCATATGAGATATGGCATATAATATAGGGGACTCCTTCAGCCATTTGATGCAGTCTCTAAAACTAGTAGCCTTTGGGTAGCCATCATCCAATAATGCTACTATATTATTCCTCTCATCAAACTTTAAATTTGCCATCTAAACTAAAAAATAAACAGAATTGGATTAGTTAATACATTGATATAAGAATTATCAATGAAGTGAAACAAAACATAAGAAAAATAAGAAAGTTCAATAGTTTTGTTGCTGTCGAAACTATAGTTTCGCACAGGCAAAGTACAATTGTTTTGCTGCTGTCAAAACTGTAGTTTTGCACAGGCAGAGAACAACAGTTTCGCTGCAGTCAAAATAGTTCTTTCACACAAGCAAAGTTTAACAGTTTCGCTGCTATCGAAACTGTACTTTTGCACAAGCGAAAGTATAGATTCGCTGTTACTCAGACACAAAATCATGTCTCCGGGCGATTCTATAGTTTCGCTAATGACGAAATTATAGTTTCACAGCAGAGAAATTATAGATTCACTGAGACTCAGAGATAAAATCATTGTGCCCGAGTAATCTAGTTTCGCGCTGAAACTATCCTGGCGAAACTGTCAAGTACGCATGACAACAGGACTATACAGTTTCGCTCGAAAGTTTGAACTTTCGTATAGTTTCGCTGGTTACCCTCATAGTTTCGCTGAACGAATCAGCAAACACTCCGACCAGTGAATCCAACTAAAACTTAAATGTATCAATTATATCGTGATTAATGTTCTGGAATAGGTTCGAAACACCCACCTATGAGCTTATAAACATGCAGTAAATCTATAGTTTCGCTGAAACTATCCTGGCGAAACTGTCCAAGTACGCATGGACAACATGACTATACAGTTTCGCTCGAAAGTTTGAACTTTCGTATAGTTTCGCTGGTTACCCTCATAGTTTCGCTGAACGAATCAGCAAACACTCCGACCCAGTGAATCAAACTAAAACTTAAATGTATCAATTATTATCGTGATTAATGTTCTGGAATAGGTTCGAAACACCCACCTATGAGCTTATAAACATGCAATGGCAACGGAAATCGACAAAGATTGGATTTGTTAGTGTCTATTCAGAAACTAGGGTCCAGTTTCATCACGTAAAAATTGAGAAACTGATCCCACGTTGTCCAATATATATTACCTAGTTTCGCTGGCAGCGAAACCATAGTTTCGCTAGGCATCACATTTAAAATCATGTTACATAGAATTGAGCGAATGTGCCGACAAAGCTATAGATTCGCTTAGCGAAACTGTCAGCAAAACTTAGTTTCGCTGGAACCTAACACTTAATAAATTTTGAAAAGTTTTGAATGATTTTTAAATTAATTTTTGTTTATGAAAATTTTAAAAAATTTATATACACATAAGCTTTCACGAAAACCTTCATCGCCCCACAAAACCAACACAAAAACAAAACCAAAAGAAAAATAAAATAAGATAATAAAATAAAGTAGAATAAAATAGAATAAGAAATAAGATAAAATTACGAATAAAAGGATATAGACACTTTTTTTCCAAGAAGTTCTTCCAGGGAGTCAAAGATTGATGAGATTGTTGATATGTTTGTCCTTTTAAGCCCATGTCTTATTTTTTTTCAACACGTAATCTGCAGCTGTCTTTATCATGTTTTGGTTTATTTTTAGAAACTCTAATGACTAGGTCCCCATAGACATTTGGCAAAGGACTTACCCTGTCCTCATGGTTTATTGAGCAATATGATTAACTCTGCTTGATTTTCTTTTGGGATTTCAACAATGATCTTAATTGAAGAAATACTGTGCCTTTAATTCGGGGAACCGATAATGAGAGCTCCCGGTCTATACTTACGTATAACAAAGGAGAAGATCATCTGAACTTGCTGATGAGAGCTTCAGGTCTATACTCACGTATAATAGAGAAGATCATCCGAACGTGCCGACGAGAGCTCCAGGTCTATACTGACGTATAACAAAGGAGATCATCACTTCGGGTTAATGTTCACAAATAGTAGAGGAGATAAGCATGAGATATACTTCTGAAGAGCTAACAAGAAGCTTCAATTCAGAGACTTTTCTAAAGAGCTAGACTTGAAGCACTTATTGTGCTAACTAGAAGCATCATTCAGGACTTGGGGATATGGAGATTTTGAGAATTTTTGGAAAAATCAAGGTTGAGATTTGAAACTCTCAACCTGTTTTTGACAATGACTTGTAACTTATGCAGGCAAAATGTTAAAAGATAATCCTTATCATCGAGTTCTTAAACATTAATATAGCTACACGATCACTGTTTACTTCGTTTCGGGGCTGAACCTACCATGCATATCCCAACACAAGGCTGTTGACCTCCTTCAAACTTCTTTTTTCCCGGGGTTCTGAAAAGGCAAAATTGAAAAACTTAAAAGTCTTATCTTTATTCTCCCCCAAAATATCTTTTTAGCTACCATGTAAGAGAAATTTCTATTTTTCATATTTTGTTAAAGATCAAAGAAGTTAAAGAATATGGGACACATAAGATTTTCAGAAAGAGTTTATTAAAAATAGAAAATGAACAAAAGAGTTATTTACAGTTTTTACACAATTTGTTATGAAAAGAGTTTTCAAAAAGATATTAAACCTAGCATTGAGATCAATTTATAAAAACAAGGTTTATCAAATGTTTTAGTGAAAAGATCTGCTCTTTTATTCTTTGTGTCAATTGGAATAATATCAATGAAACCTTTTTCCTGAGCATCCCGGATTGCATGAATCCTTGTTTCAATGTGTTTGGTACGAGTATGATGAATTGGATTTTTGGCGTTTCCAATAGAAGCTTCATTATCACAAAATAGTCGTGTATGCAGAAAATTGATTTCGTAATTCATCATCTGATGTTGTATCCAAAGCACTTGGCAGCAGTAACTTGATGCAATAACATATTTAGCCTTTCCTGTAGATAAAGATACTGTTGTTTGCTTCTTGTTTTGCCATGAAAGAAGATAATCCCGAGATATTAACATCCGCTAGGGACGGATTACCTGTTGATCCTGCAAGCACTGTGATCACTATCAGAATAAGCATGTAAATTAAAGTTCCTTCCTTTTGGATACCAAAGACCCAAACGAGAAGAACCCTTTAAGAAACAAAAGATACGTTTAACAGCTTTTTCATGTGATTCTTTTGGGTTGGCTTGAAACGAGCACAGTAGCACACTGTGAATGTATTATCTGGATGGCTAGCCGGGAGATACATGAGAGATCCGATCATAGAACGGATTTCCTATTATCACTTGGAGTTAAGCAGTTTGAGTAATGAATGGAGTAAGTTTTGGAGAAGCATCAGCGAACTTGAACTTCTTGAGAATCTCTTGAATGTACTTTTCTTGGTGAATTAGAATACCATCAAGCTTTTGTTCAAGCTGCAACCCTAAGAAAAAGCAAATCTCCCCCATCATGCTCATTTCAAAGCGATCCTTCATCACTCTTCATTCTCTACATAGTTTCTGTTATAGACCCAAAAATTATCATCTACCTACACTTGAACAATCAACATCTCACCATCATCACCTCCATCTTGAATAATGTCATATCTATAGTTCCACAAGAAAACCCTTGCTGAGCAGATACTGTGTCAGGTTTTCATACCAGATACGAGGAGCTTGATGTAATCCATATATAGATTTATCAAGTTTATATACTTTCTCTGGAAAATCTGGATCCTCGAAACCTGGTGGTTGAAAAAATAAATCCTCCTCGTCAATGTTCCCTTATAGAAATGCACACATCACGTCCATCTGAAAAACTTTAAAGTTCTTATGAGCAGCGTGAGCAAGAAAAATTCTGATAGCTTCAATGCGGGCACTAGAGCAAACACTTTAGTGTAGTCAATTCCCTCCACCTGAGCAATCCCTAAACACCCAGTCTTGCATATTCTTACTACCACTCCTCGATCATCTAGATTGTTCCTGAACACCCAATTTGGTGCTGATGGGATATTTGTTTGGAGGAAATCAACTAACCCCCAAACTTTCAACATCCTGGACTATTTAAGCTCCAACTATATAGATTAACCTAACTTGAGTCTTGAAGTGCTGCTGAGATATTTTTTTGGAACAATTTAAGATAGAAACATGTATAGAGACTTCATTTATCAGTCCAGAAGGACTCCGAGTCCTCACACCATCTGTAGTGGAACAAATAATGTATCATGTCGGTGATCTTTTAAGGGTTTGAAGTTGGTGTTAAGGGTTAATGGATTGGTTGAGATGAAGATATGGTTGTGATGGTTGTGAAGGGTAAATTGGTTGTGATGGAGGAATTGTTTAATGGAGGTCATTTGGGAGTTGTGGAAGAGGTTCAGGTGGAGGAATGATTCCTATATTGTTTTGAAGAATGACATCATCATTAAATACTGGAAGATTGAATGATTTGAAGACAGTGTTGGAGTCATAAAACCATTTTGGGTCTGACCCCATGTTTGGTTTATTAGACTCCTGCCAATCAACATAAAAGGATTCTTGCATAATACATGTTCTTTTGTTGTACACTCGATAGGCCTTTTATATGGTAGAATAGCCAACAAATAAACATTCATCAAAGACTGAACCAAACTTTGATTTCTGTGCTTGAGTATTCAGCAAAGTACATGAGCAACCAAACGAACAAAAGAAGTCAGTTAGGGTTTCCTTGTACGAAGAGATCATAAGGAGTCTTTATAGTCTTTTCACAATAAGAACCAATTTTAGTGCATAGGAGCACAGGTGACAAACTTTGCCCAGAAAATGATGGAAGCTTTAACTCAATCAGCATAGTCTTGCACTTCAATAAGGGTTTGTCAGGATCAGCGATCTAAGTTTGATCAATTAGAGTTGAATCGCAGCGGAATTAGAACAAGAATTAGACAAATATGCAAGAACACAATAGATATTCAATGGAACAGTACACGGTTAGAGAAAGAGGGTTCTTCAAATGGATAATATCATTCAGCCAATGCTTCGGTGTGGCGGCTGCTAAGCTTTCTATTTGCTATAGCTGCTCGTCCACCTTACAATTAGGTCAACATTCCTTATATAAAGGAATGTGACGTCTGCTGATGTCACTTGATAGTGACATCTAACAGAATTATTACAAACAACTGAAAGTAAGCAAACTACTGAGAATGTTCACAACAACTGAGAACATCTCAGAGTGTGCTAAGTACAAGATGAAACTAAAACTACTGAAACTACAAGTACTGATTAGAATAAACATAAAACTACTGAAAGGAAACCATCACAACTACTGAAGAGGTCTTCTTCAGCTGTTGTGACAACATCTGAAACTTTGTCTTCAGACTTTGTCTTCAGCTCTTTCACTTCAGACTTTGTCTTCAGCTCTTTCACTTCAGACTTTGTCTTCAGCTCTTCACTTCAGACTTTGTCTTCAGCTCTTTCACTTCAGACTTTTTCTTCAGCTCTTTCACTTCAGACTTTGTCTTCAGCTCTTTCACTTCAGACTTTGTTATCAGTTGATGTCTTCAGCTGTTGCAGACTACTTCAGTTGTTGTAATGTCCGTGGGACTTAAAGGATTTTCTGATCAGGCTCATTGGTTCTTTTGGTCCAACAAACTCCCCCTGAACCAATGCAGCCAAAACCTTTAAGCTTATTGAGGTCCCACTTATTCTTGGTAGAAATACTCTCTTGATCAGCTTCAGAGATATCGGATAAGCGTAGGCCAGGGAACAGGTTTCAGTAGATGTGAATGTCAAAGAATGGAAGGGAACTCTATCTTGGGGAACTGGACACAGAGCTGTTATCCCAACCATGAAACCTATTTCCCATTGATGAGTCTATAAGACTCTCTGACGTAGGCCTCAAGGAGAACAACTTGTTCCTCCTTTGTGAGTTCTTCTACTTCTCCTTCGAAGAAGAACTCTGGGCCATAGTACTCTGATAGGTACTTTACCGTCTTTCCATTATTCAACTCAACAGTTGTTATCTCTCTGTAAGCAAATTCATCTGGGTGAGTCCCTTCTAATAACAACTGGAGTTCATTTTTCTTGATCTCTTCAAGCCTCTTGTATAACAAACCCCTTCTTGACCATTTTGTTCTCCATTAGAGTTTGAGGGGTCATCTTTGACTTGTAGGCTCTCTTGAAGTCTTCAAGTATCTCCCAGGGTGAGACTACAATGGCCAACATAATAACAGCATCTATGGTCTTTCTCACTTGGCCATTGTATCTACTTGGTATGGATTTCTTATGAATTCTAGAACTAACCCTGGGGTTGGCCAAATCCTTACTCTCTCCTTTGATATTGAAAGGTATACCTGAGAGCATACAGCCTTTGAGCGTGTTTCTTCATGGCTTGTATAGATGATGACTGAGGAAACTCTTGTCAACCATCTTCAAAAGTTGCTCATCGTGCTGTTTCTGCTGTTCTTCTTCTTCAATCTTAACTTTCACCATTTGCCTCTGAAAGTCTGGTGTGATCATTTGTTGACTTCTGGGCTCAGGTACTTTAGAACAGCAGAGATTGGCAGACTGTCTTCTTCATCATCTTCTTCTTCTTCTTCTTCCATCCTCAACACCCTTCTCCTCCTTCTGGGTGCATCCTTGGATGTGGTTTGAGGTGGTTTTTGGGGTAAGGGAGTTGGTTTTGAAGGGTTGAGTTGGTTTAAGTTTAGGTTTAGGGATTGGTTTGGAGAGTTGTGGGGTTGGTTGTTTTTGAGTGGGAGTTTGGGAAGGCTGATCTAGCATTTTTATGGTAAGTTTGGCTTTGGAAAGCTTGGCCATATCAGATCTCTTCCCAGCACCTGCTTCATCTAAGGCTTCGATAATCAACCCTTTATTGAATGCTTCAGAAGCACAGATTCTGGTGGTTATTGCCAGAATACTGTCTCTGGTCCATGATTTAATCTCAATTAATGATCTTCCCAAGTATTTTGCAATAAACCTGATCATTATCTCCAACCTCTCCCTTTCCATCACACTGTAACTGGCCCATCTCTCTTGTATTCTTTAATCTCCAGCCTTCTGATCTCAGTGTCTAATGTAGCTGTATCAAAACCCTGTCTGAAGAGTTGGTCTATTATTTGCCATTGATCTGCTGTGAGCTTCATCAGCTTCTTTAACCAGATCATCCAATGATTTCTCTTCATCAGGCTTTTGAGTTTCAGCACTTTTCTTTCTTGTATGTGATCAGCTGTTTTTCCTTTTCTAACTCCTTTTCTTTTCTCTTTGTTTCTCATCTTCCACTCTCTTTCTCTTTCTGTCTTTCACTGCCTTAGACTCCCCCTTTTTGGGTGCATTGGGTTCAGGGGTTGAATGGCAGAAAGCTTCTTTTGCACAGCATCATCAACAAGTGTTTGTAGATTTGAGGAGATCCTCTCGTCAATGGCTTTATGCACAATCTCATTGATGATGGGAGTGATGAGAGGTAAGGAATGTTGAAAAGTAGCAACCATCTGCTCAGAGGGGTTCTGTCCCTGAGAGGTGGTGCCAAAAGCAGTGGCTGGTGGCTCAGTTGAGTGTAGTGGCTGAGTGTTTGGTGAACCTTCAGATGAAGGTGCCATCTGTGGGTTTATTGGGGCAGATGGACTTTGATCCTGAGACATTTTGGCAAGCAGTTCTTTGAGTCTGCTCACCTCAGCCTCAAGGATTGTGTTATGGGCTAAGACATCAAAGAAAAAGCCCAGGTCATCATCAGTCTTTGCTGAATCACCTGACCTCCTGATTGAATCAGGATGTACATGCCCTGAGTGTAGATCAGTTGTAGCATGTGCCCCTTGTTCTTGGTTCTGGGGACTTCCTACCTCAGGACTGAGTCCTTCATCGGCAATTGCCTCTGGTGAGGTCTTAGAGAGGTTACCAACTTCATCCTTTTCATTTGCTGAATCAGTAGAAGTAGCAGCCTCACCAGATGTTCTAACCTCCTCCTCTACACGGGGATTGAACATGATAACCCCTGTGCTGTGGGTTATCAGCAGCATTTTGGTCCTCTTCCTCAGCTGTTGAGGTTCTCCCCATTGTAATTGGTTTCTGGGGAGGAGGAGAGAATGCAGCTGACTCAGCACTTGTGCAACTATAATGGTTGGGCTTTGAGGGGCGGTTGCATGTGGAGATAGGTTTGAAGCAGATTGCACCGGGGTGACTGGTGCTCTTCAATGGTAACCTTCTCAATTGAGATAGGTTCCAGAATTGTGGTATCCCCAATTGTGGTTGCATCAGGATCCTGTTGAGAGGATACCTGAGCGGCTAGGGCTGGTGGAGTCTTTGACACTACTGGGGGGTTAGAACCAGTAAGTGTTTCCTGTATTGGTGTTACAGGGGCATCCTCAGGGGACTCATCTCCCTGAGTAGCCTTTTTGGGCTTTTTGGTGTTGGGTTTGGTGGGGACTTTGGATCTGGAAGTGGAGGCTGTGGGTTCCCGCTGCTTGGGTTTTAGCAGCCGGGCAGCCCTTTCATTGTAGGGTCAGAGTTGTGCCTGGAGTATACTTCAGGCAATACAGCTGGAGTAGGGACTCCAAGGCCAACAAGGCCGTCTGATTTTAACTGATTTAAAATTATGGCCATGAGAAACCTGGGATATAATATCCATCTGTTTGCCACAGGTTTCAAAGCCAGATCCTTTAGTTCCATGAAAACTATCTCAGAAAAATTTAGATTTTGTCGTTCAAAGATAGAGTATAATACCTGTTGCCATCGGGAGGACATCTAATCCCATGAGGAGGTTTTGGTGCAAGGCAGACATTCACCATGTGGAATATAAGACGTTCAGCATCATGGAAGTGCTTCTTCAGAATGGTGGTAGCACTTAAGTCTCCTTCATACCCGTTATTGATGAAAGACATATCGGTTGTGCCTTCGGGTATTCAGTGACACAGGTGGCATCATGTAGATTTAGGGTTTGTCGAATGATGTCGGAGTGATGACCACCTATTTCTGGTTAACCAACGACTGGAGAGTGATTTGGCGATCATTCTCACCAGTTTACACAGAGACGTTGGTCCAGAATTGGCTTAGGGAATCGGGGTATATGGTAGGATTCAGAAGAAAAGCGGTTCGGTACTGGGAATCTACCATAAGATCGATGGCATTATCAAATTTGTTCCAAAAGGCCGATTTCGAGAGGTAGGCAACACAGTTGTGTCTGGGTTTGAGTTTCATGGTCGCCATTGTTGAGAGAGTAAAGGATATGAAACGGCTAATGAAACGTTTGAAATTAGGTTTAGGTATTTATAGGTTAGAAAAGGCTGATATAAAACGACTGAAAGTGTTGGTGCTGTCATCTGTTGTTTGAAAACAACTGAAGACCTGGTTTTAACTTTCAGAAGTTGTAACAACTGAAGACTTGGTATTAGTCATCAGTAGTTGTGAAACTACTGAAGACATGGTTTTGGCTTCAGTTGTATTAAGTGAAACAGCAGTTGTAGAAACAACTGAAGAGAAAAGTTTCTCATCAGCTGTTGTCGTCAATTCTTAGCTCATCAGCTGTTTCATTTTGACCTCAACACTTGGCAAACTTTTTTTTGATTTTCAGATGTTTCATTGGTCATCTGACTTATCTGTTATATTGACATCCTAGTTGTAACTACATCAGTAGTTGTAACCACATCAGTTCTTTTCAACAGAGAGAGTACTTCAGTACTTTTAAGTAATTAGTCTTCAGTAGTTATGAAAACTACTGAGGATAAAAGAACTTATCAGTACTTATTTGTGACAATAGTATACGAATGCTCATCAGTACTTGTTGACTGAGATCATCAGTAGTTGTCACTTATTCTAGCTGCAGCATACCAAGCCTTAACACTAGGTTTGGAAAGTTGAACTGTCCAAAGGCTTAGTAAATATGTCTGCAAGCTCATCAGCACTAGGAACAAACTTTGGATCAATCAGACCTTTTTCAAAACAATACTAATAAAATGATGTCTGATCTCAATATGATGGTCCTTTATTGGTAAACCTCTCACTAAACTATTGTGGATCAGCTGATTCATGTTTTTGAGATTAACATGACCCAGCCTTCTATGCCACAGTTTAGATTCCTGAGGAGAGGCCTTGGAGAACAGGCAAGGATGACCTTTTATATCAATCTTCTTTGACAAATCCAAGGCATATACTCTTCCTATCCTGTTGGCCTTCAGGAGAGTATGTTCATCCAATACCTTGTCAATCAGCCTCAGAACTTTGGAAGACAGAATCCGGCAGTTCTGGCTTGTGAAAAGTGCAACATGCCCTTTATCACACATCTGACTGACACTCAGTAGATTATACTTGAGATTCTCCACATGGTTAACATCATCAAATCTGATTTCTCCATTTGACACAAACCCTTTCCGATGATGTAACCTTTAGCATCATTTCCAAATGAGACAAATCCTTCTTTCCTTGAGAGTAGTCATTAAGAAGAGAACTGCTCCCAGTCATATGCATAGATCCTCCACTGTCTACATACCAGATGCTTCTTTGGCATGCTGAAGAACCCTGCAGTTATCATAAGAAACTAGTTAGCTTTAGAGACCCAAACCTTTTTGGTTTTGGGTCTGTTTTCATCAACAGATTTAACCATAACTTGTTTCTCATGATTAACAGCTGATGAAGGTGGAGATGGTGCTGAAATGGATTTCTTAGATTTGGGCTTGGATTTCCTTTTCAGTGGTTTGATCACAGGTGCATCTAGTTGGTTAACTCTCCCAAACAAATGCTGAATCATCATAACAAGTTGTGTCTGATTTGTTGCTAAAGCCTTCAGCTCATTTGACACATCAGTACTTGATTTTGATGAGTTCCTGTGACCCACCATTTCCTCCTTCTTGAAATTCACAGACCTAATCTGATGTTTATCATAAGGAACACTATCAGCTATTTTCTGATAAACCCCATCCTTCATTTTGGATGTTGGCGAGGCCTTGGGTTTATCAGTTTGAGATGACTGTGGTACAAACTTGGTCTCAAACTCATTTTTCATTTTATTAATCTCTTCTTTAATGAGCTTATCTCTGTTGAGTTTGGAACCCTTTTTGTACCAGCATTCATCAGATAGATGATTGAATTTACCACATATTTCACATGGCTTATTCTTCATCTTGGATTGATCAACTGCTGAAGTGGAAACTACTGAAGGTGTGATCTTCAGTACTTTCCTCCTCTCAGTACTTGTGTTAAGTACTGAAGGATCGGTAACAACTGAAGACTTGTTCTTCAGCTGTTCTCTATCCGTCCTGAAAGACCGTATGATAGATTCCTTAGCAGTTAATCCTTTTATTTCAGCAGATATGAAATGCTTTTCAGATGTTGGGACTTGCCCTTCAGTACTTGGAGTACTTTGAGGGACAACATCTGAATTGCTCAGCTTCATATGTTTATCAGCATTTAAACCATCAGGCAATTGATTTGCTGAGATCTTAACACTGACTTCATCCTCTAATTTTGATTTTGTATTATCATTTGAGGATGAATCACATGATGATGTGGTTTGGAAATTACTTTCACCTTCAGATTTTACTATTGATTTTGAAGTAAAATCAGTAGGTGGTGCAGTATGATTGTAACCTATTCCAAACTTCACATTTGAAGCTGTTTGCTTGCTGAGAAGCATTTCAAATCCCTTGCAGGATGTTACCCAGCGGTCACACTCAACTTGGGTATCTGCAAGTGTCTCTTTGAGACTTCTGTGGTTCTCAAGTATGACCTCTACCTTAGCCTTTTCATCATTAAGTTGACATTTAAGCTTGTAAATCTCATCATCTTTGTCATTAAGAACAGACTCATACTCAGCTTTTCTTTTGGAAATAGTTTTCTCAAGCTCAAGATTTTGATTGATTAAAGCTACATTTGCCTCTCTAATAGAGACAAAGGCAGCTATGCATGATTCAGAACATAACTTGGCTTTAGCCTCAGAAGATACCTGGGTTACCTGTGAAGATGATGCAACAGGAGCAGGAACCCTCAGTAGACTCCAGGGCCATGAGAGCAAGATTCCCAAAGGATGTTCACCACCATGTTGACCAGCACCAGCAAATAATTGCTCATTGAAACCAGAAAGATCATCTGGTGAGCTGCTCCAGTCAACAACTCCTGGTGTGAAGAAGCTGTGATGAGGTTGAGATTGTGATGGAGATGGTTGAGGCTCAGGTAGGGCTTGAGGTTGTTGTGCTATAGGAACTTGAACTGGATTTGGCTGTGGCATGTAATAGCAGGGATATGGATATGGCATTGGACCCTGAGGGGCAAAATATGCAGGAGATTGAGGTTGTGAGTGATGACCAGAACTAGCAGGATGTTGCCCTTTGTTTTGTGAACTATTGCTTGGAAAGGTCACAAAGGGTGCAGAGGAGTTAGATCCAGTTGATCTACACTCTCTTGCAAAGTGCCCAAGCCTGTGGCATTTGTGACACCTCAACTTACTCTTGTCAAAACCAACTTTGGTTTTGCCAGAGAGTCCTGGAAATTTCCTACCAGTTCTCTTGTAGAACTTTTGAGATCTGATATTGATCAAGGCCATTTGGCTCAAAATATCCATCTCTTCTAAATCATCATCAGCAATACCCATCAAATCATCCATGACAAAGCATAAATTATCACTATTACACCCAGAATGACTGTCAACACCAACTAATGCATGATCAGAACTGTTTGAAGAGAAATCTATATGCTCATCATAATGGCTTTCTGATCCAGCATATTCTGACTCATGACCGACCAAGGCAGTGTTCCCTGGTACAAAGTCATCAGTGAGCTTTCCTGATGATGCCAGTTTCCTTTTCTGCTCTATCTCTCTTTCAAATGTAAGCAGTTTCTCATGGAGTTGGGTGAGAGATAGGCTATTCAGATTTGCACTGGAGCGTAGGACAATGGTGTATGTGTCCCATCTCTCAGGCAGTGATCTGAGGAATCTGTTGTTCATCTGGCTGTTAGTATACTCATGCTTGACCATTTTCAGCTCAGAGATCAAGCAGGAGAAACGCTCAAACTGTTGATTCAGTGTCACACCCTTCCTATGAGAGAATGTCTCATATTGTTGGGCAAGGATTTCTCTGTTGTTTGCTAAGACCTCATCAGTTCCTCCGAATTGTTCCTTCAAAGCATTCCAGAGGTCATGAGCAGTTTCATGATGCATAAGCCCAGAATAGATTTCATTAGGCAGTGCCATGGCCAGAATTCCATGGGCTTTAGCATCAATCTCAAACAGTTTACGATCTTCATCTGAGTATTGCTCCTTCTTCTTCGGAACCATTTGGTTGGTCTCCGGATTGTTCACCATAGGCTTGTGTGGACCGTGAACCACAGATGTCCAACAACCTAAACTGTTAACAGACAGGTGATGGAGCATTCTTCGTTGCCATATGTTATACTCACTCCTAACCAGCATCGGAGGCTTGGTTGAGGAGTCAGTATTGTGAGGGTCATTAGAAGGAGTAGTCATTCTCAGATTCAAACCAATTCAATCAAGTTTCAAAAGATTTAGCACAAAAACACAACAAACTTAATATGAACCAAGAAGAAACTCAAATTGACTAACCAGAAGCAGCAGAAGACCAATCTCTATAACCAATTCTTGCAAATATGCTAATTCGATCAAACTTTAGATATCAAAATAGCAGTTTCAATGATCAATTGTTAAACCGATCAATGATTAACCCGCTCTGATACCATTTGTCAGGATCAGCGATCTAAGTTTGATCAATTAGAGTTGAATCGCAGCGGAATTAGAACAAGAATTAGACAAATATTGCAAGAACACAATAGATATTCAATGGAACAGTACACGGTTATAGAGAAAGAGGGTTTTCTTCAAAATGGATAATATCATTCATGCACAATGCTTCGGTGTGGCGGCTGCTAAGCTTTTCTAAGTTTGCTATAGCTGCTCGTCCCACCTTACAATTAGGTCAACATTCCTTATATATAGGAATGTGACGTCTGCTGATGTCACTTGATAGTGACATCTAACAGAATTATTACAAACAACTGAAAGTAAGCAAACTACTGAGAATGTTCACAACAACTGAACATCTCAGAGTATGCTAAGTACAAGATGAAACTAAAACTACTGAAACTACAAGTACTGATTACAATAAACATAAAACTACTGAAAGGAAACAATCACAACTACTGAAGAGGTCTTCTTCAGCTGTTGTGACAACATCTGAAACTTTGTCTTCAGACTTTGTCTTCAGCTCTTTCACTTCAGACTTTGTCTTCAGCTCTTTCACTTCAGACTTTGTCTTCAGCTCTTTCACTTCAGACTTTGTCTTCAGCTCTTTCACTTCAGACTTTGTTATCAGTTGATGTCTTCAGCTGTTGCAGACTACTTCAGTTGTTGTAATGTCCGTGGGACTTAAAGGTTTTTCTGATCAGGCTCATTGGTTCTTTTGGTCCAACAGGTTCAATTCTTCCTTTCAGCAGCATCATTTTGTTAAGGTGTCCTAGCAGTACTGAACTTTCTGAGAATCCCTTTGCTCGCATAGAAAGAATCAAAGATATGGTTTCTGAATTAAGTTCCATTATCACTTCGGATTGCTATCACTTTCCTTTTGTTGATGGTTTCAATTCAGAGGATCAGCTTATGTAGCTCTTCTACAGTGTTTCCTGTGTGTGCTAGAAATCTTACCCAAGAGTATCTTGAGTAATCATTTGTAACAATAAAACAATAAGATTTCTTAGCAAGGGGTTTTGAAATTGTGTTTTCAAGCTTGAGCTTGTGTGGCCTTTTGTGTTTGTTTCCTTGAGCACAAGCTATGCACTTTTCTACCACTAAAAAATCTTTAAGTGTTCGTTTTCCTTGAGCACAAGCCATGCACAAGCCATGACTAACTTAGGTCTCGAAACAGAAGTTTTTTTACAGAAATAATTATTTAGAAAATGATTTAATCTACTTCCTAATGAAGTATTATTTACATTTCTCCTAACATACTTAGGGCAATGCTTAATTACATGATCATCCTTTCCATATCTAAAACACTGAGATTTTAAACCTTTCTTCTTACATTTTAAGACAGGAGCTTGATCTATTAATATCTCTTCCGCACATTCAGACATAAGTGAATCAGAATCGCTATAAGAGTCATATGATTCTTCTAATTTTTCTTTAGTATCCTTAATTTTAGCAGGTTCTGATTCATTTACATTAATATGACTAACATATGTGGAAGTTATCTCTTTCTCTTTAGGTTTAGAAATCCTAATCGGTGTAAAAGATGGAATTGGATGAGAGAAGAACTTTTAAAACATTTTGATTTTGTTTGTCTGTTTGAAGCTTTACGTGAACAAGCATCATTTCTATTAACACGAGCATTTAAAACATCACGATTTGATTCATAAACATCTAAAGATGAACAAGATGGACTAGAGCTAGAACTACACATGCCATTGTCTGTAATAGACTTTTGGGAAACAAATCTATTTAAACTATTGTCTATTGAAGACTTTTTAGAATCAAAAATGCAAATACTAGAGCTGCCCAGACCACTACTTGCACCATAATCATACTCCTTGCGAATCTCCTTATGATTTACTCCTTCTAAACCTGCATACAAATTGTTAGTATCTTTCTGAATTAATTCATTAGTTGGATGAGGTGTAGGCATAGGAGAATAACAATAAGTACTCGAAGGAGGATAAACATGAGTTGTTTCTTTGCTTCCCAAACTAGCCTTAATTCTAGCCCCCTGTTGTTTCTTGCAAAGATCCTCATGTTTCATCCCAGAGATTGTCCACTTTTCAAGTTTGGTTTTTAATTTGCTTGTTTCAAATTCAGTAAGTGCCACATGTTCTGTTAAAGCATTTATTTCAACATTTCTTTCCAAAAGATTTCTTTTTAAATCTCATTTTCCTTTAAAGCTTCATTTAACTTGACAAAATATTTTCACTCATTTGTTTTAAGTTCTTAGTGAATTTGTTTTAATTCCTTTTCATTTTCTAACAAAAACCTGTTACCTTTATAAACCCCGAATAAACAAATTTTGCTGGAAGGAGAACACATGTCTTGGATGACCTCATAAGAAAGTCCCATAACTCCTTTTTCAGCACCTAGGGCTTTTTCGCATTGACAGATGGGAGTGTTCTTTTGTATTCTTCCTCCTCCATGGCTTTCTTCTTTGCT
The DNA here is from genome assembly GCA_025506505.1 of Flaveria sonorensis. Lineage (NCBI taxonomy): Eukaryota > Viridiplantae > Streptophyta > Magnoliopsida > Asterales > Asteraceae > Flaveria > Flaveria sonorensis. The sequence continues at coordinate 29,131,010 of CM046436.1, read as the reverse complement.
TCCTCGACTTGACTTCCCTCTTCCTCTCCTTGATCATAAATCTCCTCCTTTACCTCACTTGATTTTCCTTCTTACTGCTTCCCAACCTCAGCATCTTCACAAACTACCACCTTTTTCCTATCAACTTCATAACAACCTCTTTCTTCACGAACCTCACTACTCTTCATCTCTTGAGCTTGAACCTGTTGCACGCCACCTTCACAAACTGCTTCATCTTGAGCATCACACTTGAACTCTTTGAAGGGATCAAAACATCACCTGAATCCACATCACTATCCACCACCTTAGCCACCAGAGCATGATTAATCTCTTCTTCAGTTACTTTGATTTCAGACTCCAATCAAAGTTTGTGATGAGTGTTTTTTCCTTCTTTGGCTTGGCTTCTTCTTTGTCAGTGATCGGGATGACCTTTGAAGCTCTAGAGGTTCCCAGTTCAATAATGATGGGGGATGGACATTGTTGGACCAAAAGAACCAATGAGCCTGATCAGAAAAACCTTTAAGTCCCACAGACATTACAACAACTGAAGTAGTCTGCAACAGCTGAAGACATCAACTGATAACAAGGTCTGAAGACAAAGTCTGAAGTGAAAGAGCTGAAGACAAAGTCTGAAGTGAAAAAGCTGAAGACAAAGTCTGAAGCTAAAGAACTGAAGACAAAGTCTGAAGACAAAAGCTGAAGACAAAAACTGAAGACCAAGTTTCAGATGTTGTCACAACAGCTGAAGAAGACCTCTTCAGTAGTTGTGATGGTTTCCTTTCAGTAGTTATATTTTCCTTTCAGTTCTTTTGTAATCAGTAGTTTTATGATTCTTGTAATCAGTACTTGTAGTTTCAGTAGTTTTAGTTTCATCTTGTACTTAGCATACTCTGAGATGTTCTCAGTTGTTGTGAACATTCTCAGTAGTTTGCTTACTTTCAGTTGTTTGTAATAATTCTGTTAGATGTCACTATCAAGTGACATCAGCAGACGTCACATTCCTTTATATAAGGAATGTTGACCTAATTGTAAGGTGCAAAGCTTAGCGGCTGCCATACCGAAGCATTTGTGCATGAATGATATTATCCCTTTTGCAGAAAACCCTCTTTCTCTATAACCGTGTACTGTTCCATTGAATATCTATTGTGTTCTTGCTATATTTGTCTAATTCTTGTTCTAATTCCGCTGCAATTCAACTCTAATTGATCAAACTTAGATCGCTGATCCTGTCAAATGGTATCAGAGCAGGTTAATCATTGATCGGTTTAACAATTGATCATTGAAACTGCTATTTCGATATCTAAAGTTTGATCGAATTAGCATATTTGCAAGAATTGGTTATAGAGATTGATCTTCTGCTGCTTCTGGTTATTCAATTTGAGTTTCTTCTTGGTTCATACTGAGTTTGTTGTGTTTTTGTGCTAAATCTGTTGAAACTTGATTGAATTGGTTTGAATCTGAGAATGACTACTCCATCTAATGACCCTCACAATACTGGCTCCTCAACCAAGCCTCCGATGCTGGTTAGGAGTGAGTATAACATATGGCAACGAAGAATGCTCCATCACCTGTCTGTTAACAGTTCAGGTTGTTGGACATCTATGGTTCACGGTCCACACAAGCCTATGGTGAACAATCCGGAGACCAACCAAATGGTTCCGAAGAAGAAGGAGCAATACTCAGATGAAGATCGTAAACTGTTTGAGATTGATGCTAAAGCCCATGGAATTCTGGCCATGTCACTGCCTAATGAAATCTATTCTGGGCTTATGCATCATGAAACTGCTCATGACCTCTGGAATGCTTTGAAGGAACAATTCGGAGGAACTGATGAGGTCTTAGCAAACAACAGAGAAATCCTCGCCCAACAATATGAGACATTCTCTCATAGGAAGGGTGAGACACTGACTCAACAGTTTGAGCGTTTCTCCTGCTTGATCACTGAGCTGAAAATGGTCAAGCATGAGTATACGAACAGCCAGATGAACAACAGATTCCTCATATAACTGCCTGAGAGATGGGACACGTACACCATTGTCCTATGCTCCAGTGCAAATCTGGATAGCCTATCTCTCACCCAACTCCATGGGAAACTGCTTACATTTGAAAGAGAGATAGAGCAGAAAAGGAAACTGGCATCATCAGGAAAGCTCACTGATGACTTTGTACCAGGGAACACTGCCTTGGTCGGTCATGAGTCAGAATATGCTGGATCAGAAAGCCATTATGATGAGCATATAGATCTCTCTTCAAACAGTTCTGATCATGCATTTGTTGGTGTTGACAGTCATTCTGGGTGTAATAGTGACAATTTATGCTTTATCATGGATGATTTGAAGGGTATTGCTGATGATGATTTAGAAGAGATGGATATTTTGAGCCAAATGGCCTTGATCAATATCAGATCTCAAAAGTTCTACAAGAGAACTGGTAGGAAATTTCCAGGACTCTCTGGCAAAACCAAAGTTGGTTTTGACAAGAGTAAGTTGAGGTGTCACAAATGCCACAGGCTTGGGCACTTTGCAAGAGAGTGTAGATCAACTGGATCTAACTCCTCTTCACCCTTTGTGACCTTTCCAAGCAATAGTTCACAAAACAAAGGGCAACATCCTGTTAGTTCTGGTCATCACTCACAACCTCAATCTCCTGCATATTTTGTCCCTCAGGGTCCAATGCCATATCCATATCCCTGCTATTACATGCCACAGCCAAATCCAGTTCAAGTTCCTATAGTACAACAACCTCAAGCCCTACCTGAGCCTCAACCATCTCCATCACAATCTCAACCTCATCACAGCTTCTTCACACCAGGAGTTGTTGACTGGAGCAGCTTACCAGATGATCTTTTGGTTTCAATGAGCAATTATTTGCTGGTGCTGGTCAACATGGTGGTGAACATCCTTTTGGGAATCTTGCTCTCATGGCCCTGGAGTCTACTGAGGGTTCCTGCTCCAATGCATCATCTTCACAGGTAACCCAGGTATCTTCTGAGGCTAAAGCCAAGTTATGTTCTGAATCATGCATAGCTGCCTTTGTCTCTATTAGAGAGGCAAATGTAGCTTTAATCAATCAAAATCTTGAGCTTGAGAAAACTATTTCCAAAAGAAAAGCTGAGTATGAGTCTGCTCTTAATGACAAAGATGATGAGATTTACAAGCTTAAATGCCAACTTAATGATGAAAAGGCTAAGGTAGAGGTCATACTTGAGAACCACAGAAGTCTCAAAGAGACACTTGCAGCTACCCAAGTTGAGTGTGACCGCTGGGTAACATCCTGCAAGGGATTTGAAATGCTTCTCAGCAAGCAAACAGCTTCAAATGTGAAGTTTGGAATAGGTTACAATCATACTGCACCACCTACTGATTTTACTTCAAAATCAATAGTAAAATCTGAAGGTGAAAGTAATTTCCAAACCACATCATCATGTGATTCATCCTCAAATGATAATACAAAATTAGAGGATGAAGTCAGTGTTAAGATCTCAGCAAATCAATTGCCTGATGGTTTAAATGCTGATAAACACATGAAGCTGAGCAATTCAGATGTTGTCCCTCAAAGTACTCCAAGTACTGAAGGGCAAGTCACAACATCTGAAAAGCATTTCAAATCTGCTAAATAAAAGGATTAACAACTGCTGAGGAATCTATCATACGGTCTTTCAGGACGGATAGAGAACAGCTGAAGAACAAGTCTTCAGTTGTTACCGATCCTTCAGTACTTAACACAAGTACTGAAAGGAGGAAAGTACTGAAGATCACACCTTCAGTAGTTTCCACTTCAGCAGTTGATCAATCCAAGATGAAGAATAAGCCATGTGAAATATGTGGTAAATTCAATCATCTATCTGATGAATGCTGGTACAAAAAGGGTTCCAAACTCAACAGAGATAAGCTCATTAAAGAAGAGATTAATAAAATGAAAAATGAGTTTGAGACCAAGTTTGTACCACAGTCATCTCAAACTGATAAACCCAAGGCCTCACCAAAATCCAAAAAGAAGGATGGGGTTTATCAGAAAACAGCTGATAGTGTTCCTCATGATAAACATCAGACTAAGTCTGTGAATTTCAAGAAGGAGGAAATGGTGGGTCACAGGAACTCATCAAAAACAAGTACTGATGTGTCAAATGAGCTGAAGGCTTTAGCAACAAATCAGACACAACTTGTTATGATGGTTCAGCATTTGTTGGGGAGAGTTAACCAACTAGATGCACCTGTGATCAAACCACTGAAAAGGAAATCCAAGCCCAAATCTAAGAAATCCATTTCAGCACCATCTCCACCTTCATCAGCTGTTAATCATGAGAAACAAGTTATGGTTAAATCTGTTGATGAAAACAGACCCAAAACCAAAAAGGTTTGGGTCTCTAAAGCTAACTAGTTTCTTATGATAAATGCAGGGTTCTTCAGCATGCCAAAGAAGCATCTGGTATGTAGACAGTGGAGGATCTATGCATATGACTGGGAGCAGTTCTCTTCTTAATGACTACTCTCAAGGAAAGAAGGGATTTGTCTCATTTGGAAATGATGCTAAGGGTTACATCATCGGGAAAGGATTTGTGTCAAATGGAGAAATCAGATTTGATGATGTTAACCATGTGGAGAATCTCAAGTATAATCTACTGAGTGTCAGTCAGATGTGTGATAAAGGGCATGTTGCACTTTTCTCAAGCCAGAACTGCCGGATTCTGTCTTCCAAAGTTGTGAGGCTGATTGACAAGGTATTGGATGAACATACTCTCCTGAAGGCCAACAGGATAGGAAGAGTATATGCCTTGGATTTGTCAAAGAAGATTGATTTAAAAGGTCATCCTTGCCTATTCTCCAAGACCTCTCCTCAGGAATCTAAACTGTGGCATAGAAGGCTGGGTCATGTTAATCTCAAAAACATTTATCAGCTAATCCACAATAGTTTAGTGAGAGGTCTACCAATAAAGGAGTTCCACTGTGATGAAACCTGCACTTCTTGTTTAAAAGGAAATTACTGTACATGGATCTCTTTGGTCCTGTGAGAGTAATGAGCATGGCAAAGAAGAAATACTGTCTGGTAATTGTGGATGATTACTCCAGATTTGTATGGACCTTCTTCTTGCATTCAAAGGATGAGGCTGGTCAGACAATTATTAACTTTGTGTTGTATGTTGAGAAGCAGTATTCCCTATCAGTCAAGTGTATAAGAAGTGATAATGGAACTGAATTTAGAAACCATACACTTGATGATTTCTACCTTTCAAAAGGAATCAAGAGGCAGTATAGCATCCCAAGGACTCCAGAACAAAATGGAGTAGTGGAAGAAAGAACAGGACCCTAATTGAAGCTGCAAGGTCCATGTTGGCTGACTCTGGTTTGCCACTGACCTTTTGGGCTGAAGCTGTCAACACAGCATGCTATGTGCAAAATAGAGCTTTAGTGAATCAGAGGTTGATGAAGACTCCTTATGAAGTTCTACATCATTTGGCTCCTCTAATTTCATTCTTCAGAGCATTTGGGTGTCCTTGTTACATTCTCAACACAAAGGATCAACTCCAAAAGTTTGATTCTAAGGTGGATGCAGGGTATTTTGTTGGGTATTCATCCACTTGCAAGGCTTACAGAGTGTTCAACTGCAGAACAAAGATGGTTGAAGAAACCTTGCATGTGAAGTTCAATGAATCTCCTAAGGACAAAATCCCACAAAACCCTGTGGAGTTGTTTGATCTGGACATACTGCAATATGTTCCTTATCAGCCTCCAGCTGTTGCAGATCATGTGAATTCATCACCTTCTGCAGCTAGTCATCCATCTGGTGGTACTGATGTTGATGATGATCCCAGTACTCACCTATTCAAGTTTAGTGATCAACTGCCTGAGTCTACTAAACTTGATGTTCCTGTAGCTTCAGTAGCACCATCCACAACAAATGCTGATGAGATTTCTGAATCCTCTACTTCATTTGACTTGCCATCTAATACTTGGTTTCAAGAATCTGGATCAACATCTGTTGCTGCTGAGCGTGCTACAAACACTTGCACAGATCTCATAGTGTACCAAGAGCTGAAGAATCACCCAATGTCTCAAATCATTGGTGATATCAATGCTGGTGTCTCAACTAGAAGTCAATTTCCAACTTCTGCTTCTATGCTCTCTTCATCAGTCAGCAAGAGCCAAAGAACTATCATATTGCATTAAGAGACAATGGATGGGTTGATGCCATGCAGCTTGAGCTTCTTCAGTTCAAAAAGCAGCAAGTGTGGGAACTGGTTCCTCTACCCCCAGGTAAGTGTGCAATAGGCACTAAATGGGTGTTTAGGAATAAAACAGATGAAAATGGGCAAATTGTCAAGAACAAGGCCAGACTGGTTGTCCAGGGGTTTTCACAAGAAGAAGGTATTGATTATGATGAAACCTTTGCCCCTGTAGCCAGACTGGAGGCAATTAGATTGTTCTTAGCCTATGCTGCATTCCACAATCTTAAAGTTTTTCAAATGGATGTCAAAAGTGCATTTTTATATGGTAAAATAAAAGAAGAGGTTTATGTGTGTCAACCACCAGTTTTGAGGATAATAAACATCCTGATTGGGTGTATAAACTTGATAAGGCTCTTTATGGGTTGAAACAAGCTCCTAGAGCCTGGTATGAAACACTGTCAAATTTTCTTCTTCAGAATAATTTCACTAGAGGCTCCATAGATAAAACTTTGTTCATTAAGAAAGTGGGTCAGCATAAGCTCCTTGTTCAAATTTATGTTGATGATATTATTTTTGCATCCTCTGATCCACAGTTGTGTGATGCATTTACAAAGTTGATGCAACAAAAATTCGAAATGAGTGCCATGGGAGAATTACAGTTCTTTCTAGGTTTGCAAATCAAACAAAAGGCTGATGGAACTTTCATTCATCAGTCAAAATACACAAAGAGTCTTTTGGAAAAGTTTGATTTACAAAACTGTAAGCCCTGTTCTACTCCCATGTGCAGCACCACACAACTGGATGCAGATCAGAAAGGTAAAGCTGTTGATGAAACACTTTACAGATGTATGATTGGGTCCTTGATGTACTTAACAGCTTCTAGACCAGATATTATGTTTGCAACTTGTGTTTGTGCTAGATTTCAGGCTGCTCCTAAAGAGTCTCATTTGATTGCAGTCAAGAGGATCTTTAGATATCTGCAAGGTACTCAATCTCTAGGTCTTTGGTATTCCACTGGGCACTCTTGCAAATTAGTTGCTTTTTCTGATAGTGACTATGCAGGGTGTAAATTAACTAGAAAATCAACTTCTGGTGGATGTCAATTCCTAGGCAACTGTTTGGTTTCTTGGCAGAGTAAGAAACAAACATCTGTTGCTACATCCACTGCTGAAGCCGAGTACATTGCTGCTGCAAGTTGTACATCTCAGGTACTCTGGCTTCAGAATCAATTATTGGATTATGGCATTACAGAGACTAAGACTCCATTACTAATGGATAGTGCTTCAGCTCTTTGTATTGTCAAGAATCCAGTCCAGCACTCTAGGACCAAACATATTGAGATCAGACACCATTTTATTAGGGATTGTTTTGAAAAAGGTCTGATTGATCCAAAGTTTGTTCCTAGTGCTGATGAGCTTGCAGACATATTTACTAAGCCTTTGGACAGTTCAACTTTCCAAAACCTAGTGTTAAGGCTTGGTATGCTGCAGCTAGAATAAGTGACAACTACTGATGATCTCAGTCAACAAGTACTGATGAGCATTCGTATACTATTGTCACAAATAAGTACTGATAAGTTCTTTTATCCTCAGTAGTTTTCATAACTACTGAAGACTAAATTACTTAAAAGTACTGAAGTACTCTATCTGTTGAAAAGAACTGATGTGGTTACAACTACTGATGTAGTTACAACTACTGATGTAGTTACAACTACTGATGTCAGTATAACAGATACTGAAAATCAGACAAAAAGTCTGATAAGTGTTGAGGTCAGAATGAAACAGCTGATGAGCTAAGAATTGACGACAACAGCTGATGAGAAACTTTTCTCTTCAGTTGTTTCTACAACTGTGTTTCACTTCATACAACTGAAGCCAAAACCATGTCTTCAGTAGTTTTACAACTACTGATGACTAACACCAAATCTTCAGTTGTTTACAACACCTAAAGCCAAAACCATGTCTTCAGTAGTTTCACAACTACTGATGACTAATACCAAGTCTTCAGTTGTTACAACTTCTGAAAGTTAAAACCAGGTCTTCAGTTGTTTTCAAACAACTGATGACAGCACCAATACTTTTAGTCGTTTTATATCAGCCTTTTCTTACCCTATACATACCAAAATCTACTTTCAAATGTTTCATTAGCCGTTTTATGTCCTTCACTCTCTCAACATTGGCGACCATGAAACTCAAACCCAGACACAACTGTGTTGCCTACCTCTCGAAATCGGCCGTTTGGAACAAATTTGATAATGCCATCGATCTTATGGTAGATTCCCAGTACCGAACCGCTTTTCTTCTGAATCCTACCATATACCCCGATTCCCTAAGCCAATTCTGGACCAACGTCTCTGTGCAAACTGGTGAGAATGATAGCCAAATCACTCTCCAGTCGTTGGCTAACCAGAAACAGGTGGTCATCACTCCAGACATCATTCGACAAACCCTAAATCTACATGATGCCACCTGTGTCACAGAATACCCGAAAGGCACAACTGATATGTCTTTCATCAATAACGGGTATGAAGGAGACTTAAGTGCTACCACCATTCTGAAGAAGCACTTCCATGATGCTGAACGTCTTATATTCCACATGGTGAATGTCTGCCTTGCATCAAAAACCTCCTCATGGGATCAGATGTCCTCCCGATGGCAACAGGTATTATACTCTATCTTTGAACGACAAAATCTAAATTTTTCTGAGATAGTTTTCATGGAACTAAAGGATCTGGCTTTGAAACCTGTGGCAAACAGATGGATATTATATCCCAGGTTTCTCATGGCCATAATTTTAAATCAGCTAAAATCAGACGGCCTTGTTGGCCTTGGAGTCCCTGCTCCGGCTGTATTGCCTGAAGTATACTCCAGGCACAACTCTGACCCTACATGAAAGGGGCTGCCCGGCTGCTAAAACCCAAGCAGCGGGAACCCACAGCCTCCACTTCCAGATCCAAAGTCCCCACCAAACCCAATACCAAAAAGCCCAAAAAGGCTACTCAGGGAGATGAGTCCCTGAGGATGCCCCTGTACCACCAATACAGGAAACACTTACTGGTTCTAACCCCCCAGTAGTGTCAAAGACTCCACCAGCCCTAGCCGCTCAGGCATCCTCTCAACAGGATCCTGATGCAACCATAATTGGGGATACCACAATGCTGGAACCTATCTCAATTGAGAAGGTTACCATTGAAGAGCACCAGTCACCGCGGGTGCAATCTGCTTCAAACCTATCTCCAAATGCAACCGCCCCTCAAAGCCCAACCATTATAGTTGCACAAGTGCTGAGTTAGCTGCATTCCTCTCCTCCTCCCCAGAAACCAATTACAATGGGGAGAACCTCAACAGCTGAGGAAGAGGACCAAAATGCTGCTGATAACCCATAGCACAGGGGTTATAATGTTCAATCTCCCCGTGTAAAGGAGGAGGTTAGAACATCTGGTGAGGCTGCCACTTCTACTGATTTAGCAAATGAACAGGATGCAGTTGGTAACATCTCTAAGACCTCACCAGAGGCAACTGCCGATGAAGGACTCAGTCCTGAGGCAGGAAGTCCCCAGAACCAAGAACAAGGGGCACATGCTACAACTGATCTACACTCAGGGCATGTACATCCTGATTCAATCAGGAGGTCAGGTGATTCAGCAAAGACTGATGATGACCTGGGCTTTTTCTTCAATGCCTTAGCCCATAACACAATCCTTGAGGCTGAGGTGAGCAGACTCAAAGAACTGCTTGCCAAAATGTCTCAGGATCAAAGTCCATCTGCCCCAATAAACCCACAGATGGCACCTTCATCTGAAGGTTCACCAAACACTCAGCCACTACACTTAACTGAGCCACCAGCCACTGCTTTTGGCACCACCTCTCAGGGACAGAACCCCTCTGAGTAGATGGTTGCTACCTTTCAACATTCCTTACCTCTCATCACTCCCATCATCAATGAGATTGTGCATAAAGCCATTGATGAGAGGATCTCCTCAAATCTACAAACACTTGTTGATGATGCTGTACAAAAGAAGCTTTCTGCCATTCAAACCCCTAAACCCAATGCACCCAAAAAGGGGGAGTCTAAGGCAGTGAAAGAAAGAAAGAGAAAGAGAGTGGAAGATGAGAAACAACAAGAGAAAGAAAAGGAGTTAGAAAAGGAAAAATAGCTGATCACATACAAGAGAAAGAAAACTGCTGAAACTCAAAAGCCTGATGAAGAGAAATCATTGGAAGATCTGGTTAAAGAAGCTGATGAAGCTCACAGCAGATCAATGGACAGAATAATAGACCAACTCTTCAGACAGGGCTTTGATACAGCTACATTAGACACTGAGATCAGAAGGCTGGAGATTAAAGAGATACAAGAGAGATGGGCCAGTTACAATGTGATGGAAAGGGAGAGGTTGGAGATAATGATCAGGTTTATTGCAAAATACTTGGGAAGATCATTAATTGAGATTAAATCATGGACCAGAGACAGTATTCTGGCAATAACCACCAGAATCTGTGCATCTGAAGCATTCAATAAGGGGTTGATTATCGAAGCCTTAGATGAAGCAGGTGCTGCGAAGAGAACTGATATGGCCAAGCTTTCCAAAGCCAAACTTACCACAAAAATGCTAGATCAGCCTTCCCAAACTCCCACTCAAAAACAACCAACCCCACAACTCTCCAAACCAATCCCTAAACCTAAACTTAAACAAACTCAACCCTCATAACCAACTCCCTTACCCCAAAAACCACCTCAAACCACATCCAATGATGCACCCAGAAGGAGGAGAAGGGTGTTGAGGATGGAAGAAGAAGAAGAAGAATGTCACACCCTCAAAATCCGCGTGCGGGGTTTTGCCGCGAGGCGCGTGACATACCAGGATCTCAGTCATTAGTTACCAAGAACGACTCTATATGATTAATAAACAAAACCAGAGTCAACGTTTAAAATACTGCGGAAGCGTTTTTAAAACTAGAACACCCAAAACAAGTAATATGTAACGAGAATGCGCAAAACAAACGCGCCCCAAACACAAATGTATAAAATGAAAATAATCCCAATTTGTAAACAATGCAAATGTAGACAACTCAACAATGCTGACGTGCGTGCTCCTAGGCAACTGGCAACCTTAACCTGAGAATAGCATACTAAACAAGTCAACACATGGTTGGTGAGTTCAAGAGTTTGCGTTAAAATATAAACCAATCAACAATTTCCAGAGCATAAGTAGTGTATTGCAATAGATAGCTAGTCTATTAACATAAAAATATTAATCATAGTGATCTCGCGATTGAAGCTGACTGTGATACGTTTGTTGCCTCCCGTCACGACTTACCAGGTCGTGACGAATATGTGATAGGACAAAATTGCACCCGTTTGACCTCGAGTCGCACAGGTGGGGCTCGTCAGACCCAGTAGTACTACCCAAAATTTCCCCGCTAGTCAATATTAACAATCCAAAGTGTGAGGACTTTCCATGGTAAACAACACTATATCAATATTATACACACTCATAAATAAAAGCGTTTGTAAACAGTATGCCATCTCCCCCAAAAGAGATTTATGTAAAAAAAGTGGGGCAAGAACTCACCTGGTATGCGCAAGAATTAACTTAGAGTTTAACTTGAAAGAAAGAAGGAAAGACAACCTTCAAAGGTCACCTAGAATACAAGAGTACATAAGTACGTGTGCACAAAAACAACACGAAACCCTAAGTGCTCTACAAACCAAGGAACTCAAGGTTTAAGAATACAAGACACATTTGACCCAGTTGACCCGTTGGACCCGTTGGTGACATTATAGGTGATAATTCATTAAACTAACACAACAGCATATCATACATGATCAACATACCACTTGATTACATATAGCACATCACCACCACATGTACTACCTAGATCATCATATAACTAGATATCATACAAATCATGCAAATCACAACAGGCCAAAACAGATAACAACCCAAATCAACATTCATACAACATAAACAACACATTTAGTCACCTTAGAACCCATCCATGAACACACTAGCATGATCCTAATATCCCAAACATGCTCAAATCATCCAATTCAAGGATTTGCACAATTAAAGTTTCCCTTTTGGGAAAGTTCATCCCAAATTCATCAAACTCACACAACATTCATGAATTCATCAATTATATACTATTTCAAGTCCATGACAACATCTAAACATGATCAACAACACCTAATCATCATGATTCATCAACTTTCATACCCAAAAGTTACTATCTTTAGTAAGGTATGAACTACAACATGCATTCTTGAATTCCTAACATTCATATCAACCATCTAGCATCTAATCATCATCACAAACACATCCATAACATTCACACATCATCCAATCACCAATTCATGCAAAATAAAGTTACTATTATTAGTAACCTATGAACAATGCACCCAAATCATGGCTTTCTTGTAAAATCGACGTTAACTAGCATCAATCTAACCTAACTAACATAATAACATCAACAAACAACCAAAAAATCGACTTTCAATTGCAATATTCGAACTAGGGTTTCGGCCTTAATGTAAATCCCATAAAACTTGTAAAAATCCAACCTTTATTGCATACTTGACGTTAATTAACATGTAATCTATCTAACAAACACATTAACATCAACCATTAGGCATCATTCGACCATCAATTGAAGATTTCGATCCCCAAACCCTCGGCTAACTACAAACATCCAAAGAAACACGAAATTACCCTTAAATTCGAAGAAAGAATGGAACTTTGATGCTTCTAACTTGATGTATTGCTTGAATCCGAACCCAAATCGTGGTATTTGTTGTTCTTGGTCGATGATCGAAGTGTGTGTGTGTTTGAAGGTGAAGTCGCGGCCGAAGAGGGTACTTAGGGTTTGGTTTTTGTGTTTTAATCAACTAAGCTTTGCATAATTACCTTTTAACCCTTGCACTTTGTATTTTATAAAAATTAAGCTTTTTGAATAGATTTTAAATAGTTTTTAACTACTAAACACAATTATTATTAATCACAAATAACAATCATGCATAATTCCCATTTATCACAAAACACACGAATAAATATGCACGTTTTCACGTTACGCGATAACATTACAGTTAACATTCAAATCACATAAGCATAACTTAATAATCACATTGTTAACCTAATTATCATCAATTTAACATTACTGATTATTGTTAAGTCACCAACGTTCAACGACAACCAGTGTGTGCTCCCAACACGTGTATGCAAGACTTAACGGAAACTAACGGAGTTTGGTAACGGAAAATTACCGGATGTCACATTATCCCCATGTTAAAGAATTTTCGTCCCGAAAATTGCGTTACATGGTGAGTGTTCCATCACTGGTCTACTGCATTGGCACAAGGAAATCGAAATCGTGTGAGTTTTGGATGAGTTGTCACATCATCCCCATGTTGAAAGAAATTTCGTCCCGAAATTTAATCAATACCTTCACCGGCTGGCATCGTTCTTTCGAATAGCTGAGGATACTTAAGCTTCATTTGGTCTTCACGTTCCCACGTGAATTCTGGTCCACGTCTTGAGTTCCATCGAACTTTGACAATGGGTATCTTGCTTTGCTTAAGCGTTTTCACCTCACGATCCATCACTTCGACAGGTTCCTCAATGAAACGTAATTGTTCGTCTACTTGAACTTCTTCCAGCGGTACGACCATCGTTTCATCCGTTAAACATTTCTTTAGATTTGAAACATGGAATACATCATGGATTCCACTCAATGAATCAGGTAAGGCTAGTCGATAAGCCACTGGACCAATTCTTTCCACTATCTCAAATGGTCCAACGTATCTCGGATTTAGCTTTCCTCGCTTACCAAACCGAACTACGCCTTTCCATGGTGAGACTTTCAATAAAACTTTGTCACCAACTTGAAATTCCAAGGGTTTTCGTCGCTTGTCAGCATAGCTTTTCTGTCTGTCTCGCGCTGCTGCCATGCGGTTTCTTATCTGAACAATCTTCTCAGTTGTCTCGTGTACTAACTCAGGACCCGTTAATTGACTATCACCAATTTCAGCCCAGCAAACTGGTGATCTACACTTTCTCCCATACAAAGCTTCAAAAGGTGCTGCCTTTATACTAGTGTGATAACTGTTGTTGTAAGAAAATTCCACCAACGGTAGGTGAACTTCCCAGTTATTCCCGAAATCAATCACACAAGCACGTAACATGTCCTCCAAAGTCTGTATAGTACGCTCGCTTTGACCATCAGTCTGTGGATGATAAGCAGTACTCATATCCAATCGTGTACCTAAAGCTTTCTGCAACGACTGCCAGAAGTGTGATGTGAAACGAGAATCGCGATCAGAAATAATTGAGATTGGTACTCCATGCCTCGAAACGATCTCCTTCAGATAAAGTCGGGTTAACTTCTCCATCTTATCTGTTTCCTTTATCGCTAGGAAATGAGCAGATTTTGTCAATCGATCCACGATAACCCATATTGTATCGCAACCCGTAGAAGTACGAGGTAACTTAGTAATAAAATCCATTGATATTTGATCCCACTTCCACATAGGGATCTCGGGTTGTTGTAATAATCCAGATGGTTTCTGATACTCCACTTTTACCTTTGAGCAGGTCAGACACTTGCTCACATAAGTAGCTACATCTGCTTTCATGTTAGGCCACCAATAGTGCGCCTTCAAATCGTGGTACATCTTGTCAGATCCAGGATGTATAGAATACTTGGACTTGTGAGCCTCACTCATCACCAAGTCTCTCAGGTCTCCGTGGAGAGGTACCCATAGTCTATCCATGAAATAACGAATCCCATCCGCTTTACTTCTAATTGCTTTTCCATTCCTCGTAACCCTTCTAAACTCATATTTTCTACTTTCAGAGCTTCAGTTTGAGCATCACGGATTTGTTCGGGTAATTGCGTACTAATCGTTAGTTGCAGAGCTCGCACTCGTCGAGGCTTAGCAGTCTCTTTTCTACTCAGCGCATCAGCAACTACATTTGCCTTCCCCGGGTGGTATTTAATAGCACAATCATAGTCGTTTAACAATTCCACCCAGCGTCTTTGCCTCATATTCAACTCTTTTTGCTCAAAGATATGCTGAAGACTCTTGTGATCGGTGTAAATGGTGCATTTGGTACCGTACAAGTAATGTCTCCAGATCTTCAAGGCAAACACTACCGCACCCAGTTCCAAATCATGGGTGGTATAGTTCTTCTCATGAATCTTCAATTGTCTAGAGGCGTAAGCTATCACTTTATCCCGCTGCATCAGGACACATCCAAGTCCTTGAATAGAAGCGTCACAATAGACTACGAAATCATCACTACCATCCGGTAACGCTAATATTGGTGCGCTACACAATTTATGTTTCAGCAACTGGAAAGCAGATTCCTGACTCTCACCCCATTTGTACGTCGTTCCTTTGTGAGTCAAAGCTGTGAGAGGTTGTGCAATCTTAGAGAATCCTTCAATGAATCGTCGATAATATCCCGCTAATCCAAGGAATTGTCGTATCTCACTCGGTGTCTTAGGAACAGACCAATTCTTTATCGCTTCAATCTTAGCAGGATCAACATGTATTCCCTTCTCGTTGACAATATGACCCAAGAATTGTACCTCACGTATCCAGAAATCACACTTAGAAAACTTTGCATACAGTTGTTCCTTTCTAAGTAATTCCAAGATTAAACGTAAGTGCTTCTCATGTTCTTCCTCGGTCTTTGAGTATATCAGTATGTCATCAATAAAGACGATAACAAACTGATCAAGATAGGGTTTGCACACGCGATTCATGAGGTCCATGAATACTGCTGGTGCATTCGTCAACCCAAATGGCATGACCAAAAATTCATAGTGACCATATCGTGTACGGAAAGCAGTCTTCGAGATGTCCTCTTCTCGAACTCTCAGCTGATGATACCCAGACCTCAGATCAATCTTGGAGTAATAGCTTGATCCTTGCAGTTGATCAAACAAATCATCGATACGAGGTAAGGGATATCTATTCTTGATAGTAACCTTGTTCAGTTCCCTATAGTCAATACACATTCTAAATGTACCATCCTTCTTCTTCACAAATAGAACTGGCGCTCCCCAGGGTGACGAACTCGGTCGGATAAACCCTTTATCCAACAGTTCTTGGAGTTGGGCGGATAATTCTTGCAGTTCGTTCGGAGCTAACCGGTATGGTGCTCTCGCAATTGGAGCGGCTCCTGGAGTCAACTCAATCTGGAATTCAACTTGACGATGAGGCGGTAATCCAGGCAGATCTTCCGGAAACACCTCAGAAAACTCACGAACTACGGGAATATCCTCTATCTTCTTTTCCTCAGTCTGTTTATCCGTGACTAGTGCCAATATGGCCAGTCGACCCTTTCGTAACAACTTCTGCGCCTTCATGAATGAGATGATGCCTATCACCGCACCACTCCTATCACCTCTGACCGTAAGGACTTCTTCACCAATGGGAATCCTTATGATTTTCTCGTGGCATATGACTTCCGCTTGTTTATCGGAAAGCCAATCCATGCCTACTACCACATCAAAGCTTCCTAACGTAACAGGCATGAGATCTATGGTGAACGTATGACCAGCAAGCTCTATCTTGCAGTCTCTAAGAATATGCGTTACGTGAATCTGTGTACCGTCAGCTAACTCTACGGTGTATTTAGATTCTAAGGTTGAGGGCATATCACTTAAAAGACTACAGAACCTAGTGGACACGAAACTTCTATCGGCTCCGGTATCGAATAATATAGTAGCAAAACAACCATTAACCGAAAATTTACCAGTTACTGTTGTAGGATCGTTTAGAGCCTCACCTGAGCCAATGACGAAGGCTCTTCCTTTGGCTCCATTGTTGTTATTGCCTCCATTGTTGTTGCCATTACCATTGTTGTTGTTATTGTTATTGCCATTGTTATTATTGTTGTTGTTCCCATTGTTGTTGTTACCATTACCATTCCTCTTAAGCTGGGGACAGTTGCGTTTGTAATGGCCTTCTTTCCCGCATTCAAAACAACCCTTCGGAGTTTCTTGTGATTGTTGTGGCTTTCTCATCAGTTCACCCCGACAGTCTTTGGCTGCGTGACCAATCTTCCCACAACGTTGACACTTGAAGTTATCACACCGACCCACATGGTGGTAGTTACACCGGTTGCACTTCGGCAGTCTTCCACCATACCCGCCGGGTCCTTGATTTGAGTGCGCCTGGTTGAAGCTTCGGTTGTTATCAAACTTCCGTTGCTGTTGCTGATTTGCTGCTGTTGTTGAGGTTGAGATTGGCTACTGGATGACGATCCCTTGTTGCTTGAACCATCCCACTTGCGTTTCTGGTCGGGCACGCTTGCCACCGCACCCCGTTTAGGTAACCGACCTTGCTCAACTGCCTGGTCAGTCAGCCTGTGGGCTGTTCGGATTGCTTGTTGTATGGTAGTGGGGTTAGAAGCAGTTACCATACTTTGAATTTCAGGCACCAATCCCCGTATATAATGCTCCACCCTCTTGTGCATTTCATTCACCATCCCTGGACATAAAGTGGCTAACTCATGAGTACGAGTCGTGTAGGCTTCAATTTCTGAGCCTTGCATTTTGAGTTGCCAGAACTCAATTTCCAGTTTCTGCACTTCGTTTCGGGGGCAGTATTCTTCAGTCATAATTCCCTTAAACTCATCCCAAGGTAGTTCATTGGCCATGGCTTGACCCAACATTTGTACCTGGGCATTCCACCAAGAGAGTGCTGCGCCTTCCAACGTCCCTGTGGCATACTTCACCTGATCAGCAGGCGGGCAGTTGCATTTCGCAAAAACCGACTCTGTCTTCTCAAACCACCTTACAAGCCCTACAGCCCCTTCCGTCCCGCTGTAGGTATGAGGTTTACAGTCCATGAAGGACTTGTAGGTACATGGTGGTGGTCCTGTTTTGACAATCCCAACATTAGTCAGATATCCTAGACAAATAACTAGGATAATCAGTTTAACCTCTTGCTATCATTTACCTGCTGGTTGTCCAGGTTGGGCAGCAGCCACTGCCGCCTGAACGTGTTCATTAATCAATGCCGCCAATTCCGCAGGCGTCATGTTTATGGCTCCGGCTCCACGGCCTCCGGCGCCACGTCCACGACCACGCCCACGTCCTCTTCCACGTGCGTCCATATTTCACTTTAAAATTCACAATTACAATAATGAGTAACATCCAACACATTAATCTCATCAAAGTACAGTAAACAATAAGAAATAACGAATTTACCACAACCACAACGTTTATAACAGAAATAATAATCAAAGATAAATAAATTGTAATTGAGTCACAAAATATTCCATCAATGTCAAAATTTAAGTTTGTCAGTTGGGTGGGAAACAACCCTTCCCACATAGGTTTCAAAGAAAAGAAACACTACATAGTCTAAGTCATTTAAAAGTAGGATCAGTCCAGTATATCAGATCCATCACTGTCCTCATCCATCTCTACTGGTTCTTCTTCGGGGGCTTCCTCGGGTTCTTCTTCTGGGTCTTCCTCATCAGGGTCCACCAAAGGTGCAGGAGCTTCAGCAATCTGAAATGCTGCTAGCTGTGCCTCTAAACCAACGAACCTATTATCAATCTCCATGTTATGGTGATCCTGTGCATCCATGCGCCCACTAAGTGCTACCACGTTGCCTGCCAGAGTATGATGTCCACCAATGGCCATCGAAAGTCGCTCCTGAAGTGTATCTACCTGGTAACGCAGCTGACGCATCTCAGATCGTATCGCAGAGTTCTCGTCAGTGAGTCCTCTAATCCGCTGTCGCTCTGTGTCCAGTGTGGCTACTAGGGCTGCAAATGCCTGCTCCAGAGGGATGCTCAAGGTAGGAAGTGTAGGCAAAGTAGAGGCGGTTGATGACCTAGTCCTAGGTCGTGTAGGTGCTACAGGTGGTACGCGTTCTCTATAAGCCATACGGTTAATGTAAGTGGGGTAGAAATCCCAGTTACGCGGAGGATCGAGCTCAGGAGGTACGAAAGGCTGATCCCAGTCTATCTCGCCGCGAGGATAAGGATGTCGTGGCCAGTTAGATCCCCTATCAGGTACGGGAGATGTAGGAGGTGATTCAGATCGTGCAGGTCTCTTGCCTAAATTCCTGGACGACGATGCCATGCTGCGAAGTACGTGTTGCATATGCCAATGAGTATACAGTAAGGAGAGTAAGCGATAAGTAACTAACAACTGTGCGGTTATAGTCTAGTGTGTGTATGCAACCTAGTTCCCTATAACCAATGGCTCTGATACCAATCTGTCACACCCTCAAAATCCGCGTGCGGGGTTTTACCGCGAGGCGCGTGACATACCAGGATCTCAGTCATTAGTTACCAAGAACGACTCTATATGATTAATAAACAAAACCAGAGTCAACGTTTAAAATACTGCGGAAGCGTTTTTAAAACTAGAACACCCAAAACAAGTAATATGTAACGAGAATGCGCAAAACAAACGCGCCCCAAACACAAATGTATAAAATGAAAATAATCCCAATTTGTAAACAATGCAAATGTAGACAACTCAACAATGCTGACGTGCGTGCTCCTAGGCAACTGGCAACCTTAACCTGAGAATAGCATACTAAACAAGTCAACACATGGTTGGTGAGTTCAAGAGTTTGCGTTAAAATATAAACCAATCAACAATTTCCAGAGCATAAGTAGTGTATTGCAATAGATAGCTAGTCTATTAACATAAAAATATTAATCATAGTGATCTCGCGATTGAAGCTGACTGTGATACGTTTGTTGCCTCCCGTCACGACTTACCAGGTCGTGACGAATATGTGATAGGACAAAATTGCACCCGTTTGACCTCGAGTCGCACAGGTGGGGCTCGTCAGACCCAGTAGTACTACCCAAAATTTCCCCGCTAGTCAATATTAACAATCCGAAAGTGTGAGGACTTTCCATGGTAAACAACACTATATCAATATTATACACACTCATAAATAAAAGCGTTTGTAAACAGTATGCCATCTCCCCCAAAAGAGATTTATTTAAAAAAAAGTGGGGCAAGAACTCACCTGGTATGCGCAAGAATTAACTTAGAGTTTAACTTGAAAGAAAGAAGGAAAGACAACCTTCAAAGGTCACCTAGAATACAAGAGTACATAAGTACGTGTGCACAAAAACAACACGAAACCCTAAGTGCTCTACAAACCAAGGAACTCAAGGTTTAAGAATACAAGACACATTTGACCCAGTTGACCCGTTGGACCCGTTGGTGACATTATAGGTGATAATTCATTAAACTAACACAACAGCATATCATACATGATCAACATACCACTTGATTACATATAGCACATCACCACCACATGTACTACCTAGATCATCATATAACTAGATATCATACAAATCATGCAAATCACAACAGGCCAAAACAGATAACAACCCAAATCAACATTCATACAACATAAACAACACATTTAGTCACCTTAGAACCCATCCATGAACACACTAGCATGATCCTAATATCCGAAACATGCTCAAATCATCCAATTCAAGGATTTGCACAATTAAAGTTTCCCTTTTGGGAAAGTTCATCCCAAATTCATCAAACTCACACAACATTCATGAATTCATCAATTATATACTATTTCAAGTCCATGACAACATCTAAACATGATCAACAACACCTAATCATCATGATTCATCAACTTTCATACCCAAAAGTTACTATCTTTAGTAAGGTATGAACTACAACATGCATTCTTGAATTCCTAACATTCATATCAACCATCTAGCATCTAATCATCATCACAAACACATCCATAACATTCACACATCATCCAATCACCAATTCATGCAAAATAAAGTTACTATTATTAGTAACCTACGAACAATGCACCCAAATCATGGCTTTCTTGTAAAATCGACGTTAACTAGCATCAATCTAACCTAACTAACATAATAACATCAACAAACAACCAAAAAATCGACTTTCAATTGCAATATTCGAACTAGGGTTTCGGCCTTAATGTAAATCCCATAAAACTTGTAAAAATCCAACCTTTATTGCATACTTGACGTTAATTAACATGTAATCTATCTAACAAACACATTAACATCAACCATTAGGCATCATTCGACCATCAATTGAAGATTTCGATCCCCAAACCCTCGGCTAACTACAAACATCCAAAGAAACACGAAATTACCCTTAAATTCGAAGAAAGAATGGAACTTTGATGCTTCTAACTTGATGTATTGCTTGAATCCGAACCCAAATCGTGGTATTTGCTTGTTCTTGGTCGATGATCGAAGTGTGTGTGTGTTTGAAGGTGAAGTCGCGGCCGAAGAGGGTACTTAGGGTTTGGTTTTTGTGTTTTAATCAACTAAGCTTTGCATAATTACCTTTTAACCCTTGCACTTTGTATTTTATAAAAATTAAGCTTTTTGAATAGATTTTAAATAGTTTTTAACTACTAAACACAATTATTATTAATCACAAATAACAATCATGCATAATTCCCATTTATCACAAAACACACGAATAAATATGCACGTTCTCACGTTACGCGATAACATTACAGTTAACATTCAAATCACATAAGCATAACTTAATAATCACATTGTTAACCTAATTATCATCAATTTAACATTACTGATTATTGTTAAGTCACCAACGTTCAACGACAACCAGTGTGTGCTCCCAACACGTGTATGCAAGACTTAACGGAAACTAACGGAGTTTGGTAACGGAAAATTACCGGATGTCACAAAGAAGATGATGAAGAAGACAGTCTCCCAATCTCTGCTGTTCTAAAAATACCTGAGCCCAGAAGTCAACAAATGATCACACCAGACTTTCAGAGGCAAATGGTGAAAGTTAAGATTGAAGAAGAAGAACAGCAGAAACAGCACAATGAGCAACTTTTGAAGATGGTTGACAAAGAGTTTCCTCAGTCATCATCTATACAAGCCATGAAGAAACACGCTCAAAGGCTGTATGCTCTCAGGCATACCTTTCAATATCAAAAGGAGAGAGTAAGGATTTGGCCAGACCCCAGGGTTAGTTCTAGAATTCATAAGAAATCCATACCAAGTAGATACAATGGCCAAGTGAGAAAGACCATAGATGCTATTATTATGTTGGCCATTGTAGTCTCACCCTGGGAGATACTTGAAGACTTCAAGAGAGCCTATAAGTCAAAGATGACCCCACAAACTCTAATGGAGAACAAAATGGTCAAGAAGGGGTTGTTATACAAGAGGCTTGAAGAGATCAAGAAAAATGAACTCCAGTTGTTATTAGAAGGGACTCACCCAGATGAATTTGCTTACAGAGAGATAACAACTGTTGAGTTGAAAAATGGAAAGACAGTAAAGTACCTATCAGAGTACTATGGCCCGGAGTTCTTCTTCGAAGGAGAAGCAGAAGAACTCACTAAGGAGGAACAAGTTGTTCTCCTTGAGGCCTACGTCAGAGAGTCTTATAGACTCATCAATGGGAAGTAGGTTTCATGGTTGGGATAACAGCTCTGTGTCCAGTTCCCCAAGATAGAGTTCCCTTCCATCCTTTGACATTCACATCTACTGATACCTGTTCCCTGGCCTGTGCTTATCTGATATCTCTGAAGCTGATCAAGAGAGTATTTTTGCCAAGAATAAGTGGGACCTCAATAAGCTTAAAGGTTTTGGCTGCATTGGTTTAGGGGGAGTTTGTTGGACCAAAAGAACCAATGAGCCTAATCAGAAAAACCTTTAAGTCCCACAGACATTACAACAACTGAAGTAGTCTGCAACAGCTGAAGACATCAACTGATAACAAGGTCTGAAGACAAAGTTTGAAGTGAAAGAGCTGAAGACAAAGTCTGAAGTGAAAAAGCTGAAGACAAAGTCTGAAGCTAAAGAACTAAAGACAAAGTCTGAAGACAAAAGCTGAAGACAAAGACTGAAGACCAAGTTTTAGATGTTGTCACGATAGCTGAAGAAGACCTCTTCAGTAGTTGTGATGGTTTCCTTTCAGTAGTTATATTTTCCTTTCAGTTCTTTTGTAATCAGTAGTTTTATGTTTCTTGTAATCAGTACTTGTAGTTTCAGTAGTTTTAGTTTCATCTTGTACTTAGCATACTCTGAGATGTTCTCAGTTGTTGTGAACATTCTCAGTAGTTTGCTTACTTTCAGTTGTTTGTAATAATTCTGTTAGATGTCACTATCAAGTGACATCAGCAGACGTCACATTCCTTTATATAAGGAATGTTGACCTAATTGTAAGGTGCGAAGCTTAGCGGCTGCCATACCGAAGCATTTGTGCATGAATGATATTATCCCTTTTGCAGAAAACCCTCTTTCTCTATAACCGTATACTGTTCCATTGAATATCTATTGTGTTCTTGCTATATTTGTCTAATTCTTGTTCTAATTCCGCTGCAATTCAACTCTAATTGATCAAACTTAGATCGCTGATCCTGTTATTTCAAAGTTTAGATCGATGATGGGGGATGGACAATCTTTTTTGAAGTGGCCTAATTGTTTGCAGTTGAAAAATCTCAATTTGGACTTATCATATCAAAGTTTTGAGTTTTGATTTTGATTACCAAAGTTTTTCCTGCCTGTTCTTTCCATAAACATTCTTGCACACAATGTGAGCATTGCCATCTGCCACTGGATATATATTTATTCCAAGTCATTAGGGTCCACCTGATACATATCCTGCATGATCATTCCTTTTCCTTTCAACTCCCCCGTAACCAAAGTTTCTTAAAGAGCACCATACATTGAAGAGTTTGTAGCGGATGAAATCAATGCAACATTTTGGGGATAAACTGTGGTTGGAACCGTTGATTGATTGTATTCTCTCCTTTTTCATGTCCAAATCAATTGACTTCAGTTTGTTGATCACATCCATAAGTTGATAATCAGCAAAGTTTCTTTCCTACTTTAACAATCTGACTTGTAAGCTCCATTGCGGTGGAAGAGAGTCCAAGAGTTTTGTGACTTGTTCATGATTACCCAATTGTTCATCATATTTCTTTAAGTTGCTTGAAACAGAAAGAAATTGGTTGGTAAGATCAGTAAGGCTTTCATTTTGTGTCCAGCAAATGATTTAAACTCCTTTTCTGCTTGGGCTTTCTTTTCCTTTTTCAAGTCTTCATTACCATCATAAAACTCACAGAAAGAATCATACATGGATTTTGTATTCTTGTGTTCGGAAAAATAGTTGTAGATGTCTTGAGATAAACATAGAGTTAAAGCCCTGAATGCTTTCTGATCACGGTCGATTAACTTAAGGTCTCTTTCTATAAAGGTTGATGGATCAGTGTTTGTTGAGGTGGTTTGACCGACAGTTACGGTAGGAGTATGTGGACCATTGATGATTGATTCCCACTTGTTGTGATCGGTGTAGTAGAAGAAGGCTTTCAAACAACGTTTCCAATATTCAAAATTGTCACCATTGATAAGCCTCGATGGCTTATTGAGTACGACACTTTCCAAGTCAGAAAGGGTAATATTAGTTGTTGTCATTTTCAAAAGAGAAGGTAATTTCGCTGAACACCTCTAATTTCGCTGGATATCTCTTATTTCGCTGCTACTTTCGCTGGCATTTTCGCTGCTACTTTTGCTGGGAGATTCGACAGTAGTTTCGCTCGAACAGATGAGTGCTGCAAAACTCTAGCTTTGGCGACAGATTTGTTGAAACTAGTAGAACTTTTGTTTTGAGGACAATTTCGGCAGCACTTTTGCTTGTTTTGGCAATCAAAGGAGGTGAACTTTCGTTCAAAATGAGGTACTTTCACTGAGTAACAAAGATCAATTTCCAAGATCACAAATTTGGTAGTTTCGCCGGATGAACAATAGTTTCGCTGGATGAAACTGTAAGCCTTTTCGAACACGAAATCAACCAGAATTCACCTAAATCACAATGAATTTATGATTGGATGATTGGGATACAAATTCCAGATGATTTTCAATCGATTGCCTACCAAAAATACAAAAGATAAGATTCAAAATGAATGGAATAGTTTTTTTGCTAAAAACCCATCAAAAACTCAACAAATCAAGAGCACTAAGGCTCTGATACCATATTGTTGGTCCATTTGATTGATAATCAAAGCAAATGATCTATAAAACATAGAAATCCCACTGAATAAACATAAAACTATTAATGATACAAGGGCAAGATTCAAATATTTTTAGTAATCTTGAAACTCACACAATAAACATGAATCAAAGGCTCAAATATGATAACAATAGACTTCCAGCCACATACACAAAATTGCAATATCAGTATTTCAGTATTAGGGTTAGCAAAACCTGCTTACAATGAAAGAAACTGCCAATATATAAGCAGACGGTAGTTTCACTGACAGTTTCGCTAGACAGTGAAACCGTCTTTACCATAACCTAGTTTCACCCAGCGACGAAACATAGTTTCGCCGGGTGAACTAGATCAGCTGACTACGAGCGAAACTTAGTTTCGCTCCTAGTTTTGTTGGGCACAAAACTTACAAAATACAAAATACAAACTAAGCAATCTAACATTTAACCTATTACATTAATAAAAAAATAAACACAATAAAAATGATGAGTCCAACCTATACTAGATCATTAGAGTGCATAATCTGTGGTCTGCATAACCACATGGCTAAAGATTGTTACTATAATCCAGCAAGCACATATTATGCAACCATTGTTAAAAAGGAAGGAGTCAAGGATGGTTTCATATTTGGACCTTACCATATGGTCCAAGTGTTATGGAAAGGAAAGCTTGTTTTCGAATCCAAGTTGCTTTCTGAAGAAACTCATTCTTTTGAAAGGAAAATGGCTTCGGAAGACAAGCTAAAGAACAAAAATAGGAACAAAAAGAATCTTTTGAAAACTTTTGAGAAGAAGACTGCTTCGGAAGAAAAGGTGGTGAAAACTTCTTCCAAGAAGAAAGAAGCCTAGGAAGCAAGTCATGTTGCTCAAGCATCATCAGGATCATCTACACTAATCAACTAGAGGATGGAATGGAATATCAGAAAAGATGCTATAGCCCAAGCATCTTCTATACAAACCATAATTGAACCAAATTGAACCTCAAAGCATACATTTTGGTTCAATTATATCATCTACATTGGAAGAGCCCAAGACCAACAAGGCTTGGGTTTCCAATAGTAACTAATCTTTTCACCTTATGTGCAGGGACATCCACATGACAAGAATGGAAATATATGGATTGTGGACAGTGGATGCTCCAGGCACATGATAGGGAACAGATATCCTAAAAAAATTTGAACATTTTGATGGAGGTCCTGTTCAGTTTGGAGGTGAAGCCGGAGGATACATTTCTGGTAGAGGTAGTGTATACAATGGTAAGTTAAAAATTAACAAAGTAAACTTTTGTCAAACAGCTTGAATACAATCTCAAGTGTTTCTGAATTATGTGATTAAAAGCACCAAATGATTTTCATAGAACATGAGTGCATTATCCTCAAACCCGTGATGTCAGTTCCTCAGGGATTGGTGCTTCTTAGATCTCCCAGAAGAGGGGATATGTACAAGATGGATATGAACAATGCTTCCCTACTGGGTGAAGTATCATGCTTTCTTACAAAAGCTAATGGTGATGAGTCAACTCTTTGGAATACAAGAATATGCCATGTTAATTTTAAAACCATGAATAAATTGGTTAAAAATTATTTGGTACATGGTCTGCCTAAAAAGAAGATTTTTTGTAATGATAATTGTGTTTGTTGGTCCTGTTGATCGATTCAACAGTGCACTTGATGCTAGACAAAGATTTCCCACCAAATACACACTTACAAACTCAATAACATAATGAATTAGATTGAATCTAAACAATGATAAACAATAACAAAGGCTCAATGATGTTGAAAATGAACTTCCAGCCACACACACAATTGCAACAACAATATTCTCGAATAGGGTTTTGCCAAAGGTTACTTACAAAGATAGAAATATTACAATATATAAGTAATCTTAGATTCGCTGGCAGTTTCGCTGACTAGCAAAACTGCCTGTCTAACTACTAGATTCACCCGACAACGAACTACAGATTCGCCGGGTGATCAGAAGCAGCTGACTCAGGGCGAAACTATGGTTTCACCCGTAGTTTCGTTGAAATACAAAAATACATAAGAAATACAAATTACAAGATAAAATTAACATTTAGCCTATTACATAACAAAGTAAACCTATCAACTATAGTGAGTCCAACCTATGTAAGATTATCAATTCTCCCCATAGGTTGGACCTCACTCTCGGTCTTTTGGCTCTTCTCTTGCTCCCTTTTCAGCTTTATCAGATGTTTCTTGTTCTGCTCCTGCTGCACTCTCCTCTTCAGCCATTGCAGTTGCCCTTGCGAACTGTCGTGTAAGATCCTGCATGTCCAACCTTAACTCCTCAGCCTTGGATACTTTCTTAGCTAGCTTTGCACATCCAAAACGTACAATCCTCAATCAATTTCCATAACAAAAACACCCAAATCAGTAAGCAAAATCAATGGAACAGTAACTAGTATTCAAAAAATCCCAAAAAACCAACTAATCAAGAGCACAATGGCTTTGATACCATATTGTTGATCCACTTGATCGTTGATACACTGCACTTGATTGACAAACACAAAAAAAATCCCACTGATAACACAAATATCAATGATATTTGTGTACAAAATATATCAAACACTATAAAATAAGAATGAACAAGATGAACACCTCAAGAACATTCAATAAAACCCTTATTTGATCTATATTGATTTGCATAAGATATTGTTTACATGGAAACCCTCAAATCTATCTCATTCAAGCTTGACAACACTCTAATAACTCTAGCTATATGTAGTCTAATAACAATTAGACTTAATAACAATTAGACTTAATAACAATTAGCCCCCTAGACTATCATTAAAACATGATAATTATGAAATTACAATTAAGACACAAACTAGACAAGTAAAGATTAAATATATATTTTGTTGACAACAAAATATATATTAACTCTAAAACCCATGTTCTTTGTATCTTCAACGACTCACTACTAATCTTCGTTCCGAATGTGTCGTCTTGACTTTGCATTGACTTTGACTTTAATGTTGACTTTTGTTGACTTTGTCAGCGTTGATAATATTAGACTTTTTTTAGACCCAACAGAATTACTCCATACAGAATTACTTCCAGAGTTCTTGGGGAGAATATAGTTAATAGTGCTGAGACGGTTGTGAGGGTGTTGAGGTTAGAAGAAGACTGTGGAAATGAGGTTGCTACTGATGCTGAAGTTTTTAATGCTTATCGAAGCAGTGGGTATGAAGGACCATCTTTTGGATCCAAGAAGGAAATCAGAAAGTCATTCTTGTCCAAGGAATGGAGATACATTGCTCATGTGTTTATTATGTGTTTGGATCACCGAAAGGGAGGATTAGATGGGTTAAATGCATAATGGGCTAAGGCCATGATTGTATTCTGTAAAGGACAAAAGGCCAACATTGCTAGATTAATATTTGACTGTATGACTGAGAATGTTATGGCTCTAAAGAAGGACAAATGGCTGTTATATCCATGGTTTATCTAGATGATCATTAATAATGAGAAACCCAATTTGCCAAGTCATGAGGAAGCTAAAAGGCTAATGCAGATGAATACAAGAATATTTACAGATTACTCAGTAGTTAGACACGAGTTCAATGGTAAAATAACTTATTTACTGGAAAACATGTACCCAGCTGAATGATGGAACTACGTAAAAAGGCTGATTGAAAATGAAAACAAGAATTCTGAAGAAAATCAAGATAAATTAGCTGAAGCAATAAAGAAGAGAAAGAGGTATGCAAAGGAGAAGGAATACGATTTAGAAGCTGAGATTAATGAGGTTGAAGAGGAGCTACGGGCTCAAAGAGAGAGAAGGTCCAAAAGGAAGTCTGATCAAGGGGAACCGGCTCATGAAACTAAAAGGAGAACCAAGCATAAACAGCTAGTGTTTGAAGAAAGGAGGGATTCCTGATCTAAATTGGACCAAGATGTCATCAGAAATGTGAATGCTTCGTTGGCCAATGAACTGAGCATGATAAAAACTAAGTTGGTCAATCAAGAGTTGAGAGAAAAGGAGAAAAATGAGCAAATAGAGAGTATGAAAGTAATGATGATTGACCAGCAGGAATTAATCAAAAGACTATTGAAGGAGGTGAATGAGCTCAAGAGCAAAGTTGGTCTGCCAAACCAGCTATCACAAGAGGAGCTAGATGATCTGACCGACACATCTAAGTATTCGTTCCTGAAAGTAGGAAAGTCATCTAGGATAAGGGGAGAAGCAAGTACAGCTGGAGGTGGTGCAAGTGGCTATGGTGATGGAGGTCTAAAGGTTGTTGAGACAGAACCTGAGAAGATAATTGATGAAGGAAGTGATGTGAGAGAGGAGCCTGTGATTGTTGAGGCTGAATTGGTTGATCTGGGATTTGATATAGAAACAGACTTGACGGGGGCTGAGGTGTTTAGAGAAGAAACTACTGAAGGTAAGAAGAAGGATACAGGGAAGAGCCTTATTGATGAACAGAACCCGAATATTATGAAGTGGAGGAGCGTCCAATGACTTATGTGGCACTTCTAATGATTTAAGGGTAGCTGTATCTGTAACATCTTATGATTGATAAATATGTACTATTATCTTGTTTGAAATATTCTTTATTCCGGTGCTATTGGTATGTGTTCAAATAAAAAAAAAAAAACACAAGCTTGATCCCAGTTGTTTAGAAACCATTTAGTTGACATTAAAAGTATTTTTTGGGGGGGGGATATCATTCAAAAATTTTTGTAAAAATAATTTTAGTTTTGGGTGTTAAAGTGAATTTTAGTATTTTAAAAGAAAATGTCGTTTTCTGCTGATTTCGAATCAGACAACGCCAAAGTGGCACAAAGTCGGTTTGATTTTTTTGCAGCCATGGAAGATGAAAAGATATATGATGTTGTTGATCGATTTCTGATGGTGGCAAACATCCTTAAGAAGTATGATGACCAGCTGGGAAACCATGAACAAGTCAGAAAACTTTTGGACTCTCTTCCTCCACAGTGGAGTCCACAAGTTAGGTTGTTAAAACACGAAAGAAATTTTGCTGACTACAAACTCATGGAAGTTATCAACAAGTTGAAGTCATTTGATTTGGATATGAAAAGAAAAGAGTACAGTCAATTCATGTATGGTGGTGTATCTTCAAGTGTTGAGATCAGAGAAACTAAAGAAGAAGTCAACCATGTATTGATGGCTGAGGTGGTAAACAATGATGAGAATTATGTTTAGGATTTTGATCCTTTCAAAGAATTCAGCTTTGATACTCAAGGTGAGAGTGTTGGTGATGTTGATGCCTGTGCAAGCTGGTGTAAAATTCAGAAGCTACAGGATAGTGAAACAGATGAAGTGAAGCAGGAGGTTCAGGATGAAGAAATCCAGAGGGAGATGAAGTTGAGGAAGCTAAGAAGAGAGTTGCTAAGGAGGAAGAGTACAAAAAGAACTCTCTCGTATGTCAATGTGAAAAAGCCCTAGCTGCTGAAAAAATAGTTATGGGACTCCCCTATGAGATAGTTCAAGACATGTGTTCTCTTCCCTGCAAAATTCATTTATTTAGGGTTTATAAAGCTAACAGATTATTGTTAGAAAATGAAAAAGAATTAAAATGAATAAACAAAGAACTTAAAATCAATGAGTCTAAATATTTTATTAAACTAAGAGAAGCTTTAAATGAAAATGATCTTTTACAAAGAAATCTTTTAGAAAAGAATGTCGAGATTAATGTTTCGAGCGAACGAGTCACATTAGCAGAATTTGAGACTAGCAAGCTTAAAACTAAACTTGATAAATGGATGATATCAGGGATGAAACAGGAAGAACTATTCTCTAAGAAAAGGGGAGCTAGAATCCAAACGGGTGTGGGATGTGGTGAAACTTCATATGCTTATCCTCCTCCTAGCAATTACTATTACTCTCTTATGCCTCAACCTCATCCTTCAAATGATTTAATTGAAGCAGCGGATACTAATAGTTTACATGCAGGTTTAAGCAGCGTTAATCACAAAGAGGTTCGAGATGAATATGATTTTCCTGCAGGTTTGGGGCTCATCAAGCAAGGATCTGATCTGCAAAATGATAATTCCACCTCTGATGCTTCAAAACAGTATCAGTTGTTTCCAGTAACTTCTTTAACAAATTCATGATAGGTAACATCCCTTCATTTGTTCCTGTCAAGTTTGTAAAAGAAGGAACAACTGTGGAATCATCAAGCAATCAAAACTCAACAACACAAACCGACACAACAAGACAAGATTCATTGGAAGCTGACTTGTGTATACAGGACTGGACAAGTTCTGATGATGAACTAGGGATCATCAAGTCACCTGAAGTTATCAAGTGTCAAAAGCTTCCAACAGTTGAATCAAGACTTATACGGATCTCATCTCCAACTGCTAAGCAAATCAGCAGTTCCTCCAAAGCTCAGCAGAAGCACTCACCATCTTCATCTGCTATCCATCAAGCTCGTCACAAATCTGCCTCCAAGTCTACCAAATCACCAGTCATACAAAAGTGTACTTAGAAGAATGTTCAGATCTCAGCTCCCGAAACATCACAAATCAAATCACAGCCCAGTTCAAAATCCACATTGACAAAATCCTCAAAAGGTTGTTAACAAGCTGCATCAACCTCAAAGCAAGCTCCACCCTCTCCTATTATACACGGGACTACAAAGAACCAAAAGCCTTTCAAGGCTTGCTTTAGATGTGGAAAGGAAGGTCATGTGCTAAAGAAGTGCTCTCAGGTTCAAAGGCAAAGCTTCAGGAGGTAAAGATAACACAGGTTGCTTCTCGGGTTCAAAAGGTAAAAAGCACATATCTTTGAATGGTTGGATGAAGAACAATCTATCCAAACCTTATGATGTGAAGCCGATTTCACATGATTCAAAGATGAAAAAGACCAATGTTTCAAAATTAAAATCTCTTCCTTCGGGTCTTAAACAGAAAATGATTTCCAAATTCAATTCTTTCAAATCAAAAGTAATTGAACAGAAATGAATTTGGAAAGTAAAACAAAAAGAAGAGGATAAAGAAATAAATGATTTTTTAAAAGAGTGTGTGCCTAAACAGGTTACATACATTAATGAAAAAAGAACTCCCAGGACCACGATGGCCTGGGTCCCCCTCTCTAACTAATCTGTTTATGAGTGCAGGAACAATTCAGGAGGCCTATCAGTAATCCGGTTTACTGACTGGGATTGTTCCTAATTATGTTTTAGGCGGAACAAATAAGTTATGGTATCTCATCCACATTTTGGATTCTTATCTACCGTTCACAATCACTGTATTTTTCTTGTTACTTCATTTCTCATGTTTTTGCTAGTATTATTTGGAAGACTTTCTTTAGTAAAATTCTTTTTTCAATTCCGTTTATTATATACTTAAAAATAAAATAAAATAAAATAAAAACGGGAAATTTCTTTTTTTTAGGTTCATGGCAGTTAAAAAGAAATTTCGGGGGAGAATAAAAAATTTCACATGAACTAAGAACTTGATTTGGGTTGACTGAGAAATGATAGTATGTATTCTTGGTATGCTTATTTGTATGAATTGTACTTTGTGAGAAATGATAGTAACTGATGTAGATGTCTGTGTCACTTAATATTATAAAATCTGAAAAAGACAGTTTCATTATATGATATGCTTGGTAGGCTCAGCCTGAAAACGAAG
This sequence comes from Flaveria sonorensis, assembly GCA_025506505.1. NCBI lineage: Eukaryota > Viridiplantae > Streptophyta > Magnoliopsida > Asterales > Asteraceae > Flaveria > Flaveria sonorensis. The sequence goes on along the minus strand of CM046436.1, from coordinate 29,098,210 downwards.
TAAACAGTGATTCTGTAGCCTAACTAAAGCTTTAGAACTCGATGATAAGGATTATTCTCCTGACATTTCGGCCTGCACAAAGTTATAAGTCTCGTCAAAAATGGGTTGAGAGTATCTGACTTCTGCCTTGTACTTCGATTCCCAAATTCCCTCACCCTTGCTTCTGATTTGATGCTTCTTGTAAGCTCTCAGAATCCTTTTCGTGCTTATCTCTTCTGCTATGTGGAAGCATTGACCTGGAGTGATGATCTTCTCTATTATACGTGAGTATAGACCTGAAGCTTTCATCAGCACACTCAAATGGTCATCTCCTCTGTTATACGTAAGTATAGACCTGGAGCTCTTATCATCTGTTCCCCAAATAAAGGCACAGTGATTCTTAAATAAGATTATTGTTGAAAACTTAAAAGAAAATCAAGCAGAGTTAATCATATAACTCAATAAGCCCTGATGATGGGATAAGTTCTTTGCCGGATGTCTATGGGAACCAAATCACCTGAGCTTCTCTTTCAGTGTGATCTCACTAACTTTTCGATGTTCAAATACATCTACGTGCTTTCGTATATCTTGAGGATGTGATCTCATGATCAAATTAGTTCTTGGTGCAATATGATAAAACAAAATAAAATAAAATATTCTTTTCAAATCATTTTTTAAGTCTTCCATATTATGCTAATAAAATGTTATCATTTTCACATGCATTTCACGGGAAATTGCACATTCAGATAAACACGAGTTTATTTGTATTGTTGAAATGATCTAACGAGAATTGTGTAGAATGTGTTTGTAATTGTGTTACAGATTCTTGCTGCAATTGATGGCGGATCATCAACTGAGCGAAGTACCATACCAGAGAACCTGTTCCTCAAGTTTGTAGAGGATACCGAGCTAGGATTCCTTCTCCTACATCTTCTGAAGCACTCAAGAATAAAGAGTTAGAGATACTGTTCCTGATCATTCTCATGATGCACACAAAAGGAAGGAGTATTCAAAAAGGGGGAGCCTATAAGATGAAAGATTGTCGGTACCAGATCATCAATCTAGGGGATATTGAAGACCATTATATAGTTGTCTTATCGATGCTGATCACGATGAAAGACGCTGATAATAATAGACTAAGGGGAAGTATTGTTGGGTCTAAAAAATACTCTAATATTATCAATGCAGACAAAGTCAATAAAAGTCAACATTAAGTCAAAGTCATCGCAAAGTCCAGACGACACGTTTGGAACGAAGATTTGTAGTGAGTCGTTGAAGATACAAAGAACACGGGTTTTAGAGTTAATATATATTTTGTTGTCAACAAAATATATATTTAATCTTTATTTGTCTAGTTTGTGTCTTAATTGTAATTTCATAATTATCATGTTTTAATGATAGTCTAGGGGGCTAATTGTCATTAAGTCTAATTGTCATTAGACTATATATAGCTAGAGTTACTAGAGTGTTGTTAAGCTTGAATGAGCTAGATTTGAGGGTTTCCATGTAAACAATATCTGTGAATACAAGGATCGTTCAGGAATTATCAGAATTGATTTGAACATGTATTGATCGCGGAATTATCAATACTTGGTGTTTAATCTATTAATAATACGAAAATCAACCAATCAAACAAATAAAAGAAGAATAATCGAACCAGAGAAAAAAATAATGTTGATCGTAATGCTTTATTGTTGCTATTGATATTGCTGATCTTGAATACAATACTGATGATTCTAATGAATCTCAACTGTTGTTATATGATTTATTGATTACATCTGTTGATGATCTCGTATCTATTTATAGAGATCTAATGCTGTTATATTGCTAGCTATTTTGTTGCTATAATTAAGCTAATCATCATTATCCGAACCTTTGCCATGATTATCGGCTTAGGAATTTGTGATTTACAATGATTCTACTGATGATAAAAATTTTTGATGTGACGTAGAATATCCACTTGAATAAAATGTCTTCAATCGTCATTAATGTGGTTGATGTTCTACCACGTTGACTTGTTGACTTGATGTTGACTTGTGAGTTAATTGGCCTTCCACAGGTAGTCAATCCTGTAGCAACTGTTGTTCTTGTGCTTCCGTAGGAGTTCTTGTCTTCCGCAGCAATCCCTCCTTCAATTGCTTCACTTTGTTCTTTTCTTGTTCAGCTGAAGTTGTTCTTCCACAGAAGATCTACGGATGTACACTCCAGTTATGTTCCCGAGAACATCTACGGAAGAACATTTTCTTCATCCACAGTTGTTCCAACACTTAGTCAATTTTTCCAAATTGACACAATTTAATGTTTTCTACACATTCACACATACATTCTGAAGTGTGTTATATAATACATAAATATACATAATGAAGCGCAAAATAAATGTTTCTCAATTCATAAACACAATTATAATCAAATATATTCATATTATATCATCAAGAACAATAATTACAATTATCATTACTAGAGTGATCTTATCATCTAAACCTATACATGGGTTCTATCCATAGCAGTACTCCCCCTTAGGTTTAGACTCTAGTAATAATTGGTTTAGCACTTTAAGCTCATTCACTCTAGACAAAATCTTTGCTTTGAAGTAATCAGCAGTCACTTGTTGATCTTCATACTTAATCTTGATCTGCCTTCGGCTTATCCTCTTCAAAGTTTTGTATTTCAATCCCAGGACATCCTCTTCAGTGGTGAGTGTTGCAACAACACTATTGTTTTACACCACCTCCAATTTGTCCTGTTCTGAAATCCTTAATTCTGTTATTGGTTTTATTTCAGTCCCAATGAGCTGACCAGCTTCATACTTTCTCCTCTTATGAGCCTTGGCATGCAATTTGTCTATGACTTGGATAATATGTACATATAAGCACAAGTCATTCTGAGATTGTTGATCTTACAGCCTTGGAAAATATTTGTCATACAGATAGGAGATATAGCTTGGGTGCAACAACTTTATTTCTATTGGGTCAAAAATCCTTATACTGGCTGCTTTCTTTTGAGGATCATTCCTTAGCAGAACCAGTTCTTTATTCTTCTCAACATATCCCCATTCAGTAATAGGGAATGTAAATTGATTGCCTTCTATTGTTTTGATGGATGCACTAGCATTGTCTTCAGCACCTATTCTCTTCAAAAATTCTTCATCAATCACTTGAGATTTGGACTGAGACTTCCTTAATTTTCTCCTCATGTGCTCTGCATCCACCAAGCTTGCCTCCTTGAGAACATCTCTCTTGAACTTGTGACTTAGTTTGGTCACAAGTCTGGAGAAGTCTCTTCCTCTTGGACTTATGGGATAATTGATGATGGGAATGTTTTATAGTGTATGAAGGTCTTTATTTGGCAGTGCAAGAAGGTATTCTACTTGTGGAAAGTATTGCACCATGCCAGATGCCCTCTTAATAAGCGTGCAATCCCATTCCCCATCATATTTCCAAGCAGTTATTCGATGGTCCTCTACTTCTTCAGGTCTTGTGATTAGATCAAAGAATTGTATTAATGTACTTTTTTTCTTAGTGATCTCTCTCACAGCAGTGCCTAGAGGCCAGATCTTGTGTGGGACAAAATCCCTTGGCTCTCTGATCAATTTTTCTTTTCCTTTGTGCATGTCTTGTGTTTGAACCACAGTAGGCTCAGCAGGGGTTTGTGATTGTTGTTGATATGTAGGATTAGGGGCTCTGGATCTAAATTTAACACTAGTTTCCAGCTCTACCTTCATAACATAATCCATCATTACCCTTAATTCTCCAACAGTTCTTCCTTTAAGCTCATGTTGACTGTGATTGTGACTTTGCAGCCAATAGATCATGTTGTACCTGGTCAGCTTGGATGTATCACAGTGACCAAATTCTTTTCTTGTTTTCTCCATTTCCTTGAATTGTGAGAATGATTCATAACTACACATTGGGATCATCATCCTTACTGAATAAAAAACTTTTATTGTCTGCATCAGCTCAGACATATTCATCTTTTCTACCATGTCATATGGAAAACCATTATTAATTAGGTCCATGAACATGGCAGATTGGGGTCTTTCCTCTAGGATGTCTCTGGTTGACAGTAGATCTTGTTTGCTCTCATCAGATTCTTATTTAGTCAGCTTTTCCCATTCAGGGTCACATTCTTTTAATTGTTGTTTCAATGGAGTTTGATACTCAGGAGAATCTATTTTGATCTTCTTTTATGATTCTCCAGACGCATCAACCAACTTCCCCAAATACTTCCTTTTTCTGCTGTAGGTGATCATTGTTGTTTCATCTTTAGTCTGTTCAGCCTCAGTCAATTTCTTCTTTAAACTTTCAATCTCACTATCTTTCAGCCTCAGACTTGCAGCTTGCTCATCTACCAGATTGTTTAAAGCATCTATTACTTCGTTGTTCATTACTTCATCTTCCCTCATCCTTTTTACTCTGCTCTCCAGGCTTCTAATGGCTTCAACTTTCTCATTCAACTCCTTTTTCATCCTTCTCAGCTTTTCCATCCTCTTGTTACTCTTCAATACAAGGTTGTTATACTGGGCCACCAAGTAGCGTTTGCTTACATTCATATCTTCTTCTTCCAAATCATCTTCTTTGTAGGCAATCATATCAGTGTAAGCACCCTCATCCTGTGCATCTTCCTCACCTACATCTGCTGCTTCACTGTAGATTTCTTCAGTTTCTCCATCATTCACAACCTCAACTTCTTTCTCATAAAGATTAAGCTCTTCTGTTTGAGTTGGGCTGATAATGTGTTCAGTTGGAGTGGGAGAGATGATTGGTTCAGTTGAAGGAAGAGATATGGACTCTGAGGCATCATTATAAATTGATGTGATGGAATTTGGTGAGTGTAAGAGTGAAGGTTCAGTCTCATCCTGACCAACTACTTCAGTTGAGGCAGTATTGATTGAAGTTGGTGATTGGCCAAGGGAGATGGGTTCAGTGTTCTCACTTGAAGATGTCAAGTGGATGGGTGATGGTGGTAACTATGATTCTTATTAGGGTGATTTGGGTGAGGTATGTGGTGGTGTTTGAGGCTGTGAGTGAGTAGCAGATGGCGCTGATGAGCTAGCAGTTGGTTGCTCTTCTTCCCACAGCAGCTCTTGAGGAATGTCCTCATGTTCATCCAATACATGAGTGAACATGTCCACACCGCCTCCTTCATACTGCCCTTTCAGTTTATTGAACACGGATCTTCCTAGATGTGTTTGTACTAGAATATCTCCCTCTCTTTCCATGCCCGGCAGTTGATCATTAATGATGAGCTGAATGAATCTTGGGAACATAAACATCTTATTCTCTTTTTTCACTCCTATGTGGTCATGTAGGCAATTGAGGATGTACTTGGCGTAGTTGTACTTCCTTCCTTCAAATATGTCGATGATTCTGGAAGATATGTGCCTTGAGAATCTGTCTAAACCAGATTTCCGGTTGGATATGCACTTGAGGTACGTGTGACATAAAAATCGATAGGGCTTGCATAATTTTCCCTTCTTGATCTCTCCGTGCTCGTAGTCACCATCATACCCCATAAGGGCAACACTTTCTGAATGTATTCATGGTCGATTACATCAGGATGCCCTGCTTCTTTATCTCCTAATTCTAATACTATACGTATTGTTCCTTCGTCTATCCAGAGGGGTAGATTCCCAATGAATGCGGTGATAACAAATCCTTCTAACTCATTTCCTACTTGTGCGGAGCTCTAAAAGTCGATCATGTGAGATTGAAAGATGAGGGGGTCTGTTGTTAGTGCGTAATGGAGTCGTGTTCTCCTCAGGTATTGTATAATGACCCTGCACTCGTCATCCACATATGGGTTCAAGAAAGCACATACATTGTGGTCCTTTACGAATCTGTTCGCCATGATAGCAGAGATGATTGGTGTTTACAGTGATTGATTTTGGTGAGGTGGAAGTGGGTTTTGGATGAAAAGTTTTTAGGTCAGTGTGTGTTATGAAAATGCATAGAAAGGCCAAAGGTCGAAGTGCCTTTATATACCTTTTCGGATAGGTTGTCTAATATGTGGGACCCATTTACACTTTTTATCCCTCCGAGGTCATTAACTATGTCCTGGTAATTTCTTTAAAAGCAGTTAAAAGCAATTAATGATCACATTACGCAAAGCATAGTTCTGTTTCTTTTGTACTTTTATCTATGGAAGTGGACCCATGCGTCTTCTGCAGAAACAGTTGCGGATGAGCATATTTCACCATCTATTCTACGAAAGTTAGCTCATATCTTTCGTAGTACATCTGTTCCAAAAGGAATTAATTGATCAGATATGCAACTCAGATTATGGGAACTAATTGATCAGTTATACTGGATCTAGTGCAAATTACGAATATAGTGTTCCATAGAAGTTCAATCTAGAGTGTATAGTGGGCATGTCCTGCTAGTTATCATGTTTGGTAGAATTAAAGATAAACAAGTATGAATGCATCATGCAAGGAGTGGGAAAGTCTGTCTCTCATAATGTGATCAATTCATCACTTTATCACACAGACCATGTTCCGTAGATTATAAGCTCTATCTTAAGATCTCTTTGAGGTCTTATTAATGCCTTTTATGTATGCTCTTGTAATACTATGTAGTTGATCCTTTAGGATTCTTTTGAGAGCAGTTCCTTTTGGAACTTTTAATGATCAGCATCAGGTCACCAGGTCTTTACTTACGTAAAACAGAGGTGTCCTTTGACCCAGGTCTTTGCTCACGCAAAATAGAGGGTTATGATGCGCAAAGATAGAGTTTATAAGGTGTTACAACATAGTAAGTGTGAATGATTGATGAGTTGTGTACTTTCTGACGAGACTTACTTGTAAACTCCTCACAGTGACTTGTCCATACTAAGTCATCTTGGCTTTATGTTAAGCATGACATAACTTATATTCCACTCAGGATGAACCTATTCACATATTCAACACATCAGATCAGTAGTTAGTTGGTTGGGTGCAGGCAGGATATATGTCATGTTTATAGCATACTATCATATCCTTAGCTAATCAAAATCCATACACATGGGTTTATGTTGTATCCTCATATAAGCACAGTTAATGAGCCTATATACTTGATGTTAATATTTTGAACTTATTCTAAGTTGATCATGCCTAATGATTCAATTAAGAATTTAAATCTTACTGAATCAAAGGCCTTAGTGAATAAGTCAGCAAGTTGATTTGTTGTATCTACTTTGATCAACTTAATTAGTCCCTTTTCTGAGCAATCTCTTAGAAAGTGGTATCTGATTTCTATATGCTTAGTTTTACTATTTTGGACTGGACTAGCAGTATTAAATATAGCAGCTGAGTTGTCTATATATATTGGTGTATAGAGAAAATTGTAACCATAATCAAGTAATTGATTTTGTAACCATAGCACCTGGGAGCAGCCTGCTGAAGCAGCTATGTATTCAGCCTCTACTATGGATACTAAAATATTTGTTTGCTTTTTACACTGCCAAGACACAAGTCTTGGACCTATGAATTGACATCCTCCTGTTGTTGACTTTCTATTGGTGTTGCATCCTCCGTAGTCACTGTCTGAATAGGAGTAAAGCTTGAAGTCTCCTTCTTTGGGATACCATAGTCCAAGTGTTGGTTTCCCTCTGAGGTATCTGAATATTCTCTTTACTGCATTCAAGTGGGACTCCTTTGGTTCTGCTTGATACCTAGCACTCACACACACAACAAACATTATGTCAGGTCTACTAGCAGTTATGTGCATTAAGTATCCTATCATAGATCTATATAATCTTTGATCAATAGACTTCCCTATTGGATCTGGTACAATTTTATCTATAGTAGATGCTGGTGTTTTGCATGATGTACAGTCTGCAAGGTTATATTTCTTTAATGTTTGAAGGATATACTTTTCTTGATTGATGAAGATGCCATATGTTTTCTGATGAACTTGTAATCCTAAGAAGAAAGTTAATTCTCCCATTGAACTCATCTGAAACTCAGATTGCATTAAGGCTTCAAACTCTGCACAAAGTCTCTTGTTTGTTGATCCAAATATGATGTCATCAACATATATTTGTACAACTAAGAGTTCTTGGTGTTCATGTTTGAGGAAGAGTGTCTGGTCAATTGTTCCTCTCTTGTATCCATGTTTTAGAAGAAACTTGGACAGTGTTTCATACCATTTTCTTGGTGCTTGATAAAGGCCATATAAAGCTTTGTCAAACTTGTAGACCCTGTGAGGGTAATCAGGATCTTCAAATCCCGGTGGTTGAGATACATAGACCTCTTCATCAATTTTACCATATAAGAAGGCCCACTTTACATCCATTTGATAAACTATGAACTTCTTATATGATGCATATGCCAAGAACACTCTAATTGCCTCAATCCTTACAACTGGTGCAAAGACTTCATCATAGTCTATGCCTTCCTCTTGTGTGTAGCCTTGAGCAATTAGTCTTGCTTTGTTTCTAATTATTATTCCCCTATCATCTGGCTTGTTTTTGAATAACCACCTTGTGCCAATAGGATATTGGCTTTTAGGGAGTTAAACTAGGTTCCACACCTTCTGTTTCCTGAACTGCTGCAGTTCTTCTTGCATTGCATCAATCCAGCTGTTATCTTTTAAGGCTTATGTGATGTTAGGTGGAACTACTTGAGATAGAAAACAGGATAATAGACAAGTGTTTGCAGCTCCCCTTTGTCTTCTGGTAGTTCTGCTGTTGAGGTCACCTATCATGTTATCAATTGGGTGATACTTATGTGTTCTAACTGTTGGTAAATCATTAACTTGGATGGATGAATCTAGGTTTATGATGTTGGTTGTTGGAGATGAGGGTAGTTATGATGGAGAGTCAACAAAATAGTTCATCTCATTTTCTGGTGCAGCTAACTGAGCTTCCGTAGGAACATGTATGTCATCCGGGGTAGTGGACATGTCTTTCGTAGCAGGTAGTTGATCAGCTACAGTCTCTGTCCAAGGCATATCTGTGTGTGGTAATGGCGTGGGATGATTTTCTGATATGGTTTTATTTTTAGGGGGTCTTCGTTCAACATCTGCAGTAGGGACATCTACGGAAGTAGAGACATCTACGGAAGTAAAGACATCTACGGAAGTAGAGGGTATTGCTGCTGATGTGCATGGAGTAAAAACATATGAACCATCTTTGTGTGTTTGTGTTGATGTACTAGGATCATTATCACTTTGGTTTTCTGGAGTAATGACACTTGGTAGATCAGCTATCAATGGTACACCCATATTTAGAGGAACATAGGGGTAACATGTATCCGCAGCACCTGTCACATTAAGATAACCAGAGTTAAATGAGTTAGTTAATGCATCTATATCAAACAACCAAGATGATCCTTTCACAGACTGTGGGAATAAGTATTCATCAAAGGATACATTTGGAGTTGCTTCCACTATGTTGTCATGTGGAATATAGATTCTATATGATTTAGATGTTGATGAATAACCAACAAAGAAACCATCATAAGCCTTTTCAGCAAATTTTCATAATTGTTCTTTTGTATTTAATACAGATACATGACACCCAAAAGCTTTAAGATATCCTATAAAAGGTTTTCTTTTAAACAGAAGTTCGTATGGTATTTTATTATGTTCTTTGACAATCAAGGTTCTGTTTTGAACAGTGCATGCTATGTTCACAGCTTCTGCCCAAAATGTTATTAGCAAATATGAGTCAGCCAGCATTGTTCTTGCTGCTTCAATGAGTGTTCTATTTCTCCTTTTAGCAACTCCATTCTATTGTGGAGTCTTTGGGCACTGAATTGCCTGGCTATGACTTTATCCCTGCAAAATGAATCTAATACCTAATTAACAAATTCAGTTCCATTATCACTTCTTAGTATCTTGATTCTTAGATCAAGTTGATTTTCTATCTTAGTGATGAACTCCATTAAAATTTCTGATATTTCACTTTTAGGTTTTAAGAAAAATACCCAAGTAAATCTAGTGAAATCATCAACAATCACCAAATAGTACTGCCTTTTGCCAATGCTTAACACATTGGTTGGACCAAAAAGATCCATGTGCAGTAACTTTAGTGGTGTTGTGTTTGTGTTAACTGTTTTTGACTTATGTGATACTTGATGTTGTTTGCCTTCATAGCATGATAAACAGTGAGTAGAACAGTAAAATTCTTTCTTTGGAACACCAATGACTAAGTCATTTCTCACCAATTTATTCATGTTCTTCATGTTGGAATGAGGCATCCTTCTGTGCTAGAGTTGTGCTTCATCTTCTGATGATTTAGAGATCAGGCAAGTTTCTTTGCTTGTTAGTTCAGTGTTGTTCATATCCAACACATAGGTGTTACCTTTTCTTGGTGCTTTAAGAAGGATCCAGTCTTCTAGAATTCTGAAACCTGGCTTAAGAATGTAGCAATCAGAGTTATCAAAGAAAGTAGTATAGTGTTGGTCACATATTTATGATACACTAAGTAAGTTAAACTATAAGTTTTCATAAAAGTTAACTTTTTTCAAACTTTAAAACTCCATTTGTTACCATTCCTTCACCAGTAATTTTACCTCCCTTCTTATCCCCACCAAATGCTACATATGAAGCATTCTTATGTTTGAAATCCTACAAGAGGGTGTAGTCTCCTGTCATATGTCTGGAACAGCCACTGTCAACATACCACTTGTTGTCAGCCCTCCTTGGATGTTCCTGTACAAAAATGAACTTAGTTAGACTTAGGACCCCAAGCCTTGCTATTCTTGGGCTTGATATTATTATCTAATATATCAACATTCTCATGAGTAAGACTTGAAGATTTTAGATTAACTTTAACGTCAATTAATTCATTATGTTTAGTTTTAGGTGAGGATGGATTGGTTGATAAGGTTGAGGTGATGTCTACTTGATTCATACTAACTTGGTTAGTCATTTTTGTTTGAGACTTCTTCTTTGATGTGGATGATGAGGAATTGCCAGAAAATGTTTCTGTATCCTTTGCTTTGGACGTAGGCACATCATTGCCTTTGTCAAAGTGATCAAAGAAGTTGTTCTCTTCCTCAAGTGCTACCTTTTTGTGTGGTGCATTCTTTTGCATGTGTGATTTCTCCTTCTTTAATTTCACCTCAGCAATTTTGTTATTTTTCTTAGTAACTTTCTGTTTTTGTTGTTGTTTCTTTTGGTTTGAATCTCTATCATCTTCAGAAGATTATGAGTCTGACTCAGAGTTATTTAATTTCTTTGTCTTGCTGATCTTTGTTTTGTTCTTCTTGTTGAAGTAGCATTCCTTTGTAGTATGGTTGTTTTTGTTGCATATTGCACAATATTTGTTGAAGTAACGATCTGAAGTCATGTGATGGTTCATGTTGCATATTGAGCAATAGCTGCTGAAGTAGCATTCTTCTGTGCTGTGGTTGTGCATGTTATACCATTTACAGTAAACTTCATCTTCACTTTCAGATTCATTCCTTTTCTTTGCTTTCTTCTTGCTCATCAGTTTTTGCTTCTTTAATTCCTTATCAATTTTATCTGCTGATGAGTCTTTTCCTCTTCTGGACATGATATCAAAAGGTTCTTGTGTTGTATCTTTTGTGACCTTTTTCTTAGTCTGTTCTGATTTTTTCCGCAGATGATCTGCGGAAGTTATGTTCTTATCTCCTGATACTCTTTTTGCTGACTTTTCTTTATTTAATTTATTGAATGCATTTATGCCATCATTTAATTGCTCAATTCTTGTGTGGATTGTCTTTAGCAGATTTCTTTGTTTTGGTGGATAGGGTACTTTAAGTTCATTGAGTACCTTTGGAATTGAGTATTCCTTTAACACAGTTTTATCCTTACCCAACCCAGCATTATTAGTCTCATCCTCTTCATCTAAGTCATCACAGTTGTCATAAGCAAATTCTGACAATTCTGATTCTGATTCAGATGAATTAGATTTAGATAACTCATACAAATCATGTTTATCTGATGTCTCATGTTTGTTACTGGATACAAAGTGATTAGTTAAACTGCTGGTCATTGAATCAGGTAAAGGAATGTAATTGTTGTTAACTGGTGGTGCGACTGCATGAAATCCCAATCCTGATTTGTTCTTAGACTCAATATGAGAGTTTAACAATTTCTCATACTGTTCTGATGACAATTGGAATTTTTGCAGTTTCACCTCAGTAGAGGCATGCTCTGATATAGATTTGGTTAAAGATGTAGTCAGATGCTCAACTTGTGCTTTTAGATTGTAATTTTCAGACACAAGTTTATCTAAATCCTTTTGTAAAGAATTAATTTTAACTTGATAAAGTTTGTGTTCTCTTACATGAGATTCATTTTGAAGTAAGGTTTCTTTTACTTTATCAACCAATTGTTGAGCATGAGATCTATATCTTTCTACTTCATCTATGCAAGCGGGAGAGCACAACCTTTGTCTTACCTCAGTGGCCATCGGAGGCACTTTGTTTTCCATGTTGGCCATTAAAGCTTGATTTTCAGCAAGCACTTCCTTCTCATACATGCTCCAATCACAAGTACCATCCTGCAAAATAATCAAACCAGTTTCTTTAGTGTTAAAGGTACCTGTTGTATTGTTTGGTGGGGATGCATTGGTTAGTTGTGGGTGTGTGAAACTCCTTTGACTGGGCTGTCTTGATTCAGTTGTTTGCTGTTGGATGTTATTGCACTCCCTTGAAAAGTGTCCAAACAAATTGCATTTAAAGCATCTTACTTTGGACTTATCTACCCCAAGTTTTATTGTTCTGCCTCGAACAGATAGTCCTTTGTTTCTTTTCATATACATCTTGGCTCTATAGGCAATCATTGCCATTTACCATTGCAGATCCATCTCTTCTACTTCATCAGGATGAAGTTCTTCTAGATCTTGTTGATAAAAATGAGCAGGAGTCAAGGTGCTTCCTAGATATGCCTAAAAACTTGAACTGAAAGCTACAAAGGCGGCATCTGTTCTTCAGATTCTAGAACCACCGTAATTGGTTCCGCTTGATTAATGATCTTCTTGCTTTTGGATTCTTCAGCCTTGCCTTTTTCCTTTTTGTTCTGCTTGCTTTGGGATCTTGATTTTCAAGGCTTTGCCGCATAGAAACTTGTTTCTTCTTCTGGTTCACTTTCATCACTTGAGTTGCCTTCACCTTCATTGCAGATGAATGCACTCCCAGTATTCTTCAGCTCTTTGAATTGATAAGGAGCTATAGGTGCTTTCACACTTTTGTTTCTCGTCTTTTCATCTAGCTCCAACGCTTCTACTTTAACTACTAGTGTATCTAGTCCTATTGCTTTTAGATCAATAGTATTTTTAAAAATGGACACAGTCTGTGTCCAGTTTTCTGGTAATGAATGAAGCATCTTTTTATTTAATTCCTCATTGCTGTACTTAAGTTCAAGAATATTCATTTCTGTAACAAGTTGCATAAATCTATGCAATTGTTGAGGGACTGACTCTCCCGGAATATGATGGAAGGTTTCATATTGTGCACGGAGAGTGTCCTTTTTGATACTTCTAATCTCGTCACTACCTTCACACAGAGTGTGCAGGATTTTCCATAACGAGTTAGCAGTTTTGTATGATTCACACCTGATCAAGAGTTCTTCAGGCAAAGCCATAGTAAGCATACTATAGGCTTTGATGTCAATCTTGACTCTCTTGGAATCATCAGGTGATAGATTCTTTAAACTAATGGGATGATTGTTATCCTTATAATCTGCTCCTAAGGTTGGTGGAATATAAGGTCCTTCGGTAATCGAAGCCCATAAGTCAGAATCTGTATAATTAACATGATTCCTGAACCGGATTTTCCAGGTTTTAAAATCAGATTTGTTTTCCAGTTTAGGAGGTTGATAAGCACCAACAACTGAGTTACTCATGATAGTTAATTTTGAAAAATAGAGGTTTTGTTTTAAAACAGAATTCCATTAAAGTTAATCAAAGCTGATAGATCAATTGATATAAATCAATGAGCACCAAGCTCTGATACCACCTGTGAATACAAGGATCGTTCAGGAATTATTAGAATTGATTTGAACAAGTATTGATCGTGGAATTATCAATACTTGGTGTTTAATCTATTAATAATACGAAAATCAACCAATCAAACAAATAAAAGAAGAATAATTGAACCAGAGAAATAAATAATGTTGATCGTAATGCTTTCTTGTTGCTATTATTATTGCTGATCTTGAATACAATACTGATGATTCTAATGAATCTTAACTGTTGTTATATGATTTATTGATTACATCTGTTGATGATCTAGTATCTATTTATAGAGATCTAATGCTGTTATATTGCTAGCTATTTTGTTGCTATAATTAAGCTAATCATCATTATCCGAACCTTCGCCATGTTTATCGGCTTAGGAATTCGTGATTTTCAATGATTCTACTGATGATAAAATTTGTTGATGTGACGTGGAATATCCGCTTGAATAAAATGTCTTCAATCGTCATTAATGTTGTTGATGTTCTGCGATGTTGACTTGTTGACTTGATGTTGACTTGTGAGTTAATTGGCCTTCCGCAGGAATTTACTCTTCCGCAGGTAGTCAGTCCTGTAGCAACTGTTGTTCTTGTGCTTCCGCCGGAGTTCTTGTCTTCCACAGCAATCCCTCCTTCAGTAGCTTCACTATGTTCTTTTCTTGTTCAGCTGAAGTTGTTCTTCCGCAGAAGATCTACGGATGTACACTCCAGTTATGTTCCCGAGAACATCTACGGAAGAACATTTTCTTCATCCGCATTTGTTTCAACGCTTAGTCAATTTTTCCAAATTGACACAGTTTAATGTTTTATGCACAATCACACATACATTCTGAAGTGTGTTATATAATACATAAATATACATAATGAAGCACAAAATAAGTGTTTCTCAATTCATAAACACAATTATAATCAAATATATTCATATTATATCATCAAGAACAATAATTACAATTATGATTACAAGAGTGATCTTATCATCTAAATCTATACATGAGTTCTATCCCTAACAATATCTTATGCAAATCAATATAGATCAAACAAGGGTTTTATTGAATGTTCTTGAGGTGTTCATCTTGTTCATCCTTATTTTATAGTGTTTGATCTATTTTGTACACAAATATCATTGATATTTGTGTTATCAGTTGGATTTGTTTGTGTTTGTCAATCAAGTGCACTGTATCAACGATCAAGTGGATCAACGGTGTTGCTTGTCTGAAAGGGAAGCAACACAAGGTCACTCACAAATCCAAAGACGTTAACTCCATCACCACCCCATTACACTTATTGCACATGGATCATTTTGGTCCCACAAGTATAATGAGCATTGGAAGGAAATCATATTGCCTTGTGATTGTTGATGATTTTACAAGATTTACATGGGTTTTTTTTTTTGAGAACTAAAGATGAAACTGCTAAAACTTAAAAAGCTTTTATTCTTAAAATTGTAATTCAGAAGGATCACAAGGTAAAAATCATTAGAAGTGATCAAGGGACTGGGTTTAAGAATCAAGTTCTTGACTTATTCTGTAACCCAAAAGGGATTGCCAAACAATACAGTGCTCCTAGAACTCCTCAACAAAATGGTGTTGCTGAGAGGAGGAACAAGACACTTATTGAGGTTGCAAGAACTATGTTAACTCAAAGCTGCCTCTAACTTTTTGGGCAAAGGCAGTCAACACTGCATGTTATGTGCACAACAGGGTTCTCATTGATAAGCCCCATGGAGAGACCCCGTATGAGCTATGGAACAAGAGGCCACCATTCGTTGGCTTTCTTAGGTCCTTTGGCAGCAGGTGCACCATACTTAACACAAAAGACAATTTAGCAAAATTTGCTGAAAAGTCGGATGATGCTATCTTTGTTGGATACTCCTAAACCTGTATTGCTTATAGAGTGTATAACATTAAACATCAACAATTAGAGGAATCATCCATCACTATTGTCAATGAGCACACTCCTTGTGTTAAGGGAAATGGTCCTGATCATATCTTCAATTAGGAATTGTTACCAAACTATTCTAAACCATCTTGTGAGAATGTTTTAGCTGGAACAGGAACTCAAAGTGACCCCTATGAAGATCAACTGTTTGAGTTACCCAGACCTATTCCTAGTTCTCCAAGAAGAATTAAAGATCAAGCTACTTCAACTGGAAGTCCTGAAAGCATGAATATCTTAGGAAAATTGAAGCGTCAACAAGTTGTCAGCCAACTGAGCTTAATAACTCAATAGCTGACAACTCCAGCATTCAACACCAAGATGATAATGACAGTAATCTACATGAACAGGCAGCTGTTGATGATGCATCACAGCAAAATACCGTTAATGCTATCACACATTTATTTAATCAGGCCTCATTGAATGAGTATGAGACATCAGCTGGTCATGATGTTCAAATTGCTGAGCAAAACTTCTTAAAGCTAGATCTATCTATGCAACTAGATGTGATCCCTAGGCTCAGGATACACAATAGTCATGTAGCTAAGAACATCATTGGGGATGTCTCAAAAGGTGTGAGAACAAGAAGTCAGACCCATAATGGGAATGTTTGCATGTACTCATGCTTTCCCTCTCAAATGGAACCCAAGAAGGTGGAAGAAGCCCTCAAGGACAACAATTGGGTTGAAGCAATGCAAGAGGAGTTGCTTCACTTCAAGAGGCAATAGGTATGGAACTTATGTCCATTACCACCTGGCCAAGTCTCCATTGGCACTAAGTGGGTGTTCAAAAACAAAAGAGATGATAGAGGTTTGACCATCAAGAACAAAGCAAGACTTGTTGTTCAAGGATACACATAAGAGGAAGGCATAGATTACACTGATGTCTTAGCACGTGTTGCAAGACTTGAGGCTGTTCGAATCTTCTTGCTTTTGCAGCATCCAAGAACTTCACAATCTATCAAATTGATATCAAATGTGCATTTTTGTATGGGGATATTGATAAAGTAGTCTATGTGTGCCAGCCACCTAGATTTGAAGATCCACAGCACCCCAACTATGTGTGCAAACTGGATAAAGCTCTTTATGGGCTGCATCAGGCACCTAGGCTATGGTATGAGACACTGTCTTAGTTTCTTCTGAAGAATGGCTACACCAGAGGCACCATAGACAAGACATTGTTCATAAAGAAGTTTGGGAAAGACATGTTGCTTGTTCAAGTCTATATCGATGACATCATATTTGGATCCTCAAATTACCAAATGTGTAAAGACTTCCTTGGAATTCAAGTAAAGCAGATGGAAGGGTTCTGACTGGGTTTGAGAATGATATTCTCGATTGATGTGACTCAACCTAGGATCAAATATGCAGACTAAGTCAGTAATATAGTCGCGGAATTACTATATTATAGAACAGTTGAAACTAAAATAAATGTGAGTGAATGAAGCACATGAACACCAAAGTCAAAGATGTATAATAATAATGTTATAGCTGTTGAAGTTGAAAACCTTAGAAAGTTAGGGTAAGAAACCCTATTTATAGGCATACACATTGCCTATACAAAAGACAAAACTACCCTGATCTATACATGAGAATATAGTCTAAGTACAAAATAAACATAAACATTTGTAAGTTGTTCATCCGTATTAGTTCATGCGGATGAACATGTCTTCATCAGCATTTGTTGTCTTGTCATCAGCATTAACTTAGTTCATCCGCATTAGTTTATGCAGGTGAATAAGTCTTGTTAGTATTTCTTCATTTGTTCATTCGCATAAACTAATGCGGGTGAACAAGTCTTGTCAGCATTTCATTTGTTCATCCGCATAAACTAATGCGGGTGAACAAGTCTTCAGCATTTCTTCTGTCTTCATCCGCATTAGTTAATGCGAGTGAACAAATACTTTTCAGCATTTGTTCACAAGTCATCCGCATTAACAAATGCGGGTACTTCACACTTAGCTGTTCTTGTCTTTTGTTCTTCTGTAAATCAGTTTTCTGTTGTGATGTTTTCCAACCAGAACAACCTCCAACCACCTTTTAAGTTGGCAAGTATGATCCTTTCAGGGTCTAACAATACTCCCCCTAAGGATTATACTGCCAGGGTTCCTCAAGAGTGTGATGGTGGTGGTGGTTGTGATGATTCTGGTGGGTCTTGATGTGATGTCTTCTGTTGGACTGTTGTTGGAGAGATTGTTGTTGTAGTTTCATTAGGTACTACAGGTTCTGCCATAGAAGGGTTTAGGATTGCCTTGATCATGTTGGAAAAATCATTTGCCTCTTTTATCTTGTCTCTGCTCAACACATGAATCTTCATCTCACTCATGGTGTGGATTGCAGCAATAGGCATTTGTTTCAAGGAGATGGGTTCCCAAACTGAAATTGATGATAACCCATCTCTATGTAACAGGAGGGAACCATCAGCATCCACTTCAAGCTTGACAATGTTTCCCATCTGCAGTGGCAGTTTCTTCTTCCTTCTTTGTTCTCTTTTATTGATTATCCTATCAAAGGCCATCTTGAAAACTTGATACACTTAAGCATAAACTCTAAATCATCTTCAGTAGCCTTATTATTGAGGGGTCTAAAGTGTCTTGTGTTGAAGTAGTGCACATAGGATTGATCAAGCAATCTCACTTCATAACCACTAATGATTCTGATCTCAGGAGCTTCTTTTCCTCCCCATTTCCTCTCAATAACCAATTCATGGATTTTCTCATCATAAAACACATTGGGGATTGGTTTGGTCTTGTGTGTTCCAACAACCAATTTTCTTTTTAATGTTTATGTTGGTTTTACATGCAGCTCTGGGAATACCACCTCTTCAGCCTCTTTTTTTCTTCTCTGTTCAAAGGGATTCCTGAATGTTTTGTCTTTTCTAGTACACATGGATTTTAAAGACTTGAAGTTATTAGTTCTCTTAAACATCTTCAGTATATTCACAAACTCATAACCCCTGTACATCCCATCATGATTGATTAGGTCCAGATCATCCAACTCTTTTAAATCATGGACCTTCATAGCATTAACCAAGGCTGTATATTCAGTAAAGAACTGCACCAGGCCTGAGATTCTCTTCACCATGAACATGTTCCAATTGCTATCGTACTTCCAGGCAATAATTTTGACATCTGTTTTTCCTTTGGGAATAGATACCCCTCTAATCATCTCAGCAGTGGTCAAACCTTCTTGAAGTTTCAGTTGTGAAGGTTCAATGAACCACTCTAGATTTTTGTGCAGAATAGGGGCCAGAACATCTTTGTCTTTTGTTGTTAATTGTACATCTTGTGCAGATGTTCTTGTTCTGGGCTTCTTCCCAATCACTTCTTCTTCAAGAGATTTTAGCCTATATCTTTTCTCATTAATCATTTTCAACATAGCAGCCCTTATTGAATTGGTTTTCATGTTCCCAAGCTTTCTTTTTGTAAATCCCTGTTTAGAAAGATAATCGTTCATCTCCCTATCTGTCATACTGTATGGATCCGGATATGCTGTTTGGGTGTCATCCTTCTTTTCAGGCTTTATGATACTAGGTGTTGGCTTGATAGTCTCTTTCTCCTTCTCATATTCTGTGACAAAGGATGGGTCCAACAACTTTTCTATCCTTTTCACCTCCTCAACAATCCCTTCATAGGTCATGCTAAACACAACATCAGCATCATATCCATGGTTGATCAGGAACATGGCATGTATGATAAGATCATTAGTCTTAGCCTTCTCTACCATACTCCCAACAGATGGTTCAATAATTGCAGGATTGTCAACAGCAGAGGGTTTTTCAGTTTGTTCATCCTCAATCTCTCCTTCTTCCAACATTATCACTTCAAGAGTTTGTTGTAACTCTTTCTCTGCTTGTTCATGTTCATCTAAGAATTCAGCAATTACTGCTAAACTCTTAGGATCATCTCTAGCCTTCTTCTTTGGTTCTTCTTCCTCAAGCATAGGAAGTTTTCCCTTTGCTTTTTCAGTCAAGTACTTTCTTTTTCTCTTGTATGTAATCACTCTGGGTCCTGATGTAGATGCTACATCAGCTTTGGCCTGTTGTTTTTCCTCAACAGCCTCTATATTAGCAATGATTTCTTGTTGTTCAGCTTCTTTTCTGTTCTTTTCAGCTGTTTCTTTTTCTTTAAACTCTTCACAAAGGTTTTTGATCAAATTCTGCTGTTCAACAGTTAAGGTAACAGTAGGAACAAGCTGCAGCCTGAGTTCTTCTTCTATTGGGACAGGATGTGGTGGAATTACAACTATAGAATCAGAAGGGGATTTAGTGTTTTTGATGTAATCCCAGAATTCCTCATCTATAATGAATTCACTTGATGAGAATCTATCCATGTCATCTGTAAGATCTTTCATCATAGCCTCATCTTCAGTAGATGGAACAGAATGTACTACCATATCCTAGCTATCATTATCCCTAACACCACTGGCTTCTTCCTGTTGTGAAGGTACTGCATTTTCTGTTTCTTCAGCTTCATAATCTGTTGCTTCTCTTCCAACTTCAGCTTTTAATTGAGCAATCTGTTCCAATTCAGCAATTCTTTTAATCAAAAAATTATTTTGTTTTTTCAGATTAGCAATGATTTATGTTTGCATCTCCAACAGGTGTTCTTGATCTTCCATAGCCAGAGTTTGAATAGCTATAGTGTCCATATGAGCACTGATTTCTTCTCTAGCCATCTCTAATAAAGCTTTGATCTTTTTGATCTCATCATCCTTTTCATTCATATTAGCTTCATACTTGGCTTTGATTCATTCAATATTTTCTCCTTTTCATCAAGTTCCTGAATCCTATCATTGATGATTCCTGCCCTTCTATCCAGTGTCTTTTCCATCCTGTCTTTCTCATCTGGTCTGTTTATCTCAGATTCAGCAAAACTTTCTAAGGAACCCTCCTCTGAGATCATTTGTCTCTTAGATAGTGGTGCAAATTGTTGATAATCCTCCTCATCACTAGATGATTTAGATGAATCTGATGAACTGGTAGATTCACCAGATCCATCAGAGGCAGTAGCAGCTTCATATGAGGAGCTGTTGAAGGATTCTTCATGAATGTGAATAGGAGAAAATGAAGGTGACACAATTGGATCAACCCTAAAAGGGGAATGAATTTCAGCATCATGTATTGAAGTCTCAATGTGAAGATCACCACCTACATCAACATGTGGTGACATTGGACTCAATATTTCTTCTTGTGTTGCTACATGCTCATCAACAATTCGTTGATTTAGAGCAGCAGGCTGTTCTTCAACTATTTCTTCTATTGGTTCTTGAACATCTTCTTGAATTTGTTCCATAACAATAGGAACATTATGTTGTTCATCTCTTTCTTTTACAAAAATAGCATCCTCTTCTTGAATAGGTTCCTCAATAGGAACATTCTCTGGTGCTTGTTCCTTAATAACATGAACTTCTTCTTGAGCCTGTTCCTCAACCACAGGAACATCTTCTTGTTGATTAATCAGTTGTTGCATCCATGGTAGTAGTGGAAAGAAAGCACCACTATAAAAGTTCCTTGGATCCCTTTTCTTGATATACTTGTATGACTTGGCATTATAGTGAGGGACATCCAGAATAGGACCTTCTAGTGAAATGTTGGGGAAAGCTTTATTGACAAAGCACTAGATAAATCTTGGATACATGAGAAACATATGTCTTCTTCCCTTTTGAATGTTGGAAACAAGACCATTGAATACCTAGGCTAACATGTTGAATGGTCTGTTTAAGCACAGTGCACATATAAGAGATGATGTTGTCAATGGAATGTCATTCCAACCAATCTTTCTTTTGGATAGACAGTGTTGGACATAGTGTATCAAAAATCTCATTTCTAAGTCAACCAGTCCTTTGACTATTTGTTTTGCTTCAAACCCTCCTTCATATCCAATATTGGCAAAGAAAGTCATAATGTCATCATTATCAAACTCTATAGGGGAGTTGGCATCATCACCAAACTGTAGACACTGTCTCACAGTTTGTTCTGAAATAACCAAAGTGTGATCATTAGTGATTCTTCCTGAAATAACTTTTGTGCCATCAACCTCTAGTACTTCAGCATTTCCCCAGAATGATCTTATGTAGTTCTTATATATGACTGGTCTGACGGTGATAGCATGAGCTACTCTTGTAGCAGCAATGAATCTGATTATATCCCTTAGTCCTTCTGCTTCTGGGGCATCATGAATAAGAAAGCCACTGACAATGTGGAGTTTACTCCAAGTCAGATTAGCCATATGAAATCTGTAAAAGATATGAATGAATTAGTGAACATTATGAAAATATATCTCAAATGAATATGAATTGAGTTTGAATTGTCAAATTTTGACTTTTCAGGTCAAAATTTAGTGTTTGCATGTTACTGTTACATTAGGTGGTTTGACCTAATCTTGATTTTAAATGATGAACAACTCAAAATTTTGTCTTTTCTGTAAGAGTTGTAATGATGTTCATTGTGTTTCAAAAGTTTTACATTCCAAACAGTTGATTAGGTTTCAACATTGTCATGGAATTGTCTCCCTTGTTCATTGATGTCTGAGTTATACATTGAACTAAAGTAAATCCTTGTTATTTACACTGACATTGGTTTTAAGAAACTATGTCATTCATGTAAATCCATTATTCTTGAGTGTATTCTAAGAATTTCTTAAAATTAGGGTTTCACGACTCAACATTTTGTTCGACTGTTGAAGGTTTTTTAGATTCTGATAATCACCTTATGTTTGTCAACACTTCGATTCAACAGATACTTTGAGATGTTTTGATGAAAGTTTTGAACATAATGATCTTTGATTGAGAAGATTTGAATGTTGAAGAAGAACAGTATATGAACACTCGTCACACTATAAAAAGTTCACTCAAAATTTGAAAAGTAATAAATGACTCACATTAAATGAGTATTTATAGTACTTCTCATAATTTTCACAAAATTTTACAAGTGCTGAAAAGTTCTATACTGTAGCAAATGCGCATAGAGAATTTCTGTGTGCGCATTTACTGTAGCAAATGCTGATGAACAAATTAACTGTCAGCATTTACTGTAACAAATGCGGGTGAACAAGTTAACTTATCAGCATTTACTGTAGCAAATGCGGTAGAACAAATTATTTGTCCCCGTTTACTGTAGCAAATGCGGGAGAACAAGTTGACTTTATCAGCATTTACTGTAGCAAATGCGGGAGAACAAATTAATTGTCCGCATTTACTGTAGCAAATGTGGAAGAACACTTTGCTGTCCGCATTATTTTTACTTGTACAAAAACTGTTACCCGCATTGGTTAAATGACGGTTACCTTCACCCGCATTAACCAATGCTCTAACCCGCATTAAATTTTGAACTTGTCAAACATTAATGTAGTTGCAGTGGACGATTCTGATTGGTTTTGCACAGCTGTTTCTGATTTTATGAAGATAACTCTGCATCGTTGGTGCTTTATGAAGATTTAGCAGATTCTGAGATTGTCTATTCTTGCTTGGGTTGACTTCAAACAATGTCGCCAATCACTTCACACAATCACTTGTATGACTGATTTTGGGCCTTGTGCATCTTCTGAAGCAGTTTATGGTGTAATTTCCATACAGACACAATCACTTCAAACAATGTCGCCAATCTTATGTTTTGCAAATTTCAAGTTTTTGTAAATATTTCCTTTTAAAATTTTACTACTCCCCCTGAAGTTTATATCCATATGAGATAATACTTTACACAAATTTATAAAATTTAAAGACAATATTTCAGAATTTTGATTGTTTTGCTTATCTGTAAATGTAGAAATTTTGTACTATGGTTTGAAAGTTTGGGATCATATCAATCTTATCTTTCATAAGTGCAAGTTGTCATGAACTTATTGATTGAAGGTATGATTGTCCTCTTAAACTCATTCTTAGTCAATATTATAATGCATATGATTATTATCATGTTTTGATTGAATTAAACATTCAACATGTACCACACACCCATAAGCATAGCAAGATCAACTATCCTCATGTACAGTATGATAGAACTTTTTCACAACTTTCAAAACCCGGTCATTTAAAGTTTGAAATCTCATTCATTTTGGGTAAGAGGGATCCATATTGGGATTCTTTTACCTGATCCTTATTGTTATTTGATCCTCATTGGGATTCTTTTTGCTCTTCACTTTGGAAGGTAATATTTTGTTTTATTTGTCACCCTGATCGGATGTGTTCCTTATTGGGACTCTTTTTGGATCTTGACATCAGCACTAAGTGCTTGTTTCTCCAGGTCTTTACTCAGCAAAACAAAGGAGAAACTTATGTTAATGAGATTCATAAGGTATCATGACCTGGTGTGTTTAGGTTACTACACATGCATACACTTGGATAGGTTAGATACTTACATGCTATGAGATGATGCATTCACTATTGAATGTGATCTTTAGTTTATCATAGCATTTATCTTCTGTTCCAAGTTGAGCCTACCTGCATATCCGGTAAGTCATGTCAGTCTTTCAAGATATTGAATTAAGCACAGTAAATGATATAATGACTGTAATTGTATCCGTGACATCCGTCACCAAAATAGGTACGTTGGCTTTGGCATTAGTTTGAATTTTGACTTTTGACTTTGACTTTCGTCTTTACTTGGACTAAGTCTTGATTTATGGTTCTTTTCTTGTCGGGCCCAAATTTTGGTCTTATGGGCCTACGTTTTTATGATGGGCCTGGAGCCTATATCATTATGTGACTAGTGGGCTTGTCATCGTATGAGGTTCTATGTATTGAGCCCAATCAAGGGTTTTCCTAAAAAGTAAAACACAAAATTACACCAAAACCCAACTAACTCTATATCCATGGGCTTTGCCTAAAGCCGGGTAAATAAACGTAAATTGGTTCAAAAATATAAAGTATCCCAAACTCTAGGGCATGTGATAGCCCGTTGGAACCGTTATTGCACGCCGAATTTGAAATCATGAAAATTGGTCGACTTGCGGGTCGGGACGAGACGGATTACACGAGACGGGCCAAGGGCCCGAAGGCCCTTGTCTTTTCCCTCTTTCGGCCGCAAATGGTAAAGGGGGTATTCCCCTTTTTGCTTGGCCTCATTTTTACAACTTCACTTTTTTTCTTGAAACCCTAGCCACCACTTCACCAAAAATCCTCTCTTCTTCTCTATAACCTATAAAATTCTCTGAAAATCCTCAAGCATCCATCGACTTTTGATAATCAAAACACCCAAGAGCCTTAAACCAAGCAAGATACCTTCGTCTTCGTAGATACGGTAAGCGAAATTCGTGTTTGATGAAGTTTAATCCTTGTTTCACTCAAGATAGATGATAATCATCATCTACACTCGAAATCTTCATCTAATGATCCTTCATTTTTAGTTTTTGGTGCTAGATCGTGAGAGTCTAAGCGTTACGATCGTCGGATTCGCCATTTGGTAAGAAACCCTAATTCTTGGATTTTATGGTAATCGAATCCATGATATTGAGTGGAAATCTTGGATGACCTGCCCTTAATCGAGATTTTGGACCTATAAAACGTTTTGAAATAACTAGAATTGTTCCTTGAAAGTATTGATGTGTTGAACAAATCGAAACAACAAAACTAACAATCTGGGAAGCTTGCTGTCAGAAAAATGGGTCATCTTGTTCGTGTGATAACTTGGTCGAAACACACCCAACTGGGGCAAACTCTGGGTCTAAATTTAAGCCCTTTGAGTCCTCTAACTAACCCAAGTGGTTTCATGTAGTTTCGACATCGTTTGATCCTCCAAACGTAGCAAACAAAACTGAAGGTCAAAACTGACGAATCTGGGCAGCAGATTGGTCTTTATTTTTCGTGTCATAACTTACTCATATTTTGTCAAATGAACCTGATTCTTTTTCTGGATTTAATTTAAATTCTCTTCTTTCAAATGACACCTCGTACGCGATGTTTCGTGGTCGTGTCGATCTCCTAACAGCTTATACAAGACTGATGCCCAATCAGATATGTATGCTGAATTATTTTGTTAAAACTTAAAAATAAGGGTTGGGATTAAATAGTCTAAATTAAGACAAGTTTTGCATATAATATTGATTAAAACTCTTTACAAAAGAATTAAATTAATAAGTGTGACGATGGAAACCTTGATTAATGTTAAGGGCTGGACTAACAGGATTGCACCCATATTAGTCATCGATATTTGATGCTATATTAATCCTTGTGTGAATTATATATATTTAGAGCTTCCTCTGCATGTTGTGGAATTTGAACTGTGACTTTTCAAGGTGAGTTTCACGGCCTCTTTTGATATATTTTACTTGGGGGAAAAGCATGCTCATGGTTTTGGACTATGCCGTGTTTGATTTTCTTTTGAAATATTATATGTGGTTTGGGTCATTGTATGAGTTTTGATATTCAATCATGAGTGTGTACTTGTGCTTGTGCTTGTGCTTCACCTTGTGTACTTGGACGTTATGGAGAGATATTGTTAGTACTAACGGGTTGACACCCCCACCCATGTTGTCGGTATACTAGTCGAGACCGACTTGGCCGGGGCTTGCCCTTGGGTGAATATAATCCTGTTGTGTGCAAATTTTGGAATGTCTTGGACTTGGTTTACATTCGAACTTATGTTGATATCTTGACTGCTATGTATCTCTTTCACATACAATTTTCTATACACGTTTTACACGGCAAAATATTTGTACTTATAAACCTGTGAACTCACCAACGTATGTTGACCTTTTTAGAGCATGTCTTTTCAGGTAATGAAGTCTAGGTGTTTGGCTGTGGACTTAGATGAGACCGTTCCACTAGGAGCACTAGACATTCAAGAGACTTTTGGGACATGTTGTGGATTGTTGGGTTTTATGGATTGTAATTTTGATGATTTTGAGATTTTTATTGTCTGACAATTGTGTTGATTTGTTTCTGTATGGAGCTTTGGTATGATTATGCATTTTGGTATGACATTCTGGTAGTGACTATCCTTGACATGTGTTCCTATGTGTCGGGCGACGTCATGACCCATGTACGGAGAATACCTTTAGATATTCTCTTGAACCCCCAATGTGTTATGACGATCCCGTCCGTCACATCCTCGTGTTTCCGCTTTAGCGAGGGTGTGACAGATTGGTATCAGAGCCATTGGTTATAGAGAATTAGGTGGATTATTCGATCTAGACTATAACCTAAGTACCCGCATGTAGTATGCATAATAGGATTATGTGTACATTATACATGTGAATATTTGTGTTAATTGTTTTGATTTTTGGATTGTCTTGTTGCTTCTTTCTTTTTACTTGTCCTTTTTGAGAAAAGTATTTTATTTTTTATTCTTTTAGGCCATGATTTCTGGTACTCATTCCTTTCCCCCTTCTATTATTGATATTTCTTCTGATTCGGAGAATGAAGAGGCGTCACCTGACCCGCCGAAGCTAGTGAAGCAAGCAGTAGCGGTGCGTGGACATAGACCGTTGACGAGGTCTATGACGGGATGCTTTAGGCCATATGGGTTTGGAGCACCCCGGAGAGCACATGCAGTGAGGAACCCATTTCATCATTCAAAGGACGTTAGAGATATTCATGGGTCACCACAGGATTCCCCTAGGTCCGTCAGTAGCTGTGAGAGCCGTGTAGGATCGTTACCGGAGGTGGCTATGCCCCCACCGACTATTCACGATGATGGTGGCAATATACCTGCCCCTCCAGCCTTAAAGGGCAAGCGAGAGTTCGCGCGACGTATGACAGGCGGACTCATTGCTTCCTGCTCGTGGAGTGAAAAGAAGAATTGAATTGGGGACACTCCACACTGCTACTGATTAGCCTTTTTATGATTTTTCTTTTCTTTTCTTAAGTATCTTGACTGTTGATTATTGGGATTAGTATATTTTGACTTTGAGTTTTGACATTGGAATGTTATGGATATTAGGGTTGGATATTATTTAAGTATTTCTATTATGGAATATGGGTGTCGAATTGACAAATTAAGTGCTATCATATACGTGCCTCTTTTCTGGAATAATTCCTAGCCTTATTACTAATGCGATGTTGGGTTATAATTATTTACGGGTTGCTCTATTTTTTTAGAACATGCCGCTAAAAAGAGTTACCCGCAGCTCGGCCCGTGGAGGTGTAGCCCCGAGGGGACGGGGACGTGGTAGAGGTGCTGGTGGCCGTGGTGGGTCCATAGGTGGAAGAGGTCAAGGTGGAACGGACAATGAAAATAATGGGGCTGGTAACCCAGATATCACCACTATTATTGCTCAACAGCTAGTTGAGCTAATTACTACTATTCTTACGCAAGTGAGTAACAACATCTTGAACAATGGGGGCGGTATGGGCGGAGTAAACGGGAATGATAATGGGAATGAAGGGGACAAAGGCAATCATGGAGGTGAAGAAGGAGCGAATGGCGGCGAGGTGTTGATGGAAGCTGGAGATGGTGGGAACGTGAATGTTGTGGGAAATGGTACTGGGGGTAGGGTTGGATGTACCTACAAGGAATTCATAACTTGTAAACTGAAGGAGTTTGATGGAAAGGGCGGAGCTATCGCTTTGACCCGTTGGATTGAGAAGATGGAAACTGTGATGGATATCAGTAACTGTGCTGAGAATCAGAAGGTGAAGTATGCGACGTGTTCATTGGTAGGAAAGGCATTGACATGGTGGAACACCCAAGTTCAGGCTCGGGGTAGAGAGGCAGCTGTGGCCATGACATGGGCCAAATTTAAGGCGTTGGAAGCTGAGGAGTATTGCCCTATGAATGAGATGCAAAAGTTGGAACACTGAGATACTGGTTCTTGGAACACTGGAACCATTCGATGGTAGGGTCGGGTCATGCTGCATATACCGACCGGTTTCATGAATTGGCAAAACTGGTGCCACACTTGGTAACACCCGAGTCGAAGAGAATTAAGCGGTACATCTGGGGTCTGGTACCACAGATTCGTGGCATGGTGACGGCCGCGGCACCCCCAACCATACAAAGTGCAATTTTGAAAGCAGGCACTTTGACTGATGAAATGGTGCGAACTGGAGTTTTGGGAAAGACTGGAGAAAAGCAAAAGAATGTTGGGGAGTCAAGCAGATTGACCAATAGTAAAGTGGATAAGAAAACAAAGGTGGTGAAGGGATATGTTGCTGCGGTGCCTACAAAGAAGGATTATGTTGGTACTCATCCGAAGTGCATCAAGTGCGGCTGGCATCATCCAGTTACAGTGCCATGTACTGTGTGCTACACTTGCCAGCAAGTCGGGCACTTAGCTAAGCATTGCAGGACACTCGTGAATCCAGCGGTGCCAGTCAATGCGGCTAGACTAGCAGGGGCACCACGCGTGTGTTTTGAGTGCGGGAGCCAAGACCATTACCGTAATACTTGTCCCAAGTTAAACAGAGCACCAGGACAGGACCCGAATGCAAGAAATAACAACCAAAATCAAGCATTAGCGATTGGTGAAAATCCTAGACAAGGTAACAATGGTAACCCAGCTCGTGGAAGGGCATTTGTAATCGGTGCCAATGACGCTCGCTAGGAACCACAAGTGGTGACGGGTACGTTTACTTTAAATGAACATTATGCTACAGTTTTATTTGATACGGGTGCCGATAATAGTTTTGTATCATCCGTGTTTGTGAAATTAATAGATATGACCCCTAGTTGTATGGAATCAAGCTATGTAGTAGAATTGGCCAACGGTAACCTAGTAGAGACTAGGGATATAATACGGAACTGCACCTTAACTTTGGGCGATCATGCTTTTAGAATAATCTTATACCTTTTGGGCTTGGAAGTTTTGACGTAGTGGTGGGTACGAACTGGTTAACTGGGAATAGGGCCGAAATCATTTGTAACGAAAAGATTATGCGCATACCCTTATCATGTGGCAAGACACTTGAAGTACATGGGGACAAGATTGTCACCACCAAGACAGGTAGATTTTCGAATCGATTTGATACTGGATGCAGTGCCTGTGGCTAAGGCTCCTTATCGACTAGCCCCGTCAGAAATGCAAGAACTGTCTAGTCAGCTCCAGGAGTTGCTAGACAAGGGTTTCATCCGACCAAGCCATTCACCGTGGGGAGCGCCAGTGCTCTTTGTTAAGAAAAAGGATGGATTATTCAGAATGTGTATAGATTATAGAGAATTGAACAAGTTAACTATTAAGAATCGTTACCCCTTGCCAAGGATAGATGATCTATTTGATCAACTTCAAGGGGCGACCTATTTCTCGAAGATTGATCTTCGTTCCAGATATCATCAGTTGAGGGTGCACGAGGACGATATACCAAAGACGGCTTTTAGGACGCGTTATGGGCATTATGAATTCTTGGTTATGCCTTTTGGGCTAACAAATGCACCCGTGGTATTTATGGATCTAATGAATAGGGTGTGTAAACCCTATCTGGATAAATTTGTTATAGTATTCATTGACGACATTTTGATCTAATCAAGGAAGAAAGAGGATCATGAGGGACACTTGAAAGCAATCTTGGAGTTATTGGGAAGAGAGTAGCTCTATGCCAAACTCTCCAAGTGTTAGTTTTGGCTGCGAGAGGTGAAATTTCTTGGGCATGTAGTGAATGAAAAAGGAATTCATGTGGATCCTGGAAAGATCGAGGAAGTGAAAAATTGGGAGGCGCCTAAGACGCCTTCAGAGATAAGACAATTCCTTGGGTTAGCAGGTTACTATAGGCGATTTATCGCGAACTTCTCAAGGGTTGCACAACCACTTACGCAATTGACGCAGAAGGATAAGAAGTTCAAATGTGGTGCTAAACAAGAGGACGCATTTAATACATTGAAAAATAAGTTGTGTAATGCACCGATATTGGCACTCCCTAAGGGTTCAGACGGATTCGTTGTGTATTGTGACGCGTCGCATAAAGGTTTAGGTTGTGTTCTCATGCAAAAAGATAAAGTGATTGCATACGCGTCATGAAAACTTAAAAATCATGAGAAGAATTACACCACCCATGACCTGGAGTTAGGCGCGGTGGTCTTTGCTCTTAAGATCTGGAGGCACTATTTGTATGGTACAAAGTGTGTCATTTATACCGACCACAAGAGCCTCCAGCACATTTTTGACCAAAAGGAATTGAACATGAGACAGCGTCGATGGATGGAATTGCTTAGTGATTACGACTGTGAAATCCGGTACCACCCGGGTAAAGCAAACATAGTAGCAGATGCTTTAAGTCGAAAGGAAAGAGTCAAACCTGTACGCATCCGGGCCCTACAAATGACCATTCATTCGGATATTAAGACTCATATTATTGCTGCTCAAGTCAAAGCAATAAAGGAAACAAACGTACAGAGTGAAGGGTTGAGAGGACTAGACCGACAGTTCGAACAAAAGGATGATGGAGGGTTATACCTTATTGGTAGGATTTGGGTACCCATTACGGGGAATGTTCGGGAAATCGTATTGGATGAGGCACATATGACGAGGTATTCGGTACACCCTGGTGCGGATAAAATGTACCACGATCTTAGAAATATATACTGGTGGCCCGGAATGAAGAGGGATATAGCGGTATATGTTAGTAAGTGTTTAACGTGTGCGAAGGTCAAGGCAGAACATCAAAGACCATCCGGTTTATTGCAGCAACCTGAAATCCCTGAATGGAAGTGGGAGAATATTACGATGGACTTTATTACAAAGTTACCAAGGACTAGTAGTGGGCATGATACGATTTGGGTTATTGTGGATCGAATGACCAAATCTGCACATTTCTTGGCTATACGTGAAGACTACAAAAAGGAAAAGTTGGCAAGGATCTATATCTGTGAGATTGTGTCTAGACATGGGGTACCCGTGTCAATCATATCTGATCGGGACGTACGATTCACATCCCGATTCTGGCAATCCTTACAGAAGTCACTGGGGACACGTCTTGACATGAGTACTGCCTATCACCATTAGACCGATGGTCAGAGTGAGCGTACAATTTGGAATTTGGAAGACATGCTGAGGGCTTGTACGATTGACTTTGGCGGTAACTGGGACACTCACCTTCCATTGGTGGAGTTTTCATACAATAATAGTTACCATACGAGTATTGGATGTGCACCATTTGAGGCATTGTATGGGCATAAGTGCAGGTCGCTAGTGTGTTGGGCAGAGGTCGGGGAAAGTCAGATGATTGGACCCGAGATTATACAAGAGACTACCGACAAGGTGTTTCAGATAAGGGATAGATTGAAGGCAGCCCATGACCGTCAGAAAAGTTATGCTGATAATCGAAGGAAGCCATTAGAGTTCACCGTTGGGGATAATGTTCTATTGAAAGTGTCGCCTTGGAAAGGCATTATTCATTTTGGCAAGAGGAGCAAGTTAGCACCGAGATACGTTGGTCCGTTCAAGATTATTGAACGAATTGGTCCTGTTGCATATCGACTGGAATTGCCGCAAGAGTTGAACGGCATACATAACACGTTTCATGTTTCAAATCTCATGAAGTGTCTCGCTGATGAGACGCTGCATGTGCCATTCGAGGAAATTCAAGTGGATGAAAAACTTCGATTCGTCGAAGAACCATTAGAGATCATGGACCGGGAAATAAAGATGTTGAAACGAAGCAAGATCCTGATTGTGAAGGTAAGATGGAACTCAAGGAGAGGCCCTGAGTTTAATTGGGAAAGAGAAGACGGAATGAGGATTAAGTACCCTCACCAATTTGCGGATGGCAGTGCAGTTGATGACTCTAGTTGAATTTCGGGACGAAATTCTTTCAACTGGGGGATACTGTGACATCCATCACCAAAATAGGTACATTTGCTTTGGCATTAGTTTGAATTTTGACTTTTGACTTTGACTTTCGTCTTTACTTGGACTAGGTCTTAATTTAAGGTTCTTTTCTTGACAGGCCCAAATTTTGGTCTTATGGGCCTAAGTTTTTATGATCGGCCTGGAGCCTATATCATTATGTGACTAGTGGGCTTGTTATCGTATGAGGTTCTATGTATTGAGCCCAATCAAGGGTTTTTCTAAAAAGAAAAACACGAAATTACACCAAAACCCAACTAACTCTATATCCATGGGCTTTGCCTAAAGCCTGGTAAATAAACTTAAATTGTTTCAAAAATATAAATTATCCCAAACTCTAGGGCATGTGATAGCCCGTTGGAACCGTTATTGCGCGCAGAATTTGAAATCATGAAAATTGGTCGACTCGCGGGTCGGGACGAGACGGATTACACGAGACGGGCCAAGGGCCCGAAGGTCCTTGTCTTTTCCCTCTTTCGGCCGCAAATGGTAAAGGGGGTATTCCCCTTTTTGCTTGGCCTCATTTTTACAACTTCACTTTTTTTCTTGAAACCCTAGCCACCACTTTACCAAAAATCCTCTCTTCTTCTCTATAACCTATCGAATTCTCTGAAAATCCTCAAGCATCCATCGACTTTTGATAATCAAAACACCCAAGAGCCTTAAACCAAGCAAGATACCTTCGTCTTCGTAGATACGGTAAGCGAAATTCGTGTTTGATGAAGTTTAATCCTTGTTTCACTCAAGATAGATGATAATCATCATCTACACTCGAAATATTCATCTAATGATCCTTCATTTTTAGTTTTTGGAGATAGATCGTGAGAATCTAAGCGTTACGATCGTCGGATTCGCCATTTGGTAAGAAACCCTAATTCTTGGATTTTATGGTAATCGAATCCATGATATTGAGTGGAAATCTTGGATGACCTGCCCTTAATAGAGATTTTGGACCTATAAAACATTTTGAAATAACTAGAATTATTCCTTAAAAGTATTGATGTGTTGAACAAATCGAAACAACAAAACTAACAATCTGGGCAGCTTGCTGTCAGAAAAATGGGTCATCTTGTTCGTGTGATAACTTGGTCGAAACACGCCCAAATGGGGTAAAATCTGGGTCTAAATTTAAGCCCTATGAGTCCTCTAACTAACCCAAGTGGTATCATGTAGTTTCGAAATCGTTTGGTCCTCCAAACGTAGCAAACAAAACTGACGGTCAAAACTGACGAATCTGGGCAGCAGATTGGTCTTTATTTTTCATGTCATAACTTACTCATATTTTGTCAAATGAACCTGATTCATTTTCTGGAGTTAATTTAAAGTCTCTTCTTTCAAATGACACCTCGTACGTGATGTTTCGTGGTCGTGTCGATCTCCTAACAGCTTATACAAGACTGATGCGCAATCAGATATGTATGCTGAATTATTTTGTTAAAACTTAAAAATAAGGGTTGGGATTAAATAGTCTAAATTAAGACAAGTTTTGCATATAATATTGATTAAAACTCTTTACAAAAGAATTAAATTAATAAGTGTGATGATGGAAACCTTGATTAGTGTTAAGGGCTGGACTAACAGGATTGCACCCATATTTGTCATCGATATTTGGTGCTATACTAATCCTTGTGTGAATTATATATTTTTAGGGCTTCCTCTGCGTGTTGTGGAATTTGAACTGTGACTTTTCAAGGTGAGTTTCACGGCCCCTTTTGATATATTTTACTTGGGGGAAAAGCATGCTCATGGTTTTGGACTATGCCGTGTTTGATTTTATTTTTAAATATTGTATGTGGTTTGGGTCAATGTATGAGTCTTGATATTCAATCATGAGTGTGTACTTGTGCTTGTGCTTGTGCTTCAACTTGTGTACTTGGACGTTATGAAGAGATATTGTTAGTACTAACGGGTTGACACCCCCACCCATATTGTCGGTATACTAGTCGAGACCGACTTGGCCGGGGCTTGCCCTTGGGTGAATATATCCGGTTGTGTGCAAATTTTGGAATGTCTTGGACTTTGTTTACATTCGAACTTATGTTGATATCTTGATTGCTATGTATCTCTTTCACATACAATTTTCTATACATGTTTTACACGGCAAAATATTTGTACTTATAAACCTGTGAACTCGCCAACGTATGTTGACCTTTTTAGAGCATGTCTTTTCAGGTAATGAAGTCTAGGTGTTTGGCTGTGGACTTAGATGAGACCGCTCCACTTGGAGCACTAGACATTCAAGAGACTTTTGGGACATGTTGTGGATTGTTGGGTTTTATGGATTGTAATTTTGATGATTTTGAGATTTTTTATTGTTTGACAATTGTGTTGATTTGTTTCTGTATGGAGCATTGGTATGATTATGCATTTTGGTATGACGTTCTGGTCGTGACTATCCTTGACATGTGTTCCTATGTGTCGGGCGACGTCATGACCCATGTACGGACAATACCTTTAGATATTCTCTTGAACCCCCAATGTGTTATGACGATCCCGTCCGTCGCATCCTCGTGTTTCCGCTTTAGCGAGGGTGTGACAGTATCATTTCCCAAAGAAGTACAAATCATGAACTATAACAAAAATTGATTTCTTTTTGTAATTTTGTGAATTTTTTTTGATGTTTTTGTAAATTTTTATTTCTACTCAAGGTTAATCATGTCGATTGATTGGACTAAGAATTCAAAAAGACTTGGGTCAAATGCCTTAGTAAACAAATCAGCTAGCTGATTGTCTGTGTTAACCTAAATCAGCTTGATTAAACCTTTTTCAGCACAGTCTCTCAAAAAGTGATATCTAATTTCAATATGTTTTGTTTTTGAGTGCTGAACTGGATTGTTTGTTATGAAGACAGCAGCAGTGTTGTCAATATGGATTGGTGTTTCCAAGAAATTATAACCATAGTCAAGAATCTGGTTTTGAATCCAGAGAACTTAAGAACAACAAGCTGATGCTGCAATGTATTCAGCTTCAGCTGTCGATATAGAAACATTGGTCTGTTTCTTGCACTGCCATGACACCAGTCTAGGACCAAGAAATTGACAACTGCCAGATGTGGACTTTCTGTTGAAATTGCATCCCCCGAAGTCACTGTCCGTGTATGCATAGAGATTGAAGTCTCCTTCCTTAGGATACCATAATCCAAGAGCAGGTGTGCCCTTAAGATATCTAAATATCCTCTTGACTGCATTCACGTGAGATTCCTTAGGATCTGCCTGATATCTGGCACAAACACAAACACCAAACATAACGTTAGGTCTACTGGCTGTTAAATACATGAGTGAACCAATCATGGATCGATAAAGAGTCTGATCCATAGATTTGCCATCTGTGTCTGGACCAATCTTCACTTTTGTATCAACAGGTGTTCTGATGGACTGACAGTCTGCAAAGTGAAACTTCTTCAACATGGATTCCACATATTTTGACTGGTTGATGAAGATTCCAATGGATGTTTGTTGTACTTGAAGACCTAGGAAAAATGTGAGTTCCCCCATAGCACTCATCTAAAATTTTGAATGCATAAGATCTTCAAAGTCTTTGCAGAGTTGTTTGTTGGTGGAGCCAAAGATGGTATCATCCACATAAATCTGGACAAGCAGCATCTCATTCCGTTTTCTCTTTCTGAATAAAGTCTGATCAATCTTTCCTCTTTCATAACCATTGTCAAGAACAAAGGATGACAGAGTCTCATACCATTTCCGAGGGGCTTGATGTAAGCCATTCAAAGCTTTGTCAAGCTTGTATACTCTGTGAGGGAAATCAGGATCCTCAAAGCCTGGCGGTTGATTCACGTAGACTTCTTTAGAGATCTTTCCATACAAAAATGCACACTTTGCATCCATTTGATAAACTGTGAATTTCATGGATGCAGAGTACACAAGAAAGAGTCGTATGGCTTCTAATCTGGCAACAGGAACAAACACCTCGTCATAATCTATTCCTTCTTCTTGTGTATAGCCCTGTGCTACCAACCTTGCTTTGTTTCTGATGACAATCCCTCTGTCATTAGTCTTGTTTCTGTATAGCCATCTAGTGCCGATAGGGTATTGACCTTCGGGAAGATCCACCAGTTTCCATACTTCTTGTTTCTTGAATGGTAGCAATTCTTCCTGCATTGCCTCAATCCAGCTATTGTCTTGAAGAGCCTCTTTAATGTTTTTCGATATAGTTTGACACAGAAAACAAGAAAACAAACAGATGTTTGCAATACTTGATTTGCTTCGTGTCACCCGCTCGTCTAAATCACTAATAATATTGGACACTGGATGATTCTTATGTGTCCTGGTAATTGGAATCAAATCACCAGCAATGGACATATCAAGATTGGAGACATTCAGATCATTTTGGTGAGAGGCATCTTGTGGTGTTGATGTAGGAGAATGATGAAAGGAATCAGAAGGTTTAGCGTCTTCAGCTTCAGCAGTACTTTGGATACTTTCATCATTTGAATTTCTTTTGTTTTCAACTGGAGCACATGCTGGTTCAGGGTTTCTCACTTCAGTTGATGGTTCAGCAGAAGTAGAAGGCATTGAGCTATGATCAGCCTTAATTGAAATATTTTGATGTGGAATAACCGATCTCACAGGATCAGCTTATAGTGGCACTTCCTTATTAGCTTGATCAACAGAAGAAGGTGGAATCATAGGAAAATCAGTCCTTCTATCCACTGAGCTAGAGGATCCTGCATTTGACAAGTTAAACTGATCAAAAGATCTTGTAAACGAGTCAATATCAAACAACCAATCAAGACCGTTTGATGATTTGGGAAAAGAGTGCTCATTGAATTGAATGTTTGTTGATTCATCAATGATGTTTAATCTAGGATTAAACACCATAAAAGCCTTTGAAACAGAGGAATATCCCACAAAGAATCCCTCATCAGACTTAGGAGCAAACTTTCCAAAATGGTCTCTGGTGTTCAATATTGAAACCGGACATCCAAATGACTTCAAAAATCCAATAAATGGTTTTTTGTGAAAAATAAGTTCATAAGGAGTTTTATTGTTTTCTTTAATAATCAGAGTTCGATTTTGCACAAAACATGAAGTGTTGACAGCTTCTGCCCAAAATGTAATGGGCAGTTTTGCATCTGCCAGCATTGTTCGTGCTGCTTCAATTAGTGTTCTATTCCTCCTTTTAGCCACTCCATTTTGTTATGGAGTCCGAGCTGCACTGAATTGATGAACAATGCCTTTGTGTGTGCAAAATGAACTAAGATCCTCATTTTTGAACTTTGTCCCGTTATCACTTCTAATTGATTTTACTTTTAAATCAAGTTGATTTTCTATTTTTGTGATAAAATCTTTTATTATTTGGGACGCCACGTTTTTATGAAGCAAAAAGAAGACCCATGTAAATCGTGTAAAGTCATCTATGATCACCAAACAATAGTGCTTCTTTCCAATACTCATGACATGAGTTGGATCGAAGAGATCCATATGAAGTAACTTCAAAGGAGAAATGTTTGTGTTCACAAGCTTTGGCTTATGAGAGGATTTATGTTGTTTTCCTTTAAGACATGCAGTACAGTGATCAACAAAATGAAATTCTTTTTGAGGTAGACCAATTACATGGTTTCCTTTGACCAATCTTCATGTTTGTAAAGTTTGTGTCTCCTAAATGTCTATGCCAAAGTTGTGACTCATCAAAAGATGCTTTAGCCAAAAGACATGTCTCTTCAGACGGATGAGCAGAATTAAGGTTCAAGACAAAGTTGTTATTCTTCCTCGGTGTCTTCAAGACAACCCATTTTAGGAATGTAAAATCCTGGTTTCAGAATGTAGCAATGAGTGTCTGTGAAGTGAGTGGAATATTTCTTATCACAGATCTGAGACACGCTGAGCAGATTGAAGTTCAGTTGCTCATAGTAGTTCACTTTATCAAAGCTCAGCAGTCCATTTGTCACAGAACCTTCTCCTGTAGATCTACCACCATGTGAATCTCCTCCAAATGGTACAGTAGTTCCTTGAATATGCTTGAAGTCATGAAGGAGGGAACTGTCTCCAGTCATGTGTCGGGAGCATCCACTTTCCACGTACCATAAGCTATTAGACCTATATGAATGACCCTACAAGCACAAAAAGAACTAGTTAGAATGAGGAATCCAAGCCATAATGGTCTTGGGTTGTCCTTTTGCATCAATCACTGTTACCTCTTGATATTTTCCTCTTGTTTGAGTTTTAGAGGAGGATGATTTCAGCACTTTTCTATTACTTCTTTAAGGTTTGATTTCATCAATTTCATCTGATGTGTTAGAAGAGTATACAAATCTTTCCTTTTGATTTTTGTGTAAAGGTTGAACAGATTTTTGCTTGTCAGTAATCACTTTAATTTTATATTTATGATGAGAATTCAGTGATTTGTTCAGGTTTGTTGGACTTTTGTGTCTGACCTTGTCAGTTGGAACTGATGAAATGGGCTTGTTTTGTGAAATTTTCAATCCTTTGTGATTAAAATAACAATCAATTGTATTGTGATTGGTCATATCACATAATGAACAATATTTGTTAAAATGACATTTTTTCGTTGAGTGATTGTTCATGTCATAGATAGAGCAGTACTCAGTGAAGTAGCACTTATCTGTATTGTGATTGGTCATATCACATAATTCACAATACATTTGATTGTCTTTTAATCTTGATGGAGAAGTCATATCAGTCTTTGGGGTGCCAACAGATTGTTTCATAATTTTGACTTGCTTTGTTTTTGTGAACTGATACTGCTTCTTTCTGTATTGCCTTATTTCCCTATCGAATTGTTCTACATATTCTTCGTTGAAAATATCAAACCCAATTCCTTATCTGATATTTCATGAAGATGGTGAATCAGATTTCACTTTAGATTTTTGTACAAAAGTGGTTTTCCCTTTGCTGACTAATGGAACTTTGGTTTTATCCTTGAATTTCAATGAAACCTTATCTAATTCGCTTGAATTTTTTGGAGATATGATCTCATAATCAGATCTGCTTTCAGCAGATGGTTTCACTGAGCATTCAGCGATGTGATTCACTTTAAGATTTTATGGAACAAATTTTATAAAAGGCATAATTGATTTGACTGGGCTCTTTGGTTTCTTGATAACCACAGGTTTGTCTGAGCACTCTTTGATTTTGATAGGATGACCCAATCTGATTTTATCCTCATCGGTTTCAATGTAAACACCTGGTTTGTTTTGAGGATTTGTTGTTTGAGAAATCATTGCTTTGGTTTCAATAATTTTAGATTCTTTTGTATCTGATTAAGTAAGTGACTCAGGCATAAAAGTGTAGTTATCATTATATGGAGGAGGACAAGTTTTGTATCCTATCCCAATCATATCTTTAGCCTCCTTTTGAGACACAAGTAACTCTTGTAGCTTGACAGATAAGAGCTGAAACATTTCAAGTTTCACTTCAGTGACTGGTTGCTCAGCTTTTGATTTGATCAACAATTCAGTTAACCTCTCATTTTCAGCCACAAGTGTGTACTTTTCACCATGGAGTGTTTCCATGTCAGATAACAGAGATTTGATTTTAACTTCATAAATTCTCATTTCTTGTTTTAACATCTCTGATTTCACCTTTTCTTCTCTTATTTTATTAGCCAATTTGTGATTGTGTTCCCTATACCCCTGTACTTCTAGAACACATTTTTCAAAACATAAATTAGATTTTACCTCAGATGGCATTGGAGTTGGTCCATCTTTGATATATGCCATAAGTTCATGATTCTGAAACTGTGGTTGGACTTCCTCAGCATACAAGCTCCAATCACAAACTCCATCTTGTCTGATGACAAGTGCATTGGAATTTTGTTGATTACTTCCTTGAGATTGATGAGTCAGCAGAGGTTGTCTTTGCTGAATTGGCTGTTGCTGATTCTGCTGCTGGTGTAGATGAGAGTTGCTTGATTGAAAGTTGGTATTATGTTGAGATGAAGGTTGGCCATGTGTGGGTCTTGGAAAATTGGTGTTGCTTCTCCTGGGAGAATTACATTCTTGAGAGAAATGACCGGTCATTCCACAGTTAAAGCACTTAACCTTGGATTTGTCATACCCCAGCTTGGTATTCTCATCAAGACTCAGTTTCTTCCCTTTACGAAAGAACTTCTTTGCTCTCATGGCAATCATGGCCATCTGCCATTTTAGATCCATTTCTTTAACATCATCAGGATCCATCTCTTCCAGATCCTATTGAATCAAGTGTGCTGATGTGAGTCTCCCCATAAGATAGGCTTCAAAGCTAGCAACAAATGCATTGTAAATAGCCTTCTGTTCTTCAGATATTTGATCATTGGGTATACTGCAGGGTGTTGCTGTGGGCTGAGCAGAAGAAGAGGGTTTATGTTGTTGAGCAGCACAGAATCCAGTTGTCTTTGAATGGTCACCAGATGAAAGAAAGTCATCTTCTTCAATCATAAATGCATTCTCAACAGAATGAGTTTCTGATGGAAACTTGTAAGCCTCAATGACTTATGGTCCATTGAGATTTCTACTCCTTTCATCCAGCTCCAGAGCCTCAATTTTTGCAATCATGATATCCAAGCTAGTACTCTCCAAATCAAGGGTATTCTTTAACATAGTGACATTTTGTTTCCAGCTTTCTGGTAAACTGTGCAGCATTTTCTTATTCATTTCCTTTTCTTTGTAATTGACCCCCAGGATTTCAAGATCATTTACTAGTTGAACAATCTATGAAGTTGTCTTGAAATTGACTCTCCTTTGGTGTGATGAAAAGTTTCATATTGGTTTATCAGCTTATCCTTGTTAATTTCAGTCACTTCACTACTTCCTTCACACATGATCTATAGAGCATCCCAAACCCCATTAGCAGTTCCATATTTTTCTAATCTTTTCAGAACATCCATTTTCAGTGCTTGTGTAAGGATGGAATAAGCTCTAAGATCAATCTTGATTTTCTTATATTCTTCTTCATCAAGATTTAAACTAGGATCCTCAATGGGAATTCTTGTAGTTTTGTACAGAGCAGCTTGATCAGCATTTAGAGACAGTGGAATGTACGGACCTTTGTAAATAGATATCCAGTAGTCAGGATCTACACCTGTAATGTAGTTTCTGAAATGAATTTTCCACTACTTAAACTCCGATTTGTGTTTAAGCAGAGGAGGTTTAGAAGCATGCCCAATTTCAGAAAGATTGTGAGAATCCATGTTAGATAAACTGAATTTAACTTGGTTGAGAAGGTTTTAAGTTGATTTTAAAGTTCGAGCAGTGAGTTGTTCTCTGAATTTTCTGTTCACAGTCTTTACCAGATCTGTTAAGTTCAGATCTGTTAGCACAAAGGAGTTCTAAGTTTTTGTTGTTTGTGTGAGGGAAGGTTCGTCAACAACAGATCTGTATTGTTACCACTTCTTGGTGTTCGATTTCAATGTGTATGTTTATCAGAAGTATAAATCTTGCTGATAAACAACTCAGTCTACAGTTCAATCAATTTTCACACACAATCTGAAATGATTGTGTGATGAATTCAAGAGCCGAGGCTCTGATACCAATTGACTGGGTTTGAGAATGATATTTTCGATTGATGTGACTCAACCTAGGATCGAATATGCAGACCAAGTCAGTAATATA
The DNA here is from genome assembly GCA_025506505.1 of Flaveria sonorensis. Classification (NCBI taxonomy): domain Eukaryota; kingdom Viridiplantae; phylum Streptophyta; class Magnoliopsida; order Asterales; family Asteraceae; genus Flaveria; species Flaveria sonorensis. The sequence goes on along the minus strand of CM046436.1, from coordinate 29,056,113 downwards.
GTCGCGGAATTACTATATTACAGAACAGTTGAAACTGAAATAAATGTGAGTGAATGAAGCACATGAACACCAAAGTCAAAGATGTATAATAATAATGTTATAACTGTTGAAGTTGAAAACCTTACAAAGTTAGGGTAAGAAACCCTATTTATAGGCATACACATTTCCTGTACAAAAGACTAAACTACCCTGATCTATACATGAGAATATAGTCTAAGTACAAAATAAACATAAACATTTGTAAGTTGTTCATCCGCATTAGTTCATGCGGATGAACATGTCTTCATCAGCATTTGTTGTCTTGTCATCAGCATTAACTTAGTTCATCCGCATTAGTTTATGCGGGTGAACAAGTCTTGTCAGCATTTCTTCATTTGTTCATCCGCATAAACTAATGCGGGTGAACAAGTCTTATCAGCATTTCATTTGTTCATCCGCATAAACTAATGCGGGTGAACAAGTCTTCAGCATTTCTTCTGTCTTCATCCGCATTAGTTAATGCTGGTGAACAAATAATTGTCAGCATTTGTTCACAAGTCATCCGCATTAACAAATGCGGGTACTTCACACTTAGCTGTTTCTTGTCTTTTGTTCGTCTGTAAATAAGTTTTCTGTTGTGATGTTTTCCAACCAGAACAACCTTCAACCACCTCTTAAGTTGGCAAGTATGATCCTTTCAGGGTCTAACAGGTTCTTTATCAGTCAATATAAGTATGTCAATGACATCTTAGAGAGATTTGAGATGAACGATTATAAGCCAGCCAAGACACCTATACCCAGAAATCACAATCTTTGTCCTGATTCCAAGGAGGCGTATAATGATCAGCATCAGTACAGGATAATTATTTGGTCTCTGAAGTATCTCATTGCAAGTAGACCTGATATCATGTTTGCAACTTGCATCTGTGCAAGATATCAGGCTGCTCCAAAGGTGTCTCACCTAATTGCTGACAAGAGAATCCTTAGATACCTCAAAGGAGCTCCCAAACTAGGCCTCTGGTATCCCAAGAATAGGGATTTTAACCTTTATGTTTAGACGGACAGTGATTATGGTGGCTGCAACATCAACAACAAATCAACATCAGGAGGATGTCAATTTCTTGGTGGAAGAATCATCTCCTGGCAATTCAAGAAGCAATCATGTGTATCCATATTTATTACTAAGGCTGAGTATATTGCTGCTGCAAGCTGCTATGCTCAACTGCTTTGGATTCAGAATTGATGCTGGATTATAGTTTTAACTTCATGAAGACCCCTATCCACATAGATAATAAGAGTGCCATATCTATCACAGAAAATCCAGTCAAGCACCCCAAGACAAAGCATATTGACATCAGGTACCATTTCATTCGAGATATTGATGAGAAAAATCTAATCAAACTAGTCAATGTCAATTCAAATGAACAATATGTTGATTTGTTCACCAAAGCCTTTGATGAAAAAAGATTCAAGTATTTAATTACAGCTATTAGGATGATTAACATTGACTAGTCTTTCTCTTTTGAAAAACCTTTGTAAATGTGTCTTGTCTATGTTGTCTATATATACAATCTATGCCCTATAACAAAAAGGTTTTCTTCAAAATTTCTCTAAGTATGAATTCTTCTAAAGAGAAATTTACCCTCGGAAGAGATTTTATCTATCTTCCAAAGGCAACTTCCTATGCATAAATATTCTCTTCCGAAGAGTTTTTAGCCTCAAAAGAACATTTGATCATAGATCAAATCTACTTCCGAAACTTACTAACTTCTTTCCTTGGAAGAAGATTGTACTCTTAGAAGCAAACTTGTCATTGAGACATAGTTTGCTTTCGGAAGTAAAAATGGCTTTGGAAGACAATATTAAGAAAAATAATTGTTTTCTCTCTGAAGCAATTTTACCATCGTAAGAAAACTTTTACTGTGTAACAGAAATCTTTGGACCCCACTCTGTAGAAAGTAAGATTTTTTGATGATTGTAGGAATATTTTAAACGGTTTATCTTACCGCCCTTGTCGAATCGAAACCTAAACTGTCATTTCACCTTATCAGTTTGGCTTTTTACCCCCCCATTTAAAAACTTCCGACTCACTTTCTTTACTTTCTTTACCACTGCAAAAGCCCCAAATTTCCATTATCCTCTTCACTCACTCTCAAATTCCTTCAATCAAACAGCACTCCCTTAACAATGGCCTTGAATCCTCAACATAACCAGGTCGCCATCCATGATTCTTCAAAGGATGTCGATTTTGCCCGTATTGTCAACTTTATATCACAATAGATATACTTCACTACCCTCATTGTTAACCCCATCATTTGCTCAAACCATATTACTAAATTCTGGGCCAATGGTCGATCGAGAAGATTAACGATGAAAGGGCCAACAGATCGAGGATCTGCGAGCAGAAGATCACAATAACTAAATCAACCATCAAGGAACATTTGGAGCGTCATGATTAGGGCGCCCCTATTGAATTCCCCAAATCTGAGTTGGAGAATACCTACACTCAAATGGGATATGGCAGTGATGTGAGCAGGTCTACGGTCTATAAATTTAACTTCTCCTGCAATTGGAAGTTCTTGCTACACATCGTCCTGCACTGCCTATCCAACAAGTCCGGGGGATGGGATCAAATCCCATATAATGTCCACAAGTTGGTAAAGGGCTTGCGCTTCAAGTACTCAAGATTTGTGCTGAACAACTTAAGAGGCAATCTCACCTGGGATCTATTCTACATGTATCCCCAGTTCATTCAGTACATAATCAATTGTGAGCTAGACCATGACAGACTACAATGTACAGATGTTCTACTGGTCCCTCACATCAGGCCTGGCATCTTCAAAACTCTAAAAAGGTGTCCACAAACTTCACTGGAAGATTTACTGATCTTCTACCAGGTATGCTTGAGCCAACGGCTCCTGGTGACATCCATGCAAGCCAGTAGGTGATGAACCCACACCAGACACCACCACTCCATTGCCAATTACTTCTTCCCACCCAATCAAGATCACCTACACAAGATGCCCCAAACGAACCCTAATCAATCTACTCTGATTGATCAGGTCCCTTATGTTCAAACCAAAGAGGCTAGAGTGGAACTCAGGGCTCCCACTCAGCCTGAGGTCCAACCATCCTCTACCATTGACCTCAATGTCAGTGTTGAGTCTCCTCAGTCTGAATTTGATGAGCCCACAACCCAAGCCATTAGCCCTAAAGGTGAGTCTCAACACTCCCCTAAGCAGCCGAAACGGGACAGCCACATCATTGGCTTAACTGCTATTGCAGAGAAGCCATTAGGTGCTGACCAAGGTCCCGGGTCACTAGTTATAAGTTCTCTATCCTTTATTGACCTATTAACCTAATCTAATAAGGACATTATGTTCCATACGGGCCATGATTTTGATCTACCACACCACTCTCAAGATCAGCTGAGCCCCAGGGAACCTCTAATGTCTAGCCCACATCAGCTAAACCTAACTGAGGTGACTCCAACCGGTGTGGAGGTGCCTCATGCAGGCTCAGCTGCCACTACTGAGAGTGTTTCACTAATGTCCCAAGACAGTGGTAACATCAGTGAGACTGAGTCTACTGGTGGTGATGATGAGCATACTAGGTATGTTATCTCATCTCCCAATGATTCTTCAAAAGAAGATGAGGGTAGTTTAAAACTCACTATCAGAGACTTGTTTGTAAAGTCTCAAACCTTGAATTAAAGGTTAAGACTTTAGAGGACAGGTCTGCCACTCAGCAACTTGAAATTTAACATCTCAAGGCTCAACTAGCTAAGAAACAGATTGAGAAGTCTATTAGGCATGTACCAATTCAAGTTTCTTTAAGTTCTTCCTCCAGCTCTTCTACATCTCAAGATGATGCTACCAAAAAGGGGGAGAACGTATAAAAACAAAGTCATATGAAACCCTGCCTTGCCATCACTACTTCCCTTGATGCCATCTCTTTTTTCTATCCCACACAGCAACATCCTTCAACCATCTTTCCTCAACCACCTCCTATTACCATTCAAGTGGACCGAAGGATGCTTATTGACCATAACAGATATTTAACCAAATTTCTAATAAGCTCCTCCCTTGAACAACCCACCCCTAATGTTTCCATAGCATATTTTAGAGCTGAAGAGCTACAAAGGATGAGTGCACCACCTACCTTTGACGAGGAAGTTGGTCAACCTAAGGTCTCTATTGAACCTGAGATTAACTTCAAAGGGGTAATACAGACTGATGGCTCGGCACCCAACTTAGAAGGGATAAGTAGTGCAGTTCCAATTACTTGCAAAGCAGAAATCCAGGCTGCCAAAGAAATAATTGAACTATCTTCCTTGTATGATGATCTGCTCATCACAGAGGTCATTCTTGACCTGGCCTCTGAGGTCAATAGTGAGGACTTCCTTACAACTCCCATCTCCCAAGTACCACAAGTTCAAACCCCCTCTCCCCAACCTGAAACCTCTAAGCCTGAGTCTCCAAAGGCTGAATCTTACTCTAATCCTAAGGGGAAGAGGAAGCTAACTGCTGAAGAGCTTGTTGAGCAAGAGAGGCTGGAGAAGTTGAAAAAGAAAGGAAGAATTGATACTGGGAAGTTGCTGGCTACAAGTAGCAAAGCAGCAGCAACCGCCCAAGAGAGTGTCAACAACCAGATGAGAGTGGAGGTTATAGACAGGCTCATCAGCTTAGGAGTAAACAAGGAAGATATCCTTCTACTCCCACTTGAGGAGCTTGTAAAGCTGGAGAAGGAAACCTTGCTGCAAGAACAAAAGGAGGAAGCAGCAAGGTGGCCATAGAGGAGGAAGAGAGGAAAAAGAAGGAGGAGGCAATGGAGAAGGAGAGGATGGAGAAAATATCCTTTCTTTGTACTAGAGGCTATTCTTAAAAGGAGCTAGAACCTCATGATTATGATACGATCATGTTCCTTTTTTCACAAAGAGCAAGATCAAATCAGTAAAGAAAGGAAGAAGGTTGCCAGGGAGAAACTGAAGGAGAGAAAGAAGATGGAGGAAGAGGCAAAGCTTGCAGCTGCCAAGAGTGAAGGTGATAAGGAGTGGATGAAAATCTACCTTAAAGCCCATGGATTCACTGGCAGGCAGGTGGGTCCTATGTCCCTAAAGACCCTACCGCAACATGTCAGCGACATCAAGGCTGACATTCGCTTAGGAAGAAGGCAGAAGTTACTCCAAAGGAAAAGTGTTCAGAGGATGGCACCAAAACCAACTCCCAAACTCAAACCCGCACCCAAACCACAACCTATGCCTACACCTTTTCCCTTCCTTATTAAAATTGAGCAAACCACTAAACCTTACACCCCTGGACCCACACCATCAGCCATACCTACACCTTTACCCACTGTCTCTAAACAACCTCCACCACCACCTATCCTTAAACCCAAAACACAACCCCAAAACCCAATCACTACCCAAACCTTCTTCTGAACCATCTAAACCCCTGACCTTAGAAGAGTTCAAGGAGATCAAAAGGAAGCTCATCAACTGCACAACCCTAAGCAAGATCTCTTATGAGGAAGAGTCCATAAAGCTGAAATACATTGATGGCTTTTCTTGTTCCCTCACCAAAGATGCATTGCTTGATCTGCCAAGGGGAGCACTGGACCAAGCTCTCCAACTTTTTGCAACTAACTCAGACACACTTAATGAAGAAGGGAAAAAGTTGAGGAGGAGATTAGTGACTCTGCTAGACACAAGAAAAAGGGACAAGCTGCCAATCAATCCCCTGAATCCTAGAAGCCAAGTTGTCCAGTGGAGGTTTGATGAAGCTATGCATTGCTTTGCTATGGAAAGAGAATGGTCAAGTGAACAGACTTGATACATCTGCTCTGCTACACTCAAGCAGGTTTGATATTGCTGAGTTAGCAGAGAGACCATTCTCCAATCCCTCCAACTCTTAGATAGCCGCTCACATCAGGAATCATTTGAGTAGTCTTCATGTTGAAGAGCTTACAAAGAAAGCCAAGACTAAAGAAGAGTTGAAAAAGAAAGCAGAGGAAGAAGAAAAAGGTGCAACCAGAAAAGGAAGAACATTCTGGTAGATGGTTAAAGGTCCAACTTCAAATCCTATAGTTAGATAGGAATATGACTACAATTCTCATCAACTAACTCTCTTCAGAGGGACGCAACAACGGGTACACATCATCTAGAACAACAGATTGGGACCATTATCTACGGATGATTTATACAAGCTCCTCACCACTACATAAGGGAAGAACAAAGAGACAGACAAATATCTGCTCTCCCTAGTGTTGAAGACATCGAGGAATAGAAGGAAGTGAAGTATTGGTAGCATCAGCCTAGGGGGATTTTGTTGGATCATATGAGGCTGGTGCAACCAAAACAACACTTAAAAGATTTTGAGGTACAATTGAAGTGGTCTTCCAAGGACAAAGCTGATCTTCCAAAGATAAGTCAAAGATCTTCCAAAGCTCAAGGTTGAAGAACTTCTGAAATAAGAATTCAGTCTTTCTAGACCAAGTAGTTCTCCTTTCGAAGTATACAACTTAGAAGATCCTAAAGACAAAGTCTTCTAAAGAATAAAGTCCAGAAGACTTGAAGAAGACTCGGAAGAAGTTGATTCTTCCGAAGTATAAATGGCCTCGCAAGAACTTATTCTTCCAAAGCCATTTAGAAAATACGGATGAAATTTCTTCATCCGTATTTACAAATGCGGGTAGAGGTTGCTCATCCGCATTTACTAATGCGGATGAATATTAGAGAAATACGGATGGGTTAAAGGGATGGGTCCCACCCACTTTTCTCTCACTCTGAAATTTAGTTTCACAGGACGTGCAATATATGATTGCAATCAACCACTCTCTCGGATAACTTACAACACACACAAAAGGTGCAAATTGGTGTTCTTCTTGGTGCTCTCTAGATCGGTCGAAGAGAACAGTGAACAAAACTCGTTCAAGTGAAGAAAATCCTAGCAACCTGGTGTTTTGTTGGAAGCTTGGGGTAGACAAGCTTGAGGCCTCCTACTTTGGAAGCTGCCATTCAAAGATCTTCTTCCTCTGTCCGATTCGAGAGGTAGATCTCTAAACACCCTATGGTTGTTTGTAAGCATGGTTTTTCATATAACGACCATTACGGGTTTTTTTACAGATATATAATTTGGTTTATATATATATTAACTGTAATAAGTTTTTCATTCAAATTCCGCTGCGCTTTTCATTTTATAAGGATAAAATGACTCTGATAAACTTGTGAAAACCCCAACACATGTATGTTAGACACAACAACTTGTTGGTCATTCATCTGCTCCAGATAAGCATGGGTCCAAAATTTGAGAATATGGTCTTCATATATCTCTGCCTTGCTATTATAGCATGAACAAGCCTTGTCTGTCTAATGGCTTGTGTGATAGCTCTATAATTTTCAGCCTTTGGAACATCAGGATTTACGAATGCACAGAGATCACGAGATTATGATCTCTGATAAATACTAAGTTTGCCATATCTGATGAAATTAGCTTAAACTCATGATGAACATGAATAAAAGGTTGATTCCCCCAAGGATCTTTTCAATATCTCACAACTTCAACACACTAACATTATGGTGCTGAAACCCATAATGATAGAGTATGAAATCAGTGTATGTGTGTGTATGGTGTGTGTGCAAGAACACAATGAAAATTAACTGCTTGTTTGTATTGATTTCATTCAAAAGCTTACAAAGGATTAGGGTAGCATGCTATTTATAGCCTATACACATAGCTATATACAATTACTAAACTACCATTATGTAAATGAAAATTACATAAAATAATCCTAAGTCTATATGTCATCCGTTGTGGAGATCAGTTATCCGCTGTGGATGTTTGCTCATCTGCTGTGGAGAAAATCTTATCATCCGTTGTGCATGGTTGTATGATATCCGCTGTGGGATGTTCATCCGCTGTGGATGAACATCCTCTGTGGAATGTTCATCCGCTGTGGAATGTTATCCGCTGTCAGCATATCATCCGTTGTGGGACCTTGTTCATCCGCTACACACACTTAGACAATGATTCTTCATCCGCTGCTAATGATTCTTCATCATCCGATGTGGATCACTATTCTTCCGCATTGGAGCTTTTGTTCATCCGCATTGCAGTACTTCATCCGCTGCGGGTACTTGTCAAAATTTCTTTTATGTACAAACCTGAAATAGAAATTTAAACAATGATTAGTGAATGTTATGATTGTTAATGATGCTAATGTGTTAGTTAATGATTGTTTGAATGTTAGAACACATTTTGTTTGTTTATGTTTGATTATGGTTGATTATGGCAAGCATCATCCTTTAAAGCATTAATCCATTAATGTACTTGTTGAGTCCAACAATACTCCCCCTAATGATGATGTTGCCATCCTTTAATGATTGCTTGTTAATGTTTTGTTTGTTAGAAACAATGTGTGTGTGTTGGTGCTTGTTAATGATTTGTTTGTCAGGAAAATGTGTGTGTGAGTTTGATATGAAAGATTGTACTGATTGTGTGTTATCTCTTAAACTGTTTGATTACATGATTGTATGTTATTGAAATGGTTTGTTTGTTCACAGCGGATGAACATTTGCTCATGCGTTGTGGATCCTTGAAACATCTGATTGTTTGTTCATAGCGGATGAACATCTGTTCATGCGCTGTGGACACATGAAATGTTTTAATGATTGTTCACAACGGATGAACATTTGTTCATGCGCTGTGGACACTTGGATATGATGAGTGAATGTTTACAGTGTATGATTACCTGTGTGCATAAACTATATACACTGGCACTGTTTCTACAACGGATGACTTATGTTAGTCATGCGCTATGGAATGGCACTATATTCACAGCGGATGCCTTACCTACATCATGCGCTGTGAACACTTGTATGTTCACAAGTGCATAGCAGATGTTTGTTTGTTTTGTCTGCGATATACACGGTGTATTTTGCATGTTATGATGGTTACTGTAGCTACAGCGGATGTATGTTTGTGTGTTCGCTGTGACAACAGTTTTTTCAAAAATTTCAGATTTTTGTTTGTTTTGAACTAATGTCTTCTGAAGCATATGTTTGATAAAATTTTCTTCCGAAAGAACATTTTTCTAATGAAACTTGTTTAACTCAAAATGTTTGTTTAAAAAACTTTATTTAAAAATGTATGTTAAAATATCGAATTTTAACATATTCAATATATGGATGAAAAGATATCACTCACAAGCAATATTATGCAATATTGTACATATGTATGTGTGTCAAACTGCTGTGTTTGGGTGTTGGCTTGACTTGGCTTTGTTTAAAACTCAAAATTTAGAAAATTTCATATTTTAAAATATATGAATATGTACAATTCTGCTGCCTTTGATATTTCCATGTTCAATTTCTCCCCCTAAATTTTTGCATAGTTATAAAAATCTTTTACAAAATGACAAAAATTTGTATGTATTTGAGTGAAAATTATCAAAGTCAAATTTGCTTGTTTGTTAATCATTTAGCAAGAGAAGATAGTATCTTACTAAAAATGAATGTTTATCATGTTTTACACATGAATCTTTTGCACATACCATGAGATCATACTAGTCTATAGTTCTCACTGAGGTGTTTGTATGATTTTGAGAATAGATATAGACAAGTACAATATTGATTGTAGATATATTGATCCACTTAAACTCAAGCATGGTATTAACGGTTGATTTAAACAGTGAGTGATTATCATGTTTTGAGTTGATTGACATGAGATGTATGTACCCCACATCTGATTGTATGATTGGTACAACCCTCCTCAAGATATGCTAGAAAGCACTTTTAATACTTATAACCTAGCTACTTAGGAGTATAAATGCTCAATTTGATCCATTGGTTGATCCTCATTGGGATTCTTTTTCACTTCACTTTAGAAGATGATCCTCTTTGGGATTCTTTTGATTCATTCACAAGGAATGTAGTCATGAAGAATTTATTGATTTTTCATCCAAGATGGATGTGTTCCATTTTGGGAATCTTTTTGGATCACAATTTAGGTCATTCAGGTATGTGCTTAGCACAACAGAGAATGCCTAGGTGTACTCCAGGTCTATGATTATCATAACAGAGGAGACACTTGTATGATTAAGCAATTTATAAACTGTTTCACTTGGTGTATTATAGTTACTTTGAAAGCAACCTATATTGGATAGATTAATACTCACCATAAACCAAGATGTGTTGTTGACCACACAATCATGAGAATTTAGTTCTTCACTGTTGTATGTGATGTTAGGTGTCCCATGCTGAGCCTATCCACATATCACACAGAATACAAGTCGGTCTTTATTAGTGGAAAATGACTCAAGTGAAGAATTTAGCTAGTTTACTATCATTTCTCATGAGATGTATGTGTGATTCAATATAACAAATGAATGATTTATATGATTTCTTGATTTTGAAAAAGGTAAATTTGGTGTTAATCATGGACTTTGACAAAATCAAGCATGTTTGATTTTAATGTTTTGAAAAACATTAATTTGGTGATTCATAGTTGATCATACCATGTGACTGAACCAAAAATTCAAATCTTGTTGAATCAAATGGTTTTGTAAAAAGGTCGGCCAATTGATTATCCGTGGGACTTTGATCAACTTGATCAGACCTTTTTCTGAGCAATCTCTCAAAAAATGATATCTGATTTCTATGTGTTTGGTTTTTGAATGTTGAATAGGATTGTCTGTTATAAACATGGTTGCAGAATTATCAATGTGTATGGGTGTTTAACGAATGTTAAAGCCATGGTCAAGTATTTGGTTTTGAATCCATAACACTTGAGAACAGCATGCAGAAGCAGCTATGTATTCTGCTTCTGCTGTTGACACAGAGACATTGGTTTGTTTCTTCCACTGCCAAGAGATCAATCTTTATCCAAGAAACTGACAGCCTCCACTGGTTGATTTCCTGTTGTTGTTGCATCCCCCATAATCACTGTCTGTATATGCATATAAAGAGAAATCTCCATCTTTGGGATACCACAAACCAAGTGCTGGTTTGCCTTTCAAGTATCTAAAGATTCTCTTCACTGCAAAAACGTATGATTCTTTAGGATCTACTTGATATCTTGCACACATGCAAACTGCATACATGATATCTGGTCTGCTTGTTGTAAGATACATCAGTGAAACTATCATAGGTCTGTAAAGTTTCTAGTCAACTGATGTTCCTTCTAGATCTGGTCCAAACTTCAATCCAGTTGCAAATGGTGTCTTGCTTGAAATGCAATCAGCCATGTTATACTTCTTGAGTGTTTGATGCACATATTTGCTTTTATTGATGAAAATTCCTTCTACTGATTGATGAACTTATAGTCATAGGAAGAATGTGAGTTCTCCCATAGAGCTCATCTGGAATTTTGATTGCATAAGGGTTTCAAACACTTTGCAGAGCTGTGTGTTTGTGGATCCAAATATTATGTCATCCACATAGACTTGCACTACTAGCAAGTCTTATTCTTTTCTCTTTAAGAACAATGTTTGTTCAATTTTTCCACGGGTGTAACCATTCTGTAATAGAAACTTTTATAAAGTTTCATATGACTTTCTGGGAGCTTGATGAAGACCATACAGAGCTTTGTCTAACTTGTAGACTCTGTGAGGGAAATCTGGATCTTCAAACCCTGGTGGTTGAGCAATGTATACCTCTTCATCTATCTTACCATAGAGGAATGCACATTTGACATCCATTTGGTAGACAGTAAACTTTTGAGATGAGGCATAAGCAAGGAATACTCGAATGGCTTCCAGTCTTGCTACAGGAGCAAAGACATCATCATAGTCAATGCCTTCCTCTTCAGTATAACCTTGGGCTATAAGCCTTGCTTTGTTTCTTATGACAATCCCTCTATCATCTGCTTTGTTTCTGAATAGCCACCTTATGCCAATTGCATATTGACTTCAGGCAAATCTACCAGCTTCCAAACTTCTTGCTTCTTGAATTGTTGTAGTTCCTCTTGCATGGCTTCTATCCAACTATTGTCCTTTAATGCTTCAGTGATGTTTTTGGGTACAGTTAAGGATAAGAAACAGGAATACAAGCAAATTTTGCTATATCAGATTGACCACGAGTCAATCTGGGGTTGAGGTCACCTATAATGTTTTCTATTGGATGGTCCTTGTGAACTCTAGTGGTTGTAATCTGATCAACATGAATTGTTGAATTAAGATTTGTGATTGTCTAATCATGTGATGATGGTTGAGCAAGAGTATTGGGTAATGTGTGATTGTCTTGTTGAGGAGGTTCAGTGAATGTTTGTGGTGAATCATGAAAGAAATCTAAGATTTCATCTTCATCATGTGTATCTGGTAGTGAATGGTAATCATCATCATCTTCATGTTGTTTTGGTTTGTTAGTTTCTTGTGATTGACTGGGTATAGGAGATGAAGATGTTAGAGTGTCTGATGATGTTCCTCTTGATGTGTTTGGTTGATCAGCTGGTGTTGACACAGTTGTGCTAGAAGGAGTGTTAATGGTTCTCCTTGGAGGATCAGCTGTCAATGGAACATCAATGGTTGTTGGTGGAACCATTGGATATTCATTGTTATCCTTGGAACCTGAAACATCAAAAATAAGATGTGTCAAATGAGTTTGTTAATGCATCAATATCAAACAGCCAGTTTGATCCAGTGACTTTCATAGTGATAGAATGTTCATTGAAAACAACATCAGTTGTTTCTTTCACTATATTTAGCCTTGGATTGAATACTCTGTAAGCTTTTGAGCTTCTAGAATATCCAACAAAGAATACATCATTTGCTTTTGGAGCAAATTTGGATAATTGTTCTCTGGTGTTTAATATGGAAACAGAACATCCAAAGGCCTTAAGAAATCAAATATATGGTTTTCTTTTAAATATTAATTCATAAGGCATTTTGGAATGTTCTTTAATGATTAATGGTCTGTTTTGTAAGTAGCAAGCTGTGTTTATGGCTTCAGCCCAAAAAGATATGGGCAATAGAGAGTCAGCTAGCATGGTTCTAGCTGCGTCTATTAAAGTTTTGTTTCTCCGTTCAGCTACTCCATTCTGCTGCGGAGTTCTTGCTATGCTGAATTGATGACTTATTCCTTTTTTTGCACAAAAAGAAGAAATATAGTCATTTTTAAATCCAGTGCCGTTATCACTTCTTAAAGATTTAACTTTAAGGTCAAGTTGATTCTCAATCTTTGTGATAAAGGATGTAATGATTTGTGTTATTTCTGTCTTGTGTAGTAGAAAGAAAACCCATATGAATCTGGAATAATCATCTACTATGACAAGACAGTATTGCTTCTTTCCTATACTTAGGATGTTAGTTGGGTCAAAAAGGTCCATATGAAGCAATTTGAGTTGTGTGTTATTAGAGTTTATCAATTTTGATTTATGTGAAACTCTATGTTGTTTGCCATTCAGACATGATATGCAGTGGTCTGTACAGAAAAATTTCTTTTGTGGCAGACCTATGACTAGATCATTATTAACGAGTTTGTTCATTCTGTTAAAATTAGAATGACCTAATCGTCTATGCCATAATTATGAGACATCTTTTGTAGCTTTTGATAATAAACAAGTTTCAGGGGTTGAGGCTGAAACATTGTTCATATCAACAATATATGTGTTGTTTAGACGAGGAGTTTTCAAAAGGATATGTTGTTCTTGAATCTGAAAACCCGTCTTAAGGATGTAGCAGTTGTTGGAGTCGAATAAGGTGGCATATCCCTTTTCATAGATGTGGGATACGCTCAGAAGATTGAACTGAAGATTGGAGCAGTAGTTGACATTCTCAAAGCTAATCAACCCATTTGTTACTGTTCCTTCACCAGTTATCTTCCCACATGTTTTATCTCCTCCAAATGCTACATTGCCTCCATGTTTGTTCTTAAAATCCCAAATGAGGGAACAATTGCCGGTCATATGACGGGAGCATCCACTGTCAACATACCAAATGTTGTCAGGCCTTCTAAGATGTCCCTGTAAAACAGAAGAAATCAGTTAGTTAGAGCAACCCAAGCCAAGATTGTCTTGGATTTTCCATCTTTTATAACAACGCAAATTTCTTCCAAAACAGCATTGTCTGTTGGTTTTGGAACTCTAGAAACACTAGATTTCCTTTGGTTTGTTTTAGCTCTATTGGGAGAAGTGCTTTGTGCTCTTCTCTTTTGTGAGCTAGTGTCAGTGTTTTGTCTGTTCTGAGACGTATGTCTCCTTGATATGTGTTGAAAATTGTCATAAAAAGTTTTATCATTATCTAAAACAATTTTCTGATGAGGAGTTTGTTTAGGAACTCCTATTCTGCTCTTATTTTGAACAACTGATTGTTTTTCAGTGGGTTTCTCAATCTGAGCTTGTTTTCTTTCTTTTTCATTTTCTCTCTTGTTCTTCTTATTAAAGAAACTATTTGCAGTGCTGTGATTGTTTCTTTCACAAATAGAGTAGTAATTGTGAAAATGACATGATTTTGTATTGTGATTATTCATCTTACAGTACTTGCAGTACTTACCATATCTAAATTTTTCAGTGGTGTGTGTGAATTAATCACACCACTCACAGTATGGCAACTCTGATTTTGTTTGTTTGCTGAAAATTTTTGATTTAAAATTAGATTTCATTGGAATTTTAAAAGTTACTAATTGTTGTTTAGGCTGAATTGTTGCTTTACCTTTTCCTTTATTTACCTGTTTGGGAGAGGCAATGGAAGTTACAGCTTTCCTTCCACCGGAACAGAAATCAAATCCTTGAATCTGTTTCGATTGTTTGTTTGATGTATCAGCCACACTAGAAACCTTTTGAGTTTTAGTAATTGGCTTATCAGACTCATTATCTAATAAATCATCCTCATCATTATCTGTTGTTTGATTATCAAATTCATTATTTTCTCCTTGATAAAAGTCAGTTGATTTGATTGGTGGCAGTGTTGAACTTTTAACAAACTTTATCAAGGGTGATTTTGATTTTAAAGATGATTTTGATGATGATGATGATTGTTTGGAGTCATCAGTCTTTTCATGAAAATCGTGTGATTCATCCTGTTTGTTGGTCATGGAGTCAGGTAAAGGAATATAATTATCACTATAAGGTGGACTTACCTTATTATATCCTAAACCTGAAGGGTCCTTAAAGGCCCTTTGTTGTGCAAGAAGTTCTTCAAACTTCTTGTTACTAACCTGAAACTTCTGAAGTTTCACTTCAGTTTCAGCTTGTAATGATTTTGACTCAATTAATGAGATAGAGAGTTGCTCAACCTGAGCTGCCAAAGTCAGTTTTTCAAACATTAATTTGTCTAAATCTGTTTGTAATGAAAGTATTTTAGTTGCATATTGTTTCTGTTCTGATTTTAAACTTTCATTTAAAATGTTTGTTTCTATGACTTTCTTTGACAGTTTATCAGCATGCTCTTTATACCTATTTACCTCATCAATGCATGCTTGACTACAGAGGTTTTCTTTTACCTCTTCCGGGATGTCTGTTAGTTTGTCTTCAATATCAGCCATAAGGGCGTGATCTGAAGGTGATGGAATTTCAGCCTAATAAAGGCTCCATTCACGTTTTCCATCCTTTTTGATGATCATAGCAGAAGATGCTGGATGTTGAGTCGGACTGAATTGTGTGATTTGAGGTTGTGTTGGTGCATTTGGAATGCTAATTGGTGGAGGTACTTGTCTGTTTGAATGAATTCCACTAGAGGGTTGTGCCTGATGTGTATTTCTGTCAACTCTGGGCTGTTGACATTCTCTTGAAAAGTGCCCATAAAGCTGATAGTTGTAGCACCTAACTTTGGTTTTATCAAAACCAATTCTTGTCTTTTTGTCCATGTTTAATCCCCGATTTCTTTGTAGAAATCTTTTAGACCTGTATGCTATCATGGCCATGGACCATTGCAGATCCATCTCTTCTACTATATCAGCTGGAAGCTCATCCAAATCCTGTTTAATGATTTGAGATAGAGTCAGACTTGCTCCTAAGAATGCTTCAAAATTGGTGGAATGATAGTAAGAGCATCCATTGGTTTTTCAAGTCTGTGTATTTTGATGTTT
Source organism: Flaveria sonorensis (assembly GCA_025506505.1). Taxonomy (NCBI): domain Eukaryota; kingdom Viridiplantae; phylum Streptophyta; class Magnoliopsida; order Asterales; family Asteraceae; genus Flaveria; species Flaveria sonorensis. Next base: position 29,040,116 of record CM046436.1, on the reverse strand, counting down.
GAGGTTTTGGCTGTTTGTTTGAGTTGGAGTTATGAGGGTGATGCTTGCTTTGGGGTGTGGCTTCATGAGAAGCATGAACACCAGTCTTCTTAGACTTGTGTTTTTTGCTGGATGATTCTGGTTCTGAAAAGAATGATGTGTCATGAGAATCCAAGAATTCTTCTTCTTCATCTTCTCCAATGCTTGTGAAGAAAGCACTATCTGTGTGTTGGGTTTCTTTGAACTTATAAGCATCTACATGTCTGATCCGGTTATTATTCTTGGATTTTTCATCCATTTCCAATGCTTCAACCTTGGCTACTAGTGAGTCAAGGGATAGGGCCTCTAAGTCTAATGTTGCTTTCATGAGTGACACTGACTGAGTCCAACTCTCAGGCAATATGTGCAATATTTTCTTGTTGATTTCAATAGTGTCATATTTAAGTCCATACACTATCATTTCATTGACAAGTTGGACGTATCTATGTAATTGTTGAGGGATGAACTCTCCATGGATGTGGTGGAAGGTCTCATATTAAGTCCTCAGTTTTTCCTTCTTGATTTCTCGTATCTCCTCACTCCTTCACACATGGTATGAAGAACTTTCCACAGCTCATGTGTTGTTTTTAAGTTTTCAACACGAGTTAAAATTTCAAAAGGCAAAGTCATTGCAAGAATGCTGTAAGCCTTCATGTCTGTTTTGACCCGTTTCAGGTCATCACCAGCTACACTCTTCAGACTAACTGGCTTTTGGATGTTGTAGTCAGGTCCTAATGTCAGTAGGATGTAATGACCTTCTGTGATGGATGTCCATAGATCTGGATCTTGATATGTAATCTAGTTTCTAAACATAATTTTCTATTGCTTGAAATCTGATTTGTTCTTTCATTTAGGGGGTTTTAATCCACTGTTAGAACTCATCATTTCGTCAGCCATGTTTGTTTGATTTTTTAACTTAATAATTTTCATGTTAAATTTGTTTGTTTAAATTTTAGTCCGGTGCTAAAATTTAATTAATCCTAATTGTCTCTAGGATTTGTTTGTTAATTTGATAAACTATTTGTTTTTAATTGTTTACCAAATAAAGGAATTAATTAGTATTAATTAAATATCCTATGATTTGATTCTTTCTATGTCAAGGTTGACAAGAAAGATTATGTGAAAAAGAATATTTTTCCTTTTCCTGATTTAATGAATGGTCAAATCTTTCGGTCAAAACCCTAAAAACACTAACTTTGTCTTTTGCAGAAAACTTTTTGGATCAAAAAGTTGGTTTTTGAGAACTTTTAAAAGAAGAAAACTGTTCTTCTTCGGTTCTTCAAATCTACAAACACAAATCCCGTGAATTGTGTATGAGTTTTTCTGATCAAAAACTAAGGTTTTTCTAGGGTTTGTTAAAAAAACAACTGTTTAAATATTCAACAAAATAGATTGTTGAATTTAGAAACACAAATGTGTTCCTAGTGAGATTGTCACTAGTTTGTGATGATTATGAACAATATAACCGGTTTAGATTGTTCAAACAATGATTGGTTTCGATTGAAAACCAATAAAACAGTGAATAAACACTTGAAATGTTTGCAAAAACCCCTTAAATCCGATAGGGTTTTAAAGGTTTTGATGAAGATTTGCAGTTGAAAACCTTCTGTAGAATGTTGTTTAACAAATGATTAACAATACCCGTGTATTGTTTTATCACAAAAAAAAACCACAGAAAACTTGTGTTATGTGTGATGTTCAAGTTGAAAAGCAACAACACTTCTTCAAAATGCACAAAATGATTCTGAAATCATGTTTGTTTGCATTTAATGAATGTTTATAATTAGAAGAAGATGAGTTTGATGATGTTTCAGCTTGTGAATGTCTGTTTTGAAGCTAATGAACCACTGAAATCAAGGTTGTTGAGTGAGAGGATCGAAATCAATGAATGATTGAGCCAAGGGTCTGATACTACCTGATGAAGTCAGCTTAAACTCATGATGAACATGAATAAGAGGTTGATTCCCCCAAGGATCTTTTCAATATCTCTCAACTTCAACACACTAACATTTTGGTGCGGAAACCCATAATGATAGAGTATGAAATCAGTGTATGTGTGTGTATGGTGTGTGTGCAAGAGCACAATGAAAATTAACTACTTGTTTGTATTGATTTCGTTCAAAAGCTTATAAAGGATTAGGGTAGCATGCTATTTATAGCCTATACACATAGCTATATACAATTATTAAACTACCCTTATGTAAATGAAAATTACATAAAATAATCCTAAGTCTATATGTCATCCACTGTGGAGATCAGTCATCCACTGTGGCTGTTTGGCCATCCGCTGTGGAGAAAATCTTGTCATCCGCTGTGCAAGGTTGTATGATATCCGTTGTGGGATGTTCATCCGCTGTGGATGAACATCCGCTGTGGAATGTTATCCGCAGTCAGCATGTCATCCGTTGTGGGACCTTGTTCATCCGCTGCACACACTTAGACAATGATTCTTCATCCGCTGCTAATGATTCTTCATCATCCGCTGTGGATCACTATTCATCCGCATTGGAGCTTTTGTTCATCCGCATTGTAGTACTTCATCAGCAGCGGGTACTTGTCAAAATTTCTTTTATTTACAAACCTGAAAAAGAAATTTAAACAATGATTAGTGAATGTTATGATTGTTAATGATGCTAATGTGTTAGTTAATGATTGTTTGAATGTTAGAACACATTTTGTTTATTTATGTTTGATTATGGTTGATTATGGAAAGCATCATCCTTTAAAGCATTAATCCATTAATGCACTTGTTGAGTCCAACAATATCAGCAATCAAGAAGAATGTGTTAGTAACTTTTGTGGTAATGATGCATGATGTTTACTGTGATGAAATGTTGATTATGTGTTCATTGCTCAGATGTATGATATGAGATGATGACATATGTATTTTGAACACACTGAGTTTTTCAAAGTGTATGTTTGTTTAAACGCACTCATTGGTTCAGTTTGACTTTTAACAGGTCAATTTTAATCTTGTAAATCTTGTTAATTTCAAGTTATTATGATCCAAATTATTTGTCATCATGTTTGTTTCACTAAAATAAGTTGTATGTTTCATATCATATACTGATTTTCTTTCATGACAACATCAAATATAAATTTCATTTTGACTTTTAAAGTCAAATCCTACCATTCAATGCACATTGAATTCATAAGCATTTAATGTTGTTGTGGTTAATGTTATGCCAAATTAACTGATTTTATATGTTTGTAACTGACTTTTGAATATATTTACAAATTCATAACACATTTCAAGTCATTTTAAACATTTTCAAAGATCAAAAATCAATTTTGTATGTTTTTGGCATGAACATCATGACTATTCATAACCCGATGAACACCTAATCAAAATTTATCAAATCAAAAGTCATAATACATTCGACTAGGTCATCTAACATATATTCAATGATTTTTTTTTTTAAAAACATCAAAGGTTCATGTTAGTTTACGGTTCATTGTTCGACTTAGGTTTCGACAATGTCAGAATCAAAATCAAAGAATTGGATGTTTTAATGGTTGTTTGAAGATTAGAATCATGTTGTTATACCTATTTGATCAACAATCAGTAGTTGAATCAAACAGATATTCGGGTTTCGACTGATCATGGGTTTCACGCACTGTTGAACGTTTTAAAATTCTGATTTTTCTCTAACACTCGTGATGAAATGAAAATTTTGCAAGTATTGTTCTATATATAAAACAGACAAAATGACCGTCCGCTGTGTATACAGTGTGTGTGTGCACTATGGAAATAGTTTAAAACTTAAAATTTAATTTTAAGTCCTGATCTGTGAGTTACACATACACTGTGGGTATAGTGCGTCCGCTGTACAAAGTTGTAGGCTATGGACCCTTGATTGTTGTACTGTGTTCACTGCGGATGAACATTTGCTCATGCGGTGTGCTTACTTGTGTGATGAAAATTCACAACTGATGACTAAAAGTCATACGTAGCGGATGAACATTTGTTCATGCGCTGTGAACACTTTGATGATTGTTTGATTGTTCACAGCGGATGACTCATTGGTCATACGCTATGTACACTTTGTTTGCTTATGTAAACATGTACATCATATGAATACCTGTGTGCATACATTGTATACACTTACATTGTATCAACAATGGATGACTAAAGTTAGTCATGCATTATTGAATGTTACTGTATTCATAGCGAATGCTTTACTAACATTATGTGCTGTGAACTCTTGTATTTTCAAAGATGCATAGCGTATGCATGTTTGTTTGTCCGCTATATACACATAGTGTATTTTGCATGATTTGATGGTTAACTATATCTACAGCGGATGAATGTTTGTGTGTCCGCTGTGTCCATAGCTGTCAAAATTTTAAAATTTTTGTTTGTTTTGAATATTTTGCTCATAAGCTATGTAAATTAATACATACGCTATATAGACTTAGAAAATTTTCTGTTTTGCTTGAAATAATTTTGAAATGTTTAAAAATTTTGAATGTGTGTTTAAAAAATAATTTTGAAATGTTTCAAAATTTGAATGTTTGTTAAATTATAAAATCTTAACATGATCAATATATGAATGTTAAAATATCACTTACAGGTAATATTGTGCATATGAATGTGTCAAACTGTTGTGTTTGAGTGTTGACTGACTTGACTTTATTTAAAACTCAAAATTTTAAAATTTCAAATTTTAGCATGTATGATTATGCACATACTTTGCTGCCTTTGATATTTTCATGTTCATTAATCCCTCTAAATTTTTTCATATTTATAAATACTTTTTATAAAATGACAAAATTTTGAATTTGTTTTAATTGAAATTATCATAGTCAAAGTTGATTGTTTGCATGATAAACATTTAGAAATATAGTACTTTATCAAACTAAGAAATGTTTAATTTTCATGCTTGGAAATGAATCATATGCATATGACATGAGATCATACTAGTCTTAAATCCTCGTTTAGTTGATTGGATGATTTAGAGAATAGACATAGACTAATACAATGTTGATTATAGATATTGTGATACACCTAAACTCATGCATGGTATTAATGATTGATTGAAACATTGAGTGATTATCATATTTTGGGTGTATTGATATGATTTGTATGTTCCCCACATCTGATTATATGTTAATATTAATCCTCCTTAGAATATGCTAGAAAGTACTTTCTATACTTATGACCTAACTACTTAAGAGTATAAATGCTCAATTTGATCTATGTTGTTTGATCCTCATTGGGATTCTTTTTCACTTCACTTTGGAATGTGATCCTCTTTAGGATTCTTTTGATTCATTCTCAAGGAATGTAGTCTAATAGACTTTATTGATTGTTCATCGAAGATGGATGTGTTCATCATTAGGAATCTTTTTGGATCATGATGTAGGTCATTCAGGTCCGTGCTCAGCACAACAAAGAATGCCTTAGTGTACTCCAGGTCTATGAAAATCATAACAAAGGAGACACTTGGATTATTGAGCAGTTTATAAACTGTTTCACTGGGTGTATAGTAGTTACTTTGCAAGGATTCAATATTGGATAGACCAATACTCACCATAAACCAAGATGTGCGTTGCTGACCACACAATCATGAGAATTTAGTTATTCACTGTTGTATGTGATGTTAAGTGTCCCGTGCTGAGCCTATATACTATCAATTCTCATGAGTGGTCATGTGTGATTCAAGTTGTTTGTTAATTTTAAAACATGAATGTTTGTTTGATGTCTTGATTTTGTAAAGATGTATGCTTGATGTTAAACTTGGACTTTGACAAAATCAAGCTTGTTTGAAATTAATGTTTTGAAAACATTACTTGTTTGATTCATAGTTGATCATACCAAATGATTAAACCAAGAATTCAAATCTAGTTAAATCAAATGGTTTTGTAAACAGGTCAGGCAATTGATTGTCTGTGTGGACCTTGATCAACATTATTAGACCCTTTTTTGAGCAATCTCTCAGAAAGTGCTATCTGATATCAATATGTTTGGTTTTTGAATGTTGAATAGGATTGTCAGTGACAAACATGGCAGCAGAATTGTCAATGTGTATGGGTGTTTTAAGAAAATTAAAGCCATAATCAAGCATTTGGTTTTGAATCCAAAGCACTTGAGAACAACATGCAGAAGCAGCTTTGTATTCTGCTTCAGCTGTTGACACAAAGACATTTGTTTGTTTCTTGCCCTACCAGGAGATCAATCTTGATCCAAGAAACTAACAACCTCCTGTAGTGGACTTTCTGTTGTTGTTGTATCCAACATAATCATTGTCTGTGTATGCATATTAAAAGAAATCCCCATCTTTGGGATACCATAGGCCAAGTGCTAGTTTTCCTTGTAAGTATCTGAAATTCTCTTTACAACATTTATGTGTGATTCTTTTAGATCTGCTTGATATTTCGCACACATGCAAACTGCATACATGATGTTTGGTCTGCATGCAGTTAGATATATCAGGGAGCCTATCATGGATTTGTAGAGCTTCTGATCAATTGATATGCCTTCTAGAACAGGCCAAACTTCAATCCAGTTGCAAATGGTGTTTTGCTGGATGTGCAATTAGACATGTTGTATTTCTTCAATATCTGATTCACATACTTGCTCTGGTTGATAAAACTTCCTTTAGCAGATTGTTGAACTTGAAGAACAAGAAAGAAGGTATGTTCTCCCAATGAGCTCATTTGGAACTTTGATTGCATAAGAGTCTCAAACTCTCTGCAAAGTTGTATGTTGGTGGAGCCAAAAATTATGCCATCCATATAGACTTGAACAACAAGCAAGTCTTGTTCTTTTCTCTTCAAGAACAATGTCTAATCTATCTTCCCTTGGGTATACCTATTCTATAGCAGAAATTTAGATCCACTTCCTAGGTTCTTGATGAAGACCGTACATAGCTTTATCTAACTTGTAGACTCTATGGGGGAATTCTAGGTCTTCAAACCCTAGTGGTTGAGCCACATATACCTCTTCATCTATATTTCCATAGAGGAATGCATATTTCATATCCATCTGGAAGACAATGAAGTTCTTGGATGAGGCATATGCAAGGAAAACTCAGATGGCTTCTAGTCTAGCTACAGGAGCAAAGACATCATCATAATCAATGCCTTCCTCTTGAGTATATCTTTGGGCTATGAGCCTTGCTTTGTTTTTGATGACAATCCCTCTGTTATCAGCTTTGTTCCTTAACAACCATCTTGTGCCAATGGCATAGTGACCTTCTGGGAGGTCAACTAACTGCCATACCTCCTACTTTCTGAATTACTGTAATTCCTCTTGCATTTCTTCTATCCAACTATTGTCTTTGAGTGCTTTTGTTATGTTTTTGGGTATAGTTAGAGATAGAAAGCAGGAATACAAGCACATGTTTGTTGTATCAGATTGACTACATGTCAATCTGACATTAAGGTCACCTATGATATTTTCTAAAGGATGATATTTTTGAACTCTGATTGTTTCAATCTAATCAACAGGGATGGTTGAATCAAGATTGGTGATTATTTGGTTGGGTGATGATGGATGAGCAAGAATGTTTGATGCGGTTGGTTGGTTATCTGGCTGAGTGGTTTCATTGAATGTTTGTGTTGAATCATGAAAGAAATCTAAGATTTCATCTTTATGATGTGTATGAGGTAATGAATGATAATCATGATCTTCTTCAACCGTGTCTAGTTGATGTGTCCGTGGTTGTTTGTTCGATTGAGTGTTCACTATAGTTGATGATGATGGTGTGCCTTGTGATGTTTGTTTTGATGTGTTTTTTGTTTTGGAGGAGTTGAAACTATGGTACTTAAAGGAGTGATGTTTGTTCTCCTTGGAGGATCCTCAATTAAAGGAACATCAATGGTTGTTGGTGAAACCACTGGATACTTATTGTTATCCTTGGAACCTAAAACATAAAAGTAAGATGTGTCGAATGATTTTGTTATTGAGTCAATATCAAACAACTAGTCTGATCCAATGACTTTCTTAGTGAAAGAATGTTCACTAAAAACAACATCTGTGGTTTCTTTCACTATGTTAATTCTTTGATTGTATACTCGGTAAGCTTTTGAGCTTCCAGAGTAACCAACAAATAATCCGTTGTCTACTTTTGGAGCAAACTTAGATAATTGTTCTTTGGTGTTTAATATTGAGATAGAACATCCAAAAGCTTTAAGAAAGCCAATAAAAGGTTTTCTTTTAAAAATTAATTCATATGGAGTTTTGGAATGTTCTTTGATTATTAATGTTCTATTTTGAATGTAGCAAGTTGTATTGATTGCTTCAGCCTAAAAGGATATGGGTAATAGAAAGTCAGCTAGCATAGATCTAGCAGCTTCTATCCATGTTCTGTTTCTCCTTTTAGCAACTCCAATTTGCTAAGGAGTCCTTGCTATACTGAATTGATGACTGATTCCTTTGTCAACACAAAAAGAACAAATAGAGTCATTTTTAATTCGGTACTATTATCACTTTTTAAAGATTTAACTTTAAGATCTATTTGATTCTCAATTCTAATGATAAAGGTTTTGATGATTTATGATGTTTCTAACTTGTGTAGTAGAAAGAAAACCCAGCTGAATCTAGAGTAATCATCTACTATGACAAGACAGTATTTCTCCTTTCCTATTTTGACTTATGAGACACTCTGTGTTGTTTGCCTTTCAGACATGCAGTGTAGTGGTCTGTATAGAAGAATTCTTTTTTGTGGTAAACCTATTACTAAGTCACCTTTTACAAGTTGATTCATTTTGTTAAAATTTGAGTGTCCCAACCATCTGTGCCATAATTGGGGAACATCTTCTGATGCTTTTGATAGTAAACATGTTTCAGGGGTTGATGCTGAAACAGTGTTCATATCAAAATGTATGTATTGTTATGACCGGGTGTTTTGAAAAGGATACAGTCTTCAGGTATTTGAAAACCCATCTTAAGGATGTAGCAGTTTTGGAGTCAAATAAGGTGGCATATCCTTTATCATATATTTGGGATACACTGAGAAGATTAAACTGGAGGTTGGAGCAGTAGTTGACATTTTCAAAGCCAATCAACCTGTTTGATACTGTTCCTTCACCAGTTATCTTTCCACCCGTCTTCTCACCACCAAAGGCTATATTTCTCCATATTTGCCTTTAAAATCCCAAAGGAGGGAACAATTTCCAATCATGTGTCGAAAACATCCACTATCAACATACCAGATGTTGTCAGGCCTTCTTTGATGTCCCTACAACAACAAAGAAATTAGTTAGATGGTGCAACCCAAGCCAAGAAGGTCCTGGGTTTTCTTTCTTTTCCTATTACGGAAATTTCTTCTAATATGGCATTGTCTGCTAGTTTATGAATTCTAGGCACACTAGCTTTCCTTTGAATGTTTTTGGCTCTTTCTGGAGAAGTGCTTTGTGCTCTTCTCCTTTTAGTGCTAATGTCAGATGTTTGTCTATTCTGATAATTATGTCTCCTGTTTGTTTGTTTAAAGTTGTCATAAAAGTTTTTGTCTTTGTTTAAAACAAATTTTGTATGAGGAGTTTTTTGTGGTAATCCTCATTTGTTCTTGTTAGGAACAACTGTTTGTTTCTCATTTGATTTCTCAACTTGAGGTTGTTTGTTTTGCTTCTTGTTTTTCTTGTTGAAAAAGCAGTTTGCAGTACTGTGATTGTTTCTTTCACAAATAGATCAATAGTTGTGAAAATGATAAGATTCTGTGATGTGATTGTTTATGTCATAGTACTTGCAATATTTACCATATTTACATTTTTCTGTGTTGTGGGTGTATCTTTCCTCTTATTTTTTGTTTAGGAGAGGTAGTTGAATATTCAGCTTTTCTTCCACCAGGGTAGATGTCAATGACTTGTGTCTACTTTGTTTGTTTGTTTGTTGTATCAACCACACTTGAAACCTTTTTGGTTTCAGTAATTGGTTGTACTGACTCATCATATAGTAGATGATCATCATCTCCATCTGTTGTTTGTTCATCAAACTCATTATTTTCTCCTTGATAAAAGTCTGTTGCTTTTATTTGTGGAGGTTATTGGCTCTTAACAAAATTTATCAAAGGTTTTTTTGATATTAATGATGATTTTGATGATGATGATGATGATTGTTTTGAGTCATCAGTCCTGTCATGTGGGTCAAGAAACTCACCCTGTTTGTTGATCAAGGAATCAGGAAGTGGGATATAATTGTCATTATAAGGTGGGTTGACCTTATTGTATCCCAAAACTGAAGGGTCATTAAATGCCTTTTGCTGAGCAAGAAGCTCTTCAAACTTCTTGTTGCTTACCTAAAATTTCTAAAGTTTCACTTTAGTTTTAGCAGGTAATGTTTTTGACTGAGTCAATGATTCAGAGAGTTGCTCTACTTCAGCTGCAAGTATTAATTTTTCAGACACCAATTTGTCCAAATCATTTTGTAACGAGTGAATTTTAATCTCAAATTGTTTTTGTTTTTATTTTAAACTTTCATTAAAAAATTTTGTTTCAATCACTTTCTTAGAAAGTTTGTCTACGTGTTCTCTGTATCTATTAAATTCATCAATGCATGCTTGTGTACAGAGGTTTTCCCTTACCTCTTTCGGGATTTCTAGAATTTTATCCTCTATGTTTGCCATGAGGGCATGATTGGGAGATTGGATCTCAGCTTCATACATACTCCAATCACATTCACCATCTTTTTTGATAATCATTGCAGATGGCTTTGATTGTTGATTTAGGATGTACTATATAATTTGTTCTGGGGTTGGTACATCAAGAATATTGATAGGATGTGGGATTTGTCTGTTTGAGTGATAGCGGCTTATGGTTTGTGTTTATTTGCTGTTTCTGTCAACTCTAGGTTGTTGGTATTCTCTGGAGAAGTGTCCATAGAGTTGGTAGTTATAGCATCTCACCTTTGTTTTATCAAAACCAATTTTGGTTCTTTTATCCATGCTTAACCCCCTGTTCCTTTGTAGGAACTTCTTGGATCTGTATGCAATCATTGCCATTGACCATTGAAAATCCATTTCTTCAACCATATTAGGAGACAGTTCATCCAAGTCTTGCTGTATAATCTATGATGGTATGAGGTTAGCCCCTAAGTAGGCTTCAAAGTTTGTTGAAAAGACTGTAAAAGCTGCCTTTTGTTCCTCACCTTGCAAGATGATTGTTAGTGCATCCATAGGTTTCTCAAATTTATGAATATTTTGAGTCTTTGCCGGGCGCTGTTTGCTGGAGCTGGAAGCATGTGGGTGTTATTTGCTTTTGAAGTGTTGCTTCATGGAAAGCATGAACACCAGTCTTCTTTGACTTTTGTTTGTTGTGGGATGATTCGAGAGCAGAGTACAAAGAAGTTTGTCACACCCTCAAAATCCACGTGCGGAGTTTTACCACGAGGCGTGTGAACAAACCAGGATCACAGTCAATAGTTACTTAGAACGACACTATATGCCACATTAAAAATAAAACCAACCAAAGTTCAAACTTTAAAACCATGCGGAAGCGTTTTGTAAATAAGACAAACCCAAAATATAAAAATGCATATTTGGCAAAACATGCGCCAACCCAAATATTTAAACACTCGTAAATAGATACCAACAAACATGTCTTTAAAATAGAGTCTTAGAATGCATGCTGGACCCGTGCGGTGCTCCTAATGGCAAGCAGAGTTAACAACCTGAGAATAGCATACTAAAATGTCAACACAATGGTTGGTGAGTTCAAGAGTTTGCATTTATCATAAATAATAACATTTGCATAACATAAGAAGTGCATTGAAATAGATAGCTAGTCTATATTCACAAGTAATAACCATAGTGATTTCGCGATCGAAGCTGACTGTGTTGCGTTTGTTGCCTCCCGTCACGACATACCAGGTCGTGACGATATTTGTGTCTAGGACAATATTGCACCCGTTTGACCTCGAGTCGCACAGGTAGGGCTCGTCAGACCCAGTAGTACTACCCAAGATTTCCCGCTAGTTACCATTATTAACGATCCGAAAGTGTGAGGACTTTCAAGGTATTAAGCACTATGATAAAACATACACAACTTATAATAATAAACTAGTGTTTGAGTACAAGTATGCTACCTCCCCCAAGAAGAAGGTTTATAAAAAATAGAGGGGCATGAACTCACCTGGTGTGTAAAGATAATGACTAAAGAGAACTGGTGATAGGTGCAAAGATAACCCTTCAAAGGTTACCTAGAACACGAGAGTACATAAGTATGTGTACACAGAATCATATTGAAACCCTAAGTGCTTTGCAAACCAAAGAACTCAAAGTTTTAGAAGACAAGACACATTTGACCCAGTTGACCCGTTTGACCCGTTGGTGACATTATAGGTGAAATTCCATTCAAACGAGCATAACAGCCTATCACACATGATTAACATACAAACTGATTACATATAACACTTCATTAACCACATGTACTAATTAGATCATCACATAGCCAGATATCATACAAGTCATGTGAATCTCAAACTATTATCATGCTCATAACATCTATAACATAAATAATACACCATACAAGGATCAAATCACGCATCACATACCATTTGAAGCCACTCACGACTTCACACCCTAAACCCTGCCAATCCTACGAAATAGGGGCCTCAGATTCGCACGTGTGTATGATGATCATTAACATACCAATTTTCATAGGTCATATCATCCAAAATGTTCATTCTTAATCAACCATCAATCAACAAAAGTCCTAGCTTACCTATATGACTCATGCCATGATTTTTCCACAAACAGGCCAAAACAGGTGACAAACAAAATCAACATTCATATAACCTAAACAACACATTTAATCACCTTAGAAACCATCCATGAACACACTAGCATGGTCCTAATGTCTCGAACATGCTCAAATCATCCAATTCAAGGATTTGCACAATTAAAGTTTCCCTTTTGGGAAAGTACATCCCACATTCATCAAACTCACACTACATTCATGAATTTACCATTTGCATACCAAATTAAGTTCATAACAATATCTAGACATGATCAACAACATCTAATTGCATGTTTCATCAACATTCAACATCAAAAGTTACTATTTTTAGCAAGGTAAGAACTACAATGTGCATTCTTGATTTCTCAATGTTCATATCAACAATCTAGCATCTAATTATCATTATAAACACATCCATAACATTCATACATCATCAAATCATCAATTCATGCAAAATAAAGTTACTATTCTTAGTAACCTATGAACAATGAATCAAAATCGAAGCTTTCTTGCATAATCGACGTTAACTAACTATATACAATCCAACTAACATATTAACATCAACAAACAACCAAGAATCAACCTTCAATTGCAGGTTTCGAACTAGGGTTCGGCCAAGACTAAAAATCCATGGAAACCACAAAGAAACTAACCTTTAATCACGTGTTGTAGTTCTTGGAATCGACCAAAACCGAAGCACAATTGCTTGTTCTAGGCTGAATTTGCAGGTGTGTGTGTGTGGAGATGATGATCGCGGCCGAGAATGGTGTGGGGGCTAGGGTTGGGATTTTTGTTTTATTTAATAATCCATAATTACCCTTTTAACCCTTATAATTTGTATTTTATTAAAAATAAGCTTTTAATTACTTTTTAAAAGGTTTAAACTTAAAATAATAAGCATATTAACTAACAATAATAATCATATGCATTATCTTCACTAGATACAAAACATACGGATTAAACACACACGTTTCCATGTTACGCGATAAAATTCACAATTAATATTTAAATCGCATAATCACAACCAATAACCAACATTATTAGTTGAATAATTATCTGTTTATCATTATTAATTATTATTAAGTCACCAACGTTCAACGACAACTAGTGTGTGCTCCCGACACGTGTATGCAATACTTAACGGAATTAACGGAGTTTGGTAATGGAAAATTACCGGATGTCACATTATCCCCATGTTGAAAGAATTTTCGTCCCAAAAATTGCGTTACATGGTGAGTGTTCCATCACTGGTCTACTGCATTGGCACAAGAAAATCGAAATCGAGTGAGTTTTGGATGAGTTGTCACATCATCCCCATGTTGAAAGAAATTTCGTCCCGAAATTTAATCAGTACCTTCGCCGGCTGGCATCGTCTTTTCAAACAGCTGAGGATACTTAAGCTTCATTTGGTCCTCACGTTCCCATGTGAATTCTGGTCCATGTCTCAAGTTCCAACGAACTTTGACAATGGGTATCTTGCTTTGCTTAAGTGTTTTCACCTCACGATCCATCACTTCGATAGGTTCCTCAATGAAGCGTAACTGTTCGTCTACTTGAACTTCTTCCAGCGGTACGACCATCATTTCATCCGTTAAACATTTCTTTAGATTTGAAACATGGAATACATCATGGATTCCACTTAATGAATCAGGTAAGGCTAGTCGATAGGCCACTGGACCAATTCTTTCCACTATCTCAAATGGTCCAACGTATCTCGGATTTAGCTTTCCTCGCTTACCAAACCGAACTACGCCTTTCCACGGTGAGACTTTCAACAAAACTTTGTCACCTGTCTGAAATTCCAAAGGTTTTCGTCGTTTGTCAGCATAGCTTTTCTGTCTGTCTCGCGCTGCAGCCATGCGGTTTCTTATCTGAACAATCTTCTCAGTTGTCTTGTGTACTAACTCAGGACCCGTTAATTGACTATCACCAATTTTAGCCCAGCAAACTGGTGATCTACACTTTCTCCCATACAAAGCTTCAAAAGGTGCCACCTTTATGCTAGTGTGATAGCTGTTGTTGTAAGAAAATTCCACCAATGGTAGGTGAACTTCCCAGTTATTCCCGAAGTCAATCACACAAGCACGTAACATGTCCTCCAAAGTTTGTATAGTATGCTCGCTTTGACCATCAGTCTGTGGATGATAAGCAGTACTCATATCCAATCGCGTACCTAAAGCTTTCTACAACGACTGCCAGAAGTGTGATGTGAAACGAGAATCGCGGTCAGAAATAATTGAGATCGGTACTCCATGCCTCAAAACGATCTCATTCAGATAAAGTCGGGTTAACTTCTCCATCTTATCCGTTTCCTTTATTGCTAGGAAATGAGCAGATTTTGTCAATCAATCCACGATAACCCATATTGTGTCACATCCCGTAGAAGTGCGAGGTAACTTAGTAATAAAATCCATTGATATCTGATCCTACTTCCACATAGTGATCTCGGGTTGTTGTAGTAGAACAGATGGTTTTTCATACTCCACTTTCACCTTTGAGCAGGTCAGACACTTGCTCACATAAGTAGCTACATCTGCTTTCATGTTAGGCCACTAATAGTGCGCCTTCAAATCGTGGTACATCTTGTCAGATCCAGGATGTATAGAGTACTTAGACTTGTGTGCCTCACTCATGGCCAAGTCTCTCAGATTTCCGTGTAAAGGTACCCAAAGTCTATCTATGAAATAATGAATCCCATCCGCTTTTACTTCTAGTTGCTTTTCCATTCCCCGGAACCCTTCTAAACTCATATTTTCTACCTTCAGAGCTTCAGTTTGAGCATCACGGATTTGTTCAGGTAATTGCATACTAATCGTCAGTTGCAGAGCTCGCACTCATTGAGGCTTAGCAGTCTCTTTTCTACTCAGCGCGTCAGCAACTACATTTGCTTTTCCCGGATGATACTTGATAGCACAGTCATAGTCATTCAATAACTCTACCCAGCGCCTTTGCCTCATATTCAACTCCTTTTACTCAAATATATGCAGAAGACTCTTGTGATCGGTGTAGAAGGTGCATTTGGTACCATACAAGTAATGTCTCCAGATCTTCAAGGCAAAAACTACTGCACCCAGTTCCAAGTCATGGGTGGTATAGTTCTTCTCATGAATCTTCAACTGTCTAGAGGCATAAGCTATCACCTTATCCCGCTGCATCAAGACGCATCCAAGTCCTTGAATAGACGCATCACAGTAGACTATGAAGTCATCACTACCATCTGGTAACGCTAATATTGGTGCGCTACACAGTTTCTGTTTCAGCAACTGGAAAGCAGATTCCTGACTCTCACCCCATTTGTACGTCGTTCCCTTATGAGTCAAGGCTGTGAGAGGTTAAGCGATCTTAGAAAATCCTTCAATGAATCGTCGATAATATCCCGCTAATCCAAGGAATTGTTGTATCTCGCTTGGTGTCTTAGGAACATACCAATTCTTTATCGCTTCAATCTTAGCAGGATCAATATGTATTCCCTTCTCGTTGACAATATGACCCAAGAATTGTACCTCACGTATCCAGAAATCACACTTAGAAAAATTTGCATACAGTTGTTCCTTTCTAAGTAATTCTAAGATTAAACGTAAGTGCTTCTCATGTTCTTCCTCGGTCCTTGAGTATATCAGTATGTCATCAATAAAGACGATAACAAACTGATCAAGATAGGGTTTGCACACACGATTCATGAGGTCCATGAATACTGCTGGTGCATTCGTCAACCCAAATGGCATGACCAAAAATTCATAGTGACCATATCGTGTACGGAAAACAGTCTTCGAGATGTCCTCTTCTTGAACTCTCAGCTGATGATACCCAGACCTCAGATCAATCTTAGAGTAATAGCTTGATCCTTTCAGTTGATCAAAAAAAGCATCGATACGAGGTAAGGGATTTCTATTCTTGATAGTAACCTTGTTTAGTTCCCTATAGTCAATGCACATTCAAAATGTACCATCCTTCTTCTTCACAAATAGAACTGGCACTCCCCAGGGCGACGAACTCGGTCGGATAAACCCTTTATCCAACAACTATTGTAGTTGGGCGGATAATTCCTGCAGTTCGTTCGGAGCTAACTGGTACGGTGCTCTCGCAATTGGAGCGGCTCCTGGAGTTAACTCAATTTAGAATTCAACTTGTCGATGAGGCGGTAATCCAGGCAGGTCTTCCGGAAACAGCTCGGGAAACTCGCGAACTACGGGGATATCCTCTGTCTTCTTTTCCTCAGTCTGTTTATCTGTGACAAGTGCCAATATGGCCAGTCGACCCTTTCGTAACAACTTCTATGCCTTCATGAACGAAATGATGCCTATCACCGCACTATTTCTATCACCTCTGACCGTAATGACTTCTTCACTAATGGGAATCCATATGATCTTCTCGTGGCATATGACTTCCGCTTGTTTATCAGAAAGCCAATCCATGCCTACTACCACATCAAAGCTTCCTAACATAACAGGCATGAGATCTATGGTGAATGTATGACCAGCAAGCTCTATCTTGCAGTCTCTAAGAATATGCGTTACGTGAATCTGTGTACCATCAGCTAACTCTATGGTGTATTTAGATTCTAAGGTTGAGGGCATATCACTTAAAAGACTACAGAACCTAGTGGACACGAAACTTCTATCGGCTCCGGTATCGAATAATACGGTAGCAAAACGACCATTAACCAAAAATTTACCAGTTACTGTTGTAGGATCGTTTAGAGCCTCACCTGAGCCAATGACGAAGGCTCTTCCTTTGGCTCCATTATTGTTATTGCCTCCATTGCTGTTGCCATTATTATTGTTGTTGTTATTGTTGTTTGCCTTGTTATTATTGCTGTTGCCATTCCTCTTAAGTTGGGGACAGTTGCGTTTGTAATGGCCTTCTTTTCTGCACTCAAAACAACCTTTCAGAGTTTCTTGTGATTGTTGTGGCTTTTTCATCAGTTCACCCAGGCAGTCTTTGGCTGCGTGACCAATCTTCCCACAATGTTGGCACTTGAAGTTATCACATCGACCCACATGATGGTAGTTACACCGGTTGTACTTCGGCTGTCTTCCGCCATACCCACCGGGTCCTTGATTTGAGGGAGTCGCCTGGTTGAAGCTTCGATTGTTATCGAACTTCCGTTGCTGTTGCTGACTTTGCTGCTGTTGTTGAGGTTGAGATTGGCTGCTAGATGACGATCCCTTGTTGCTTGAACCATCCCACTTGCGTTTATGGTCGGGCACGCTTGCCACCGCACCCCGCTTAGGTAATCGACCTTGCTCTACTGCTTGATCAGTCAGCCTGTGGGCTGTTCGGATAGCTTGTTGTATGGTAGTGGGGTTAGAGGCAGTTACCATACTTTGAATTTCGGGCACCAATCCCCGTATATAATGCTCAACCCTCTTGTGCATTTCATTCACCATCCCTGGGCATAAAGTGGCTAAATCATGAGTACGGGTAGTGTAGGCTTCCATTTCTAAGCCATGCATTTTGAGTTGCCAGAACTCAATCTCCAGTTTCTGCACTTCATTTCGGGGGTAGTATTCTTCAATCATAATCCCCTTCAACTCATCCCAAGGTAGTTCATTGGCCATGGCTTGACCCAGAATTTGCACCTGGGCATTCCACCAGGAAAGTGTTGCGCCTTCCAATGTCCCGGTAGCATACTTCACCTGATCAGCAGGCGGGAAGTTGCATTTTGCGAAGATGACTATGTCTTCTCAAACCACCTTACAAGCCCTACAGCCCCTTCCGTCCCGCTGTAGGTATGGGGTTTACAGTCCATGAAGGACTTGTAGGTACATGGTGGTGGTCCTATTTTGACAACCCAAACATTAGTCAGATATCCTAGACAACCTCTTGTTATCATTTACCTGCTGGTTGTCCCGGTTGGGCAGCAGCCACTGCCACCTGAACATGTTCGTTAATTAATGCCGCCAATTCCGCAGGCGTCATGTTTATGGTTCCGGCACCACGGCCTCCGGCGCCACGTCCATGACCACGCCCACGTCCTCTTCCGCGTGCGTCCATATTTCACTTTACTATTCACAATTACAATAATGAGTAACATCCAACACATTAATCTCATCAAGGTACAGTAAACAATAAGAAATAATGCATTCACCACAACCACAACATTTATAACAGAAATAATAACCAAAGATAAATAAATTGCAATTGAGTCACAAAATATTCCATCAATGTCAAAATTTAAGTTTGTCAGTTGGGTGGGAAACAACCCTTCCCACATAGGTTTCAAAGAAAAGAAACACTACATAGTCTAAGTCATTTAAAAGTGGAATCAGTCAAGTATGTCAGATCCGTCACTGTCCTCATCCATCTCTGCTGGTTCTTCTTCGGGGGCATCCTCGGGTTCCTCTTCTGGGTCTTCCTCATCAGGATCCACCAAAGGTGCAGGGGCTTCAACAACCTGAAGTGCTGCTAGCTGTGCCTCTAGATCAGCAAACCTATCATTGATCACTATGTTATGGTGATCTTGTGTGTCCATGCGCCCACTAAATGCTACAACGTTGCCTGCCAGAGTATGATGTCCACCGATGTCCATCGAGAGTCGCTCCTGAAGCGTCTCTACCTGGAAACGCAACTGACGCATCTCAGATAGTAATGCAGAGTTCTCATCAGTAAGTCCTCTAATCCGCTGATGCTCCGTGTCTAGAGTGGCTACCAAAGCTGCAAACGCCTGCTCGAGAGGGATGCTCAAGGTAGGAAGAGTAGGCAATGCAGAGGCGGTCGATGACCTAGTCCTAGGTCGTGTCGGAGCTACTGGTGGTACACGCTCTCTATAAGCCATACGGTTTATGTAGGTGGGGTAGAAATCCCAGTTCCGTGGAGGATCGAGCTCAGGAGGTATGAAAGGCTGATCCCAGTCTATCTCTACAGGAGGATAAGGATGTCGGGGCCAGTTAAATCCCCTATCAGGTATGGGAGACGTAGGAGGTGACTCAGATCGTGCAGGTCTCTTGCCTAAATTTCTGGATGATGATGCCATGCTGCGAAGTATGTGTTGCATATGCCAATGAGTATACAGTAAGGAGAGTAAGCAATAAGTAACTAACAACTATGCGGTTATAGTCTAGTGTGTGTATGCAACCTAGTTCCCTATAACCAATGGCTCTGATACCAATCTGTCACACCCTCAAAATCCACGTGCGGAGTTTTACCGCTACGCGTGTGAACAAACCAGGATTACAGTCATTAGTTACTTAGAACGACACTATATGCCACATTAAAAATAAAACAACCAAAGTTCAAACTTTAAAACCATGCGAAAGTGTTTTGTAAATAAGACAAACCCAAAATATAAAAATGCATATTTGGCAAAACATGCGCCAACCCAAATATTTAAACACTCGTAAATAGATACCAACAAACATGTCTTTAAAATAGAGTCTTAGAATGCATGTTGGACCCGTGTGCTGCTAATGGCAAGCAGAGTTAACAACCTAAGAATAGCATACTAAAATCTCAACACAATGGTTGGTGAGTTCAAGAGTTTGCGTTTATCATAAACAATAACATTTGCATAACATAAGAAGTGCATTGAAATAGATAGCTAGTCTATATTCACAAGTAATAACCATAGTGATTTCACAAGTAAGTACGTGTACACAGAATCATATTGAAACCCTAAATGCTTTACAGACCAAAGAACTCAAAGTTTTAGAAGACAAGACATATTTGACCCAGTTGACCCGTTTGACCCGTTGGTGACATTATAGGTGAAATTCCATTCAAACAAGCATAACAGCCTATCACACATGATTAACATACAAACTGATTACATATAACACTTCATTAATCACATGTACTAATTAGATCATCATACAGCCAGATATCATACAAGTCATGCGAATCTCAAACTATTATCATGCTCATGACATCTATAACACAAATAATACACCATACAAGGATCAAATCACGCATCACATACCATGTGAAGCCACTCACGACTTCACACCCTAAACCCTGCCAATCCTACTAAATAGTGGCCTCAGATTCGCACATGTGTATGATGATCATTAACATACCAATTTCCATAGCTCATATCATCCAAAATGTTCATTCTTAATCAACCATCAATCAACAAAAGTCCTAGCTTACCTATATGACTCATGCCATGATTTTTCCACAAACAGGCCAAAACAGGTAACAAACCAAATCAACATTCATATAACCTAAACAACACATTTAATCATCTTAGAAACCATCCATGAACACACTAGCATGGTCCTAATGGCTCAAACATGCTCAAATCATCCAATTCAAGGATTTGCACAATTAAAGTTTCCCTTTTGGGAAAGTACATCCCAAATTCATCAAACTCACACTACATTTATGAATTTACCATTTGCATACCAAATTAAGTCCATAAAAATATCTAGACATGATCAACAACATCTAATTGGCATGTTTCATCAACATTCAACATCAAAAGTTACTATTTTTAGCAAGGTAAGAACTACAATGTGCATTCTCGATTTCCTAATGTTCATATCAACAATCTAGCATCTAATTATCATTATAAACACATCCATAACATTCATACATCATCAAATCATCAATTCATGCAAAATAAAGTTACTATTCTTAGTAACCTATGAACAATGAATAAAAATCGAAGCTTTCTTGCATAATCGATGTTAACTAACATATATACAATCCAACTAACATATTAACATCAATAAACAACCAAGAATCAACCTTCAATTGCAGGTTTCGAACTAGGGTTCGGCCAAGACTAAAAATCCATGGAAACCACAAAGAAACTAACCTTTAATCACATAATGGGTGAGAATTGAAGCCTCTAACGTGTTGTAGTTCTTGGAATCGACCAAAACCGAAGAACAATTGCTTGTTCTAGGCTGAATTTGCAGGTGTGTGTGTGTGGAGATGATGATCGCGGTCGAGAATGGTGTGGGGGCTAGGGTTGGGATTTTTGTTTTATTTAATAATCCATAATTACCCTTTTAACCCTTATAATTTGTATTTATTAAAACTAAGCTTTTAATTACTTTTTAAAAGGTTTAAACTTAAAATAATAAGCATATAAACTAACAATAATAATCATATGCATTATCTTCACTAGATACAAAACATACGGATTAAACACACACGTTTCCACGTTACGTGATAAAATTCACAATTAATATTTAAATCACATATTCACAACCAATAACCAACATTATTAGTTGAATAATTATCTGTTTATCATTATTAATTATTATTAAGTCACCAACATTCAACGACAACTAGTGTGTGCTCCCGACACGTGTATGCAAGACTTAACGGAACTAACGGAGTTTGGTAATCGAAAATTACCGGATGTCACAAAGTTTGACTTGAATCCAGAAACTCCTCAATTTCATCTTCACCAATGCAAGTTAAGAATGCACTATCTGTTTGTTGTAGTTTCTTGAACTTGTATGATTCCACATGTCTCACTATACTATTATTTCTGGATCTATCATCTAGTTCTAGTGCTTCTACTTTGGCCACTAGAGCATCTAATGATAATGCTTCGAGTTCCAATGTTGCTTTCATCAAAGAGATTGATTAAGTCCAGCTCTCTGGAAGTGTATGCAACATCTTCTTGTTGATTTCCACAGATTCGTATTTGAGACCATAAACAATCATCTCATTTACTAACTTAACAAATTTGTTAAGATGTTGTGGTATTGACTCTCCTTCCACATGATGGAAGGTTTCATACTAGGTCCTCAATTTTTCCTTCTTGATTTCCCTTATTTCCTCACTTCTTCACACATGGTGTGAAGCACCTTCCACAACTCATGTGTTGTTTTGAAATTTTCAACTCTTTTCAGGATTTCAAATGGTTGAGTCATTGCTAGAATGTTGTATGCTTTCATGTCTATTTTGACCCTTATGACGTCATCCCTAGCTACACTTTTTAAGATGACTGGTTTATGTATGTTGTAGTCTGGACCAAGAGTCAGAGGTATGTGTTGTCCATCGGTTATGGATGTCCATACATCCGGGTCTTGGAAAATAATCCAGTTTCTGAACATAATTTTCCATTGTTTGATGTATGCTTTGTTTTTTAGCCTTGATGGTTCGAGACCACTGTTGGATGCTGAAATTTCATCAGACATGGTTGTTGAATTTAACTTAACGATTTAAGTCAAATTTGTTTGATTATTTAGCTTTATGCTAAATTTGTTTTATCCTAAGGCCATTAGGATTTGTTTGTAATGATTTTGTCACTTTTAACTTTACCGAATAAAGGAATTAATTAATTAAATTGTAAATTAATTAATGTTCAATGAAATGTCACTTCAATATCTTGGTACAATAGATAATATTTCGTTTAAGTAATGTTTCTCAATCAATGATGTGAGTCAATAAAAAGTCAAAACCCTAAAAATAATAATATTGTTTTAAAACTTAACTTTTTGGATCAAAAAGTGACTTTTTCAAAAATTTCAAAAGAAGAATCGGTTTCTTCTTTATTTCTGGTGTTGATTCCAAAAAATCACCGTAGATTTTGAAGGTTTTGCATGAATGAAAACTAGGGTTTATCCTAGGGTTTGTTTGCGGCTAAACTGTTCTATCAAAAACCCTTGAACCAAAGAAGTTTTTGAGGTTTTGTGATGCTGAACACGTTTGAAAATAGTGTATGAATGCTATTTAGAGCTTCAATAACACAAAAACTTCTACATGATACACAAAAACAGATTAATGAATCATGTTCTAAGCATTTGTTAAATGTTTGAAGTAGAAGAGGGTTTTGTGATGATTTTTAGCTTGAAAATGGATGATATGAAGCTAATGAACCACATGTATCATTGTATTGATTGAGAGGATCAAAAAACTGTGAATGATTTGAGCCAAGGCTCTGATACCACCCGAAGGAATTCAAGTATTCTCAGGTTTTAACAACTTAGAACACCAAGAACAAACAATGAAATTCCCTAAGGATTGTTTTTAATCTCTCAAATATAACAATAGTTTGTTATATAATCAGTACTCAATAACCATAGTGCGGAACCCATGATTAATGATAAGATATCTATATGTGTGTATGATTGTGTGTTTGCTAGTGATTGAATGCTCTGATTATAATAAGATATGCTTGTTTGTATTGATTATTCAAAAGCTTACAAAGGATTAGGGTATTATACAATTTATAGCCTATACAATTAGCTATATACAATTACAAAAATACCCTTATGTAAACAAAAATTACATAAAATCCTAATTCTAAGTCGTCCGCTATGGATGATGGACTGTCCGCTGTGGATGCTAAGTCATCCGCTGTGGATGTTGAATAAGTTGTCCGCTGTGTCTTGGATACTGTCCGCTGTGAACACTTGTGTTTGCATGATAGTGTTTGCTGTGGAGTGTTCATCCGCAGTGGACTATTCGTCAGCTATGGACATTTTTGCATCCGCTATATGTGTGTTGGTCATCCGTTGTAGACACTTGGATCTTTTTCTTCATCCGCTACAAAGACTTCTTCATCCGCTGTGGATAGATCTTCATCCGCTGCCAACACTTGTCAATAATTTCTTTTATCTACAAACCTGAAAAAGAAATTTAAACAATAATTATTGGCTGTTATGAATATTAATGATGCTAATGTGTCAGTTAATGATTGTTTGAGTGTTAGAACACACTATGTTTGGTTATGGCAAGCATTATCTTTCAATGCACTTGTTGAGTCCAACAATCGATCAGCTTAGTCTTGTCCAATATCTCACTCTCTAATAACTGAACCCTATGTTATAGTGTCTGAGGTGTTGGTGGACCTGAGGATGTTTTAGCGGTACATCTATGCTCAGGAAGAGTGTCAATCAGATAATCCATATCAATCACTTCATCATCATCTTGACCTCTAGGAGGTGTACTTTGGATATCTTCTATTAAGTGCATAGGCGTATTAGTTACAGTTGTTGTTTCTGTAATGGTCACTAGTATCTCTTGACGAATAGCCTCACTAACAGTCTTAGATGTCTCAGACATAGCAATATCTCTACAAGGTGATACAATTGTCATTAGGGTTCGTGGCTTCCTGATAATAATGCCTCTTTCTCTACAAGATTCTTACATGATTCTTCCTTTTCTTTATGGCTAGTGAATCTTCACGAACAAAATATGTATAAATATCATCTGTAGTGTGTCTAGGAGGTGAAACCAGCACTCTCGGCCTCTCAGTCTAGTGTGGAATATCTACTTCTTGTTACTGTTGCTGCTCTGCCTGCCAAACATGCTATAAATCTTCAAAAAATCTACCAAGTAAATGTATAGAACCCAACGGATAAGTAAATGTATCCTTTTTCATCACCATAACTGAGTATATAATAGACTCTAAATCAACTAACTCAGGATGAGTAGCATTGACAATAAGTTGGATGAATATTAGGTATATAATAAACTTCTTTCCAGCTCAGGCTAACACATTCTTCTGCATTTCTCTAAATATAGCTCTTGAAATACTGAATGAAAGCCTATCAACAAGTGATACCAACAAGGATCCGAATATAGCACTAAAACTATCGAATCCTGCCTTCAGATTGCTTAGATAGTATACCATAAAGTGAAATAAGAACTTGCAAAATAGAAGTAGATGCTTCTTCTCTAGAGAAGGATATCAGTGATCATATCCCATCCTCTGTAAGCATTCTCGAGAAATAGCATCATCTATCTTGCTTGGTGCATTAGGCTGATCTCCCAACAGGTTGATTATCTCTGTAGTAATAACAATCCTTCTCCCTTTCACTGAATAACAATACATTGCTCCTCATCATTGTCTCACTCATTAGTAGCCGAAGTCCCAAAATCATCAATAACCTTAGTGAAAATAGACGGACTAGTAATGATAGCATAATCAATGCGTGATGTCTGAAGTCATCCAAGAAGTGAACGTGATAAAGCTTTATCATCTACCACTTCTCCAAGATAAGCCACATCATTATGGTTTTTATTGAAAACCATTGATCTTGCCATTCGTAATCAAAACAAACACTTGATTAGTTTCAAATTTAATCAGAAATCAAACTTTAAAATTTGAAATTTTACAATTTTAAATTTGTCACTCGAGAACATAACAATTCGCATGTTACATTTTTTGAAACAGACTCAACTTGTCGCGCGACAAGTTTACTTATCGCATGAAGTTATTCACCAAAGTCAACCATTCATGCGACTTGTCAAATTTTTACATGTGACTAGTTACATACGAAACCAGAAGTTCTCGCGTCTTTTCATCTGCAATTACAACTTTTAGCCTGCAACAACGTAAAAAATCCATTTCAAATTAAGATAATTTTAGCCTGCTTTAATCATCAATGTTTGGTTTATATGAGTCGTCTAAGCATTACTTAAAGATATCCATGAACAATGTTGTCCACTTTTGATTTTATTCGTGATGTTAAGTTCGGTTCAAGTTTGAATCCATTCAGGTCCATCTATAATCATCAATATACCTTGTATAACTAATAGAGAAACAGAATCAAGTGCTATGAACAATGTATAACAATGAATCAAATTAGAGCTACAAAATCTTGTTTAGAGAAAAATCAAGTGTGTGACGCGAATAGTAAACTAATCACACACATTGTTATTTTTATAGAGTTTTGACATCTCATGTGAAAAGTCTATACTCGCATGAATGAACTTCAAGAAATTTCTATCAAGTTTGATTTATGATTTTCAAACAATGGCCAATTTGAAGAATCTTACTGCTACCTTTAGTCTTGATAATGAGATTGGTACAAGCAGTAATCCTCCGAGACTTCTGAGTGAAGATGACTATCCTGATTGGGTATATCATTTTGAGAATCATGCATTTACATCGAACCAAGGATGTTACGGTCAATCAAATATATACAATGAATGGGTGCCAAAAAGCCAACTCTCAACCCTTTTTTGATGGGACTCAGTCATGCAAACCAATAATGAGATTGAAATCTAGTTTTCATGCTGAAGCTTTAGTTTATCACAAGATTACTATCTACTTGTTTGAAGCAGAGCCTACCATGCACATCATATAATGAAACTGTCAATTTTAGATTTTGTATGTAAAATTATTTTTTTTAAATAATACAAGCATTCGAACAGATACTATCATTTCTCACACAAAGCAAGTCATGCATAAACAAGCATATTAAGAAAATATACTATCATTTCTCAATCATCTCAAATCAAGTTCTCTATCCTGTATTTTTATTTAAATCAATCACCTAAGAAGGAGACACAATATAAAATTTAATCTTTCTAACTTTCCCCCTAAATTTTATTTTTCTAGATATATATATATATATATATATATATATATATATATATATATATATATATATATATATCTGTGTGTGTGTATTTATTTTATTTTTTTTATATTTTTATATTTTATTTATTTTTTAATATTTTCAAAGTAGAATGAACTATCAAGAACATGCAATGATTATGAATGAGACATGTGACTGTGCAAATAAAAATCATAATGTGAATCTGATATGATACAAAAACCATAACCTATTTGTTCCACCACAAATTTGGATGAGGAACAGACTCTGTCAGTAAACCAGATTACTGAACAGGCCTCCTAAACTATTCCTGCACTTATTAACAGATCAATTAGAAAGGAGAACCCAGCTCACCGTAGACCTGGGTGGTCCATTTACATCAATGTGATCATCTTGTTTAAACACATGACCTTTTACCTTTTCTTCTTTCTTTTTTATTTGCCAAATTTGTTTTGTCTCAAACACTTTTGATTGGAAAGATTAAATTTAGAAATTATTTTGTGTTTAATATTTAAAGAAAAAGATTTTGGTTTGGATGCTTTGGTCACTTTCATCTTTGAATCATGTGAAACCGGCTTCACATATGAAGGTTTGGATGCAATATTCGTCATCCGACCATTCAAAGATGTGTGCTAACTACCTTTTGATACAGAGAAGCAATTGTGATCACATTTACCGTCTAAATCATGTTGTTTCGGGCACTTTTTCAGCACGTGACCTTCCATTCCATACCTGAAACAAGCCTTGAAGGGCTTTTAGTTCTTGATAGACCCATATGGTGTAACTAGGGGTGGAGCTTGTTTTGAACTTGATTCATTTTGATGAGGGACTTACGAGTTCTTTTACTAAATTAGGATTCAAAGCTTCACTTGTTTCTGACAGGATTTAAATATGACAGGCTGAGATTGAGATTGTCTTTGCTTTGCTTTGGAATGACTTACTTGTTCAACAACTAGAGATGATTCATGACTCGTATAGCTTCTCATAACTTTAACAGGCTCAAAGGTAGGAATACCCCCTGTCTTGTACTTATCAAAGAAGTTAGAAGAAACATGTACGCTTTTGGGTACATCAACACACTGTGTGTTGAAACCGAAACCAACAGGAGGATCATGCTCATCGTGAATCTTATTGTGATTAAACCCACTTACTCATGCATGCAAACTGTTAGCATTCTAATTTTGAAATAATTCATTTTTCGGATGAGGACGTGGTAAGGGTGAATGACATCCTATTGTGGGAGGTGGAAAAACATTTTTAGCTTTTTCAACATTTTTTAGGTAACCAACACCATCTTTTCTGAACACAGATATCTGTTTTGAAAGAATTTCATCACTTTTCAATTGAGAAACGGTCCATTTATCAAGTTTAGTTTGGAGTTGAGTTACATCGAATTGAGCTAGATTTAAACATTCTGTTAACATATTAATTTCAACATTTCTTTCATGAACATCTCTTTTAAGAAGTTCAATTTAAGCTAAAGCTTCATTTAACTTTATTTGATATGCAACTTCATTTTCTTTTAGCTCTTGGTTTATCATCCTTAACTCCTCTTGATCCTGAATCAAAATCGTATTTGCTTGGATGCAATTTAAGGTTCTAGCTCGACATGTAGATGAATACATATCTTCCATCACCTCATAGGGAACATCCAACACCTTGTTTTCCACCTCATCATCAGTTACTTCATAGTCAGATTCATTTTCTTTCTCTGCCATCAAAGCTTGTTCGTTTTCTTCTTCAATCTCCTTGTTTTCATCTTTTAGATTAGACTCAGTTGCCGAAATGGTTTCTGATTGTTCTGTAGGAACTTCAGTTATGGTGACAAATGTCGTGTTGGAATGCAGATACGTCACTTAGTTGAATTTGTCTTGTTTGAGATCCATTTCTAGCGACTTCAATTTGTTGATCACCGCGTATAGTTTGTAATCAGGAAATCCTCTTTCTTGTCTAATCGATTTGCATTATGAGATCCATTTAGATGGAAGCGAATCAAGTAATGTCTGAACTTGTTCAAAGTTGGTAAGATGTGGGTCATGCTTCTTTAGATTATTTGCCATAATTATGAGTCGATCTGTGAAATCGGACAGTCCTTAATTCTTTATTCATATGAAACAATCAAAACGATTTTGTGCCGATACGATGTTATCTTATTTAAATTTTCAGAAAAAGACTTTTCAAATAAAAAATTAAAATTAACTTTAACATCCCAAAAGTATTTTTCCCAAAAAAATTGTTGAAAAATGCTCTCCCTAGAAAAATATTTTTTATGATGTCAAGCTTTGTAAGTCGTTGCTTCTTGAGTTGCCAAAGGGGATTACCCGATTCACGAGATGGGATTGGCTGGTTTAGATCTATGGTTTGATAGTAGTTGGTGTAGTTGGTGGTATAGATTGTCGGCTGGGGAATAGGAGGTTATGGGCCGAGATTGGGTTTCGAAAGGTGATGGTTGTTGGGGTTAGATGGAGATGGTGATGAAGGTTGGTGTTGGTGGTAGCAATTTTGGTGATAATGAGTAACAACACTGAATTAGGTGAAGTTTGGATTATGTTAAAGTCGCCGGTAACTTCGCCAGAAAATGCAAATTCACCGGCTAGTTCTCTAGCAAGTTCTCCGGCAAGTTCGCCTGTAAGTTCTCCAGCAAGTTCTCCAGCAAGTTCGTAGCAAGTTCTCAGGCAAGTTCTCCGACAAGTTCACCGGTAACTTAGCCGGCATGTTCTTCGGCAATTTCTCCAGCAAGTTTTCTGACAAGTTCACCGGAAAGTTCTCCAGCAAGTTCTCAAGCAAGTTCTCCAGAAGAACAGTAAGTTCTCCAGAAGAACAGTAAGTTCACCATACCGAGAACTTTCGTTCAAATGTTTTCAAACTCGCCCAGATCTGATGTAAACTCACTAGATGAAGATTTGAAGCTTCTTCATAGACTGTCAAGAACACCAAGAACACACAGTGTGTGTGTGAGAGAAACACCTTCAATCTTCAAAATTGTTTTCAATTTCTTGTACAAATAGATTTGTAGGCGTAAAATGTGATATTAAATGATGTAATTCAGCTCTACAATCAAGTAGATCTAATCAAAATAAGTATAATTGATGAACACAAAACTAAGATCGAGTTTCACTCTCTTAAACCCCAATTTCTCTCTCTAAAAACATCAACAAAATCTTCAATTCAGCACCATAAATCTTCAAATAAACAATCCAATGTTGATTTAGGTATGCTCTGATACCATTTGTTAGTCCGAAGAGCATTTGAATCAATCAAATAACAATAAAGATTTGGATCAAAATGATAAAATATGTAGAACTTGGATGAACACTATGAAAACCACTCATGAAAACCACCTTTGATCCACTTTGATTTGCCTCTGATTTATTTTACATGGAAACCCTCAAATCATGATCCTGCAAGTTTAACAACACTCGAATGACTGTAGCTATTTATAGTCTAATGAAAATTAGACTTAATGGCATTTAGCCCCCTTGACTTATACTTAACTAGAAATTTACGAATAAAGCATTAAAAGACTAATAAAAGACTAAATATATTTTGTTGACACAAAATATATTTATGACATTAAAATCTCTTAGTCTATAACTTCTTCAAAGTCTTGTCTCGATTCTTCGTCTTGAACATGTTTGGTTTGACTTTTGTGTTGACTTTGACTTTGACTTTTGTTGACTTTGACTGTTTATAATATTAGACTATCTTTTAGTCCTAACAAAAAAGGATAAAAGTACAAAGTAAAAAGTTACAGACACTACGACCTTAATCAAGAGTTGACAAATATATAGACTTATCACCAAATTATATAAGTTGATGAGTTTTTAGAAATAGCAGCAAAAAGTGATTCAACGTTTGTCAAAATCATGTCAAAGAAAGCATGTCTTCTCTATCTTTGGAAGTAATTAGTCTCTTGGCTTTAGAAGACTTTGTCTTGTTGCTTTGGAAGACTTCATCTTTGGTTTCAGAAGATATGGTCTTTTGGCTTCGGAAGATTTGATACTTGGTGACTCTCATTGACTTGTATCAAATATTTTGAAGTAACTTCCTTTGTACTTCAGAATGCATGCTGAGAGAAATGTTGTTGCATCAACCTCTAAGTTAACTCTTACAAACTCCCCCAAGCCTGATGCTATCAAAACTAGAGGATAACTTTGAGTCTTGATCTTTATCAGTTTACAGTCCTTATCATGATCAAGACCATTCCCTTCATCATCAGTTGGTTAGGATTCCTTAGACTATTAAAGTATCTTCTCATGTCATAGAGATCATGCAGAGGAAGGTCAGACATGTTTTGCCAGAAGTACACATCTTGATCCCCTTGATCTCTAGTGACATACCATCTTTTTGGGTTGGTAGCAAAATCCCAAGATAAAATGGGCCTCTCAGCAGTAAGAGGCTCTCCTTGGATGAGCAGCCTCTTCTTGATCATGCTCGGGATGTTCTGACCTATCCTAAGGTATAGAGGTGAATGCCTTGGACTTCTTCATATTTTTATCCCTTCTGATGGCCATCCTCTTCCTCTTTCTGTATTATAACTAAGGAGGTTGGTCTTGAGTACCAGATGTTGCTACTTTGCCCTTCTCAGTTTAGTCCTTTTCCTTCACAGGTTCAGAAAGAGAAGGATCAGGACCCTATGGTGGGTCAGAAGATAAAGCTAGCTGAGATGCACCACTACGTCCAAGTATAGTTGACCTTTTGGAAAAGAAGCAAGTCTACCAGCTTACCCTTCTTTATTTATTTCTTGATCACTCTAATGTACTCATCCATAGTGGACAGAGACATTGGACCAAGTCTCCTTCCGAAGAACCCATACAACTTCAAGAAGCTCACCATCTTTAGTCTGTCAGCAGACTTCTTCTATTGGCTCGTATGGTGGCTCTTAGCCTAGTAGCCTTTTCCCTCATCTTCCTTTTAATATCTTTTTGTTCTTTTAACACTTCTTGTTCAAGCTTCTTGACGTACTTAAACTCTATGTATTCATATGACAAGGGAAGTAGGTCTGTTGGTTGATAGAGGCCTTTGGCACTTAGGTAGTTTATCATGTTTTGTCTGTCTTGTTCCTTACCTACCTGAGTTTCTTGTTCAGCTACCACAACCTCTACCTAGAGAGGGTAGGAGCTTTGTGAAGTCTCTTTCTTTTTCATTCTTCATTAATCTTGGAAGAGCAACTCTGCAACCTCATCTTTCTTCCTCTCTTTTGACAATTTAGTGTCAACCAGTTCATTTAGTTCCTCCAAGGGAACAGAGATTATTTCATCAATGTTGTATTTCCTTAAACCCAGATAATTCAATCTGGCTACCCTAATCGCAGCTTGCATAAAGCTTGGTTTCTCACTTGTTCTCTCTCCTCTTGCCTGCCTCTTCCTCTCCCTTTTCTCCTCATAAATCTCCTTAGAGGTCACGATCCTCTTCCCTTTGTCAGTCATAGGACTGTGTGACTCAATGTGGATAGAGCTTTGGCCTTCATCACTTAGTGTAGCACTTGAGCTCTCGCCAGGGAGAGGCTATGAGACACCTTCACCAGCTGGTGCCTTAGTGAGGGTTCTAGGTGCTGAAGCAGTTTATGTCTCAAGTTTCATAGGTTAAACTGTTAGGCCTTCAACTGAGGTTTCCCTTCGAAGCTAATCATAGGTTCTGCCTTAGTATCCAGTTGACCTAGCAATTTTTCCTGCTAGCCTCTATCTATATAGGTAGGATCTTCTTTTGAACTCTTGAAGCACCCTTTGCTAGATCCTCAGGATCTTCTTTTAAACTCTTGAAGCACCCTTTGCTGGATCCTCTTAGCTAACCTATGATCTTGCCTTTTATGACTTGTGTTAGAAAGTGACAGATCAACTAGAGAAAAACTCTTATAATATCTCAGGGTTTGAAAACTGAAGACTTCTTGTTGCCCCTTAGATCTAGAGAGTACCAAGACTCTTCTATCAGCATCATATCTCCATCCTATTATTGGGTTTTCAGTAGAGTAGGATGGGGTAGACATAGCCCTTGGAATTTCCTCCTCAAATAGGCTTTGAATCAGGGCATCCATATCAATGTGGGCCACAGGAGCTTATTGAGTATGGACAACTGCAAGTGAGGATGGTGAGGCCTCTATGTCCATACTCTGGGAAGAATTCCTAGGTTCTATGATTGCAGGTACGACTTTCTCCCCGTTTTTGGAAGCATCACCCTTTTGCACAGGGGAGTTAAGGGTTTGGTCCACTACATCCAAAGGTTCTTGTGGACTTGGTTGAGTTTGCCTGGCTGATCTCAAAGCTAACTTGCCCTTGACATTGGTGATCTCAAGTTGTTGATCAATGACGTGCCTTTGTAAGGTAGTCACCTGAGATTCTAGGTGACTTAGCTTTGAAACTAAATAGGTGTAGGTTTTGGTCAGTTGTAGCACCTTTAGTTGCAGACTACCCTCATCTTCATCAGAAGAATCATGGGGGAATGAGAGAACATAACCAAAGTAAGTTCCCTCACCACCTGCTTGTGGTTATTGGCTATTGGATTTCCCCTACTCCATGAGAGCTTCAAAAGAAGTGTCAAGAGACTGGGTTGCCATTATTGAGGTCTTAATGATGTAATCACTTGCAAAAGTAAGAGCCTCTTCCATATGGACTTCCTGAACATGTTTAGTAAAGTCCACCTAAGTTAGAGGTGGATGATGTGGGCTAGATATGAGTGTTTTAGGAAAAATCATCTCTCCTTGAGCTGGTAAGGAGAAGAGAGACTCATGGTACTCACTAAAACCCATATCCTTATCATCATAGAATTAGAGGTCAGGGATTGGTTGGTTTAAGTCTAACGGCTACGGATAATAGCTCTCCGCTGAAGGCTGATCACCTGAGTTTTGAGACTTAGAGTTTAGGCTTGGGGTTTTGGCAATGAGCTCATCAGGCTGAGCATTAGAAACCTCAGCACTGATCAAGGTAATGAGAGTGGTTTGCTCCTCAGGGGAAGTGGGAGCTATTAGTTCCCCTTTCTCCTACATGGGTGTTTGTATGGGGGCGTACTCAATCTGAAAAGACTGAGCAGGGGTTCGTTTGGTTTTTCTTGAGTAGGAGAGGAATATTTGTTGTTATGTGGGTGGTGTAGATGTGGAAGGTGTGGGTTCAACATTGGATGGTGCTGTCAAGTTGTCACTTTGAGCAATGAGCTCTAACATTTTTGGGACCAGGGCTGTTACTACCCCTGAGAAACTAACAGTTGTCTTTCTTGTTATTTTAAAGATGTTAGCTTCAACATTCCCAATTTAAGAGTAACACCTAATCCTCTTAACTGTGAGCCTAATTCAAAGTTGAGAATGTGCTGGATATATCTAGGGAACATGTAGTACTCTAAAGAGTCCAAGTTTGCAAGCAAGTTTGTGTAAACAAACTGGGAGTACTTAAACTTGACCCTTGAACCATTCCATGGACTATGTATGATAAGTCTTCAGGAATCTGGTCCCATCCTCCATGCTTATTTGATAGAGAGTGAATAACAACATGGAGGAGGTACTTCCACTTGTAAGAGACCTTACCCTTTCTGGAGGTTCTGACAGTGTAGTCCCCTTCATAGCCCATCTACCTAAATGATTCATTCACAACAGATTTAGGAAAAGACAGCTTGCTTTCTTCATCATCTAGCTGTAGATGAGTGTTGATAGTAGCTGGAGTGATGAACACTTGTTGGAAACGGTCTGCCCAAGACACATATTGAATTGATGTGGCTAGTACGTTATGATCCAAGTCAGGTCATACCCAATAACAAGCTAGACAAACACCCATAATATTTATTTTATGATATGATCATATAAATAAATATTAACACTTAGAGTATTTAGAAATTGTGTTTCTAAATATTTTCACTTGTGTTGTGGATTAATTATATGGATAATTTATTTTAGAGAGAGTATTGTGTATTGTTATTCAAATAGTTGAACAACAATATATGTCTTTTGTCCGTATTTCTTAATTACTCATCGGCATTTACTAATACGGATGTGCTTTTGAGGAAGTACGGATGAAGATTACTCATCCGCATTAACTAATGTGGATGAAGGTTCCTCATTCGTATTTACTAATGTGGATGTGCATTTGTGGAAATGCTGATGGAAACTGATCGTCAGCATTTACTAATGCGGATGTGCATTTGTGGAAATGCTGATGGAAACTGATCGTCCACATTTACTAATGCGGATGTGCATTTGTAGAAATGCATATGAAACTACTCATCCGCATTTACAAATGTGGATGTACATTTGGGAAATGCGGATGGAATTTCTTCATCCGCATTTACGAATGCGGTAGAAGGTTATTCATCCGTATTTACTAATGTGGGTGAATGTTTGAGAAATGCGGATGGGACAAGGGGCTGGGCCTCGCCCATTTTTATCTCTCTCCTCGTTTGAAATTTCAGTTTCATAGGACATGCAATATATGATTGCAATCAACCACTCTCTCTGATAACTTACAACACACTCAAAAGGTGCACATCTGTTTTTTTTGGTTTTTCTCTCGATCGGTCGGAAAAAAAACCGAGAACAGAGATTTATCCAAGTGTGAAAAATCCTAGCAACCGGGTGTTTGTTGGAAGCTTGAGGTTAGACAAGCTTGAGGCCTCCTTCTTTGGAAGCTGCCATTTGTCGATCATCTTCCTCAAACCCATATGAGAGGTAGTCTTCTAAACACCCTATGGTTGTTTGTAAGCATGGTTTTCATATATCAATCCATTACGGGTTTTAACAGATATATAAAATGGTTTATATATATTATTGTAACAAATTTTAATCTCTTAATCAGCTACGTTTTTCATTTTATATGGATAAAATAACTCTGATAAACTTGTTCAAAACCCAACAATGGCATCAGGAGCCGGTTTGTAACACCCGGGTATTATTTTTAAAGACAAGAAAGAAAGAATAAATGTGCAGAAAAAGGAAGAAACACAATTTAACCCCAGTTGAGGGGCTAAATGTGTCAAAAGGACAAAAAAAGAATAAAAGTAGGTGCAAAAAGGTGATGGCCGCCCACACCTTCCTGCATATTTCACTTCAACCGGATTTCAGAGAGAGAAAGAGCAGAGCTCTCGGGTTTTTGAAGAAAGAAGAAGAGGAATTCAAATTCAAGGTAAGAATTCTTCATTTTTAAGTTGTTCTTGGCTGGCCTATGCCTCGGTTGTATGCTTATGTGTTTGTATGTGTGTTCGGGTTGTATGACTTGGTGGGTTTTAGGTGGTTCAACTTATAGTACAATCGGGTTTGAATAAGTTCATCCGGAAGTTTGTCAAAGGTGAGTTATAAAACCCCCTTTTTACTTGTTTTAACTGATTTTGGGGCTGGAAATGCATGTATGTATGTTATTATGATTGTGGGTTTTATACCCATATGAATGTGTATGTGTGAATGTGGGTGGGTTATGATTTGGGTGATTTAGGATGTTATGATGGTGCCATGTTCATATTATGATGCTTAGAATGCTAGAACTAAGCTTAGGACATGATGAATTGATGATTTGGGGTTGATTATGATGTTATTCGTATGTATTGGTTGCCCATGCATCTGGATTTGGCCCATGCGCCCAACGGTTGAATTTGCTTAAGTGTTGCCCCATGCGCCCAAAACCCATGTGCCCAAATAGTATCCATGCGCCTAGAATAGGCTGAGATTTACCAAGTGTTCCATGAGCCCAAAAACTGCCCATGCGCCTAGGCACTCATGCGCCTGCATTGTGCCCATGCGCCTAGAAATTTGCCCAGGAGACTAAGTGTTGGGTCATGCGCCAAAATAGTGCCCATGCGCCTGAAAGTTCCCCATGCGCCAAAGTGTTCCCATGCGCCCAGAAGGCCATGCGCCTGCATAGTGCTCATGCGCCTATGCCTTAGAATATTTTCTGAAATTTTGGGGAAAATGTAAAGTGTAGGCTTTAACTTGGGATGTTCCCGGGGGTGATGCATGTTGACTTTATGATGTCATATGTGATGATGATGCTATGTATGGTATGGTTATGTTTATGTTATGTTCCTTATTATGTATGTTTATTTTCCGTGGCTTTACATGGTATGATTATAAAAAGTAAATGGAAAGTATTATGTAACGTAAAGCGGAAGATAATGAAAAAGGGAACGTAAGGAATGAATGAATGCATGCATTAATGAATGAATGAATGAATGGAAAAGTCTTGCAGGCAAAGGTTGAGGTGAGTGATTGTGTTGTCACAAAAGACTTGTAAGCCAAGGTTGAGGTGAGTGACTGTGTTGTCACAAAAGACTCGTAAGCCAAGGTTGAGGTGAGTGACTGTGTTGTCACGAAAGACTTGTAAGCCAAGGTTGAGGTGAGTGACTGTGTTGTCACAAAAGACTTGTAAGCCAAGGTTGAGGTGAGTGACTGTGTTGTCACAAAAGACTCGTAAGGGGTTCAATCCATGAGATTGACCCGGATCTTTGTCGCTTACCCCGGTGTTGGTGCCAGGCTTTGTGCGCAATGAATGGAAGTCTGATAAACTTCGGCCCAGTACCCGTTTTGTGCCTACGTTTGGGGTATAGCTTATGACATTGATCCGGAAGGAATGAACGAAGGAAGGTTAATGAATGAAATGTACGGAATGAAAGATAATGAATGATAAAGATGGTGTACGATGATGAATGAACGAAAGTCAACGAATTACGATGAAAGATAATAATAAATTAGTATCTATGTGTACGTATGTTGTATGATCGTGTATGAAAGTAAAGAAAGAATGGTTTTAAATGAAAGAAATGTATTTTGTTTTTATAAAAACTAGAACTCACTCAGCAATGCTGACTTTTATGTGTTTCCAGTTGGCAGGTAATGTTGCTGAGGATGGCACGGGGCAGCTACTTGGCATTTTTGGATGGCATCCGTTGTTTGAATTATAATGTTTTTTGTGATGTAATGCAACAAGTGATATTTTGTAATAGTTAACTGCAATGTATTATTTTGCAAAAGCAATTATAATGAAATGGTTTGTTTAAAAGAATTCCGCTGCAATATTTTGGTAAAGTTAATGTATGTTTTATGCTTTGTGTGCAATGATTGACCAGCTGTAAGCGTTCCGAGAACGGGGCCTTACAAGTTGGTATCAGAGCCAAAGTTTAAGTGAAACGGGTTAAAATTTTCAAAAGAAACCTAAACTTAAACTGAAAATGGGACAATGGGACAAAGGGATGGGATGCCAGTCCGAGTTGCTACGTGCCATCAGGTATTTTCTTGATGTTAACCGGTATTATGTGCGCATGTTATGTGATTTATGTGCTTCTTAGTAGATTTAGATACTATGTAGTCAGGATAGGAAATGCTTGGGGTATGAAGAGTAAAGTAAGTGGCTAATCATAACTGGCCACTGTAATAAGGGACTTACTATACTTGACATAAACTGAGCTATTACCTTGAATGACCGTGTTAGTGTTTGAATCTTATAGCGTGTTAGAGGATGGCCGGTGGTACATCGTCAAAGGCTTCTCGAGGTGGAGGTCGTGGTGGACGTGGCGCTGGACCACGGGTCACGAGAGGAAGGCCTAGAGCTGAATAGGTGGCTCATGAAGAGCCCGAGACCCCTCATCCGGAGGGTGGTGTCGAGAATGCTAACTTGAGGGCCTCGGTGAAGGAGGCTGCTGTAGAGGAGGTTCATCAGGTCATGCAAACGATCTTACCATCTGTGGTGACCGAAGTGATAAAGGCTGTACGAGAAGGAGAAAGGAAATAGAGGAATAGGTCCTCGAGAGGGAAAGAGCAACCGGAGACTGAGATGGTTGTCTCTACTAATGAGAAAGAATAAGAAGAGCCTGTGCAGGAGGCAGCACGAGGCTGTAACTTTGAGGGATTTCAAAGAATCAAACCCCCGACTTTCGATGGCAATGGCACTGCTGCTGCTGCTCACCGATGGGTGAGAGAGATGGAGGCGGTACTTGATATCAGCGAGTGCCGGGAAGACCAAAAGGTGAATTTTACGGCCCACTCATTTGTGGACTCGGCTCTGTGCTGGTGGGACAATATCGTCCAAGCCGAGGGTA
The DNA here is from genome assembly GCA_025506505.1 of Flaveria sonorensis. Taxonomy (NCBI): domain Eukaryota; kingdom Viridiplantae; phylum Streptophyta; class Magnoliopsida; order Asterales; family Asteraceae; genus Flaveria; species Flaveria sonorensis. The sequence continues at coordinate 29,001,168 of CM046436.1, read as the reverse complement.
GTAGGGCGATTGGCAGGATGAGGTGAGCAGAGCTGAAGAAGCTGGTCATTGAGGAGTTCTGTCCTAACCGAGAGTTAGACAAGGTGGAGAGGGAGTTCCTGCAGCTAGAGACGGGAACCATGACACACCAACAGTACACCACTAAGTTCAATGAGATTGCATGGCTAGTGCCGGACCAAGTGACACCCTTGTCATGGAAGATCAAAAGATATATTCAGGGATTGCTGGCAGATATCCGCAGGCACATGATCGTGGCCTGGCTGAGCACGTTCAGGTCGGTGGTTGATTTGGCGGGTAGGCTGTATGATGAAAGGGAGGTGGTGGTGGCTGAGGTGAATAAGAAGGGTGGTGGTGACCGGAACTGGAGTGGGAAGAGGTTTGGACGTGGCGGGGCCGCTTCAAATAACAAAGTTACGAGGGTAGATGACCGACGTGTGTCTCACCCGGTGCGGGGTCGAAGAGGTGTGGCAAATATGGGAAAGAGCATACCGGGGAGTGTAGAATAGGATCCAATGTTTGTTTTCGGTGTGGAAGGTCAGGACATGTGGCGAAGGACTGCAGGGTAAGGAGGTGTTATAACTGTGGCGAGGAGGGCCACATGATGATGGAATGCAAGAAGGCGAGGGCTGAGAGTTCCGGGGCGAAGATGACAGCCGGGACTGAAGGGCAGAAAGCTAGCGCCAGGGCTTTCACGATGACCAGGGAGGAGGCTAGGACGCACCCCGAAGTTGTGTCAGGTACGTTTCTAGTAAACCAAACTCTTGCTTCTGTGTTATTTCATTCAGGTGCTAGTAGGAGTTTTATTTCTGCTGCTTTCTGTGTGAAGTTACCTGTTAGTAGTAGGAGTATTGATGAGCCCTTCGATGTAGAAACTGCCATAGGTAAGTGACAGGATCAGCGATCTAAGGTTGATCTATTAGAGTTGAATTGCAGCGGAATTAGAACAAGAATTAGAAAAATATAGCAAGAACACAATAGATATTCAATGGAACAGTACACGGTTATAGAGAAAGAGGGTTTTCTGCAAAAGGGATAATATCATTCATGCACAAATGCTTCGGTATGGCAGCCGCTAAGCGTCGCAGGTTACAATTAGGTCAACATTCCTTATATAAAGGAATGTGACGTCTGCTGATGTCACTTGATAGTGACATCTAACAGAATTATTACAAACAACTGAAAGTAAGCAAACTACTAAGAATGTTCACAACAACTGAGAACATCTCAGAGTATGCTAAGTACAAGATGAAACTAAAACTACTGAAACTACAAGTACTGATTACAAGAAACATAAAACTACTGATTACAAAAGAACTGAAAGGAAAATATAACTACTGAAAGGAAACCATCACAACTACTGAAGAGGTCTTCTTCAGCTGTTGTGACAACATCTGAAACTTGGTCTTCAGTCTTTGTCTTCAGCTTTTGTCTTCAGACTTTGACTTCAGTTCTTTAGCTTCAGACTTTGTCTTCAGCTCTTTCTCTTCAGACTTTGTCTTCAGACCTTGTTATCAGTTGATGTCTTCAGCTGTTGCAGACTACTTCAGTTGTTGTAATGTCTGTGGGACTTAAAGGTTTTTCTGATCAGGCTCATTGGTTCTTTTGGTCCAACAAACTCCCCCTGAACCAATGCAGCCAAAACCATTAAGCTTATTGAGGTCCCACTTATTCTTGGCAGAAATACTCTCTTGATCAGCTTCAGAGATATCAGATAAGCACAGGCCAGGGAACAGGTTTCAGTAGATGTGAATGTCAAAGGATGGAAGGGAACTCTGTCTTGGGGAACTGGACACAGAGCTGTTATCCCAACCATGAAACCTACTTCCCATTGATGAGTCTATAAGACTCTCTGACGTAGGCCTCAAGGAGAACAACTTGTTCCTCCTTAGTGAGTTCTTCTGCTTCTCCTTCGAAGAAGAACTCTGGGCCATAGTACTCTGATAGGTACTTTACTGTCTTTCCATTTTTCAACTCAACAGTTGTTATCTCTCTGTAAGCAAATTCATCTGGGTGAGTCCCTTCTAATAACAACTGGAGTTCATTTTTCTTGATCTCTTCAAGCCTCTTGTATAACAACCCCTTCTTGACCATTTTGTTCTCCATTAGAGTTTGAGGGGTCATCTTTGACTTGTAGGCTCTCTTGAAGTCTTCAAGTATCTCCCAGGGTGAGACTACAATGGCCAACATAATAACAGCATCTATGGTCTTTCTCACTTGGCCATTGTATCTACTTGGTATGGATTTCTTATGAATTCTAGAACTAACCCTGGGGTCTGGCCAAATCCTTACTCTCTCCTTTTGATATTGAAAGGTATACCTGAGAGCATACAGCCTTTGAGCGTGTTTCTTCATGGCTTGTATAGATGATGACTGAGGAAACTCTTTGTCAACCATCTTCAAAAGTTGCTCATCGTGCTGTTTCTGCTGTTCTTCTTCTTCAATCTTAACTTTCACCATTTGCCTCTGAAAGTCTGGTGTGATCATTTGTTGACTTCTGGGCTCAGGTATTTTTAGAACAGCAGAGATTGGCAGACTGTCTTCTTCATCATCTTCTTCTTCTTTTCTTCCATCCTCAACACCCTTCTCCTCCTTCTGGGTGCATCATTGGATGTGGTTTGAGGTGGTTTTTGGGGTAAGGGAGTTGGTTTTGAGGGTTGAGTTGGTTTAAGTTTAGGTTTAGGGATTGGTTTGGAGAGTTGTGGGGTTGGTTGTTTTTGAGTGGGAGTTTGGGAAGGCTGATCTAGCATTTTTGTGGTAAGTTTGGCTTTGGAAAGCTTGGCCATATCAGTTCTCTTCCCAGCACCTGCTTCATCTAAGGCTTCGATAATCAACCCCTTATTGAATGCTTCAGAAGCACAGATTCTGGTGGTTATTGCCAGAATACTGTCTCTGGTCCATGATTTAATCTCAATTAATGATCTTCCCAAGTATTTTGCAATAAACCTGATCATTATCTCCAACCTCTCCCTTTCCATCACACTGTAACTGGCCCATCTCTCTTGTATCTCTTTAATCTCCAGCCTTCTGATCTCAGTGTCTAATGTAGCTGTATCAAAGCCCTGTCTGAAGAGTTGGTCTATTATTCTGTCCATTGATCTGCTGTGAGCTTCATCAGCTTCTTTAACCAGATCTTCCAATGATTTCTCTTCATCAGGCTTTTGAGTTTCAGCACTTTTCTTTCTCTTGTATGTGATCAGCTGTTTTTCCTTTTCTAACTCCTTTTCTTTCTCTTGTTGTTTCTCATCTTCCACTCTCTTTCTCTTTCTTTCTTTCACTGCCTTAGACTCCCCCTTTTTGGGTGCATTGGGTTCAGGGGTTTGAATGGCAGAAAGCTTCTTTTGCACAGCATCATCAACAAGTGTTTGTAGATTTGAGGAGATCCTCTCATCAATGGCTTTATGCACAATCTCATTGATGATGGGAGTGATGAGAGGTAAGGAATGTTGAAAGGTAGCAACCATCTGCTCAGAGGGGTTCTGTCCCTGAGAGGTGGTGCCAAAAGCAGTGGCTGGTGGCTCAGTTGAGTGTAGTGGCTGAGTGTTTGGTGAACCTTCAGATGAAGGTGCCATCTGTGGGTTTATTGGGGCAGATGGACTTTGATCCTGAGACATTTTGGCAAGCAGTTCTTTGAGTCTGCTCACCTCAGCCTCAAGGATTGTGTTATGGGCTAAGACATCGAAGAAAAAGCCCAGGTCATCATCAGTCTTTGCTGAATCACCTGACCTCCTGATTGAATCAGGATGTACATGCCCTGAGTGTAGATCAGTTGTAGCATGTGCCCCTTGTTCTTGGTTCTGGGGACTTCCTGCCTCAGGACTGAGTCCTTCATCGGCAGTTGCCTCTGGTGAGGTCTTAGAGATGTTACCAACTGCATCCTGTTCATTTGCTGAATCAGTAGAAGTGGCAGCCTCACCAGATGTTCTAACCTCCTCCTCTACACGGGGAGATTGAACATTATAACCCCTGTGCTGTGGGTTATCAGCAGCATTTTGGTCCTCTTCCTCAGCTGTTGAGGTTCTCCCCATTGTAATTGGTTTCTGGGGAGGAGGAGAGGAATGCAGCTGACTCAGCACTTGTGCAACTATAATGGTTGGGCTTTGAGGGGCGGTTGCATTTGGAGATAGGTTTGAAGCAGATTGCACCCGGGGTGACTGGTGCTCTTCAATGGTAACCTTCTCAATTGAGATAGGTTCCAGCATTGTGGTATCCCCAATTATGGTTGCATCAGGATCCTGTTGAGAGGATGCCTGAGCGGCTAGGGCTGGTGGAGTCTTTGACACTACTGGGGGGTTAGAACCAGTAAGTGTTTCCTGTATTGGTGGTACAGGGGCATCCTCAGGGGACTCATCTCCCTGAGTAGCCTTTTTGGGCTTTTTGGTGTTGGGTTTGGTGGGGACTTTGGATCTGGAAGTGGAGGCTGTGGGTTCCCGCTGCTTGGGTTTTAGCAGCCGGGCAGCCCCTTTCAGTGTAGGGTCAGAGTTGTGCCTGGAGTATACTTCAGGCAATACAGCCGGAGCAGGGACTCCAAGGCCAACAAGGCCGTCTGATTTTAGCTGATTTAAAATTATGGCCATGAGAAACCTGGGATATAATATCCATCTGTTTGCCACAGGTTTCAAAGCCAGATCCTTTAGTTCCATGAAAACTATCTCAGAAAAATTTAGATTTTGTCGTTCAAAGATAGAGTATAATACCTGTTGCCATCGGGAGGACATCTGATCCCATGAGGAGGTTTTTGATGCAAGGCAGACATTCACCATGTGGAATATAAGACGTTCAGCATCATGGAAGTGCTTCTTCAGAATGGTGGTAGCACTTAAGTCTCCTTCATACCCGTTATTGATGAAAGACATATCAGTTGTGCCTTTCGGGTATTCTGTGACACAGGTGGCATCATGTAGATTTAGGGTTTGTCGAATGATGTCTGGAGTGATGACCACCTGTTTCTGGTTAACCAACGACTGGAGAGTGATTTGGCTATCATTCTCACCAGTTTGCACAGAGACGTTGGTCCAGAATTGGCTTAGGGAATCGGGGTATATGGTAGGATTCAGAAGAAAAGCGGTTCGGTACTGGGAATCTACCATAAGATCGATGGCATTATCAAATTTGTTCCAAAAGGCCGATTTCGAGAGGTAGGCAACACAGTTGTGTCTGGGTTTGAGTTTCATGGTCGCCATTGTTGAGAGAGTGAAGGACATAAAACGGCTAATGAAACGTTTGAAAGTAGATTTAGGTATTTATAGGGTAAGAAAAGGCTGATATAAAACGACTGAAAGTGTTGGTGCTGTCATCAGTTGTTTGAAAACAACTGAAGACCTGGTTTTAACTTTCAGAAGTTGTAACAACTGAAGACTTGGTATTAGTCATCAGTAGTTGTGAAACTACTGAAGACATGGTTTTGGCTTCAGGTGTTGTAAACAACTGAAGATTTGGTGTTAGTCATCAGTAGTTGTAAAACTACTGAAGACATGGTTTTGGCTTCAGTTGTATGAAGTGAAACAGCAGTTGTAGAAACAACTGAAGAGAAAAGTTTCTCATCAGCTGTTGTCGTCAATTCTTAGCTCATCAGCTGTTTCATTCTGACCTCAACACTTATCAGACTTTTTGTTGATTTTCAGACGTTTCATTGGTCATCAGTACTTATCTGTTATACTGACATCAGTAGTTGTAACTACATCAGTAGTTGTAACCACATCAGTTCTTTTCAACAGATAGAGTACTTCAGTACTTTTAAGTAATTTAGTCTTCAGTAGTTATGAAAACTACTGAGGATAAAAGAACTTATCAGTACTTATTTGTGACAATAGTATACGAATGCTCATCAGTACTTGTTGACTGAGATCATCAGTAGTTGTCACTTATTCTAGCTGCAGCATACCAAGCCTTAACACTAGGTTTTGGAAAGTTGAACTGTCCAAAGGCTTAGTAAATATGTCTGCAAGCTCATCAGCACTAGGAACAAACTTTGGATCAATCAGACCTTTTTCAAAACAATCCCTAATAAAATGGTGTCTGATCTCAATATGTTTGGTCCTAGAGTGCTGGACTGGATTCTTGACAATACAAAGAGCTGAAGCACTATCCATTAGTAATGGAGTCTTAGTCTCTGTAATGCCATAATCCAATAATTGATTCTGAAGCCAGAGTACCTGAGATGTACAACTTGCAGCAGCAATGTACTCGGCTTCAGCAGTGGATGTAGCAACAGATGTTTGTTTCTTACTCTGCCAAGAAACCAAACAGTTGCCTAGGAATTGACATCCACCAGAAGTTGATTTTCTAGTTAATTTACACCCTGCATAGTCACTATCAGAAAAAGCAACTAATTTGCAAGAGTGCCCAGTGGAATACCAAAGACCTAGAGATTGAGTACCTTGCAGATATCTAAAGATCCTCTTGACTGCAATCAAATGAGACTCTTTAGGAGCAGCCTGAAATCTAGCACAAACACAAGTTGCAAACATAATATCTGGTCTAGAAGCTGTTAAGTACATCAAGGACCCAATCATACATCTGTAAAGTGTTTCATCAACAGCTTTACCTTTCTGATCTGCATCCAGTTGTGTGGTGCTGCACATGGGAGTAGAACAGGGCTTACAGTTTTGTAAATCAAACTTTTCCAAAAGACTCTTTGTGTATTTTGACTGATGAATGAAAGTTCCATCAGCCTTTTGTTTGATTTGCAAACCTAGAAAGAACTGTAATTCTCCCATGGCACTCATTTCGAATTTTTGTTGCATCAACTTTGTAAATGCATCACACAACTGTGGATCAGAGGATGCAAAAATAATATCATCAACATAAATTTGAACAAGGAGCTTATGCTGACCCACTTTCTTAATGAACAAAGTTTTATCTATGGAGCCTCTAGTGAAATTATTCTGAAGAAGAAAATTTGACAGTGTTTCATACCAGGCTCTAGGAGCTTGTTTCAACCCATAAAGAGCCTTATCAAGTTTATACACCCAATCAGGATGTTTATTATCCTCAAAACCTGGTGGTTGACACACATAAACCTCTTCTTTTATTTTACCATATAAAAATGCACTTTTGACATCCATTTGAAAAACTTTAAGATTGTGGAATGCAGCATAGGCTAAGAACAATCTAATTGCCTCCAGTCTGGCTACAGGGGCAAAGGTTTCATCATAATCAATACCTTCTTCTTGTGAAAACCCCTGGACAACCAGTCTGGCCTTGTTCTTGACAATTTGCCCATTTTCATCTGTTTTATTCCTAAACACCCATTTAGTGCCTATTGCACACTTACCTGGGGGTAGAGGAACCAGTTCCCACACTTGCTGCTTTTTGAACTGAAGAAGCTCAAGCTGCATGGCATCAACCCATCCATTGTCTCTTAATGCAATATGATAGTTCTTTGGCTCTTGCTGACTGATGAAGAGAGCATAGAAGCAGAAGTTGGACAATTGACTTCTAGTTGAGACACCAGCATTGATATCACCAATGATTTGAGACATTGGGTGATTCTTCAGCTCTTGGTACACTATGAGATCTGTGCAAGTGTTTGTAGCACGCTCAGCAGCAACAGATGTTGATCCAGATTCTTGAAACCAAGTATTAGATGGCAAGTCAAATGAAGTAGAGGATTCAGAAATCTCATCAGCATTTGTTGTGGATGGTGCTACTGAAGCTACAGGAACATCAAGTTTAGTAGACTCAGGCAGTTGATCACTAAACTTGAATAGGTGAGTACTGGGATCATCATCAACATCAGTACCACCAGATGGATGACTAGCTGCAGAAGGTGATGAATTCACATGATCTGCAACAGCTGGAGGCTGATAAGGAACATATTGCAGTATGTCCAGATCAAACAACTCCACAGGGTTTTGTGGGATTTTGTCCTTAGGAGATTCATTGAACTTCACATGCAAGGTTTCTTCAACCATCTTTGTTCTGCAGTTGAACACTCTGTAAGCCTTGCAAGTGGATGAATACCCAACAAAATACCCTGCATCCACCTTAGAATCAAACTTTTGGAGTTGATCCTTTGTGTTGAGAATGTAACAAGGACACCCAAATGCTCTGAAGAATGAAATTAGAGGAGCCAAATGATGTAGAACTTCATAAGGAGTCTTCATCAACCTCTGATTCACTAAAGCTCTATTTTGCACATAGCATGCTGTGTTGACAGCTTCAGCCCAAAAGGTCAGTGGCAAACCAGAGTCAGCCAACATGGACCTTGCAGCTTCAATTAGGGTCCTGTTCTTTCTCTCCACTACTCCATTTTGTTCTGGAGTCCTTGGGATGCTATACTGCCTCTTGATTCCTTTTGAAAGGTAGAAATCATCAAGTGTATGGTTTCTAAATTCAGTTCCATTATCACTTCTTATACACTTGACTGATAGGGAATACTGCTTCTCAACATACAACACAAAGTTAATAATTGTCTGAGCAGCCTCATCCTTTGAATGCAAGAAGAAGGTCCATACAAATCTGGAGTAATCATCCACAATTACCAGACAGTATTTCTTCTTTGCCATGCTCATTACTCTCACAGGACCAAAGAGATCCATGTGCAGTAATTGCAAGCAGGCAGTGGACTTTGGTTCTTCTATAGGAGGGAATGAAACTTTGTGTTGTTTTCCTTTTAAACAAGCAGTGCAGGTTTCATCACAGTGGAACTCCTTTATTGGTAGACCTCTCACTAAACTATTGTGGATCAGCTGATTCATGTTTTTGAGATTAACATGACCCAGCCTTCTATGCCACAGTTTAGATTCCTGAGGAGAGGCCTTGGAGAACAGGCAAGGATGACCTTTTAAATCAATCTTCTTTGACAAATCCAAGGCATATACTCTTCCTATCCTGTTGGCCTTCAGGAGAGTATGTTCATCCAATACCTTGTCAATCAGCCTCAGAACTTTGGAAGACAGAATCCGGCAGTTCTGGCTTGTGAAAAGTGCAACATGCCCTTTATCACACATCTGACTGACACTCAGTAGATTATACTTGAGATTCTCCACATGGTTAACATCATCAAATCTGATTTCTCCATTTGACACAAATCCTTTCCCGATGATGTAACCCTTAGCATCATTTCCAAATGAGACAAATCCCTTCTTTCCTTGAGAGTAGTCATTAAGAAGAGAACTGCTCCCAGTCATATGCATAGATCCTCCACTGTCTACATACCAGATGCTTCTTTGGCATGCTGAAGAACCCTGCATTTATCATAAGAAACTAGTTAGCTTTAGAGACCCAAACCTTTTTGGTTTTGGGTCTGTTTTCATCAACAGATTTAACCATAACTTGTTTCTCATGATTAACAGCTGATGAAGGTGGAGATGGTGCTGAAATGGATTTCTTAGATTTGGGCTTGGATTTCCTTTTCAGTGGTTTGATCACAGGTGCATCTAGTTGGTTAACTCTCCCCAACAAATGCTGAACCATCATAACAAGTTGTGTCTGATTTGTTGCTAAAGCCTTCAGCTCATTTGACACATCAGTACTTGTTTTTGATGAGTTCCTGTGACCCACCATTTCCTCCTTCTTGAAATTCACAGACTTAGTCTGATGTTTATCATGAGGAACACTATCAGCTGTTTTCTGATAAACCCCATCCTTCTTTTTGGATTTGGTGAGGCCTTGGGTTTATCAGTTTGAGATGACTGTGGTACAAACTTGGTCTCAAACTCATTTTTCATTTTATTAATCTCTTCTTTAATGAGCTTATCTCTGTTGAGTTTGGAACCCTTTTTGTACCAGCATTCATCAGATAGATGATTGAATTTACCACATATTTCACATGGCTTATTCTTCATCTTGGATTGATCAACTGCTGAAGTGGAAACTACTGAAGGTGTGATCTTCAGTACTTTCCTCCTTTCAGTACTTGTGTTAAGTACTGAAGGATCGGTAACAACTGAAGACTTGTTCTTCAGCTGTTCTCTATCCGTCCTGAAAGACCGTATGATAGATTCCTCAGCAGTTGTTAATCCTTTTATTTCAGCAGATTTGAAATGCTTTTCAGATGTTGTGACTTGCCCTTCAGTACTTGGAGTACTTTGAGGGACAACATCTGAATTGCTCAGCTTCATGTGTTTATCAGCATTTAAACCATCAGGCAATTGATTTGCTGAGATCTTAACACTGACTTCATCCTCTAATTTTGTATTATCATTTGAGGATGAATCACATGATGATGTGGTTTGGAAATTACTTTCACCTTCAGATTTTACTATTGATTTTGAAGTAAAATCAGTAGGTGGTGCAGTATGATTGTAACCTATTCCAAACTTCACATTTGAAGCTGTTTGCTTGCTGAGAAGCATTTCAAATCCCTTGCAGGATGTTACCCAGCGGTCACACTCAACTTGGGTAGCTGCAAGTGTCTCTTTGAGACTTCTGTGGTTCTCAAGTATGACCTCTACCTTAGCCTTTTCATCATTAAGTTGGCATTTAAGCTTGTAAATCTCATCATCTTTGTCATTAAGAGCAGACTCATACTCAGCTTTTCTTTTGGAAATAGTTTTCTCAAGCTCAAGATTTTGATTGATTAAAGCTACATTTGCCTCTCTAATAGAGACAAAGGCAGCTATGCATGATTCAGAACATAACTTGGCTTTAGCCTCAGAAGATACCTGGGTTACCTGTGAAGATGATGCATTGGAGCAGGAACCCTCAGTAGACTCCAGGGCCATGAGAGCAAGATTCCCAAAAGGATGTTCACCACCATGTTGACCAGCACCAGCAAATAATTGCTCATTGAAACCAGAAAGATCATCTGGTGAGCTGCTCCAGTCAACAACTCCTGGTGTGAAGAAGCTGTGATGAGGTTGAGATTGTGATGGAGATGGTTGAGGCTCAGGTAGGGCTTGAGGTTGTTGTGCTATAGGAACTTGAACTGGATTTGGCTGTGGCATGTAATAGCAGGGATATGGATATGGCATTGGACCCTGAGGGACAAAATATGCAGGAGATTGAGGTTGTGAGTGATGACCAGAACTAGCAGGATGTTGCCCTTTGTTTTGTGAACTATTGCTTGGAAAGGTCACAAAGGGTGCAGAGGAGTTAGATCCAGTTGATCTACACTCTCTTGCAAAGTGCCCAAGCCTGTGGCATTTGTGACACCTCAACTTACTCTTGTCAAAACCAACTTTGGTTTTGCCAGAGAGTCCTGGAAATTTCCTACCAGTTCTCTTGTAGAACTTTTGAGATCTGATATTGATCAAGGCCATTTGGCTCAAAATATCCATCTCTTCTAAATCATCATCAGCAATACCCTTCAAATCATCCATGATAAAGCATAAATTATCACTATTACACCCAGAATGACTGTCAACACCAACAAATGCATGATCAGAACTGTTTGAAGAGAAATCTATATGCTCATCATAATGGCTTTCTGATCCAGCATATTCTGACTCATGACCGACCAAGGCAGTGTTCCCTGGTACAAAGTCATCAGTGAGCTTTCCTGATGATGCCAGTTTCCTTTTCTGCTCTATCTCTCTTTCAAATGTAAGCAGTTTCCCATGGAGTTGGGTGAGAGATAGGCTATCCAGATTTGCACTGGAGCGTAGGACAATGGTGTATGTGTCCCATCTCTCAGGCAGTGATCTGAGGAATCTGTTGTTCATCTGGCTGTTAGTATACTCATGCTTGACCATTTTCAGCTCAGAGATCAAGCAGGAGAAACGCTCAAACTGTTGAGTCAGTGTCTCACCCTTCCTATGAGAGAATGTCTCATATTGTTGGGCGAGGATTTCTCTGTTGTTTGCTAAGACCTCATCAGTTCCTCCGAATTGTTCCTTCAAAGCATTCCAGAGGTCATGAGCAGTTTCATGATGCATAAGCCCAGAATAGATTTCATTAGGCAGTGCCATGGCCAGAATTCCATGGGCTTTAGCATCAATCTCAAACAGTTTACGATCTTCATCTGAGTATTGCTCCTTCTTCTTCGGAACCATTTGGTTGGTCTCCGGATTGTTCACCATAGGCTTGTGTGGACCGTGAACCACAGATGTCCAACAACCTGAACTGTTAACAGACAGGTGATGGAGCATTCTTCGTTGCCATATGTTATACTCACTCCTAACCAGCATCGGAGGCTTGGTTGAGGAGCCAGTATTGTGAGGGTCATTAGATGGAGTAGTCATTCTCAGATTCAAACCAATTCAATCAAGTTTCAACAGATTTAGCACAAAAACACAACAAACTCAATATGAACCAAGAAGAAACTCAAATTGAATAACCAGAAGCAGCAGAAGATCAATCTCTATAACCAATTCTTGCAAATATGCTAATTCGATCAAACTTTAGATATCGAAATAGCAGTTTCAATGATCAATTGTTAAACCGATCAATGATTAACCCGCTCTGATACCATTTGACAGGATCAGTGATCTAAGTTTGATCAATTAGAGTTGAATGCAGCGGAATTAGAACAAGAATTAGACAAATATAGCAAGAACACAATAGATATTCAATGGAACAGTACACGGTTATAGAGAAAGAGGGTTTTCTGCAAAAGGGATAATATCATTCATGCACAAATGCTTCGGTATGGCAGCCGCTAAGCGTCGCAAGTTACAATTAGGTCAACATTCCTTATATAAAGGAATGTGACGTCTGCTGATGTCACTTGATAGTGACATCTAACAGAATTATTACAAACAACTAAAAGTAAGCAAACTACTGAGAATGTTCACAACAACTGAGAACATCTCAGAGTATGCTAAGTACAAGATGAAACTAAAACTACTGAAACTACAAGTACTGATTACAAGAAACATAAAACTACTGATTACAAAAGAACTAAAAGGAAAATATAACTACTGAAAGGAAACCATCACAACTACTGAAGAGGTCTTCTTCAGCTGTTATGACAACATCTGAAACTTGGTCTTCAGTCTTTGTCTTCAGCTTTTGTCTTCATACTTTGTCTTCAGTTCTTTAGCTTCAGACTTTGTCTTCAGCTCTTTCACTTCAGACTTTGTCTTCAGACCTTGTTATCAGTTGATGTCTTCAGCTGTTGCAGACTACTTCAGTTGTTGTAATGTCTGTGGGACTTAAAGGTTTTTCTGATCAGGCTCATTGGTTCTTTTGGTCCAACAGTAAGTCTACCAAGATTTCTGAGATGATAGAAGGCTGTGATATAGAACTAGAAGGTCATAAGTTTCCTGCTAGACTGTTTGTGATGACCTTAGGCAGGTTTGACGTAGTCCTAGGAATGGACTGGTTGGCGGACTACGAGGCGAGCATTGTGTGTCACAAGAAGATGATTAATCTGACCGCAACTGACGGGAGTTCGGTGACGATTCACGGCGATCAAGTTACGACGATTCCGAAGGTGATTTCGATGGAGCTGGTGGGAAAGTGCATGAGGCGTGGATGTAGTGCCTACTTGGCCTACGTGAAGGAAGTAGATACGCCAACACCATAACTGTCAGATGTAACGGTTGTGTGTGAGTTCTCGGATGTGTTTCCCGAAGACTTACCAGGTGTGCCACCGAACCGCGAGATCGAGTTCCAGATTGACTTGATACTCGGTGCTCAACCTGTTGCTAAGGCACCGTATCGGTTGGCTTCGACCGAGATGAAGGAGTTGATGGAGCAACTGCAGGAATTGCTTGATAAAGGGTCATTAGACCGAGTATCTCTCCATGGGGTGCTCCGGTCTTGTTCGTGAAGAAAAAGGACGATAGTATGAGGATGTGTATTGACTACCATGAGTTGAACAAGTTGACGATGAAGAATCGGTATCCATTGCCAAGGATTGATGATTTGTTTGATTAGCTCCAATGTGCCAGTTGGTTTTCAAGGATAGATCTTCGATCTGGTTACCATCAGTTGAAAGTGAAGGAACAAGATATTCCTAAAACAGCTTTTCGCAAGTGTTATGGACACTACGAGTTTCTCGTTATGTCTTTTGGTTTGACCAATGCGCCAGCTGCTTTTATGGACCTGATGAATCGAGTGTGTCAGGCAATGTTGGATAAATTAGTGATTGTGTTTATCGATGATATCTTGATTTATTCGAAGAGTGAGGAGGAGCATGCCGGTCACATTCGAGAGGTGTTGGAGACGTTGAGAAAGGAGAAGTTGTATGCCAAGTTCTCCAAGTGAGCGTTCTGGTTGCGCGAAGTTCAGTTCTTGGGTCATGTAGTGAATCTGGAGGGGATCATGGTGGACCCGGAAAAGGTGGAAGCGGTGATGCAATGGAAGTCTCCAAAGACGCCATCCGAGATTCGTAGTTTCTTGGGGTTGGCGGGATATTATAGGAGATTCATTCAAGACTTCTCTAAGCTCCGTTGACTAAGTTGACCCGCAAGGATGTGAAGTTTGTATGGGGTCAAGCTCAAGAGAGTGCTTTTGAGGAGTTAAAGGCAAGGTTGACTCAAGCTCCAGTTTTATCGTTACCCGAAGGAAGCTAGGACTTAGTGGTCTATTCGGATGCTTCTTACTTGGGGTTGGGTTGCGTGTTGATGCAGCGAGGGAAGGTTATAGCTTATGCATCTAGACAATTGAAGGTTAATGAGGTGAATTACCCTACTCATGACTTGGAGTTAGCAGCTGTGGTCTTTGCACTAAAGATTTGGAGGCACTACCTATACGGAACGAAGTGCACAATCTTCACGGACCACAAGAGCTTGAAGTACTTCTTCGAGCAAAAGGACCTGAACATGAGGCAGAGGCGATGGTTGGATCTCATAAAGGATTATGATTGCGAGATCCATTACCATCCGGGCAAGGCCAACGTAGTAGCGGATGCCCTTAGCCGAAAGGAGAGACCCGAGCCTATTCGGGTGAAGGCATATTAGTTGATTATGACCTCTGATGTGATGTAGCAGGTCAAGGAGTTTCAAGATGAGGCATTGAAAGAAGATCATCTTAACTCCAAAAGGATGAGAGGTATGGTTGCGGAGTTGGGTGAAAACACTCTTGGTGTTAGAACCCGATTCGGACAGATGTGGATCGCTCATTACAGGGATTTACGTGGGAGGATTATGGATGAAGCTCATAAGACTCGATACTCTATTCATCCCAGTGCTACAAAGATGTATCAAGATATGAAGAAAGATTATTAGTGGCCGGGTATGAAGCACGATGTAGCGGAGTATGTAAGTAAGTGCCTTACTTGCTTGCAAGTGAAGGCCGAGCACCAGAAGCCGTACGGGAAGATCCAACCATTGGATATACCGGAGTGGAAGTGGGAGCATATCACCATGGACTTTATTACGAAGTTACCGCGTACCGTGGAAGGGTGATAGGATGCCTCTGAAAGATTAGCGGATCTATTCATCAAAGAGATTATGACTCGTCATGGTGTGTCATTGTCTATTGTGTCTGATCGTGACACCCGGTTTACATCTAAATTTTGGAAGAAATTCCAAGATGTAATGGGGACGAGGTTACACATTAGCACGGCTTATCATCCACAGACGGATGGTCAGTTGGAAAGGACTATTCAGACGCTACAAGATATGCTTCGGGCATGCATCATTGACTTTGGAGGAAGTTGGGATGACCACTTATCGTTAGCTGAGTTCTAGTATAATAATAGTTATCATGCCAGTATTGGTATGCCCCCTTATGAGATGCTATATGGTAGGAGGTGTAGAACACCTGTTTGTTGGGGTGATATTGGTCAGAAGTAGTTGGGAAGTATTGAGGTGATTGAGGCTATGACTGAGAAGCTCGAAAAGATCAAAGCCTTTATGAAGGCAGCTAAAGATTGGCAGAAGTTGTATGCCAACAGGAGACGTAGACCGATTGAGTTCAAGGTGGGTGACAGAGTTATGTTGAAGGTCTCACATTGGAAAGGTATCATTCGGTTCAGGAAGCGGGGCAAGTTGAGCCCGAGATACATAGGGCCTTTCCGAATCATTGCTCGAGTAGGAGAGGTGGCCTATAGGTTAGTGTTACCCGATGAGTTAAGTGGAATTCATCCGACATTCCATGTATCTCATCTGCGGAAGTGTTTAGCTAACGAGGATATGGTTATACCACTGGAGGATATTGAAGTTGATGAAAGGCTCAATTATGTGGAGCAACCAGTGGCAATCATTGATCGTAAGGAGAAACGGTTAAGGAATAAAGTGGTTCCCCTTGTGCGTGTACAGTGGAGGCACAGGAAGGGATCCGAGTCTACGTGGGAGACTGAAAAAGAGATGCGGCAGTATTACCCACATCTGTTTGAGGAATAACAGGTTTTGGAGACAAAACCTATATAAGGGGGGTGGACTTGTAACACCCGGGTATTATTTTTAAAGACAAGAAAGAAAGAATAAATGTGCAGAAAAAGGAAGAAACACAATTTAACCCAAGTTGAGGGGCTAAATGTGTCAAAAGGACAAAAAAAGAATAAAAGTGGGTGCAAAAAGGTGATGGCCGCCCACACCTTCCGGCATATTTCACTTCAACCGGATTTTAGAGAGAGAAAGAGCAGAGCTCTCGGGTTTTTGAAGAAAGAAGAAGAGGAATTCAAATTCAAGGTAAGGGGCTAGGCCCCACCCACTTTTATCTCTCTCCTCGTTTAAAATTTCAGTTTCATAGGACATGCAATATATGATTGCACTCAACCACTCTCTCTGATAACTTACAACACACTCAAAAGGTGCACATCTGTTTTTTTTTTGGTTTTTCTCTCGATCGGTCGGAATAAAAACCAAGAACAGAGATTTATCCAAGTGTGAAAAATCCTAGCAACCGGGTGTTTGTTGGAAGCTTGAGGGTAGACAAGCTTGAGGCCTCCTTCTTTGGAAGCTGCCATTCATCGATCATCTTCCTCAAACCCATATGAGAGGTAGTCTTCTAAACACCCTATGGTTGTTTGTAAGCATGGTTTTCATATATCAATCCATTACGGGTTTTAACAGATATATAAAATGGTTTATATATATTACTGTAACAAATTTTAATCTCTTAATCCGCTACGTTTTTCATTTTATATGGATAAAATAACTCTGATAAACTTGTTCAAAACCCAACAATGGCATCACGAGCCGGTTTGTAACACCCGGGTATTATTTTTAAAGACAAGAAAGAAAGAATAAATATGCAGAAAAAGGAAGAAACACAATTTAACCCAAGTTGAGGGGCTAAATGTGTCAAAAGGACAAAAAAAGAATAAAAGTGGGTGCAAAAAGGTGATGGCCGCCCACACCTTCCTGCATATTTTCACTTCAACCGGATTTTAGAGAGAGAAAGAGCAGAGCTCTCGGGTTTTTGAAGAAAGAAGAAGAGGAATTCAAATTCAAGGTAAGAATTCTTCATTTTTAAGTTGTTCTTGGCCGGCCTATGCCTCTGTTGTATGCTTATGTGTTTGTATGTGTGTTCGGGTTGTGTGATTTGGTGGGTTTTAGGTGGTTGAACTCATAGTACAATTGGGTTTGAAGAAGTTCATCCGGAAGTTTGTCAAAGGTGAGTTCTAGAACCCCCTTTTTACTTGTTTTAACTAATTTTGGGGCTGGAAATGCATGTATGTATGTTTTTATGATTGTGGGTTTTATACCCGTATAAATGTGTATGTGTGAATGTGGGTGGGTTATGATTTGGGTGATTTATGATGTTATGATGATGCCATGTTCATATTATGATTCTTAGAATGCTAGAACTAAGCTTAGAACATGATGAATTGATGATTTGGGGCTGATTATGATATTATTCGTATGTATTGGTTGCCCATGCGTCTGGATTTGGCCCATGCGCCCAACGGTTGAATTTGCTTAAGTGTTGTCCCATGAGCCCAAATAGTATCCATGCGCCTAGAATAGGCTGAGATTGACCAAGTGTTCCACGCGCCCAAAAACTGCCCATGCGCCTGCATAGTGCCCATGCGCCTAGAAATTTGCCCAAGAGAATAAGTGTTGGGTCATGCGCCCAAATAGTGCCCGTGCGCCTGAAATTTCCCCAAGCGCCTAAGTGTTCCCATGCGCCCAGAAGGCCATGCGCCTGCATAGTGCTCATGCGCCTATGCCTTAGAATATTTTCTGAAATTTTGGGGAAAATGTAAAGTGTAGGCTTTAACTTGGGATGTTCCCGGGGGTGATGTATGTTGACTTTATGATGTCATATGTGATGATGATGCTATGTATGGTATGGTTATGTTTATGTTATGTTCCTTATTATGTATGTTTATTTTCCGTGGCTTTACGTGGTATGATTATGAAAAGTAAATGGAAAGTATTATGTAACATAAAGCGGAAGATAATGAAAAAGGGAACGTAAGGAATGAATGAATGCATGCATTAATGAATGAATGAATGAATAGAAAAGTGTTGCAAGCCAAGGTTGAGGTGAGTGACTGTGTTGTCACAAAATACTCGTAAGCCAAGGTTGAGGTGAGTGACTGTGTTGTCACAAAAGACTCGTAAGCCAAGGTTGAGGTGAGTAACTGTGTTGTCATAAAAGACTTGTAAGCCAAGGTTGAGGTGAGTGACTGTGTTATCACAAAAGGCTCTTAAGGGGTTCAATCCATGAGATTGACCCGGATCTTTGACGCTTACCCCGGTGCTGGTGCCAGGCTTTGTGCGCAATGAATGGAAGTCTTATAAACTTCAGCCCAATACCCGCTTTGTGCCTACGTTTGGGGTATAGCTGATGACATTGATCCGGAAGGAATGAACGAAGGAAGGTTAATGAATGAAATGTACGGAATGAAAGATAACGAATGATAAAGTGGGGGACGATGATGAATGAACGGAAGTCAACGAATTACGATGAAAGATAATAATAAATTATTATCTATGTGTACGTATGTTGTGTGATCGTATATGAAAGTAAAGAAAGAATGGTTTTAAACTAAAGAAATGTATTTTGTTTTTATAAAAACTAGAACTCACTCAGCAACGCTGACTTTTATGTGTTTCCAGTTGGTAGGTAATGTTGTTGAGGATGGCACGAGGCAGCTACTTGGCATTTTTGGATGGCTTCCGTTGTTTGAATTATAATGTTTTTGGTGATGTAATGCAACGAGTGATATTTTGTAACAGTTAACTGCAATGTATTATTTTGCAAAAGCAATTATAATGAAAAGGTTTGTTTAAAAGAATTCTCCTGCAATATTTTGGTAAAGTTAATGTATGTTTTATGCTTTGTGTGCAATGATTGACCAGCTGTAAGCGTTCCGGGAACGGGGCCTTACACGGTTATATGGAAACATGCTTCATCTGGACTGAAATATCAGTTTCTTGCTGTTGATTTACCAATAGAGCGAAAGTTTTGGTCAAATGTTTCCCCTGAATTTTTCAAGATTCTACTTTACATGAATATTGTAATCTTGAAAAATTTAATCATTTGGATGATTTAGTTGTTTGGACAAGAATCATGATATTCGGTTTGTTTATACTTTAACCAAAAATCAGTGGTTCAAGGGGAAGCTCTCGGGTTTTTGATTACATATTTGGATATGTATTTTGATGTTCATAACCTAGCCAAGACCTTGTGTTTGGATGTGTTGTGATTTGTATTTGATTATTCAAATGGGTTGTAATAATTAAATGTATTTGTTCTTCCTTTTAGGTATGTAATTTATTTTTTTTTATTTGGTATGTAAAATAAATAGGTTGGTTGTATTTTACTTTTACTAGAAAAAATGTATTTAGGATATATTTTGTAAAAGAAGATGCAACAAGGTTGTTTTTAGGTTTGGGCCAATTTTGAGCCCAAATAGCTTTATAGCTCTTAATGGGATTTAAGCCCAATAGCCGAAAACCTATTTTGAAGTCCCAAAGGAGTTTGGTGCAAAAATTAAGCCCATTTGGAAGCCCAAATCGAATGGAAGAATCACAACACAAAGTGGACGCTTGAAGCATTTGGATGCGGGATCAAGTGGGAGTTCACCGACACAAGTGTTGTGTCATTTTTCCTTTAGGAAAGACCTAATTAACTCACTTGTTTCTGTCAACAAGTGATGTTAAATTAGTTGGATATGGTTATGAACATGTTGTTGTATGTGATGCTTGTGTGGTTGATTTAATTTTATTGTTTATATGATATTTGGATATGCACTGTTAAACAATTTAAAATCAACAACAAGCTTCAAACGGTTCTTTTGGAAACATTAACATAGGTAATAAAATGGTTTTATTAAAGGTTAATGTTTTCACAATAAAATTGGGTCTTATTAAAAGAGCCTTGAAAGTTGGTTTCACTAATGCACCACACGTTGGAATGCATGCAAATGTAAGGTACAAAATTTTTTCAAATCTAGAATTAATGGAAACGAAAATCCCTTTTAAACAAGTTTAACACCATCCTTTTATACAAAACTCAAATCACTTAGGAACTCTTTGTGGGATAAAGGTCACCTAACCATATTTAGGGAACTTGTGTGTTTGAGGTGGGGTTAACATATTTGTGGGATAAAGGTCACCTAGCCACTTGTATGCGTAAACTTACACGTGTGTGTAAGTAGGATGACTTAAGTTGGAAACCATGTGAATAGGATCACCAAAGCATGGCGTAGAATGGTGTTGATAGGCTTAAACATGCCAACTAAACATAAAGATGTTTAACCGATCCCATAAAACTAGAAGTTGCAAAGGGTTGCAATTGTCAAATATTGACTACCTTGTTAATTTAAATAATGGGATAAAGGTCACCTAACCAATATTTAAATGTAACATTGAATTCTAGATTTTATTTATTAATTGTCTATGAGACATGAAAGAGTATTAATAATTAAAATTTCATTTTGTAAATACTAAAATTGAACTTTGTTAATATTGTAGAAATGGCCGCAAACAACGCTACCTCCCCGACCGTCCATAACCTGTCACTAAGAACTATCCTGGAAAAGGATCGTCTCAACCATAATAATTTCATGGGTTGGCTTCAAAACTTGAGAATTGTTCTCAAGCAAGAAAAGAAATCATATGTGTTGGACAATCCTATTCCCGATGAACCCAACGTTGATGTTGATGATGCCTACAATGATTGGGTTAACCACACTGAGGATTCAGTGTAAGTTTCTTGCCTCATGTTGGGAACCATGATTCCCGAGAATCAAAAGGATTTTGAGCATCATGGGGAATACGACATGATTACCTAGTTGAAGGAAATGTTCCTTCAATAAGCGAGGGTAGAGCGCTTCGAAACGGTTCGAGCGCTTCATGCATGTCGAATGGAAGAAACCCAATCGGTGTCATCTTATGTGATGAAGATGAAAAGCCACATTGATATCCTCAAAAGGTTGAACTATCCCATCTCAAAACAATTGGCCACGGATTTAATCCTCAATGGTCTAACCAAGAAGTTTAAAACGTTTATGATGAATTATAACATGAATGAATAGGACAAGAGCATTAGGGAACTTCATGCAATGCTCAAAACAACCAAAGCAGAGATGGGTAAAAGGATTTTACCGGTTCTCACGATCAATGATGATGTCAACAAGAAAGAAGCCAAGGCAGATATTGCCAAAGGCAAGGGATAAGTCAAAGGGAAGGGTAAGGGAAAGGCTAAAGCGGGACCACCAAAACTGAAGCTTAAGAAGCCAAAGGTTACGGAGAATGATCCTTGCTTTGAGTGTGGTGAGATAGGACATTGGAAGAGGAATTGTCCAACCTATCTCAAAGAGTTGAGAAACAAGATGGATGCTAGGCAGACCTCAGGTACAACTTTCATGATCTATATTGAACTTAATGTTATTTCTTCAAATACATGGGTATTGGATACTAGATGTGGAACTCATATTTGCAATCTGTTGTAGGGGTTCAAAAGAAATAAGCATTTTAAGAAGGGAGATACTAGTCTCTACATGGGCAATGGAGCAAAAGTTGATGTCGAAGCCCAGGGAGACTATATCTTGAAGCTTTCAAGTGGTTTGGAAGTTATTTTGAAGAATATTTTGTATGCTTCTAGTTTGACTAGGAATATAATTTCTGTTTCCCTTCTAAAACAATATGGTTTTGTATTAAAGTTTGTAAACAATGGTATTTGTGTTTTTATGGATGATATACTTTATTTTAAGGCTATGCCTTCTAATGGAATTTATGAAGTGGTTCATGATGACACATCCTTTAATAACACGTTATACCAATCAAGCACCAAGAAACTTAAAATGGGTTTAAGTAAATCATATCTTTAGCATTGTCGTCTTGGTCATATAAACAACAATCACATTCAATCACTTCAAAAGAATGATCTTTTGGAAGCAAATGAAAAGGGTTCATTTGATAAGTGTGAATCTTGTTTACAAGGAAAGATGACCAAGGAACCCTTTAGTGGCAGTAACGAAAGGGCAAAAGATTTATTAGGAATCATACATTCGGATGTATTTGGTCCTTTTAAAGCAATGACAAGGAATGGTGAAAGATACTTCATTACCTTCACTGACGATTATAGTCGTTATTGTTATGTGTACTTGTTAAGACACAAAGATGAAGCTTTTGAAATGTTCAAAATCTTCAAAAAAATAAAGTAGAAAATTACTCAAAAAAACCATCAAAGTTCTTCGTTCAGATAGAGGAGGTGAATACGTTAGTGATGCCTTTCAAGATCATCTCATGAGTTGTGGGATTGTCACACAACTTGCTCCACCCAGAACACCATAGCATAATGGTGTGTCTGAAAGGAGAAGCCAAACCCTATTGGATATGGTTCAATCTATGATGGCTAGAAGCACACTGCCTCTATCATTTTAGGGTTTCGCATTGCTCTCCGCGGCCCGTATTCTGAATATGGCCCCAACCAAGAAAGTGGATAAAACACCTTTTGAAGTATTGCATGGAAGAGTTCCATCGTTATCATATTTAAAAGTATGGGGTTATGAAGCTTATGTTAAGCAGAACATCCTAGACAAGTTAGAAAGCCAGTACACTAAGTGTATCTTTGTAGGATATTCCAAAGACTCCATGGGATATTACTTCTCAATCCAATAGAGCTAAAGGTAGTTATTGCTCGAAATGCTGAGTTCTTGGAAACTAAGTTCCTTATGGAAGGAACTACCAATAGAATAGTGGAACTTGATGAGGATCGAGAACCACAAGCCGATACATGTTTGGTTGATATTAGCAATCAACATAAAACGTTCATAGATCTGGTAGAACTAGCTATCCACCCAAAAGATATGGATTTTTCATGAATGGATGCTATGTAGTTGACTCGGATGAACCAACTACGTACCATGATGCAATGTCCAATTCTGATTGTGACAAGTGGCTTGAAGCCATGAACGTAGAGATGCAATCCATGTATGACAACCAAGTATGGGAATTGGTTGTGCCACCGCTTAACTCCAAACCAGTTGGATGTAAGTGGGTTTTTAAGAAGAAAACTGATATGCATGGAAACTTGGATACTTATAAAGCAAGACTAGTAGCAAAAGGTTTCACTCAAACTCAAGGGGTTGATTATGATGAGACCTTCTCGCCTGTGGCAATGCTAAAGTCAATTAGGATATTATTTGCCATAGCTACATATTATGATTATGAGATTTGGCAAATGGATGTCAAAACTGCTTTCCTTAATGGACATCTTGAAGAGAATGTCTATATGTTTTAGCCCAATGGTTTTTTCAATCCACAACATCCTAATAAAGTATGCAAGTTAAAGAAATCAATCAATGGATTGAAACAAGCATCGAGAAGTTTGAATCAACATTTTAATGAAGAGATCAAGATATTTGGATTCATCAAGAACGCTGATAAAGCTTGTGTGTATAAGAAGGCTAGTTGGAGCATCATCAGATTCTTAGTATTGTATGTTGATGATATACTAGTGTTTGGAAATGACATTCCAACCATGGAAGGTGTTAAAACCTGGCTTGGAAGTTGTTTTTCCATCAAATATCTTGGTGAAGCCGCCTACATTTTAGGAATAAAGATCTATAGGGATAGATCAAGGCAGTTGATAGGTTTAAACCAAAGTGCATACATTGATAAAATCTTGAAAAGGTTCAAGATGAAGAACTCTAAGAAAGGTCTGGTACCTATTCAAAGAGGGACAATATTGAGCGCATCTCAATGTCCAAGCTCAAAGGATGAGCAAGAAAAGATGAAGGATGTCCCATATGCATCTGCTATAAGATCCATCATGTATGCAATGATATGCACTAGACCGGACATGTCATGTGCTTTAAGCATGACGAGTAGATATCAGCAGAATTCAGAAAATAGCCATTGGATGGCTATTAAGAGTATATTGAAATACCTTTGGAGGACTAAGGATATGTTTCTAATATACGGATCTGGTGAAGAGGAACTCATCGTAAAGGGTTACACGGATGCGAGTTTCCAAACTGATCGAGATGATTCTCGATCACAATCGGGGTATGTCTTCATTATGAATGGAGGGGTAGTGTCCTGGAAGAGTTCAAAGCAGGACAAGAAGCTGCATGGTTAAAGAAATTCATTGCCAATCTAGGGGTAGTCTCTACCATTCAAGATCCCCTAGAGATCTTTTATGACAACGAGGGTGTGATTGCTCAAATCAAGGAACCCCGTGCATATCAAAAGATAAGGCACATTGAGGGGAGATTCAACTACATGAGGGATGAAGTTGAAAAAGGAAAGATATGTATTCGCAAAGTTCACACCGATCAAAATATTGCGGATCCACTCACGAATCTCCTTGAAAGGCCAAAGCATGAGAGTCATACTTGTGCCTTAGGATTTCGATAATCTAGTGATTGGATTTGATCTATTTAGTATACAAACAACGGAACAATTGTTATTTTGACTCATATATATAATTATTATACTATGAGTTATGTTCCATTTTAACATGTTTAGATCCATGAATATGTTTATTATTCTAAATGTCCGTAGTCGGTCATATTTGTGGGAACAAATATAAAGGTAAGACTATTATGAACTTGGATTGGTGGATATTCGTAAGGTATCAATATAGAGCAAAGGTTGCTACCAAAGTTCATAGATATTTGTGGGATACAAATATTGGACCGACCCGCTCTCAAATGTTACTGCATGGAATTATGTAATTGATCATAAGTAAATTTGAGTAAAGGCGAATATCATAGTATCCTCCGACCTGAGATACATATTGGGTTTTGATATTCACCAAATATTATACTTTGATCTAGTTCTTCACTGTTCTGAAATATGGACAGTACACAAGGCTAGTTTCAGGTGTGATACAAGGTGATTATGAGAAAGGTATATAGTTAAGATGGGATTTGTTCCTCTTATTCGTTGAGAGTAAGATGTCTAAGGCAAGATAAAGTTAAATCAATAGGGAATGATCATTCTGTGTCTCTGGATTTAACATGACATCTGTAACAAAAGGATAAGTAATAGATTCACCTAAATCATTTTTAAGTAAGGGACTTGAAAAAGATGATGTTATTGAAAGGCACTTCGTCATGCATATTAGGGGTAGTAAACTGTTGTTAGGCGGTATTTGCTACTTGCATCAATCCTCTATGTATCTTGTGCAAGTGGGAGATTGTTGGAAACGGTCTGCCCAAGACACATATTGAATTGATGTGGCTAGTACGTTATGATCCAAGCCGGGTCATACCCAATAACAAGCTAGACAAACACCCATAATATTTATTTTATGATATGATCATATAAATAAATATTAACACTTAGAGTATTTAGAAATTAGGTTTCTAAATATTTGCACTTGTGTTGTGGATAAATTATATGGATAATTTATTTTAGAGAGAGTATTCTATATTGTTATTCAAATGGTTGAACAACAATATAAGTCTTTTGTCCGTATTTCTTAATTACTCATTCGCATTTACTAATGCGGATGTGCTTTTGAGGAAATGCGGATGAAGATTACTCATCCGCATTAACTAATGCGGCTCATCCGAATTTACTAATGCGGATGTGCATTTGTGGAAATGCTGATGGAAACTGATCGTCCGCATTTACTAATGCGGATGTGCATTTGTGGAAATGCTGATGGAAACTGATTGTCCGCATTTACTAATGCGAATGTGCATTTGTGGAAATGCAGATGAAACCACTCATCCGCATTTACAAATGCGGATGTACATTTGGGAAATGCAGATGGAATTTCTTCATCCGCATTTACGAATGCGGTAGGAGGTTATTCATCCGCATTTACTAATGCGAGTGAATGTTTGGGAAATGGGGATGGGACAAGGGGCTGGGCTCCGCCCACTTTTCTCTCTCTCCTTGTATAAAATTTCAGTTTCATAGGACATGCAATATATGATTACAATCAACCACTCTCTCTGATAACTTACAACACACTCAAAAGGTGCACGTCTGTTTTTTTTTTTGGTTTTTCTCTCGATGGGTCGAAAAAAAAACAAGAACAGAGATTCATTCAAGTGTGAAAATCCTAGCAACCGGGTGTTTGTTGGAAGCTTGAGGGTAGACAAGCTTGAGGCCTCCTTCTTTAGAAGCTACCATTCATCGATCATCTTCCTCAAACCCATATGAGAGGTAGTCTTCTAAACACCCTATGGTTGTTTGTAAGCATGGTTTTCATATATCGATCCATTACAGGTTTTAACAGATATATAAAATGATTTATATATATTAACTGTAACAAGTTTTAATCCCTTAATTCGCTAAGTTTTTCATTTCATATGGATAAAATGACTATGATAAACTTGTTCAAAACCCAACAACATTGTCTTCCCCTACACTAATGCAGACAGTGCCTTCTCACTATCCAATATCACCTCTTGGCAGGTCCTCCAAAACTCCAGCAATTGTTCTTTAAAAAATGGAGGGTCGATAGTAAGAGCGGTGAGGTAGTTTGATGAAGATAGGAAATGGCAGACATCTGAGAAACAAGGATCTTTCTTAGATGTTAACAGAGTAACTTGATTATGTGGCCTGTGAAGGTGCATGGAAATATCCAGTTGGTTTTGGGTTCAGGTTTGGCCATTTGAGAAAGCTTTGCCACCAAGAAAGCTAAGAACAAAGAGGGTTTGTGGGTGAATTTAAGATTTGAACTTTTGCAGATGAATAGAAAGAAGAAAGTGGGGGAACCATTGTAAGAATATTTATATGGTTGGATTTGAGATAAAGGTAATACAAAAGGATAAACTTTGAAAACTAAATGTTGGTCCCACCTCTGAAAACGTGACCAAAAAGGTAGTTATCTTGGAGGTAGAAAATCTTCCGAAGGTAATTTGTCTTCGGAAGTTTTGAGAAAACATCCGAAGTCAATTTGACTTCTGAAGATATTCCTTAGCTTGACAAGAATTGCTTCGGTAGAGAAATACTTAGAGTAATTAACTTCCGAGACATATTTGGTTTCGAAAGATATTAAACTTCAGAAGTTTTATTCAAAGAGCAAATAAAGCTTCCGAGGCTTAATTGCTTTCGAAAGAAAATTGTCCTTCAAAACATATCGATACTTAAAAGCATATTTAAGCTTCGAAAGATATATCAAAATTTCTTCCATAGGTAAATTTCTTAGTAAGTAGTTGTTAGATTTGAAGACATAATTTTCTTCCAAAGGCAAGTTAATGTCTTCCGAAGGAAAATATATCTGCAATTCTCAAAATTATAAGGAATATCATTTAGGAAAATATTCTTTCATGGTAAATAGGGCTTATATGAGTGATGATATAAACAACTTAAGACACACATATTTGAAAAAAAACCATGAAATGAATTTAAGGAAATCTACTCAAGGTTAATCATCTCAATAGCTGATACAAGATACTTAAATCTCTATTCATCAAAAGCTTTAGAGAGGAGATTAGCATATTATCCATTTGTTTTAACTTTGACCAGTTTTATCAATCCCTTTTCAAAATTATCTATTATCAAATGATAATTGGTGTTGATGTGCTTTGTCTTTAAGTGCTGCATAGGATTCTCTATAATAGAGATAGCACTGTTGTTGTCTATGTGAATAGGAGTCTCCTTGAAGTTAAATCCATAGTCTACCATCTGATTCTAAATCCAAAGCACTTGAGCACAACAGGTAGCAGCAGCAATGTATTCAGCTTCAGCAGTTAATACAGACACACAGGATTATTTCTTGCATTGCCATGAGACTCTCCTTCTACCAAGGAATTGACATCCCCCATATGTAGACCTTGTAGTCATGTTGTAGCCAGCATAGTCACTATCCGTATAAGCATACAGATTGAAGTTAGAATTCTTTGGATACCAAAAGCCTAGTTTGTGAGCACCTTTGAGATATCTAAGAATCCTCTTAACAGCAACCAGGTGTGACATCTTGGGGTTGGCTTGATATCTTGCACATATGCATATGGCAACATGATATCAGGCCTGCTGGTTATGAGGTAAATAAGAGACCCAATAATAGCCCTATAAGGATATTAATTAACACACTCCCCCTCAAGATTAGGTCTTAAGGAGTGGTTTTTGGCTATGGGTGTCTAAGCAACCTTACACTCAATCAGATGAAATTTGGTTAGTATGTCTTAGACATAGTTTGACTGGTTTATGAAGATGCTATTTTCAACCTGCTTCACTTGAATTCGAAGAAAGAAATTGTGTAGAGATTAAACCTTGATGCTTGGGAAATTAAAATCAAGATGAACAAGACCAGTAGCGCGAGAACTTGAAATACCAGCGCAAGAAGTTGTGTCTCGCGCGAGAACATTGCAGTTCACGCGAGAACTAGTTCTGTTTTGTATAAATAGTTAGCTTTGATGTAATTAAGTGATGCTTTTAATTTTCCTGATTTCAAATGTAATTGTAATCATTGAAATCAGATAGAAATACAAAAACGAAGTTTATTTACACTTGAGTTCATCTTATTACTTGTTCAATCTTCTTACCGTGATGATTATATTCTGCATTCTTATCACAAGATCGATCTGGATAGTTATTGTTGATCCTTACAATTGGTCTCAGATCTTGGTATGCTCTAGATTGATTGTATTGAAGATTGATAACTTTGTGAAGTGTTCTTGAGCCATAAAACCAAATTTCATTGGAGATTACTTGATTTATGTGTTTGGGTTACTTTTGAAGATGTTGAGAGCTGGTATGCATTTGATTGAAGATTTTATGGTGTTTACTTGATCAATTGATCTTAAGTGAATCAAATTAGAGACAATTAGGGTCATAACTTGAACCTAAATCACTAATTTGAAGTTTAACAACTTCATTTGGAACAATTTAATGAAAAAAGTGAAGTTGAAATCTTCGAAGTTGTGCAAAAATGATCAGGCAAGAACTTGGTTTTTGCACGCAAGAAGTTAGGATTCACGCAAGAAGTTCATAATTCGTAAGAGTTTGTTCGAAAATATTCCATTCGCGCAAAAAGTTCAACTTTTCGCAAAATTCAGTTACACAACCATCCGCGCGACAACTTGATGCGAGATGCTAGTGTAAATACTATGGGTCAAGACTATTCACTTGAGAACTTTGAGATTTAAGAATTTTTGAAAATCTCTAACTTCCAACTTTTAGAAATGGCTAATCTTAAAAACATCACCGCTACCCTTAACCTCGACAATGAGATTGGCACAAGTACAAAACCTCTAAGACTTCTCAGCGAAGAAGATTATCCTGATTGGGTTTAAAGATTCAAAAATTATGTCATTTACACCGAACCTCGTATGATGCAGTCAATCAAACAAGGACTGTACATTCCTATGTATACAAATGACAAGGGGGGAGTTGGTGCCTAAACTAGAACATTTATGGTATGAAGAAGATATGAAGAAGCTTGAGCTTGATGACAAAGCTTATGCTGCCATTACTATGCACTCACCATCGAGATAGCTCAAAAGTTTAAGGATTTCAAAAGAGCTAAAGATTTATGGGATGCAATGCAAGAACAAATCATGGTAACAAGGACATGAGAAAAAGAAGAAAGGATATGTTAAACCAAGAGTTTAACATGTTTAACCATGTGCTGGGTGAGACATTGGAGGCTCAAATGTCTAGATTTGTTAAACTGATAATAAAAATGAAGAGTGCAGGAATCACATTGGAAAATAACACTGTTAACAAAAAGCTATTAAACTCATTTCCTTACAGCTTGAACAACAACTGCACCATAATCAAAAGAACAAAAGATCTGTTAACGTTGTCTCTCAGCGATCAGATTTCCACTATTAAGTCATAAGAGATGGATGACAAACAGAGAGCTGCAAACCATTTAAACACCATCAAAGCTGAAGCATCTACATTATATGCAAAAATGGCTAGTAATCCTAATTACTATGTTAGCTATTCCTAATTATGTCAGTGACAATCAGCCAACTCTGTTAATTCAAATATCAAAGAAACATCCATGCCTCAGTTTCAAGCTTCTCATAAAAAACAGTTCTCTCTAATGCAACCTCAATCTCAACCTCAGGTTTATACACATAGTCAATCCTCACAACCCACTGAACAAACTTTTGTTGTAAATTACAACCCATCCAAGCAAACCATCAAAATTGCAGAAGAGCATCTGGCTCTATTCACAACCTTTATGAATAGCTATAAAGCTTTCATGGCCGGAAGACTAATGCACCCAACATCTTAGTTGATGACTTGCAACAAGTTAATCCAGATGATGTTGAAGAAAATGATATTAAGTATCAGATGGCAATGGTTGTGTCAAAGGCGAAAAACATTGCTAGGAGAACGTGGAGGAAGATGTTCAATTTAAACAACTCAAGCAATATAGGGTTTGATAAAAACAAGTTTAAGATGTTAAAACTATGATAAACTAGGTCATTTTGCTAGAGAATGTACTGGCGGAAAGATATTCCAAAATGATAGTGGCAAGAAGATGGTGATTGTGGAGGTAAAATCAAAAAGGGATAAGGCAAGCTCTTCAACCAACAAAGCACTGGTTTCTTAGACCAATGAAGAGTATGATTGGTAAGACTAGATGGAAATCTTGGATATTAAACTATCTACCGCTTTGTTAGCTGAAATTCAAAATGATGAAGAAAATCTTGAAGAAAACATGTTTGCTGAGTTTGTTAATCTTGAAGAAAACATGTTTGCTGAGTTTGTATCTTATGATCTGATTAAGGGTATCTTTGTGAAGAAGAAGTTGAGAAGGTTAAAGAAGTACTTAACAAATCTGTTGTTGAGACTACTCCATCATAATCAAAGAAATCTGAAGATGGAAAGAAAGGAGGTGAAGAAGAAGTTGTTGAGTATACTCTAGTTGGGTTTGAAAATGAAGTTAATGCTTTTAAGGAAACTCTAGCACCTACTCATAATGATATTGTTAGTGATGTTGAGATTACTCCAGCAACTACAGAAGAAGAGAAAGTTGTTTTGAAAGCGTTAATGGTAAACGCCATACCTGAAGAGATGACTAAGCATGAAGACACAAATGAGGTATACACTAATCTTTGTTCAAAATCATGTGTAGAAATGATTCAAGGATACAGAGTTAACAATGAACACTTGATCTTAGAAGTTGAAAAACTTCAATATTAAGCTCGTAAATATAAAAATGATAAGAAATTTTTTAATGAAAAGATAGAATGATTAAACAAATCAATTTATCAATCCAAATTGAATCTTAATGATAAGGATTGTAACATCAATGATTTGAAAACACGTAATAATGAACTATAACAAACTTAACAATGAACTCTTATCTATAAAATTTACGGTTGAAAAGTTTGAGTTAGTTTCAAACATGGTTCATGGTATAATCAAGTTTCAAATGACTCAAAAAATTAATGGTGGTAAAAGTGGAGTTGGATATTCTAACATTGCACCACCAATTAATCATAATTATACATGTTTACCTTCATCCATTACCACATCAGATGAAGAACAGACCAATGGATTGGGTTTTCAACCATATTCAGACTTAATACCTCCAGTCAAAGTTTCATTGAATGTTGACCCTGTCATAAAAACTAAAATTAAAATTAGTGATGATAATTCTTTTGTAGAAAGTATGAAAAGAGAATGGTTGGTAGAAGATTGGGAAAGTGATGATGGAATAGTTTTTATGGATAGTAAAAGTTGTAATGAAAAATCTTCATGTAAATCATCACTCAGTATTAATGAAATTTCTGATGTATGTGTTTCACTACAAATGATTATTCAAACATGTCTATCAAACAACTGAAATTAAAATGAAAGATTCTTCATAAAGACAATGAAAGAAAACATGTTACAACATCTGCATATGACTTGAAAATTGATTTCAAGAACATATTTGTTTCAAAAGGCGATGTAAATAAGGAAGATTATATCTTTAAGGAAACAAACACTTGTTTCTTTAAAAATAAATGTCCTATTACTACTAACTCTAAGAAACAAGATGTTTGTAGATCAGGTGTGAAGGAAAATGGTCCCATTCTAGTACCTTTAACTCAAAAGGTTAAAGCTATTGTGCTTGCCTCATCGGATTCAGAAATGAATCAATCTTTAAGATATATACCTTAATTCCTTTGGATTCAGCCAGAAATGTTCTTAAGGAAGGAAAGAAATAAGAGACTGTTAAAGAATCACAAGGCCAAGGATATACTTAACCTAGATTCTATGATAACTTTGTGGTTATCATAAACATTTCGTGACACGAGAGTCGAATACGTATCATAAAATGTGTTATTATGTGTGTGGCAAGCCAAATCATACGGCTAGAATTGCATTATAACATCAACTGACTAGCAAACAAAGATTTCATAATTCAATTTCAAGGAATAGACAACAATTACTTTTTAATGAAAAACTCAAAAGGTATTGTGGTCAGTCAAATATTTTCATCAATAAAAGAAATGTTCAAATAAAAACTTATTTACATAACAGAAATTTAGTCAAGAAGCCTTTACAAGTTGATGATAGCAATCCTATTCCAATACAAAACTCCTTAAAGAAAATAGTTACAAACATGATCAAACCAATTCAAATGTGGAAAATCAAAGAAAATCAATCAGAGCCTGATATTGTTGAAGACTATGTTTTCAATAATAAAAAAGATATGATATTAAAATCTATATCATATTTGGATGATAAAAATGTGCTCAAGTCTACATTGGCTTAGGCTCCTGAAATTGAATAATCTCATTCATATGTGCAGGGACAACCGAGGCAAGTTATCAATAGTTTTTGGCATGTTGACATTTGTTGTTCTCGACACATGACTGGTAATATATCTCTATTAAATAATGTACAGCCTTACAATGGAGGATATGTGATTTTTGCTGGAGATAAAGGTGGTAAGATTACAAAGAAAGGTATAGTATCTAGTGGTGTGTTAAGTTTTAAAGATGTCAACTTGGTTGAGGAGCTTAAACATAATTTGTTAAGTGTGTCACAAATTTGTGATTAAAAGTATTCAGCACACTTCACTGATAAAGAATGTCTCATTTAAAAATCTGGATTTGTAATTCCTCATGAATGGATTCTTTTAAGAATACCAAAAGACAAAGACACATACTTGATATGAATGATTCACATTCATTTGTAACTCTGTCTTGCTTGTTATCAAAAGCCTCGGACAATGATTCGTTGTTATGGCATCGTTGTCTTGGCCATGTAAACATCAAATATATAAACAACTTGGTTAGAGGAAATCATGTTATGGTCTTACCATTGAAAGAATTTCAACTTACTGAACATTGTCTGTTATGTTCAAAAGGCAAACACATAAACTTCCTCCTAAACCAGTTTCTCAAACCAAAATTGAATCAATTCTTCCACTGTTACACATGGATTTATTTGGTCCAGTTAGTGTGTTGAGCTTGGGAAATCGTCCATAATTTTTGGCTATTACTGATGTTTTTTTTAGATTTACTTGGGTTTTCTTTATAGCAACTAAGGATGAGACACCTCATTTGCTGATGACTCTAGTGGAGAATCAGACGGACAAAACCATCAAGTGAATTCGAAATGATAATGGAACAGAGTTTTTGCACTCATACATTCATGAATTTTATGATTCAAAAGGATAGCTAGACAATTCAGTTTCTACAAGAACTCCATAACCAAATGGAGTTGCTGAAAGACAAAACAAAATTTTTAATTGAAGCAGCCAGAATATATTATCAGCAGCCAAATTACCTTCTCTTCTTTGGGCAGAAGTTGTTAACACTACTATTATATTCAAAATCATTTCCTATTAATAAACAACAAAATATGACTCCTTATGAAATATTTTTAAACATAAACCCAAAGTCAAATATTTCAAAATGTTTGGATGTTGTTCTACTTTGTTACACACTTCTGATTCTAAATCAAAATTTGATGAAAAAGCTGATGAATGTTACTTAGTTGGATATTAAGCCAACAAAGTTGCATATAGGGTTTATAATAAAGAACAAAAATAATAATTAAGTCATATGATATTGATTGGTATGAATCTAAGAAAAATGATTTGCATCCTTCATGGGTATACGATTATGCTTCATTATTTGAAACATTTAATCAATCTTCTGTTCTATCTACTGCTAATCCACCTTTGTCATCATCCATTCAATATGTATTTTCTGATGATGTTGGATCTATTTCATCTTTAACTATGGGAAGATCTTCAAACATATCTTCTTCTTTATATAGATCAACTGTTCAATAAACATTTTCTGACTTAAGTCAAGATTTTGATTTTGATTTGATTCATTCTGATCCAGTAGTTGAAACCGCTCCATAGGTTTCGGATCAAATTTCATCTTCCACACTAATTATCCAATTGATATAATTCAAGTACAATTTAAGATTTATCTATTAATAATGATATAATACATGCTTGTATACATGTTTATTATCTTAAATTCTGCCAAAGAACATTGAGATGGCCTTGAAAGAAAAGAGTTGGGTAGAGGCCATGCAAGACGAATTGATGCAATTCAAGAAGTTAAATGTTTGGCATTTGTGTGAACTTCTAAAAGGTAATCTGCCGATCGAAACTAAATGGATATTCGGAAACAAAACGGATGAGAAGGATGTTATTCTCTGCAATAAGGCCAGACTTGTTGTTCAAGAATTCTACCAAGTTGAAGGTCTTGACTATGAGGAAGTATATGCTCCCGTTGCAAGACTTGAAGCTATACGTATTTTTCTGGCTTATGCTTCATACAAGAACTTCAATTTTTATAAGACGGATGTTAAAATTGCCTTTTTGTATGGCGAAATGAAAGAGAAAACCTATGTTTGCTAACCACCTGGTTTTGAAGATCATGATCATCCTTACTATGTTTATTAGTTAGACAAAGCACTCTATGGATTACATCAAGCACCTCTTGGTATGCCACTCTCACTAAACATTTGCTTTCAAATGGATATAAATGGGATGCTATTGATCAAACTTTATTTTTAAGGAATACTAGTGATGATCTATTTCTTGTCCAAATATATGTTGATGACATTATCTTTGGATCTAACAATGAAGAGTTATGTAAGGAATTGAAGCTGTGATGAAGAAGAAATTTGAGATGAGCTCCCGTGGAGAAATTTCTATTTCTTAGGTATCGAAGTCAATAGGATGACCAGGGTATACTGATACATCAAGAAAAGTATGTTTGCAGTATTCTGGAAAAATATAAATTTCAAGAATCCAAGATTCACCGACCCCAATGTCTTCTCCTCTCCTCCGACTTTAACTCCTAATCTCACAGGTGAAGACTTGATCAACATTTGTATCAATCAATAATTGGATCTCGATGTATCTTACTGTTAGTAGGCTAGACATTATATTTCCCATCGGTCAGCGTGCATGATATCAAAGTAATCCAAAAAAGTCTCACATGAAAGCTATCAAGTGGATTTTCAAATACTTAAAGGACCAACCAAAACTTGGTCTTTGGTATTGTAAGAATTCTGATTTCAATTTATAAGCTTATACTGACAGTGATTATGCAGGGTGTAATTTGAACAGGAAATCAACAACAGGTGGTTGTCAACTTCTTGGAAATAGGCTGATTTCTTGGCGATGAAAAAAAGTAGTAAACTGTCTCACATCCACTACAGAAGCTGATAGGTGGCTGAGTCAAGTTGTTGTTCTCTGTTCGTTTGGATTTAGCAGCAACGTCTTAATTATGGTCTTAACATTTATAACACCAAGATTAGGTGTGACAATACTACAGTGTTGAACATAGTGAAGAATCCTATCCAACATTCAAAAACAAAACACATCAACATCCGAATGCATTTTATCCGTGATTGTTTTAATCAAAAACTTATTTAACTTGAACAAGTCAAATCAAATGAAAACATTACTGTTTTTTTTACCTAGGTGTTTGATCATTCCCGATCAACTTTTTAGTTCAATCTATGTGAATGATTAACTTTGGTTAATAGTTACCCTTACAACCTCTCAAAAATATTTTTATACTCATTTTTTGTTAAAATTGTTATTTTCTTTATAGATAATCATAATTTTAGGTGGAGAAAATATGAAAATGTATTGAAAAAGATTTTACTCTTAGGGGGAGTAAATTTTAAAAACAATTCAAAATAAATTTTCAAGGTTACATAGGAAATGATAGTACATGTCTTGATTTTGATATATCATATACTAAGGCTTAAAAGAAACTGACTTGGATTACGTTTGATATGTTGATAGGATCGAGTTTCAAGAATGAAAAGCACAATGATCTGTGATGCACTGTTATTAAATTCTCTATAACTAAAGTGCGTTAGGCTTTAAGTTTTTATGGTAACACTAATTCCTTGTAATAACAGACTGAGGGTTACAGTCTAGTCACACTCAGCCATTACTTTCTGATCAGTATCTTTCGTAAGCATTATATATATTATATATTCAAAAGGTGAAAAAGATACAAAATCAAATCAAAAGAAAACAGTCAAAGAGCAAAAGATGCCATAAAGGCCTATAGAATAAAAGATGCCAATTGCACAATAATAAAGGATGTAAAGACATACATAATATGGTAATACTTTAGTTTTCAAAATATATTCTGACACATGTAGGCAAATCAAAAAATGGGGCATGTAATCCGCTTGGCATATAAGTCCTAAACATCTAGCGGGGCAAAAATAATCGACTGGTTGTTATAATCCTAATACATGTTAATATTCTATGTTCAGAAATGTTTCCAAGCTAGTTATGCCCTAATAGATACTCTAAGATAGAAATAATCTTGAGAATACTAATCAGAAGTAAAAGGTTTAAGTCAAGTTGGGGTGACATGTAATCTCAAAAGTTTTATGAAGTTTGATAAGGGTTTAGAGGATTTTGATTGGAGATCCATTTATTTCATATAAAACACTAAAAATATGATAAATATCACATTATAGGTGTCCATGTAAAAATTGAAGTCTGAGTTTAATTTAGATAAAGCATGTTGACAATCAGTTGAACCAGTCTTATTTAAAACGAAGCTGGACAATGTTAATGATGGATTTCATAGAAATATGATCTTATACTTGAAAATTTACCAAAAATATTGTAAGTCTAATTTTATGTGTCAACTTGTTTTTGTTTTTGTTTTTATTTGATTTCATGTTGTTTACATTTCATTTTGTTTATCAAAGTTTTACAAAATTAGGGTTTTTTTGGTTAATAATAAACACTTGGTTAAACATATTTTTAAACATAATCAATCTCGAGTTCAAATAAAATGAATAAAAATTTAAAAGTTGACAATCTTAAAAAATTTCAAAATAAAATGAGGGGTGCAAAATGTTTGTGTGATGCTATTATTGACTTCTCGAGCGAGAAGTCAGAGAACTATAAAAGGGCATCTTGTGAGACTAGTTGACTATTCGCTTGAAAACCATTCAGATTTCACACTCTTAAAATGTTTCTAAGTATTAGACCTATTAACTTGATATACTAGTTCATTGTGATCATCTACTAATTCTATAGTGATTGATAAGGTATTTTGATGATTATAGATTAGTTTTGTGTGTGTTTGATTCATGGTCGAATGGTTTAATGAACATATTACAATGGCTAAAACATTCTAAAATAATTTATATTGAGACATGAAAAATTGGGACTTGTCGCTTGCGATAAGTCTATTGAATTTGAACAGGCATGAGAACTATCAAATTCGTACAGAACTATCGCGTGAATAGTAGACTTGCCGCGCTAGAAGTTGACACATAGTCAACTTTCAGTTTCATGCGACTAATTATCTTGCCGCACGAGAAGTTAAACCTGAAAATGAACTATTCGCGTGTGATTAGTTGCTTATGTACAAAAAGTTTAAAATTCTGGAATGTCTTGTTACGTGTTACCTAATAAAACTTGTTTGTTTTAATATTCAGATGGCTAGACAAATGGTTTTTAATAAAAGCCATAATGTTGTAGCTTTTTGGTGGACCCTGAAAGGATCATACATGCTAATTTAAGAGGTGGTTGAAGGTTGTTCTGGTAGGAAATCCCACAAGTCCAAGAAGAAATGCGGGTGAAGATTTCAGAAGAAAAAGACAAGTGTCGGGTGTCCGTATTAGTAAATACGGAAGAACAAAGAACAAATACGGTCAACTATTTGTTCATCCGCATTTACTAATGCGGATGAGCAAAACAATTCTGAAGCTTAATAGAAGAAATGCTGATGAAGACATCACATCCATATTAACTAATGCGGATGAACATTTACATATGATGATCATCTTTTGTACCTAGACTAGTATTCTAATATATAGTTGTCAAGGTAGTTTA
The DNA here is from genome assembly GCA_025506505.1 of Flaveria sonorensis. NCBI lineage: Eukaryota > Viridiplantae > Streptophyta > Magnoliopsida > Asterales > Asteraceae > Flaveria > Flaveria sonorensis. The sequence goes on along the minus strand of CM046436.1, from coordinate 28,962,720 downwards.
GTCATTTTGTACTGGCATTGTATCAGCCTATAAATAGAATAGTAACACTACTTTTGTAAGTTTTACAAAAATTTCACAACAGTTACAGAAGTACTGTTTTATGCTGCAAACCTTAGCACTCTTTGTATCTTGTTTACCAACATCAATATACAAAGCATTTATTAGTATTTTCAGCATTTAATGTTCTTTGATTTAGTATTCTGCTACTTAATCATTGACTCAATCATCATATTCGACCCAGTTGAGTCACATCAACTGAGATTCCATCTCGGACTCGGTCATTGGTATTAGAGCCTTGGCTCTTGAATTCGTCTCAAAATTAATGCAGATCTTGAATGAAAATCGATTGAACTGGTGATTGAGTTGTTTATTATCAAGTGTTACACTTCTAATAAGCATTCATACTGAAAATACGTGAAACTTCATCAACCATCATTGTGCTTCTGTCCGACAAACATAAGAAGACTGTTCGTTTGTTTATTCTCAAACAAAAATCAGACAAAACCTCTCTCCCCAAGAGCTAGAAGAAGATGATATTATGACTTTCTTGCCAATATTGGATATGAAGGAGGCTTTAAAGGAAAAAAATTGTCAGGGGTTAGTTGACTTACAGTGGAGATTCCTGATACATTTATTCTAACATTGTTTGTCAAAGAGGAAGGCTGATTGGAATGACATCCCCATCACTACATCATCAGCTATCTGTGCCTTATGCACTAACAGACAATCCAACATGTCTGCTTATGTTTAATGGTCTGGTCTCAAACATTCAGGAAGGGAGAAGACATATGTTCCTAATGTATCCACAGTTCATCCAATGCTTCATCCATGAAGCTTTTCCTGATCTTGTACCTGAAGGCCCTGTGATAGACATTCCTCACTACAATGCCAAATCTTACAAGTATATTAAGAAGAGAGATTCGAGGAACTTCTATAGTGGAACTTTCTTTCCATTACTTCCATGGATGTTACAGCAAATCAATCCAGAATAAGTTCAAGAAGAAGAAGAAGCTGAGGAAGTTGTTCCTGATGTTGAGGAACAAGCACATGATGATGTTCCTTCTGAAGTGCATGAGACTATAAAAGAACAACCAACTACTCATGATCAACAAACTGTTAAAGAGCATGCTAAAATAGCTGAAGAAGGACCAAGGCAAGTGTCACCATAGGTTGATGTAGGTGGTGATCTTCACACTTTGCCTTTAGTTCAAGAAACATAAATCCTATCTCCTTTTAGAGCATCACCTGCTCATTCTCGTCCATTTTCTCCTTTTCAAGCTCATCATGTATCTCCTATCCAATCTTCACCTGAACCTGCTGCTGCATCTATTGAATCTAGTGAATATACTAGTTCATCAAATGAGTCTGAATCATCTTCGGATGAGGTGGATCATCATCCTGATTTTCAAAGGCCTAAGAGACAAGTACACCCAGAGACTGGTCCTTTAGAAAGCTTTGCAGAATCTGAAGTTAACCATCCTGATGCCAAGGATGAAATGATTTTTGAACTTTTACAAAAAGTAGCCAGAATGGAGAAACTGTTGGATAGAAGGTCCGGTATCATAAGAGATAGATTGGTTGAGCTAGATGAGAAAGAAAAAGAAATAAAAGAACTAAGGGCCAAATATGAGTCTGATAAAGAAGAAAAAGAAAAAGAGATTGATAGACTCAAAGCAGCCCTAAACCAAGCCAAAGAAGAAATCAATTGACATTTGGATGCTGCTACCATTCAAACCATTGCTATGGAAGAACAAGAAAATCTTCTTGATGTCCAAACTGATATTATAGTTGATCTTCACAGATAGATAGAAGCTCTAACAAAGAGTGCTTTTGAATTGGAGATGCTGATCAAGATTAAAGAAGAACTGGCAAAAGAAAAGGATGATAAAGGTGATGATGAAGCTGATAAAGAAAAGGATGATGAGGCTGAAATAGAAAAAGAATTAAAAGAAGATGAAGATGTCTCTGGTGAGAGAAGTAATGATGATGATGACTCTTCACCATCTAAGAGACTGAGAGTGACTGAAACCTCTCAGCAAGCTTAACACAGTGAGGTTAGGGATGAAGAAGAAAGTTTAGCTATGGTTGTTTATTCTGATCCATCCTCTGAAGAAAGAGTTGATGAGGAATCTGAAATGAAAGAGCTAATTAAAGACTTAGACATCTATTCATCTGGAGAGTTCATTATTGATGAAGACTTCTGGGACTTTATCAGAGAACTCAGAGCTCCAGTGGAACCAATAGTTGTGATTCCTCTCAACCCTGTTCCATTAGAAGAAGAATTAAGCTTACAACTTGCTCTTGCAGTCACCTTGATTGATGAACAAAAGGAACTTGTCAGGAAGCTGTGTGAAGTGCTTAAAGAAAAAGAAACTGCTAAAAAATACAAAGAAGAAGCTGAAAAGCTTGAAAAACAAAAGAAGAAACAAGAAGCTGAAGCCTCTGTTCCCTCATCCTCTTGTCCCAGTATGCACACATACTCCAGAAACAGGAAATACCTATCAGAAAAGGCCAAAGGAAAATTGCTTATGGTAGAAGAGGAACCAACTCAAAATAAACAGAAGGATGATCCAAGGAGCCTTACTGCTATTGCTCAGTTTTTAGAGGAGTGTGAGAAGGCTAAGGAACAATTGAAGAAGAAACTTGAGGTGATTTTTTTGGAAGAAGGAGAGATAGAGGGAGGATATGATAAAAGCATCCTTGATGACACTTTGATCAGGGACAATCCTACAAAGGTGGAGTCGTCTGTTGAGGAGACGGTTGACAAGGCACAAGCTAATGATCTTATGATTAAAGTATTGTTTTTGATCAACCACAGGTATGATGCTGATGAAGTTTTTGGGATGATATATGAAGGAATGGTTGAAGAAGTTACAAAGATGCAAAAGCATCTTGACCCTAATTATGTGACTGACTATGAAAAGAAGATAGTCAGGTCCCCAATCATATTCACTGCTACCCAGTCTCAACAGCCTCAAGAGCCTCAATCCTATTATCCTGATCCCTACAGCATGACAGACAGGGAAATGAAGAATTATTTATCTGCTAAAGGATTCACCAAAAGAAAGCTGGGTAATATGAAGACAAATTCCCTCAGATCTACAATTCTTATAATAGTCAAAGACAAGAAAGAAAGATTAATGGCTATTGAAGAAGATGTTGTAGGGAGGAAACCCAGATCAAGAACTTCAGCTCCAGATGTCCAACTCACCACCAAAGACCATGATGTCTTGGCACCCATACTACATAAAAATACTGAATAGTTTATTGAACCCTATCAATTGAAGCTGCAAGAAGGGTTAACCACTTTAGAGATGATTAAGGATGTGTCTGCTCCAAAAGGCAAAGTGGATGTTAAAATAATTTCTTGGAAGTATGACAGTGATTGGAACATGTTCATGGAGAAAAGGATCTCAGGTCTAGTTTAATTCTTCACAGAGTACACTACTTTGGTGAACTCCCTGCAGATTCATGATCTGAAAGAACTAGCTGAGCTAGATTTGATCAATCATCATGCTATGTCTAGTGGATATGAATTTGAAGATATTCTAAAGATGTTCAAGAAAACAAACAACTTCAAATCTCTAAAAGCAATCTACACAAGGAAAGATAAATCTTTCAGAAATCCTCTTGAAAAGAAGAAGAAGAAAGAAACTAAGGAGTTGGTATTTCCAAAACTGAATGTAAAACCAACTAAATCATTAAAAAGAAAGATAGTTGTTGGAACCCACAAGTCAAAGCCAATCTCAAATGTGTTTTATGATGAAAAGACATATGAGTTGGTGATTGAAAGGAAATGGGGAGGAAAAGAAGGATCTGACATTAGGCTGTTTAGTGGATTTGAAGTGAGATTGTTAGATGAATCCTATATCCACTACATATTTACAAGACACTTCAGAGAAATAGATAACAGGCTAGGAGAAGCTTATATGTATTTCTTTTTGAAATGCATCAAAACTCTGAAGATAGCCTATGTTAGAATAAACAAAAAGAAAGAACAAAGAAAAAGAAAGAAAGTTCCTCTCCAACTGGGAAACATAGTAACGTTAGAAGTAGATGTTGATGATTTACTATTGATTCATAGAGTTGGGCTTTCCACTGTATCTTTATGGGAACCAATATCATAGATGCCTATTGAAGCAATTCATAATATGAGCCAAATAAAGATTCATGTCCTTAGCCGAGACAAGATGAATAAGGCTAGAGACTTCTCAAACATGATCAAGGCTATTTTGGATCCTTCACTGGCTGAACCTTAACCATCTACAGAGACTAAACCAGCACCAGTTCCATCATCAATCCAAGAAAGACAAGCACTTGCTCTTGAAGAACCACCAGAATCTTCATAACGTCCACCACCCTCAAACCCTTGAAGTACATAGGCTGTATAATCCTTTGGGGGAGTATTGTTGGACCCTGAAAGGATTATACATAAGAATTCAAGAGGTGGTTGAAGGTTGTTCTGGTTGGAAATCCCACAAGTCTAAGAAGAAATACGGGTGAAGATTTCAGAAGAAAAAGACAAGTGTCGGGTGTCCGCATTAATAAATGCGGAAGACTAAAGAACCAATATGGTCAAGTATTTGTTCATCCACATTTACTAATGCGGACCAGCAAAACAAATACGGCTAAGTATATGTTCATCCGCATTAACTAATACGGATGACACAGTCAATGCTGAAGCTTAATAGAAGAAATGCTGATGAAGACATCACATCCGCATTAACTAATACGGATGAACATTTACATATGTTGATTATCTTTTGTACTTAGACTAGTATTCTGATGTATAGTTGTCAGGGTAGTTTAGTCATTTTGTACTGGCATTGTACCATCCTATAAATAGAATAGTATACACTACTTTTGTAAGTTTCACAAAAGTTTTCACACAAGTTACACAGAAGTGCTGTTTTGTGCTGCAAACATTAGCACTCTTTGTATCTTGTGTACCAACATCAATATACAAAGCATTTATTAATATTTTCAGCATTTAATGTTCTTTGATTTAGTATTTTTGCTACTTAATCATTGACTCAATCATCATATTCGATCCTAGTTGAGTCACATCAACTAAGATTCCCATCTCGGACTCAGTCACTTTTCTTGGAGAGATACAGGATGACAAGGAAATGTTTAGATCACTTATTGACGGTCTTAAGAAATCTCATATTCACCATGCCATTACAACTAATCCGACCATTTATACTGATGTAATCGATCAGTTCTGGAGTTCAACTGTGAATGAGAGAGATTCTCAAGGTGAACCCTACATCACTGCTACGGTTAAGGGGAAGAGAGTTGTTATCATATCAGAAGTGATTAATAGTGCTCTATTATTAGAAGATCAGCCCAATGCACCGGTTAAGATAGATGATGATATGGCAAAGGATTGTCTGAAGAGGATGGGTTATGATCATCGACATCCTTCATCGGAGAAGAAGTACTTACCTCCATTCTGGAAGTACTTATTTCATGTGGTGGTGCATTGCCTAAGTAATCTAAAGGCTGGGATGGATAGCCTAAGTGTAGTATTCGGATCCCTGCTAGTATCTGATGATCTACCTTATACCATATCCAAGGCTATCTTTTTAGAGATGCAGAAGAATATGATAGTTGCCGTGGGAAAGAAGTTAATTATGTATCCCAGATTTATTCTGTAGATTGAGAATATTGCTCATCTTGAGTTAGCAGTGTCTGATTCTACCACCTATTTTCTTATGGTGATAAAGAAAGACATTTTCACCTATTTGATGGGAGCTTGTGGGAATGCTTAGGATGGTTTAACTTTGCCAAACATGGCAAATTTTTTAAAGGCTATCCAGGAGGAGTTCATTCTACTGCCCAACAGCATGAAACTAAAACTCATCAAGCTGATCAAGTTGGTCCACCTTCTAGTACTCCTGAGGATGTTCTAGGAAGTTCATAAGGTACCAGGTAGTGAAACTGATAATGATAAGGTGAAAACTTGGTTCACAGATAGTGAAACTGACAATGATCAGATTGGGAATGTTCCATATGTGTTACAAGAAAGACCCAGAGTGCAAGAAAATCCTACCAAATGCACCGCTAAAGACAGAGATGCTGATTTTAAGTCCACATGGGAGGGGTAGAGAACGAAGCGTATTGAGAAAGCCTCGGACCCCGATGGCCGTTGTGTCAACTAGCACTGATATTTCAGTATCTGAGACTCCAGGCATAGTTAGTGAGGCTGTACCACAAGATCCTGCAGTGATTGTTATAGAACCTATGACTATAACATCATCTGTTATGCCTACTACTGATGATGTATTGAGCACACCTCCTAGAGATCAACGCGTTGATGATGAGACAGTGGGAATGGATGATTTTCTTAACACTTCCCCAGAGCAAAGACATGTGCTAGTACTTCCTCTAGTTCACCTACAACGGTTACTCTAAAACAGAGAATACAAACCTTTGAAAGTGAGATGTTTGAGAAAACTCAGTAGATATATGATTTACATGCTCTAAATCAAGAAAAAGATGAGATGATCAAGAGTCTTGAACATCAATAACATCTTATATTCAGCTATCTTCAGATTCTAGAGTAGAACATTAGTGACCTCACTTCTTGAGTTCTATTCACATTTTCTTAGCAACGTACTAAAGAAGTTGGAGAGTCTAGCAATCTGCAATAATCGGCTAGTTCTAAATCTACTAATGATCCTGTTGTTGCTACAGAGCAAGTTATTGATCCTGTTGTTACTAAAAGGACAACAGAGACTACTAATGTTGATCAAGAGCCATCTAACACCATTTCTACTGAGGATCGACCTGTAGTGTTTATTGGAGAGGCGTTTGCGGAGCCTAAACATGATATACCTGAGCTAGTACATGATGATGATGATTTGGATATGGTTGACTTTAGTTGTGATGTGGAAATGATATTGATGATGATGAATATGATGATGATGATGATAATGATGATGGTGATGATAATGAGGGTGGTGATAAAGTATATAAAAAGGATGATAATGATGATGATGATGATGATCAGGGTGGTGATATGGGTTTGACTGCTTGTCCTTCTGGTTCACCGGGTTCTTCCAACGCCTCCTAACCAAGGCCTGATGATACAAATGACTATACACCATTAGATCCCGCAACTAAGGAGATGTATGAAAAGGAATTGTATACATTTCAGCAACAACTTATTATTGAAAAGTCTGATGAAGATTTTGCACCTTTTTAGGTATTAGAAGAAGAAATGGAGTATACTTATGTGTTTGGGAATAGTCTTCACAGTTTATTTTTTGATATTTTGACTGAAGAATATGAGATTGTTGAAGAGTCTGGTGCTAATCTACCCATTGACAAGACTAATGATCAAACTGGACAACGAACAGTTCGTCAGGTTGGGACTCTTACTATTGATGCTCCTCCCCCGTCAGCTTATATACATTCACTATGGCATTCCAAAGCATTCATAAGGTACAAAACTTATGAGCTGATTATTAGTTGGGCGTATGATGGAGAGAAGAAGATGCATGTTGTGAAGAGAAAGGCTGGGGCTATTGAGTATTATAAGGTCTAGCATGACTTTGATACACTCGGAGTAGCTGACTTATATGCTATGGGTCGTGTTCCGTTCATATATCCAAGTAACTACGGGAAGCGGAATTGGATTAGAAATATGATCTGGAGGCAAAGCAAGACCAACTTCAAAGAATTTAAGACAACTAAATCCAATGTCATTGAAAATGAGACACGTATAGATCCTAATATAAATAAGCCAATGAAGATATGTGTTTACATGCATCCAAGGTATGCAAGAAAAATTCCTATACATGCTCCTGTACAGGTTAATAGCTTGTCTAAGCTTATGTGGTGGAGTTTTAAAAAGGAGACGGGACATGATTTGACATATTGTGTTGATAAAGATTACCGTATCATTGACCCTATGGATCTGCTCAAATTTGGAAGTTATGATTTGATGAGGTTAGAGACTTTTTTGATTGTAACTGATTAATCAGTTCATTTTATAGCAGCACAGTTTGGTTGGTTGATTACGAAGGCCCTAGATAACAATATGTATGCTTATAGGGGTAGTTATAAGGTTGCAAACATGGACTTCTAAAAGTTTGATTCACCAAGCCTAGGGGGAGATTACAGGGATTGAACCTAGAGGCTCTAGAAATCAAATCAAGATGATCAAGACCAATCGTGCGACAACCTAAAGTACCCGCGCGAGAAGTTGTGTCTCGTGCGGGAACAGTATAGTTCACATAAGAACTAGTTTTGTTTAGTATAAATAGTTACCTTTTGATGTAATTAAGTAAAGCTTTTCATTTTCCTGATTTCGCATGTAATTGTAATCATTTGAATTAGAGAACAATGCAAAAACAATGTTTATTCGCATTTGAGTTCATCTTATTACTTGTTCAATCTTCTTACAGTGATGATTATATTCTGCATTCTTATCACGAGATCGATCTGAATAGTAACTGTTGATCCTTACAAATTGAGTTCCCCTATGGCACTCATTTCAAATCTATTCTTCATCAGCTTCTCAAAGTCTTTGAAAAGCTTTTGATTAGTTGACTCAAAGATGATGTCATCTACATAAACTTGAACAAGCATCAAGTTATTCCTTATTCCTTTAATGAAGAGTATGCTATCAATAGTACCTCTCTTGTGGCCATGTTGGACAAGATATTGTGACGGTGTCTCATACCATCTCATTGGAGCTTGATGCAGCCCATAGAGAGCTTTATTAAGCTTGCAAACATAATCAATATGATTTGGATCTGCAAAGCCAGGTGGTTGCTTGACATACACTTCCTCATCTATCACTGTATATAAAAATGCACACTTGACATCAAGTTAGTAGATGTTGAAATCCTTGGACGCAACAAAAGCAAGGAATATCCTAACAGCTTCAAGTATGGCCACAGGAGCAAAAATATCTATATAGTCAAACCCTTCTTCTTTAGTGTACCCTTGAACAACTAGCCGTGCTTATTCTTGATGCCAAGTCCTCTATCATCATTCTTATTCCTAAAAACCCACTTGGTACATATTGGTGTCTTCCCATGAGGAAAAGGGCATAGGTACCAAACCTTTTGTCTCTTGAAAAGAAGCAGCTCCTCCTGCATTGTATACTCTATAAGCCTTAGCTTGGGAAGAGTATCCAACAAAGTGTCCATCAACTAATTTCTCAGCAAATTTGGCTATATGATCTTTGGTTTTCAGGATGGTATATGGACATCCAGGTAGTGTTGATGTTCAGGATGGTATATGGCTATATGATCTTACCATGAGTTTTGACTACTAAAACTTTGTTCTACACATAGCAGGCAGTGTTGACTGCCTCTGCCCAAAAGGTGATGGGTAGTTTAGATTCGTACAGCATGGTTCTTGTAGGCTCAATAAGTGTCCTTTTTCTCCTTTCAGCAACACCATTCTGTTGAGGATTTCTAGGAGCACTACATTGTCTTGTAATACTATTTTAATCATATAATGGATCAAGGATTTTGTTCTTGAATTCAGTTTCTTGATCACATCTTATTATCTTGACCTTGTGATTACATTGATTCTCAAATTTCAAAATGAAGTTCTTTAAAATTTCAGGGGTCTTATCCTTACTTCTAAGAAAGAAGGCCCAAGTATATCTTGTGAAGTCATCTTTGATCACAAGGCAATATGAAGTTTTTCCTAAACTCATTACACCAGTAGGGAGGAGTAATGGTGTTCTTTTCCTTTTGCTTGTGAGACACTTTGTGTTGCTTTCCTTTTAGAGATGCAACACAATGGTCATCACTTGTAAACTCTTTCTTTGCTAAACCAGTTACCAAATCATCATTAATTAATTTATTCATATTCTTAAAGTTTACATGGAAAATTCTTTTATGCCAGAGGAAAGACTCATCAGTGTTGTATTTAGATAGAACTCAAGAAACTTCTCCTGATGGGGATGTTTCCTGCAAATCCATCTTGTACATGTTCCTTTTCCTGGGGGCTCTGAGCAGGATATGCTCTTGAGGAATGACTACCTCGGGCTTGAGAATAATACACTCATGCTTAGTGAAGAGCTTGTTATGTCTCTAGTCATAAAATTAAGATACACTTATGAGATTGTATCCAAGCTCTTTGATAAAGTTTACTTCTCAATGCTGAGCTTACCATTTGTGACCCTACCCCTTCCTATGATCTAACCACCTGATTCTCTTCCAAAAGCAACTGGCCCCCCTTAATTTTTTCAAAGTTCTGAAGCAAAGAGCCATTGCCTGTCATATAAGTTGAACAGCCACTATCAATGATCCATACATTTATTTTGGTTTTTAGCTGTTCCTACACATGAAAAAGAGGTGGCTAGTTATATTTGGAAACCTAAGCCTTGTTGGTCTTGGGCTCATCAAGATGAACTGAAGATAGTTCAATAGTTATTGATCCTATATACAAGCTTTGAGGATCCTTGGTTGTTCTTGATCATGAAACTTCAATCATATGGCCTTCCTTCATCTTCCATGCCATCTTTGGAAGATTAGATTTAGCCTTCAAAACTTTGGAAATTTTAATGAATTCAAAGTTTTGGAGACTAAACGTTTGGTAGCATTTGCATTCACTGCAATAGATTTCAATGCTTTAGAAGCATTCCTTTCTTCTGACACCAAATTTTCTTCCAAAGAAAGTTTCCACCTATCTTCTTTTTGTTCATCTTAGAGATTTTGAAGGAAAGTGATTTTCCTTCCGAATCTATTTTTTTCTTCCTCTCAAAAATCTTCTTCTTGTTCGTGTGGTTGGTACTCTTATGATTGTAGATGTAATCCTTAGTAATGTGAGTAGTATCACCACACATGATTCATTCAACATGCATACTTCTGAGGGTCTTCTTCTAAGGAGAAGGCTGAGCTTGATCACTTTCCACTTCCTTCTTCATCTTCAAATATGATGCAACAGGCTTCTGAGGATGAAGCTTGCTCTTGGAGCAGGATGGTTTAGGCTATGCAGTAGTGGTGCATATTCGTTCAACCTTCTTCTCTAGTAGGAAACCTACTACTAGAGTCCATAGTTGAGTCTTCGGTCTTCACCACTTTTGTTTGATCTCAGACTTTCTTTGATTTTCTTTAAGCAGCCCTAATCAGATTCTTCCTAGCTGACTTAGCAGGCCTTAGTTCTTTCTTCTCTCCATGAGTATAGTGACCCTTTTTTAGGATGAACCTCCTCACTCTCTTCTTGTTCATCCTTCAATATCTCCTCTTCCACTTCATCCTCTTCTTGGATAGGGTCAATAAGAGGCAGCTTATCTTGATTAGTTCCACACCTTGGAGATCTTACATATAGTAATATGTTTAAAAGAGCTATCTCACTTAACCCCAATCCTTACCTATTTTAATAACAAATATTTGCATGCAAGGATGAGGATATGATGTTTTTGAAGGTTTCCTCTTCATGAACACACTTTTCTACCCTACTTTGTTGATCATAAGCTCAGCCTAGCATTCAGTTAACTTAGTAATGAGATCATTGATTTAAGTCCTATAATTTGTATGCACATGCTTAAGAGTTGAAATTGTTTTCTCTAAATCTTCTATTTTAAGTTTATAGTCATTTTCAGCTCTTTTGAAATCAGCTTGTAAAATATTCAAAGAGTCAAGGTCAGATCTCACTTCTAGGTTATAGAACCTATACATGTTTACTTTAACAATGTATTCAAGTGTATAGAGATGTTATAATACCTTGGCTTCTTCATGGTCAGCCATCAGTGCTTGATTTGGAGAAACACCCTGTACCTGAAAGCTCCAGTCAAACCCTCCCTCTTTAATAGCAACAGCAGTTTGTTGTTTTGGTTGGGTTGGCTTTCTAGATCTTGGAGCTACATCAGTGTAGTTAGGCTTGGATTGAGCTTGGCCACCATTAGTCCTTGGTGACTTGTACTCCCTAGCAAAATGTCCCATCTGCTTACCGTTGTAACACTTCACTTTGCTTTTATCTAGTCAAAACAATCCACTGGTTACATTGCTGGAAACTTTCTTCCTGTTCTCTTGTAGAAGTTCTTGGGTCTATAAGTGAGAAGATCTATTTGCTGGACTATCTCTATATACTCCAGGTTATCTGGATGGATACAATCCAAGTCTTCAAGAGTGAAGAGAAAGTTACCATAACTTTCGTCAGAAGACTTAAAGGCTTGTGATGAGCTTGTCCCATCGAATAGGCTTCCATGGATGTAACTCTCCCTTGGTGTCTCTTGAAAGGTGATGAAAGGGCCCTTTTGTGAGTTGTTAGGGTATCTAATAAGATGATGTTGTGGTTCTCTACTATCCCTTTCAACCACATGGAGGCCTGAACTCTATTGATTGTTGGAAGAGTTGTTGGATGGATTCTACATGTTCATCTCCATCTGATAACCACTCAGGATACCATATAGCTCTGTGAGAGTAAGGATGAGGAGGTTTTTAGTTCTCTTAATGGTGACATAGTAGTGAGTCCATTGTCTGGAAAGAGAGAACATGAACTTCCTCACAATGTCTTTATACTCAAGTTTAACTCCAACATCCATCAAAGTATTTACAATCTCAACAAATGTAAAGCATTGTTTAGTCATAGTTTCATAAGGTTTGAGGGTGATATTCTCAACCTGCTACTTCATGAGGTCTTTCTTGTTTTCCTTAGCTTTATCAGACCTCTCATACATAAGCTTCAGTGCATCCCAAAGTTTCTTTACAGTTTTGAACTTCTTGAAGCCTCTATAGGTAGAGTTGGGAAGAGTAGTTTGTAGAGCAGTCATGGCCTTCTGATCTATATCAATCTTCTTCCAATCTTCCTCTGAATAGTCAGCCAATTCCTTTGGGATCATCCAACCATCAACAGTAGCTGAAGTGGTGCTCAGGATGTGAGGTCTTGAGACAACAGATCACCACATCCTACTATCTTGAGACTTGATGAAGCCTTCCATTCTTTGGCACCAAGTATCAAAGTCATCAGGAGTGATCAGTGGATATTTTGTCATGGTACCGGTTTCCATGTCAGCCATAGTAAGGATGATGGCCCTTGACCTTGCAGCTTCTTCCTTTAATTTTATTTTAGCAGCTTTTCTTTCTTTTGTAGCTTGTTCTTCCAGCTACTTTAGATATTCAAATTCAATGTACTCAAAGGATAAAGGAAGATGTACAGCTGCCTGATAGAGTCCTGTGGCACTCAGGTAGTTGATCATATTCATTCTTTCAGCTTCCCTGTCTACCCGAGGTTATACAGCTGCCACAGTCTCTGTCTCAAGACTTTCTTGAACTAGGTGGAGGACAGGAGCATGTTTGTAGAGCCTTTTCAGTCTCCTTTCTTCCTTGATCTTGAGGAGCAATGCTGCAACCTCTGCCTCCCTCCTCTCCTTTGACAACTCATTGTCAGCCAGCTTATTCAACTCTTCTAAGGGGAGAGTTTGGCCTGGGGACAGCCCGGATAGCAGCTTGCATGAAGCGTGAGGACCCTCCTGAACTCTCTCGCCTTAGCATCCTCTTCCTCTCTCTCTTCTCCTCCTCTAACTCCTTAGAGGTCATTTTCCTCTTCCCTTTGTCATGCATAGGCCTTGGTGACTCAGGGTGGAGAGAGCTTTAGCCTTTATTGCTTGGTTCAGCAGTCAAACTCTAGCCATCATTTACAACATAACCCTTATATATTTTCACTTTCAACTTTTCCTCCCTATACTTTTCATCTTTTATAAATTTTTCATTTTACGTATCAGTTTAAGTTTTTACAAGTTAACATGCCGCAACGTGCGCGTGTGGTTCAACGTTTTTACACCTATTTTTTCCCATTTAACGGCCCCGTCATAACGTACGGTCTTAGATTGACATAGTTATAGTTTGTAATGTTTTATGTGTCATATGCGGGTTCAATGTTTTTACGACTACTTTTCGTTAGGTTTTATTTTTCCCATTTTTATTTCTTTTTTAATATGAGTTTTTCGGTGTTGGTGGTCGTTGCTGATCGTGTGAAATTGGTGCCACATGATACGATCTTACGCCCCCGCCGTATTGCGGGGGGCTTAATGCTAGTATTACCTAAAATGACATGCTATAAAAGGTCAACATACATTGTTGAGTTCACAAGTTCATGAGTACAAAATAATTTTCCATGTAAGTCAAGTAGAAACAATGTGTCTCATTAAGAACATAGAAGTCATAGACACTAACATAACCTCATGATCGGCCCACATCCAAACAACTAGATTATATTCACCCAAGAGCATATACAAGCTACGTCAGTCTTAGCTACCATACAGACAACAAGGATGGGGTGTCAACCTGTTAGATAACAAAACTCTCCCTTGAAGTCCAATTCAAGTCCAAAATAAGAACACATACTTATGAAGGGAATTTAGATTTGATTCTATGTCTCAAACATTACACAATAGTCCAAAAATAATTTAAAAGCATGGCATAATCCAAAACCACTGAGCACGTTTTTCCTACAAGTAAAATGTATCAAAACAGGCAACATTCTTCCCGAATTTTTTAAGCTATGACCTATAGTTTTGTTTAATCCATTTGGAAGATGAAAAGATGTCGGATTAATGTTAATCAATTTGGGTTAGTAAGAGGACGAGCTTACTCTTAGAGATAACATTTGACCAATTTGGATTTGATATAACCAAGTTATGACCTGTACAAAGCGAATAATTTTTCTAACAGCAAGTTGTCCGAAATCTAATCCTTATCTTTTGTATTTCCAAACCACAACTTTAAATATTATTGACCCAAGATCTAAGCCAACATTTAATTTATGCTCCACTTGACATATTAGTATATCTAAACCCTTTGATTATCATTGATTTCAGTTCTAATTCATTTAATTATATTTTAATGATTTGGTTCGCATTTCTAGTTGATTAGCACTCAAAATCCAGTTCCTTTCGTGTTAATTTAAGTTTAATTAACCTATTATCATACTTAATATATTTAGAAAAAAGGTTTTGTCCCAAGGTGTCTATTAGGACCAGAATACGTAAGATTACAAATCCAAAATCAAGAAATCAAAAGAACACAAGAACGAAATAACTAAGGTTTTACTGCTTGATTATACAACTCTCAAAATGTGCAACAGTTGACAAAAGTATGGAGATAATCACCAATTTCAAAGTTGGCAACGGAAAGTTGTTCAGCTTTTGTCAAAAGTGTGTTAGGGACAAATGTCTTCCAAGTCTTTGGAAGAAATCAGTCTTCAAGCTTCGGAAGACTTCACTTTTGGCTTTAAAAGATTTCTATCTTTGGCTTTGGAAGATTTGGCCCTTAGTAAAATTTCCTTGTGCATGGTCAAATCTTCTAAGGTAACTTCCTTGTACTTCAAAAGCATGCTAAGAGATCTTGTAAAATTTCCTTGTACATGGTAAAATTTTCCAAGGTAACTTCCTTGTACTTCAGAAACATGCTAAGAGATCTTCAATTAGTATCAGTCTCTAAGATAACTCTTACAAACTCCTCCTAGGCTAGTGCCACCAAAACTTGAAGATTACTATGAGTCTTGATCTTCTACTTGTGTATAGCCATCATCAGAACAAGAGCCTTTCCTTTTTTCATCAGTTGGTCTAGATTCCTCAGGCTCTCATAGTAACTCATGATGTCCAAGAGATCATGAGTAGGGAGGTCAAGTATATTTTTCAAGAAGGACCACCTTGACCTTTGTGACATACCATCTATCTGCGTTTGGGGAGTACACTCAAGACAAGATGGGTCTCTGAACAGCAAGAGACTTTACAACCAAGGGAGTTGGTTGAGCAGCCTCTTTTGGTTCACCCTTAGGATGTTTTAACTTATCTTGACGTGCAGAGGTTGATGCCTTTGACTTCATATTCTTTTTTAAATCTCTTTTGATGGCCATCCTCTTCCTCCTTATATATTTCAACTAAGAAGGTTGGTCTTAATCATCTTGTTTTCCTTCTTTATTCTTCTCAGTTTGGTCCCTCCCCTTCACAGGTTTAGTAGAAGGTTCAGGACCTTGTTGTGTGTTAGAAGATGAAGCTAGTTGTGGATTAGCACTAGGTCTAGGTTGTGTTGTTTGTTGGGGTTCAACCTTGACCTTAGCTTCAGGTGAATCTTGGCTTGGTAGAGATTGCAAGTTTGAAGCTCGCCCCTCTTGATCTTCTACTTGATCACCCTAATATGCTCATCCATATTGGATAGAGACATGGGACCAAGCCTCCTTCCAGAGAACCCATACGGCTTCAAGAAGCTCACCATCTTTTGTCTATCCTCAGACTTCTTTTGATTTGCTTTAATGGTGGATCTTGATTTTGAAGCTTCCTCCCTCATCTTTCTCTTAGAAGCTTTTCTATCTTTGATAGCTTCTTGTTCTAACTGCTTAAGATACTCAAATTCTATGTACTCATAAGATAGAGGGAGTAAAGTTGTTACCTTGTAGAGTGTAGTGGCACTCAAGTAGGTAATCATCATTTGTATGTCTTGTTCCCTACCTACTTGAGTTTCTTCCTCAATAACCACATACTATACTTTAAGTTCTTGAACTGGGGAGAGGACAGGGGCTTTATACAATTTTCTTCTTTTTCTTTCTTCTTTGGTCTTGAGGAGCAAAGTAGCAACCTCAACCTCTTTCCTCTCTCTAAACACTTTAGTGTCTGCCAGTTCATTCAATTCTTCTAAGGGAAAAGAGATTATCTCATCTATATTGTAGTTCCTAGTTGCCAGGTAATTCAATCTAGTTGCCCTTAACTCATCTTCCTGAGTGTTTGGCTTGTGGACCGTCCTAATTGCAGCCTGCATGAAACTAGGAGCTTTTCGTGGCCTCTCTTCCCTTGCCTTCCTCTTCCTATCCCTTTTCTCCTCCTAAATCTCGTCAGAAGTTAGCACATTCTTTCCTTTGTCAAGCAGTGGCATGTGTGACTCAAGGAGGAGAGAGATTTGGCCTTCTTAAGCTGGTTCTGCACTTGAGCTTTAGCTAGGGAGAGGTTGTGAGACACCTTCACTAGCTGGTGTCTCGCTAAGGGTAATTGGTGCTATAAACATAAAGACTTGTTTTTGCCTGTGGCTAAAGGTGGGCTTGATCTCTTGGACTTTCTTTGATTTCCTTTTAGCAGCCCTGATCAAATTCTTTCTAGCAGACTTGGCCATCCCTTGTATCTTTTTTCTCCAGGAATATAGTGACCCTTCTTAGAATGAACCTCTTCACTCAATCCTGGTTCATACTTCACTATCCTTTTTATCTTCATCTTCCTCTTGGATAAGATCAATGAGATGCAACTCATCTTCACAAGTTTCACATCTTGGAGATCTGACCGATAGTAATGTGTGTGGAGGAGCTATTTCGCTTGATCCCAGTCTTAACCTATTCTGATCACAAACTTTTGCATGCAAAGATAAAGATATTATGTTCTTGAAGTTTCCTCCTCATGAACACATTTTTCTGCCCTGGCTTTGCAGATCGCAAGCTTATCCTAGCATTTAGTTACTTTGGCTTTGATCTAAGTCTTGTAATTTGTGTGCTCTGGTAATTTGTGTCCTTGACAACACATTTTTTGCCTCTCACCAACATTTTCTTCTTTTTCTTCTTTTTTTTTATTTTAGAGAGAGAAAGTTAGGGTTTCTCTTTAGAGTGAAGAGAGAGGAAGGGCTTGGCGGCCACCTCCTGGTGGTTGGTGCTCTGTGCCCTGGCTATGGTGGATGGTTAAAGCGGTGTTTGGTGGTACTCGTCAATCGTAGGGTGGTAGGGGAATGGCAAGTTTTCGGTGGTGGAGATGATGGGGGTGGAGGTAGGAGATGAATGCATCTTTCTAGTAATGGAACTGACGGGGACGGAAGGTGATGTTCGGTGATGGGAGTTACCGGCTGGAGAGGGTGGGGATTGGGGGTTGGTTGGTTGACAGCGATGGGGGTTTGTCGGAAGGTGATAATCGGTGGTGGGTTTGAAAATTTCATTTAGTATATATGTTGTATATATACATCAAAGCATATGGTACAACAACTATATGCACAAAAAAGACTTAAAGCATGTTGTACAACATCATGATGCAGAAACAACTTGGTAATTTATATTATTTAAATATTAGATGTGATAATTGTTTTTGAAAAAAGAAACAAATGTTTTAAATGTCAAGGCTGGAACAACACGATAAAAAATGACAAGATATTAAAATACAATTCTAGGTATCTTATGAATATATTGAAACTAAAGGGTTAATTTCGGATAAAAAAAGATTTAGTTTTTGATTAATTAAATGAAGATTTTGTTTATATTATAGTTAATAAATTTGATTTGTTAATTAAAGTTCACAACTTTAAATACAGATTTAGTTTTAGATAATATAATAAAACCCAAAACCTCTAGGAATAAACAATGGCCAGTTAAAAATAAATTATTAAACTTAACATGCAAGAAATTTGCAAAAGCATTTCTAAAATGATAATTTATATGTTGCCATGTTTTAGGCACTCGAATGGTATACACAAACCCTTCGAGTGGAAATCCTTAACTGCACACTTGCACTTACATGTGCTAGGGTGAGGTTGATTATGATATTCTAGAGTACTGGGCTGATTCACATGTTATCATTAGAAAGATGATGTGTCACAAAAATTTGTGAAAGGTTAACAAAACTAGTTAAAGATGAGAGTAGGCATAGACAAGATGAAACATGCCAAGCAGATAAATGTTGTCCAACTAGTCTTATAAGGATACAGGAGTGAAATAGAGATGCAACTTGCAACCACTACCAATATAGCCTTGTTTGTGTATGGTGATGTGGTCCATACACTGGTATGATAGAACATGGATCCTAATCATATAGAATATTGACATACTAACCTTAGATGCTTTATTTTGTATGTCTTTTTACTATACTCATATTACTCAATCAACATTGCACGATTCATCTTTGAAAAGTAAAGACAGGATGGCACCAACTTCGTAAGTTGGTCCCAAAACCTAAGAATTATTCTTAGGATGTGACTAAGAACTAGGTTCTTAAACCTCCCCTGTCAAAATGACCTTGTGCAAATGCATCTCAAGATGTCAAGGATGCATGGGATAAATATATGAATGATTCACTTGATATGTCATTGCTAATTATTGATGTTGAAGTCTAGAGATTCGAAAGAACTTAACACATGAGGATGCTTATGACATGATTAGCATGTTGAAGGAAATGTCTTGAATGCATATTTTGGGACACAATGTTGAATAAAAAATCGATCAACATTGTAAATCGCTGTGATTCTTTCGTGTGTAATGATTGGATCAACCCTGACGCGAAGAAAAGAAACGATAAAGACCATGAATTGGTTAAAATAATGACCTAATTAAGGAATCATAAATCAAGAGAGAATTACGATGGACGTTGAAATTGTGATGTGTGAATGCGAGAACAAAATGCTATATATTATAAGCTACCTAATTATTATGTTTATTTGAGAAGGATTTGTTAACCAAGAAAGGGGAATAAGTTTGAGCAGACAAATTAGTTAAAGAACTTCTAAAATGATATCTCACGTGAAGAATTTAGATATTTCTTTATAAATTAATAATCTCTTTTTACAAATAGACAATAGTTTTATAAAAAGTTGTTCGTCTTCGTAAACAAGTTCGTTTGAGCCATCATTCCTTTTTTCTAATCGATGTTCCTCTTAAGAAAAGTTTTTAACAACAACAAAGAAGGTGATGTCCTTTCATATTTACATACTTTATCAAGCACGTAATCCAATTAAATCATTATGATTTGGAATTGTTATACAAAACATGATCTTTTTCTACTTCAGATCTCAAATGAGACTCGAAACTTAATAGCACTTAATGAGTGACATATACATTTATTACTAGTGTACTATTATTCTATTAATCATTGTAACTCTCACAAGCCAGTGAGAAGAATTTAAAAAATTTGCCGTCGAAACGTCTCTCGAATTAAGTTGGTCAACCGATGATTGTCGAAGTGATTAAAAGACAAAGTTTCTTGAATCACGAACTTCGTCATTCGATCTCAAACCGTATTAACATCGTAATTAAAGATTCCACCGTCTCTACCCAATTGTGTTTGTTGCGAATCCGGATTACTTTTCAACGACTTACAAAACTTCTTGCTAATGTGTTTGCTTAAAGTCGTGTTAGAATCTTTAGCAAGCAAAGCTCCACAAAACTTGCAACGAGCCTTTACAGACCCGTCACTCAACTCAACCATATCCCAATTTCACCAAACATCCATGTTACGATTGTGTGCAAGAACACGAACGACGGTTGGAGAGTTTGACGAACCTTGACCAAAGGAAGATTGTGATTGAGCCATATCAAGATTGAAGAGAGTAAAAGTGTAAAACGAGAAAGTGAAAGTGTAAAATGAGATTAAACGAGAGTATTTTTTGCGTTTTTTGCGTTTTTTGCGTATGTTTTTGCGTTTGAGACTTGGGTACTAAAGCATATCAACCCACACCTATGTATACTAACTTATAAGGCTAAAAGAGATAAAAAAAACGATAACAAATCGGGGCTAACGGCTATATAGCCGTTATTAATGGTTAGATTTAAAAAAAAAAGGTCAAAACCGGGTCCAATCCGGGTTCAATGGGGTCGGGTCCGGGTCCGGGTCGGGTCAGGTTCTACCAAAATTTAGAAAAATATACCCGGTTCCAACCCTACGGTTTTTTTCGGGTCCAAACCGGATACACCCTATGCCGGGTCGTACCCGTACCCGGGTACGGGTCGGATACACCGGGTCGGGTCCGTACCCGGGTATTTTGCCCACCTCTGCTTGTAGTGACTGTCCAAAATTTTTCCTTAAGTGGGGAGCAAATGCATATTATTTCAGAACGACTCACGCAAACTATTGAAATGAGTCAGGTTAAAAAAATATTAATTCGTATAAAATTTAAAGCATTATAACACCACATTTGGGTAACATTATAGGCAACTAATAATAACAATATACCAACCACACATATTTTTATGATGTCAAAATATTTAACCTCATAAGTCTGGACCAGTTGTTTTTGTAATCACCAACAATAAACAACTAATAATTACTAAATTCATGTCAAATAAAATCTAAACAGATACAAATAATAGGAATAAAGCAATAGCATGGAACAACTAATTGAATATGCGATTTAAATTTTATAAACAATACTTCAACAAAAGAGTAAAAATAATAACATGATTTAAAGATTCAAACGAGAAAATATCAAAGTTTAATAATGCATATACAGACAGTTTTTTTAAAGCAAAGTAAAATCAGAAAGGTTTAAACATAAAATAATATCAAAATTAATAATTAGTCTCAAACTTAAAATTAGATTATGAGACCTTGGGTGCTTTGAAGAATAAAATTTGAGTGCCTTAATCAATTTAATCCCTATATAAACTAGATTTTTTGTAGTTGAGTGGGTCCTAAGCCCCCCTAAATATTTATTGCATTACACTATGATTTCTACATGATAACAGAAGACATGCAAGTTAATGATTAGGAGTTGTAACACCGCCAAATTAACAAAAGTAATTGTTCTCTCTTAACACCCAATTCACACAAGAAACTATATAGATTATGAAACTGTATTAGAATTAAAAGAAAAAAAAAGTTAAGATTTTAATAAACCAAAATACTACAACATGACTAATAGATGCTTTTAACTTTTAATTTGTCACTAGGTATAATATTACTCTCATCATTGCATAACTTTATATTTAATTTTCACTTGATTTTTATCATAATAATGATTATAAGATAAGTAAAAAAACATACATTTAAATTTAAAACGCATTATGATCCAATACAAGTCAATTATAATAAATATTATCTATCGACTGTTAACACTTTTTATGTTTTATTTTTATTGTCAAATACAGCCCTACTCGCATAACTATTATAACTTTATATTTATTATGAATAAGTGTCACTCAAAAGAAAGATTATAAGATACTTAGGAATGTACATAACTTGTGAGATACATTAAATCAAAGTTAAATATGTTTTTAATATGTATATCTATGATAATTATACAACTAAAAACCCCATTATCATAAAAGTTACAGCGACTTTTATTAGTAGTTAAAACTATAAAAGCAACAATTATTGTGAACCCGTCCATTATAAATCAAATAACGAAACATACGACCCCTATATTGGTAATACTTGTCGGTTTTGTTGTCGTTTACGTATCCGTATCTATTTGTAATCGTGTATATTCCCAAAAAGCCATTTATCATACTTCACCCTCCAATCCACGTCTATAAATACGCGTGCATTGCATTTGTTTGTTTGTCCTTCTCTTTACCCCCACCCCATTAGGAACATCACTTTACATAAACATACAACACATAAAATTTCACCATCAAAAAAATAAATTTTAATAATTCAAACAAGATGGAAATCTACCATAAACAAACCACCGCCGGCACCACCGCACCCACGACGGCGAAAGTGAGCCCGGCGGCGAGAAACACCCTTCTACTCCTGAACTGCATCTTGCTCTCAGTCGGAAACTGCGGTGGGCCGCTCATCATGCGGCTCTACTTCCTCCACGGCGGCAAACGCGTCTGGCTCTCGTCGTTCCTCGAAACCGCCGGCTGGCCCTTCATCATCATCGCCCTCATAATCCTCTACTTCCACCGAAGGTTAACCGGAGAAAACAAACCCACAAAGCTGTTCTACATGCGCCCACGATTATTCATCGCGGTGGCGTTCATCGGGATCATCACGGGGCTCGACGACTACCTGTACGCTTACGGCGTCGCCCGCCTCCCGGTGTCCACCTCCGCCCTCATCATCGCATCGCAGCTGGGGTTCACGGCGTTGTTCGCGTACTTCCTGGTGAAGCAGAAGTTCACGCCGTATTCGATCAACGCCGTGGTGCTGCTGACGGTGGGGGCGGGGGTGCTGGCGCTGCACACGAACGGTGATCGGCCGGAGGGGGAGAGTATGAAGCTGTATGTGATGGGGTTTGTGATGACGGTGGCCGCGGCGTTGCTGTATGGGTTTGTGCTGCCGTTGATTGAGCTCACGTACAACAAGGCGCAACAGGAGATTACCTACACATTGGTGCTGGAGATTCAGATGGTTATGTGTGTGTTCGCTACTATATTTTGTGCTGTCGGGATGATCATCAACAATGACTTCAAGGTATATCTCTTCTTTTATCATATTATTATTTTTATTATTATTATTATTATTTATTATTTTCTTTTCTTTTTTTTTTTTTATTTTCACAAGTTACACCGACAACAGAGTGCGGGCCTAACTAATAAGTTCATAAGGTTGATGGTAGATATAAGCAGGTTTAAATTCGTTTTTATGGTTCACAAACTCATTTTTTTTATCATTATAGAAAAAGAAAAAAAAATAAGAATTATACGTGCATCTTCCATCTGCGGTCGAAATTGCATCGATCCTGCCGTAGAATTTTATAGTTAAATAACTTTGATGAATTTTTTAAAATAACGATTAATACATTTATTTACTTATTATACTTATAAACCGTACACTTATGATAGTATATGAAAACTGATTTTCCAGTCTTTGACATTTTAAATCAAACAAGTATTAAGCTTTTGCGTTGCATGAGTATAAAACCATACAAAGTAACAGCAATAACACACAATTATTAGTGACCACAAACAACGAAAAAACTTATTTTAAAAAAGAAATAAAAAATGAAAAAAAATGAATGAAAATTAGACGGAAAATATTGAACCACACAGGAGATAGGTCTAAAAACGAAAAAATAAAACCGAACGAAATGTAGACGTAAAAACATTGAATTAAGCACGTGAAACATAAAACAAATAAATTAATAGGTAAGCAATCTAGGACCAGTGCGTTACGATGGTCCATTAAACGGGAAAAAATAAACGTAAAAACGTTGAACTACACACGCACGCTACGGCGTGTTAACTGGTAAAATTTTGACCGAAATGTAAAATTAAAAATTTATAAAATATGAAAAGTATAGGAAAACAAAATTGAAAGTAAAAAGTTATTGAGGCTAAATTGTAAAGATGTAAAAGTATTAGGGTATAATAAAAAATTTAAAGATTAAAAAAAAAAAGTCAAAAAATGGGAACAATCTACAAGCACATGGTGGAGCAATCTCAAATACAAACCACTTGATACGTATGAGGTGTTATATCATTATGCAAACCGCTTGATTATTAATATTATATAATCTTGATAATTAATATTATATAATCTACCTAGGTCACTAGTACGTTTGGTAATTTCATGGCTAACAATTACTAAAAATTAATAGAAATTTGAAAAAACACATTCGTATGTTGGAGCAGGTAGAATACAGAACCAAAATATAATCCAACCAAAATTTAATTAAACAAAAAAAACAATGTAATTTCTGTTGTGCTGATTAATTATATAAATTGATAGAGAAAAAGTAATGAATCATATTTAAATTTAATCTCCTATATATAATAGTTAAACAATATATTTCTATTATCATTTTTATTAAAGCATAATATACACGTCTTATGTGTGTTTTTAATAGAACGTCCCAATATATGTGTGTTTATTTGATTATCTATTTCTCTATTTCAAATTAGTTTCTGTTGAGTGACTTCGTTTAGCCGGGTATTATAATAACGATTTACTTAACTTTTCAAAACATGCATGCTTTGTTTTGGTTAACTTGTTTATTCAATTGTGTTTAGAGTTGTATATATAAAAGTAGATTATTTAAAGATCAATATATTTACGTTTCATTTATCCTTTCATTACATTTCATCAGTGTGTTTACAATTTGATTGAAACGTCTTTACACCCATACAGATAAAAAAAAATTACGCATATTATGCTTTGGTCATACAACATTAAATGTTTTCGAGTTCACATCGACATATTTACACGATTAAATAAATAAAACATATTATGCTTTGGTCATACAACACTTTGGTCAAAAATACGGCATTACATTCAAATAAATGTTTCCTTTCGTGGATTCTAAAATAAATGTTGAAACCCGTGCCCAGGAATAGTGTCATAGGGCAAAAATACGGCATTACATTCAAATAGTCGAATTATTTCAAACATTATTTTACTATATAATATATAATATTTTTTTAATAACTAATTAGATCACTAACATACCACTGGTCCATCCGATAATTTTCATTAGTCGAATGTGCAACTTGATACCACGCTCAGAAGAAAACTCACTATTATATAAAATAAAACTTTTTGACTCAACCTAAAATTTTTTTTTGTCTTAGGTGAGATTTAAATCCAATGTATTTTTCTATGTTAATTAGGTGTTAGAGTGACTTACCTTAACCATCTTGCTAGATCATTGGTACATAATATTCAATATCTAATCCTTGATTTATATGCAGGATAAAAATATATTAAAACTTAATTGAGAATGGAATAAACCTTTATAATATGTATTTTATCTAATATGAATACGACCAAACAAGTTATTGATGCTCTAAAGCTTATTTGTGCATAAACTCTTAGAAACCAATCTCCCTTAATTAAAGAAAAAGGTCATCGTTGCAATTCGATAATACTTTTGCTCAAACAACATTTATTGAATATCTTTGTGAAGATTCTTAAAACATGTTGAAAAAGTGAACTACGTTGCTCATAGAATATAAACTCCCTACTTTTCAAGAAGGTATTAGATAGGTATGTATCTTAAGCATCAAAAGTTGTGCACTATATATGTTGCAGATATAGTTGTTTCTACTTGGGTAAATAGCAATGTTTATCTAAACCGTATACGTACCTTAAAATTAGCCTTTATTATTTACTAATTCACTAACTTATTAACCATAAATATTGCCACAACCTTATAATCTAGTAGCATTAATGATTGTCTCAAACAAATATATTTAAGTTGCAAACGTAATGTTACGTGGTTTTAGACAAAATTGATGTAAAAAAAGTAACCACATGTATAATGAGGGATCCTAGAAGAATTCTTAGTTTTCATGAGATTTCTATGAACTATTTTTTACATATGTTTACACTCATGTAAACATATATAAAAAAAAAGTTTTCACATTTCTAATAAAACTAAAAGTTATTTTTTAATTTGATAAGAAGCATAAGACCTATTTTAAACCCATCTAGAAAAGTTTTCATAGTTCTTATGTAATTTTCAAGATAAATACTTCCTATATTTATTGGGTCCCATTTCCTATATTCACTGGTCCTCATATGATATATATGTGAGAGAAAGAGATGAGAACCCAAACATATGGGCGTTTGAGATTCCGATGAAATCTTCTTTTTTATTTTTGAGAAGGAGTTTTGAAGAAGTTAACTTCTTAACATTTTTTTCTTCTCCTCATATTTTCGTTTCAATCCAAACAATTTTGCACCTTCTTTGATTGTTAGACTCTTAGAAGAAAGAAATGACCGTGATTATAAAGTTAAAAAGGCATACAACTGATCTATTGGTTTTTGTTTATTATTTATCAATTATTTAATTGTTTAATATAGTGAATTAAAATGAGAACCATTGAATATATATTTAGTAATTCTATCATTAACTCATAAATGTACATATTCATCTTTAGATACAATTATCAAATCATTAGGTTGAATATTTTATTTACCAAGGAAGACAACGCTAAACCGATTTCTAAATTTTGGATTCTTTTCAATCGAATCTAAATTTTATTGATGGGAGTATGTTTTGAGTACATATAAATTTTTATATCTTATGATATTTCATGGTCGAACTTCTATTTTTAAACTTATATTTTTTCTTTTATATTTAACCTAGACTTTACATATTTGATACCATCGCATAAGAATATACGGTTGCAAGCATTTTATAAGATATCTCAATCCTGAAATTGATATCAAATGTATGATTTTTCGAAAGATTTTTATACATAATTTTAAACTAGGTTAGAACCCATTTATTACATTGATAAAATAATCTAACTTCTTGAAAGCATTATTTTTTATGAAAATTTTGTATGTTAGATGTTATTAGTAATCGGTAAAATAAGAAATAATTAATATTTTGAGAAATTATGAATGACAAATATAAAGAGATTAAGAATTATAAAATTATATTTTAAAATATGATATAATTAAAATTTTATAATCTAGTAAATCTTAATAGTTAATTGGCATAAGAAAAGTTACATTTTAGATATATAGTTGTTTAGTTTATTTACTTAAAATTCTTATCATTTTAATATCCTAAAGGAACTTAGCAGTAAATAAGATAATTACCTACTAGTAAATAAATCATTCAAACAAAATCAATCAAACGATTCGAAAATAATATTAAAAATTTTTAGGTTGATTGATTGTATAGAGACAATAAAAAATTATTAATCTAAAATGAAAGATTGAAATGTATGAAAGGAAATGAGAAATTCATATAAAGAAAGAAAAATATGATTTTAGTAAGTGTTCAAAATCATTTTAATTAAAATATATATATAGTTTAGGTGGGAAAAACAACCTTAGAATGCATTAAATCGCGCCATTTGTCCTTAAAAGCCTTGGTTTATTAAACTATATATATATATATATATATATATATATATATATATATATATACACACACACGTAATGGACAATTTGAAGGCTTCAAATATGATTACATGTGTATTAGCGGTGCTTTAAATATCATTACAAAATAATTAAAAAGAGGCTCAAAACTCATAAAGATAAAAATCCTTAACGGACGTCAAATACAATTTTTATTATATTATTGTAACAATAGGGGTTTCAAATACTATTTAACCCACTATGTTTGATTTAAAGAATGTTTTAATAAAATGACTTTTTATTAGATGTCATTTAGTTGTAATTATAATTAAATAATTAATACACATAATCTTAGAATAGATAGATACATACAAATTATTAATCATATTAACATCAAGACCATGTACAGTAACTTTCCGCTACTCAGGTTTGACTACATGAGGCGTTTTGATTGGTTATTAATTTTGCGAGGCTGGCTACAAAAATCCGTTGAAAACCATAGGAAAACAAAAAAATAATAATAATAAGGAAAAGAAAGAAAGCAACGTGTATCGTCGTAACTGGTCTGCCCCTCCAAACCGTATTGTTTTACATCATTTTTGGTCCAGCCACAAGTTGGGTTGAAGTTTGTTTTTTTGTTGTCTATCTCATAAATTTAAAGCATAATATTTATAAAATTCTAAATACACCATTGTAACATGTTTTTATTTAATATTCGGTATGTATTTTATTTGAAACTGATTAGAGCCAACAAAAAGCTTTTTTAAAAGTTTTTCAGCATCAACAAATTGTTCTCTTTAAATTATGAATATATCATTGCTAATATTTATTTTTATTTATGTTTAGATATAAATTTTAGTAAAAACAAAGCCGCCGCAACACGTGGCCAAATGCCACAAGATAAATATAGAGTTTTTTCATTGTTTCTACTTTTTTCTTGATGAAAGTTTTATTTTAAAATCGAGTCATTTCAACATGCGAACAAAATCTACAAGTACGTAAAATCAAGGGATTTTTACATATTTTCTTTTCTTAAAAGCATAAATTACATATTTCCATAATGCATAAAACCAATTACACATTTTCCCTTTCTAATACATATGTATTACATATTTATCTATTTAATTAAAGTTAACCTATCAAATGACTATTTTAACTTGTTTTTACAAAGAGATTTTTACGTATTTATGTTTTGTATTTGAAGAAATAAATTTTATTATTGGTGATTATGTTTTTGCTATGAAGTTTTAAACTTTTGTATTTGGAGTTGTAAATTTATTCTTTATATATATATATATATATATATATATATATATATATATATATATATATGTGTGTGTGTGTGTGTGTATAATATTATATATATGTGTGTGTGTTTATGTGTGTGTCTATATATATATATATATATATATATATATATATATATATATATATATATATATATATATATACTCAAACTTGAAAAAATATGTGATTGATGTTTTTAGAAAGGGAAATTTCTAAAAATAACCTAGTAAAGATATGGATACAAATAATTTTAACTAATTTTAATAATATGGGTAAATATGTAATATATATCTTTTAAAAAAAAAATATGTAATTAATTTTTTAGTTTGAGAAAATATGTAATTAATAAATTTAGAAAAGAGAAATACATAAATACCCCCAAAATCAATGGTCGGTATGCACTTGAACATTTTTCAATCATTTCACTCGTGTCGGATCCCAAAGAATATTTTTTACGCCTTTCAAGCTTTACCTACATAACCTTCTTTCACTCTCTTAAACTAATCTTTATAATTAAATAACTTTTTTTCGCACCTATGGGTTCCATTAGATATATTCTTTATTATTAAACTAGATTTAGTAAAACTCATGTATTAAAGAGTTTTTTTTAAAATGATGTAATTAGAAAACCTAGTTACCAAAATGGTGTAATTGGTAAATATTTACCAACATAACGCAGTTTTGAAGTTTTATTATTTCTCACTCTTATTCTCAATGGTTATTTAAAATTAAACTTTTTAAAATGTTATTTAATACTTTTTCTAGGAAAATATCTTTACATTCACAAAAATATATTTTTTGTTTAATTAGACTTTTTTTAATTGTTTTCTAGAACTACATTAATTTCTTCCTAAAATATAGAAACGTTTCCTAAAGCATTTAGCTATCCTATTAAAATTGAAATGTTTTTGTTATTTCATTAAACTTTTTTAAATCGAGATGTAATTTTTATTCTAGTTTTGTTTTTTTACAGTTTAGTATGAAAAAAATTAATTTTTTTCTCTTACAAATTATAACACCACGTTTGTATAAACACTTCAAAATATACAACTTTGATTTACGACCATCACTGTCACAATGAAAAAAAATACTAGCACTACCTTAATTGGTTTTGATTGTGTTAGTCGTACATGCTTTTCACCTAAATTTTGTTTAGAAGATATTAGTGTTTAACGTGTTTTAAAAATATGATCCATAAAATATTGAAGAAGACAACTTAAAACATGTTTTATAAAGTAGCCAACGGAAATAAGAGTGAGAAAACAAAAACAGGTTTCAAACTATACTATTTTGGTAAATATTTTTCAAACTATACTATTTTGATAAATAAGTTTTTCTTTTACACTATTTTGGTTAAAAACTCTGTATTAAACGGGTTAATAAATATAATAATAATAGAATGAAATTTTACTAATTATAAAATAATATTTTAAGATAAGATACGATTAAAATTTTTATTATAAATATAATAAAAAAATATTTTAAAACAACCGTTTTAAAAAAATATCATATTCAAAAACTTTCTTATTATAACTTTCATTTTTATTTAATCTTTAGTTATAACAAAATTATTTTTTGAAAAAGACCAATTTTAAAAGTGTTGTATTTTAAAAAAAAAACATCATATGTTAGAAAATACTCTTATTTTATAAAATATTATTTCTTTAGAAATAACGTTAACAAAAAGATATATTTATTAATTTATTAAAAAACTATTTAATCTAAAAAAATTAAATAATGTTATTAGTAATTAATGTGATTATTCTATAGTAGAGATATAAGGGAAAATTTTGATAAGAATCAATATGGTGCTTCGACGTGTATTCAACTGTTATCATTTTATTAGATCGGAAAGATTAAATTATTAATAACTATTATAGTTACTTAGTTTTGTTGAATAAAATAAAAATAATTTATAATTATTTTCTATATTATTATTATTATTAATATTATTGAAAAATTCTCAAAATGTTCATTCTCCCCTATGCTTTCCTCAGAATGTCTCCTGCAACAAGTTTTTCTTAAAATGTTCCCTCCAAAAAGACATCGACACCTCTAATGACAGGGGCAGGCGCTTGGGCACACTAAAAATCAGACACGTAATTAACACAAGCGCCATCGCCCGCAAAACGAAGTCGCCTGCCCATAAAATGACGTCCAACTCCAAAGAAGAGGCGTTCGCCTCTGTTCACCCATTTCTATATGCATTTGATATGTGTTTTAATTGAATTTAATATTAATATAATAAATTTTACTCATATTTTATTATTCTTTTATAACTCTAAATTATAACGTTTTATAATTTTCAAATGTATCATTGCGATATGCTTCTTTTAATCTACCTGCCGACTTAAATTTGATTCAAATCTTATTCAGGTCAAATTTTATATCCAACGTCCGATTTAAATTTGACACGAATCCGTAAATTTACGTCGGTACGTAGATAAAAATAAGCATGTGCCAATGGTATATTGAAATCTTATAAAACGTTATATTTTAAAAGTTGTAAGAAAATAAAATATTAGTAAAGTTAATTATATTAATATTATATTTCAAATCAAAAGCAATTGAAAGTTGTTAGAGGCGGCCGCCTATTCTTAGCAGTCGCCTGCCTCTATTTCACGGCCTGCGAATCTGTTGGCCACGTGAGGCCACGGTGGTGTTTTTGAACGATGTATACTCACTGTTGTATGTGGGTGTAGCCTGGGTGGCATGGTATAACAATATCATCGCATTTCATTTTAGTGTGTGATTTAGTATGATTTGATAATATTTGATTGATAGGTTTATAATGTGGTGAGCATGGGTGGCATGTTATGACAATATCACCGCATTTCATTTTAGTGTGTGATTTAGTATGATTTGATAATATTTGATTGATAGGTTTATAATGTGGTGAGCATGGGTGGCATGTTATGACAATATCACCGCATTTCATTTTAGTGTGTGATTTAGTATGATTTGATAATATTTGATTGATAGGTTTATAATGTGGCGTAGCATGGGTGGTATGGTATGACAATATCACCGCATTTTATTTATAATGTGGTGTGAAAGATGCGGCATGAGTGCCCCCTCTATCTTAATAATAAATTTAAAATGATTAATATATTTTAATACTAGGTTAGTATCCCGTGTATTACACGGGTTAAATAACTAAAATATTAAATAATTAGTAATGAAA
This sequence comes from Flaveria sonorensis, assembly GCA_025506505.1. Lineage (NCBI taxonomy): Eukaryota > Viridiplantae > Streptophyta > Magnoliopsida > Asterales > Asteraceae > Flaveria > Flaveria sonorensis. The sequence continues at coordinate 28,930,840 of CM046436.1, read as the reverse complement.
TTTTTTAATTATAAAAATAATATGATTGAAATTACATATGAGTAAGAATATAAGTAATAAAACAATGATATCATTGTTATAAACTTTTTTTAAACCCTTATTGCTATTTTTTAAATAAACATTTTGTTTCAAAATAAACCGTTTTAAAAAATATTAATATTAAAAATTTCCTTATTATAACTACTAATTTTAGTTATTCTTTTTTATAAAAAACATTTTTAAAAAAACCATTTAAAAATATTTCATATTTTTAAAAATATTTGCTGTTTTAAAAGATTTCTTATTGTTAAAATTTTATTTATTTAGAAGTTAAATTTATAAAAGCATCTTTCTCATTAGATGTTAAAATTTTCTTATTGTTAAATATTTTATCTAAAATTGTGTCAAGTGTTATTTTAAATTTTTTTTATTATAATAAATAGATTTGATGTGACAGTTGACTATGTCAATAGTGCTTGTAGCCGGCATCTCAATGTTCCTCATTTTCTCATTAGACCCCACAAGCATGTCTTTCGATTCCAACCAGTCCCTCCAATAAGAAGTGACACTGACCAATTCCCACCACGTAAAGTAGATGCCAAAATTTTCATGTAAAGGGGATTAGGCCTTTTATAGTTTTATATCCGCATAAACTATTATAACTCCACATATGTTTTAAAAAAAAAATTATAATGCCACATAAAATCAACACTTAAAATTAGTAAGATCTACCACGTTTCTAGAGATTAGTACGAAAATTTTGTTTATACTAAAAGCTTTTAGTGGGCTGTTAAGAGTGTAAATTGAATTCCATTTATTATTGAATATTTTTGTTTTATATTTGTTATTAGGTTACAATCCCGTGCAATACACAGGTTAAATAAATTTACTGTTACATAGTTAATAATATAAAAAGTTATGTGTTAAATATTGTGTATTAAAATACTCACAAGTGTCCGAATTTATTTTTATCTATTAGTATAGATATATACAATAAACTAAAACCATGTAAACAACCATAACACACAAAATTGAGAAGATGATCTTAGAGAAAAAAAAATACATCAAATCCTCTTTATAAAGCAGATATAAATTGTAAATTATGTAAACTAAAAGGAAATAGTAAATAAAAACAACTAAATAAACATATTAATTAATAAATCTACAAGTTTATATGTTTATGAAATTAAAACCAAATCAAACAAAATTAATAAACTCGGAATGTTGAAAGTCAAATGGAAGCTCTAGGTGTCGAAATTTGTTGGTTCAAGATTCTATCAAACATTTGGTGTTTATCTTAACATCCTGCTTGCTATAACGATTTTGTCCAAATTTTACGGACATGCAACTCTAAATAGATCAAAAGCTATAATTCTTTCATGTTAAACAAAATCTTACTCCTTTTATCTTTGTTCAATTGGTACATACATGAATCTCTTAACGCTTAAATTTGCTATATGTATGCCTGCGGGTGGGCGGGCGGGTGTGCGTCCGTGCGTGCGGGCATGCGTGCTTGTGATAACAATACATTTATTGAAGTGGAATCGTGTTTTTTGTAGGTGATTCCCAGAGAGGCAACAGAGTTTGAATTAGGGAAAACAAAATATTACATAATATTATGTGCTAGCACTTTGATCTGGCAATGCTTCTTTTTGGGAGCCATTGGAGTGATTTTTTGTGCATCTTCACTACTATCAGGGATTATAATCGCCGTTCTTCTTCCGATAATAGAGGTATTAGCAGTTCTTTTTTATAAAGAAAAATTTCAAGCCGAAAAAGGAGTGGCACTTGTTTTATCTCTATGGGGATTTGCTTCTTACTTCTACGGAGAATACAAGTATACGAAAAAGCTCAGAGATAAAACACATTCTTCTCAGCAGTCAATGGAGCTTGGTCAAGCTAATGTGTAATTTTAGGAGTCAAGCTTTTCTTCGAGTATGGTTTGTATTTCATGTTCAACCAAAGCACTATATCATTTCAAGTTAGCTGTGAAGTTTAATATATTAATAAATTTGGAAGAAAAATTTAGAAAAGAAAATACAAAACAAATAAGACCGATTTCAAATTTTCATCAATGATAACTAACTTTTATTAGTTCGATATTATTCCGTCAAATAATTCTACCTAGATCTTTTCTGATTTTTTGTTTAAGGTTCATCCAGTACGCAACTCGGGGCTTGAAGAAAAAACAAGGAACCCAGTAAAATCAAAACTACTTCAGTTGTTCATCATCATTTGTTTGCTCGTTTTTATATTAAAAAACCCTTAATCAAATAAACCCTAACAAATATAGGACGCTAAGAAAGGTTTTAATTTATCACTTTCGGTTTTAAAAATTAATATCATGAAATAAAGGGCTAAGATTACTAATTAGATTTTTTAAGCAAATACACTTTTTTACAAACCTCATTTTAAATATAACAATTACAAAACACGTAGATGTTTGTCATTTTCTATCATCTGTTTCTTTACTTTATATATTACTAGACAAAAGACACGTGTAATACACAGGTTTAATCATTAAAAATTGCTTTTGATTAAAAAGGTTTGTAAGTCATAATATTATTGTTAATATTTTGTATATTGACTTTTATGTTTAATTTTTTAAAATTATCTATATCGAATATTAGTAGATTTTCTTTATCAATGCTTATAAGTCTAAATCATATATAATATGAAATTAAATGAACTTATAAATAAGAACTTTAAGTAATAAACAAATTATATTGAACATGAGAACATCCATAAATATTCTAAAACTTCTTTGTATACAAAATTTGATATTCTGTTTGTAATTTTATCATTATTGTCTAATATTAATAATTAGTTTGAATTGGTTCCATGGACCAAACATGCAATAATTACACAATAGTTTGGACTATCATTGTAATTTTTAAAATTTGGGGACCAAACTTGCAATTTGATTAAACCACAGGGACCATTTATATAATTTTATTTTTTTGTTAACAAATAACATAAACCAGTTTCATGCTTACATCAATTAAAACTAAATCAAAGTTTCATGCTTTCATAAGTCAAATTGATGTAAAAAAAATCAAAATATTAAAGTTTATCTTGAAATCAAAATCGAAATCCTTGAATCATACGGGACACTACTACTATTGCAATCGAGATTTGTATATATGAGCATTGAATTAAATTTTTGTTGAAGAGTTGTTGTGATTTAAAACTTGGGGTGTGAATGATATTAAATAGATCAATGAAGGCGTAAAAAGATTGGTGAGTTGAACTTGAAACATAACGTGATTTGGGGTAAATCAAAATCATGATATGCTTGTAAATTGAAAAGGATATGAAATGGTTCATCTTTCCATTTGAAAATCGATATCATGATTTGGGGAATCGAAACCCTGAATTGATTATTTGAGACCCTTGATTTGATGAAATATCTAAAACCGTTTTGGAATAGAAGACACGTATGGGGTTTCTTCTCATTTGCATAGGACGAGGGAATTAGGAAACCTTTAATTGATTGTTTGAATAAGCAAGAATCCAACACCTTTCAAATCACAATTTTAGTGTAGTACAACCTATAAAAACTCACTATATTACATGTTTGATAGGGATAGAGTTAACTTGTTTTTGGGTGGTAAAAACAGTCAACTTGCAATCTATTTCAGGGTTTTATTTTGAAACCATCACAAATACCTTTTGCAATGAGTTTTTCTTAAAGTAGGGTTGGTAGAAAAATAATTTAACAAAATGAGTGTTTTCAAAAATATTTACTAAAATGGTTTTTTAGTGGAAAGTTAATTTTTCTTATTAATAATATGATTGGATAAAAGTATTTTTGTTCTTAATATTGTTATTTAAGTAAAGTTAAAAGGATAAAGTTTTAATTAAATAAAAACCAATTTAGCATGTGTCATGATTTTGAAAAATGTTTTATAGTTCTTTTAATAGAGGTTTTCTTAAAACCTTTTCAATAGCGCTATCTCATACAAAAATATTAATACTATTTTATCAGGATTTTTTAATAGTATCTTTATAGAATACGTGTTCTTATATAAAAAAAATCTTTTAATGAAACTAAATGGTTTATGTAATTTTTTTAAAATAAAGATATATATTATATAACTATTTTAAACTTAAATTTATATATAGTAATAATCATTTATATAAGTATATACAAAAAAGATAAAATAAACATCATATTCATACAACGCTAGTTTCGTCTTGCGAGCATGCTCGATTTCGTCATATGAAGCTCGGGCACAAAACCATTTATTAAATGAGTCGTAAAATGAGTTTGAGCTTGTTTAAGCTTAGCTTAGTTAGAGTTTTTAGCGAGTCGGTCCCGAGTGGCTCACGAGACGGCGTGACTTTTTTATCCCCTAATTGTTGTTGATAGTCTATTAGCAACATACATGCCCTTGACAATTGAGGATTATATTTATAGTTCCTAAAATAAAAAAATATAAACAATTAACTTTTTTGTTGTTTCGTCATGATGTTTATATAAAATATTTTTAAAAAATGTATTTTTTGTTAAAACTAGTAATTCTTGTTACACCTTTTAAGCCACTAAAAAATATTTTCAAAAAATACATATTTTTAAAAAGAATACAAAAAACAAATGTGCCTAATTTTGTGTGAAAGTGAAACAAAATTATAGTGAAAAAATTCAACTTTTTTATATGAAAAGACAATTTAAAATTAAATCTGAGTGAATTAAAAAAAATAAAAATAAGTATTAGAAATACTTTCAATTTTTCTAATAATGACATATGAAACAAATGGTTTTATAATTTTATTAATATTTGTACTTAACTCTTTTTAAATAATATTATTTTAAAGTGAAATAAATTTAACCAATAGTATTATAATGAGAAAAAGAAGCATTTTCTTAAACACCTATTTTGGTAAATAAATATTCTATATATACTATTTATGAAAAAAAACTCCCTTTATAATTATAGCAATAGTTGATTTTTTTCAAATTAACTATTACTAAAAATAGGGATAGATACATTTTTAGGAGAAAAATCAAAGGAATATAGGCGTAAAAAAAAGTATACGTGCCACTAAAAATATTGTATTATTAATAAGTATAAATTTTTTTGAGTTTTATTACACAAATTTTAGCAAGCGCGCATCACGCTGGAGTAGGGTGTTACTCATACATTCTCCTTCTTGCCTTGAAATCATTATTTTTAGTTTTGCCCGAAATTTGTAAAAAAAAGTTATATTATATATGTATGTGTATGCTAGTGGAAATGCCCGCGCGTTACGGCGGTACGGCTGTTGTGCGACTTTTTGGGAATTCGATTTTAGTCAGTATTGGCTCGGTGCGTTATGACGTAAATTAAAAATATCAAAATATAATTATTGAAAAAATTGAATGAAAGAAAACAATTACGTATATTACAAAAGTCTTTAAGACAACTATATTATCCCAACAAGATTAGTGAAAGCATGGTATTTGTGGTTGGAATTCACTTATTACCTAGATTTTAGGGGGGGTTTCGTTTTATGAATGTACGTTAAAGTTTTATGATCATTGGAGACAGCTTTCGGTGGTGATTTGCGTAGACAGAAGAAAGTTATTGGAGAAATTATCACGACAAATTACCATCTTGATTTTTATTAATCTGTTAACAACAGGGAAGGGAAAGGAAAAGATGGATTAGTGCTCAATCGCAATGAATGAACGGCACTAAAAGTAAATGATGGTTTTGTTTGTCCGCTTGTATATGCTTTAGCATTTGTATTATAAGCATTATGTTATACTTTATTATAAGGGCACAAATAGAATAAAATGGTTAATTTTTTGAATTTTAAGCATGACTTTTAATATGGATTCTTAATCCATATGTAAAATTATATCCTCTCACTTTTATTATAAAAGATATAGATAAATATTAAAATTATTAAACTCCTAATATGCTGCAGGACCATGAGAAGGATGGTCAATACAATCAGTCTCACAATGAGAAGAGATTTAAAACACTTAACAGTTCAAATAGGGTACCGGGTTTGAGTATGATGATACTAAGAATACAAGTAAGTGGTGAGACAGAACTAAGAACAAGAACAAACATGGTTTTCAAGGATGTTATATATTGTTCTCAAGTTCTATTACAAGTGTTACAAAGCATATTCGAATTACAAGGACCTGAGACACTTTATACTATATCGTACAACCGTCAACACTTAGAAACACAGTTGGATACACTAATCTAGACAACAAGATCAATGTTGAGTCAAAAGGCAAATTGTCTTTTGACTAGTGACTATGACATGCCATAACTCACATCCTTTTCTAACATAAAAAGTTTACAGGTACAAAAGTAGGAAGTTATAGACAAAGACCTTAATCTACAGTTTACAAAAGCATAGACTTTTCACCAACTCATACAAGTTGGTGAGTCTTCAGAGTTGCAGTGGAAAGTGTGTCAGTTTTATGTAAAGTAGATCAGAGAAAGCATGTCTTCTCTATCTTCGAAAGAAATCAGTCTTCACAGCAAAATGGCTTCGGAAGACTTTGTCTTTGAAGATTCGGAAGACTTCATCTTTGGCTTCAGAAGATTTGGACTTTGGCTTTGGAAGATTTTACACTTAGAGTATTTTTTGATGTAGAGTGTAAAACTTCCGAAGCAACTTTTACCTTGTACGTCTAGTGCATGCATGCAGGAAGACCCTTGGTTGTTTTGGATTTTTTGGTTGCATCAGCCTTATAATCTTCTGATATTACCTTACAAACTCTCCCTACGCTGATGCTACCAAAATAGAGAAGTTCTTCAGATGTTGATAGTCCTTATTAGGATCAAGACCAAGCCTCTCTTCATCATCTGGTCAGGATCCCTCAGACTCTCATAGTATCTTCTCATGTCATAGAGATCATGTAGAGGAAGATCAAGCATGTCTTGCCAGAAGTAGACATCTTGACCTCCTTTATCTCTGATGACATTCCATCTGTCCGGATTAGTAGCAAAACTCCAAGACAAGATGGGTCTTCCAATGGCAAGAGGCTCTACTTGAATAGGATTTGGTTGAGCAGCCTCTTCATGCACTACCTCAGGATGCTCTAACTCATCCTGAGGTGTGGAGGTGGACGCCTTGGTCTTCTTCTTCTTTGAAACACTTTTCCTGGCCATCCTTTTCCTCCTCTTTGAAGTTTTTAACTGAGAGGACTGGTCTTCACCACCAGATTGTTCTGTTATGTCTCTCTCAGTTGGGATCTCTTCTCTCACAGGTTCAGAAAGAGAGAGAAGAGAACCCTGCGGTGGATCAGAAGACGAAGTTGGATGAGATGCAGCTCTAGGTTCAGGTTGTGTTGTCTCAGGGGGTTCAACCTTCACCTCAACTTCAGGTTGAGCTAGACTTGGTTGAAAATGCAAGTCTACAAGCTCTCCCTTTTTGATCTTCTGCTTGATAACTCTTATATGCTCATCCATAGTGGAGAGAGACATAGGACCAAGCCTCCTTCCGGAGAATCCATACAGCTTCAAGATGCTCATAATCCTTTGTCTATCTTCAGACTTCTTTTGGTTTTTATAGATGATGGCCCTTGACTTTGCAGCTTCTTCACTTAACTTTCTCTTAGCAACTTTTCTTTCTTTAGTAGCTTGTTCCTCCAGCTTCTTTAGATATTCAAATTCAATGTACTCACAGGATAAGGGAAGAAGTGTAGCTTCCTGATAGAGTCCTGTGGCACTCACGTAGTTAATCATATTCATTCTTTTAGCTTCCTCGTCTACCTGAGGTTGTACAGCTGCCACAGTCTCTGTCTTAGGACTTTCTTGAACTAGGGAGAGGACTGGAGCATGTTTGTAGATCCTTTTCAGTCTCCTTTCTTCCTTGATCTTAAGACACTCCGAAAGGTTGTTTTGAGTGCGGAAAAGAAGGCCATTACAGATGCAATTGTCCCCAACTTAAGAGGAATGGTAATGGCAAGAACAACAATGGAAAAACAGCAATAATAACAATGGCAACAACAATAATAACAACAATGGTAATGGCAACAACAATGGAGGCAATAACAACAATGGAGCCAAAGGAAGAGCCTTCGTCATTGGCTCAGGTGATGCTCTAAACGATCCTACAATAGTAACTGGTAAATTTTCGGTTAATGGTTGTTTTGCTACCATATTATTCGATACCGGAGCCGATAGAAGTTTCATGTCCACTAGGTTCTGTAGTCTTTTAAGTGATATGCCCTCAACCTTAGAATCTAAATACACCGTAGAGTTAGCTAACGGCGCACAGATTCACGTAACGCATATTCTTAGAGACTGCAAGATAGAGCTTGCTGGTCATACATTCACCATAGATCTCATGCCTGTTACACTAGGAAGTTTCGATGTGGTAGTAGGCATGGGTTGGCTTTCCGATAAGCAAGCGGAAGTCATATGCCACGAGAAGATCATACGGATTCCCATTGGTGAAGAAGTCCTTACGGTCAGAGGTGATAGGAGTGGTGCGGTGATAGGCATCATCTCGTTTATGAAAGCACAGAAGTTATTACGAAAGGGTCGACTGGCCATATTAGCACTCGTCACAGATAAACAGGTCGAGGAAAAGAAGATAGAGGATATCCCCGTAGTTCATGAGTTTCCCGAGGTGTTTCCGGAAGACCTGCCTGGATTACCGCCTCATCGTCAAGTTGAATTCCAGATTGAGTTGACTCCAGGAGCCGCTCCAATTGCGAGAGCACCGTACCGGTTAGCTCCGAACGAACTGCAGGAATTATCTGCCCAACTACAAGAGTTGTTGGATAAAGGGTTCATCCGACTGAGTTCGTCGCCCTGGGGAGCGCCAGTTCTATTTGTGAAGAAGAAGGATGGTACATTTCGAATGTGCATTGACTATAGGGAACTGAACAAGGTTACTATCAAGAATAGATATCCCTTACCTCGTATCGATGATTTGTTTGATCAACTACAAGGATCAAGCTATTACTCTAAGATTGATCTGAGGTCTGGGTATCATCAGCTGAGAGTTCGAGAAGAAGACATCTCGAAGACTGCTTTCCGTACACGATATGGTCACTATGAATTTTTGGTCATGCCATTTGGGTTGACGAATGCACCAGCAGTATTCATGGACCTCATGAATCGCGTGTGCAAACCCTATCTTGACCAGTTTGTTATCGTCTTTATTGATGACATACTGATATACTCAAGGACCGAGAAAGAACATGAGAAGCACTTACATTTAATCTTAGAATTACTTAGAAAGGAACAACTGTACGCAAAGTTTTCTAAGTGTGATTTCTGGATACGTGAGGTACAATTCTTGGGTCATATTGTCAACGAGAAGGGAATACATGTTGATCCTGCTAAGATTGAAGCGATAAAGAATTGGTCTGTTCCTAAGACACCGAGTGAGATACGACAATTCCTTGGATTAGTGGGGTATTATCAACGATTCATTGAAGGATTCTCTAAGATTTCACAACCTCTCACAGCCTTGACTCACAAGGGAACGACGTACAAATGGGGTGAGAATCAGGAATCTGCTTTTCAGTTGCTGAAGCATAAATTGTGTAGCGCACCAATATTAGCATTACCGGATGGTAGTGATGATTTCGTAGTCTATTGTGACGCTTCTATTCAGGGACTTGGATGCGTCCTGATGCAGTGGGATAAAGTGATAGCTTATGCCTCTAGACAGTTGAAGATTCATGAGAAGAACTATACCACCCATGACTTGGAACTGGGTGCAGTAGTTTTTGCCTTGAAGATCTGGAGACATTACTTGTATGGTACCAAATGCACCATCTACACCGATCACAAGAGTCTTCAGCATATATTTGAGCAAAAGGAGTTGAATATGAGGCAAAGGCGCTGGGTAGAGTTATTGAATGACTATGATTTTGCTATCAAGTATCATCCGGGAAAAGCAAATGTAGTTGCTGACGCGCTGAGTAGAAAAGAGACTGCTAAACCTCGACGAGTGCGAGCTCTGCAACTAACGATTAGCACGCAATTACCTGAACAAATCCGAGAGGCTCAGACGGAAGCTCTGAAAGCAGAAAACATTGGGTCTGAATCGTTAAGGGGAATGGAAAAACAATTGGAAGTAAAAGCGGATGGAATTCGTTACTTCATGGATAGACTATGGGTACCTCTACACGGAGACCTGAGAGACTTGGTGATGAGTGAGGCTCACAAGTCCAAGTATTCTATACATCCTGGATCTGACAAGATGTACCACGATTTGAAGGCGCACTATTGGTGGCCTAACATGAAAGCAGATGTAGCTACTTATGTGAGCAAGTGTCTGACCTGCTCAAAGGTGAAAGTGGAGTATCAGAAACCATCTGGACTACTACAACAACCCGAGATCCCTATGTGGAAGTGGGATCAGATATCAATGGATTTTATTACTAAGTTACCTCGTACTTCTACTGGTTGCGACACAATATGGGTTATCGTGGATCGATTGACAAAATCTGCTCATTTCCTAGCAATAAAGAAAATGGATAAGATGGAGAAGTTAACCCGATTTTATCTGAAGGAGATCGTTTCGAGGCATGGAGTACCAATCTCGATCATTTCTGATCGCGATTCTCGTTTCATATCACACTTATGGAAATCACTGCAGAAATCTTTGGGTACGCGATTGGATATGAGTACTGCTTATCATCCACAGACTGATGGTCAAAGCGAGCGTACTATACAGACTTTAGAGGACATGTTACGTGCTTGTGTGATTGACTTCGGGAATAACTGGGAAGTTCACCTACCATTGGTGGAATTTTCTTACAACAACAGTTATCACACTAGCATAAAGGCAGCACCTTTTGAAGCTTTGTATGGGGGAAAGTGTAGATCACCGGTTGCTGGGCTGAAATTGGTGATAGTCAATTAACGGGTCCCGAGTTAGTACACGAGACAACTGAGAAGATTGTCCAGATAAGAAACCGCATGGCCGCAGCGCGAGACAGACAGAAAAGCTATGCTGACAAGCGATGAAAACCTTTAGAATTTCAAGTTGGTGACAAGGTTTTATTAAAGGTCTCACCATGGAAAGGCGTAGTTCGGTTTGGTAAGCGAGGAAAGCTAAATCCGAGATACGTTGGACCATTTGAGATAGTGGAAAGAATTGGTCCAGTAGCTTATCGACTAGCCTTACCTGATTCATTGAGTGGAATCCATGATGTATTCCATGCTTCAAATCTAAAGAAATGTTTAACGGATGAAACGATGGTCGTACAACTGGAAGAAGTTCAAGTAGACAAACAGTTACGCTTCATTGAGGAACCTGTCGAAGTGATGGATCGTGAGGTGAAAACGCTTAAACAAAGCAAGATACCCATCGTCAAAGTTCGAGGGAATTCGAGACGTGGACCAGAATTCACATGGGAACGTAAAGACCAAATGAAGCTTAAGTATCCTCAGCTATTCGAAAAGACGATGCCAGCCGGCGAAGGTACTCATTAAATTTCGGGACGAAATTTCTTTCAACATGGGGATGATGTGACAACTCATCCAAAACTCACTCGATTTCGATTACTTTGTGCTAATGAAGTAGACCAGTGATGGATCACTCACCATGTAACGCAATTTTCCGGACGAAAATTCTTTCAACATGGGGATAATGTGACATCTGGTAATTTTCCGTTACCAAACTCCGTTAGTTCCGTTAAATCTTGCATACACGTGTCGGGAGCACACACTAGTTGTCGTTAAACGTTGGTGACTGAATAATAATTAATAATGTTAAACAATAATTTCTATGTTGATTATTGGTTGTGATTATGTGATTTAAATATTAATTGTGAATTTTATCGCGTAACGTGGAAACGTGTGTATTTACTTTGTAAATTTTGTAGCTTGTAAAGATAATACATATAATTGTTACTACTAGTTTATATGTTTATTATTCTAGTTAAAAACATTTTAAAAGAGTATTTAAAAGCCTAATCTTTATAAAATACAAGCTATGAGGGTTAAAAGGGTAATTATTGCTAAATAATTAAACAAAACACAAAACCCAACCCTAATCCCACCCATTCGGCCACGACCCACATTCCCACACCCTCACCATCGCGAATTCAGCAAGAACAATCCTACACCATTCGAATTTGATCGATTTCAAGGGTCACAACAAGTTAGAATCATTAATTGCAAGTCATTACATGATTTAAAGGTTAGATTTTGTGTTCTTTTGATGTGTTTTATACATGGCCGAGAACTTGGGTTCGAAAACTGTTATGGATGTCGAATTCTTTGATGTTTGTTGATGTTATGATGTTAGTTAGGTTATATTGATGCTAGTTAACGTTGATTATGCAAGAAAGCTTTGATTTTGTTGCGTTGTTCATATGTTACTATTAATAGTAACTTTATTTTGCATGAAATGTTGAATTGATGATGAATTGGTGTTATGGATATGCTTATGATGATGATTAGATGCTAGATGGTTAATATGAATGTTAGGAAATCAAGAAGATGCGTGGTAGTTCATACATTACTTAAAATAGTAACTTTTTGATGTTGAATGTGATGAATCATGATGATTTGGTGTTTTGATCATACTAGATGTTGTTATGAACTTGAATTAGTAAGTGATTGATGGATTCATGAATGTTTTAGGTGTTTGATGGATTTGGGATGAACTTTCCCAAAAGGGAAACTTTATTCACACAAATTCTTGGATATGAGGATTTGAACATGTTTGGGATATTAGGATCATGTTAGTGTGTTCATGGATGGTTTCTAAGGTGATTAAATGTGTTGTTTAGGTTATATGAATGTTGATTTGGTTTGTTACCTGTTTTGGCCTGTTTGTGGAAAAATCATGGTATGAGTCATATAGGTAAGCTAGGACTTTTGTGGATTGATGATTGATTAAGAATGAACATTTTAGTTGTTATGAGCAAGGTAATAGTTGAGATTCGCATGACTTGTATGATATCTAGTTGTATGATAATCTAGGTAGTACATGTGGTTAATGAAGTGCTATATGTAATCAAGTTGTATGTTGATCATGTATGATATGCTGTTGTGTTAGTATTAACGAATTATCACCTATAATGTCACCAACGGGTCAAACGGGTCAACTGGGTCAAATGTGTCTTGTCTTTCTTAAACCTTGAGTCCCTTGGTTTGTAGAGCACTTAGGGTTTCATGTTGATTCTGTGTACACGTGCTTATGTACTCTTGTGTTCTGGGTGACCTTTGAAGGTTGTCTTTCCCCCTCTTTCTTTCAAGTTAAGCTCTAAGTTAATTCTTGCGCGCATCAGGTGAGTTCTTGCCCACTCATTTTACATAATCTCTTTTGGGGGAGATAGCATACTGTTGATCACAAACGCTTTTATATATGAGCGTGTATAATATTGATATTGTGCTGTTTACCATGGAAAGTCCTCACACTTTCGGATTGTTAATATTGACTAGCGGGGAAATTTTGGGTAGTACTACTGGGTCTGACGAGCCCCACCTGTGTGACTCGAGGTCATACGGGTGCAATTTTGTCCTAACATATATTCGTCACGACCTGGTAAGTCGTGACGGGAGGCACAAACTATCACTGTCAGCTTCAATCGCGAAATCACTATGATTAAAACCCCGCATGCGGATTTTGAGGGTGTGACAATACCCTCCTCAATTAGGCTGTCTATGAGTGAGTCCACATCAATGTGAACTTGAGGAGGTTACTGAGCATGGACTAGTACAAGTGAGGGTGTTGAATCTTCAAAGTCCATACTCTGAGAAGAAATCCTAGGTTCTATGACTGTTCGGACTTTCTCCCCTTTTTTGGTAGCATCACTTTCTTGCATAAGTGAGCTAGGGATTGAGTCTATCATATTCATAGGTTCTTGTGGACCTGGTTGAGTTCTCCTTAGTGGTCTCTCAGCTAACTTGCCCTTGAGATCAGTGATCTCAAGTTATTGGTCGTTGAACCTCTTTTGTAAGATACCTGAGATTCCAGGTGACTAATCTTAGAGACTAAATAGGTGCAAGTTTTAGTTAATATATGCACCTTTAGTTTCAGACTCCCCTTATCTTCATCAGAAGAATCACAGGGGGATGAGATAATAGGACTAATGTCTTCTTCCTCATCACCAGCATATTGTTCTTGGCTGCTGGATTTCCCCTGCATCATGACAACTTCAAGAGAAGTGTTAAGAGACTGGGTTGCCATGGTTAAGGTCTGAATGATGTAATCACTTTCTAAAGTGAGAGCCTCTTCCATATGGATCTCCTAAACAGGTTCAGGAAGATCCACCTCAGTGGGGGTGGATGATCTGGGCTAGACATGGGTGAGGTAGGGGTACTCATCTCTCCTTGAGTAGGGGTGGAGAAGAGAGACTCATGGTACTCACTGAAGCCTATGTCTTTATCATCATAGAAGTCAAGGCTGGGAATTGGTTGGTTTAGATCCAGCGGCTGGGGATGGTAACTGTCCCGAAAGGTTGTTCACTAGAGTGTTGAGACTCTGAGTGAAGGCTTAAGGATGTTGGGGTTGTGAGATCATCAGGCTGAGCATGAGGAATCTCAGCACTGATCATTTGAGAGATGGGAGTGGTTTGCTCCTCATAGGAATCAGGAGCTCGAGTGTCCACTTCCTCCTGCATGGTTGATGATATGGGGGCCTGTATAAGCTAAATAGCAAGTGCAGGGGTTCGTTTGGTTTTTCTCTTATAGGTGATGGTTATTGTAGGCTGTATTTAGGGTTGGGAGGTAGAAGGTGTGGGTTCAACACTAGCTACTGCTGCTAGGTTGCCACCTTAAGCAATGAGCTCAAACATTTTTGGGACTAGGGCTGTTTCTACCCCGGAAAAGCCAACAGTTGGCTTCCTCATGATTTTAAAGATGTCGGGCTTCATCTATCCCAATTTTAGAATATTACCTGTTCCCCTCAACTGTGTGCACAGTTCACAGTTGAGGATGTGCTGAACATATCTAGGAAACATGTAATACTTTAGGGAGTCTAAGTTAGCAAGTAAATTGGTATATACAAATTGTGAATACCTGAAGTTGACCCCCTGAACCATCCCATGGACTATGAAGGTGAGGTCTTCTGGAATTTGGTCCCATCCTCCATGCTTGTTGGATAAGCTATGTATGAAAACATGGAGGAGGTACTTCCATTGAGAGGAGACCTTCCCCTTCCAGAAGGTCTTGACTGAGAAGTCACCTTCATAGCCCATCTACTCAAAGGAGTGGTTGACAGCAGCTTTGGGAAAAGACAAGTCACCTTCTACATCATCCAGTTGAAGATGTGTGTTTATGTTGGCCGGAGTGATGAAGATTGTCCTCCCCTGCACGATGGCAGACAGAGCCTTCTCCTCATCCATGGTGACCTCTTCGCTTGTCTGCCAGAATGCCAACAACTGATCCTCATAGAGAGGAGGATCAATGGTGAGGGAGGTGAAGTAGTTGGACAAAGAAAGGTAATGACAAACCTCTGAGAAACCTGGATCTTTCTCAGAGTCTAACATAATAACCTGATTATGCTGCCTGTGAAGATGCATAAAGAAATTGGTTGGTTTTTGCGGTCAAGGTTGGCCATTTGAAGTAGCTTTACGATGAAGGAAGATAAGAACGAAGGCGGTTTATGGGTGAAATTAGGTTAGAGAAATGTAGATGAAGAGAAGAGTGAGAAGAGGGGGAGCCGTTGTGAGTATATATATGAAATGGATTTGAGACAAAGTTAAAACAAAAGGATAAACTTTGAAATCCGGATGTCAGCCCCACCTTTGAAAAAGTGCCCAAAAAGGTAGTTTCCTTGGAAGTCGAAAATCTTCCGAAGGTAATTTTGCTTCGGAAGTTTTAAGAAAAAGCTTCCGAAGCCAATTTGGCTTCGGAAGATATTCCTAAGAGTTGTGAAAATTTGGTTTCGGAAGAAAAATACGAGAATTTTTCTTTCGACACATATTTGGTTTCGAAAGATATTAAGACTTGGGAGTTTTATTCTAAAGAGAATAAATCTTCCAAGACTTAATTGCTTTCGGAGGATATTTGTCCTTCAAATACATGCAAGTACTTAGAAGCATATTTAAGCTTCAGAAAATATTCTCAGAATTTCTTCCGAAGGTAAATTTCTTATAATTAGTTATTTGATTTGAAGACATAAATTTCTTCTGAAGGCAACTTGGAATCTTCCGAAAGAAAATACGTTTTATAAAATGTTCAAAAATATAAGGAATATCATTAAAAAAAATTTCTTCCAAGATAAACTGAGCTTATGAAGGTGATAAAATAGACAACTTAGGAGCCACTGGTTTTAGATATAAAGTTGATTTAAGTTTTAAGAAAATCTACTTAAAGTTAATCATCTTAATAGCTGATTCAAGATATTTGAATCTCTGTTCATCAAAAGCTTTAGTGAATAGATCAGTATATTGTTCATTTATGTTAACGTTGACCAGTTTGATTAATCCCTTCTCAAAGTTATCTCTAATCAAATGATACCTGGTGTTGATGTGTTTGGTCCTTGAGTGCTGCACAGGATTCTCCGTAATAGAGATAACACTGTTGTTATCTATGTGGATTGGAGTCTATTTGAAGTTGAATCCATAGTCCAGCATCATTCTAAATCCAAAGCACTTGAGCATAGCAGCTTGCAGCAGCAATATTTCAGCTTCAGTAGTTGATGCAGAGACACAGGATTGTTTCTTTCATTGCCATGAGACAATCCTTCCACCAAGGAATTGACATCACCCTGATATAGACTTTGTAGTCATGTTGCAGCCACCATAGTCACTATCTATATAAGCATACAGATTGAAGTTAGAACTCTTTGGATACCAAAGACCAAGCTTAGGAGCACCTTTGAGATATCTAAGAATCCTCTTGATAGCAACCAGGTGTAACATCTTGGTGTTGGCTTGATATCTTGCACAGATGCATATGGCAAGCATTATATCAGGTGTGCTGGCTGTGAGGTACATAAGAGACCCAATCATAACCCTGTAAAGATGTTCATCCACACACTCACCCTCAAGATCAGGTCCAAGGGAGTGGTTTCTGGCTATGGGTGTCTTAGCAAGCTTACAATCAGTCATGTTGATTCTTGTAAGCATGTCTTGTATATACTTTGACTGACTTATGAAGATGCCATTGTCAACTTGCTTCACTTGAATTCCCAGAAAGAAATTAAGTTCCCCCATGGCACTCATTCTAAATCTATTCTTCATCAGCCTCTCAAAGTCTTTATAGAGCTTTGGATTAGTTGACCCGAAGCTAATGTCATCCACATATACTTGAACCAGCATTAAGTCATTCCCTATTTCTTTGATGAAGAGAGTTCTATCTATAGTACCCCTCTTGTAACCATGTTGATAGAGATACTGAGATAGTGTCTCATACCACTTTCTTGGAGCTTGGTGCAGCCTATAAAGAGCTTTATCAAGCTTGCAGACATAATCAGGATGATCTGGGTCTGCAAAGCCAGGTGGTTGTTTGACATACACCTCTTCATCAATCACCCCATACAGAAAAGCACACTTGACATCAAGTTGGTAGACCTTGAAATCCTTGGATGCAGCAAAAGCCAGGAATATTCTTACAACTTCAAGTCTTGCCACAGGAGCAGAAACATCTGTGTAATAAATTCCTTCTTCTTGTGCGTACCCTTGAACAACTAGTCTTTCCTTGTTCTTGATGATAAGTCCACTATCATCCTTCTTGTTCTTAAAAACCCACTTGGTTCCTATGATAGTCTTCCATAAGGAAGAGGACATAGGTTCCAAACCTTCTGTCTTTTAAATTGAAGCAGCTCTTCTTGCATTGCTTCAACCCAGCTTCTATCTTTTAAAGCCTCATCAACTTTCTTTGGCTCTACTTGGGACAAGAAGCAAGAGTATAGACAAATATTTTTGTCATGGGTTTGTCCTCTTGTTCTTACCCCTGTATCAACATTTCTAATGACGTTTATGGTGGGGTATGACTTGCAGATCCTGAGTTGAGGGATCATAGCAAGTTGATTGGAAAGATCCAAATTAGAAAAATTTAGATCTGGAAATGGAGTATCACCCACCATATCAGCACACTTATCAAGTGAGACTTGATCCAATAAGTGTGTGACATAATTTATGTTGTCTTCTATGGAGTGGTTATTAGCATCAAAAAATTCTTGATCACTATCACCACCTCCATTTCCTCCTTCATTTGAAGCTCCTTCACTTGAGTTTTGAACCTCTAAGCTGGAATTTGAAGGCATCTTAGATGTATCAGCTGAATTTGTTATGTTTGTGCTGATAGGATCTTCATTTGCAGGGTTAGTCACGACTGGAGCTGAAGTAGTATTCTTGCTTGGTCTCTCAGCTCAAATCTTGGGTCAGGATCTCCTGTTGATATGTTACCTATAGATCTTGAAACATCCTCACAAGACTTGTCAAAATAGTTAGTAACCAAATCAAGATCAAATAGCCAATCTAGACCAGAACCTTTCACACTGGGAGTGTGCTCATTGAAGGTCACATTGGCTGACTCCTCAACTACTCTAGTTCTGAGATTGTATACTCTATAAGCCTTAGCTTGAGAAGTGTATCCAATAAAATGTCCATCATCTAATTTCGCAGCAAACTTGGCTACCTGATCTTTTATATTCAAGATGGTGCAGGGACATCCAAATGACCTGAGAAAACCAATGAACGGTCTCCTTTTATGCCACAGCTCAAAGGAGTTTTACCATAAGTCTTAACTACTAAAACTCTGTTCTGCACATAACAGGCTGAGTTAACAGCCTCTGCCCAGAAGGTGATGGGCAGTTTAGAGTCAGACAGCATGGTTCTTGCAGCCTCAATAAGTGTCATGTTTCTCCTCTCAGCACATCATTTTGCTGAGGAGTCCTGGGAGCACTATATTGTCTTGTAATACCCTTTTCATTACAAAATGTATCAAGGATTTGCTTCTTAAATTCTATTCCTTGATCTCTTATTGTCTTGATCTTATGATCAGATTGATTCTCAATTTTCAGAATGAAGTTCTTCAAGAACTCAAGAGTCTCATCCTTAGCTCTTAGGAAAAAGACCCAAGTGAATCTTATGAAATCATCTATGATCACTAAACAATATGAGGTCCTTCCTAAACTCATTACACTGGTGGGGCCAAAGAGATCCATGTGTAATAAGTGTAGGGGAGTAGTGATAGAGTTCTTTTCATTTGGCTTGTAAGACACTTTGTGTTGCTTCCCTTTCAGGCATGCAACACAATGATAATCACTTGTAAACTTTTTCTTTCGCTTTCTAGTTACCAAATCATTCTTAATTAATTTATTCATGTTCTTAAAGTTTACATGGCATATTATTTTATACCAAAGGAAAGACTCGTCACTATTTGCTTTAGATAGAAATCAAGAAACCTCTCCTGAGGGAGATGTTTCCTGCAAGTCCATCTTGTACATGTTCCTTTTCCTGGGGGCTCTAGGCAGGATATGCTCTTGAGGAATGATCACCCCGGGCTTGAGAACAATGCACTCATGCTCAATAAAGATCATGTTGTGTCTCTGATCACAAAATTGGGATACACTTAGTAGATTGTACCCAAGCTCCTTAACAAAATTTACCTTCTCAATGGTAAGCTTACCATTTGTGACCATGCCCCTTCTAGTGATGTAACCACCAGCATCTCTTCCAAAAGCAACTGGTCCTCCATCAATTTTCTCAAAATTGTGAAGCAGAGAACCATTGCCAGTCATGTGTCTGGAATAGCACTATCAATGGTCCACACATTTCCCTTGGTCTTTAGCTGTTCCTGCATAAAAAAAGTGGTTAGTTACACTTGGAAACCCAAGCTTCATTGGTCTTGGGCTTTTCAAAGTGATTTGAAGATAATGTAATAGTAACTGGTCCTATATTGAAGCTTTGAGGATCATTAGTTGCTGTTGATGAAGAACTTTCAGTCACTAGGTCTTTCTTCATCTTCCATACCATCTTCGGAAGATTGGACTTGACCTTCAACACCTCAGAAGTTTCAACAACTTCTGAAATTTTGGAGACTGGACCTTCAGAAGATATTGCTTTCACTGCAGCATGCTTCAGTACTTCAGAAGCATTCCTTTCTTTCGAGACCAAAATTTCTTCTGAAGGCAAGTTTTCACTTGTCTTCTTCTTCACTTTGGAGCTTTCGAAGGAAACAAATTTTCCTTCTGAAGCTAGATTCTCCTTCTTCTTCTCAATAGTTTTCTCTTTGATCATATGGATGGTACTTTTAAGATTGTAAATGCAATCTTTAGCCAGATGAGAAGTACTACCACACCTGATGCAGTCCATTTGCTTCCTCCTGAGAGTCTTCTTCTGAGAGGAAGACTGAACTTGATCACTTTCCCTCTCCATCTTCACCTTTACAGATGATGCATCAACCTTCTTAGGGAAAGGCTTGCTCTTGGAGCTGGATGGTTTAGGCTGTGTAGCAGTGGTACACAGCTGATCAGTCTTCTTCTCCTTGCTGAGATGATTTGGACCTGAACTAGAACTCCGGGTACTAGTGTTCATAGTTGAGTCTTCAGCCTTCACCACTTCAAACCTACAGAGATAAACACTTGTTTCTGCTTAGAGTTGAAGGTGGCCTTGATTTCTTGAGCCTTCTTTGCCTTTATCTTGGCTCTCCTGATCAAGTTCTTTCTTTGAGACTTGGTCATCCCAGCTTCTTCATCTTTCTCCTCAGTGGAATAGTGTTCCTTCTTAGGATGGTCTTCTTCACTCTTCTCAAACACATCCTTCACCATCTCCTTCTTATCCTCTTCAGCAATGGGGTCTATGAGGGGAAGCTTATCTTCACAAGTTCCACACCTTGGAGATCTTATAGATAAGAGAGTGTGTGGAGGAGCTATCTCAGTGGATCCTAGTCCCTGCTTATTTTCATAAAAAACTTATGAATGCAGAGATGAGGATATCATGTTCTTGAAGGTCTTTTCTTCAAGAACAAGTTTTTCTGCCCGGGCTTTGCTAATCACAAGCTCAGCCTGGTATTCAGTTAACTTAGTGATGAGATCTTTAATTTGAGTCCTTTAGTTAGTGTGTTCATGCTTTAGAGTTGAAATGGTTTTCTCTAGATCTTCTATTTTCAGTTTGTAATCATTTTCAGCTCTTTTGAAATCAGCTTTTAAGATATTTAAGGACTCAAGATTTGATCTTATCTCTAAGTTATAGGACCTATACTTATTGACTTTAGCAATACATTCAGGTGTACAGAGATGTTTTAATACCTTGGCTTCATCATGGTCTGCCATAAGTGCTTGGTTTGGAGCAGCATCCTCCACCTGAAAGCTCCAGTCAAAGCCTCCTTCTTTAGCAACTGCAGCTTGTTGCCTGGGCTTCTTATTCTGGTGAGCTCCTTTAGTGTAGTTTGACCTGGCTTGTGCTTGGCCACCATTTGACTTTGGTGCCTTGCACTCTTTGGCAAAGTGTCCCATTTGGTTACAATCGTAACACTTCAACTTGCCTTTGTCCAGCACAAACTTTCCACTGGACATATTGCTGGGAAACTTCCTCCCAGTCCTCTTGTAGAACTTCTTGGCCTTGTGAGTGAGAAAATCCATCTGCTGGACTATTTCCAAATACTCCAGACCATTTGGATGGAGACAGTCTGGGTCTTTAAAAGTGAAGAGAAAGTTGCCTATACTTTCATCAGAAGACACAAAAGCTTGTGAAGAGCTTGTCTCCTGGAATTGGTTTCCAGGGATGTAGCTCTCCCTTGGTGTCTCCGGGAAGGTGATGAAAGACCCCTTCTGTGAGTTTGTAGGGTAGCAGATAAAGTGGTGTTATGGTTCTCTGCAGTCCCTTTCAACCACATGAAGGGCTGAACTCTGTTGGATGCTGGAGTTAACAAATGAATTTTGCATATCCATCTCCATCTGGTAGCCATTGAGTATGGCATACAACTTAGTAAGAGTAAGGGTCTTGAGGTTTTTAGTCCTCTTAATGACCACATAATATTGTGTCCATTGTTTGGGAAGAGAGGACATGAACTTCCTTACAATATCCCTGTTCTCAAGAGTTAGTCCAATATCAACAAGACTATCCACAATCCCAACATACGTGAAGTACTGTTGAGTCATGGTTTCACCTTCTTTGAAGGTGAAGTTCTCAAACTGCTACTTCAAGAGGTCCTTCTTGTTCTCTTTAGCTTCATTGGACTCCTCATACATCAGCTTCAGTGCATCCCATAGTTGCTTTGTAGTCTTGCACTTCTTGAAGCCTCTGTAGATAGAGTTTGGAAGAACAGTTTGGAGGGTGGTCATGGCCTTCTGATCAATATCAATCTTCTTCCAGTCTTCATCAGAATAATCAGTCACTTCCTTGGGTATCATACCACCACCAGCAGTAACTGAAGGGGTGGATGGTACATGAGGTCTAAAGACTACTGACACCCGCATCCTGGAGTCCTGGGACTTGATGAAGTCTTCCATTCTTTGACACCAAGTGTCAAAGTCTTCAGGAGTGATCAGTGGAGACTTAGTCATAGTACCAGTTTTCATGTCAGCCTTGGTGATAGCTGCCATTTGATATGTTACACAAATTTTAGCAAGCGTGCATCACGCTGGAGTAGGGTGTTACTCATACATTCTCCTTGTTGCCTTGAAATCATTACTTTTAGTTTTGCCCAAAATTTGTAAAAAAAATTTATATTATATATGTATGTGTATACTAGTGAAAATGCCCGCGCGTTACGACGGTACGGCTGTTGCGCTATTTTTTGGGAATTCGATTTTAGTCGGTATCCGCTCGGTGCGTTATGACGTAAATTAAAAAAATCAAAATATAATTATTGAAAAAATTGAATGAAAGAAAACAATTACGTATATTACAAAAGTCTTTAAGACAACTATATTATTCCTATAAGATTAGTGAAAGCATGGTATTTGTGGTTGGAATTCACTTATTACCTAGATTTTAGGGGGGGTTTTGTTTTATGAATGTACGTTAAAGTTTTATGATCATTGGAGGCAGCTTTTGGTGGTGATTTGCGTAGACAGAAGAAATTTATTGGAGAAATCGTCACGATAAATTATCATCTTGATTTTTATTGAGCTGTTAACAACCGGCAAGGGAAATGGAAAGATGGATTAGGGCTCAATCGCAATGAATGAACGACACTAAAAGTAAATGATGGTTTTGTTTGTCCGTGTGTATACGCTTTAGCATTTGTATTATAAGCATCATATGTTATACTTTATTGTAAGGGCATAAATGGAATAAAATGATTAATTTTTTGAATTTTAAGCATGACTTTTAATATGGGTGTCTTAATCCACATGTAAAATTATCATTCTATCCTCTTACTTTTATTATAAAATATATAGATAAATATTAAAATTATTAAACTCATAATATGCTGCAGGACCGTGTGAAGGGTGGTCATTACAATCAGTCTCACAATGAGGAGAGATTTAGAGCACTTAACAGTTCAAATGGGGAACGGATTTTAGTATGATGATACTAAGAACACAAGTAAGTAGTGAGATAGAACTAAGAACAAGAACAAACAAGTATGGTTTTCAAGGATGCTGTATATTGCTCTTAAGTTTATTACAAGTGTTACAAAGCATATTCTAATTACAAGGACCCGAGACACTTTATACTACATCGTACAACCGTCAATACTTAGAAACACAGTTGGAAACACTAATCCAGACAACAAGATCAATTTTGAGTCAAAAGGCAGATTGCCTTTTGACTAGTGACTATGACATGCCATAACTCACATCCTTTTCTAACATAAAAAGTTTACAGGTACAAAAGTAGGAAGTTATAGACAAAGACCTTAATTTACAGTTTACAAAAGCATAGACTTTTCACCAACTCATACAAGTTGGTGAGTCTTCAGAGTTGCAGTGGAAAGTGTGTCAATTTTATGTAAAGTAGATCAGAGAAAGCATGTCTTCTCTGTCTTCGGAAGAAATCAGTCTTCACAGCAAAATGGCTTCGGAAGACTTTGTCTCTAAAGTTTTGACAGACTTCATCTTTGGCTTTGGAAGATTTGGACTCTGGCTTCAGAAGATTTTACACTTAGAGTATTTTCTGATGTAAGGTGTAAAACTTCCGAAGCAACTTCTACCTTGTACGTCCAGTGCATGCATGCAGGAAGACCCTTGGTTGTTTTGGCTTCGTTGGTTGCATCAGCCTTATAATCTTCAGATATTACCTTACATATGCCCGTAGAAAAATATTAGTATTATAGTTATTATAAATAAGAAGATATATTTAAGTTATATACTTAAATATTTAATTAAATAATATTGAATCTAAATAGTATTTAGATATAAAAATATAATTAGTAAATATAAATTTAGATGTCAATTTATAGTATTATAAATAAAATAAAATTTAATGAAGTGAATTATATAATATCATATCATTAAATATTGTATTAGTAATGTTTATTAAATATATGAAAGAGACAAGGGCAAAAATGTCAAGGTGTATAAAATTTAATAGACAAATTTACCATATTTCCCAAAAAGTTTCTTAAAATCTTAATCAATTTCTAATTCTACCCCTCTTAAATGCCTTGTACTCCTTTATACATGTTGCTTTAAAATTTGTATGTTTGGTAAAATTATATCTCTATCCAAAGAGATGTATTATATAGTAGTATAGATACTTTCTAAAAACAATTATATGTTATTAATAAACTACAGGACCGGGTAAGGGTGCCTAACACAATCAGTTTCACAGTGAGGAGAGACTTGGAACACTTAGCAATTCAAATAGGGAACCAGGTTTGATTATGATGATACTATGAACACAAGTAAGTAATGAGACAAAACAAGCAACAATAACATAGAAATATGGTTTTCAAGGAGTGTTGTGTATTGCTCTTAAGTTCTTACAAGTGTTACAAAGCATATCTAAATTGTCTTGTAATACCCTTTTCATCACAAAATGTATCAAGGATTTGGTTCTTAAATTCTGTTCCTTGATCACATCTTATGGTCTTGACCTTGTGATCAGATTGATTCTCAATTTTCAGAATGAAGTTCTTCAAGATCTCAGGAGTCTCATTCTTAGTTCTAAGGAAAAAGACTCAAGTGAATCTTGTGGAATCATCTGTGATCACTAAACATTATGAGGTCCTTCCTAAACTCATTACACTGGTGGGGCCAAAGAGATCCATGTGTAATAAGTGTAGGGGAGTAGTGATAGAGTTCTTTTCCTTTGGCTTGTGAGACACTTTGTGTTGCTTCCCTTTCAGGCATGCAACACAATGATCATCACTTGTAAACACTTTCTTTGGCATTCCGGTTACCAAATCATTCTTAATTAATTTATTCATGTTCTTAAAGTTTACATGGCACATTATTTTATGCCATAGGAAAGACTCATCACTATTTGCTTTAGATAGAAAGCAAGAAACCTCTCCTGAGGGAGATATTTTATGCAAGTCCATATTATACATGTTCCCTTTCCTAGGGCTCTGAGCAGGATATGCTCTTGAGGAATATCCACCCCAGGCTTGAGAACAATGCACTCATGCTCAGTAAAGAGCCTGTTATGTCTCTGATCACAAAATCTAGGATACACTCAGTAGATTGTATCCAAGCTCTTTAACAAAATTTACCTTCTCAATGGTGAGCTTACCATTTGTGACCATACCCCTTCCAGTGATGTAACCACTCGCATCTCCTCCAAAAGCAATTGGTCCTCCATCAATTTTCTCAAAATTATGAAGCAAAGAACCATTACCAGTCATGTGCCTAGAACAGCCACTATCAATGATCCATACATTTTCTTTGGTCTTTAGCTGTTCCTGCACAAAAAGAAGTGGTTAGTTACACTTGGAAACCCAAGCCTTATTGGTCTTGGGCTTTTCAAAGTGATCTGAAGACAATGTAACAGTAACAGATCCTATATTCAAGCTTTGAGGATTATTAGTTGCTGTTGATGAAGAACTCTCAATCACCAAGTCTTTCTTCATCTTCCATACCATCTTTGGAAGATTGGATTTGACCTTCAACACCTTAGAAGTTTCAATAACTTCTGAGGTTTTGGATACTGGACCTTCGGAAGATCTTGCTTTCACTGCAGCATGGTTAGTACTTCGGAAGCATTCCTTTCTTCCAAGACCAAAATTTCTTCCGAAGGCAAGTTCTCACTTGTCTTCTTTTTCACTTTGGAGCTTCCAGAGGAAACAGATTTTCTTTTCGGAGCTTGCTTTTCCTTCTTCTTCCAAGAAGCTTTCTCTTTGACCTTATGGATAGTGCTTTTGGGATTGTAGATGCAATCCTTAGCCAGATGAAAAGTGCTACCACACATGATGCAGTCCATTTGCTTCCTTCTGGGAGTCTTATTTTGAGAGCAAGACTGAGTTTGATCACTTTCCTTCTTCATCTTCATCTTCACAGATGATGCAACAAGCTTCTTAGGGAGAGGCTTGCTCTTGGAGCTGGATGGTTCAGGCTGTGTAGTAGTGATACACAGCTGGTCAGTCTTCTTCTTTTTGCTGGAATGGTTTGGAACTAAACTAGAACTCCTGGTACTAGAGTTCATAGTTGAGTCTTCAGCCTTTACAACTTCAAACCCTATAGAAATGAACACTTGTTTCTTCTTGAAGTCAACAGTGGCCTTGATTTCTTGAGCCTTCTTTGATCTTCTCTTAGCTCTTCTGATCAAGTTCTTTCTTTTTGACTTGGTCATTCCAGACTCTTTTCTCTCCTCAGGAGAATAATGACCCTTCTTAGGATGATCTTCTTCACTCTTCTCAGAGTCATCCTTCACTATCTCTTCTTCATCCTCTTCAACAATGGGGTCTATGAGGGGAAGCTCATCTTCACAAGTTCCACACCTTTGAGATCTTACAGACAATAGAGTGTGTGGAGGAGCTATCTCAGTAGATCCTAGTCCCTGCTTATTCTGATAACAAACTTTTACATGTAGGGATGAGGATATTATGTTCTTGAAGGTCTCTTCTTCAAGAACACATTTTTCTTCCCTGGCTTTGCTGATCACAAGCTCAGCCTGGTATTCAGTTAACTTTGAGATGAGATCTTTGATTTGAGTCCTGTAGTTAGTGTGCTCATGCTTAAACGTTGAAATGGTTTTCTCTAGATCTTCTATAGTAAGTTTATAATCATTTTCAGCTCTTTTAAACTCAACTTTTAAGATATTTAAGGACTCAAGATCAGATCTCATCTCTAAGTTATAAGACCTGTATCTATTAACTTTAGTGATACATTCAGGCGTACAAAGATGTTCCAATACCTTGGCTTCATCATGATCTGCCATCAATGCTTGGTTTGGAGATGCATCTTCCACCTAAAAGCTCCAGTCAAAGCCTCCTTCTTCAACAGCAACTGCCGCTTGCTATCTTGGCTTCTCATTCTGGTGAGCTCCTTCAGTCTAGTTTGGCTTGGTTTGTGCTTGCCCACCATTTAACCTTGGTGCCTTGCACTCTCTGGAAAAATGTCCCATTTGGTTACAATTGTAACACTTCACTTTGCTTTTATCAAGCCCAAACTTTCCACTGGCTGCATTGCTAGGAAACTTCCTTCCAGTCCTCTTGTAGAATTTGTTGGCCCATCTGCTGGACAATTTCCATATACTTCAGATCATCTGGATGGATACAGTCCAGATCTTCAAGGGTGAAGAGAAAGTTGCCTAAAGTTTCATCAGAAGACACAAAAGCTTGTGAAGATCTTGTCTCCTGGAATGGGCTTCTAGGGATGTAGTGGTGTCTCTAGAAAGGTGATGAAAGGACCCTTTTGTGATTTGTCCAGGTAGTAGATGAGATGGTGTTGTGGTTCTCTGCAATCCCTTTCAACTACATGAAGGGCTGAACTCTGTTGGCTGTTGGAGTTACCAGGTGGATTTTGCATGTTCATCTCCATCTGGTAGCCACTGAGGATACCATACAACTCTGTGAGAGTAAGGGTCTTAAGGTTCTCAGTCCTCTTGATGACCACACAATAGTGTGTCCATTATCTGGGAAGAGAGGACATGAATTTCCTCACAACATCCCTGTTCTCAAGAGTTACTCCAACATCTGCCAGAGTATCCACAATCTCAACATACCTAAAGTATTATTGAGTCATGGTTTCACCTGTCTTGAAGGTGAAGTTCTCAAACTGCTGCTTCAAAGGTCTTTCTTGTTTTCTTTTGCATCATCAAACCCCTCATACATAAGCTTTAGTGCATCCCAGAGTTGCTTGGTAGTCTTGCACTTCTTGAAGCTCTGTAGATAGAGTTTAGAAGAGCAGTTTGGAGGGCGGTCTTGGCTTTTTGATCAATATCAATCTTCTTCCAGTCTTCATCAGAATAGTCAGCCACTTCCTTTGGTATCATGCCACCACCAGCAGCAGCTGAAGAGGTGGATGGTACATGAGGTCCATCAACAACAGACACCCACATCCTGGAGTCTTGAGGCATGATAAAGCCTTCCATTCTTTGACACCAAGTATCAAAGTCTTCAGGAGTGATCAGTGGGGACTTTGTCATTGTACCGGTTTCCATATCAGCCTTTGTGATAGCTGCCATTTGAGATGTTAAGTGAGCTGTGAAACTGAGAAGATTAAAGAAGGTAAGATCTTACAATCAAGAGCCTGAAATGCTCTAATACCAATTACAGGACCGGGTAAGGGTGCCTAACACAATCAGTTTCACAATGAGGAGAGATTTGGAACACTTAACAGTTCAAATAGGTAACCGGGTTTGATTATGATGATACTATGAACAAAAGTAAGTAATGAGACAGAACAAGCAACAATAACATAGAAATATGGTTTTCAAGAAGTGTTATATATTGCTCTCGAGTTCTATTACAAGTGTTACATAGCATATCTAAATTACAAGAACCTGAGACTCTTTATACTACATCCTACAACCGTCAATACTTAGAAGGACAGTTGGAATTGACTAATCTAGACAACAAGATCAATCTAAAGTCAAAAGGCAGATTGCCTTTTGACTAGTGACTATGACATGCCATAGCTCACATCCTTTTCTATTACAAAAAGGTTTACAGGTACAAAAGTTGGAAGTTACAAACAAAGACCTTAATCTACAGTTTACAAAAGCATAGACTTTGCACCAACTCATACAAGTTGGTGAGTTTTCAGAGTTGTAGTAGAAAATGTGTCAGCTTTATGTAAAGTAGATAAGAGAAAGCATGTCTTTCTCTATCTTCGGAAGAAATCAGTCTTCATAGCAAAATGGCTTCGGAAGACTTTGTCTTTGAAGCTTCGAAAGACTTCATCTTTGGCTTCGGAAGATTTGGACTTTGGCTTCGGAAGATTTTACACTTAGAGTATTTTCTGATGTAGTGTGTAAAACTTCCGAAGTACTTCTACCTTTGTACGTCCAATGCATGCATGCAAGAAGATCTTTGGTTGTTTTGGCTTCTTTGGTTGCATCAGCCTTATAATCTTCTTATATTATCTTACATAAACTAATTAACAAATCCAATAGCAAATTAATTATTTTGACCAATTGAAACTTAGGGCCCATCAACATTTTAATTAGTGTAGTCTACTATCATTATCCAATCTAAACTCAATTCAAAACCGCTAGGAGAGTCTTAAGATTCATTTAAGTGAATAAATTAGATTATTTTGCTATAATACTTATGTTTATTGGTAAAACAATTATTTTCGTATTATAGATTTTATACATATGGGTTATTGACTTTATATTATAGGGGTCCATTTTTTTTCTAGTTGCCTAGGGCTCAAAATTTTTTAAGGACTCTCATGACCCACCCTGGTCGATTTGGTTCGATTTGGTTTTAGTTGTTTTGATTTTTGGTTTTCAGTTTTCACTTTGGTTTTAGTTTTTGGTTTTACCATTTTTCTTTCAAGTTTTAAAAGAAAAAAATGTTCAAAGTAATGTATTGAAACTAAAAACATTGAGCTTATATCAGCTTGTTGATATTTAAGTATTATCTACATATTCTTATAAATTACTTAACATTAAGTAAATTGCAATTCATACAATATAATAATAGAAAATTCAATAAAATATTTTAATTTATCAATGCAAAGCAAATAAGTTCAAAGATTATTGTTGAAACCTAAATATTCAACAAAATTTTAGATAATATAAGTTAGATAAGTAACTAAAAGATTAATCACGTTTATAAGTCTATAAATACGCCTCTAAATTTACAAATTCGGTATGTATGGTTTAGGTTTGGGTTTTTTGGTTTTTGTTACAAGGAAAACTGAAACAAAACTAAAAAATCGGTATTTAAAAAGCCATTGTGACATCCGGTAATTTTCCATTACCAAACTCCGTTAGTTCCGATAGGTCTTGCATATACGTGTCGTGAGCACACACTAGTTGTCGTTGAACGTTGGTGACTTAATAACAATTATCTATAATAAACACATAATAATTTAACTAATAATGTGATTATTAAGTTGTTATGTGCTTATGTGATTTTAAATATTATTTGTGAATTTTATCTTGTAACGTGACGACGTGTTATATTTATTACATGTGTTTTGTAGCTATTCAAAATTATGCATGATTATTATTGTTAGTTTATAATATTTGTGTTTAGTAGTTAAAACCTTTTAAAAAGTGTTAAAAGAGCAAGTTTTTATAAAATGTGATCAAGGAGGGATTAATTTGTAAAAACTATAAAACTTAAATATGGTAAAAACCCAACCCTAGCCCCCTCCCCCCCATTCGGCCGTAAACCATCTCCCAACCCTCTCTCCTTTGTGATTTCGACCAAGAACAACAATAAAGCTTCAGTTTTGATCGAGTTTCAAGCATTACAACACGTTAGCAAGTTCAATTCTTGGCCATTACATGATTAAAGGTTAGATTTTGACTAGTTTTTCATGATTTCTTGAGTTGGCCGAACCCTAGTTCGATTGTTGTATAAAAATTTGAATTTTTTGTTGTTGGATGATTGTATGATGCTAGTTAGACTGAATTGATGATAGTTTACGTGGATTATACAAGAAATTCGTGGTTTAGATGCGTTATTCATACCTTACTAATAATAGTAACTTTTGTGCATGAACTTGATGAATTGATGATAGATTGATGATGTTGTGATGTTAATGATGTTGTATGAATGTTGGATTATGATAATTATGCAAGAAATCCATGAATTGATCATGTAGTTCATACCTTATTATAAGTAGAAACTTTTGGATATGAGATTTATGAATTATGGTGATTTGATGAATGTGATCATGTCTAGATGATAACATGGACTTGATTAGGCATGATGTTAATGAATTGGGTGCTAGATTGATTTTGGGATATTACTTTCCCAAAAGGGAAACTTTAATTTTGAAGATCATTAGATATGGTGAGTTAGACTTGTTTAGGATTTTAGGATCATGTTAAAATGTTTCTGGACGATGTTTAATGTGTTGGATTGTGATGATTGGGTCATATAATTAGTTGGTGCAACTATGGGAACATATGGGTTTTCTTGGAAAATGTGCAAGTGTACATGTTATATGATAGGATGAATTGTTATTATCGATTATTATAATGTAAATGTCTTGCTTGCATGAGTTACATGTGGTATATTGCTGATGGGTATCATACACACGTGCGAATCTGAGTCCCCTACTTTGTAGGATTGGCAGGGTTTAGGGTGTGTAGCCGTGAGTGGCTTCACATGGCATGTTGTGAGTGACTAAACCCAATGTGCATTGTAAAGGAATATAATTTAGAGTCTGTGTTGTATGATGAATGGGATTACGTGTGTTGTTTGATAACCAGATTTAGCATTAAAAAACATGATAGGCCTTACGTGATACAATGTGGCTTATGAGGATAACTTGCATAGTGATTTGGAATGGTTTGTTGAATTATTAGTTGTTATGTCAAATCAAACCAGAACTTAAATTGACATGTCACCAACGGGTCAAACGGGTCTACTAGGTCAAATAAGCCTTGTTTTCCAAAAACCATGAGTCAATGTGTTTATTGAGCACTTAGGGTTGTTAAAGATTCTGTGTACACGTACTTATGTACTTGCATGTTCTAGGTGACCTCTGAAGGTTGTCTTTCCGCTCACTATTAGCTTTTACTATTGTTCGTTTGCGTACCAGGTGAGTTTATGCCCTAGTTTCTTATACACTCTTTTTTGGGGGAGATAACATACTGGTTTATAAACGCTTTATTATAGTAAGTTGTGTATAGTGTAACATAGTGGGTTATACCATGGAAGTCCTCACACTTTCGGATCGTTAATATTGGTTTATAACGGGAAATCTTGGGTAGTACTACTGGGTTTGACAAGCCCCACCTGTGCTACTCGAGGTCGAACGGGTGCAATATTGTCCTAAACTACGAACTGCGTCATGACCTGGTATGTCGTGATGGGAGGCAAACAACGAACACAGTCAGCTTCGATCGCGAAATCACTATGATTACTACTTGTGAATATAGACTAGCTATCTATTTCAATGCAGTTCTTATGTTTTACAACTATACTGATTTATGATTAACGCAAACTCTTGAACTCACCACCCATCGTATTGACACTTTTAGTATGCTTTTCTCAGGTTGTTTCTAGCAGCTGCCCTTAGGAGCACGCACATGTCAAGCATGCTTTGTTCAAACATTGTTCACTTTTAATTTATCATTTATTTACGTATTTTGGTTTGGGCGTGTGTTTTGTGCAGTTTACTTTTAGTGCTATGTGTTTGGGTTATTTACAAAATGCTTTCGCAAATATTTTAAAGTTTTAAGCTCTGATTTGTTTAAATGTTGCATATAGAGTCGTTCTGAGTAACTAATGACTGGGATCCTAGTTTGTTCACTCGCCTCGCGGTAAAACCCCGCACGTGGATTTTGAGGGTGTGACAGATTGGTATCAGAGCCATTGGTTATAGGGAACTAGGTTGCATACACACTAGACTATAACCGCATATTTTGTTAGTTATTCGTTACTTATCCCTTACTGTATACTCATTGGCATACACATCACGTACCTCGCAGCATGGCATCGTCATCTAGAGCTCTAGGCAAGAGACATGCATGATCTGAGTCACCTCCTCCCTCCTCCTGTACCTGATTGGGGATCATACTGGCCTCGACATCCTTACCCCTCTGAAGAGATGGATTGGGATCAGCCATTCGCATTACCTGAGCGCGATCCTCCGCGGAACTGGAACTTCTATCCTACCTATATACACCGCATGGATTACAGGGAGCGTGTACCAACTGTAGCTCCTACCCGACCTAGGACTAGGTCATCGACAACCTCTACATAACTTACTCTTCCTTCCCTAGACATCCTTCTCGAGCAGGCGATTGCAGCTTTAGTGGCTATGTTAGACATCGAGCGACAGAGCATTAGAGGACTCACTGATGAGAACACCTCTCTATGATATGAGATGCGTCAGTTGCCCTGGTAGGCAATGTTGTGGTACTTACTGAGCGCATGAACATGCAAGAGCACCACAACATAGTGATCGACGATAGATTTTCTGATCTGGAGGCATAGCTAACGGCGCTTCAGATTGCCAAAGCCCCTGCACCTGAGGAAGATCCTATTGAAGAAGACCCAGAGGAAGAACTTGAAGAAGAACCAGAAGAGGCCCCGAAGGAAGAAGAACCAACAGAGATGGAAGAGGACAGTGATGGATCTGATGTGCTGGATTGATTCTACATTTATATGACTTGGACTATATAGTGTTTCTTTTCTTTTGAAACCTATGTGGGAAGGGTTGTATCCCACCCAACTGAAAAACTAAAATTCTGACATTGATAGAATATTTTGTGACTCATTTATAATTTATTTATCTTTGGTTATTATTTTGGTTATAAATATTGTGGTTGTGACAAATTCATTATTTCTTATTATTTACTATACTTTAATGAGATAAATATATTGGATGTTACTCATTATTGTATTTGTGAATGTAGAGTGAAATATGGAAGGACGCGGTAGAGGACGTGGGTGTGGCCATGGACGTGGTGCCGGTGGACGTGGTGCCGGTGTTATAAACATGACCCCCGCTGAGTTGGCCGCTCTGATTAATGAACATGTACAGGCGGCAGTGGCTGCTGCACAAACTGGACAGCCAGTAGGTAAATGATACAAGTGGCCTAACCAATATCTTAGTTGCTCGTCTAGGCTACCCAATTAATGTTTTGGTTTGTCGGAACAGGACCTCCACCCTGTACCTACAAATCCTTCATGGATTGCAAGCCTCATACCTACAACGGAATTGAAGGAGCTGTGGGACTGGTACGGTGGTTTGAGAAGACCGAATCCGTCTTCATAAAATGTAACTGTCCGCCAGCCGATCAAGTGAAGTATGCAACTTGAACCCTTGAAGGCGCAACCTTCTCCTAGTGGAATGCCCAGGTGCAAATGCTGGGTCAGGCAATGGCTAACGACCTACCTTGGGTCGAGTTCAAGGAGATGATGACAGAGGAGTATTGCCCCTGAAACGAAGTGCAGAAGCTTGAAGTTGAGTTCTGGCAACTCAAGATGCAAGGTTCCAAGATTGAGGACTATACTACACGGTCTCATGAGTTGGCAACACTGTGCCCGAGAATGGTTAATGAAATGCATAAAAGGATCGAGCATTACATACGTGGATTGGTTCCAGAGATACAAAGTATGGTGACTGTTGTGAACCTCCCTACTATTCAGCAGGTTATTCGATTGGCTCACAAGCTTACTGACCATGCGGTGAAGCAGGGAAAACTACCCAAATAGGGTGTTGTGGCAAGCGTGTCTGACAATAAACGTAAGTGGGATAACTCTGGCAACAAGGGATCTTCGTCAAACAGCCAATCTCAGCAACATCAACAACAACAACAGCACATTCAGTAGCATCAGCATCAACAGCAGCAAAGGAAGTTTGACAACAATCATAACTTTAATCAGTCATCTTCTTCATCTCAAGGACAAGGTGGATATGTGGGGAAATATCCCAAATGTAACCGATGCAACTACCATCACGCTGGCAGGTGTGACAATATTCGATGCCAGCGTTGTGGTAAGGCTGGGCACGCATCAAAGGATTGCCGTGGTGAGTTGATGAAGAAGCCTCGGCAATCCCAAGAAACACCAAAAGGTTGCTTTGAATGTGGAAAGGAGGGATACTATAAGAGGAATTGTCCTCAACTGAAGAAAAATAGGAATGGTGCTGGA
The DNA here is from genome assembly GCA_025506505.1 of Flaveria sonorensis. Classification (NCBI taxonomy): domain Eukaryota; kingdom Viridiplantae; phylum Streptophyta; class Magnoliopsida; order Asterales; family Asteraceae; genus Flaveria; species Flaveria sonorensis. The sequence goes on along the minus strand of CM046436.1, from coordinate 28,895,864 downwards.
AATGGTGGAAACAACAACAACAACAACAATAATGGCAATGGTGACAATAACGGTGGCAACAATGGTGGAGCTAAAGGGAGAGCCTTTATCATGGGTTCAGGTGAGGCTCTAAATGACCCTACTACTGTTACTGGTAAATTTCCTGTTAATGGTCGTTTTGCTACTGTATTGTTTGACACTGGAGCTGATAGAAGTTTTATCTCTATTAAGTTTAGTAGTCTCTTAGGTGATATGCCTTCTCTGTTGGAATCTAAATATACGATAGAATTAGCTTATGGTAAGCAAATTCACGTGACACACATCCTTAAGGGTTGCAAGATAGAATTTGCTGGTCATACTTTTGACATCGACCTCATGCTTGTTACGCTTGGGAGTTTCAATGTGGTCGTGGGCATGGATTGGCTTTCCGAGAAGCAGGCAGAAGTCATTTTCCACGAGAAGGTTATCCGCATTCCTCTCCTAGACGGGGAAATTCTCTCAGTTAATGGCGAGAAAGGTGGTGCTGTGATAGGCATCATATCATACATGAAAGAACATAAGTTGTTACGCAAGGGTCGCTTAGCCATATTAACCCTTGTGACTGAGAAGTAACCGGAGGAAAAGAAGATAGAGAATATTCCGGTAGTTCGTGACTTTCCAGAGTTGTTTCCAGAGGATCTGCCTGGACTACCCCCTCATCGTCAAGTTGAGTTCCAGATTGATTTGACTCCTGGAGCCGCTCCGATAGCTAGAGCATCTTACCGGTTAGCTCCAAATGAACTACAGGAACTATCTGCTCAACTGCAAGAGTTGTTGGATAAAGTGTTTATCCAACCGAGCTCATCCCCTTGGGGAGCACCTGTTCTCTTTGTCAAGAAAAATGATGGCACATTTCGAATGTGTATCGACTACAGAGAACTGAACAAGGTTACAGTCAAGAACAAATACCCTTTACCTCGTATAGATGATTTGTTTGATCAAATTCAAGGATCAAGCTGTTATTCTAAGATTGATTTGAGTTTTGGTTATCATCAACTGAGATTTCCAGAGGAAGACATCTCGAAGATAGTATTCCGTACACGTTATGGTCATTATGAGTTTTTAGTCATGCCATTTGGGTTGACAAATGCACCTGCAGTGTTCATGGATCTCATGAATCGAGTGTGCAAACCTTATCTTAATCAGTTTTTTATTATGTTTATCGATGACATATTGATCTATTCAAGGACCAAGGAAGAACATGAAGAGCACTTACGTCTAATCTTGGAATTACTTAGAAAGGAGCAACTGTACGCCAAGTTTTCCAAGTGTGACTTCTAGATACGTGAAGTACAATTTCTGGGTCATATTGTTAATGAGAAAGGAATACATGTTGTTCCAGAAAAGATTGAAACAATAAAGAATTGGCCGGTTCCCAAGACGCCCAGTGAGATACGATAGTTTCTTGGACTAGCAGGATATTACTGAAGTTTCATTAAAGGATTTTCTAAGATCACTCAACCCTTACAGCCTCGACTCATAAAGGGACAATGTATAAATATGGTGATAGTCAGGAGTCTGCTTTTCAGTTGTTGAAACAGAAACTATGTAGCGCACTGATATTGGCATTACCAGAGGGAAGTGATGACTTTGTGGTCTATTGTGATGCTTCTATCCAAGGACTTGGTTGTGTCTTGATGCAACTTGAAAAGGTTATAGCCTATGCTTCGAGACTACTAAAAGTACACAAGAAGAACTACACCACTCATGACTTGGAACTGGGTGCGGTAGTTTTTGCCTTGAAGATCTGGAGACATTACTTGTACGGTACCAAGTGCACTATCTACACCGATCACAAGAGTCTTCAGCATATCTTTGAGCGAAAGGAGTTGAACATGAGGCAAAGACGCTGGGTGGAATTGTTAAATGATAATGATTGCACTATCAAATATCACCCAGGAAAGGAAAATGTAGTTGCAGACGCATTGAGTAGAAAGGAAAGTGCTAAGCCCCGACGAGTGCGAGCTTTGCAGCTTACGATTAGCACTTACTTGCCTGACAAATCCAAGAAGTTCAGACAGAAGCCTTGAAAGCAGAAAACAATCTTTACATGGAATGGACAAACAGTTTGAAGTGAAAGTGGATGGAATTCATTATTTCATGGATAGACTTTGGGTACCTTTATATGGAAACCTAAGGGACTTGGTTATGACTGATGCTCACAAGTCTAAGTAGTCTATACATCCTGGTTCAGACAAGATGTATCATGACTTGAAGGCGCACTATTGGTGACCTAATATGAAAGTAGACGTAGCTACGTATGTCGGCAAGTGCCTGACCTGTTCGAAAGTTAAAGTGGAATATCAAAAGCCATCTGGGTTACTACAACAACCTGAGATTCCTATGTGGAACTGGGAACAGATTTCTATGGACTTCATTACTAAATTACCCCGGACTCCAACTGGCTGTGACACGATATGGGTTATCGTAGATCGATTGACTAAGTCTACACACTTCTTGGTGATCAAGGAAACGGATAAAATGGACAAGTTAACTTGAATTTATCTGAAGGAGATAGTTTCGAGACATGGTGTACCGGTCTCAATTATTTCTGATCGCGATGCTCGTTTAACATCTTATTTCTGGCAGTCGTTACAGAAATCTCTGGGTACACGTCTAGACATGAGTACTGCTTGTCATCCACAAACAGATGGGCAGAGCGAGCATACTATTTAGATATTGGAGGACATGCTTCGTGCTTGTGTGATTGACTTCGGGAATAACTGGGTAGTTCACCTACCATTGGTGGAATTTTCTTACAACAACAGTTATCACACCAGCACTAAGGCAGCACCATTTGAAGCGTTGTATGGGCGAAAGTGTAGATCACCAGTTTGTTGGGCGGAAATTGGTGATTGTTAGCTACAGGTCCCGAGTTGGTGCACGAGACTACTGAGAAGATCGTACAAATAAGGAACCCTATGGTTGCAGCGCGAGACCGACAAAAGAGCTATGCAGACAAGCGACAGAAACCCTTGGAGTTTCAAGTCAGCGACAAAGTTTTACTGAAAGTCTCACCGTGGAAAGGTGTGATTCGATTCGGCAGAAGAGGCAAGCTTAATTCGAGATACGTTGGACCATTTGAGATTATGGAAAGAATAGGTCTAGTGGCGTATCGATTAGACCTACTTGACTCACTAAGTGGAATTCATAATGTATTTCATGTCTCAAATTTGAAAAGTGTTTATTGGACGAGACAATGGTTGTACCTCTTGAGGAAGTACAAGTAGATGAAAAACTACGGTTCATTGAAGAACTAGTTGAGGTGATGGACCGAGAGGTCAAAACTCTTAAGCAAAGCAAGATACCCATAGTCAAAGTTCGTTGGAACTCAAAACGTGGACCGGAGTTCATGTGGGAACGTGAGGATCAGATGAAGCTCAAGCATCCTTATTTGTTCGAAATGACAATGCCAGCCGACGAAGGTATTGATTAAATTTCGGGACGAAATTTCTTTCAACATAGGAATGATGTGACAACCCACTCGGAACTCACTCGATTTCTTTGTGCCAATGCAGTAGACCAGTGATGTAACTCAACCATGTAATGCAATTTTCGGGACGAAAATTCTTTCAACATGGGGATAATGTGACATCCGGTAATTTTCCGTTACCAAACTCCGTTAGTTCCGTTAGGTCTTGCATACACGTGTCGTGAGCACGCACTAGTTGTCGTTGAACGTTGGTGACTTAATAACAATTATCTATGATAAATAGATAATAATTTAACTAGTAATGTGATTATTAAGTTGTGCTTATGTGCTTATGTGATTTTAAATATTATTGTGAATTTTATCTTGTAACGTGACGACATGTTATATTTATTGCATGTGTTTTGTAGCTATTGAAAATTTTGCAATATTATCATTGTTAGTTTATAATATTTGTGTTTAGTAGTTAAAACCTTTTAAAAAGTGTTAAAAGAGCAAGTTTTTATAAAATGTGATCAAGGAGGGATTAATTTGTAAAAACTACAAAACTTAAATATGGTAAAAACCCAACCCTAGCCCCCTCCCCCCCATTCGACCGTAAACCATCTCCCAACCCTCTCTGCTTTGCGATTTCGACCAAGAACAACAATCAAGCATCGGTTTTGATCGAGTGTCAAGCATTACAACACGTTAGCAAGTTCAATTCTTGGCCATTACACGATTAAAGGTTAGATTTTGACTAGTTTTTCATGATTTCTTGAGTTGGCCGAACCCTAGTTCGATTGTTGTATAAAAATTCGAATTTTGTGTTGTTGGATGATTGTATGATGCTAGTTAGATTGTATTGATGATAGTTTACGTGGATTATACAAGAAATTCTTGGTTTAGATGCGTTGTTCATACCTTACTAATAACAGTAACTTTTGTGCATAAACTTGATGAAATGATGATAGATTGATGATGTTGTGAAGTTAATGATGTTGTATGAATGTTGGATTATGATAATTATGCAAGAAATCCATGAATTGATCATGTAGTTCATACCATATTATAAGTAGAAACTTTTGGATATGAGATTTGTGAAATATGGTGATTTGATGAATGTGATCATGTCTAGATGATAGCATGGACTTGATTAGGCATGATGTTGATGAAATCATGAATGAATTGGGTGCTAGATTGATTTTGGGATATTACTTTCCCAAAAGGGAAACTTTAATTTTGAAGATCATTGGATATGGTGAGTTAGATTTGTTTAGGATTTTACGATCATGTTTGAATGTTTTTGGATGATGTTTAATGTGTTGGATTGTGATGATTGGGTCATATAATTAGTTGGTGCAACTATGGAAACATATGGGTTTTCTTGGAAAATGTGCAAGTGTACATGTTATATGATAGGATGAATTGTTATTATCGATTATTATAATGTAAATGTCTTGCTTGCATGAGTTACATGTGGTATATTGCTGATGGGTATCATACACGCGTGCGAATCTGAGGCCCCTACTTTGTAGGATTGGCAGGGTTTAGGGTGTGTAGCCGTGAGGGGCTTCACATGGCACTTTGTGAGTGACTAAACCCAATGTGCATTGTAAAGGAATATAATTTAGAGTCTGTGTTGTATGATGAATGGGATTACGTGCGTTGTATGATAACCTGATTTAGCATGAAAAAACATGATAGGCCTTACATGATACAATGTGGCTTATGAGGATAACTTGCATAGTGATTTGGAATGGTTTGTTGAATTATTAGTTGTTATGTCTAATCAAACCAGAACTTAAATTGACATATCACCAACGGGTCAAACCGGTCAACTAGGTCAAATAAGCCTTGTTTTCCAAAACCATGAGTCAATGTGTTTATTGAGCACTTAGGGTTGTTAAAGATTTTGTGTACACGTACTTATGTACTTGCGTGTTCTAAGTGACCTCTAAAGGTTGTCTTTCCGCTCACTGTTAGCTTTTACTATTGTTCGTTTGCCCACCAGGTGAGTTCATGCCCCATTTTCTTATACATCTCTTTTGGAGGAGATAGCATACTGGTTTATAAACGCTTTATTATAGTAAGTTGTGTATAGTGTAACATAGTGGGTTATACCATGGAAGTCCTCACATTTTCAGATCGTTAATATTGGTTTATAGCGGGAAATCTTGCGTAGTACTACTGGGTCTGACAAGCCCCACCTGTGTGACTTGAGGTCAAACGGGTGCAATATTGTCCTAAACTACTAACAGCGTCACGCCCTGGTATGTCGTGACGAGAGGCAAACAATGAACACAGTCAGCTTCGATCGCGAAATCACTATGGTTACTACTTGTAAATATAGACTAGCTATCTATTTCAATGCACTTCTTATGCTTTACAACTGTACTGATTTATGATTAATGCAAACTCTTGAACTCACCAACCATCGTGTTGACACTTTTAGTATGCTTTTCTCAGGTTGTTTCTAGCAGCTGTCCTTAGGAGCACGCACGTGTCAAGCATGCTTTTTTCAAACAATGTTCACTTTTAATTTATCATTTACTTACGTATTTTGGTTTGGGCGTGTGTTTTGCGCAGTTTACTTTTAGTAATTTGTGTTTGGGTTATTTACAAAACGCTTCCGCAAATATTTTAAAGTTTTAAGCTCTGATTTGTTTATATGTTGCATATAGAGTCGTTCTGAGTAACTAATGACTAAGATTCTGGTTTGTTCACTCGCCTCGCGGTAAAACCACGCACGTGAATTTTGAGGGTGTGACAGCCATCAAACCGTTGGTTTCTTGTTGGTTTCGCTTTTTTCAGTTTGGTTTTGTCGGTTTTTTCAGTAACGGTTTTGTTATTAACTATACTACTATATAATACATATTATAAGGATAAGATGATAATTTCATTCAAAGTGTAAGATAAATATACAACATTTTAAGTATATAGTACAAGTGCTTTATGCAATATTTCCATTTTTGCCTCCATTTAATAAACTTTTTCTAATTATCGTATTATTTAATACGCATTATTAATACATTATTTAATAATATGATATTATTTAATTCACTTCATAAAAATTTATTTTATTTATAATAATATAAATTGACATTTAAATGTATATTTACTAATTATATTTTTATAACTAAATAATATTTAAATTAAGTATTATTTTGTTTAAATATTTAAGTATATAACTTATATATATCTTTATATTTATAATAACTATAATACTAATATTTTTTTATGGGCATATTGTGAGTTTTATAATTTTAATATTTATCTATATCTTTTATAATAAAAGTGAAAGGGTTATAGAATTATAATTTTATATATGGATTAACACACCCATATGAAATTCATGTTTAAATTTAAAAAAATTAACCATTTTATTTCATTTATGCCCTACAATAAAGTATAACATATGATTCTTATAATACAAATGCTAAAACATATATACGTTACCAAACAAAACCGCGTTTACTTTCAATGTCATTTATTTATTGCGATTGAGCATTAATCCCTCTTTCTTTTTCCCTTACCGGTTGTTAACAACTCAATAACAATTAAGATGATAATTTTTTGTGACAATTTAAGATGGTAATTTTTTGTGACAATTTCTCCATTAACTTTCTCCGGTCCACGCAAATTACCACCGAAAACTACCTACGATAATTATAAAACTCTAACCTACATTCATAAAACAAACCCCCCCCCCCCTAAATATATTTAATAAGTCATTTCTGATCACAAATACCATCCATGCTTTCACTAATTTTGTTGGAATAATATACTTGTCTTAAATACTTTTGTAATATACGTAATTGTTTTCTTTAATTCAAATTTTCAATAATTATATTTTGATTTTTTAATTTACGTCATAACGCACCGAGTCGATACTGACTAAAATCGAACTACTAAAAAATCGCTAAACAGCCGTACCGACGTAACACGCAGACATTTCCAGTAGTGGTTTAATACACACCTATAGGTTCGGATAGAGGGAAGAAAAAAAAAGGTCGCATATGTTGAAGCGAATTAATCAAAGGATATTATAAATTATTACCATAGCAAGTGGATAAACTCTTTTCAAACTTGTAGATAAGTTTACTATGCTAAATAGTTTTACTTGTCTACCAAAATGATTGATCTTTGTAGTATAAATACCACCTCAATGTAGAGGAGAAGATGCACCTCTTGTATACACTTTCATAAGTTATACATTTCTCTTCTTCTTGCTCTTGCAATTCTCTTTAAAGTTCTTAAGGTTATAACACTAATCTTGTGTTATTATTGTGATATTATAACACGTTATCAGCACGAGAGCTCTTAAACTCTAATCAAGAAGATCAATAAAGCACAAAGTCATCCATTGATTAAGGTAAGGACTTCATTAAGTAATAATATATAATATCTTATATTGAGAAGATAACTAAGATAAATAAAATAAGCATAAAGGAGATCATATTATGGACATCTTGATAACCATGGGACTACTAACAAGCTAACTTTTATTTATGCATCTAACTTTTGATTATGCAACTAACATTTTATTTTATGTCAACTAACTTTTACTTATTCATCTAACATATTATTTATGTATCTAACTTTTACTTATGCAACTAACATTTACTTATGCATCTAACTTTTTCTTTAGTTATGCAACTAACATTTCTTTATATGTCAACTAACTTTATACAACTAACATTTTGATTATGTTTATTCGTACTAACGTCTTATTCTAACCTGTCGTTCTTATTCTCTATTGTTTTTATAAACTACATACATGTTTTTATAACATAATATTATACTTATCTATTTTATTTAAAACTGTTGTCGATATATACACACACGACGGTTATTAGCCGTTATAAACGGTTATATAGCCGTTGTACATAGCCGTTGTACATAGCCGTTACAAAACGGTTATAATTTTAAACTATAAATTGACCACTATCAACCTATTTTCAATAAACAGATTATCTCTTTTCTCAAGTTTATCCAAGGCAACTTTTCAAAGATGATACACCCGGTTTTAGTACTGGCAACCATAATGCTCATTTTAATTCTTATCCCCATTGCTGAACTACCACCTGAAGAATTTAAACTTTTCTTATTTTTATATTTGTTTATAGCTCTACCGCTTTATTGTATCGCAATGCTTATTGATATATATGGATTCTAATAATTATCTTACTATTTGCTTAATTCTTGTTTAGCAAACAAAATGTCGAACATTGCAAAAATTGAATTCCCGGCTTTTAATATCAATGGAGAAAACTATATGCCGTGGACGGCCCACGTAAAAAGACATCTTAAATCCATGGGTGTCTTAGAAACTATACAAGAGGGAAATGCTTGCTCGGAACAAGACAAAGCGAAAGCTGATGTCTTTTTACATAAGCATATTGATGAAATGTTACAATTTGAATATTCAAATTATGAAGATCCATATATTTTATGGAAAGATTTAAAAGCAGATTTGATCACCAAAGGGAAGTTCTGCTTCCCACTGCTAGAGATGAATGTAACAATCTCATGTTCCAGGATTTCAAAAAGGTAAACGAGTACACCTCTGCTTTGTTCAGGATATGCTCGACCCTCAGATTCTGTGGACAAAATGTTACTGAGGAAGATATGTTGGAGAAAACTTTCTCCACATTTCATGCATCAAATATAAACTTGCAACAACAATATAGGTTGCAAAAGTTTAAAAGATATTCTGATTTAAATTCATTCCTCCTTGTAGCAGAAAAAAATAATGAGCTTTTGATGAAAAATCATCAAGCTCGTCCCACGGGATCATTAGCAATTCCAGAAGTTAATGTTGCTACTAAAAACTCTGGAAGAAAGTGGGGAAGAGGTCGTGGTCGTGGTTCTGTTGATAAAAGTTACCCTAATGGTCGCAACCATTCTTTCAAGGGTAATTATAATTACCGAGGTAACTTTTATAGTCGTGGACGTGGTCGTGGCCGTGGATATGGCCGTGGTAGAAATCAAAGAACAATCAATTACCACGCTCCACAAAATAACAATTTTAACCAACACAAAGGGAATGAAGCTGGTAGGTCCGAAAACAATGGCACTTCCTGTTTTAGATGTGGTAGCACAAACCACTGGTCAAAGGCTTGTCGCACAGCTCCACATTTATGTGAGCTATACCAAGCCTCTCTTAAAAGGAAAGAGAAGGAAGTGAACCATGTTGATAATTTTGATAATCTCAACGTTGAGTTGAACACTGCAGACTTTGACATGGAACTCTGAAACACATGTTGCTTGACCATAATAGTTATATGCAACAATTAAGTGTTTTCATATTTATTAATTATGTATTTTTCTTCATGTAATGTTTTCTTTCAATTAAATAAAGTTCTCGTTAAAATATAACAATATCGTCGTTATTCACTTATTAATTTTTTTTATACTTTCAAGATTAAAATGAACATCATTGGAGCGCAAGATCAAACAAATGAAGCAGATATATGTATAGCGGATAGTGGAGCCACACATACTATACTTAGGTCTAAGAAATATTTTTTTGAGCTTAAACCAACAAAAGAATCATTAATACAATATCAGGACCTACAGACCTGATAGAAGGAGTGGGAAAAGCTAATTTAGCATTACCAAATGGTACAAAGCTTATAATAGAAAATGCTTTATTTTCCCCAAAATCAACAAGAAATCTGTTGAGTTTTAAAAACATATATCATAATGGATATGATACTCAGTCAAAGACTGTTGATAGTGAAAAATATTTGCATATCATAAGCAAAGATCGAATATTAGAAAAACTGCCAATGCTTCAGTCTGGTTTACATTATACACACATTAATGTGCCTCAGGCATATATGGCAGTTAAAGAAAAATTTTGTGATCCTGAAACACTTAACTTATGGCATGACAGATTAGGCCATCCAGGATCTACAATGATGAGAAGAATAATTGAAAACACTCATGGGCACCCATTGAAATATCAAAAGATCCCACAATCGAATAAAATTCCTTGTGTACATCTTGTTCTCTTGGGAAATTAATTACAAGGCCTTCGCCTGTAAAAATTGAAAAGGAATCACCTCTGTTTCTTGAAAGAATTCAAGGAGACATATGTGGGCCAATTCATCCACCATGTGGACCATTCAGATACTTTATGGTTTTGATAGACGCGTCAAGTAGATGGTCTCATGTCTGTTTGTTATCAACTCGTAATGTAGCATTTGCAAAATTTCTTGCACAAATTATCAAATTACGAGCACATTTTCCTGATTATACTATTAAAAGGTGAGACTTGATAATGCTGGTGAATTCACATCACATGCTTTTAATGATTATTGCATGTCTGTAGGAATTATTGTTGAACACCCTGTTGCTCATGTACACACACAAAATGGCTTAGCTGAGTCGTTAATCAAACGTCTACAACTAATAGCTAGACCATTAATAATGAGGACAAAACTCCCTGTGTCTATTTGGGGTCATGCAATTCTTCATGCTGGATCACTAATTCGTGTGAGACCAAGTGCAAATCTTAAATACTCTCCCTTACAACTTGTTTCTGGCAATGAGCCAAACATTTCCCACCTTAGAATTTTTGGGTGTGCTGTATACGTCCCTATTGCACCACCACAACGTATAAAAATGGGTCCTCAAAGAAGGTTGGGAATATATGTTGGATATGAATCAGCTTCCATCATAAGATATCTTGAACCTTTAACGGGTGATGTATTTACAGCACGTTTTGCTGATTGTCACTTTAACGAGTCAGTTTTCCCGGCATTAGGGGGAGAAAAGAAAAAACAAGAAAATGATGTATCATGGTATGTTCCTTCATTATTGTATCTTGATCCAGTAACTAAACAATGTGAGACAGAGGTTCAAAAGATAATACACTTGCAAGAAATTGCAAATCAATTACCTGATGCATTTACTGATACAAGCAGAGTTACTAAGTCTCATATACCAGCTGCTAATGCTCCAGCTCGAGTTGAGATTCCAAATAAGCAAATAGATAACACAATGGCTCATGAATCTCAGAGACGTTTGAAACGAGGAAGACCAATCGGTTCCAAGGATAAAAATCCTCGAAAAAGAAAAACTCATGAAAAGGAAGTTGACAATAAAGTGAATGATCTTGATGAAACGCTTAATACCAAAACCTCTCATGAGGAGGATTTGGATGAAACTAACAAAGAAATATCAATTAACTATGGTCACACACATATCTTATGGAATCAAGATGAAATGGAAGGTATTGATGAAATATTTTCTTATTCCGTAGCAAGTGACATCATGAGTGGAGATGATGATCCTGAACCAAAATCAGTTAGTGACTGTCAAAATAGACATGATTGGGATAAATGGAAAGGAGCTATGCAAGCTGAATTAGATTCACTTAACAAACGAAAGGTGTTTGGACCTATTGTTATTACTCCTATGTCCGTAAAGCCTGTAGGGTACAAATGGGTTTTTGTACGAAAACGAAATGAGAAAAATGAAGTTACAAGGTATAAAGCTAGACTTGTAGCTCAAGGTTTTTCACAAAGGCCAGGGATTGATTATGAGGAAACATACTCCCCTGTTATGGATGCAATAACCTTTAGATACTTAATCAGCTTTGCAGTCTCTAGAAATTTAGAGATGCGTCTTATGGATGTTGTCACAGCTTACTTGTATGGATCACTAGATAGTAACATCTATATGAAAATTCCTGAAGGTTTTAAATTCCCCGAATCATTAAACTCAAAGCCTAAGGAAATGTATTCCATCAAATTACAAAGATCCTTGTATGGACTCAAACAATCTGGACGGATGTGGTATAATCGTTTGAGTGATTATTTGACAAGTAAAGGATACACAAGTAACCTTATTTGTCCATGCATCTTCATTAAGAAGACAACATCAGGATATGTGATCATAGCTGTGTATGTTGATGATCTAAATATAATTGGGACGCAAAAGGAAATTAATGAAACAATTGCTCTTTTAAAGAAAGAATTTGAAATGAAAGACCTTGGAAAAACCAAATATTGTCTTGGTTTGCAGATTGAACATATGCATAATGGAATACTTGTACATCAGTCGACTTATACTGAGAAACTCTTAAAGCGTTTCAATATGGACAAAGCAAATCCTTTAAGCACACCGATGGTTGTTAGATCACTCAATGTTGATAATGATCCATTTCGTCCTTGCGAAGATAATGAAGAGGTCCTTGGTCCAGAGATACCATATCTCAGTGCAATTGGAGCTCTTATGTATCTTACTAACTGTACGAGACCTGACATTTCTTTTGCAGTTAATTTGTTAGCAAGATTTAGTTCAGCCCCTACTAAAAGACACTGGAATGGGATTAAACATATTTTTCGATATCTTCGAGGTACTATTGATTTAGGCTTGTTTTATCCTAATAATTCAAAAGAAGGGTTGGTTGGTTATGCAGATGCAGGTTATTTATCTGATCCTCATAAAGCAAAATCTCAAACGGGATACATATTTAAGAATGGAGGAACTGCGATTTCATGGCGCTCTCAGAAACAAACACTCGTTGCGACATCCTCAAATTATGCTGAAGTCATTGCACTACATGAAGCTTCAAGAGAATGTGTATGGTTAAGATCTATGACACAACTTATATTAACTTCTTGTGGATTGGAGAAAGATAGAAATGCAACACCAATCTATGAAGATAATGCAGCTTGTGTCTCACAAATGAAAGAAGGGTATATCAAAAGTGACAGAACAAAACATATACCACCAAGATTCTTTTCATACACTCAAGACCTTATTAAAGATAAACAAGTTGAAATGAGATACGTTCAATCTAGCAATAATTCAGCTGATCTTTTCACAAAGGCACTTCCAAAAACAACTTTCAGAAAACATGTTTATGATATTGGCATGCGGCACGTACACACAATGTGATGATCTACAGAAGACAATTTGAGGGGGAGTTATAAGCTGCACTCTTTTTTCCTTAGCTAAGGTTTTTTCCCACTGGGTTTTTCTTTAGCAAGGTTTTTAATGAGGCAGTACTTAAACTCTTGAAGTTTGAAAAGTGTCATCCAAGGGGGAGTATTATGAATTATTACCATAGCAAGTGGATGAACTCTTTGTCAAACTTGTAGATAAGTTTACTATGCTAAAGAGTTTTACTTGTCTACCAAAATGATTGATCTTTGTAGTATAAATACCACCTCAATGTAGAGGAGAAGATGCACCTTTGTATACACTTTCATAAGTTATACATTTCTCTTCTTCTTGCTCTTGCAATTCTCTTTAAAGTTCTTAAGGTTATAACACTAATCTTGTGTTAATTATTGTGATATTATAACAAAGGAAACATATATCACCATTATTACTCTAACTATAAACGCCAAACAACACGTACGTACTTAATGCATGATGTACAGCTTAAATGCCTCACATGGTAAATTTCTGAGTTTGATTTTAGCCCATGGATTTTAAAGTTCAATTATTATTTTACAAATATAATTAATATTTATCTTATTTTAGTTTTTCCTTATAACTTTAAAGATATAATGTATACTAAAAATTCTAAATACATACTTACAACGTGCTTTTTTTATTTTACGCTTAGGCGCAAATTTCGTTCTACACCGGCTTAGGTTAAATATTATATTAATTTTTTAAGAAAAACTTAACCTACTAAAAAATTATGAATGCACTATTGTGACGTGATTATCTCTATGTACGTTTCAATATATATTAAATTTAAAAACCACGCAATTCGCGGCCAAACCCCGTGGTGTGAGTATACTGTCTTTAAAATTTTTACAAAATATCATAATAGTTTACTATAGTGCGAATAATACCGATACGATTTGTTTATTTTTACCTATATTTTGATATATTAGTTACTCTTTAAATCAACCATTATTATTTAGATTATTTATCTTTTTATCTATTTTATCTTTTGTTCCAAAAGAAATTTGATTTAACACATTCATTTACACTTAAAGGTAAATGTTGGTTGGCTTTCTTACTGGCCTTAGGACCCCTAAAGATTCATTTTTACACTTTTCCCCATCTAACACTTTTTAAATTTTTTTTATAGAATGTCATTTTGACCTTCTCGAGTTTCTAAGGTTTCGGGTTTATTCATATATGATTTAAATTCGAGTCCATCTATGTTTGAATGTAATAAATAATGATTCGGGTCAAATATAAAATTTATATGTGCTTAACTTTAAATACGCTTTAAGACTGCCTATATTTCGACATATGTCTACGTATTAACGTAATTTGGTTAAGAGATTAGTTGGGTTAAGCATAAAACATTTTCGTGCTTAATATTATGTACGTTTTGAGTTGCTATACGTTTCGATGTTCATCTACGTTTTGACGTAAATTTTGTTCAAAAATGAGTCCGGTCAAATATAATGTTTTTTAAGTTTGTTTATGTTTCGACGTAAATTTTGTTTGGAAATATGTCGAGTCAAATATAATATGTTTTATTTGGTGGTATAAAATTCAAGTTACTCTGCGTTTCGATATAAATTTAGTTCAGAATGAGTTGAGACCATTGTAATCTATACTTTATCACCTTGCATTCGGCGTCACTGAACGTGCCTTTTATGTATGGTTTGAGTCCGTCTACGTTTCGACATAAATTTGTTTTGAAAAATAGTCGAGTCAAATACAATACGTTTTTATTCAACGCTATATATTCGAGTTACTCTACGTTTCAACTTAAATTTACTTCATAAACAGATTTGGTCAATCATAGTCTTTGTTTTATCAAATCGCATACGATTTCGCTGCAATACTCGGCGGGCAATAAACTAGTTTATTTATGATGAAAACCATTATATTTATTTTTTTATATAAACTATATTATTATTATTCATTTTATTACAAGTTACTATGAATGTGCATTGTCTTTTTTATTTTTGGATTTTTTTCCTTTACTTTTTTTTGACCTTTTTTGAATTTACATTCCTACATGCTAAGTCTTTACGGCAAATATAACTTTACGTGTTCCCTGTTGTTATATAAGTTGTCATATAAGTCCAATAAATGTTTCATGTTCTAAAGGTGACCATAGATTGTTTCGAATTAAGTGAAATGCTCATAAAGCAAAAGCACACGTACAACAACACCGCAACATCACGCGGGTATGTTTACTAGTTTTCATTAAAGATGCAAAAGTGAAGTTTAGCTATATTTCTTGATTGAGTAAGAATACATAAAAGAGGTGTTATCGTTACGAAAAAAACTAGTTTGTCCCAATGACTTGCCGTCACTAGGGCTTTTTAACCTATGGTAACTGACATTTCGTCAATATAAGTTATGTGGCTATAGAGTTATGGTAAGAGGTCTAGTATGTCGTTGAGATATGTGTTGTTCGTATGTGAACCTTAAATTGTTGCAACCACATGTCGTCGCTATAGTGTGAGCATACACACATATATAATATAGGAGTGTTATCATTTGTTAACTCTATGTTATTACGATAACTTCCATTAATCCGTCAAAATCAATCAAACTCATTATATTTTTTGATAGAATAAAGTTATTACACATATATGACACTATGTGAAGTTAAGACTGGTGTAACTTACATCTTTCTTGACTTTTTCACACTTGTGCATTTACATACATATATATAAAAAAACGTAATGTTGGGTATGTGTAATAATGTTATTCGAATAAAAATTAATAACTTTTATTGATCTTGACGGGTTATGACAATAATAGGAAGTTAACAAAGGATATCTCATTTGTTTATGTTTTTTCCTTGAAACCTGTCATTCGTTGTAAAAGCGTAGATAATGTTGTCTCATTTCCTCATGAGATTCACCACTGGCCTCCAAGCCTTTCCTGTGTTTCCTCTATACCTTACATGCAGAATAACTTTATTCCGTAGTCGTTTCTCCTTTTTATCAGTGATCGCCAATAGCTCTTCGACATAAATTAGTTTGTCATCAAATTGCACATCTTCAAGTAGAATATAAGCATCTACTTCTGTTAAGGATTTTCTCTAATATTATACATAAAAGGTGGAATGGATTCCACTCAGCTTGTCTTGTAGGTTCAAATGGTAGGATGGTTCCTTAACACGAGAAATAATTATTCTAAACGGCCTAATAAACCTTGGGCTTGACTTTCCTTGTTTTCGAAATTAAATGATTCCTTTCCATGATGACACATTTAGCATCACTTTATCGTCGACCTTAGATTCTATCGACCTTCTCCGTTTATTTGCACATGACTTTTGTTAGTCTTTAGCTTTTTTAATATAAGCTTTAATCATTTGTAGCTTCTCATTTGTCTCCTCAATAACTTCTATGCTTCCCAATCCCTATTGTCCAATTTGTCCCCAGCAAACGCAAGTTCTACATCTTCTTTCGTAAAGCATCTTATGTGATGACAATCTAACACTGGCATGGTAGAAGTTATTATATGAGCATTTTGCTAACGGTAAAGGATAGAATCATCTTCTTCCTTTTGAGACTTATATATTCAAGCACACATTCAACAACCCATGAGAAACATGATGATGTTCATATGAATGTTTTGGTTGGAATGGGTTTAGAATGATGATGATTAAATATTTTTAAAGATGATCCTCGTAGGATCTTTTCAATCTCTCAACAGAATCAACACTCAATCATCATGGTGCAGACACCCATGATGAATGATATGATCTCTAGTGTGTGATTGGGTGATTGTATATTTGAATGATATGTGCAGGACCGGTTAAGAGATGGTCAATACAATTAGTCTTATAATGAGGAGAGTGTTAGAACACTTAACAGATCAAATGGGAAACCGGGTTTATGTAAATGATACTAAGAAACACAATTATATGAGACAGAACTAAGAACAAGAACATACTAATATGGTTTTCAAGAATGCTGTATATTGCTCTCAAGTTCTTTTACAAGTGTTACAAAGCATAAAAAGAAATACAAGGACCTGAGATACTTTATACAACATCCTACAGCCGGCCATACTTTGAAGGCCAGCTGGAAACATTAATCTAGACAACAAGATCAATATAAAGTCTAAAGGCAGATTGTCTTTTCACTAGTGACTATGACATACCATAGGTCACATCCTAATATATTATAAAAGGATAAAATGTACAAAGTAGGAAGTTACAGACTCAAGACCATAATCTACAGTTTACTAAAGTATGGACCTTTTCACCAAATTGTATAAGTTGGTGAGTCATCAGAGTTGCAGCGGAAAGTAAGTCAGCTTTATGGAAAAGTAGATCAGAGAAAGCATGTCTTCTCTGTCTTCGAAAGAAATCAGTCTTTATTTCATTGGCTTTGAAAGACTTTGTCTTTGAAGCTTCGGAAGACTTCATCTTTGGCTTCGGAAGATTTGGTCTTTGGCTTCGGAAGATTTTACTCTTAGAATAATTTATGTGGAGAGTGTAAAACTTCCAAAGTAACTTCTACCTTATACATCAGTGCATGCATGCAGGAAGCTAGTTGGTTGTTTTGGCTTATTTGGTTGCATCAGCCTTCTAATATAACCTTACAAACTCCCCCAAGCTGATGCTACCAAAACATAGATGTTATTCACGTGTTGATAGTCCTTATTAGGATCAAGACCATACCTTTCTTCATCATCTGGTCAGGATCCCTCAGACTCTCATAATATATTCTCATGTCATGGAGATCATGTAGAGGAAGATCAAGCATGTCTTGCCAGAAATAGACATCTTGACCTCTTTGATCTCTGATGACATACCACCTGTCTAGATTAGTAGCAAAAGTCCAAGATAAGATGGGTCTTCCAGTTGCAAGAGACTCTACTTGAGTTGGAGTTGGTTGAGCAGCCTCTTCTTGCACTACCTCAAGATGCTCTAACTCATCCAGAGGTGTAGAGGTGGATGCCTTGGTCTTCTTCTTGTGAACACTCTTCATGGCCATCCTTTTTCTTCTCTTTAAAGTCTTTAAATGAGAGGACTGGTCTTCAGTACCAGGCTGTTCTACTGTGTCTCTCACAGTTAGGTTCTCTTCTCACACAGGTTCAGAAGGAGAGTGAAGAGGACCATGCTGTGGATCAGAAGATGAAGTTGGCTGAGATGCAGCTCTAGGTCCAAGTTGTGTTGTCTCAGGGGGTTCAACCTTTACCTCAACTTTAGGTTGAGCTGGACTTGGTAGAGAATGCAAGTCAACAAGCTTTCCCTTCTTAATCTTCTACTTGATCACCCTGATGTGCTCATCCATAGTGGATAGAGACATTGGACCAAGCCTCCTTCCGGAGAATCGATATAGCTTCAAGAAGCTCATCATCCTTTGTCTGTCAGCAGACTTCTTTTGGCTCTTTTGGATGATGGCTCTTGACTTTACAGCTTCTTCCTTTAGTTTTATCTTAGCAGTCTTTTGTTCCTTGATGACTTGTTGCTCCAGTTGCTTGAGATACTTAAATTTAACATACTCATATGATAAGGGAAGAAGTGTAGATGCCTGATAAGTCCTGTGGCACTTAGGTAGTTGTTCATGTTTAGTCTATCAGCTTCCTTGACTACCTGAGGTTGTGTAGTTGCCATAGCCTCTGTCTCAGGACTGTTTTGAACTGGGGAGAGGGTAGGAGTATGCTTGTAGAGCCTTTTCTAACTCCTTTCTTCCTTGTTCTTGAGGAGTAATATTGTATCCTCTGCCTCCTTCCTCTCTTTGGACAATTCCTTGTCAGCCAGTTCATTCAAATCATCAAAGGGGAGAGAGAGTAGTCCATCCACATTGTAGTTTCTAGTCCCAAGTAGTTTATCCTAGCTACCCTCAACTCATCATCCTGAGTATTTGGCCTGGGGGCAGCCCTGATGGTAGCTTCCATAAAGCCTGGAGTCCCTCTTGAACTTTCTCCCTTTAGCTTCCTATTCCTCTCTCTTTCCTCCTCCTTAGTCTCCTCAGAAGTCAGTTTCCTTTTCCTTTGGTCACTCACAAATGTTGGTGACTCAGGGTGAAGAGAGATTTGGCCTTCATTGCTTGATTCAGCAGTCAAGCTCTGGCCAGAGAGAGGTTTTGAAGCACCTTCACCAGCTGGTACCTCACTGAGGGTAATGAGTGCTGTAGAAGTTCCTGTCTTAAGGTTCACAGGTTCAATTTCTGGGCCTTCAGTTAAAGCTTCCCCTTTAAAGCTAATCTTAGGGTCCACCTCAACATCCATTTAACCAAAAATCTCACCTGCTAGCCTCTATCTATATATACTTGACCTCAGCTTGGATTCTTTAAACACCCTTTCTTGAATCCTATCTGCTAATCTTATAGCTTGTTTGTTTTGACTTGGGTTGACAAGTGGAAGATCAATCAGATGGATGCTCTCATAGAATCTCAAGTTGAAAAAGTTGAAAATTTCCTGTTGATCTTGAGATCTAGAGATGATTAGAGCTCTTCTATCAGTGAGTGAGGAGATGGGGTAGGCATAACTCATGGAATACCCTCCTCAATCAAACTTTGTATGAGTGAGTCCACATCCATGTAGACTTGAGGAGGTTGCTGAGTATGGACCATTGCAAGTGAGGGTGGTGAATCCTCAAAGTCCATACTCTGTGAAGAAATCCCAGGTTCTATGATTGTTTGGACTTTCTCCCCTTTTTTGGTAGCATCACCTTCTTGCATAGCTGAGCTTGGGGTTGGTTCTGTCATATCCATAGGTTCTTGTGGACCTGGTTGAGTTCTTCTAAGTGGTCTCTCAGCTAACTTGCCCTTGAGATCGATGATCTCAAGTTGCTGGTCATTGACCCTTCTTTGTAAGACAGTCACCTGAGATTCCAGGTGACTTATTTTGAGACCAAATAGGTGCATGTTTTTATCAGTTTTTTGCACCTTTAGTTTCAGACTCCCCTTATCTTCATCAAAAGAATCATGGGGGGATGAGAGAAGAGGACCAAGGTCTTTTTCCTCATCCCCAGCACTTTGTTCTTGGCTTCTGGATTTCCCTTGCACCATGACAGCTTCAAGTGAAGTGTTAATGGGCTGGGTTGCCATGGTTGAGGTCTTAATGATGTAGTCACTTGCTGAAGTGAGAGCATCTTCCATATAGACCATATAGACCTCAGTAGTAACTCATGGGAGAAGAGTCTCACCTCATGTCATGATACTCACTGAAGCTGTCTTCAAGGTTGTTCACTAGAGTGTTGAGACTCAGAGTGAAGGCTTAAGGCTTGGGGGTTGTGAGCTCATCAGTCTGAACATGAGGAACCTTAGCACTAATCATTGGTGAGATAGGAGTCGTTTGTTCCTCCGGAGAAGTAGGAGCTCTGGTGTCCACTTCTTCCTGTATGGGTGATGATATAGGGGCCAACACAAACTAAGTAGCATATGCAAAGGTTTGTTTGGATTTTCTTTGGTAGGTGATGGTTATTTTTGGCTGTATTGGTGGTTAAGAAGTAGAAGGTGTGGGTTCAACACTAGCTGGTGCTGCTAGGCTGTCACCTTTAGCAATGAGCTCTAACATTTTTGGGACAAGGGCTGTTTCTACCCCAACAATTGGCTTCCTCATAGTCTTGAAGATGCCAGGCTTTATCTATCCTATTTGGAAACCCAAGCCTCATTGGTCTTGGGCTTATCAAAGTGATTTGAGGACAATATAATAGTAAGTGATCCTATGTTCAAGCTTTTAGGATCATTAGCTGTTGTTGATGAAGAAATTTTAGTAACTTGTCTTCCTTTAACTTCCACACCATCTTTGAAAGATTAGACTTGATCTTCAACACCTCGGAAGTTTTAACAACTTCTGAAGTTTTGTAGACTGGACCTTCGGAAGATCTTGCTTTCATTGCAGCAGGCTTTAGTACTTCGGAAGCATTCCTTTCTTCTGAGACCAATTTTTCTTCCGAAGGCAAGTTTTCACTTGTCTTCTTTTTCACCTTGGCGCTTCCGAAGGGAAAAGATTTTCCTTCCGAAGCTAGTTTTTCTTTCTTCTTCTCAGAAGTTTTGTCTTTGATCATATGAATATTACTTTTAGGATTGTAGATGCAATCCTTAGCAAGATAAGAAGTACTACCACACATGATGCAATCCATTTGCTTCCTTCTGAGGTTTTCTTTTGAGAGAAAAACTAAACTTGATCACTTTCCACCTCCATCTTCATCTTCACAGATGATGCAATAAGCTTCTTAGGGTGAGGCTTGCTCTTGGAACTAGATGGTTCAGACTGTGTAGCAGTGGTACACAGCTGATCAGCCTTCTTCTCTTTGCTGGAATGATTTGGACATGAACTAGAACTCCTGGTATTATAGTTCATAGTTGAGTCTTCAGCCTTCACCACTTCAAATCCTACAGAGATAAACACTTGTTTATGCTTAGAGTTGAAAGTGGCCTTATTTCTTGAGCCTTCTTTGATTTTATCTTTGCTATCCTGATCAAGTTATTCCTCTTAGACTTGGTCATCCTAGATTCTTTTCTCTCCTCAAGAGAATAGTGACCCTTCTTAGGATGATCTTCTTCATTCTTTTCAGAATCATCCTTCATTATCTCCTCTTCATCCTCTTCATCTATGGGGTCTATGAGGGGAAGATCAGCTTTTTACAAGTTTCACACCTTGGAGATCTTACAGATAATAGAGTATGTGGAGGAGCTATCGCAGTAGATCCCAGTCCCTACTTATTTTGATGACAAACTTTTTCATGCGAGGATGAGGGTATCATGTTCTTGAAGGACTCTTCTTCAAGAACACATTTTTTTTGTCCTGGCTTTGATGATCACAAGCTTAGCCTGGCACTCAGTTAACTTAGTGATGAGATCTTTTATCTGAGTCCTGTAGTTGGTATGTTCATGCTTAAGAGTTGAAATGGTTTTCTCTAAATCTTCCAACCTAATTGCT
This sequence comes from Flaveria sonorensis, assembly GCA_025506505.1. Taxonomy (NCBI): domain Eukaryota; kingdom Viridiplantae; phylum Streptophyta; class Magnoliopsida; order Asterales; family Asteraceae; genus Flaveria; species Flaveria sonorensis. Next base: position 28,873,639 of record CM046436.1, on the reverse strand, counting down.
TTCGAAAGAAAATTGTCCTTCAAATACATGTAAGTACTTATAAGCATATTTAAGCTTCGAAAGATATCTCAGAATTTCTTTCAAAGGTAAGTTTCTTATAAGTAGTTATTTGACATGAAGACATAATGTTCATCCGAAGACAACTTGAAGTCTTCTACAGGACTGTTTAAGGGATGGTCAATACAATCAGTCTCATAATGAGGAGAGTGTTAGAACACGTAACAGATCAAATGGGGAACCGGGTTTATGTAAATTATACTAAGAAACACAAGTAAATGAGACAGAACTAAGAACAAGAACAAACTAATATGGTTTTCAAGAATGCTGTATATTGCTCTCAAGTTATTTCATCAGTGTTACAAAGCATAAAAAGAAATACAAGGACCTGAGATATTTTATAGTACATCCTACAGCCAGCCATACTTTGAAGGCTAGCTGGAAACATTAATCTAGACAACAAGATCAATGTAAAGTCTAAAGGCAGATTGCCTTTTCACTAGTGACTATGACATACCATAGCTCGCATCCTAAAATATTATAAAAGGATAAAAGGTACAAAGTAGGAAGTTACAGACTTAAGACCATAATCTACAGTTTACTAAAGCATGGACCTTTTCACCAAACTGTATAAGTTCATGAGTTATCAGAGTTGTAGCGAAAAGTAAGTCAGCTTTATGGAAAAGTAGATAAGAGAAACCATGTCTTCTCTGTCTTTGGAACAAATTAGTCTTCACTTCATTGGCTTTGGAAGACTTTGTCTTTGAAGCTTCGAAAGACTTCATCTTTGGCTTTGGAAGATTTGGACTTTGGCTTCGGAAGATTTTAAACTTAGAATAATTTATGTGGAGAGTGTAAAACTTCCGAAGTAACTTCTACCTTGTACATCAGTGCATGCATGCAGGAAGCTCCTTGGTTGTTTTGGCTTCTTTGGTTGCATCAGCCTACTAATATAACCTTACAAACTCCCCCTAGGTTGATCCTACCAAAACAGAGATGTTATTCACATGTTGACACTCCTTATTAGGATCAAGACCGTACCTTTCTTCATCATCTGGTCAGGATCCCTCAGACTCTCATAATATCTTCTCATGTCATGGAGATCATGTAGAGGAAGATCAAGCATGTCTTGCAAAAAATAGACATCTTGACCTCTTTGATCTCTAATGACATACCACCTGTCTGGATTAGTAGCAAAAGTATAGGACAAGATGGGTCTTCCAGTTGCAAGAGACTCTACTTGAGTTGGAGTTGGTTGAGCAGCCTCTTCTTGCACTACCTTAGGATGCTCTGACTCATCCTGAGGTGTAGAGGTGGATATCTTGGTCTTTTTCTTGGAAACACACTTCATGGCCATCCTTTTCCTCCTCTTTGAAGTCTTTAATTGAGAGGACTGGTCATCAGCACCAGGTTGTTCTACTGTGTCTCTCTTAGTTGGGTTCTCTTCTCACACAAGTTGAGAAGGAGAGTGAAGAGGACCCTGCTATGGATCAGAAGATGAAGTTGGCTGAGATACAGCTCTAGGTTCAAGTTGTGTTGTCTCAGGGGGTTCAACCTTTACCTTAACTTCAGGTTGAGCTGGACTTGGTGTAGAATGCAAGTCAACAAGCTCTTCCTTCTTAATCTTCTACTTGATCACCCTAATGTGCTCATACATAGTGGATAGAGACATTGGACCAAGCCCCCTTCTGAAGAATCCATACAGCTTCAAGAAGCTCATCATCCTTTGTCTGTCAGCAGACTTCTTTTGGCTCTTTTGGATGATGGCTCTTGACTTTGCAGCTTCTTCCCTTAGTTTTCTCTTAGCAGCCTTTTGTTCGTTGATGGCTTGTTGCTCCAGCTGCTTGAGATACTCAAACTCAACATATTCATATGATAAGGGAACAAGTGTAGATGCCTGATAAAGACTTGTGGCACTCAGGTAGCTAATCATGCTTTGTCTATCAGCTTCCTTGTCTACCTGAGGTTATTCAGTTGCCACACCACTTTCGCAGGACTTTCCTGAACTGGGGTGTGACATCCGGTAATTTTCCGTTACCAAACTCCGTTAGTTTTGTTAGGTCTTGCATACACGTGTCGTGAGCACACACTAGTTGTTGTTGAACGTTGGTGACTTAATAATAATTAACAATGATTATCTGATAATAACCTGATTAATAATGTGGATTATTAATTTGTGGTTATGTGCTTCACGAATTTTAAGTATTATTTGTGAATGTTACCTTGTAACGTGCCAACGTGTTATATTTATTTCATGTGTTGTGTGATTAGTGGAAAATATATATATGATTAATATTGTTGGTTAAAAAAATACTTGTTGTTGTGTAGTTAAAAGTGTTGAAAATTGCTAAAAGATTAACTTTTACAAAAGGTGATTAAGGAGGGTTTATTTTGCAATTACCATAAAACTAAATATTAACTAAATTAAACCCTAAATCCCCTCCCCACCCCTCGTTTGCGGTTGAGAACCCCACACATACACACATTGCGATTTTTGATCAAGAACAAGCATCAAGCATCGATTTTGATTAATTCCAAGTGATTCTAACGTGTAGCAAACATCAATTCTTGGTCATTACACGATTAAAGGTTAGATTTTGACTAGTTTTTCATGATTTCTTGAGTTGGCCGAACCCTAGTTCGATTGTTGTATAAAAAATTTGAATTTTGTGTTGTTGGATGATTGTATGATGTTAGTTAGATTGTATTGATGATAGTTTACATGGATTATACAAGAAATTCGTGGTTTTGATGTGTTGTTCATACCTTACTAATAATAGTAACTTTTGTGCATGAACTTGATGAGTTGTTGATGGATTGATGATATTATGATGTTAATAATGTTGTATGAATGTTGGATTATGATAATTATGCAAGAAATCCATGAATTGATTATGTAGTTCATACCTTTCTATAAGTAGAAACTTTTGAATATGAGATTTGTGAATTATGGTGATTTGATGAATGTGATCATGTCTAGATGATAGCATGGACTTGATTAGGCATGATGTTGATGAATTCATGAATGAATTGGGTGCTAGATTGATTTTGGGATATTACTTTCCCAAAAGGGAAACTTTATTTAGTGAGATCATTGGATATTGTTAATTGAGCTTGTCTATAATGTTAGGATCATGTTAGAATGTTTGTTGATGATATCTAAGGTGGTAGATTATGTTTTTTGGGTTGTATGAATACTTGATGCACAACCTTGGAAATTTTGACTCTCATGGAATATACATGATAATGGATGATGTATGATAAGCTTTATAGCACTTAAGGGTTTGTAATATGGCATACGTGAATAACTTGTGTGATAACTATGTATGATGGATTATTGGTTGTTATGTTTGATCAAACAAGAATTTAACTTGACATGTCACCAACGGGTCAAACGGGTCAACTTGGTTAAATGAGTCTTGTTTTCCACCTTGAGTCAATGTGTTTATTGAGCACTTAGGGTTGCTAAAGATTCTGTGTACACGTACTTATGTACTTGCATGTTCTAGGTAACCTCTGAAGGTTGTCTTTCCGCTCACTGTTAACTTTTACTATCGTTCGTTTGTGCACCAAGTGAGTTCAATGCCCCGCTTTTACTTACTTCTCTTTTTGGGGGAGAAAGCATACTTGTTTTTAAAATGCTTTACTGATATAACTTGTGTTTGGTAAGACATAGTGGGTTATACCATAGAAAGTCCTCACACTTTCGGATCGTTAATTAAGGAATCTAGCGGGAAATCTTGGGTAGTACTACTGGGTCTGACAAGCCCCACCCATGTGACCGAAGTCAACGGGTGCAATATTGTCCTAAACTACTAACAGCGTCATGACCTGATATGTCGTGGCGGGAGGCAAATAGACAAACATAGTCAGCTTCGATCGCGAAATCTCTATTGTTCTTTACTAATGAAATTAGATTAGCTATCTATTTCAATGCACTTGTTTATATATATCTTTACTAACGCTACTGCTTATGATTGATTACAAACTCTTGAACTCACCAACCATCGTGTTGACACTTTTAGTATGCTTTTCTCAGGTCGTTTCTAGCAGCTGCCCATAGGAGCACGCACGTGTCAAGCATGCTTTGTTCAAACATTGTTTACTTTTAGTTTAGCATTTACTTACGTATTTTGGTTTGGGCGTGTGTTTTGTGCAGTTTACCTTTAGTACCTTGTGTTTGGGTTATTTACAAAACACTTCAGCAAATATTTTAAAGTATTAAACTCTGATTTGTTTAAATGTTGCATATAGAGTCGTTCTGAGTAACTAATGACTGAGATCCTGGTTTGTACACTCACCTCGCGGTAAAACCCCGCACATGGATTTTGAGGGTGTGACATGGGGAGAGGATAGGAGCATGCTTGTAGAGCCTTTTCTATTTCCTTTCTTGATTTTTAGGAGCAGTTCTGCATCCTCTGCCTCCTTCCCCTCCTTTAACAGCTCTGTGTCTGCCAGTTCATTTGGTTGCTCTAAGGGAAGAGAGATGATTTCATCTATGTTGTAGTTCCTGGTCTCCAGGTAGTTTAATTTGGCTGCCCTTAACTCATCATCCTGAGTCTTTGGCCTGGGGGCAGTGCTGATAGCAGCTTCCATGAACCCTGGAGACCTTCTTGAACTTTCTCCCCTTAGCTTCCTCTTCCTCTCTCTCTCCTCCACCTTGATCTCCTTAGAGGTCATCTTCCTCTTCCCTTTATCACGAACAGGCCTTGGTGACTTAGGGTGGAAAGAGCTTTGGCCTTCATTGCTTGGTTCAGCAGTCAAGCTCTGGCCAGAGAGAGGTTGTAAAGTACCTTCACCAGCTGGTACCTCACTGAGGGTAATAGGTGCTGAAGAAGTTCCTGTCTCAAGGTTCACAGGTTCAACTTCTGGGCCTTTAGTCAAGGCTTCCCTTTCGAGCTAATCTTAGGGTCTACCTTAGCATCCAGTAGACAAAAAATCTCACTTGCTAGCCTCCGTCTATATAGTCTTGATCTTAGCTTGAATTCTTCTAGTACCTTTTCTTGAATCCTATCTGTTAATCTTACAGCTTGTCTGTTTTGACTTGGATTGACAAGTGGAAGATCAATCAGATGGATGCTCTCATAAAAGCTCAGGTTGAAAAAGTTGAAAATTTCCTATTGACCCTGAGATCTAGAGACGACAAGAGCTCTTTTATCAGTGTCATACCTCCATCCCATGATTGGATTCTTAGAGTGATGAGATAGGGTGAGCATAGCTCTGGGAATACCCTCCTTAAATAAACTTTGTATGAGTGAGTCCACATCCATGTAGACTTGGGCAAATGAGTCCACATTCATCTAGACTTGAGGTGGTTGCTGAGTATGGACCATTGTAAGTGAGGGTGGTGAATCCTCAAAGTCCATACTCTATGAAGAACTCCCAGGTTCTGTGATTGTTTGGACTTTCTCCCCCTTTTTGGTAGCATCACCTTCTTGCATAAGTGAGCCTGGGGTTGGGTCTGTCACATCCACAGGTTCTTATGGACCTGGATGAGTTCTCCTGAGTGGTCTCTCAGCTAACTTACCCTTGAGATCGGTGATCACAAGTTGCTGGTCATTGACCCTTCTTGATAAGACAGTAACTTGAGATTCCAGGTGACTTATCTTTGAGATTAAATAGGTGCATTTTTTGTTAGTTTTTGGACCTTTAGTTTCACACTCCCCTCATCTTCATCAGAAGAATTACGGGGGGATGAGAGAATAGGACCAAGGTCTTCTTCCTCATCACCAGCAATTTGTTCTTGGCCGCTGGATTTCCCCTACATCATGACAACTTCAAGTAAAGTGTTAAGAGGCTAGGTTGCCATGGTTGAGGTCTAAATGATGTAATCACTGGCTGAAGTGAGAGCCTCTTCCATATGGACCTCCTTAATAGGTTTAGGGAGATCCACCTCAGTAGTAGGTGGATGATGTGCGCTAGACATGGGAGAAACAGGAGTACTCATCTCTCCTTGATCAGGGTTAGAGAAGAGAGATTCATGATACTCACTGAAGCCCATGTCTTCATCATCATAGAATTCAACATTTGGGATTGGTTGGTTTAGATCAAGAGGCTAGGGATGGTAACTGTCCCCTGAAGGTTGTTTATTAGTTTTTTGAGACTCCGATTGAAGGCTTAAGGCTTGGGGGGTTGTGAGCTCATCAGGCTGAGCATGAGGAACCTCAGCACTGATCATTGGTGAGATAGGAGTGGTTTGCTCCTTAGGAGAAGTGGGATCTCTAGTGTCCACTTCCTCTTGTATGATATAGGGACCTGCATAAACTGAGTAGCATGTGTAGGGGTTCGTTTGGATTTGCTTTTGTAGGTGATGGTTATTTTTGGTTGTATTGGTGGTTGAGAAGTAGAAGGTATGGGTTCAACACTAGTTGGTGCTGCTAGGTTGTCACCTTCAGCAATGAGCTTTAATATTTTTGGGACAAGGGCTTTTTCTACCCTTGAGCAGCCACAGTTAGCTTCCTTATAGTCTTGAAGATGTCGGGCTTCATCTGTCCCAATTTTAGAACGTTACCTGTTCCCCTCAACTGTGAGCCCAGTTCACAGTTGAGAATGTGCTGGACATATCTAGGGAACATGTAATATTCTAAGAAGTCCAAGTTTGCAAGTAAATTAATGTACACAAAATGTGAATACCTGAACTTGACCCCCTGAACCATCCCATGGACTATGTAGAAAAGGTCCTCTAGAACTTGGTCCCATCCTCCATGCTTGTTAGATAGACTGTGAATGATGAGATGGAGGAGTTATTTCCATTGAGAGGAAACCTGCCCTTTTCTGAAGGTCTTGACAAAGAAATCCGCTTCATAGCCCATCTGACCAAAGGTATGGTTAACAACAGATTTGGGAAAAGACTAATCACCTTCGACATCATCCAGCCTTAGATATGAGTTTATGGATGCTGGAGTGATGAAGATTGTCTTCCCCTGCACTGTGGCAGACAGTACCTTCTCCCCATCTATGGCGACCTCTTGGCAGGTCCTCCAAAATTCCAACAACTAATCCTCATAGAGTGGAGGATCGATGGTGAGGAAGGTGAAGTAGTTTGACAAAGAAAGAAAACAACAAACCTCTGAGAAACTAGGATCTTTCTCAGAGTTCAATAGAGCAACTTGATTATTTTTCCTGTGAAGTTGCATGGAGAAATCGGGTTGGTTTCTACAATGAAGGTCTGCCATTTTAAGGTAGCTTTATTGTGAAGGAAGATAAGAACAAGGGCGGTTTGTGGGTGAATTTAGGTTAGAAGATTTGCAGATGATGAAGATAGTGAAAAGAGGGGAAACCGTTAAGAGAATATATATAAAATGGATTTGAGACAAAGTTAAAGCAAAAGAATAAACTTTGAAATCCGTATGTCAGTCCCACCTCTGAAAAAGTGCCCAAAAAGGTAGTTTTCATAGAAGTTGAAAATCTTCCGAAGGTAATTTTGTCTTCGAAAGTTTTAAGAAAAAGCTTCTAAAGCCAATTTTGGCTTCGGAAGATATTCCTAAGGTTTGTGAAAATTTTGCTTTGGAAGGAAAATTCTCCAAGTATTTTCCAATACTTAATTGCTTTCAGAAGAAAATTGTCCTTCAGAGACATGTTTGGTTTCGGAAGAGATTAAGACTTGAGAGTTTTATTTTAAAGAGAATAAATCTTCCAAGACTTAATTGCTTTCAGAAGAAAATTGTCATTCAAATACATATAAGTACTTAGAAGCATATTTAAGCTTTGAAGATATCTCAGAATTTCTTCTGAAGGTAAATTTCTTATAAGTAGTTATTTGACTTGAAGACTTAATGTTCTTCCGAAGACAACTTGAAATCTTCCGAAAGAAAAATATGTTTTGAAATTTTTTTCAAAATCTAAGGAATATCTTTTTAAAGATTTTTCTTTCAAAATAAACTGGGCTTATGAAGGTGATAAAATAGACAACTTAGGACACACAGGTTTTAGAAATAGAATTGATTTAAGTTTAAGAAAATCTACTCAAAGTTAATCATCGCAATAACTGATACAAGATATTTGAATCTCTGTTCATCAAAAGCTTTAGTGAATAGATCCGCATATTGTTCATTTGTGTTAACTTTGACTAGTTTGATTAATACCTTTCCAAATTGTCTCTAATCAAATGATACCTGATGTAGATGTGTTTTGTCCTTGAGTGTTGCACATGATTCTCTATAATAGAGATAGCACTGTTGTTGTCCATGTGAATGGGAGTCTCTTTGATGTTGAATCCATAGTCCAGCATCTGATTTTTAATCCAAAGCACTTGAGCACAGCAGCTTGCAGCAGTAATGTATTCAGCTTCAGCAGTTGATGCAGACACACAGAAATTTTTCTTGCACTGCCAAAAGACCATCCTTCCACCAAGGAATTGACATCCCATAGATGTATACTTTGCAGTCATGTTACAGCCACTATAGTCACTATCTGTATAGGCATATAGATTGAAGTTAGAACTCTTTGGATACCAAAGGCCAAGCTTAGGAGCACCTTTGAGATATCTAAGAATCCTCTTGACAGCAACCAGGTGTGACATCTTAGGGTTGGCTTGATATCTACCACAGATTCATGTGGCAAACATGATATCAGGCCTGCTGGCTGTGAGATACATAAGATACCCAATCATAGCCCTATAGAGGTGTTCATCCACACACTCCCTCTCAAGATCAGGTCAAAAGGAATGGTTTTTGGCTATGGGTGTCTTAGCAACCTTACAATCAGTCATGTTGAATCTTGTAAGTATGTCTTGTACATACTTTGACTGACTTATAAAGATGCCGTTGTCAACTTGCTTCACTTGAATTCCTAGAAAGAAATTGAGTTCCCCTATGGCACTCATTTCAAATCATTTCTTCATCAGCCTCTCAAAGTTTTTGTAGAGCTTTGGATGAGTTGACCCAAAGATAATGTCATCTACATATACTTGAACCACCATTAAGTCATTCCAGGTTCCTTTGATGAAGAGAGTTCCATCTATAGTAACCCTCTTGTAGCCATGTTGACAGAGATACTGAGATAGTGTCTCATACCACTTTCTGGGAGCTTGGTGCAGCTTATAAAGAGCTTTATCAAGCTTGTAGACATAATCAGGATGATCTAGGTCTGCAAAGCCAGGTGGTTGTTTGACATATACTTCTTCATCAATCACCCCATATAGAAAATCACACTTGACATCAAGTTGGTAGACCTTGAAATCCTTGGATGCAGCAAAAGCCAAGAATATTCTTACAGCTTCAAGTCTTGCCACAGGAGCAAAAATATATGTGTAGTCAATTCCCTCTTCTTATGTGTATCCTTGAACAACTAGTCTGGCCTTCTTCTTGATGACAAGTACTCTATCATCCTTCTTGTTTCTAAAAACCCACTTGGTTCCTATAGTAGTCTTTCCTTGAGGATGAGGACATAGGTTCCAATTCTTTTGTCTTTTGAATTGAAGCAGCTCCTCTTACATTGCTTTAACCCAACTTCCATCCTTCAAAGCCTCATCAACTTTCTTTGGCTCTATCTAGGACAAGAAGCAAGAGTATAGACAAACATTTTTGTTATGGGTTTGTCCTCTTGTTCTCACCCCTATATCAACATTTCCAATGATGTTTATGGTGGGGTATGACTTGTGGATCCTGAGTTGAGGGATCACACCAAGTTGATTGGAAGGATCTAAATTCAAGAAATTCAGATCTGGCAATATTTTGAAGCTCTTGGAAGATTAACATTTTTTGATCATTGAGTTACGATATCATCACAGATTCGATCCTTTTGAACCGATTGGTATCAGAGCCTACGGTTCAGTGATCAGAGCTTATCGGCATTGTTGAGCTCTTTGAATCACTTGAAATCTGTGTTGATTGCAATTTGATAGATTAATTCTTATTTTCAGTTATGTTTCATCCATAGAAATTTAATTTGAATCACAATTTGGTGTGTAATTCGTTCAGATCTGAGTAATTGATCAAATTTGTCTTCGAACCGTGTTCTTCATTTTTGAACTTCAATTCAATCAGAAAACAGATTTGTTGTTGTTGTTTGATTAATATGTTGATTAAAGATTGTTAATCGATCTATATACTACCTAATTGGATGTTTTTTAGATCTATTTAACAAGTTTTGAAGAATTTTATAAAGATCTGAGTTGTTGAAGAGGATGAATTAGGCACTTGACTTGTGAAAAACTGCTAAAATTGACTAAGTGTTCAGATTTCTGACAACTGTTTAGGCATTTTTGAACTGTTAAGGCGTTTTCAGTTTAGGCGTTTTACAACTATTGAGACGTTTGTGATTGTTTTGGTCGTATTGAAACTTTGCTGAAACAATGAAATTCTAGGCGCATGATGACTGTTTGGGTGTTTTTAACTCAGGAGTTTGACAACTGTTTAGGCGTTTGATAACTATTCAGGCGCTTCATCACTGTGTGGGCATTTGGAAACTGTTTGGAGCTTCATCAGTCAGGCGTTTTAGAATTTAACTAAGGTATTCCCTTAGGCGTTTCTAGTTCAAAGTTCAGGCGTTTCAGAAGTTTCCGGAGCTTGGATATTCAGACTTATCAGTAAACACTTAGAAATTTTTTCAAAAACTAAAATCCAAAAATATTTTCATTTCATAGTTTCTTTTTAAAATTTTAAAAACAACAAAAACAAGTCATTTTCATTAATTCAAAATACAAAATGGTTAAGTCTGAAGATTCTGAGAACAGGGTTCCCAAGCTCAAAAACAGAGCTGATTTCAAGAACTGGTCTCTTAGGTTGAAGCATCATCTGAACTCTATTAACATTGACTTGTGGAAGTCAATAGAGAAAGGACCACATAGCCCAATTACATCTAATGGTCCTGATAGAAGATTAGTGCGTACAAAAGACTCTCCAGAACCTTATCCAGAGGATGGTCTGCAAGGGGATGACTTAAGAAAGGTTAAGAATGACATCAAAGCTTACTCATTGATGTGGGGTTACCATTGGAAGTCTAGACTAGACGTGAAGGTTATCAAACTGGTTACACCATGTACAAAGCTTTGAAGATCATTTCTGAAGGTGGTAAAGAGATACAAGATCTCAAAAAGCAGAAACTCAAGAGTCAATTGGAGTTATTTGAGCATCTTTTTGGTGAAACAATCAATCAGATGATGAACAGATTTGTGCAATTAACTACTGAGATGTCAACTGCTGGTATCAAAAATGATCTAAAAGATCTAAATTATAGACTTCTAAATGCTCTTCGATCTTCATGGAAACAGATAGTCACTCTGTTAAAGCATACAGAAAAGTTTCCAATTGATCTAGATCTTTTGATTGCCAAAATTGAATCTGTTGAAATTGATGAGAGCTCCAGAAACAATGATAGAGCTGCATCAATGTCTCAGTATAAGTATGTTGCATTTCCAGCTAACACAGTGGAGAATGCTTTTCTAGTAAAAGATGATAACTCACCAGAAGACGAGATTGATTTGTTCATTGGAGCTGGTTTCTTTACAGATTCTTCTTATACAAGTGTTCATGTTCATACAACTCAACCTCAACTTCAGTCTCCTCCTAAACCTCAAACTCCTAAACCTCAAACTGAGACTTTATCTTCTAAATCTGTTAAAACTAGCAAAGTTAAAGATGTTATTAATATCCTTTTACAGGATGATGAGTCAAAATCTGCTTTTAATGCTTTTATGGAAAGTTTTCATGCTTATCAAGGTAGTCATCTAACCCAATTAGATCTTGTTTTGCAGGATTTGTTTGAGATGGATCCTGATGATGTGGAAGAGATGGACTTGAATTAACAGATGGTAATGATTGCTTATAGAACACATAAACACTCATATATTAATAGGAATTACAAGCCAAGTGCAAACAAAACTGTTGGCTTTGACAAATCAAAGTCAAGGTGTTTCAACTGCAACAGTTATGGTCATTTCTCAAGAGACTGTAAAGCTCCCAGAAACCAAGAAGGAAATGGTCAAGCAGGTTCTAGCAGTCAAAGATACCAACAGCAGTCTCAGAAGACGTTTCAAAAGCCTTATCAAAGTATTCACATGCCAGAACATAAAGATGAATCAAAATCATCTGAAGAGCCAAAGAAAGCTCTTGTTGTTAGCATCAAAGATGGTTATGACTGGAGTGCTTATGCTGAACAATTCACAGCTGATCTACATCTAGTTTAGCTTTCATTACAGAAGCTCAAAATGAAGATTGGTCTGAAGAAAATGATCCAAAGGCTGATAGTGATTCAAAAAATGATGATGAAGATTATGATTGGAGTGACAAATCTGACCCAAAAGAGGATTCAGAAGAAATCGCACTCATGGCTCAGTCTGAACAACAAAAGGTTGAGCATCCATCATCCGACTCTAAGACTTATTCTTCAAGTTATCCTGAAATTCCTGTTGAAGTAAGAGAGAAAATGTGCACAAAAGCATGTTTTGATCAAGTTGAGCATTACAAAACATATTCATTTAAGATCTGTGACAAACTTAAACAAGAAGAACTAATGCACAACAAACTGAAAAATGATCACAAAGTGTCTAATGAAAAGATCCTATCTCTACAAACCTCATGGAACAAAACTCTAAAAGAACTTGAACTTGTTAAAAAACAACTTGAGGAGATGTCTAAAAACTTAGAAGAGAAAAAAATAGCTCATGCTGCAACTTAGGTGGATCTAGCTAAAGTTAAAAGTTCTAAAACTATTATAGAACAACTGGTAAGTGAGAGGAAAGACAAAAACAAAATAGCTCTCAATTTTACACATAAACCAATGGCTGAATCTATCACAAACACTCTGCCAGAAAACTTTAACACACATGATCACTCACCTGAAAACAAAGCTAAGCTAAAGGCCTTTCAAAACAAGAAAAACAATCCTTAAAGTGATGAAGAGAAAACAAATGTTGAGATATTTGAGGAACAAGATTCTAAAAAGATTAAAAATGGTCATCCAGTAAAAGTTAAATCTTACAAACCATGACCAGAGAATAAGAAAATGTTTGTTCCCAAAGAGAATGTTGTTGAAGAAATCATTGTTAAGAATGACAAACAAAACTCAAAGAATATGGAGAAAGCAAAACTAGATGAAGTAACATCTGAAGATTCATTTTCTTATGGATTAAACAATCCAGACTTTATCAAATGGCAGAAAGAACAAAAAGATAAAGAAAATGCAAAAGAGTCTTCTACTGAAGATGTTCAATCCCAAAGCAAACAAAGATAATCAAGATCAAGAAATCAAAGAAGGAGAAGGAAAAATGCTAAATCTAACTCCTCTCCAAATCAAAGAACAAATCAAGTTAATCAGTTTAAACCAGTAAAATTTGTGTCTCTAGGTACTTTTGATATGAACACAATTCCAGAAATCAAATCAAATTCAAAGAACAAATCTAACTCTGATATGAAAATAGGTTTAGGTCCAAAGCCTTCCGCTATTAACAAAAGATTTGTATCTAAAGAATCTAGGAATGGTGTTAATGAACAAAAGTCAAAACCCAAATATCAAAAGAACAAATTCTCAAATCAAAAACAATAGATTACCTTTGTAACTCCTAGATCAAAACAAGGATCAAATGTGGCTTCCACATCTAAAGTTAATCAACAGTTGTTTAAATTTCAACAAAGGTACTGTTTAATATGTGATACATACAATCATAAGACTGATGAATGTTTCTTTAACAGGTACTGTCACATTTGCGATATGAAAAACCATTCAACAGCTGATTGTTAGTTCAACAAGTATTGTACCATTTGTGATGAAAAAATCACAACACTGAGAATTGCTACTTCAGAAGGAACTCGCCAAGGACTGGATATGTAAATCCACAATATCAAAGAAATCAAAGTGTTGGTTTTCAAAGATTGACAAAACAACCTTCCTTAGGCTTGAGATCCTTTCGAAGAATTAATTCTGAATATGATGATTTTTTTGCTGTGAAAATAAAGAATTATAATCAAGGAAAATTCATTTCACGATCTGTGAGAATGAACAATGCAAAATTTTGTAATCAAACTTTTTTTAAAAATGTTTTTACTAATGGTTTTAATAACCTTGATGATGATCTTGAAAAATGCTATCATGCTTTGTGGATTAAACAAATCAAAGATAATTAAAAAGGTGTTAAAAACAGAATTGTTAAATTTAAACAGTAAAAGAAGCCTGATGTGAATACATTTTATTTTAAACAATTTACCATTGTTGATAAATTTGGCTAGCCCAAGACCATATCGGCTGGGGTTGATAACTCAACTTAAATTTCTTTGAAATGCAGGTACGCCCAAGAAGACCAATTAACACGTGGTATGTTGATAGTGGGTGTAGCCGGCATATGACAGGCAACCATGCCTTGTTTCAAGATTTTAAGTTAAAAGATGGTACTTATGTTGCATTCGAAGGTGATGCAGGTGGAAAAATAATAGGAGAAGGAACAGTGTCCCATGGGATTATTAGCTTTGATAAAGTCAACTACTGTTCACAGTTAAACTTTAATCTTGTAAGTGTTTCCCAAATTTGTGACAAGTCTTACTCTGTTCTATTTGATGATTCTTTTTATTATATTTTGAAGCCAGGATTTCAGATAAGTAAAGAATGGGTAGTTGTTAAAGCTGTTCGTCATTGATTAGTATACAAGTTAAATATGTCTCAAGTAGATCCATCTGTAGAAAAAACATGCCTAATTGCTCAAGCATCAAATGTGGAAAGCCAGTTATGGCGTAGACGCCTCGGGAATTCCAATTTCAAGAACATGAACAAGCTTGTAGCAAGAAATCATGTAGTAGGTCTTCCAACAAAGAAGTTTGCTACAACAAATCACTGCTCAGCGTGTTTAAAAGGAAAGAAACCTAGAGCCTCTTATAAGCCCAAGCTCAAAAACTCAAATTCCAAGCCTCTCCAGATGTTGCACATAGACCTATTCGGACCAACAAATGTGCAGAGTATTGAAAAGAAATCTTACTGTTTAGTTATCATTGATGACTTTACAAGATTTTTATGGCTTTTCTTTATGCATGCTAAATCTTAAACAGCTGAATTGTTAAAAGAATCTATCATTAAAGTAGAAAATCAATTAGATCAAAAGATGAAAATTATCAGAAGTGATAATGAAACCGAATTTAAAAATGCTAATGTTGACAGGTTTTGTGCAGAAAAAGGAATTGCTCATCAGTTAAGAGCTCCTAGAACTCCACAAGAAAATGGAGTTGCTGAAAGGAAAAATAGAACTTTGATTGAGGCTGCATGTTCCATGTTAGCAGATCAAAGATTCCAATTACTTTCTGGGATGAAGCCATATCCACTGCATGTTTTGTACAAAATCGAACATTACTTGTGAAAGATAAACAGAAAACTCCTTATGAGTTGACGTTTGGTAGGAAACCTAATATAGATTTTCTTAAATCTTTTGGTTGTCCAGTTTTGAATTTAAACTCAAGTGACCAGCTAGGAAAATTTGATGCAAAATCTGATGAAGGATTTTTCATTGGATATTCATCGGTTTCAAAAGCTTTTAGATTTTATAACTCTACGACAAATGTTATCCTTGAAACTTTCAATGTTAAATTTCTTGAAAACTCTTTTCCATCAGTTGCAAATGGTCCAGCTTGGTTATTTGATTTAGATTTGTTTGTCAAACTCTTTAATTCTAACTTGTTTGAATCTACAGGTGAGAAGAAGAAACAAGAAGGAGATCTCGGATCTTTCAGTGATGATTCTGACTCTGATGATATGGATGATTCTAGCCGAGATTATTTATTCTTCTCTTTTGTGAAAGATTCTATATTTAGTTCTGAATCTCATGATCAATCTAGTTATCAACAAGCACAAGAACATTCTATGTCTAAAAATACCAATGTTTCACAACCTATTCCTAATGATGGTCCTGAAATTGTACAACCTGAGTTCGGAACGTCATTGATTTCTGATGATGTAGTTGTTAATGATAATCTTGAATACTTTATCAACTCATCGACTCAAGTTCCTAATTTCAATCCATATACTTCGAACTTATTGCATCACCTTTCCGACTTGATCCAATCTAATCTGGATGTTCATGTTCAAGGGAATGAGATTTCAAAGTCTCGTATTCACAAGAACCATCCTACATCTCAGATTATCGGTCCATTGAATGAAAGAACGACAAGAAGTCATTCAAAACAAGCAAACCTCTGCTTATACTCTTGTTTTCTATCTCAAATTGTTCCTAAAAACATCACTGAAGCATTGAAGGACAATAGTTGGATTGAGGAAATGCAAGAAGAGTTATTGCAATTCCGCAAACAAGAAGTGTGGAAGCTTATGGATTTACCTGAAGGAGAAAATGCCATAGGCACAAAATGGTTGTTCTGAAACAAGTCAAACAATCGGGGAATTGTTTTTCGCAACAAAGCGAGACTCGTTGCATAAGGTTACACCCAAGAAGAAGGAATAGATGATGATGAACTATTTGCTCCAGTTGCAAGACTTGAATCAATTCGTGTCTTCCTGGCTTATGCATCATGCATGCAATTCAAGGATTATCAGATGGACGTGATAATAATTTATTATTACCTTTCATCTTTATTTGTTGACTTCCGTTCATTCATCATCGTACGTCATCTTTATCATTCGTTATCTTCCTTACCGTACTATACGTACATTCATTAACTTCCGATGACAGGTACTGTACCCCGAACATTGTGCACGAAGCTGACCCTTGGGCCTGGGGCAAGTACACTCATCATTATCATTCATCTTTCATTCCGGACCAGTGCCATGTGCTATACCCCGAACATTATGCACGAAGCTGGTTACTGGGCTTGAGGTCTATCATAGACCTCGAACATTGTGCACGAAGCTGAATCCAGTACCTAGGGCAAGCGGAAAGGGTCCCATACATATGGTCAATCACAAAGATTAGACCCCAGTGTGCATCCTTCTGGGGTAGCTAACCCGCACACAGTTGAGCTAACACCCTTCATTGGGTGTGAACCTCCATACATTGCTTGCAAGACTTTCAATACTTCATTCATTAATGCATGCATTCATTCATTCCTTACGTTCCCTTTTCATTATCTTCCGCTTTACGTTACATAATACTTTCCATTTACTTTCATAATCATACCACGTAAAGCCACGGAAAATAAACATACATAATAAGGAACATAACATAAACATAACCATACCATACATAGCATCATCACATATGACATATAAAAGTCAACATACATTACCCCGGGAACATCCCAAGTCAAAGCCTACACTTTACATTTTCCCCAAAATTTCAGAAAATATTCTAAGGCATAGGCGCATGAGCACTATGCAGGCGCATGACCTTTCAGGCGCATGGGAACACTTAGGCACATGGGGAACTTTCAGGCACATGGGAACACTTAGGCGCATGGGGAACTTTCAGGCGCATGGGAAAACTTAGGCGCATGGGGAACTTTCAGGCGCATGGGAACACTTAGGCGCATGGGGAAATTTCAGGCGCATGGGCACTGTTTGGGCGCATGGGTTTTGGGCGCATGGACACTTAGCCAAATTCAGCCTGTTCTAGGAGCATGGATACTATTCGGGTGCATGGGTTTTGGGCGCATAGGGGACACTTAGGCAAATTCAGCCGTTGGGCGCATTGGCCAAATCCAGGCGCATGGGCAACCAACACATACTAATAACATCATAATCAGTCCCAAATCATCAATTCATCATGTTTTAACTTAGTTCTAGCATTCTAAGCATCATAACATGAACATGGCACCATCATAACATCATAAATCACCCAAATCATAACCCACCCACATTCACACAAACACATTCATACGGGCACAAAACCCATTTTCGTAAAAACATACATACATGCATTTCCAGCCCCAAAATCAATTAAAACATGTAAAAAGGGGGTTCTAGAACTCACCTTAGCAGCCTTCGAGTATGACTTCCTTCAAACCCGTTTGCAATATGAGTTCAAACACCTAGAAACCCACCAAAAACAAACACCCGAACACAACATACACACATAAGCATATAACCGAGGCATAGGCCGGCCAAGAACAACTTAAAAACCAAGAATTCTTACCTTGAATTCGTATTCCCCTTCTTCTTTCTTCAAAAACCCGAGAGCTCTGCACTTCTCCTTTCTCTCTCTACAATCCAAATGAAAAGAAAGTATGCAGAGAGGTGTGGGCGGCCATCACCTTTTTGCACCCACTTTTATTCTTTTTGTCCTTTTGACACATTTAGCCCCTCAACTTGGGTTAAATTGTATTTTCTTTCTTTTATACACATTTATTCTTTCTTTCTCGTCTTTAAAAATATCCGGGTGTTACAAGTCCACCCCTCTTATATAGGTTTCGTCCCCGAAACCTGTTATTCCTCAAACAGATGTGGGTAATGCTACCTCATCTCTTCTTCAGTCTCCTCCGTAGACTCAGATCCCTTCCTGTGCTTCCACTGTACACGCACAAAGGGAACCACTTTATTCCTTAACCTTTTCTCCTTGCGATCATTGATTGCCACTGGTTGCTCCACATAATTGAGCCTTTCATCAACTTCAATATCCTCCAGTGGTACAACCATATCCTCGTCAGCTAAACACTTCCGCAAATGAGATACATGGAATGTCGGGTGAATTCCACTTAACTCATCGGGTAACACTAACCTATAGGCCACCTCTCCTACTAGAGCAATAATTCGAAAAGGCCCCATGTTTCTCGAGCTCAACTTGCCCCGCTTCCTGAACCGAATGATACCTTTCCAAGGTGAGACCTTCAACATAACTCTGTCACCAACCTTGAACTCAATCGGTCTACGTCTCTTGTCGGCATACGACTTCTGCCTATCTTTAGCTGCCTTCGTAAAGGCTTTGATCTTTTCGAGCTTCTCAGTCATAGCCTCAATCACCTCAATACTTCCCAACTCCTTCTGACCAATATCACCCCAACAAACGGGTGTTCTATACCTCCTACCGTATAGCATCTCATAAGGGGGCATACCAATACTGGCATGATAACTATTATTATACGAGAACTCAGCTAAAGGTAAGTGGTCATCCCAACTTCCTCCAAAGTCAATGACGCATGCCCAAAGCTTATCTTCTAGCGTCTGAATAGTCCTTTCCGACTGACCATCCGTCTGAGGATGATAAGCTGCGCTAATGTGTAACCTCATCCCCATAGCATCATGGAATTTCTTCCAAAACTTAGATGTAAACAGAGTGTCACGATAAGAAATAATAGACACCAGCACACCATGACGATTTACAATCTCTTTGATGAATAGATCCGCTAATATTTCAGAGGAGTACGTCTCGCGGATCGGTAGAAAGTGGGCACTCTTTGTTAAATGATCAACTATCACCCATATGGCATCATACCCTTTCACGGTACGCGGTAACTTCGTAATAAAGTCCATGGTGATATGCTCCCACTTCCACTCCAGTATATCCAATGGTTGGATCTTCCCGTACGGCTTCTGATGCTAGGCCTTCACTTACAAGCAAGTAAGACACTTACTCACATACTCCGCTACATCGCGCTTCATACCCGGCCACCAATAATCTTTCTTCATATCTTGATACATCTTTGTAGCACCGTGATGAATAGAGTATCGAGTCTTATGAGCTTCATCCATAATCCTCCCATGTAAATCCCCGTAACGAGGGATCCACATCCGTCCGAATCGGGTTCTAACACCAAGAGTGTTTTCACCCAATTCCGCAACCATACCTCTCATCCTTTCGGAGTTAAGACGATCTTCTTTCAATGCCTCGTCCTGAAACTCCTTGACCAGCTTCATCACATTAGAGGTCATAATCAACTGATAAGCCTTCACCCGAATCGGCTCGGGTCTCTCCTTTCGGCTAAGGGCATCCGCCACTACGTTGGCCTTTCCCGGATGGTAATGGATCTCGCAATCATAATCCTTTATGAGCTCCAACCATCGCCTCTGCCTCATTTTCAGGTCCTTTTGCTCAAAGAAGTACTTCAACCTCTTGTGGTCTGTGAAGATTGTGAACTTCGTTCCGTATAGGTAGTGCCTCCAAATCTTTAGTGCAAAGACCACAGCTGCTAACTCCAAGTCATGAGTAGGGTAATTCACCTCATGAACCTTCAATTGTCAAGATGCGTAGGCTATAACCTTTCCTTGCTGCATCAACACGTAACCCAACCCCGAGTAAGAAGCATCCGAATAGACCACTAAGTCCTCGCTTCCTTCGGGTAATGATAAAACTAGAGCTTGAGTCAACCTTTCCTTTAACTCCTCAAAAGCACTCTCTTGAGCTTGACCCCATACAAACTTCACATCCTTGCGGGTCAACTTAGTCAACGGAGAAGCTATCTTAGAGAAGTCTTGAATGAATCTCTTATAATATCCCACCAACCCCAAGAAACTACGAATCTCGGATGGCGTCTTTGGAGACTTCCATTGCATCACCGCTTCCACCTTTGCCGGGTCCACCATGATCCCTTCTAGATTCACCACATGACCTAAAAACTAAACTTCGCGCAACCAGAAGGCGCACTTGGAGAACTTGGCATACAACTTCTCTTTTCTCAACGTCTCTAACACTTCCCGAATGTGACCGGCATGGTCCGCCTCACTCTTTGAATAAATCAAGATATCATCGATAAACACAATCACTGATTTATCCAACATCGGCCGACATACTCGATTCATCAGGTCCATAAAAGCAGCTGGCGCGTTGGTCAAACCTAAAGACATAACGAGAAACTTGTAGTGTCCATAATGCGTACGAAAAGCTATTTTAGGAATATCTTGTTCCTTCACTTTCAACTGATGGTAGCCAGATTGAAGATCTATCCTTGAGAACCAACTGGCACCTTGGAGCTGATCAAACAGGTCATCAATCCTCGGCAATGGATACCGATTTTTCACCGTCAACTTGTTCTGCTCGCGGTAGTCTATACACATCCTCATACTACCGTCCTTCTTCTTCACGAATAAGACTGGAGCACCCCAAGGAGAGATACTCGGTCTAATGAACCCCTTATCAAGCAACTCCTATAGTTGCTCCATCAATTCCTGCATCTCGGTTGGAGCCAACCGATACGGTTCCTTAGCAACAGGTTGAGCACTCACGGTCCGGTGGCACACCTTGTAAATCTTTGGGAAACACATCTGGGAACTCACACACAACCGGTACATCCGACAGTTGTGGTGTTGGCATATCTACATCCTTCACGTAGGCCAAGTAGGCACTACATCCACGCCTCATGCACTTTCCCGCCACCGCCATCAAAATCACCTTCGGGATAGTCGTAACTCGATCACCGTAGATCGTCACCAAACTCCCGTCGGGCGCTGTCAGTCGAATCATCTTCTTAAGACATATGATATTCTCCTCATAGTCCGCCAACCAATCCATTCCTAGGACTATGTCAAATCCGCCTAAGGTCATCACGAACAGTCTAGCAGGAAATTTATGACCCTCTAATTCTATATCGTAGCCTTCTATCAGGTCAACAATCCTGGTAGACTTACCTATGGTAGTTTCTACATCAAAGGGTTCATCAATACTTCTACCACTAACAGGCAACTTAGCACAGAAAGCAGCAGAAATAAAACTCTTACTAGAACCTGAATCAAATAGCACAGAAGCAAGAGTTTGGTTTACTAGAAACGTACCTGACCAGACATCGGGGTCCGTCCTAGCCTCCTCCTGAGTCATTGTGAATGCCCTGGCACTCGCCCTCTACCCCTCGGTCCCGGTCTTCTGCCCTGCCCCGGAACTCTCAGCCCTTGGATTCTTGCATTCTCGACTCATGTGGCCCTTTCCACCACAGTTAAAACACCTTGCCACCTTGCACTCTCTTGCCATGTGGCCAGGCTTTCCACACTTGAAGCACACATTCAATACCCACCTACACTCCCCAGTGTGATCCTTCCCACACTTTCCACACCTCTTTGACCCCGCACCAGATGTGACCACAGGCCGGTCATCCACCCGTGCATTCTTGTTGTTTGCCGGGGCACCAACCCAACCAAACCTTTTCCCATTCCAGTTTCGGTCACCACCGCCTTTCTTGCTCACCTCAGCCACCACCACTTCCCTCTCGTCGTACAGCCTTCCTGCCAGATCGACCACCGACCTAAACGTACTTGGCCGAGCAGTGATCATATGCCTGCGAATATCCACCGGCAAGCCCTAAATATACCTCTTGATCTTTCGCGAAAGAGGTGTCACCTGATCCGGCACCAATCGTGCCATCTCGTTAAACTTGGTGGTGTATTGCTGATGCGTCATGGTTCCCGCCTCCAGCTGCAGGAACTCCTTCTCAACCTTGTCGAGCTCCCTATGAGGAAAGAACTCCTCGATTACCAGCTTCTTCAACTCTGGCCACCTCATTCTTCCAATTGCCCTACTACCCTCGGCTTGGATGATATTGTCCCACCAGCACAGAGCTGAGTCCACAAATGAATGAGTGGCAAACTTCACCTTCTGATCCTTCCGGCACTCGCTGATATCAAGTACAACTTCCATCTCTCTCACCCACCGGTGAGCAACAGCAGCAGTGCCATTTCCATTAAAAGTTGGGGGCTTGCATCTTTGAAATGCCCTATAGTTACAGCCTCGCAAGCTCTTCTTCTTCCTCCTCATCAGTTGAGACAACCGTCTCAGTCCCCGGTTGCTCCCTTACTCCCGAGGACCGGTTCCTCTCCTTCCTTTCCCCTTCTCTTACAACCTTTATTACTTCGGTCACCACAGACGGTAAGATCGTCAGCATGACATGATGAACCTCCTCTGCAACAGCCTCCTTCACCGAGGCCCTTAAGTTAGCACTCTCATCACCGCCCTCCGGATGAGGGGTCTCGGGCTCTTCATGAGCCACCTCTTCAGCCCTAGGCCTTCCTCTCATGACCCGTGGTCCAGCTCCATGTCCACCACGACCTCCACCTCCAGAAGCCTTTGAAGATCTACCACCGGCCATCCTCTAACACGCTATAAGATTCAAACACTAACACGGTCATTCAAGGTAATAGCTCAGTTTATGTCAAGTATAGTAAGTCCCTAATTACAGTGGCCAGTTGTGATTAGCCACTTACTTTACTCTTCATACCCCAAGCATTTTCTATACTGACTACATCAGTATCTAAATCTACTAAGAAGCACATAAACCACATAACATGCGCACATAATACTGGTTAACATCAAGAAAATACCTGATGGGACGTAGCTAGTCGGACTGGCATCCCTTCCCTTTATCCCATTCTTAGTCTAAGTTTAGGTTTCTTTTGAAAATTTTAACCCGTTTCACTTAAACTTTGGTTCTGATACCAACTTGTAAGGCCCCATTTCCGAAATGCTTACAGCTGGTCAATCATTGCACATAAAGCATAAAACATACATTAACTTTACTAAAATATTGCAGCGGAATTCTTTTGAACCATTTCATTATAATTGCTTTTGCAAAATAATACATTGTAGTTAACTGTTACAAAATATCATAATTTGCATTACATCATAAAAACATTATAATCTAAACAAGGGATGCCATCTAAAAATGCCAAGTAGCTGCCCCGTGCCATCCTCAGCAACATTACCTACCAACTGGAAACATATAAAAGTCAGCGTTGCTGAGTGACTTCTAATTTATAAAATAAAATACTTTTCTTTCGTTTAAAACCATTCTTTCTTTACTTTCACATGTGATCAGGCATCATACGTACACATAGATAATAATTTATTATAATCTTTCATCGTCATTCGTTGACTTCCGTTCATTCATCATCGTACGTCATCTTTATCATTCGTTATCTTCCTTACCGTACTATACGTACATTCATTAACTTCTGATGACAGGTACTGTACCCCGAACATTATGCACGAAGCAGACCTTGGGCCTGCGTCAAGTACACTCATCATTATCATTCATCTTTCATTCCAGACTAGTGCCATGTGCTATACCCCGAACATTATGCATGAAGCTGGTTACTGGGCCTGAGGTCTATCATAGACCTCGAACATTGTGCACGAAGCTGACTCCAGTACCTACGGCAAGCGGCAAGGGTCCCATACATATGGTCAATCACAAAGATTAGACCCCAGTATGCATCCTTCCGGGGTAGCTAACCCGCACACAGTTGGGCTAACACCCTTCATTAGGTGTGAACCTCCAAACATTGCTTGCAAGACTTTCATTACTTCATTCATTAATGCATGCATTCATTCATTCCTTATGTTCCCTTTTCATTATCTTCCGCTTTACGTTAAATAATACTTTCCATTTACTTTCATAATCATACAACGTAAAGCCACGGAAAATAAACATACATAATAAGGAACATAACATAAACATAACCATACCATACATAGCATCATCACATATGACATCATAAAGTCAACATACATTACCCCCGGGAACATCCCAAGTCAAAGCCTACACTTTACATTTTCCCCAAAATTTCAAAAAATATTCTAAGGCATAGGCGCATGAGCACTATGCAGGCGCATGACCTTTCGGGCGCATGGGAACACTTAGGCGCATGGGGAACTTTCAGGCGCATGGGAACAGTTAGGCGCATTGGCACTATTTGGGCGCATGGGTTTTTGGCGCATGGACACTTAGCCAAATTCAGCATGTTCTTGGTGCATGGATACTATTCGGACGCATGGGTTTTGGGCGCATAGGGGACACTTAGGCAAATTCAGCTGTTGGGCGCATGGGCCAAATCCAGGCGCATGGGCAACCAACACATACTAATAACATCATAATCAGTCCCAAATCAACAATTAATCATGTTCTAACTTAGTTCTAGCATTCTAAGCATCATAACATGAACATGGAACCATCATAACATCATAAGTCACCCAAATCATAACCCATCCACATTCACACATACACACATACGGGTACAAAACCCATTTTCGTAAAAACATACATACATGCATTTCCATCCCCAAAATCAGTTAAAACATATAAAAAGGGAGTTCTAGAACTCACCTTAGCATCCTTCGAGCATGACTTCCTTCAAACCCATTTGCACTATGAGTTCAGACACCTAGAAACCCACCAAAAACACACACCCGAACACAACATACACACATAAGCATATAACCGAGGCATAGGCTGGCCAAGAACAACTTAAAAACCAAGAATTCTTACCTTGAATTCGAATTCCCCTTCTTCTTTCTTCAAAAACCCGAGAGCTCTACACTTCTCCTTTCTCTCTCTATAATCAGAATGAAAAGAAAGTATGTAGAGAGGTGTGGGCGGCCATCACCTTTTTGCACCCACTTTTATTCTTTTTGTCCTTTTGACACATTTAGCCCCTCAACTTGGGTTAAATTGTGTTTTCTTTCTTTTATACACATTTATTCTTTCTTTCTCGTCTTTAAAAATATCCGGGTGTTACAACCAATCTGACCCGAAGGAATCTTATCTAATCGCTGTTAAATGAATATTCAGGTATCTTAAAGGAAAACTGGCTTTAGGGTTATGGTATCCTTATGAAGGAAACTTCGAGTTACATGGATATACAGATAGTGATTATGGTGGATGTTGCCAAAATCGTAAATCTACGACCAGTGGTTATCAGGTTTTAGGTCCCAGATTAGTCTCGTGGCAATGTAAGAAACAAACAAATGTATCCGTTTCAACCACAGAAGCTGAGTACATAGCTGCTTCATCAGGATGTTCTCAAATCCTTTGGTTACAAAACCAACTGCTGGATTACGGGTTTAATTTTCTTAACACTCCTATTTACATTGATAACACTACTGCTATGTTTATTATAGCTAATCCTGTCCAGCACTCAAAAACAAAACATATCAAAATTCGATATCAATTTCTCTGAGATAATTCTGAAAAAGGTTTAATTATTTTGCTTCAAATCGCAACTGAAAAATAGTTGGCTGACCAATTTAAAAAAAGCCTTTTTACCAGGTCTATTTGAATATTTGGTCGAGTCAATTGAACTTATTAATCATGTTTAAAAACTGGTTTTGAGTTTAATTCAGTTGTCTGAATCATAAAAAATGATAAGAACCCTCCCTTAGCTTAATCATGAATATAGAGAAACAGTCAAAGTTAACTGCCTGATTGCATATATTGTGTGTGCATGTTCAATAGAAAATGAAAAGGCAAATATAAAAAAAGAAAATTACAAACTCAAAAGAGAAAAATATACAACAAAAAGCTACAAAAATAGAGTTTTTTTGTTAGGTATCTAGGACTGAATCTGTCTTTGCAATTTATGAGAAATGATAGATACATTAGTTCTGATCAGTTGCATACTTCATTCGCTACTAAAGTCTGACGTGATCGGATATGATGTGCAAGTAAGCTCATGCTATTATACTAAAAAGGTAAAATCTTGTGATCAAACTATATCCATCATGCATTCATGTTTGTCCATTTTTGTACCAATGAGTAGTGTTGACTTCTCAAATTGATTGCTTGTAAAGTCATAAACTCACACCTGGTGGCGATATGAATAACCATTGAGCTCTAATTATTTAAAGCATCTATTCACTTCTCTATTATAAGTCCTCATAGACCTGAAGTGATGAGATATCCTTTATTATAAGTCATTACAGACTTGGATATTCTCACTTGATGCAAAAGATGCCAATGCGCACAATCTATACATGAAATCTGGTTATAAGTATATATCAGGTTAACAAGTTGAGAAAAGTGATTTCTTGCATATCTTGATGAGAGTTGAACTCTCTATGTCTAAGTGTGACTTACATAATGTCATATCTAATCGTACCTTAATCAATCCAAGAATTGAAAAAGTAAGTGTGCTGAGTATCTTGCAAAAAGCACTCATTTTCTATCCTTAGATCTCGTGTCTCCTTTGCTGTAGAAATGCTGACTTGGAACACACTTGATCAGAATTTAATCATTGTCTATGACTATCCATCATCACTTGATCATGATTTAATCATTGTCTACGACTATCCATCATTTTATTTTCTTTTAATGTGCTGATCTTAACTGATATGATCTCATTGCAGGCATGTGATTCAAATGTATATAGTAGATTTTTTATTCTGCTTTAATTTTGATTTTTGCATGATTTTCTGTGTGCATGCATGTTGATAATGATTGGGTTGCTTTACTTGCAAAATAAAAGAAACTTCTAAATTTGTGAACTTAGAAGTTTAGGGGGAGTAAAAATTGTAAAAGAGAAAATCAATGGAAAATTTTCAAAATGTGAAAAAGAAATAAAAAATAAAGTGCTTTGGATGAAAGGTTGAAGCTAAATATTCAAGCATGTGTATGTTTGATATGTTGCAAAAATGAACTTGAAAAGAATTTAAAAGTGGAAAAGCTTCTTGCAAACAAAATGACATTAATTGAAAAGTTTTTAAAAGAAAGACTAAAATGACGAGAAATTGTTTGAAAAATAAAAATTTGATTCAAAGTTGCTTTTCAAAATGTGATGATTGGTGACTAATTTGAAAATTCATGTTCGCAAACAAAAATTCTAAATTTCACATGATATGTAGTTGAGGGTAATTAATGATTTTTTGAGTGATAGTAAAAAAAAATTTGATTAAGTGTTGAGATAATGCGCTTAAACAGTGTTCATATGGATGATGTGAAAATTTCAAAGTGTTAGACTCATGGAAGGTTATCATGCGCCTGAATAGTTCTGAAAAATCCAAATCAGGAGTATGATGAATTTCAGAAATTTGTACAAGTGTTGGGTGTTTTGCTCTAGCCCATGCGCGTAAACAGTTATTATGTTCTGAAAATATTCAAGTATTGGGCGTATCAACATATGCTCATGCGCCTAAACAGTCAGACTTTCCAATGTGGTTAGACGTTTAAAAGTGATGATTTCTCCGACTGTTAGGCATTTTATGAATTCTCATGCGCCTGAACAGTGCCCATGCGCCTTAACAGTGCTCGAGCGTCTGAACAGTGCTCATGCATCTCATCTAAATGTGCCTTCAAAGTGCTCATACGCCTAAAACTTGGTGTGAAATGTAGTCTCATGTACCTTCACTTAAGGCCCCATTCCCGGAGACCTCACAGTTGGTCAATCATAGCTTATACATATAAAACATTATACATTTCATAAGATTAAGCAGTAGATTAAGTTAACAAAAACCATTCATGCTTATAATTATTGTTGCCAAATAATACATCATTGTAAGTTAGGTTTACAAAACATTCAATTAGTTGCATTACAACACAACAAAATTGTAAAAGCCTCTCGAAGATTAACATTTAGTCTTTATTGTCTTTATTAATAGTTTTGTCATAGTTTAGAGACTTATTTGTAAATATATGTTCCTTTTTCTTTTCTTTGATAGTATAAATAGCATAGATTATGTATTGTGCAGGTAAGCAAAAGAGAGAACCTTAGAGCAGTGAACGAATTGTAACTGTTTTCTTACACTTGTATTTCTATGCTTTCTATCAATGAAAAACTATGAATTTTTCTGATATGTTTGCATTGATTTAATTACTTGTGTTTGTTTTGATTCAATTGCATCATAATATCATCATAGATCGATCAATTTTGATCCTATCAAATGGTATCAGAGCTGTTGGTCAAATCTAAAGATTCTGAGAACATAGTTCCTAAGTTGAAGAACAGAGCTGATTTTAAGAACTGGTCTCTTAGATTAAAACATCACCTTAATTCTATTGACACTGACTTGTGGAAGTTAATAGAAAGAGGACCGCATATTCCTATCACTTCAGATGGTCCTGATAGAGGGTTTGTTTACACTAAAGACTCTCCAGAACCATATCCTGAAGATGGGTTACAAGGTGATGATCTAAGGAAAGTAAAGAATGACATTAAAGCCTGTTCTTTGACGTGTAAAGGATTACCACTTGAATTCTTAACTAGACTTGATGGATATCAAACTGCATATACCATGTATAAAGCTTTGAAGATAATATGTGAAGGTGGTAAGAAGATTCAAGATCTCAAGAAGCAGAAACTGAAAAGGCAGTTAGAGCTGTTTGAGCATTTATCTGGTGAAACTATAAATCAAATGATGAATAGATTTGTGCAGCTAACAACTGAGATGTCAACTGCTGGCATCAAAAATGATCTCAAAGATCTAAACTTCAGGCTTCTCAATGCTCTTCCATCCTCATGGAAACAAATAGTGACATTGTTGAAGCACACTAAAAAATTCCCTATGGATCTTGATCTATTGATTACCAAGATTGAGTCAGTTGAGATTGATGAAAGCTCAAGAAATAATGATAGAGCATCCTTGATGTCTCAGTACAAATATGTTGCATCTACTGCTAGTACAGTGGAGAATGCCTTTATGGAAAAGAATGAGAATTTACCAGAAGAAGAGGGTGATCTGTTTATAGGAGCAGGGTTCTTTATAGATTCTTCATATACAAGTGCTCCTGCTTATGCATCTCAACCTCAACCTCAGTCTCCTCCTAAACCTCAAAGTTCTAAACCTCAAACTGAGACTTTATCTATTAACTCTGCTAAAACTAGCAAAGTTAAAGATGTCATTATCATCCTATTACAGGATGAAGAGTCCAAATCTGCTTTTACTGCTTTTATGGCAGTTTTTAAGCTTATCAAGGTAGTCATTTAACACAATTAGTTCTTGTTTTGCAGGACTTATTCAAGATGGATCCAGACGATGTAGAAGAGATGGACTTAAGCTGGATAATGGTAATGATTGCATATAAAACTCAGAAACACTCCTATGTCAACAGAAACTACAAGCCAAGTGCTAACAAGACTATAGGATTTGACAAGTCTAAATCAAGGTGTTTCAACTGCAATAGCTATGGCCACTTCTCACGGGAATGCAAAGCTCCCAGAAACAAAGGAGGCAATGGTTAAGCTAGTTCAAGCAATCAAAGATATCCACAACCATCTTAGAGAACATTCCAAATGCCATATCAACGTCTACCAATGCCTGAACTTAAAGATAAATCTAAGTCTTCAAAATAGCCTAAGAAAGCTCTTGTCATGAGCATTAAGGATGGATATGAATGGAGTGCGTATGCAGAGCAGTTTACAGCTGACTTAACCTCTAGTTTATCTTTTATTGCAGAGGTTCAAGGTGAAGACTGGTCAGAAGACAGTGATCTAAAGGCTGAAAATGACTCTGAAAATGAAGAAGAAGAGTATGACTAGAGTGATAAATTTGATCCTAAAGAGGATTCAGAAGAAGTTGCATTAATGGCATAGTTAGATCAACCAAAGGTTGAAAAATCATCTTCTAACCTTGAGACTTCTGCACCTAAATATCCTGAAATACCCGCTGAAGTAAGAGAAAAACTATGCTCCAAATCTTGCTTTGAACATGTAAAATATTATCAAACTTACTCATACAAAATTTGTGAAAAGCTCAAGCAAGAGGAATTAATGCATAATAAACTTAAAAAGGATCACAACATATCAGATGAAAAGATCATTTCTCTACAAACTTCATGGGACAAAACCTTGAAAGAACTAGAAATTGTTTACAAACCACTTGAAGAAATAACTAAGAACTTGGAAGAGGAGAAAATAGCACATGCTGCTACACAAGTTGATCTTGCTAAAGTAAAAAGCTCCAAAACAATTGTGGAACAACTGGTAAGTGAACGAAAGGACAAACAAAAAGCAAGCTTAGGTTTTACACACGAACAAATGCCTGACTCCATAACAAACACTTTACCAGAGAATTTCAACTCGCATGATTATTCTCCTGAAAATAAAGCTAAACTTAAAGCTTTCCAAAACAAAAACAACAAGATTTCTGACAGTGAAGAAGAGAAAACCAATGTTGAAATCTTTGAAGAAAAAGATACTGAAAAGATCAAAAATGGTCATCCAGTAAAAGTAAAATCATATGAACCACGACCGAAAAGTAAGAAAATAGTTGTTCCAAAAGAATCTGTGTTGGAAGAAGTGATCATTAAAAACAACAAACAAAACTCCAAAAACAAAGATAAAGCAAAACATGTAGAAGGAACATCAGAAGATTCAAACTCTTATAGTCTAAATAATCTAGAGTATATTAAATGACAAAAAGATCAGAATGAGAAAGAAACTAAAAAAGAATCTTCACCTGAAAATGTTCAATCTCAGATAAAATCAAGTTCTACAAAATCAAGGAACCAAAGAAGAAAAAGAAAATTGACTAAAGCTAAAACTGATCAAAATAAGAGTTAAGAAAATCAGACAAAAACAACAAATCAAGCAAGTCAATTTAAACCAATAAAATTTGTATCTACTGGTAATTTGAACATGAACTTAATTCAAGAAGTTAAGCAAACTCCTAAGAACCAATCAAACTCTGATCTGAAAATAGGTTCAGATTCAAAGTCTTCTGCTATCGTTAAACAATTTGTTTCTAAGGATTCTAAATACAGTTCATGTACAAAAGTCAAAACCAAATATACAAAGAACAAATTTCCAAATCAAAAACAAAATTTGTCAAATCAAAAACAAAAGATTAACTTTTCGACGCCTAAATCTAAACAAGGATCAAACGTTACATCAACATCAAAAGTTAATAAACATTTGTTTAACACACCACAAAAGTACTGTGAAATCTGTGACATTTATAATCATAAGACTGCTGAATGCTTTTTCAATAAGTACTGTCATATATGTGATATGAGAAATCACTCAACAGCAGATTGTTACTTTAATAAGTACTGTACCTTCTATGATGAAAGGACTCACAATACAGAAAACTGTTACTTTAGAAAGAGTTTGCCAAGGAAAGGATTTACTAATACACAATTGAGCAAAGGTTATGTTAATCCTCAGTTTAAAAGAAATCAAACTGTCAGTTTTCAAAGATTAACTAATCAACCTTCCTTAGGCTTGAGATCTATCAAAAGAAATGACTCTATGAGACCAAAAAAATACATTTAAGATCAATTCATTCCAAGGTCTGTGAGAATGAATGATAAAAATTTTGGAAATAAAAATTTATGACAACTACTGCTCACAGTTGAACTTTAATTTGTTAAGCGTTTCCCAAATTTATGACAAATCGTATTCTATTCTGATACCATTTGATAGGATCAAAATGTAGCAAAAAGAATCATAAAAAAGAACAGAATATGATTTATCACAAATTTGGGAAACGCTTAACAAATTAAAGTTCAACTATGAGTAGAAGTTGACTTTATCAAAGCTTATTATCCCTTTGGATAGTGTTCCCTCGCCAGTGATTTTTCCTCCTGCATCACCACCGAAGGCGACATGTGTACCATCCTTTAACTTAAAATCTTGAAGTAAGCCATGATTGCTCATCATGTGCCGGCTACACCCGCCATCCACATACCATGTGTTAATTGGTCTTCTCGGGCGTACCTGCAAGACAAAGAAATTAAGTTGAGTTATCTACCCTAGCTGAAATGGTCTTTGGCTTGCCAAACTTATCAACGATGGTAAATTGATTAAAATGAAGTTTATTCACATCAAGCTTGTTTTTGATGAATTTACCAATTCTATTATTCACAAATTTTTGATCATTATTAAGAAAATTCATACCATTTGAATGACCAATTTTTGAAAAATTTTTATTTCCAAAATTTTTATCATTCATTCTCATAGACCTTGAAATGAATTGATCTTGAATGTATTGTTTTGGTCTCACAGAGTCATTTCTTTTGAAAGATCTCAAGCCTAAGGAAGGTTGATTTGTTAATCTTTGAAACCTGACAGTTTGATTTCTTTTAAACTGAGGATTAACATAACCTTTGCTTAATTGTGTATTAGCAAACCTTTCCTTAGCGAACTCTTTCTAAAGTAATAGTTTTCTGTATTGTGAGTCCTTTCATCACAGAAGGTACATTACTTATTAAAATAACAATCTGCTGTTGAGTGATTTCTCGTATCAAATATATGATAGTACTTGTTGAAAAAGCATTCAGCAGTCTTATGATTATACATGTCACTGATTTCACAGTACCTTTGTCGTGTGTTAAACAAGTGTTTGTTAACTTTTGATGTTGATGCAACATTGATCCTTGTTTAGATTTAGGCATCGAAAAGTTAATCTTTTGTTTTTGATTTGACAAATTTTGTTTTTGATTTGGCAATTTGTTCTTTTGTATATTTGGTTTTGACTTTTGTACATGAACAGCATTCTAAAAATCCTTAGAAACAAATTGTTTAACGACAGCGGAAGTCTTCGAATCTGAACTTGTTTTCAGATCAGAGTTTGATTAGTTCTTAGGAGTTTGTTTAACTTCTTGAATTAAGTTCATGTTCAAATTACCAGCAGACACAAATTTTATTGGTTTAAATTGACTTGCTTGATTTGTTGTTTTTGTCTGATTTTCTTGACTCTTATTTTGATCAGATTTAGATTTAGTCAATTTTCTACTTCTTCTTTGGTTCCTTGATTTTATAGAACTTGATTTTATCTGAGATTGAACATCTTCAGGTGAAAATTCTTTTTTAGTTTCTTTCTCTTTCTTTCTCTTTTGCCATTTAATAAACTCTGGATTATTTAGACCATAAGAGTTTGAATCTTCTGATGTTCCTTCTTCTTGTTTTGCTTTATCTTTGTTTTTTGGAGTTTTGTTTGTGGTTTTTAAAGATCACTTCTTCCAACACAGATTCGTTTGAAACAAATATTTTCTTACTTTTCGGTCGTGGTTCATATGATTTTACTTTTACTGGATGATTGTTTTTGATCTTTTCAGTATCTTTTTCTTTAAAGATTTCAACATTGGTTTTCTCTTCTTCACTATCAGATATCTTGTTTTTTTTGAAAGCTTTAAGTTTAGCCTTATTTTCAGGAGAATGATCATGCGTATTGAAGTTCTCTAGTAAAGTGTCAGTTATAGATTTAGGCATTGGTTCGTGTGTGAAACCTAAGCCTTCTTTTTGTTTGTCCTTTCGTTCACTTACCAGTTGTTACACAATCGTTTTGGAGCTTTTTACTTTTGCTAGATTAACTTGTGAAGTTCTCCAAGTTCTGTCATTTCTTCAAGTTGTTTGGAAACAATTTCTAATTCTTTCAAAGTTTTGTTCCATGAAGTTTGTAAGGAAATGATCTTTTCATCTGATATTTTGTGATCATTTTTAAGTTTATTATGCATTAATTCCTCTTGTTTAAGCTTTTCACAAATTTTATAAGAGTAAGTTCGATAATATTCTACATGTTCAAAGCAAGATTTGGTGCATAGTTTTTCTCTTACTTCAGCTGGTATTTCAGGATATTTAGGTGAAGAAGTCTCTGATTTAGAAGATGAATTTTCAACCTTTGGTTGATCTGTCTATGCCATTAATGTAACTTCTTCTGAATCCTCTTTAGGATCAGATTTATCACTCCAGTCATATTCTTCTTCCTCATTCTCAGAATTACCTTCAGCTTTAGGATCACTATCCTCTGTCCAATATTTTCCTTGAACTTCTGCAATAAGAGATAAACTGGAAGTTAGATCAACAGTAAATTGCTCTGCATAAGCACTCCAATAATATCCGTCCTTAATGCTAACAACTAGAGCTTTCTTTGGCTCTTCAGATGACTTAGATTCATCTTTAAGTTCAGGCATTGGTAAGCTTTAGTATGGCTTTTGGAATTTCTGTTGAGATGATTGTTGAAACCTCTGATTGCTTGAACTCGATTGGCTATTTCCTCATTTATTTTTGGGAGCTTTGCATTCCCTTGAAAGTGACCATAACTATTGCAGTTGAAACACCTTGACTTAGACTTGTCAAATCCATCAGTCTTATTAGCACTTGGCTTGTAGTTCCTGTTGGCATAAGAGTGTTTCTGAGTCCTGTATGCAATCATCACCATCTACCAATTTAGATCCATTTCCTCCACATCATCTGGATCCATTTCAAATAATTCCTACAAAACAAAATCTAATTAAGTTAAATGACTACCTTGATAAGCTTGAAAACTAGCCATAAAAGCAGTAAAAGCAGATTTGGACTCTTCATCCTGTAATAGGATGCTAATGACATCATTAACTTTTCTAGTTTTAGCATAGGTAACAGATGGAGTCTCAGTTTGAGGTTTAGAGCTTCGAGGTTTAAGAGGAGACTGAGGTTGAGGTTGAGATGTATAAGCAGAAGCACTTGTATATGAAGAATCTATAAAGAACCCTGCCCCAACAAACAGATCACCCTCTTCTTCTGGTAAATTCTCATTCTTTGCCATAAAGGCATTCTCCATAGTGCTAGCTGGAGATGCAACATACTTGTATTGAGGCATTGATGCTGCTCTATCATTGTTTCTTGAGCTTTCATCTATCTCAACTGACTCAATTTTTGCAATCAACAGATCAAGATCCATAGGAAATATCTCAATATGCTTCAAGATGGAAGAGCATTGAGAAGCCTGAAGTTTAGATCTTTGAGATTATTTTTGATGCGAGTAGTTGACATCTCAGTTGTAAGTTGCACAAATCTATTCATTATTTGGTTAATAGTTTCACCAGATAAATGCTCAAACAGCTCTAACTGCCTCTTCAGTTTCTGCTTCTTAAGATCTTGAATCTCCTTACCACCTTCACAAGTTATCTTCAAAGCTTTATACATGGTATATCCTGTTTGATATCCGTCAAATCTAGTTAAGACTTCAAGTGGTAATCCTTTACACATCAAAGAATATGCTTTAATTCTTTACTTTCCTTAGATCATCACCTTGTAACCCGTCTTCAGGATATGGTTCTAGAGAGTCTTTAGTGTAAACAAACCCTCTATCAGGACCATCTGAAGTGATAGGAATATGCGGTCCTCTTTCTATAGACTTCCACAAGTCAGTGTCAATAGAATTAAGATGATGTTTCAATCTAAGCGACCAGTTCTTAAAATTAGCTCTGTTCTTCAACTTAGGAACTCTGTTCTCAGAATCTTCTGACTTCACCATTTTATATTTTTGATTTTAGAAAAAGATTTGTTTTTGTTGTTTTTTAAGTTTTTGAATTTTAACAATGAATTGAAAATATTTTTGGATTTTTAAAATTTTGAAAAATTTCTAAGTGTTGAGTTGATGTGCCTAAACAGTGATGAAGCGCCCAAACAGTTGTGAAACTCCTGACTTTGACTTAGAAACACCCAAGGGATTGCCTAAGTATAATTCTCAAAATGCCCAACTTGACATGCACCTGAACAATGTAAAACGTCCAAACAGTTGTCAGACGCCTGGTGTGTAAAAACGCCCAAACAGTTCAAAAAGCCTACACAGTTGTAATACATTTAGAATTCCTTGGTTTCTGAAAAAGTTCCTGTGACATCCGTCACCAAAATAGGTACGTTGGCTTTGGCATTAGTTTGAATTTTGACTTTTGACTTTGACTTTCGTCTTTATTTGGGCTAGGTCTTGATTTATGGTTCTTTTCTTGTTGGGCCCAAATTTTGGTATAATGGGCCTACGTTTTTATAATGGGCCTGGAGTTTATACCTTTATGTGACTATTGGGCTTGTCATTGTATGAGGCCCTATGCATTGAGCCCAATCAAGGTTCTTCCTAAAATGTAACACACGAAACTTCACCATAACCCAATTAACTATACATCCATGGGCTATGCCTAAAGCCTGGTAAATAAACATAAATTGATTCTAAAAATATAAACTATCCGAATCCTAGGGCATGTGATATTTCATTGGAACTGTTATTGCGCATAGAATTCAAAAACGTAAAAATTAGTCGACACGCGGTTCGAGACGAGACAGAATTGGACGAAACGGTCCAAGGGCCCGAAGGCCCTTACCCTTCCTTTCATTCGGCCGCAAATGGTTAAAGGGGGGTATTCCCCTTTGCTTGGCCTCACTTTTACAACTCAAAGAATTTCTATTGATACCCTAGCCTCCACAACACCTAAATCCTCTCTTTTCATCTTCATCAAACCTTCGAAAATTCTGCATTACTAGAGCCATCCATCGAGTTTCCATTAAGCAAGGCATCCAAGATCTTAAACTAGGCTCGATTCATTTGTCTTCAAAGCTACGGTAAGCGGAAATCATTTTTGATGAAGTTAAATTCTAGTTTTACTCTAGGATCGATGATATTCCTCATCTATATTCAAAAACTTCATCTAATAATCTCTCATTCTTGGTTTTGGGTGCTAGATCGTGAAGATCTAAGCGTTATGATAGTCGGATTCGCCATTTGGTAAAGACCCTAATTTTTGAACATGTTTTGTAATCGAATCTAAAATATTGGGTTGTAACCTTGGATGATCTTCCCTTAATCGAAGTTTTGGACCTATAAAATGTTTTCAAATAATTAAAAATTGTTCCTTGAAAGAATGGATGGGTTGAACAAATCGAAACAATGAAACTATAACTTAAAGTTGCAAACCGGGAGACTAAGAAACTAACAACTGTTTGGGACTGTAAAAATCAAGTAAACAAAGTGGTTAGTTGAAGTTCTTGACAACTTGAAACTGGAATGAAATCATTTTTACATATTTGGGTTGTTAACGAGTGCATATTGGGACTTGTGACGCAAGGGAACGAATCTAACAATCTGGACAGCTTACTGTCAGAAAAATGGGTAATTTTTCTTGGGTGATAACTTTGTCTAAATAAGCTCAATTGGGGCGAAATCTGGGTCTAAACTTAAGCCCCATGAGTCCTCTAAGTAACCCAAGTGGTCTCGTGTCATTTCAACATTGTTTGGTCCTCCAAACGTAGCAAACAAAACTGAAGGTCAAAACTGACGAATGTGGGCAGCAGATTGGTCTTTATTCTTCGTGTCATAACTTCCTCACATTTTGTCAAATGAACCTGATTCTTTTTCTGGAGTTTAATTTAAAGTCTCTTCTTTCAAACGACACTTTTTACGCAATGATTCGTTATCGTTTCGATCTCCAAACAGCCTATACAAGACTAATGCGCAATCAGATATGTAAGCTGAATTATCTTGTTAAAACTTAAAAGTAAGTATTGGAACTAAAAAATCTAAATTAAGACAAGTTTTGCATATAATATTGATTAAAACTCTTTACAAAAGAATTAATTTAATTAGTGGGACAATGGAAAACCTTGATTAGCGTTAAGGGCTGGACTAAAAGGATTACACCCATATTAGCCATCTATATTTGGTGATATATTAATCCTTTTGTGTATTATATATTTTTAGTGCTTACTCTGCGTGTTGTGGGATTTGAACTGTGACTTTTCAAGGTGAGTTTCACGGCCCCTTTTTAATATATTTTACTTGGGGGAAAAGCATGCTCATGGTTTTGGACTATGCCGTGTTTGATTTTCTTTTGAAATATTGTATGTGGTTTGGGTCATGGTATGAGTCTTGATATTCAATCATGAGTGTGTACTTGTGCTTGTGCTTCAACTTGTGTACTTGGATGTTATGGAGAGATATTGTTAGTACTAACGGGTTGACACCCCCACCCATGTTGTCGGTATACTAGTCGAGACCGACTTGGCCGGGGCTTGCCCTTGGGTGAATATAATCTGGTTGTGTGCAATTTTGGAATGTCTTGGACTTGGGTAACATTCGAACTTATGTTGATATCTTGACTGCTATGTATCTCTTTCATATACAATTTTCTATACATGTTATACACGGCAAAATATTTGTACTTATAAACCTGTGAACTCACCAACGTATGTTGACCTTTTTAGAGCATGTCTTTTCAGGTAAGGAAGTCTAGGTGTATGGCTGTGGACTTAGACGAGACCGCTCCACTAGGAGCATTAGACATTCAAGAGACTTTTGGGACATGTTGTGGATTGTTGGGTTTTATGGATTGTAATTTTGATGATTTTGAGATTTTTATTGTTTGACAATTGTGTTGATTTGTTTCTGTATGGAGCTTTGGTATGATTATGCATTTTGGTATGACGTTCTCGTAGTGACTATCCTTGACATGTGTTCCTATGTATCGGGCGATGTCATGACCCATGTACGGAGAATACCTTTAGATATTCTCTTGAACCCCCAATGTGTTATGACGATCCCGTCTGTCGCATCCTCGTGTTTCCGCTTTAGCGAGGGTGTGACAGATTGGTATCAGAGCCATTGGTTATAGAGAATTAGGTGGATTATTTAACCTAGACTATAACCTAAGTACCCACATGTAGTATGCATCATAGGATTATGTGTGTACTATTATACATGTGAATGTTTTATGTGCATTATCTGTTGTGCTGTGTTGCCTGCCTTGTGTGTTATCTATAATCTTCTTATTGGGAGAACTTTGGTCATTTTATTATCCGTGTGTGCCTTGAGAAAGCATTAGGTAAGGATGTCCTCCCATTGTACGCTTGATTATTATTTGGTCTGGGTTGATAAGTGCGGGTGTAAGGATTGTTTTAAAGGACTTTGGGCTCTAAGCCCACCTTTATTATGTTCATCTGCTGGTGTTGGCTATGTTGTACGGGGTCTTATTTACAACTTGTGAGTTGAATATTGGGAGATGGACA
Source organism: Flaveria sonorensis (assembly GCA_025506505.1). NCBI lineage: Eukaryota > Viridiplantae > Streptophyta > Magnoliopsida > Asterales > Asteraceae > Flaveria > Flaveria sonorensis. The sequence continues at coordinate 28,834,393 of CM046436.1, read as the reverse complement.
TGCTAGCTTACTTGACAACAACAGACAAGGGCCATGGCGTATTCGGGTCAGGTGACAGCTTTATTGGATCTCGGACTATGCTAAATGAACTCTTTTGACCTTCCCTTAACCAAGTGAATACTTTCTCAATCAATTTTTTCTTTCTGTACAACTTCGATTACTTAACCTTTGGTTAGTGTCCATATCCTTGATTCTCCAATCATAGATAACACTCTGTACTTAACAAGCAATGTTAACTCTGGTAGGAGGAGCTAGTGGTGACCATGCAATGCAAATTACCATTACGGGTGCACACATAATTGCAATTTGCAGCGCATGCAAAATCTGGAAAAAATCTTCGTGAGATAATAGTCATAGTTAGTACGAATCTTCCATTTTATACATGGGACAGTGGAGTTCCTGTTATTATGATAATCTACAGTGTGGAAATACCAATCCCATTTATCCTTGAACACGTACAAATAGATCTGGAGCCTTCATGGGAATCATACTGGACCTTTTAGCCCGGTATCTATGAGACTTTTCTCTTGCTCTTGTTTTTGTGATCGTGGAAATTGACTACATGTTCAAAATGTACTAGGTATTTGAAGATTTGAAGTATGGAAGTAAGACTCCTTGTACCTATGCTGCTTCGTTCAAACTAATCATAATACTTGCTGCATTGGTTGTCGAGAGATTCTAGCATTATACTTGATGGAATAAATGGATGTCATGTAACCAGTTTAGACGTCGTCCTTGGTATATCGTCGGTGTGGTGGGAATGCTGCGGGGAACCCTATACATAAACATCTTCGCTATGCTAGGGATGTGTCTGAACAGGGCTATGTGATGATCCGAGAGGATTAGTGATGGACATGGTGAGACTGATAAATTGAAAGAAAGTGGCACTGGAGGCAAGATTAGTTGAACAAGCCCAAAGCACCATATTAGTGCTTTGCCCACTAGTGGGCAAAGCACTAACATGGTGGAATACCCATGTTCAAGCACGAAGTAGAAAAGTTGTGATGGTCATGACTTTGGATGGGCTAAACATTAATAACTGAGAGGTACCACCTCATGGACAAGATACAAAATATAGATCATTAGTTGTGGAATCAAGTAATGGTGGGATCTAGTCAAGCTGCTTATCCCTACCAAATCCATAAGTTGGAAAAGGTGGTGTCATATTTTTGGCACATAAATCAAAGCAAATGGAAAAGTGCATCAGGGAGGTTTGTTCTATAGTTCGTGGAATGGTGGTCGCTACTACACCCCAACCATTTGGAGTGCAATACTGAAGACTTGTATTTAGTGGATGAGTTTGTTCGTATTAGACCCTCAAGAAAGCTAGTGAGATGTAGAAGGATGTTAAGGAATCGGTGAGCTTGAAGTGTTAAAGTAGACAACAAGGACAACTTCATGAAAGGATATGTGGATGTCGTGCTGGAAACGAAGAGCTATGCCGGCACTTGTCTGGAGAGTAATAAGTGCAATCTGCACCAATCGACTATGATGTCATGACCTGTGTGTTTCAATTTCAAGCAATTGGAATGCTTAGTGAAGTGTTTTAAGGTATTTGTGACCCCTAGCAGTGTGGAAACAAGCTATGTAGTTGAATTGGCTGACGGTAGCCTAGTAGAGACTATAGTTGTAATTCGGGACTCTACCATAATATTAGATGACCATGCTTTTAGAATAGCTCTTATACCTTTTGGGCTTGGGAGTTTCAACGTAGTGGTGGGCATGGATTGGCTAACTAAGAATAAAGCTGAAATCATGTGCAATGAAAAGATTTTGCGCATACCCTTACCAAATGCTAGGACGCTTGAAGTACATGGAGAGAAGCTTGAAGTGAATAAAGAATTCATAATAGGCATGAAAGTGGCAGAAATAAAGATTGAAGACATACTTGTTATGCGGGACTTTATAGAGGTGCTTCCGAAAGATTTGATAGGATTGCCATCTCCAAGACAGGTGGACTTCTGAATTGATTTGGTGCCTGACATAATGCCTGTAGCTAAGGCACCTTATCGATTAGCTCCATCAGAGATGCAAGAACTGTTTAGTCAACTCCAGGAGTTACTAGACAAGGGTTTCATACGACCCAGTCATTCGTCATGGGGTGCACTGCTGCTCTTCTTCAAGAAAAAGGATGGATCCTTCAGAATGTGTATAGATTATCGAGAATCAAACAAGTTAATCATTTAGAATTGATATCCCTTACCAAGGATAGATGATTTATTTGATCAACTATAAGGAGCGACGTATTTTTCGAAGATTGATCTTCATTCGGGATATCACCAGTTGAGGGTGCACGTGGAAGATATACCAAAGACGGTTTTTAGGATGTGATATGGGCATTAGGAATTCTTGGTCATGCCTTTTGGGCTAACGAACGCACCCGTAGTATTTATAGACCTAATGAACAGGGTGTGTAAACCTTACCTGGATAAATTCATCATAGTATTCATTGACGACATCTTGATTTATTCGAGGACGAAAGAGGATCATGAGGGACACTTGAAAACAATCCTGGAGTTATTAGGAAGGGAGAAGCTCTATGCCAAATTCTCCAAGTGAGAGTTTTGGCTGTGAGAGGTGAAATTGCTTGGACATGTAGTGAATGAGAAAGGAATTCATGTGGATCCTGGAAAAATTGAGGCAGTTAAAAACTGGGAGGCACCTAAGACGCCTTCAGAGATAAGACAATTCCTTGGACTAGCAGGCTATTATCAGCGATCTATCCCAAATTTCTCAAGGGTTGCGCAACCACTCACACAACTGACGCAGAAGGATAAAAGTTCGAATGGGGTGCTAAACGAGAGGACGCATTAAAACGTTGAAAGATAAGTTGTGTAATGCACCGATATTGGCACTCCCTAAGGGTTCAGACGGATTTGTTGTGTATTGTGACACATCGCATCAAGGTTTAGGTTGTGTGCTCATGAAAAAAGATAAAGTGATTGCATACGCGTCACGACAACTTAAGAATCACGAGAAGAATTACACCACCCATGACCTGGAGTTAGGAGTGGTGATCTTAAGATCTGGAGGCACTATTTGTATGGTACAAAGTGTGTCGTTTCTACCGACCAAAAGAGCCTCCAGCATATTTTTGACCAAAAGGAATTGAACATGAGACAACGTCGATGGATTGAGTTGCTTAGTGATTTCGACTGTGAGATCCGGTACCACCAGGGTAAAGCAAACGTAGTAGCAGATACCTTGAGTCGAAAGGAAAGAGTCAAACCTGTACGCATCCGGGCCCTACGGATGACCATTCATTAGGATATTAAGATTCATATTATTGATGCATAAGTTGAAGCAATAAAGGAAACAAACATACAGAGTGAAGTGTTGAGAGGACTGGACAGACAGTTCGAACAAAAGGAAGATGGAGGGTTATACTTTATGGGTAGGATTTGGGTACCTATTACGGGGAATGTACGGGAGATTGTATTGGACGAGGCACACAAGTCGAAGTATTCGGTACACCCTGATGCAGATAAAATGTACCACGACCTTAGAGATTTATACTGGTGGCCTGGAATGAAAAGGGATATAGCGGTTTATGTTAGTAAGTGTTTAACGTGCACGAAGGTTAAGGCAGAACACCAGAGACCTTCAGGTTTATTACAGCATCCTGAAATCCATGAATGGAAATGGGAAAATATCACCATGGACTTTATAACGAAACTACCAAGGACTAGTAGTGGGCATGATACGATTTGGGTTATTATGGATCGAATGACCAAATCTGCACATTTCCTGTCTATACGCGAAGACTACAAAATGGAAAAGTTGGCAAGGATCTATATCAGTGAAGTTGTGTCTAGACATAGGGTACCTGTGTCCATTATCTCCGATCGGGACGCACGATTCACCTACCGATTTAGGCAATCCTTGCAGAAGTCATTGGGGACACGTCTTGACATGAGTACTGCCAATCACCCTCAGACTGATGGTCAGAGTGAGCGTACGATTCAGACCATGGAGGACATGCTGCGGGCTTGCACGATTGACTTTGGTGGTAACTGGGACACCCACCTTCCATTGGTGGAGTTTTCGTACAATAATAGTTACCACACGAGTATTGGATGTGCACCATTTGAGGCGTTATATGGGCGTAAGTGTAGGTCGCCGGTGTGTTAGGCAGAGGTCGGGGAAAGTCAGATGATTGGACCCGAGATTATACAAGAGACTACCGACAAGGTGTTTCAGATAAGAGATAGATTGAAGGCAGCCCAAGACCGTCAGAAAAGTTATGCTGATAATCGAAGGAAGCCATTAGAGTTCACCGTTGTGGATAATTTTCTATTGAAAGTGTCGCCTTTGAAAGGCATTGTTCATTTTGGCAAAAGGAGCAAGTTAGCACCGAGGTACGTAGGTCCGTTCAAGATTATTGAACGAATTGGTCCCGTTGCATATCGACTGGAATTGCCGCAAGAGTTGAATGGTATACATAACATGTTTCATGTTTCAAATCTCAAGAAGTGTCTCGCTGATGAGACGCTGCATGTGCCACTCGAGGAAATTCAAGTGGATGAAAAACTTCGATTCGTCGAAGAACCGTTAGAGATCATGGACCGGGAAATAAAGATGTTGAAACGAAGCAAGATCCCGATTGTGAAGGTAAGATGGAACTCAAGGAGAGGCCCTAAGTTTACTTGGGTCAGAGAAGACGGAATGAGGACTAAGTACCCTCACCTATTTGCGGATGGCAGTGCAGTTGATGACTCTAGTTGAATTTCGGGACGAAATTCTTTCAACTGGGGGATACTGTGACATCCGTCACCAAAATAGGTACGTTGTCTTTGGCATTAGTTTGAATTTTGACTTTTGACTTTGACTTTTGTCTTTATTTGGGCTAGGTCTTGATTTATGGTTCTTTTCTTGTTGGGCCTAAATTTTGGTCTAATGGGCCTATGTTTTTATAATGGGCCTGGAGTTTATACCTTTATGTGACTATTGGGCTTGTCATTGTATGAGGCCCTATGCATTAAGCCCAATCAAGGTTCTTCCTAAAATATAAAACATGAAACTTCACCATAACCCAATTAACTATACATCCATGGGCTATGCCTAAAGCCTGGTAAATAAACAAAAATTGATTCTAAAAATATAAACTATCCGAATCCTAGGGCACGTGATATTTCATTGGAACTGTTATTGCGTATAGAATTCAAAAACGTAAAAATTAGTTGACACGCGGTTCGAGACGAGATAGAATAGGACGAAACGGTCCAAGGGCCCGAAGGCCCTTACCCTTCCCTTCATTCGGCCGCAAATGGTTAATGGGGGGTATTCCCCTTTTCTTGGCCTCACTTTTACAACTCAAAGAATTTCTATTGAAACCCTAGCCGCCACAACACCTAAATCCTCTCTTTTCTTCTTCATCAAACCTTTGAAAATTCTGCATTACTAGAGCCATCCATCGAGTTTCCATTAAGCAAGGCATCCAAGATCTTAAACTAGGCTAGATTCATTCGTCTTCAAAGCTACGGTAAGCGGAAATCATTTTTGATGAAGTTTAATTCTAGTTTTACTCTAGGATCGATGATATTCATCATCTATATTCAAAACATTCATCTAATAATCTCTCATTCTTGGTTTTGGGTGCTAGATCGTGAAGATCTAAGCATTACGATAGTCGGATTCGCCATTTGGTAAAGACCCTAATTCTTGAACATGTTTGGTAATCGAATCTAAAATATTGGGTTGTAACCTTGGATGATCTGCCCTTAATCGAAGTTTTGGACCTATAAAATGTTTTGAAATAATTAAAAATTGTTCCTTGAAAGAATGGATGGGTTGAACAAATCGAAACAATGAAACTATCACGTAAAGTTGCAAACCGGGAGACTAAGAAACTAACAACTGTTTGGGACTGTAAAAATCAAGTAAACAAAGTGGTTAGTTGAAGTTCATGACAACTTGAAACTGGAATGAAATCATTTTTACATATTTGGGTTGTTAACGAGTGCATATTGGGACTTGTGACGCAAGGGAACGAATCTAACAATCTGGACAGCTTACTGTCAGAAAAATGGGTCATTTTTCTCGGGTGATAACTTTGTCTAAGTAAGCTCAATTGGGGCGAAATCTGGGTCTAAACTTAAGCCCCATGAGTCCTCTAACTAACCCAAGTGGTCTTGTGTCATTTCGACATCGTTTGGTCCTCCAAACGTAGCAAACAAAACTGAAGGTCAAAACTGACGAATGTGGGCAGCAGATTGGTCTTTATTCTTCGTGTCATAACTTCCTCACATTTTGTCAAATGAACCTGATTGTTTTTCTGGAGTTTAATTTAAAGTCTCTTCTTTGTAACGACACTTTTTACGCAATGATTCGTTATCGTTTCGATCTCCAAACAGCCTATACAAGACTGATGCGCAATCAGATATGTAAGCTGAATTATCTTGTTAAAACTTAAAAGTAAGTATTGGAACTAAAAAATCTAAATTAAGACAAGTTTTGCATATAATATTGATTAAAACTCTTTACAAAAGAATTAATTTAATTAGTGGGACAATGGAAAACCTTGATTAGCGTTAAGGGCCGGACTGAAAGGATTACACCCATATTAGCCATCTATATTTGGTGATATATTAATCCTTTTGTGTATTATATATTTTTAGTGCTTACTCTGCGTGTTGTGGGATTTGAACTGTGACTTTTCAAGGTGAGTTTCACGGCCCCTTTTTAATATATTTTACTTGGGGGAAAAGCATGCTCATGGTTTTGGACTATGCCGTGTTTGATTTTCTTTTGAAATATTGTATGTGGTTTGGGTCATGGTATGAGTCTTGATATTCAATCATGAGTGTGTACTTGTGCTTGTGCTTCAACTTGTGTACTTGGATGTTATGGAGAGATATTGTTAGTACTAACGGGTTGACACCCCCACCCATGTTGTCGGTATACTAGTCGAGACCGACTTGGCCGGGGCTTGCCCTTGGGTGAATATAATCTGGTTGTGTGCAATTTTGGAATGTCTTGGACTTGGGTAACATTCGAACTTATGTTGATATCTTGACTGCTATGTATCTCTTTCATATACAATTTTCTATACATGTTATACACGGCAAAATATTTGTACTTATAAACCTGTGAACTCACCAACGTATGTTGACCTTTTTAGAGCATGTCTTTTCAGGTAAGGAAGTCTAGGTGTATGGCTGTGGACTTAGACGAGACCGCTCCACTAGGAGCATTAGACATTCAAGAGACTTTTGGGACATGTTGTGGATTGTTGGGTTTTATGGATTGTAATTTTGATGATTTTGAGATTTTTATTGTTTGACAATTGTGTTGATTTGTTTCTGTATGGAGCTTTGGTATGATTATGCATTTTGGTATGACGTTCTGGTAGTGACTATCCTTGACATGTGTTCCTATGTGTCGGGCGATGTCATGACCCATGTACGGAGAATACCTTTAGATATTCTCTTGAACCCCCAATGTGTTATGACGATCTCGTCCGTCGCATCCTCGTGTTTCCGCTTTAGCGAGGGTGTGACAGATTGGTATCAGAGCCATTGGTTATAGAGAATTAGGTGGATTATTTAACCTAGACTATAACCTAAGTACCCACATGTAGTATGCATCATAGGATTATGTGTGTACTAGTATACATGTGAATGTTTTATGTGCATTATCTGTTATGCTGTGTTGCCTGCCTTGTGTGTTATCTATAATCTTCTTATTGGGAGAACTTTGGTCATTTTATTATCCGTGTGTGCCTTGAGAAAGCATTACGTAAGGATGTCCTCCCATTGTACGCTTGATTATTATTTGGTCTGGGTTGATAAGTGCGGGTGTAAGGATTGTTTTAAAGGACTTTGGGCTCTAAGCCCACCTTTATTATGTGCATCTGCTGGTGTTGGCTATGTTGTACGGGGTCTTATTTACAACTTGTGAGTTGAATATTGGGAGATGGACATGCTAGCTTACTTGACAACAACAGACAAGGGCCATGGCGTATTCGGGTCAGGTGACAGCTTTATTGGATCTCGGACTATGCTAAATGAACTCTTTTGACCGTCCCTTAACCAAGTGAATACTTATACTTTCTCAATCAATTTTTTCTTTCTGTACAACTTCGATTACTTAACCTTTGGTTAGTGTCCATATCCTTGATTCTCCAATCATACATAACACTCTGTACTTAACAAGACATGTTAACTCTGGTAGGAGGAGCTAGTGGTGACCATGCAATGCAAATTACCATTACGGGTGCACACATAATTGCAATTTGCAGCGCATGCAAAATCTGGCAAAACTCTTCGTGAGATAATAGTCATAGTTAGTACGAATCTTCCATTTTATACATGGGACAGTGGAGTTCCTGTTATTATGATAATCTACAGTGTGGAAATACCAATCCCATTTATCCTTGAACACGTACAAATAGATCTGGAGCATTCATGGGAATCATACTGGACCTTTTAGCCCGGTATCTATGAGACTTTTCTCTTGCTCTTGTTTTTGTGATCGTGGAAATTGACTACATGTTCAAAATGTACTAGGTATTTGAAGATTTGAAGTATGGAAGTAAGACTCCTTGTACCTATGCTGCTTCGTTCAAACTAATCATAATACTTGATGCATTGGTTGTCGAGAGATTCTAGCATTATACTTGATGGAGTAAATGGATGTCATGTAACCAGTTTAGACGTCGTCCTTGGTATATCGTCGGTGTGGTGGGAATGCTGCGGGGAACCCTATACATAAACATCTTTGCTATGCTAGGGATGTGTCTGAACAGGGCTATGTGATGATCCGAGAGGATTAGTGATGGACATGGTGAGACTGATAAATTGAAAGAAAGTGGCACTGGAGGCAAGATTAGTTGAACAAGCCCAAAGCACCATATTAGTGCTTTGCCCACTAGTGGGCAAAGTACTAACATGATGGAATACCCATGTTGAAGCACGAAGTAGAAAAGTTGTGATGGTCATGACTTTGGATGGGCTAAACATTAATAACTGAGAGGTACTACCTCATGGACAAGATACAAAATATAGATCATTAGTTGTGGAATCAAGTAATAGTGGGATCTAGTCAAGCTGCTTATCCCTACCAATTCCATAAGTTGGAAAAGGTGGTGTCATATTTTTGGCACATAAATCAAAGCAAATGGAAAAGTGCATCAGGGAGGTTTGTTCTATAGTTCGTGGAATGGTGGTCGCTACTACACCCCAACCATTTGGAGTGCAATACTGAAGACTTGTATTTAGTGGATGAGTTTGTTCGTATTAGACCCTCAAGAAAGCTAGTGAGATGTAGAAGGATGTTAAGGAATCGGGTGAGCTTGAAGTGTTAAAGTAGACAACAAGGACAACTTCATGAAAGGATATGTGGCTGTCGTGCTGGAAACGAAGAGCTATGCCGGCACTTGTCTGGAGAGTAATAAGTGCAATCTGCACCAATCGACTATGATGTCATGACCTGTGTGTTTCAATTTCAAGCAATTGGAATGCTTAGTGAAGTGTTTTAAGGTATTTGTGACCCCTAGCAGTGTGGAAACAAGCTATGTAGTTGAATTGGCTGACGGTAGCCTAGTAGAGACTATAGTTGTAATTCGGGACTCTACCATAATATTAGATGACCATGCTTTTAGAATAGCTCTTATACCTTTTGGGCTTGGGAGTTTCAACGTAGTGGTGGGCATGGATTGGCTAACTAAGAATAAAGCTGAAATCATGTGCAATGAAAAGATTTTGCGCATACCCTTACCAAATGCTAGGACGCTTGAAGTACATGGAGAGAAGCTTGAAGTGAATAAAGAATTCATAATGGGCATGAAAGTGGCAGAAATAAAGATTGAAGACATACTTGTTGTGCGGGACTTTATAGAGGTGCTTCCGAAAGATTTGATAGGATTGCCACCTCCAAGACAGGTGGACTTCTGAATTGATTTGGTGCCTGACATAATGCCTGTAGCTAAGGCACCTTATCGATTAGCTCCATCAGAGATGCAAGAACTGTTTAGTCAACTCCAGGAGTTACTAGACAAGGGTTTCATACGACCCAGTCATTCGTCATGGGGTGCACTGGTGCTCTTCTTCAAGAAAAAGGATGGATCCTTCAGAATGTGTATAGATTATCGAGAATCAAACAAGTTAATCATTTAGAATTGATATCCCTTACCAAGGATAGATGATTTATTTGATCAACTATAAGGAGCGACGTATTTTTCGAAGATTGATCTTCATTCGGGATATCACCAGTTGAGGGTGCACGTGGAAGATATACCAAAGACGGTTTTTAGGATGTGATATGGGCATTATGAATTCTTGGTCATGCCTTTTGGGCTAACGAACGCACCCGTAGTATTTATAGACCTAATGAACAGGGTGTGTAAACCTTACCTGGATAAATTCGTCATAGTATTCATTGACGACATCTTGATTTATTCAAGGACGAAAGAGGATCATGAGGGACACTTGAAAACAATCCTGGAGTTATTAGGAAGGGAGAAGCTCTATGCCAAATTTTCCAAGTGAGAGTTTTGGCTGTGAGAGGTGAAATTGCTTGGACATGTAGTGAATGAGAAAGGAATTCATGTGGATCCTGGAAAAATTGAGGCAGTTAAAAACTGGGAGGCACCTAAGACGCCTTCAGAGATAAGACAATTCCTTGGACTAGCAGGCTATTATCAGCGATCTATCCCAAATTTCTCAAGGGTTGCGCAACCACTCACACAACTGACGCAGAAGGATAAAAGTTCGAATGGGGTGCTAAACGAGAGGACGCAATAAAACGTTGAAAGATAAGTTGTGTAATGCACCGATATTGGCACTCCCTAAGGGTTCAGACGGATTTGTTGTGTATTGTGACACATCGCATCAAGGTTTAGGTTGTGTGCTCATGAAAAAAGATAAAGTGATTGCATACGCGTCACGACAACTTAAGAATCACGAGAAGAATTACACCACCCATGACCTGGAGTTAGGAGTGGTGATCTTAAGATCTGGAGGCACTATTTGTATGGTACAAAGTGTGTCGTTTCTACCGACCAAAAGAGCCTCCAGCATATTTTTGACCAAAAGGAATTGAACATGAGACAACGTCGATGGATTGAGTTGCTTAGTGATTTCGACTGTGAGATCCGGTACCACCAGGGTAAAGCAAACGTAGTAGCAGATACCTTGAGTCGAAAGGAAAGAGTCAAACCTGTACGCATCCGGGCCCTACGGATGACCATTCATTAGGATATTAAGATTCATATTATTGATGCATAAGTTGAAGCAATAAAGGAAACAAACATACAGAGTGAAGTGTTGAGAGGACTGGACAGACAGTTCGAACAAAAGGAAGATGGAGGGTTATACTTTATGGGTAGGATTTGGGTACCTATTATGGGGAATGTACGGGAGATTGTATTGGACGAGGCACACAAGTCGAAGTATTCGGTACACCCTGATGCAGATAAAATGTACCACGACCTTAGAGATTTATACTGGTGGCCTGGAATGAAAAGGGATATAGCGGTTTATGTTAGTAAGTGTTTAACGTGCACGAAGGTTAAGGCAGAACACCAGAGACCTTCAGGTTTATTACAGCATCCTGAAATCCATGAATGGAAATGGGAAAATATCACCATGGACTTTATAACGAAACTACCAAGGACTAGTAGTGGGCATGATACGATTTGGGTTATTATGGATCGAATGACCAAATCTGCACATTTCCTGTCTATACGCGAAGACTACAAAATGGAAAAGTTGGCAAGGATCTATATCAGTGAAGTTGTGTCTAGACATAGGGTACCTGTGTCCATTATCTCCGATCGGGACGCACGATTCACCTACCGATTTAGGCAATCCTTGCAGAAGTCATTGGGGACACGTCTTGACATGAGTACTGCCAATCACCCTCAGACTGATGGTCAGAGTGAGCGTACGATTCAGACCATGGAGGACATGCTGCGGGCTTGCACGATTGACTTTGGTGGTAACTGGGACACCCACCTTCCATTGGTGGAGTTTTCGTACAATAATAGTTACCACACGAGTATTGGATGTGCACCATTTGAGGCGTTATATGGGCGTAAGTGTAGGTCGCCGGTGTGTTAGGCAGAGGTCGGGGAAAGTCAAATGATTGGACCCGAGATTATACAAGAGACTACCGACAAGGTGTTTCAGATAAGAGATAGATTGAAGGCAGCCCAAGACCGTCAGAAAAGTTATGCTGATAATCGAAGGAAGCCATTAGAGTTCACCGTTGTGGATAATTTTCTATTGAAAGTGTCGCCTTTGAAAGGCATTGTTCATTTTGGCAAAAGGAGCAAGTTAGCACCGAGGTACGTAGGTCCGTTCAAGATTATTGAACGAATTGGTCCCGTTGCATATCGACTGGAATTGCCGCAAGAGTTGAATGGTATACATAACATGTTTCATGTTTCAAATCTCAAGAAGTGTCTCGCTGATGAGACGCTGCATGTGCCACTCGAGGAAATTCAAGTGGATGAAAAACTTCGATTCGTCGAAGAACCGTTAGAGATCATGGACCGGGAAATAAAGATGTTGAAACGAAGCAAGATCCCGATTGTGAAGTCAAGGAGAGGCCCTAAGTTTACTTGGGACAGAGAAGACGGAATGAGGACTAAGTACCCTCACCTATTTGCGGATGGCAGTGCAGTTGATGACTCTAGTTGAATTTCGGGACGAAATTCTTTCAACTGGGGGATACTGTGACATCCATCACCAAAATAGGTACGTTGTCTTTGGCATTAGTTTGAATTTTGACTTTTGACTTTGACTTTTGTCTTTATTTGGGCTAGGTCTTGATTTATGGTTCTTTTCTTGTTGGGCCCAAATTTTGGTCTAATGGGCCTATGTTTTTATAATGGGCCTGGAGTTTATACCTTTATGTGACTATTGGGCTTGTCATTGTATGAGGCCCTATGCATTAAGCCCAATCAAGGTTCTTCCTAAAATGTAAAACATGAAACTTCACCATAACCCAATTAACTATACATCCATGGGCTATGCCTAAAGCCTGGTAAATAAACATAAATTGATTCTAAAAATATAAACTATCCGAATCCTAGGGCATGTGATATTTCATTGGAACTGTTATTGCGTATAGAATTCAAAAACGTAAAAATTAGTCGACACGCGGTTCGAGACGAGATAGAATTGGACGAAACGGTCCAAGGGCCCGAAGGCCCTTACCCTTCCCTTCATTCGGCCGCAAATGGTTAAAGGGGGGGTATTCCCCTTTTCTTGGCCTCACTTTTACAACTCAAAGAATTTCTATTGAAACCCTAGCCGCCACAACACCTAAATCCTCTCTTTTCTTCTTCATCAAACCTTTGAAAATTCTGCATTACTAGAGCCATCCATCGAGTTTCCATTAAGCAAGGCATCCAAGATCTTAAACTAGGCTAGATTCATTCGTCTTCAAAGCTACGGTAAGCGGAAATCATTTTTGATGAAGTTTAATTCTAGTTTTACTCTAGGATCGATGATATTCATCATCTATATTCAAAACATTCATCTAATAATCTCTCATTCTTGGTTTTGGGTGCTAGATCGTGAAGATCTAAGCATTACGATAGTCGGATTCGCCATTTGGTAAAGACCCTAATTCTTGAACATGTTTGGTAATCGAATCTAAAATATTGGGTTGTAACCTTGGATGATCTGCCCTTAATCGAAGTTTTGGACCTATAAAATGTTTTGAAATAATTAAAATTGTTCCTTGAAAGAATGGATGGGTTGAACAAATCGAAACAATGAAACTATCACGTAAAGTTGCAAACCGGGAGACTAAGAAACTAACAACTGTTTGGGACTGTAAAAATCAAGTAAACAAAGTGGTTAGTTGAAGTTCATGACAACTTGAAACTGGAATGAAATCATTTTTACATATTTGGGTTGTTAACGAGTGCATATTGGGACTTGTGACGCAAGGGAACGAATCTAACAATCTGGACAGCTTACTGTCAGAAAAATGGGTCATTTTTCTCGGGTGATAACTTTGTCTAAGTAAGCTCAATTGGGGCGAAATCTGGGTCTAAACTTAAGCCCCATGAGTCCTCTAACTAACCCAAGTGGTCTTGTGTCATTTCGACATCGTTTGGTCCTCCAAACGTAGCAAACAAAACTGAAGGTCAAAACTGACGAATGTGGGCAGCAGATTGGTCTTTATTCTTCGTGTCATAACTTCCTCACATTTTGTCAAATGAACCTGATTGTTTTTCTGGAGTTTAATTTAAAGTCTCTTCTTTGTAACGACACTTTTTACGCAATGATTCGTTATCGTTTCGATCTCCAAACAGCCTATACAAGACTGATGCGCAATCAGATATGTAAGCTGAATTATCTTGTTAAAACTTAAAAGTAAGTATTGGAACTAAAAAATCTAAATTAAGACAAGTTTTGCATATAATATTGATTAAAACTCTTTACAAAAGAATTAATTTAATTAGTGGGACAATGGAAAACCTTGATTAGCGTTAAGGGCCGGACTAAAAGGATTACACCCATATTAGCCATCTATATTTGGTGATATATTAATCCTTTTGTGTATTATATATTTTTAGTGCTTACTCTGCGTGTTGTGGGATTTGAACTGTGACTTTTCAAGGTGAGTTTCACGGCCCCTTTTTAATATATTTTACTTGGGGGAAAAGCATGCTCATGGTTTTGGACTATGCCGTGTTTGATTTTCTTTTGAAATATTGTATGTGGTTTGGGTCATGGTATGAGTCTTGATATTCAATCATGAGTGTGTACTTGTGCTTGTGCTTCAACTTGTGTACTTGGATGTTATGGAGAGATATTGTTAGTACTAACGGGTTGACACCCCCACCCTTGTTGTCGGTATACTAGTCGAGACCGACTTGGCCGGGGCTTGCCCTTGGGTGAATATAATCCGGTTGTGTGCAATTTTGGAATGTCTTGGACTTGGGTTACATTCGAACTTATGTTGATATCTTGACTGCTATGTATCTCTTTCACATACAATTTTCTATACATGTTATACACGGCAAAATATTTGTACTTATAAACCTGTGAACTCACCAACGTATGTTGACCTTTTTAGAGCATGTCTTTTCAGGTAAGGAAGTCTAGGTGTATGGCTGTGGACTTAGACGAGACCGCTCCACTAGGAGCATTAGACATTCAAGAGACTTTTGGGACATGTTGTGGATTGTTGGGTTTTATGGATTGTAATTTTGATGATTTTAAGATTTTTATTGTTTGACAATTGTGTTGATTTGTTTCTGTATGGAGCTTTGGTATGATTATGCATTTTGGTATGACGTTCTGGTAGTGACTATCCTTGACATGTGTTCCTATGTGTCAGCGACGTCATGACCCATGTACGAAGAATACCTTTAGATATTCTCTTGAACCCCCAATGTGTTATGACGATCCCGTCCGTCGCATCCTTGTGTTTCCGCTTTAGCGAGGGTGTGACAGTTCCATAGTGACCAAACAGTTGTAAAAATTAGTTGTCAAGTGTTTTTAACCTAATGCGCCAACTCCAACACATTCATACGAACACAGATCTTCTGAAATTCTTCAAAAATTGTTGAATTGACCTAAAAACCTCCAATTAGGTAGTAATTGGAACAACTAACAGTCCTTTATCTTCAATTTCTCCAAACAACAACAACAATGCAATCTTTTGGTTGAAAATCAGTTCGAAAATGAAGAACAGGTTCGAACACTAATTTGAATAAATTCACTGATTTTGAATGAATTGAACTGCAAATTGTGATTCAATTCATCTTTCTGATGATGAAACACAACTGAAATCAGCAACTATTTGATTGAATTGCTTATCAATCATAGATTCATGTGATTCAAAAGTTCGACAGTTTGACAAAGTCAAATCACTAAACGAACAGCTCTGATACCATTTGATAGGATCAAAATGGATCGATCTATGATGATATTGTGATACAATTCAATCAAAACAAACACAAGTAATCAAATCTAAACAAACATATAAAAAATTCATAGTTTCATTGATAGATTGCATAGAAAGTATACAAAGACTAATAAAGACTAAATGTTAATCTTCGAGTTCGAGAGGCATCTACAGCGTGTTTTGTACAGAATTGTACTTTAATTGTGAAAGACAAACTGAAAACTCCTTATGAGTTGATGTTTGGCAGGAAACCAAACATAGATTTTCTTAAATCTTTTGGTTGTCTAGTTTTGATTTTAAATTGAAGTGATCATCTAGGAAAATTTGATTCAAAATCTGATGAAGGATTTTTCGTTGGATATTCATCTGTTTCAAAAGTATATCGAGTTTATAACTCTAGGAAAAATGTTATACTTGAAACATTCAACGTTAAATTCCTTGAAAATTCTTTTCCATCAGTTTCAAATGGTCCAGCCTGGTTATTTGATTTAGATTCATTGTCAAACTCTTTTCAGTCTAACTTGTTTAATCAATCTAACTTGTTTGATTCTACAGGTGAGAAGAAACTTCAAGGAGATCTCGACTGTTTCAGTGATGATTCAGATTCTGATGATATGGATGACTCAAGCCTAGATTATCCATTTTTTTCTTTTGTCAAAGACTCAATAATTCGGTTTAATAATAATGATCAATCTCATCAAGAGGAAGATCATTCTATTTCAGAAGATCAAGATGATTCACAACCTATTCCTAATGATGGTATAGAAATTATACAACCTGAGTCTGGAACGTCATCTGTTTCTGGTGATGCAGTTGATACCGGTAATCTTGATTACTTCATCAACTCACCGACTCAAGTTCCCAATTTCAATCCACATTCTTCAAACCTATTGCATCAGTTTTCTAACTTGAACCAAACCAATCTGGATGTTCATGTTCAAGGGAATGAGATTCCAACATATCGTATTCACAAGAACCATCCAACGTCTCAGATTATTGGTCCATTGAATGAGAGAACAACGAGAAGTAAATCAGAACAAGCAAATCTTTGCTTATACTAGTGTTTCTTTCTCAAATTGTTCCTAAAAACGTTACCGAAGCGTCAAAGGAAAATAGTTGGATTGAGGCTATGCAAGAAGAAGTATTGCAATTCTGCAAACAAGAAGTGTGGAATCTTGTTGATTTACCTGAAGGAGAAAATGCCATAGGCACAAGATGGTTATTCAGAAACAAAACAGATGATCGAGAAAATGTTATTAGAAATAAAGCAAGACTCGTTGCACAAGGATACACCCAAGAGGAAGGAATAGATTATGATGAAGTATTTGCTCTAGTTGTAAGACTTGAATCAATTCGTGTCTTCTTGGCTTATGCATCATTCATGAAATTCAAGGTGTATCAAATGGAAGTTAAAGATGATTTCTTGTATGGACCGATCACCAGTGATGTGTATGTAAAACAACCTCCGAGTTTTGAAGAGTCGGAATTTCAACATCGTGTGTACAAGCTTAGCAAAGCTTTGTATGGTTTACATCAAGCCCCTAGAATCTGGTATGAAACATTGTCACAACACTTAATCCAACATGGATACAAGCGAGGGAAAATCGATCCAACTTTGTTCATAAAGAAGGATGCTGATGATCTCCTATGTGTACAAGTGTATGTCGATGATATCGTATTTGGTTCTACAAGTCCAAAATTGTGCAATGAATTTGATGAAATCATGAAGTCTCGATTTCAAATGAGTTCTATGGGAGAAGTAAATTTCTTTCTTGGACTTCAAGTCAAGCAATCTGCAGATGGAATCTTCATTAATCAAGAGAAGTTCATTGACAAACTCTTGAAGAAATTTAAACTACAAGATTGTCAATCAATTAGAACTCCAGTTGGCGTAAACACCAAGATTGAGCCTGATTCGAAAGGAAAATCTGTAGACCAAACTTTATACAGATCTATGATTGGTTCATTGATGTATCTTACTGCATCTAGACCTGACATAATGTATGTTGTTTGTGTCTGTGCCAGGTATCAATCAGACCTGAAGGAATCACATTTAATTGCTGTAAAATGAATATTTAGGTATCTTAATGGTAAACTGGCTTTAGGGATATGGTATCCTTATAAAGGTAACTTTGAGCTACATGGATACACGGATAGTGATTATGGAGGATGTTATCAAGATAGAAAATCAATTACGGGTGGTTGTCAGTTTTTAGGACCCAGATTAGTCTCATGGCAATGTAAGAAACAAACAATTTCTCGTTTCAACCGCAGAAGCTGAGTACATAGCTGCTTCAGCAGGATGTTCTCAAATCCTTTGGTTACAAAACCAACTGCTGGATTACGGTTTCAATTTTCTTAAAACTCCAATTTATATTGATAACACTGCTGCTATGTTCATTACAGCTAATCCTGTCCAATATTCAAAAACAAAACATATCGAGATTCGATATCATTTTCTTAGAGATAACTCTGAAAAAGGTTTAATCATTCTGATTCAAATTGCAACTGAAAAATAGTTGGCTGACCTTTTTACTAATGCCTTCTTACCAGGACAGTTTGAGTATTTGGTAGAGTCAATTGGTCTTATTAACCAAATTTAAAAACTGGTTTTTGAGTATTTCAGTTAATTGAGTCTAAATATGATAAGAACCCTCCCTTACCTGAATAGAACTGTAACACCCGGAAAATTTTAAAAGACGAGAAAGAAAGAATAAATGTGTAGAAAAAGAAAGAAAACACAATTTAACCCAAGTTGAGGGGCTAAATGTGACAAAAGGACAAAAAAAGAATAAAAGTGGGTGCAAAAAGGTGATGGCCGCCCACTCCTTCCTGCACATTTCACTTCAACCGGATTTTTCTAGAGAGAGAAAGAGCAGAGATCTCTGGTTTTTGAAGAAAGAAGAAGAGGAAACCAAACTCAAGGTAAGAATTCATCATTTTAAGTTGTTCTTGGCCGGCCTATGCCTCGGTTATATGCTTATGTGTGTTTTTTTATGTTCGGGTGTGTGTTTTTGGTGGGTTTATAGGTGGTTGAACTCATAGTGCAAACGGGTTGAAGAAGTCATACTCAAAGGTTGTCAAAGGTAAGTTCTAGAACCCCCTTTTTACATGTTTTAACTGATTTTGGGACTGGAAATGCATGTATGTATGTTTTTACGAAAATGGGTTTTGTACCCGTATGCATGTGTATGTGTGAATGTGGGTGGGTTATGATTTGGGTGATTTATGATGTTATGATGATGCCATGTTCATATTATGATGCTTTAATGCTAGAACTAAGTTAGAACATGTTGAATTGATGATGTTGGGACTGATTATGATGCTGATAGCGAGAGTTGGTTGCCCATGCGCCTGAAATTGGCCCATGCGCCCAACGGTCAAATTGCCTAAGTGTAGTCCCATGCGCCCAAAACCCATGCGCCCAAAACCCATGCGCCCAAATAGTATCCATGCGCCTAGAATAGGCTGAATTTGACTAAGTGTTCCAAGCGCCCAAAACTGCCCATGCGCCTAGGCACTCATGTGCCTGCATAGTGCTCATGCGCCTAGAAATTTGCCCAGGAGACTAAGTGTTGGGTCATGCGGCCAAATAGTGCCCATGCGCCTGAAAGTTCCCCATGCGCTTAATGTTCCCATGCGCCTGAAAGGCCATGCGCTGCATAGTGTTCATGCGCCTATGCCTTAGAAGTTTTTCTGAAATTTTGGGAAAAACGTAAAGTGTAGGCTTTGACTTGGGATGTTCCCGGGGGTAATGTATGTTGACTTTATGATGTCATATGTGATGTGATGATGCTATGTATGGTATGTTTATGTTATGTTCCTTATTATGTATGTTTATTTCCGTGGCTTTACGTGGTATGCTTATGAAAGTAAATGGAAAGTATTATGTAACGTAAAGCGGAAGATAATGAAAAAAGGGAACGTAAGGAATGAATGAATGCATGCATTATGTGAAGTTTGTATGGGGTCAAGCTCAAGAGAGTGCTTTTGAGCTATTACCTTGAATGACCATGTTATTGTTTGAATCTTATAGCGTGTTAGAGGATGGATTGCGGGACACGAGAGGACGGTCTAGGGCTGAAGAGGTGGCTCATGAAGAGCCCGAGACCCCTCATCCAGAGGGGGGTGATGAGAGTGCTAACTTAAGGGCCTCAGTGAAGGAGGCGGTGGTGGAAGAGGTTCACCAGGTCATGCAGACGATCTTACCTTTTGTGGTGACTGAAGTGATCAAAGCTATGCAAGAAGGAGAAAGGAAGGAGAGGAACAGGTCCTCGGGAGGGAGAGAGTAACCGGAGACTGAGTCGGTTGTCTCAACTGATGAGGAAGAAGAAGAAGAGCATGTGCCAGAGGCAGCACAAGGCTGTAACTATGGGGCATTTCAAAGATACAAGCCCCCGACTTTTGATGGAAATGGCACTGCTGCTGCTGCTCACCGGTGGGTGAGAGAGATGGAAGCTGTACTTGATATCAGCGAGTGCCGGGAAGATTAGAAGGTGAAGTTTGCCACCCACTCATTTGTGGACTCAGCCCTGTGTTAGTGGGACAATATTATCCAGGCCGAGAGTAGCAAGGTAATTGGCAGGATGAGGTGGAGTGAGTTGAAGAAACTGGTGATCGAGGAGTTCTGTCCTCATAGGGAGCTCGATAAGGTTGAGAGGGAGTTCCTGTAGCTGGAGGAGGGAACCATGACGCATCAGCAATATACCACTAAATTCAACAAGATGGCACGGTTGGTGCCAGATCAGGTGACACCTCTGTTTTGAAAAATCAAGAGGTATATTCAGGGCTTGCTGGCAGATATCCGCAAGCATATGATCACCGCCGGGCCGAGCACTTTCAGGTCGGTGGTTGATCTGGCGGGAAGGCTGTACGACGAGAGGGAAGTGGTGGTGGCTGAGGTGAGCAAGAAGGGTGGTGGTGGCCGGAACTGGAATGGGAAGAAGTTTGTATGTGGCAGGGCCACTCCAATCAACAAAGTTGCGAGGGTGGATGACCGACGTGTGGTCACACCCGGTGCGGGGTCGAAGAGGTGTGGCAAATATGGGAAAGAGCACACCGGAGAATGTAGGTTGAGATCCAATGTCTGTTTCCAGTGTGGGAGGACAGGACACGTGGCGAAGGATTGCAGGGTAAGAAGGTGTTATAACTGTGGCGAGGAGGGCCACATGATCAGGGAATGCAAGAAGTCGAGGGCTGAGAGTTCCGGGGCGAAGAAAACAGCCGGGACTGTAGGGTAGAAAGCTAGGGCCAGGGCTTTCACAATGACCAGGGAGGAGGCTAGGACGGACCCCAATGTTGTGTCAGGTACGTTTCTTGTAAACCAAACTCTTGCTTCTGTGTTATTTGATTCAGGTGCTAGTAGGAGTTTTATTTCTGCTGCTTTCTGTGCGAAGTTGCCTGTTAGTAGTAGGAGTATTGATGAGCGCCCTTCGATGTAGAAACTGCCATAGGTAAGTCTACCAAGATTTTTGAGATGATAGAAGGCTGTGACATAGAATTAAAAGGTCATAAGTTTGTTGTTAGACCATTCGTGATGACCTTAGGCGGTTTCGATGTAGTCCTAAGAATGGATTGGTTGGCGGACTACGAGGCGAGTATTGT
Organism: Flaveria sonorensis; assembly: GCA_025506505.1. Lineage (NCBI taxonomy): Eukaryota > Viridiplantae > Streptophyta > Magnoliopsida > Asterales > Asteraceae > Flaveria > Flaveria sonorensis. The sequence continues at coordinate 28,812,919 of CM046436.1, read as the reverse complement.
GTGTCGCAAGAAGATGATTAATCTGACCGCGCCTGACGGGATTTCGGTGACGATTCACGGCGATCGAGTTATGAAGATTCCGAAGGTGATTTCGATGGCGGTGGCGGTAAAGTGCATGAGGCATGGATGTAGTGCCTATTTGGCCTATGTAAAGGATGTAGATACACCAACACCATAACTGTCAGATGTACCGGTTGTGTGTGAGTTCCCAGATGTGTTTCCCGAAGACTTACCAAGTGTGCCACCGGACCGCGGGATCGAGTTCCAGATTGACTTGATACCCAGTGCTCAACCTGTTGCTAAGGCACCGTATCGGTTGGCTTTGACCGAGATGAAGGAGTTGATGGAGCAACTATAGGAATTGCTTGATAAGGGGTTCATTATACCGAGTATCTCTCCTTGGGGTGCTCCGGTCCTATTCGTGAAGAAGAAGGATGGTAGTATGAGGATGTGTATTGACTACCGTGAGTTGAATAAGTTGACGGTGAAGAATCGGTACCCGCAACCGAGGATTGATGATTTGTTTGATCAGCTCCAAGGTGCCAGTTGGTTCTCAAGGATAGACCTTCGATCTGGTTACCATCAGTTGAAGGTGAAAGAGCAAGATATTCCTAAAATAGCTTTTCGCACGCGTTATGGACACTACGAGTTTCTCGTTATGTCTTTTGGTTTGACCAACGCGCCAGCTGCTTTTATGGACTTGATGAATCGAGTGTGTCGACCGATGTTGGACAAATCAGTGATTGTGTTTATTGATGACATCCTGATTTATTCGAAGAGCGAGGTGGAGCAAGCCAGACACATTCGAGAGGTGTTGGAGACATCGAGAAAGGAGAAGTTGTATGCCAAGTTCTCCAAGTGCGCGTTCTGGTTGCACGAAGTTCAGCTCTTGGGTCATGTAGTGAATCTGGTGGGGATCATGGTTGACCCGGCAAAGGTGGAAGCGGTGATGCAATGGAAGTCTCCAAAGAAGCCATCCGAGATTCGTAGTTTCTTAGGGTTGGAAGGATATTATAGAAGATTCATTTAAGACTTCTCTAAGATAGCTTCTTCGTTGACTAAGTTGACCCGCAAGGATGTGAAGTTTGTATGGGGTCAAGCTCAAGAGAGTGTTTTTGAGGAGTTAAAGGCAAGGTTGAATCAAGCTCCAGTTTTATCGTTACCCGAAGGAAGCGAGGAATTAATGGTCTATTCAGATGCTTCTTACTTAGGGTTGGGTTGCGTGTTGATGCAGCGAGGGAAGGTTATAGCTTATGCATCCCGACAATTGAAGGTTCATGAGATGAATTACCCTACTCATGACTTGGAGTTAGTAGCTGTGGTCTTTGCACTAAAGATTTGGAGGCACCACCTATACGGAACGAAGTGCACAATCTTGACGGACCACAAGAGCTTGAAGTACTTCTTCGAGCAAAAGGACCTGAACATGAGGCATAGGCGATGGTTGGAGCTCATAAAGGATTATGATTGCGAGATCCATTACCATCCAGGTAAGGCCAACGTAGTGGCGGATGCCCTTAGCCGAAAAGAGAGACCCGAGCCGATTCGGGTGAAGGCTTATCAGTTGATTATGACCTCTGATGTGATGAAGCAGGTCAAGGAGTTTCAAGGCGAAGCATTGAAAGAAGATCGTCTTAACTCCGAAAGGATGAGAGGTATGGTTGCGGAATTATGCGAAAACACTCTTGGTGTTAGAACCCGATTTGGACGGATGTGTATCCCTCGTTACGGGGATCTACGTGGGAGGATTATAGAAGAAGCTCATAAGACTTGATATTCTATTCATCCCGGTGCTACAAAGATGTATCAAGATATGAAGAAAGATTATTGGTGGCCGGGTATGAAGCGCGATGCAGTGGAGTATGTGAGTACGTGTCTTACTTGCTTGCAAGTGAAGGCCGAGCAGCAGAAGCCGTACGGGAAGATCCAACCATTGGATATACCGGAGTGGAAGTGGGACCATATCACCATGGAATTTATTACGAAGTTACCGCGTACCGTGAAAGGGTATGATGCCATATGGGTGATAGTTGATCGTTTGACGAAGTGTGCTCACTTCCTACCGATCCGCGAGACGTACTCGTCTGAAAGATTAGCGGATCTATTTATCAAAGAGATTGTAACTCGTCATGGTGTGCCGGTTTCTATTGTTTCTGATCGTGACACTCGGTTTACATCTAAATTTTGGAAGAAATTCCATGATGCTATGGGGACGAGGTTACACATTAGCACGGCTTATCATCCTCAGACGGATGGTCAGTCGGAAAGGACTATTCGGATGCTAGAAGATATGCTTCGGGCATGCATCATTGACTTTGGAGGAAGTTGGTATGACCACTTACCATTAGCTGAGTTCTCATATAATAACAGTTATCATGCCAGTATTGGTATGCCCCCTTATGAGATGCTATATGGTAGGAGGTGTACAACGCCCGTTTGTTGGGGTGATATTGGTCAGAAGGAGTTGGGAAGTATTAAGGTGATTGAGGCTACGACTGAGAAGCTCGAAAAGATCAAAGCCTTTATGAAGGCAGCTAAAGATAGGCAGAATTCGTATGCCGACAGGAGACGTAGACCGATTGAGTTCAAGGTGGGTGACAGAGTTATGTTGAAGGTCTCACCTTGGAAAGGTATCATTCGGTTCAGGAAGCGGGGCAAGTTGAGCCCGAGATACATAGGGCCTTTCCGAATCATTGCTCGATTAGGAGAGGTGGCCTATAGGTTAATGTTACCCGATGAGTTAAGTGGAATTCACCCGACATTCCATGTATCTCATATGCAGAAGTGTTTAGCTGATGAGGATTTGGTTGTACCCCTGGAGGATATTGAAGTTGATGAAAGGCTCAATTATGTGGAGCAACCAGTGGCAATCATTGATCGTAAGGAGAAACGGTTAAGGAATAAAGTAGTTCCCCTTGTGCGTGTACAGTGGAGGCACAGGAAGGGATCCAAGTCTACGTGGGAGACTGAAAAAGAGATGAGGCAGTATTACCCACATCTGTTTGAGGAATAACAGGTTTCGGGGACGAAACCTATATAAGGGGGGTGGACTTGTAACACCTGGGTATTTTTTTTAAAGACAAGAAAAGAAGAATAAATGTGCAGAAAAAGAAAGAAAACACAATTTAACCCAAGTTGAGGGGCTAAATGTGTCAAAAGGACAAAAAAAGAATAAAAGTGGGTGCAAAAAGGTGATGGCCGCCCACACCTTCCTGCATATTTATTTTCAACCGGATTTTAGAGAGAGAAAGAGCAGAGCTCTCGGGTTTTTGAAGAAAGAAGAAGAGGAATTCGAATTCAAGGTAAGAATTCTTGGTTTTTAAGTTGTTCTTGGCCGGCCTATGCCTCGGTTATATGCTTATGTGTGTTTTGTTGTGTTCGGGTGTGTGGTTTTGGTGGGTTTCTAGGTGTTTAAACTCATTTGCAAAAGGGTTTGAAGGAAGTCATACTCGAAGGCTGCTAAGATGAGTTCTAGAACCCCCTTTTTACTTGTTTTAACTAATTTTGGGGCTGGAAATGCATGTATGTATGTTTTTATGAATGTGGGTTTTATACCCGTATGAATGTGTATGTGTGAATGTGGGTTTTATACCCGTATGAATGTGTATATGTGAATGTGGGTTTTATACCCGTAAGAATGTGTATGTGTGAATGTGGGTTTTATACTCGTGTGAATATGTATGTGTGAATGTGGGTGGGTTATGATTTGGGTGATTTATGATGTTATGATGATGCCATGTTCATATTATGATGCTTATAATGCTAGAACTAAGCTTAGAACATGATGAATTGATGATTTGGGGCTGATTATGATGTTATTCGTATGTATTGGTTGCCCATGCGCCTGGATTTGGCCCATGCGCCCAACGGTTGAATTTGCACAAGTGTGCCCCATGCACCCAAAACCCATGCGCCCAAATAGTATCCATGCGCCTAGAATAGGCTGAGATTGACTAAGCATTCCATACGCCCAAAACTGCCCATGCGCCTAGGCACTCATGCGCCTGCATAGTGCCCATGCGCCTAGAAATTTGCCCAGGACACTAAGTGTTGGGTCATGCGCCCAAATAGTGCCCATGCGCCTGAAAGTTCCCCATGCACCTAAGTGTTCCCATGCGCCTAGAAGGCCATGCGCCTGCATAGTGCTCATGCGCCGATGCCTTAGAATATTTTCTAAAATTTTGGGGGAAATGTAAATTGTAGGCTTTAACTTGGGATGTTCCCGGGGGTGATATGTTGACTTTATGATATCATATGTGATGATGATGCTATGTATGGTATGGTTTTGTTTATGTTATGTTCCTTATTATGTATGCTTATTTTCCGTGGCTTTACGTGGTATGATTATGAAAAGTAAATGGAAAGTATTATGTAATGTAAAGCGGAAGATAATGAAAAAGGGAACGTAAGGAATAAATGAATGCATGCATTAATGAATGAATGAATGAATGGAAAAGTCTTGCCAGCAAAGGTTGAGGTGAGTGACTGTGTTGTCACAAAAGACTTGTATGCCAAAGGTTGAGTTGAGTCACTGTGTTGTCACAAAAGACTCATAAGCCAAGGTTGAGGTGAGTGACTGTGTTGTCACAAAAGACTCGTAAGCCAAGGTTAAGGTGAGTGACTGTGTTCTCACGAAAGACTTGTATGCCAAAGTTGAGGTGAGTGACTGTGTTGTCAAAAAAGACTCGTAAGGGGTTCAATCCATAAGATTGACCCGGATCCTTATCACTTACCCCGGTGCTGGTGCCAGGCTTTGTGCGCAATGAATGGAAGTCTGATAAACTTCGGCCCAGTACCCGCTTTATGCCTACGTTTGGGGTATAGCTGATGACATTGATCCGGAAGGAATGAACGAAGGAAGGTGAATGAATGAAATGTACGGAATGAAAGATAACGAATGATAAAGATGGTGTACGATGATGAAAGAACGGAAGTCAACGAATGACGATGAAAGATAATAATAAATTACTATCTATGTGTATGTCTGTTGTATGATCGCGTATGAAAGTAAAGAAAGAATGGTTTTTAACGAAAAAAATGTATTTTATTTTTATAAAAACTAGAACTCACTCAGCAACGCTGACTTTTATGTGTTTCCAGTTGGCAGGTAATGTTGCTGAGGATGACACGGGGCAGCTACTTGGCATTTTTGGATGGCATCCGTTGTTTGAATTATAATGTTTTTTTGTGATGTAATGCAACGAGTGATATTTTGTAACAGTTAACTGCAATGTATTATTTTGCAAAAGCAATTATAATGAAATGGTTTGTTTAAAAGAATTCCGCTGCAATATTTTGGTAAAGTTAATGTATGTTTTATGCTTTGTGTGCAATGATTGACCAGCTGTAAGCATTCCAGGAACGGGGCCTTACATGTATTCATTTGCATTAGCCTCTTAACTTCCCCATGTCTTGGCAAATTGGGCTTCTCAGCATTAATGATCATCTGGATAAACCTTGGATATAACAGCCATTTGTCTTTCTTTAAGGCCATGACATTTTCAGTCATACAGTCAAATATTAGTCTTGCAATATTATCCTTTTGTCCTTTACAGAATACAATCATGGCCTTTGTCCACTGTGGATTTAAACCATCTAATCCTCCCTTTCTATGATCCAAGCACATAATGAACACGTGGGTAATGTATCTCCATTCCTTGGACAAAAAAGACTTCTTAATTTCCTTCTTTGACCCAAAAGATGGTCCTTCATACCCAATGCTTCGATAAGCATTAAGGACTTCAGCATCAGACATACTAACCTCATCTCCACAATCATCTTCCAACCTTAATACCCTCGCAACCATTTTAGCACTAATAACCATGTCTTCCCCAAGAACTCTTGAAGTGATCCTGTGTGGAGTAGATCCCAAGTCACATTCTGCATTAACCCAAAAATCTCTAATGTGAATGTCGTAGATCGTGGGTAAATGAGATATAGCATAGTGAATGGAAGACTGTTTCAGCCATCTAATGCAATCTCTAAATCCAACAGTCTTTGGATTACTGTCGTCTAGTAGTGCCACAATATTAGTCTTCTCATCAAACTTTAAGTTTGCCATGAACTGCAAAATATAAACATAGGTAAGTAAGATGTACATAAAGATAATTAACCAATAAGAAAAATTTAAAAACAACAATAGTTTCACTGATATGGCGAAACTGTAGTTTCGCCAGACATAGCAAGACAACTTCGCTGAAGTTTTTGAAACTAAGTTCAACAGTTTCTCTGACCGGCGAAGCTATAGTTTTGCTAGGCACAACACTTAGTTTCGCTGTTGATTGAACATATGTTTTGACCAAACAAAAGTGTACATTCACTGTAACTCAGCCCTAGACTATGAGTTTGAGTGATTCTACACTTTCGCTGAGGACAAACTTATGAATCAGACAACAGCAAAGTTGTAGGTTCGCTGACCCCAACAGAACAGATTATGTGCTGGGCGACAGTATAGTTTCGCTGGAATGGTTCGAGCGAAACTGTCAGGTATGCTTGGACAGCATAACCAGATAGATTCGCTCGCAACAGGGAACTTTCTTTCAATTTCGCTGGATAAGTTTGGTAGATTCGCTGGACGAAACAGGTGAAGTTTCGAACCAACGAATCAACCTAAAACTATCAATTAAGCCATAAAACCACGATTAAACAGTTAATTCAGAGATGCAATACCTACCAAATGGATTAGAAACAAACAATCTCGACGGAAATGATGAAAAATGGGATCAAATAGATACGACCACAGAGAAACTAGGGTTAGATTCGCACGACATAATGTGAAATGATGAACACACTGTGCCATATATATGACCTAGTTTCGCTTGCAGCGAAACTGTAGTTTCACTCGGCAACACAAAAGAAATTAGTGTTCGGTGAACAGTGATAGTGCCGGGAGAAACTATAGATTCGCTCGGCGAACCTGCTAGTGAAACTGTAGTTTCGCTGCAGCCAAAAACTTAAAAAATTAAATTTATATGGCTTTTATGAATAACATTCTTCGTCCCACAACATCAGCACATAACAAAGAATTTAAAACAAATAAGGAAAAAATAAAAGGATATAGAGACTTCTTTTTCAAGAAATTGATCCGGAGAGTCAAAGATTTACGGGATTGCTGATATGTTTGTCCTTTTAAACTCATGCCTTCCTCTTTTCAACAAGTAATCTGCAGCTGTTTTATCATGTTTTGGATTCATTGAAAAACTCAGATGACTTGGATCCCACAGATATTCAGCAAAGTACTAATCCTGTTCTTCATGGTTTATTTAGCAATATAATTCACTTTGATTGAATTCTTATATATTTCAACGATGATTCTGAATATGAGGACAGATGATAAGAGCTCTAGGTCTATACTTACGTATAATAGAGGAGATAATCATTTTATCTCGCTGATGAGAGCTTCAGGTCTATACTTACGTATAACAAAGAAGTTCATCAGAATGTGCTGATGAGAGCTCCAGGTCTATACTCACGTATAACAGAGGAGATCATCACTCCAGGTCAATGTTCACACATAGTAGAGGAGATAAGCACGAGATGTGTCACCCATTCTATTTAGAATTTATGCATCAAGGCAAAGATATGAAACTCTCAACCCATATTAGACACGGCCTTGTAGCTTTATGCAGGCTGAAATATCATGAGGATAATCCTTGTCATTGAGTTCTTAAACTTTAGTTAGGCTACACGATCACTGTTTACTTTGATATCAGGCTGAGCCTACCATGCATATCCCAAACAATGCTATTGATTCTCCTTCAAACTTCTTTTACTTGAAGTTCCTAAAAAGACAAAAAATATTTTAATTCTCCCTGAAATTTCTTTTTAGCAGCCGCGAAACAAATTTTCTTTTAATATAAGCAGAAACAAGCAAAATAAAGATGTGAAGACATATGGGACACAGAAGTTTATCAAAAAGTTTATAAACAAAAAGAGTTATTTACAGAATGATTCACATTAAGATAAGAAAGACGTTTTAAAAGGATATTAAACCCAACATGGCAATCAATTCATAAAAACGTGGTTTATCAAATGTTTTTTTGAAAAGATCCGCTCGTTGGTTTTTTGTATCAATCGGAATGATATCTATAAAACCCTTTTCCTGAGCGTCCCGGATGGCATGAATTCTCATTTCAATGCGCTTGGTACGAGTATGATGAATTGGGTTTTTGGCAATCCCAATAGCAGCTTCATTATCACAGAAAAGTGGTCTATGAAGAAAATTTATCCCGTAATCCATCATTTGATGTTGTATCCACAGCACTTGGCAACAGCAACTGGAATAATTTTATCACAAATTTGTGTCACGCTTAGCAGATAAATGCTAATTCAGGAACACAATTTACTTTCTCCAGAGTTAAAGAACCATTTGAGACTTCACCCCTGACCAATCATTTTTCCACCCTTCTTATCCCAAGCAAAAGCAACATATCCTCCATTAATTATTCGATAATTTGTGAGTAAGTCCTTCAACCCGGTCATATGCCTTGAACATCCGCTATCAACATGCCAAAAACTATTGATAGCTCTTCTTGAATGTTCCTGGCATAAACAAAAATTTTTTAAGACTTGGAAATTGGGACCCAAGTCTTGTCTGACTTGGGCGTTGAGACGAAAGACTTTTTACAAAAGAAATTATTTACAAAATTATTTAATCAACTTCCAAAGGAACTATGATTTATATTTCTATTAACAAATGTAGGACAAGTTTTAAGAACATGATCATCCTTTCCACATCTAAATCATTAGGACTTCAATCTTTTCTTGTTACATCTTGAAACAGATGCTTGATCAGTTAAGATTTCTTCCTCACCTTCAGACATGTAAGAATTTGAATTGCTACATGAGTCATGTGATTCTTTTAATATTTCCTTTGTAACTTTCATTTTAGCAATTCTGGATACATTTTCGTTAATATTGTTAACGTTTGAGGAAGTTGTCTCAATATCTTTAAGATTTGAAATCCGACTGGGTGTGAAAGATGGGATAGGATGAGAAAGAAACTTTTCAAAATAAGTTGGGTGTGAACGTCTGTTTGAAGCATTAGGTAAACAATTATCATAACTATAATCAAGTGAATTTGAAACATCATCATTAGATTCATCGACATCAGGGGATAAACAAGATGAACTAGAACTAGGGCTACATGAACTACTGTCTCTGACAGACGTTTGTGACACAAATCTACTTAAGCTACTGTCTATAGAAGACTTTTTGGAATCTGAAACATTAAAACTAGAGCTGCCCAGACCACTACTTGCACCATAATCATATTCCTCTCGAATCTCCTTATGATTTACTCCTTCTAAACCTTCATACAAACTGTCAGTATCTTTTTGAATTAATTCATTAGTTGGATGAGGTGTAGGCATAGGAAAATAACAATAAGTGCTAGGTGGAAGATAAACATGAGTGGTTTCTTTGCTTACCAAACCAGTTTTAATTCTAGTCCCCCTTTGATACATGCAAAGCTCCTCAAGTTTCATCCCAAAAATTGTCTATTTTTCAAGTTTGGTTTTTAATTTGCTTGTTTCAAACTCAGCAAGTGCCACACGTTCAGTTAAAGCATTTATTTCAACATTTCTTTCCAAAAGATTTCTTTTTAAATGCTCATTTTCTTTTAATGCTTCATTTAACTTAACAAAATATTTAGACTCATTAGTTTTAAGTTCCTTATTAATTTGTTTCAATTCCTTTTCATTATCCAACAACAGTCTGTTTGCCTTATAAACCCCAAATAAACGGATTTTACAAGGAGGAGAGCACATGTCTTGAATTACCTCATAAGGGAGACCCATAACTACCTTTTTAGCAGCTAGGGCCTTGTCACACTGACAGACCGGAGTATTCTTCTTGTCTTCTTCATCCTCCACTGCTTTCCTGCTATCCTTCTTAGCTTTACTATCCTCTTTCACATTTTCTTCTGACTCATCCATCTTTTTCTTATCTTCAATACCTGCTTTCTCATATCCACCCTCTTCAACTTCAGCTTTCTCAACCTTTTTCTCTTCATCCTGAACCTTTTCCTTGAGTCTCAACCTTGAGCTCTCTAAAAGGATCAAAGTCATCAATAGATTCCACTTCACTGTCCACTAACTCAACCACTACAGCATGATTGATTTCTTCCTTAGTTTCCTTAATTTCTGCGCTCCAATCAAAATTTGAGATGAGAGCCGTTTCCTTCTTTGACTTGACTTCTTCTTTGTCAGTAATGGGGATAAGTTTAGAAGTTCCAGAAGTTCCTGGTTCAGAAATGATAGGATTTGGACATTCTCCTTTAAAGTGCCCCAGCTGTTTGCAATTGAAGCATCTTAATTTTGATTTATCAAAAGCCACCTTAGAATTCTGATTCTGATTTCCAAAGCTCCTTCTACCAGTTCGTTCCATGAATCTTCTTGCATGTAGTATGAGCATGGCCATTTTCCATTGGATGTCTGTTTCTTCTAAGTCATCTGGATCAACTTGATACATGTCTTCAACAGTCATTCCTTTTCCCTTTAACTCCCCCGCAACACAAGCTTCATAACTGTGCATGAACATCCCAAATAATGCCATAGTATCTGATGGAATCTGAGCAGTGACAGAAGGTTTTAAGCTTGAACTAACACCTGTAGACCCCCTACTGGACATATTTGAAGCACCAAATCCTGTAGAACCACCATAAGTTTAACCACACATAGAAAAGTTTGCAGCGGATGACATTAATGCAACATTTTGTGGATATACAGTGGCTGGCATCATGGATTGATTGTATTCTCTTCTCTTTAAATCCAAATCAAAAGATTTCAGTTTGTTTATTACATCTATAAGTTTGTAATCAGCAAAGTTTCTTTCCTGCTTCAACATCCTAACTTGCAGGCTCTATTGAGGTGGAAGTGAGTCCAAGAGTTTAGAGACTTGTTCATGATTTCCTAACTGCTTATCATATTTCTTTAAGGTGCTTGAGATGGATAGAAATTGATTTGTTATGTCAGTAAGGCTTTCATTTTTGTGTCCAACAAATGAATTAAACTCCTTTTCAGCTTGGGCTTTCCTGTCTTTCCTCAGATCCTCATTTCCATTATAGAATTCACACAAGGAGTCATACAAAGATTTTGCATTCTTGTGTTCAGCAAATTGGTTATAGATGTCTTGAGATAAGCAGAGAGTTAAAGCTCCTAAAGCTTTCTGATCACGATCAATTAACTTCAAGTCTTTTTCAGTGAAGGTAGATGAATCGGTGTTTGGAGAAGTAACTTGACCAACAGTGACAGTTGGAGTGTGGGGACCATTTACAATTGATTCCCATTGGTTATGATCAGTGTAGTAAAAGAAGGCTTTCAAACATCTTTTCCAATCCTCAAAGTTTTCACCATTTATAAGCCTCGGTGGCCTATTAGGAGCAACACTCTCCAACTCAGATATGGTAATATTGGTGGACATCATTAGCTAAAAGAGGATAATTTCGCTGAAAGACAAGCAGTTTCGCTGGTAACTTCGCTTGCAAATTCGCTACTAGATTCACTAGGAAACAGGCAGTAGTTTCGCTCTAACAAATGATCAAAAACTCTAGTTTCGGCAATAGTTTCGCTAAGACTAGTAGAACTTTCGTTCTAAAATAAATTCATTAGCACTTTCGCTCGATGTGACTAGCAGACAGTTGAACTTTCATTCAAAGATGGACTATTTTCGCTGACAATAGCACCTGAATTTGAAATCACCAAATCCAGTAGTTTCGCTGTTAAATTCGCTGGACTAACTATAAATTCGCTCGATGAATCTGAAACTCCTTTTCAGAACAGAATCAACCCAATCTCATTCAAAACACAATGAATTGGGAATCTGATGGTTACTATAGCTTCGCATATCCAAAACGTTCAATCCTCAATCACTTTCCATAACAAAAACACCCAAAACAGATTTGAAAATTGATGGAACAGTAACATTCTTTCGAAAAATTGCCCAAAAACAACCTAATCAAGAGCACAATGGCTCTGATACCATTTTGTTGGTCCTAATGATCGATTCAACAGTGCACTTGATGCTTGACAAGAATTTTTGATTGAATCAACACTTATAAACACAATAACATAATGAAATTCAATGAATATAAACCATAAATTGCAATAGCAAAGGCTCAATGATATAGATAATGAACTTCCAGCCACACACACACATTTGCAACACAAATATTATATATTAGGGTTTTGCAAGAGGTTACTTACAAAGATAGAAAGATTACAATATATAAGTATCCTAAATTTGTTGGCAGTTTCGCTGACTAGCGAAACTGCCTGTCTAACTACTAGTTTCACCTGGCAGCGAACTATAGATTCGCCGGGTGAACTGAATCAACTGACTCCAGGTGAAACTATAGTTTCGCCTGTAGATTCGCTGGAATAGAAAATTACAAAGAAATACTAAATACAAGATAAAACTAACAATTAACCTATTACATAATCAAAATAAACCTATCAACTATAGTTAGTCCAACCTATGTAGATCATCAGATAGCAAGAGATGATGTAAATATAAATGAAGATCATTTTCATTTGATTGATGATGAACCAATCGATCCCAATGATCTGATTGAAGAAGTTCCTCAAGGACTGCCTGAGTTTGAAGCTGAGGATGATGATGAAGAAAATGAAGATGATGATGAATCTGATGATGGAGAAAGTTCATCTTCAAGTAGTGATGATGATGATGATAATGATCGAGATGATGAAGTTGGTGAAGTTAATGAAGGTGTTAATGAAGATGATGACATTAATGAGGTGAATGAAGATTTTAATGAAGAAAATATTCAACAACAAATGGAATTTGATTTTCCTATTGTTGATGTCTTGGAGTCCATTGAGCAAGAGAATGTGATTTCTAAGGAATCTTCTATTGAGATTATTAATGTTGGAACTAGTTCATCTAGTCATGTGATAGAAGAAGGTGAAAGTTCAAAACAAGATGACAAAGTTCATACTGAGAAAGTGAACAATAAGATGATAATTGAATCTCTGAAAGAAGAGAATTCTATTTAGCTTAAGATAATAGAGAAGCTGAGAGATGAGAATGAATAATTGAAAGTAGAATTACTAAAGAAAGACTTGAAAATTGTTAAGCTTGATGAAGATCAAGAAACAAACTTAAAGAACTTTGAGGTTATGCTCAAAGATTATGATTTAATGGAAGAAAAATTCAACAAGTTGAAAGAAGATCATGTTAAGTTGAAAGAAGAGTTTGAAAGTATGAAACAAATCTCAAGTCTACAGTCACAAGACCTGATTATTGTGTCTAAAGATTAACCAACTGAAGTTAAAAGATTTTCTAAGGCTGATAAAGGGAAACGAAAGATAGATGATCCTGATGTTCAAACATTGGATGAATCTTCATCTAACCCTCCTTTAAAATACAGAAGACTGTGTCTGAAACTTTGAGTGTATATGATACTTCCATGCAAGTAATTGAAGAAGTTGAAGTTCAAGAGAAAATTGGAGCCTTAGATGATTTGGATCCAGAATTTTCTGACGCCAAGTGTGATGAAGTTTTGGAGGAAGAAGATATAGCTGAAGCTGTGTATTCTCCAACTGAAGCTACTGCAGAAGACATTCCGTTAGATATTAATGACAGATTTAACTATCTGATCAAGAAAAAATACAACCGTGTATATTTGGATGGTCTTACTGTCTCTCAGATAAATGAAGAATATGAAAAATGTATGATTGCAGAGTCGATAGCTCCGGTGGTTCCAGATGAAATCGTTATTGAACATGGAGAATGGATATTGATGCAAGAAAGCATTAATATTGAAGAACTTTCACCATTTGAATTACACCATCCTGATCCAGAAAACATGACGACTGTTGAGCTCAAACTATGGTTGCAATCAAGGAATTATCCACGAAAGAGGTTAAACAGATTGCAAGCTGAATCACTAAGAAATTTTGTGAGAAGCTTTCAAGAGATTGAAAAGCAAAACAATAGAATGATTGTACTTGATATGGATAATCCTCAATACTTGGAAATGACAAAGAGATCTAGAATTCTGAAGCCTCATGAAATTAATGAAATGGAATTAGTAAGACAGGGTCATGAAAGAAGAAAGGAATTGATGAGTATGTTCCCAGAAGCTGAATAACAAGCCTATCAAGTTTCAGTTGATCAAAAAAACTATCAAACAAGGTAAGAACAGCAGGTGATTTGGTAAGGAATGTATTGCAAAAAGGTCAATCAATTTCTGAATTGCTGAATGCAATGATTGTGCCAGATAATACAAAGAATATTAAGATAGTTGCTTGGAAATACGATGAGAATTTTTGTTGTGTTTTTAATCAAATGAGTAAATGCTATTTGTGATGTGTATCCTTTTTACTCAAGCATCATAGCCTTACCTGTTCAAGATCTCAAAGAGTTAAACAAATTACCTCTGATTAATCCAACAAAGTTTGCTTGAGGTGAAAATTTTGTGAAACTTCTAAATAGAGGTATTTCCAGAATGGATTCGTTTTTCAAGACCCGATGTGATCAAGAGGACAAAGAATATTTCAAGTCAATAAAAAGTAAAAGAAAGTTAGCAGATCAACCAGAAGAAGAAGAACAATTTCTAGATGCTTACAGTGATCAATATTTTGAGAAAGTCACAAATCCGGGCTTAAAGGTGATAGACAGAACTCAAACTTCTAAACCGATTTTGAGATGGTTTTATCATGCGGACTCGTTCCATTTGAAGCTCGTTCGTAATTTGAATGACTAGGATGAAGATATGATTTCCTTATTTGGAGTTTTTGAACTAAAACTTTTACATCAAAGTTATATATCTTTCTTGTCCAATCAAAAATTTGAAAGAGTTGTGTTTGAAGTTGCTGATAACAATAGGAAGTACTTTATGACGATTATCAAAGTGATGGATGCAGCAATAGAGAGAATTTCTTTAAGAAAAGCTCTAGCTTTTGCTAATATCGTGAAGAGGGACATAAAGTCGATTGATTTTATGAGGATTTCGAGCAAAGGAGTATTGGAAGTGTACTTTCACGATCATCCTAAACCTATTGAATTTTATGCTAACGTAGACATTGCAGGTCTTACAAAAGAAACGCTGTTAGCAATGGACAAGATGGAAATTAAAACCAACGAGTAAAAGCTTGATCAAGCAATTCTAGCAAAGAAGTTCAAATCAGCAATTAAGAAAGCATTGAAAGAATTAGAGATTTACAAAGAAAAGCCAATGTTTAAGATAAAAGAAGAACCAGAAGAATTTATTGAAGAGTGAAGACAATGTAAATCTTAGGGGGGGTATTGT
This sequence comes from Flaveria sonorensis, assembly GCA_025506505.1. Taxonomy (NCBI): domain Eukaryota; kingdom Viridiplantae; phylum Streptophyta; class Magnoliopsida; order Asterales; family Asteraceae; genus Flaveria; species Flaveria sonorensis. Next base: position 28,797,648 of record CM046436.1, on the reverse strand, counting down.
TGAAGCTCTTGGAAGATTAACATTTTGTCTATTTTGTCTTTTTAACTTTTTTGTCATAGTATAGGGACCTATTTTGTAAATATATGTTCCTTTGTTTCTTGATAGTATAAATAGGATATTTTATGTATTATGCAAGGTAGAGATCTTGTAGACATCTAAGACATCTTAAAGACATCAAAGACATATTAGAGACATCTTAGAGATCTTAGAGAGATCTCAGAGAAGATAAAATAGTTAGAACATAACGAAACCCTTAGACATTGTATCCTGTGCATTTGCTATCAATGAAATCTATGAATTTTTTTGATGTAATTGCATGTGTTTGATTACTTTATAATTGAATTGATCATTGAGTTACGATATCATCACAGATTTGATCCTTTTGAACCGATCACAATAGAGTATCACCCACCACATGAGCACACTTATCAAAAGAGGCTTGATCCAATGAGTGTATGACATCATTTATGTTGTCTTCTATGGAGTGGTTATCAGCATCAAGAAATTCTTGATCACTGTCATCACTTGCATTACCTCCTACATTTGAAGCTCCTTCACTTGAGTTTTGAACCTCTGAGCCAGAATTTGTAGGCATCTCAGATGTATCAGCTAAATTTTTCATATTTGTGCTGATAGGATCTTCACTTGCAGGGTTAGTTACCACTGGAGCTGAAGTAGTATTCTTGCTTGGTCTTCTCAGTTCAAATATTGGGTCAGGATCTCCTGTTGATAAGTTACCTATAGATCCTAAAAGATTCTCATAAGATTTGTTAAAGCATTCTCTTTTTGGCTGACTCCTCAACTACTCTAGTTCTGAGATTGTATACTCTATAAGCCTTAGCTTGGGAAGAGTATCCAATAAAGTGTCCATCATCTAATTTCTCAACAAATTTGGCTACTTGATCTTTGGTATTCAAGATGGTGCAAGGACATCCAAATGACCTGAGGAAACCAATAAATGGTCTCCTTTTGTGCCACAGCTCATAAGGAGTCTTACCATGAGTCTTAACTACTAAAACTCTATTCTGCACATAGCAGGCTATGTTAACTGCCTCTGCCCAGAAGGTGATGGGCAGTTTAGAGTCGGACAACATGGTTCTTGCAACCTCAATAAGTGTCCTGTTTCTCCTCTTAACAACACCATTTTAATGAGGAGTCCTGGGATCACCATATTGTCTTGTAATACCTTTTTCATCACAAAATGAATCAAGGATTTGGTTCTTAAATTCTATTCCTTGATCACATCTTATGGTCTTGACCTTGTGATCACAATTATTCTTAATTTTTAGAATGAAGTTCTTCAAGATCTCAGGAGTCTTATTCTTAGTTCTTAGAAAAAAGACCCAAGTGAATCTTGTGAAGTCATCTGTGATCACCAAACAATATGAGGTCCTTCCTAAACTCATTACACTGGTGGGGCCAAAGTCATCCATATGTAATAAGTGTAGGGGAGTAGTGGTAGAGTTCCTTTCCTTTGGCTTGTGAGACACTTTGTGTTGCTTCCCTTTCAGGCATGCAACATAGTGGTCATCACTTGTGAACCCTTTCTTTGGCATTCTTAATTAATTTATTCATGTTTTTAAAGTTTACATGACACATATTTTTATGCCAGAGAAAAGACTCATCACTATTTGTTTTAGATAGAAAGCAAGAAACTTCTCCTGAGGGAGATGTTTCCTACATGTCCATCTTGCACATGTTCCCATTTTTGGGGTCTCTGAGCAGGATATACTCTTAAGGAATGACCACCCTGGGATTGAGAACCATCCACTCATGCTCAGTAAAGAACATGTTGTGTCTCTGATCACAAAATTAGGATACACTTAGTAGATTATACCCAAGCTCTGACAAAGTTTACCTTTTCAATGTTGAGTTTACCATTTGTGACCATGCTCCTTCCTATAATGTAACCTCTAGCATCTCCTCCAAAAGCAACTGGCCCTCCATCAATTTTCTCAAAATTTTTAAGTAAAGAACTAATGCTAGTCATGTGCCTGGAACAGCCACTATCAATGATCCATACATTTCTCTTAGTCTTTAGCTATTCCTGCACAAGAAAGAAGTGGTTAGTTACATTTGGAAACCCAAGCCTCATTGGTCTTGGGCTTATCAAAGTGATTTGAAGACAATGTAACAATAACTAATCCTATGTTCAAGCTTTGAGGATCATTAGCTGTTGTTGATGAAGAACTTTCAGTCACTTGGTCTTTCTTCATCTTCCACACCATCTTTCAAAGATTAGACTTGACCTTCAACACCTTAGAGCTTTTAACAACTTTGGATGTTTTGGAGACTGGACCTTCGGAAGATCTTGATTTCACTACAGCAGGCTTTAGTACTTCGAAAATATTCCTTTCTTCCGAGACCAAATTTTCTTCCGAAGGCAAGTTTTCACTTGTCTTTTTTTTCACCTTGGAGCTTCCGAAGGGAAAATATTTTCCTTCCAAAGCTAATTTTTCTTTCTTCTTCTCAGAAGTTTTCTCTTTGATCATGTGAATAGTACTTTTAGGATTGTAGATGTAATCCTTAGCAAGATGAGAAGTACTACCACACATGATGCAATCCATTTGCTTCCTTTTGAGAGTCTTCTTTTGAGAGAAAGACTAAAATTGATCACTTACCACCTCTATCTTCATCTTCATAGATGATGCAACAATCTTCTTAGGGTGAGGCTTGCTCTTGGAACTGAATGGTTCAGGCTGTGTAGCAGTGGTACACAGCTGATCAGCCTTCTTCTTTTTGCTGGAATGATTTGGACATGAACTAGAACTCCTGGTATTAGAGTTCATAGTTGAGTCTTTAGCCTTCACCACTTCAAATCCTACATAGATAAACACTTGTTTCTGCTTAGAGTTGAATGTGGCCTTGATCTCTTGAGATTCTTTGATTTTATCTTTGCTCTCTTGTTCAAGTTATTCCTCTTAGACTTGGTCATCTCAGATTCTTTCTCTCCTCAGAAGAATAGTGACCCTTCTTAGGATGATTTTCTTCACTCTTCTCAGAATCATCCTTCACTATCTCCTCTTCATCCTCTTCATCTATGGGATTTATGAGGGGAAGCTCATCTTCACAAGTTCCACACCTTGGAAATCTTATAGAAAATAGATTGTGTGGAGGAGCTATTTCAATAGATCCCAGTCCCTGCTTATTCTGATAACAAACTTTTGCATGCAAGGATGAGGATATCATGTTCTTGAAGGTCTCTTCTACAAGAACATGTTTTTCTGCCTTGGCTTTGCTGATCACAAGCTCAGTCTAGTATTCAGTTAACTTAGTGATGAGATCTTTTATTTGAGTCCTGTAGTTGGTATGTTCATGCTTAAGAGTTGAAATGGTTTTCTTTAAATCTTCTATTTAAAGTTTGTAATTATTTTTAGCTCTTTTGAAATCAACTTAAAATGTTTAAGGACTCAAGATCAGATCTCATCTCTAAGTTATAGGACTTATATTTGTTAAGTTTAGCAATACATTCAGGTGTACAAAGATGTTCCAATACCTTGGCTTCTTCATGATTTGCCATCAGTTCTTGGTTTGGAGATGCATCCTCAACCTGAAAGCTCCAGTCAAAGCCTCCTTCTTCAACAGCAACTGGAGCTTGCTGCTTGGGCTTCTTATTCTGGGGAGCTCCATCAGTGTAGTTTGGTCTGGTTTGTGCTTGGCCACCATTTGTCTTTGGTGGCTTGCACTCTCTAGAAAAGTGTCCTATTTGGTTATAGTTGTAACGCTTCACTTTGCTTTTCTCTAGCCCAAACTTTTCACTGGTTATAATGCTAGGAAACTTCCTCCCTGTCCTCTTGTAAACTTCTTGGCTCTGTGAGTGAGAAGAGCTATCTGCTGGACTATTTCCATATACTCCAGATCATCTGGATGGATACAGTCCAGGTCTTTAAGGGTAAAGAGAAAGTTTCCTATTCTTTCATCAGTAAACACAAAGGCTTGTGAAGAGCTTGTCTCTTGGAATGGGCTTCCTTAAATGTAGCTCTCTTTTGGTGTCGCTGGGAAGGTGATGAAAGGACCCTTTTGTGAGTTGTCAGGGTAGCAGATGAGATGATGTTGTGGTTCTTTGCAATCCCTTTCAACCACATGAAGGGCTGAACTCTGCTGATTGTTGGAGTTACTAGATACATTTTGCATGTTCATCTCCATCTGGTAACCACTGAGGATACCATACAACTCAATGAGAGTAAGGGTCTTGAGGTTCTCAGTCCTCTTAATGACCACACAATAGTGTGTCCACTGTCTGGGAAGAGAGGACATGAACTTACTTACAATATCCTTATTCTCAAGAGTTACTCCAACATCCATTTGAGTATCCACAAGCTCAACATGCCTGAAGTATTATTGAGTCATGGTTTCACCTGTCTTGAAGGTGAAGTTCTTAAACTACTACTTCAAGAGGTCCTTCTTGTTCTCTATTTCTTCATTTGACCCCTCATACATCATCTTCAGTGCATCCCATAGTTGCTTGGTAGTCTTGCACTTCTTGAAGCCTCTATAGATAGAGTTTGGAAGAGCACTTTGGAGGGTGGTCATGGCCTCTAATCTATGTCTATCTTCTTCAAGTCTTCTTCAGAATAATCAGCCACTTCCTTTGGTATCATACCACCACTAGCAGTAGCTGAAGAGGTGGTTGGTACATGAGGTCTGTAGACAACAGATCCCCAAATCCTGAAGTATTGAGACTTGATGAAGCCTTCCATTCTTTGGCACCAAGTATCAAAGTCATCAGGAGTGATCAGTGGAGATTTTGTCATAGTATCGGTTTCCATATCAGCCTTTGTGATAGCTGCCATTTGAGATGTTAAGTGTTTTGTGAAACTGAAGGGATTTAAGATGGTGAGATCTTACAATCAAGAGCCTAAAAAGCTCTGATACCAATTGCAGGACCGGTTAAGGGACGGTCAATACAATCAGTCTCATAATAAGGAGAGTGTTAGAACACTTAACAGATAAAATGGGGAACCGGGATTAGGTAAATGATACTAAGAACATAAGTAAATGAGACAAAACTAAGAACAAGAACAGACTAATATGGTTTTCAAGAATGCTGTATATTGCTCTTAAGTTCTTTTACAAGTGTTACAAAGCATAAATAGAAATACAAGGACCTGAGATACTTTATACTACATCCTACAGCCGGCCATACTTTGAAGGCCAGCTGGAAACATTAATCTAGGCAACAAGATCAATGTAAAGTCAAAAGGTAGATTGACTTTTGACTAGTGACTATGACATGCCATAGCTCACATCCTAATATATTATAAAATGATAACAGGTACAAAGTAGGAACTTACAGACTCAAGACCAAAATCTACAGTTTACTATAGCATGGACCTTTTCACCAACTTGTATAAGTTGGTGAGTCATCACAGTTGCAGCGGAAAGTAAGTCAGCTTTATGGAAAAGTAGATCAGAGAAAGCACGTCCTCTCTGTCTTCGAAAGAAATCAGTCTTCACTTCATTCGCTTCGTAAGACTTTGTCTTTGAAGCTTTGAAAGACTTCATCTTTGGCTTCGGAAGATTCGGTCTTTGGCTTTGGAAGATTTTACACTTAGAATAATTTATGTGATGAGTGTAGAACTTCCAAAGTAACCTCTACCTTGTACATCAATGCATGCATGCAGGAAGCTGTTTGGTTGTTTTGGCTTCTTTTGTTGCATCAGCCTTCTAATATAACCTTACAATATGTCTGATTGAATGGTTCTTTGGAATACTCAAAATGCTTGCTGATTGATAATTGTTCAAAAGCTTACAAAAGATTAGGGTACAAGGCTATTTATAACCTTTGTACATACTATGTATAATTATAAAAGTACTCTTATGTAAACAAAAATTACATAATAATCATAAGTCTAGATGTGTTGTTCGCTATGGATGATAGAGCATCCGCTGTGGATGTTGTGTGTCCGTTATGGATGTTAGCTGAGAGACCACTCAGGAGAACTCAACCAGGTCCACAAGAACATGTGAATGTGAAGACTTAACCCCTAGCTCACTTATGCAAGAAGGTGATGCTACCAAAAAGGGGGAGAAAGTCCGAACAATCACAGAACCTGGGAGTTCTTCACAGAGTATGGACTTTGAGGATTCACCACCCTTACTTGCAAAGGACCATGCTCAGTAACCTCCTTAAGTCTACATGAATATGGACTTAGTTGCCTAAGTCCACTTGGCTGTGGACTTACTCATACAAAGCTTGTTTGAGGAGGGTATCCCCAGAGCTATGCCTACCCCATCTCATCACTTTAAAAATCCAATCATGGGATGGAGGTACAACACAAAAAGAAGAGCTCTTGTCATCTCTAGATCTCAATGTCAATAGGAAATTTTCAACTTTTCCAACCTGAAGTTCTATAAGTGCATCCATCTGATTGACCTTCCACTTGTCAACCCAAGTCAAAACAGACAAGCTACAAGATTAGTAGATAGGATTTAAGAAAGGGTGCTAGAAGAATTCAAGCTGAGATCAAGATTATATAGACAAAGGCTAGAAGGTGAGATTTTTGGTCCACTGAATATTGAGGTGGACCCTAAGATTAGCTTTGAAGGGGAAGCCTTGACTGAAGGCCCAGAAGTTGAACCTGTGAATCTTAACACAAGATCTTCTTCAGAACCCATTATCCTCAGTGAGGCACAAGCTGGTGAAGGTGCTTCACAACCTTTCTCTATCCAGAGCTTGACTGCTAACCAAGCAATGAAGGCCAAAGCTCTCTCCACCCTGAGTCACCAAGGCTTGTGCGTGACAAAGGGAAGAGGAAGATGACCTCTGAGGGGATTCAGGAGGAGAAAAGAGAGAGGAAGAGGAAGCTAAGGGGAGAGAGTTCAAGAGGGTCTCCAGGCTTCATGGATGCTGCCATCAGGGCTGCCCCCAGGCCAAACACTTAGAATGATGAGTTGAGGGCGGCCAGGCTAAACTACCTGGGGACCAGGAACTACAAGATTGATGAACTCATATCTCTCCCCTTAGATGAATTGAATGAACTGGCTGACAAGGAATTATCCAAGGAGAGGATGCAACATTGCTCCTCAAGATTAAGGAAGAAAGGAGATAGAAAAGACTCTACAAGCAAGTTCCTATCCTCTCCCTAGTTCAGGAAATTCCTGAGAAAGAGGCTGTGGCAACTGCACAACCTCTGATACATGATAACCTACCTGAATGCCACATGACACTATCAGGCATCTGCACTTCTTCCCTTATGATTTGAGTATGTTGAATCTAAGTATCTCAAGCAGCTAGAGCAACAAGTTACCAAAGAAAGAAATGCTGCGAAGAGAAAACTAAGGGAAGAAGCTGCAAAGTCAAGAGCCATCATCCACAAGAACCAAAAGAAGTCATCTGACAGAAAAAGGATGATGAGCTTCTTGAAGCTGTATGGATTCTCCGAAAGGAGGCTTGGTCCAATGTCTCTATCCACTATGGATGAGCATTTCAGAGTGATGAAGTAGAAGATTAAGAAGGGAGAGCTTGTTGACTTGCATTCTCCACCAAGTCTAGCTCAACCTGAAGTTGAGGTAAAGGTTGAACCCCCTGAGACAACAGAACCTGGACCTAGAGCTACATCTCAGCCAACTTCATCTTCTGATGCACAGCAGGGTCCTCTTCTCTCTCCTTTAGAACCTATAAGAGAATAGAACCCAACTAAGAGAGACATAGTAGAACAACCTGGTGCTTAAGACCAGTTCTCTTAGTTAAAGACTTCAAAGAGGAGGAAAAGGATGGCCAGGAAAAGTGTTTCCAAGAAGAAGACCAAGGCATCCACCTTTATAACTCAGGATGAGTCAGAGCATCCTGAGATAGTGCATGAAGAGGCTGCTCAACCAACTCCAATTCAAGTAGAGCCTCTTGTAACTAGAAGACCCATCTTGTCCTGGACTTTTGCTGCTAAGCCAGACAGATGCTATGTCATCAGAGATGAAGGAGGTCAAGATGTCTATTTCTGGCAAGATATACTTGATCTTTCTCAACATGATCTCCATGACATGAGATGATATTATGACAGTCTGAGGGATCCTGACCAGATGATGAAGAAAGGTATGGTCTTGATCCTAATAAGGACTGTCAATATTTGAAAAACTTCTTTGTTTTGGTAGCATCAGCCTAAGGGGAGTTTGTAAGGTTATATTAGAAAATTATAAGGCTGATGCAACCAAAGAAGCCAAAACAACCAAGGATCTTCCTGCATGCATGCACTGAATGTACAAGGTAAAAGTTGCTTTGAAAGTTTTACACTCTCCACAAAAAAATATTCTAAGTGTAAAATATTTCAAAGCCAAAGTCTAAATTTTCTGAAGCCAAAGATGAAGTCTTTCGAAGCTTCAGAGACAAAGTCTTCTGAAGCCAATTCGCTGTGAAGACTGATTTCTTCCAAAGACAGAGAAGACATGCTTTCTCTAATCTACTTTCCATAAACTTGACACACTTTCTGCTACAACTCTAAAGACTCACCAACTTATACAAGTTGGTGAAAAGTCCATGCTTTTGTAAACTGTAAATTAAGGTCTTTGTTTGTAACTTCCTACTTTGTACCCGATAACCTTTTTATACTAGTCAAAAGGCAATCTGGCTTTTGACTCTACATTGATCTTGTTGTCTAGATTAGCGTTTCCAACTATCTTTCTAAGTATTGACGGTTGTAGGATGTAGTATAAAGTACCTCAGGTCCTTGTATTTCTTTTATGTTTTGTAACACTTGTAATAGAACTTCAGAGCAATATACAGCATCCTTGAAAACCATACTTTTCTGTTCTTGTTCTTAGTTCTATCTCATTACTTGTGTTCTTAGTATAATCTTAAACAAACCCGGTTCCCCATTTGATATGTTAAGTGTTCTAAAACTCTCCTCATTGTAAGACTGATTGAATTGATCACCCTTTACACGGTCTTGCACACTCTAAAACAAACTATGGAGATATGATATCACTTTTTTTTAAAATTATGCTAAGAAAGATTTAATCTAGTTAATTCAAGTGCATACTAATAATTAACTAGCTAATCTATTTACTAAGGTGATAGGATCAAAATGGATCGATCTGTGATGATATTGTCATACAATTCAATCAAAACAAACACAAGTAATCAATTCAATGCAAACAAATCAGAAAAATTCATAGTTTTTCATTGATAGTAAGCATAGAAAGTACAAGTCTAAGAAAATAGTTACAAGTTGTTCAAACTGATTCTCCAAATCTACCTGCTTTAAACAAACTATGCTATTTATACTATCAAAGAAAACAAAATAAGGAACATATATTTACAAGTAAGTCCCTAAACTATGACAAAACTATACAAAGACTAATAAAGACTAAATGTTAATCTTCAAGAGGCTTCTACAATACTCCCCTTAAGATTGACATTGTCTTAAGTCTTCAAAATATCAATCTTCAGTCTTCAGATCTTTGTCTTCAATCATTTTTAATCTTCTGTCTTCAAACTTTAATCTTTTCTCTTGTCTTTTCTCTTTGTCTTCATACTTCAAAGTAATCTTCTGGTTCCTCCTTGATTTTGAACATCGGTTTTTCCTTGTATAGCTTCAACTCAAACAAAGCTTTGGAAATTGCTGATTTGAATTTGCTTGCAAGTACTCCTTGTTCTGACTTTGATGGATTAGTCTTTATCTCCATTTGATTCATTATCTCCAATGTTTCTTTTGACAAAACTGCAATATCAATATTAGCATAAAGTTCAATTGGCTTTGAATGGTCTTTTGCATGAATCTCCAATACTCCTTTACTAGAAATTCTCATAAATTCAATCTCCTTAATGTCTTTCTTCACAATGTTTTCATATGCAAGAGCTTTTCTTAGAGAAATTCTTTCCATGGCAGAATTCATCATTTTGATTATTGACATGAAATACTTTCGATCATTCTCTGCCACTTCAGAAGATACTTTATCAAATTCTTGAACAGACAAAAATGAAATATAGCTCAAATGCAGTAGTTTAAGCCCAAATACACCAAACAATGAGATCATATCTTTATCCCAATCATCAAGGTTCTGAACTAATTTCAACTCAAAAGTATCTGAATTATAAAACCATCTCAGAATTAGTTTTGTCTTTTGTGAACCATCAATCACCTTCAATCCAGAAGAAGTGACTTTTTCAAAAAATTGATCACTATAAGCATCCAAAAACCTTTCTTCTTCTTCCGGATTCTCAGTGATTTTTCTTTTACTTTTGAAAGACATGAAGTATTGTTTATCCTCTTGATCATATCTTGTTTTTAGATAAGACTCCATTCTTATCATACCTACATTTAGGAGTTTAACAAAATTTTCTCTTCGATTTGATTTTGAAGGATTTATCAAAGGCAACTTATTCAGTTCCTTCAAATCTTGCACTGGTAAGGCTGTGATGCTCGTGTAAAAATGATAAACATCACAAATAGCGTTCACACATTTGATCAAAAATGCATCAAACACCTCATCATACTTCCATGCTACTATTTTCACATTCTTTGTAGAATCTGGCACAATCATTGCATTAAGAAATTCAAAAATTGATTGGCCTTTTTGCAAAATATTTCTAATTAGATCACCAGCAGTCCGAGCTTTGTTCCACAATTGCTTTTGCTCGACTGACACTTCATAAGCTTGTTTTTCATTCTCAATGAATAACTTTATTAACTCTTTCCTTCTCTCATGTCAACTTCTGATTAACTCCATATTCTTTATTTCTTGAGGCTTCAAGATTCTTGTTCGTTTTGTGATCTCAAGATATTGAGGATTATCTGTATCAAGCACAATCATTCTATTGGTTTGTTTCTTAGTCTCTTGGAAACTCCTCACCAAATTTCTCAATGACTCTGCTTGTAATCTATTGAGCTTCTTCCTTGGATAGTTATGTGATTGTAACCATGTCCTTGAAGCAGTAACATTCATATAATTTGGATCTGGATGGTGTAATTCAGAAGTTGAAAGTTCATCAACATTGATACTTTCACTAATAGGATTCCATTCACCATGTTCAACAATAATCTCATTTAGATCTACAGGAGCACTTAATTCAGCAGTTATGCACTTCTCGTATTCTTTGTTAATTTGAGATACTATCAATCCATCAAGAAATACTCTATTATACTTCACCCTGATTAAGTAATTATACTTATCTTCAATATCCACAGAAATGACTTCAGTAGATTCTTCAATAGGAGAATAATTTGCTTCAACCAAATCTTCATCTTCAAGTACTTCATCGTACCATGCATCATCAAATTTCGAGTCTATGTCATCAAGAGCTTCTATCTTCATTTGAGTTTCAAACTCTCCTTCTTCTTCAAGTGCAGGTTCATCAACAATCTTTTGCTCTTTTGATGATGATTTAGGTAAAACTGATACATCAGTGTCATCAATTTTCCTTTTACCTTTATCTACTTCTGATATCTTCTTAACATTTGTTGGAGTTACTTCAGATATAATCATCACTTCAGGAGATGGAGACTTTGCACTTTCTTTGAATTTCTCAAATTCTTCTTTCAATAAATCATGGCTTTCTTTCAACTTCTTAAATTTTTCTTCCATAATATCATAATCTCTAAGCATCACTTCAAAATTTTGAATATTTGCTTCTTTATCCTTTTCAAGTTCAGCAATCACTTAATTTTTCTTTAGTAAATCTTCTTTCAGCTTATCATTTTCTTCTTTTAATTCCTCAATAAGCTTCAATTTCTTAGAGTTTTCTTCTTTCAAATCATCAATGATCTGTTGAACATTTGTTTCTTCAGCTATATGAACATCTTCTTGAAAATCATTTTGAATCTCAGCTTCAAAATCTTCAAAATCTTGAACATTTTTAGTGTCCTGTTGAATATTAGCTTCAACATTTCCTTCAATCATCTCAATGATCTCTTCAACAATTAATTCATTTTCATTTTCACCTTCAACCTGTTCAGCTTTATGTATATCATCATCAACATGTTCAGATTCATGAACAACATCTTCATGAACTTCTTCCATTTTATCATCATCATTACCACCATCATTATTATCATAATCATCATCAGAAGAACTTGAACTTTCATCATCATCATCATTCTCATCATCATTTCCTTCATCTTCATCATCATCAGAAGGTTCTTGAGGTAATTCTTCAATAAGTTCATTTGGATCAATTGGTTCTTCCTCAGTCAAATGAAAGTGATCTATAGTAATATCCACCTCATCATTAGCTACATTTCTCATGTATTCAAACATGGGTACATTTTGTGCACTTGTGATCATAGCAAGTCTTTTATAAGAAATTTCTGACATATGCTCCAGAATCATTGTCTCTCCTCTAAAACCATGAAAATGAATGTCTGGATACTCTTCATTAATTATCATTTGTAAGAATCTAGGATACATCAAGTAATTATTCCTGATTCCTTTCTCCAGATTGAAAATAAAACCATTAGAATCCATTTTGACATGTTAAACCTTCTGTTTGTTGCAAGAGCTGCAATCGGAGATGCTATGTCAACTGGAAAAGAATTCCATTCTGCACTTCTCTTTGACATGCAGTGCTGAAAGATATAACACAATAGCTTCCAATGATTATATACTCGTGCTCTGAAGAATTGTTTCCTGGGGAAATGGTCTGGGTGACCCATAGACATAAATGTTTCTCTACATTCATTGAAAGATAATTCAACTAAATCATCAGGGTCATTATGTCCCAACCTTAATGCTTCTCTAATTGAGTCTTCAGAAACTTTAATCATTCTCATATTAGTAATAAATCCCCTTACAACCTTTCTACCATCATCATTGAGTTCAACTGTAGCTGTGTTCTAAAACTTCTTTATCAATCTTGCATATATGACTGGTTGATAGCACATAGCATATACATATTTAGTTCTCAACAGGAACCTAATCATTTCTTCATAGCCAACAACCTCTTGTAGTTCTTCATTTAGTAAAGCTGCTACATTATGCTTTGGCTCAAATTTTAACTCAGTCATCTACAAAAATTTGAAACAAGAGATTGACACTTTGACTTTTAACACTTAAAATCAATGAAATTTATTGAAATTTTAAAGAATTAGCATGTTTTATCAATTTTTTAATCTAACTTGCACTTAAATAAAATTTCTAAGTGTTTATAAGGTCTGTTCAAGAACAAAATACATTCAAGTTAGTATGAAAGAGGTATAAAACACATTAATTCAATAAATTCTTATCAAAAACAGATTTTAACATGATTTTATGATTAATTTTTTATTTTATTAAAAAGAAATTCAAATTTGACTTTTCATCTTCAACATTTGACTGATGAACATTCATCATCAGGAACAATTTCGATTAACAACTGATTTGAATGTCTCAACATGCTCGAAATCAAGTTTATATTAACAATCAATCATTAATTTCAGTTCTTATATCCATTTTATTCAACAATTTCACATATTTCAGATGCCTAGGGTTCATATGCCCGTATAGCATAGAAACGCCCAATCAAATTCAACCATTAAACATGAAATTTGTGTGATTTTGTTCAAGAACTTACGTTTATAATCAGTAATACTCACTATCGAACGTAGTTTTAGAACTTAAATCAATCACAATCTGAAAATCAAAGATAATCGAGAGTCGGGTGTGAGAGAACAGGGTATTTTGAGTGAATGAATCGACTGAAATCACAAAGTGTTGTATTTATACTAAGTGAATTTTTTAGGCGTATGAGCACTGTTTATACACATGAGGCTGAATTTTTCACTAAGTACTTAGGCGCATGAGCATTGTTTTTGCGCATGAGCACTGTTCAGACGCATAAGCACTGTTTAGGCACTTTTGTACTGTTCAGGCGCATGAGAATACCTGAAACGCCAAATACTTGAAATTTTTTACTTGAAATGCCCACTTGAAAGCTTGGTACTGTGTAGACGCATGAGGATTTGTGAAACGCCCAACACTTAACCAAAATTTTCAGACCTATGACAACTGTTTAGACGCATGACAACTGTTTAGCCGCATGACAACTGTTTAGCCACATGAGGTTGTCTGAAACGCCCACACTTGTGCAAATTCTGAAATATCATCATGCTCCTAATTTTGGACTTTTGAACACTGTCTAGGCACATGAGATTGCTTTCATGTGTCTAACACTTGTAATATTCAATCTTCCACCTGAACACTGTTTAAACACATTAGTACTGTTTATATACTAATATTTTTTTTAAACAATTTGTCAAATTTTGACTTTCACCCAGAATTTTAATAATTGACCCTCAATTTTGAACTTTTAATATTTCAAACTTTTATTTTTTATTTCAAAATTTTATTTTTATATTTTAACCTTTTTATTTTTGTTTTAAATTTTTGAAAAACAAATTTCCGTCATTTTAGTCTCTAATTTTAACAAATAATCTCATATTACAATATTGCAAGAAGCTTTTCCACTTCAAAATGTTTTTCAGGTTCATTTTTACATTATGTTAAACACACACATGCTTAAACTTTTTAGCTTCATCCTTTCCATTCAAAACACTAGATTTTAATTTTTTTTTATATCTTGAAATTGAATAATTTTCTCTTTGACACATTACTTTATACTCTTTTTACTCCCCCTAAGCTTTTAACTTTAACAAAACTTAGAAGTTTCTTGAATTTGTCACAGGAAGATAACACTAATCATTGTTAATATGCATGAACACAGAAAACATGCAAAAATCAAAATTAAAGCAAAATAAAAATCTAATATTTACAATTGAATCAATATCTGTAGTGAGATCATATCAGTTAAGATCAGCACATTTAAATAAAAAAAATTAATGGATAGTCATAGACAGTGAATAAATCCTGATCAAGTGTGTTCCAGGTCAGCATTTCTGCAGTAAAGGAGACACAAGATCTAAGGACAGAAAATGAGTGCATTTAGCAAGATATTCAGCACACTTACTTTTTCAATTCTTGGATTGTTTAAGGTACAATTAGATACGACATTATGCAGTCACACTTAGACTTAGAGCGGTTAATTCTCATAAAGATATGCAAGAAGTCACTGTTCTCAACTTGTTAACCTGACATATACTATAACCAGATCTCATTTGGTATTTGTGCACATTGGCATCTTGTTGCATCAGTGAGAATATCCAGGTCTGTAATCACTTACAACAAAGGATATCTCGTCACTTTAAGTCTATGATGACTCATAACAGGGAAGTGTTAGATGCTTTAAATAATTAGAGCTCAATGGTTATTCATATCACCGCTAGGTGTGAGATTAGGTCTTAACAAGTAATCAATTTGAGAAATCAACACTACTCATTAGTGCTAAGATAGACAGACATAAATGCATGAGTGATTTAGTTTAATCACAAGAATTTACTTTTTCAGTCTAATTGCATGAACTTACTTGCACATCATATCTGATCACGTCAGACTTTATTATCAAGTGAAGTATGCAACTGATCATACTAATGTATCTGTTATTTCTCACATATTGCAATGACAGATTCTGTGACATCCGGTAATTTTCCATTACCAAACTCCGTTAGTTCCGTTAAGTCTTGCATACACGTGTCGGGAGCACACACTAGTTTTCGTTGAATGTTGGTGACTTAATAATTATTAATAATGATAAACAGATAATTATTCAACTAATAATGTTGGTTATTGGTTGTGATTATGCGATTTAAGTATTAATGGTGAATTTTATCGCGTAACGTGGAAACGTGTGTGTTTAATCCGTATGTTTTGTATCTAATAAAGATAAAATATATAATTGTCATTGTTAGTTTTTATGCTTATTATTCTAGTTAAAAACATTTTAAAAGAGTATTTAAAAGCCTAATCTTTATAAAATACAAACTATGAGGGTTAAAAGGGTAATTATTGCTAAATAATTAATCAAAACACAAAACACTAACCCTAAACCATCCATCGGCCGCGACCTGCACTCCCTCCCTCTCCACTTTGCGAATTCGACCCAAGAACAAGCAATCACCCTCGGATTTGATCGATTTCAAGTGATAGAACATGTTAGAATCTTCGATTGCAAACCATTACACATTTAAAGGTAACCTTTAAAGGGTTGTCTTTGTACCTATCACCAGTTCTCTTTAGTCATTATCTTTACACACCAGGTGAGTTCATGCCCCTCTATTTTTATAAACCTTCTTCTTGGGGGAGGTAGCATACTTGTACTCAAATGCTATTTATTATTATAAGCTGTGTATGTTTTAACATAGTGCTTAATACCTTGAAAGTCCTCACACTTTTGGATCGTTAATAATGGTAACTAGCGGGAAATCTTGGGTAGTACTACTGGGTCTGACGAGTCCCACCAGTGCGACTCAAGGTCAAACGGGTGCAATATTGTCCTAGACACATATCGTCACGACCTGGTAAGTCGTGACGGGAGGCAACAAACGCAACACAGTCAGCTTCGATCGCGAAATCACTATGGTTATTACTTGTGAATATAGACTAGCTATCTATTTCAATGCACTTCTTATGTTATGCAAATGTTATTGTTTATCATAAACGCAAACTCTTGAACTCACCAACCATTGTGTTGACATTTTAGTATGCTATTCTCAGGTTGTTAACTCTGCTTGCCATTAGGAGCACCACACGGGTCCAGCATGCATTCTAAGACTCTATTTTAATGACATGTTTGTTGGTATCTATTTACGAGTGTTTAAATGTTTGGGTTGGCGCATGTTTTGCCAAATATGCATTTTTATATTTTGGGTTTGTCTTATTTACAAAACGCTTCCGCATGGTTTTATAGTTTGAACTTTGGTTGGTTTTATTTTAAATGTGGCATATAGTGTCGTTCTGAGTAACTAGTGACTGTGATCCTGGTTTGTTCACACGCCTCGCGATAAAAGTCCGCATTCATCCTAAATAATGAATTAACAAAGAAAAACTCTATTTTGGTAGTTTTTTGTTTTATATTTTTATCTTTTGATTTTTCAATTTTCTATTTTTGTATTTGGTTTTGCTTTTTCTAAGAAACATACACACACAAAATACAATCAGGCAATTAACTTTGACAGTTTCTCTTGTTGTGTCCTATTCAGGTAAGGGAGGGTTCTGATCATATTTAGACTCAATTAACTGAAATGCTCAAAACCAGTTTTTAAATATGGTTAATAAGACCAATTGACTCTACCAAATACTCAAACCATCCTGGTAAGAAGGCTTTAGTAAAAAGATCAGCCAACTATTTTTCAGTTGCAATTTGAATCAGAATGATTAAACCTTTTTCAGAGTTATCTCTGAGAAAATGATATCTAATCTCGATATGTTTTGTTTTTGAATGTTGGACAGGATTAGCTGTAATGAACACAGCAGCAGTGTTATCAATGTAAATTGGAGTTTTAAGAAATTTGAACCCGTAATCCAGCAGTTGGTTTTGTAACCAAAGGATTTGAGAACATCCTGCTGAAACAGCTATGTACTTAGCTTTTGCGGTTGAAACGTAGACATTTGTTTGTTTCATACATTGCGATGAGACTAATATGGGTCCTAAAAACTGACACCCACCCGTAGTTGATTTTCTATCTTGACAACATCCTCCCTAAACACTATCAGTATACCCATATAACTCGAAGTTTCCATCATAAGGATACCATAACCATAAGGCCAGTTTTCCTTTGAGATATCTAAATATGCGTTTGACAGCAATTAACTGAGATTCCTTCGGGTCTGATTGATACCTGGCATAGACACAAATAACATACATTATGTCAGGTCTAGATGCAGTAAGATACACCAATGAACCAATCATAGATCTGTATAAAGTTTGGTCTACGGATTTTCCTTTTGGATCAGGCTCAATCTTGGTGTTTACGTCAGCTGGATTTCTTATGGACTGACAATCTTGCAGTTTAAATTTCTTCAAGAGTTTGTCAACGAACTTCTCTTGATTTATGAATATTCCATCTGCAGATTGCTTGACTTGAAGTCCAAGAAAGAAATTTATTTCTCCCATATAACTCATTTGAAATCAAGACTTCATGATTTCTTTAAATTCATTGCACAATTTTGGACTTGTGAACTAAATATGATATCATCAACATACACTTGTACCCATAAAAGATCATCAGCATCCTTCTTGATAAACAGAGTTGGATCGATTTTCCCTCGCGTGTGTCCATGTTAGATTAAGTGTTGTGACAATGTTCCATACCAGATTCTAGGGGCTTGATGTAAACCATACAAAGCTTTGCTAAGCTTGTACACACGATATGGGAATTCTGAATCTTCAAAACCCGGAGGTTGCTTTACGAACACATCATCGGTGATTGGTCCATACAAGAAAGCACCTTTCACGTCCATTTGATACACCTTGAATTTTGAATGATGCAAAAGCCAGGAAGACATGAATTGATTCAAGTCTTGCAACTAGAGCAAATACTTCATCATAATCTATTCCTTCTTCTTGAGTGTATCCTTGTGCAACGAGTCTCGCTTTATTTCGAATAATTATTCCTCGATCATCTGTTTTGTTTCTGAACAACCATCTTGTACCTATGGCATTTTCTCCTTCAGGTAAATCCACAAGATTCCATACTTCTTGTTTACGGAATTGCAATAATTCTTCTTGCATAGCCTCAATCCAACTATTGTCCTTTAACGCTTTGGTAACGTTTTTAGGAACAATTTGAGAAAGAAAACATGAGTATAAGAAAAGATTTGCTTGTTCTGATTCACTTCTTGTTGTTCTCTTATTCAATGGACCAATAATCTGAGACGTTGGATGGTTCTTGTGAATACGAGATGTTGGAATCTCATTCCCTTGAACATGAATATCCAGATTGGTTTGGTTCAAGTTAGAAAGCTGATGCAATAGGTTTGAAGAATGTGGATTGAAATTGGGAACTTGAGTCGGTGAGTTGATGAAGTAATCAAGATTACTGGTACCAACTACATCACCAGAGATAGATGACGTTCCAGACTCAGGTTGAATAATTTCTATACCATCATTAGGAATAGGTTGTGAAAAATCTTGATTTTCTGAAACGGAATGATCTTCATCTTGTTGAGAGAGATCATCATTATTATCAAATCGAATTATTGAATCTTTGACAAAAGAGAAAAATGGATAATCTGGGCTTGAGTCATCCATATCATCAGAATCTGAATCATCATTGAAAGACCCGAGATCTCCTTGAAGTTTCTTCTCACCTATAGAATCAAGCAAGTTAGATTGATTAAACAAGTCAGATTGAAAAGAGTTTGACAATGAATCTAAATCAAATAACCAAGCTGGACCATTTGAAACTGTTGGAAAATAATTTTCAAGAAATTTAACGTTGAATGTTTCAAGTATAACATTTGTCCTAGAGTTTTAAACTCGATAGGCTTTTGATACCGATGAATATCAAACAAAAAATTCTTCATCAGATATTGAATCAAATTTTCCTAGATGATCACTTGAATTTAAAATCAAAACTGGACAACCAAAAGATTTAAGAAAATCTATGTTTGGTTTCCTGCCAAACATCAACTCAAAAGGAGTTTTCTGTTTGTATTTCACAATTAAAGTACGATTCTATACTAAACACGCAGTAGATATGGCTTCATCCCAGAAAGTGATAGGAATTTTCGCATCCGCTAACATGGATCGTGTAGCCTCAATCAAAGTTCTGTTCTTCCTTTCAGCATCTCCATTTTGTTATGGAGTTCTGGGAGCACTGAACTGATGAACAATTCCCTTTTCTGCACAGAACATGTCAATATTAGCATTTTTAAATTCCGTTCCATTATCACTTCTTATTATTTTTACTTTTTGTTCTAATTGGTTTTCAACTTTTGTGATGAATAAAAAGAAAACCCATGAAAATCTTGTAAAGTCATCAATGATAACTAAACAATAAGATTTTCTTCAAATACTCTTCATGTTGGTTGGTCCAAAAAGGTCCATATGCAACATCTGAAGGGGTTTGGAATTTGAGTTTATCTGCTTGGGCTTATAAGACACTCTATGCTGCTTCTTTTTTAAACATGCTGAGCAGTGATCAGTAGTGGCAAACTTCTTTGTTGGAAGGCCGATAACTTGATTTCCCACTACAAGCTTGTTCATATTCTTGAAGTTGGAATGCCCGAGAAGTCTATGCCAAAGCTGACTTTCGACATTTGATGCTTGAGTAATAAGGCAAGTTGTTTCTGTAGATGGATCAACTTGAGACATGTCCATCTTATATACATCTCGATCCCTAAGAGCTTTAACAACTACCCAGTCTTTGCTAATCTAAAAACCTGGATTCAAAATGTAGCAAAAAGAATCATAAAAAAGAACAAAATAGGATTTATCACAAATTTGGGAAACGTTTAACAAATTAAAGTTCAACTGTGAGCAAAAGTTGACTTTATTAAAGCTTATTATCCCATTAGATACTATTCCTTCGCCTGTGATTTTCCCTCCTGCATCACCACCGAAGGCGACGTGAGTACCATCCTTTAACTTAAAATCTTGAAGTAAGGCATGATTGCCCGTCATATGCCGGCTACCCGCTATCCATATATCATGTGTTAATTGGTCTTCTCGGGCGTACCTGCAAGACAAAGAAATTAAGTTGACTTATCTACCCAAGCCCAGATGGTCTTGGGCTTGCCAAACTTGTCAACAATAGTAAATTGTTTAAAATGAAGTTTGTTAACATCCGGTTTGTTTTTAATGAAATTGCCAATTCTAGGATTAACAAATTTTTGATCTTTTTTAAGAAAATTCATACCATTGAATTGATCAATTTTTGAAAAAATTTTATTTCCAAAATTTTTATTATTCATTCTCACTGACCTTGGAATGAATTGATCGTGAATGAATTGTTTTGGTCTCATAGAGTCATTTCTTTTGATAGATCTCAAGCCGAAGGAAGGTTGATTAGTTAATCTTTGAAAACTGACAGTTTGATTTCTTTTAAACTGAGGATTAACATAACCTTTGCTCAATTGTGTATTAGTAAATCCTTTCCTTGGCAAACTCTTTCTAAAGTAATAGTTTTCTGTTTTGTGAGTCCTTTCATCACAGAAGGTACAATACTTATTAAAATAACAATCTGCTATTGAGTGATTTCTCATATCACATATATGATAGTACTTATTAAAAAACATTCAGCAGTGTTGTGATTGTACATGTCACAGATTTCACAGTACCTTTGTGGTGTGTTAAACAGATGTTTGTTAACTTTTGATGTTGAAGCAACGTTTGATCCTCGTTTAGATTTAGGCGTCGAAAAGTTAATCTTTTGTTTTTGATTTTTCAATTTGTTCTTTTGTATATTTGGTTTTGACTTTTGTACATGAACTGTATTCTTAGAATCCTTAGAAACAAAACGTTTAACGACAGCGGAAGACTTCGAATCTGAACATGTTTTCAAATTAGAGTTTGATTTGTTCTTAGGAGTTTTTTAACATCTTGAATTGAGTTCATGTTCAACATACCAGCAGACACAAATTTGATTGGTTTAAATTTATTTGCTTGATTTGTTGTTTATGTCTGATTTTCTTGACTCTTATTTTGATCAGTTCTAGCTTTAGTCATTTTTCTTCTTCTCCTTTGGTTCCTTGATTTTGTGGAACTTGTTTTCATTTGAGATTTAACATCTTCAGTTGAAGATTCTTTTTTAGTTTCTTTCACTTTTTGATCTTTTTGGTCATAAGAGCTTGAATCTTCAGGTGTTTCTTCTTTTTGTTTTGCCTTATCTTTGTTTTTAATGATTACTTCCTCCAACATAGATTCTTTTGAAACAAAAATTTTCTTACTTTTCGGTTGTGGTTCATATGGTTTAACTTTTATTGGATGACTGTTTTTGATCTTTTCTGTATCATTTTCTTCAAAGATTTCAACATTGATTTCCTCTTCTTCATTATTAGAAATCTTGTTGTTTTTGTTTTGGTAAGCTTTAAGTTTTGCTTTATTCTCAGGAGAGTGATCATGTGTGTTAAAATCCTCTGGTAGAGTGTTTGTTATAGATTCAGGCATTGGTTCGTGAGTAAAACCTAATCCTTCTTTTTGTTTATCCTTTTGTTCACTCACCAGTTGTTCCATAATCGTTTTGGAATTTTTTACTTTTGCTAGATCAAGTTGTGTAGTAGCATGTGCTATTTTCTCATGTTCCAAGTTCTTAGTCATTTCTTCAAGTTGTTTGTAAACAATTTCTAATTCTTTCAAAGTTTTGTTCCATGAAGTTTGTAGAGAAATACTCTTTTCATCTGATATTTTGTGATCATTTTTAAGTTTATTATGCATTAATTTCTCTTGCTTAAGCTTTTCATAGATTTTATAAGAGTAAGTTCGATAATATTCTACATGTTCAAAGAAAGATTTCGTGCATAGTTTTTCTCTTACTTCAGCTGGTATTTCAGGATATTTAGGTAAAGAAGTTTTTGAGTTGGAAGATGAATTTTAAACCTTTTGTTGATCTGACTTTGCCATCAATGCAACTTCTTCTGAATCCTATTTAGGATCAGATTTATCACTCTAATCGTATTCTTCTTCTTCATTCTCAAAATCATATTTAGCCTTTGGATCACTATCTTCTGACCAATCTTCTCCTTGAACTTCTGCAATAAGAGATAAACTAGAGGTTAAGTCAGCTTTAAACTGCTCTGCATATGTACTCCAGTCGTATCCATCCTTGATGCTCACTACTAAAGCTTTCTTGGGTTCTTCAGAAGCTTTTGAGTCATCTTTAAGTTTAGGCATTGGTAAGCTTTGGTATGGCTTTTGGAATGTCTTCTGAGATGATTGTTGAAACCTCTGATTGCTTGAACTCGATTGACTATTTCCTCCTTTGTTTCGGGGAGCTTTGCATTCCCTTGAAAAGTGACCATAGCTATTGCAGTTGAAACACCTTGACTTACACTTGTCAAATCCAACAGTCTTGTTAGCACTTGGCTTGTAGTTCCTGCAGGACCGGGTAAGGGTACTTAACACTTAGTTTCACACTGAGGAGAGATCTTAGATCACTTATCAATTCAAATAGGGAACTGGTAACTTAAAACATATGCTCCAAAGAACAAAAGTAAATCAAAGAGACAGAACTAAGAATCAACACAAGATTAGTTTTCAAGGATGTTGTATATTGATCTCAAGTTCTCTTACAAGTGTTATGACGCATGCTGAAATTACAAGGACCTGAGACATCTTTATACTACAACCTACAACCATCACTTACATGTAAAGACAGTTGGATTTGACTAATCTAGACAACAAGATCAATCTAAAGTCAAAAGGTAGATTGCCTTTTGACTAGTGACTATGACATGCCATAGCTCACTAACTTTTCCTACTACAAAAAGTCTATAAGAACAAGTAAGGTAAGTTACAGACAAAGACCATTCCTACTTTTTGATAAAGCATGGAAGTTTCACCAACTAGTGTAAAGTAGGTGAACCACCAGAGCAGGCAGCGGAAAGTACGTCAGCTTTATCAAAAGTTGATTCAGAGAAAGCATATTTTCTCTGTCCTCTGAAGAAATCAGTCTTCACAGCTTCAGAAGACTTTGTCTCTGAAGCTTCGGAAGATTTCATCTTTGGCTTTGGAAGATGTTGGTCTTTGGCTTCAGAATATTTCACACTTAGAATATTTTTTGTTTGAGTGTGAAACTTCCGAAGTAACTCCTTCTGAACTGTTAGCTTTGGAAGATCTTACACTTAGACGCATTTGAGAGTGTAAGACTTCTAAAGCTAGTTCATCTTTGTTCCTTAGTGCATGCATGGAAGACTTGGTTGTTCTGGCTTGTTGGTTGCATCAGCCTCATAATCTTCAAATTATCTTACAAACTCCCCTAGGCTGATGCTACCAAAACAGAGAAGTTCTTTAGATTTTGATAGTCCACATCAGGATCCTCAGCATACCTTTCTTCATCATTAGGTCTAGATCCTTCAAACTAACATAGAACCTTCTCTTGTCAAAGAGATCATGCAGAGGAAGATTGAGTATGTCTACTGAGGAATAGACATGCCTGCCTTCCTGATCTCTTATGTCTCTGATCTTCATCATAAGACCATGACATAATTTGTCTTCCAACAGCAAGAGGCTCTACTATGATTGGAGTTTGTTGAGAGAACTCTTCATGCACTCCCTCAGGATGGTTTGACTCATCCTGAGGTTGGGAGGTGGATGCCTTTCTTCTTTTCTTCTTTGAGGATGATATTCTGGCCATCCTTTTTCTTCTCCCTGATGATTTTAGCTTAAGGGATTGGTCTTGAGTACCAGGTTGTTCAGTTGAGTCCCCCTCAATTGGGATCTCCTCTCTTATAGGTTCAAAAGAAGAGAGAGAAGGACCCTGCTGTGGATCAGAAGATGAAGTTGGCTAAGATGCAGCACCAGGTTCAGGTTGTGTTGTCTCAGTAGGTTCAACCTTCACCTTAACTTCAGGTTGAGCTAGACTTGGTAAAGAATGCAAGTCCACCAGCTCTCCCCTTTTTATCTTTTGCTTGATCACCCTAATGTGCTCATCCATTGTGGATAGAGACATAGGACCAAGCCTCCTTCCAGAGAACCCATACAGCTTCAAGAAGCTCATCATCCTTTGTCTGTCAGCAGACTTCTTTTGGCTTTTAAGGATGATGGCCCTTGAATTTGCAGTTTCTTCCCATAATCTTTTCCTTTCAGCTTGTTTTTCTCTTTTAGCTTTTTCTTCCATCTGCTTATTGTATTCAAACAATATATACTCAGATGGTAAGGGAAGAAGTGCATCTGCCTGATAGGTAGCTCAGGTCATCTTTAGTCTTTCTTCTTCAGTTGCTATCTGAGATTGTTTAGTGGCCACAGTCTCTGGCTCAGGACTTTCTTGAACTGGGGAGAGGATAAGAATGTTCTTGTAGAGTCTTTTCAGCCTCATTTCTATTTGTGCTTGAGGAGTAGTGATGCATCCTCTGCTTCCCTCCTCTCCTTTGACAGCTCTATGTCAGCCAGTTCATTCAGCTCATCTAAGGGGAGAGAGATGAGTTCATCAATGTTGTAGTTTCTGGTTCCCAGGTAATTCAGCCTGGCTGCCCTGAACTCATCCTCCTGGGTGTTTAGCCTGGGGGCAGCCCTGATTGCAGCTTCTATAAACCCTGGGGAACAACTTGAACTCTCTCCCCTCAGCTTCCTCTTCCTCTCTCTCTTCTCCTCCTCAATCTCCTCAGGAGTCATTTTCCATTTGCCTTTGTCGACCATAGGCTTTGGTGACTCAGGCTGGAGAGAGCTTTGGCCTTCATTGCTTGGTTCAGCTATCAAGCTTTGGCCAGAGAGAGGTTGTGAAACACCATCACCTACTAGTATTTCACTGAGGGTAATGGGTGTAGAGGGAGATCCTGTCTCAAGGTTCACTGGTTCAACTTCTGGGCCTTCAGTCAAGGTTTTCCCTTTGAAGCTAATCTCCGGGTCTACCTCAACATCCAGTTGACCAAAGATTTCACCTGCTAGCCTCTGTCTATATAATTTTGATCTCAATTTAAACTCCTCTAGCACCCTGTCTTGGATTCTTTCTGCCAATCTTGCCGCTTGTCTGTTATTGCTTGGGTTGACAAGTGGCAGATCTACCAAGTTGATGCTCTCATAGTAACTCAGGTGTGAAATGTTGAGAACTTCTAGTTGACCCTGAGCTCTAGAGATCACAAGAGCTTTCCTATTTCTGTCATACCCCTAACCCCAGATTGGGTTCTCAGAAGGGGCAGATTGCTCTTGGTATTCCCTCCTCAAACAGTTGTTGAATGAGCAAATGTAGATCACTGTCTAGGGAGGTTGTTGCTGGTATGAACATCTGCAAGAGAGGATGGTGATTCCTCTATGTCCATACTCTCGGAAAGAACTCCCAGGTTCTGTGATTGTCAGAATTCTCCCCCTTTTTGGTAGCATCACCCTCTTGCATAGGTGAGCTGGGAGATTGATCCATGACATCCACAGGTTCTTGTGGACCTGGATGAGTTGTCCTCATGGTCTCTCAGCTAACTTGCCCTTGAGATCGGTGATCTCAAGTTGCTAGTCATTGACCCTCTTCTGTAAGATATCACCTGAGATTCCAGGTGAGCTATCTTTGAAACAATAGGTGCAAAGATGTGATAGTTTATGCACCTTTTGTTGCAGAACCCCCTCATCTTCAGATGAAGAATCATTAGGGATGAGAGAATTGGACCTAAGTCTTCTTCCTCACCACCAGCATGGGTTTCTTCTGCTGCTGGTTTTCCCTGCCCAATGACAATTTCCAGAGAATTGTCAAGAGGCTGGGTTGCCATGGTAGAGGTCCTAGTGATGTTATCACTTGCAAAAGTGATAGCCTCTGCCATATGGATTTCCTGAATAGTTTAGGATGATCCACTCAGTAGGGTTTGCTGATATGGGCTAGAGATGGGGGAAGCAGGAGTACTCATCTCTCCTTGAGTGTGGGAAGAAGGAAAAGACTCATGGTACTCACTGAAGCCCAAATCTTCATCAGAATAGAAGTCAAGGCTGGGAATGGGGCGGTTTAGATCAAGAGGTTGGGGATGGTAGCTTTCCCAGAAGGTTATCACTAGAGTATTAGACTCAGAGTGATGGCTTAAGGCTGTTTGTGGGGTTGTGAACTCATCAGGAGCATGAGGAACCTCAGCGCTGAGTTGTGGAAAGATGGGAGTGGTCTGCTCCTCAGGGGAAGTGGGAGCTCGAGATTCCATTTTCTCCTATACGGGTTCTGATATGGGTGCCTGCACATACTTAGTAAGTGCAGGGGTTCGTTGGGATTTTCTTTTGTAGGTGATGGTGATGGTAGGCTGTGTTTGAGGTGGGTGAGAGGTAGAGGGTGTTGGTTCAACACTAGCTGGTGCTGCTAGGTTTTCACCCTGAGCAATGAGATCAAAATTTTTTGGGACAAGGGCTGTTTCTACCCTAGAGAAGCTGACAGTTGCTTCTTCAAGATTTTGAAGATGCCGGGCCTCATTAGTACTATTTTAAGAATATTTCCTGTTCCCCTCAATTGTGGTCCCAACTCACAGTTGAGAATGTATTGAACATACCTAGGGAACATGTAATACTCTAAGGACTCCAATTTGCAAGTAAATTAGTATATACAAACTGAGAGTACCTGAACTTGACCCTTTGTACCATCCCATGGACTATAAAGGAGAGGTCTTCTGGAACTTGATCCCATCCTCCATGCTTGTTAGAAAGGCTGTGAATGACGACATGGAGGAGGTATTTCCATTGAGATGAGACCTTCCCCTTCCTGATGGTTTGACTGAGAAGTCACCTTCATAGCCCATCTACTGAAAGGAATGGTTGACAGTAGATTTTGGAAAGGACAGCTCACCTGCTTCATCATCCAGCTGCAAATGGGTGTTTATGATGGCTGAAGTGATGAAAACAATCCTTCCCTGTACTGTAGCAGATAGTGCCTTCTCCCCGTCCATGGTGACCTCTTGACAGGTCCTCCAGAACTCAAGCAACTGATCCTCATAGAGAGGAGGATCGATTATAAGGGAGGTAAAGTAGTGAGATGAAGAAAGGTACCTACACACATCTGAGAAGCTTGGATCCTTCTCAGAATGTAACAGGGCAACTTGAATGTGTTACCTGTGTAGGAGCATGAATCAGGATCGTTGTGACGATCAAGGTGGGCCATTTGAGGAAGCTTTATAGTGAAGAAATAAGAAGAAGATGAAATTTGGGGGTAAATTTCGGGTAAGGATCAATGAGAGTAGAGAGATGAAATAGAACCGGTTGGGAAGATATATGCTGTGGATTTGAGACAAAGTTATGACAAAAAGATAAACTTTGAAATCCGCAAGTGGGTCCTACTTCTAAAAAAGTGCGCCCAAAAAGTTAGTTTTCTTGGAAGCTGTAAAACTTCCGAAAGCAATTTTGGCTTCGGAATCTTTGTAGCAAAGCTTCCGAAGGCAGTTTTAGCTTCGAAAGATATTTCAAAGAATTTTGAAAATTTGGCTTCGGAAGAAGTGAATAAGTCTTTCGAGACTTAGTTGCTTTCGGATGATATTTGTTCTTTGAATGCATTTAAGCGCTTATATAAAAATTTAAGCTTCGGAAGATACCCAAGAATTTCTTCCGAAGGTAAATCTTAGATAAGTTGTTGAATGATTTAATGACATAAATTTCTTCCGAAGGCAATTTGAGTTCTTCCGAAGAGAAATTTTCACAAATCTAAGGAATATTAGTTAAAAGTTAATTTTCTTCCAAAGAGAACATGGCTTATGAGGTGATCTAATAGACAACTTAGGACACACGATTTTAAGAAATAAAGTTGATTAAGTTATTAAAGAAAATCTATTCAGAGTTAATCATCCCTTGTGAATCAGCATATTGTTCATTTGTTTAACTTTGATTAGTTTGATCAATCCCTTTTCAAAATTATCCCTAATCAGATGATACCTGATGTTGATGTGTTTGGTCCTTGAGTGCTGCACAGGATTCTCTGTAATAGAGATGGCACTGTTGTTGTCTATGGGATGGGAGTTTTCCTTGAAGTTGAATCCATAGTCTAGCATCTGATTCTGAATCCAAAGCACTTGAGCACAGCAGCTTGCAGCAGCAATGTATTCAGCTTCAGCAGTTGATGCACACACACAGGATTGCTTCTTGCACTGCCAAGAGACTATCCTTCCACCAAGGAATTGACATCCCCAAGATGTAGACTTTGCAGTCATGTTGCACCATAGTCACTATCTGTATAAGCATATAGATTAAAGTCTGAATTCTTTGGATACCAAAGGCCTAGATTTGGAGCACCTTTGAGGTATCTGAGAATCCTTTTGACAGTGATTAGGTGTGACATCTTGGGGTTAGCTTGATATCTTGCAGATATCATGTGGCAAACATGATATCGGGCTTGCTAGCAGTAAGGTACATAAGTGACCCAATCATAGCCCTATAGAGATGTTCATCAAAACACACTCCCCTCAAGATCAGGACCAAGGGAGTGGTTTCTGGCTATAGCTGTCTTTGTAACCTTACAGTTAGTCATCTTGAATCTTGTAAGCATGTCCTACACATACTTTGACTGACTAATGAAGATGCCTTCTTCAACCTGCTTCACTTGAATTCCTAGAAAGAAACTGAGTTCCCCCATGGCACTCATTTCAAATCTATTCTTCATCAGCATCTTAAAGTCTTTACAGAGCTTTGGATAAATGAACCAAAGATGATATCATCTACATATATTTGAACTAGCAGAGTGACATTTCCTGTTTCTTTGATGAAGAGAGTCCCATCAATAGTACCTCTTTTGTATCCATGTTGACAGAGGTATGTTGATAGTGTCTCATACCACTTTCTTGGAGCTTGATACAGTCCATATAGAGCTTTATCAAGCTTGCAGACATAAGTAGGATGATCTGGGTCTGCAAAGCCAGGTGGTTGTTTGATATAAACTTCTTCATCAATCACCCCATAGAGAAAAGCACATTTCACATCAAGCTGGTAGACCTTGAAATCCTTGGATGCAGCATAGCCAGAAATATTCTTACAGCTTCAAGTCTTGCAACTGGAGCAAAGACATCAGTGTAATCAATCCCTTCTTCTTAAGTGTATCCTTGGACAACCAGTCTAGCCTTTTTATTGATGATAATCCCTCTATCATCCTTCTTGTTCCTGAATACCCATTTGGTTCCTATGACACTTTTCCCTTGAGGAAGAGGGCATAAGTTCCACACCTTCTGTCTTCTGATTTGAAGCAGCTCATCTTGCATAGCTTCAATCTAGCTTCCATCCTTCAAAGCCTCATCAACCTTCTTTGGCTCTATCTGGGATAAGAAACAAGAATGTAGATAAACATGGCTGTCATGAGTTTGTCCTCTTTATTCTTACCCCCGAGTCAACATTTCCAATGATGTTGTGGTGGGATGTGACTTGTGGATCTGAAGTTGAGGGATCATATCAAGTTGGTTAGACATATCTAAATTTGAGAAATTCTGATCTAGAAATAAGGTGTCTCCCACCACATCAGCATGCTTATCAAGAGAAACTTGATCCAATGAGTGTATGACATCATTCATGTTGTCTTCAAAGGAGTGGTTATCAGCATCAAGAAATTCTTGATCACTATCACCACCTCCAGTTCATCCTACACTTGAAGTTCCTTCACCTGGATTTAGAGCCTCTGAGCTGGAATTTGAAGGCACCTCAGATGAATCAGCAGTATTTGTCATGCTTGTGCTGATAGGAGCTTCACTTGTTGGGTTAGTTACCATTAGAGCTTAAGTAGTCTTCTTGGTTGGTCTTCTCAGCTCAAATCTTGGATGAGGATCTTCTGTTGATCTGTTATCTTTAGATCCTGAAACATTCTCACAAGACTTGTTAAAATAGTTGGTAACTAAATAAAGATCAAACAGCCAATCCAGACCAAAACCTTTCACACAGGTTGTGTGTTCATTGAAAGTCACATTGGCTGACTCCTTAATGATCCTAGTTCTGAGATTGTATACTCTATAAGCCTTAGCTTGAGAAGAGTAACCAACAAAGTGTCCATCATCTGATTTCTCAGCAAACTTGGCTATTTGATCATTGGTATTCAAGATGGTGCAAGGACATCCAAATGTTTAAAGAAAACCAATGAATGGTCTCCTTTTGTGCCACAGTTCATAAGGAGTCTTACCATGAGTCTTAACTACTAAAACTCTATTCTGCACATAGCACGCTGTGATAACAGCCTCTGCTCAGAAGGTAATAGGTAGTTTAGAGTCAAGCAACATGGTTCTAGCAGCCTCAATAAGTGTCATGTTTCTCCTCTTAGCAACACCATTTTGCTGAGGAGTCCTGGGAGCACTATATTGTCTTGAAATACCCTTTTCATCACAAAATGTATCAAGGATTTGGTTTTTAAATTCTGTTCCCTGATCACATCTTATGATTTTGACCTTGTGATCACATTGATTCTCAATTTTCAGAATGAAGTTCTTCAAGATCTCAGGAGTCTCATCCTTAGTTCTAAGGAAGAAGACCCAAGTGAATCTTGTAAAGTCATCTGTGATCACTAAACAATAAGAGGTCCTTCCTAGACTCATTACACTGGTGGGGCAAAATAGATCCATATGTAACAAGTGTAGAGGAATAGTGATGGAGTTGGTTTCCTTTCGCTTGTGAGACACTTTGTGCTGCTTCCCTTTCAGGCATGCAACACAATGGTCATCACTTGTAAACTCTTTCTTTGGCATTCCAGTTACCAAATCATTTTTAATTAATTTATTCATGTTTTCGAAGTTTACATGCCACATTCTTCAATGCCAGAGGAAAGACTCATCACTATTTGCTTTATATAGAAAGCAAGACACTTCATCGGGGGGAGTTGTTTCTTGTAGATCCATCTTGTACATATTTCCCTTCCTGAGGGCTCTGAGCAGAATGTACTCTTGAGGAATAACCACCCCAGGCTTGAGAACAATGCACTCATCCTGAGTGAAGAGCATGTGATGTTTTTGGTCACAAAATTGAGACACACTCAAAAGATTGTATCCAAGCTCCTTGACAAAATTTACCTTCTCAATGTTGAGCTTACCATTTGAGACCATGCCCCTGCCAGTGATGTAACCTCCTGCATCTCCTCAAAAAGCAACTGGTCCTCCATCAAGCTTCTCAAAGTTTTGAAGTAAAGACTCATTGCCTGTCATGTGACTGGAGCAGCCACTATCAATGATCCACACATTTATGTGCCTTTGGCTGTCCCAGCATAAAAGAGATGATTTAGTTACATTTGGAAACCCAAGCCTCATTGGTCTTGGGCTTGTTAAAATGAGTTGAAGGCAATGAAATAGTAAGTGATCCTATGTTCAGGCTCTGAGGAGCATTTGCTAATGAAGAATCTTTAGTCACACGGTCCTCCTTCATCTTCCACACCTTCTTTGGAAAATTTGGCTTGCCTTCAAAGCTTTGGAAGCTTTTGAAGCTTTGGAAGATTTGGAGACTGGACCTTCGGAAGATCTTGCTTTCATTACAGTAAGCTTCAGTACTTCGGAAGCATTCCTTTCTTCCAAGACCAAATTTTCTTCCGAAGGCAATTTTTTACTTGCCTTCTTCTTCATTTTGGAACTTCCGAAGAAATAGATTTTCCTTCCAAAGCTAGCTTTTCCTTCATCTTCCCAGAAGCTTTCTCTTTAAACATGTGGATAGTGCTTTTGGGATTGTAGATACAATCTTTAGCCAGATGAGATGTACTACCACACATGATGCATTCCATTTGCTTCCTTCTGGGAGTCTTCTTCAGAGAGCAAGACTGAACTTGAACACTTTCTTTCTTTAGCTTCTTCTTCACAGATGATGCAGAAATTCTCTTAGGGAGAGACTTGCTCTTGGAGGAGGATGGTTCAGACTGCATAGCAGTGGTACACAGCAATTTAGCCTTCTCTTTGCTGGAATGAGTTGGAACTGTGCTAAAACTCCTGGTACTAGAGTTTGTAGTTGATTCCTCAGCCTTTACCACTTCAAACCCTATAGAGATAAACACTTGTTTCTGCTTGGAGTCAAAAGTGGCCTTGATCTCTTGAGCCTTCTTTGATCTTCTCTTTGCTCTTCTAATCAAGTTGTTCCTCTTTGTCTTTATCATACCAGCCTTCTTACTCTCCTCAGGAGCATGGTGACCCTTTTTGGATTGACTCTCTTCACTCATTTCAGAGTCATCCCTCACCATCTCCTCTTTATTCTCTTCAACACTAGGGTCTATGTGGGGAAACTCATCTTCACCAGTTCCACACCTTGGAGATCTTACAGATAATAGAGTGTTTGGAGGAGCTATCTCAGTAGATCCCAGTCCCTACTTATTCTGATAACAGACTTTTGCATCCAGAGATGAGGATATGATGTTCTTGAAGGTCTCTTCTTCAAGAACACATTTTTCAGCCCGGGCTTTGCTGATAACAAGCTCAGCCTGGCATTCAGTCAACTTGGTAATGAGATCTTTAATTTGAGTCCTGTAATTTGTCTGCTCATGTTTAAGAGTTGAAACTGTTTTCTCTAGATCTTCTATCTTAAGTTTATAGTCATTTTCAGCTCTTTTAAAATCAGCTTTTAGGATATTCAAGGACTCAATATCAGATCTTATTTCCAAGTTGTAGGACCTGTATCTATTCCCTTTAGCAATACATTCAGGAGAGCAAAGATGTTCTAGTACCTTAGCCTCATCATGGTCGGCCATGAGTGCCTGGTTTG
Organism: Flaveria sonorensis; assembly: GCA_025506505.1. NCBI lineage: Eukaryota > Viridiplantae > Streptophyta > Magnoliopsida > Asterales > Asteraceae > Flaveria > Flaveria sonorensis. Next base: position 28,764,599 of record CM046436.1, on the reverse strand, counting down.
GTGAAGCATCTTCAGCCTGAAAGTTCCAGTCAAAGCCTCCTTCTTCAATAGCAATAATAGCTTGCTGTCTTGGCTTCTCATTCTGGTGCCCTCCCTCAGTGTAGTTTGGTCTGGATGATGCTTGGCCACCATTTGACTTAGGTGCCTTGAATTCTCTGGCAAAGTAACCCATCTGGTTACAGTTGTAACACTTCACTTTGCTCTTGTCCAGTCCAAACTTGCCACTGGCAGCATTGCTGGGAAACCTTCTCCCTGTCCTCTTGTAGAATTTTTGGGCTCTGTGAGTGAGAAGAGCCATCTGCTGGACTATCTCCATGTATTCCAGATCATCTAGATGGATACAATCCAGGTCTTCAAGAGTGATGAGAAAGTTGCCTGAACTATCATCAGTAGAGACAAAGGCTTGAGAGGTGCTTGTCTCTTGGAATGGACTTCCTTGGATGTAGCTCTCTCTGGGTGTCTCTGGGAAGGTGATGAAAGGACCCTTTTGTGAAGTTTTAGGGAAGCAGATAAGATAATGTTGTGGTTCTCTACTATCTCTTTCACCCATATGAAGGGCTGAACTCTGGTGAGTATTGGAGTTACCAGATGAGTTTTGCATGTTCATCTCCATCTGGTATCCACTGAGTATCCCATACAACTTAGTGAGAGTAAGGGTCTTGAGGTTTTCAGTCCTCTTATTGACCACACAGTAGTGTGTCCATTGTCTAGGAAGAGAGGACATGAACTTTCTAACAATATCCCTATTCTCAATAGTTACTCCAACATCAGCCAGAGCATCCACAGTCTCAACATACCTGAAATACTGTTGAGTCATGGTTTCACCTGTCTTGAAGGTGAAGTTTTCAAACTGCTGCTTCAGGAGGTCCTTGTTGTTCTCCTTGGCTTCATTGGACCCCTCATACATCAGTTTCAGCGCATCCCATAGTTGTTTAGCTGTCTTGCACTTCTTGAAACCTCTGTAGATGGAGTTTGGAAGAGCAGTTTGGAGGGCGGTGATGGCTTTCTGATCAATACCAGTATTCATCAGAAAAGTCAGCCCTCTCCTTCGATATCATGCCACCACCAGCAGCAGCTGAAGAGTTGCATTGTACATGAGGTCCATCGACAACAGACTCCCACATCCTAGAATCCTGAGACTTGATGTAGCCTACCATTCTTTGGCACCAAGTGTCAAAATCCTCAGGAGTGATCAGTAGGGACTTTCTCATAGTTCCAGTTTCCATATCAGCTTTAGAGATAGCTGCCACTTGAAGAGTTAAGTGAAGTGTGAAGCTAAGAGGATTAAAGATGGTGAGATCTTACAATCAAGAGCCTGGAATGCTCTGATACCAATTGCAGGACTGGGTAAGGGTACTTAACACTTAGTTTCACATTAAGGAGAGATCTTAGATCACTTATCAATTCAAATAGGGAACTGGTAACTTAAAACAGATGCTCCAAAGAACACAAGTAAATCAAAGAGACAGAACTAAGAATCAACACAAGATTAGTTTTCAAGGATGTTGTATATTGATCTCAAGTTCTCTTACAAGTGTTATGAAGCATCTAGAAATTACAAGGACCTGAGACATCTTTATACTACAACCTACAACCGTAACTTACATGTAAAGACAGTTGGATTTGACTAATCTAGACAACAAGAATAATCTAAAGTCAAAAGGTAGATTGCTTTTTGACTAGTGACTATGACATGCCATAGCTCAATGACTTTTCCTACTACAAAAAGTCTACAGGAACAAGTAAGGTAAGTTACAGACAAAGACCATTCCTACTTTTTGATAAAGCATGGAAGTTTCACCAACTTGTGTAAAGTAGGTGAACCACCAGAGCAAGTAGCGGAAAGTGTGTCAGCTTTATCAAAAGTTGATTCAGAGAAAGCATATTTTCTCTGTCCTCTGAAGAAATCAGTCTTCACAGCTTCGGAAGACTTTGTCTCTGAAGCTTCGGAAGATTTCATCTTTGGCTTTGGAAGATGCTGGTCTTTGGCTTCGGAAGATTTCACACTTAGAATATTTTTCTGTTTGAGTGTGAAACTTCCGAAGTAACTCCTTCTGAACTGTTAGCTTTGAAAGATCTTACACTTAAACATATTTGAGAGTGTAAGACTTCTAAAGCTAGTTCATCTTTGTTCCTTAGTGCATGCATGGAAGACTTGGTTGTTCTGGCTTGATGGTTGCATCAGCTTCATAATCTTTAGATGATCTTACATTTCCTATTGACATAAGAGTGTTTCTGAGTTTTGTATGCAATCATCACCATCTGCCAGTTTAGATCCATCTCCTCTACATCATCTGGATCCATTTCAAATAAGTCTTGCAAAACAAAATCTAATTGAGTTAAATGACTACCTTGATAAGCTTGAAAACTAGCCATAAAAGCAGTAAAAGCATATTTGGACTCTTCATCCTGTAATAGGATGTTAATGACATCTTTAACTTTGCTAGGTTTAGCAGAGTTAGAAGATAGAGTCTTAGTATGAGTGTTAGAAGTTTGAGCTTTAGGAGGAGACTAAGGTTGAGGCTGTGTTGCATAAGCACGAGCACTTGTATATGAAGAATCTGTAAAGAACCCTGCTCTAACAAACAGATCACCCTCTTCTTCTGGTAAATTCTCATTCTTTGCCATAAAGGCATTATCCACAGTACTAGCTGGAGATGCAACATACTTGTATTGAGACATTGATGCTGCTCTATCATTGTTTCTTGAGCTTTCATCAATCTCCACTGACTCAATTTTTGCAATCAACAGATCAAGATCCATAGGAAATTTTTTAGTGTGCTTTAACAATGTCACAGTTTGTTTCCATGAGGATGAAAGAGCATTGAGAAGCCTGAAGTTTAGATCTTTGAGATCATTTTTGATGCCAGCAGTAGACATCTCAGTTGTAAGTTACACAAATCTATTCATCATTTGGTTTATAGTTTCACCAGATAAATGATCAAACAACTCTAACTGCCTCTTCAGTTTTCGCTTCTTGAGATCTTGAATCTCCTTGCCACCTTCACAAATTATCTTCAAAGCTTTATACATGGTATATCCAGTTTGATATCCATCAAGTCTAGTTAGTACTTCAAGTGGTAATCCTTTACACATCAAAGAATAGGCTTTAATATCATTCTTGACATTCCTTAGATCATCACCTTGTAACTCATCTTCAGGATATGGTTCTGGAGAATCATTAGTGTAGACAAACCCTTTATCAGGACCATCTAAAGTGATAGGAATACGAGGTCCTCTTTCTATTGACTTTCACAAGTCAGTGTCAATAGAATTAAGATGATGTTTCAATCTAAAAGACCAGTTCTTAAAATCAGCTCTGTTCTTTAGCTTAGGAACTCTGTTCTCTGAATCTTCTGACTTCACCATTTTATATTTTTGATTTTAGAAAAAGATTTGTTTTGTTGTTTTTTTTTTTAAGTTTTTGAATATGAAAAATGAATTGAAAATATTTATGAATTTTTAAATTTTGAAAAATTTCAAAGTGTTGAGGCGATGCGCCTGAATGGTGATGAAGCGCCCAACAGTTGTGATACTTCTTTGACTTTGAAATGTCTAAGGGATTGCCTTAGAAAAATTCTCAAAAACACCTAACTTGAAATGCGCCTGAACAGTTGTAAAACGTCCAAACAGTTGTCAGACGCATGGGTGAAGAAACGCCCAAACAGTTCAAATGCGCCTACACAGTTGTAATGCGCCTAGAATTCCTTAGTTTTTGAAAAGTTCCAAAGTGACCAAACAGTTGTAATGCGCCTCAACAGTGGTCAAACGCCTAGCCCAAAACCGCCTTCACAGTGGTAAAACGCCTGAACAGTTGTCAAGCACCTATACACTTAGGCAATTTTCAGTTGTGTTTTAACCTAATGCGCCAACTTCAACAGATTCAAATGAACTCAGATCTTTTCAAAATCTTCAAAACTTGTTGAATTGCTCTGAAAAATTCCAATTAGACTGTAATTTGTTTGATTAATGGTGCTTCATCTTCAATTTCACCAAACAACAACAACAATTCAGTTTTCTGATCGAATTTCAGTTCGAAAATGAAGAACAGGTTCGCATACTAATTTGAAAAAATTCACTGATTTTGAAGAAATTAAGCTGCAAATTGTGATTCAATTCATGTTTCTAATGATGAAACACAACTGAAATCAACAATTGTTTGATTGAATTGCTTATCAATCACAGATTCAAGTGATTCAACAGTTCGACAGTTTGAAGAACTAAAATACTGAACCAACAGCTCTGATACCATTTGATAGGATCAAAATGGATCGATCTGTAATGATATTGTGATACAATTCAATCAAAACAAACACAAGTAATCAATTCAATGAAAACAAATCAGAAAAATTCATAGTTTTTCATTGATAGTAAGCGTAGAAAGTACAAGTGTAAGAAAACAGTTACAAGTTGTTCAAACTGATTCTCCAAATCTACCTACTTTAAACAAATTATGCTATTTATAATATCAAAGAAAACAAAATAAGAAATATATATTTACAAATAAGTCCCTAAACTATGACAAAATTATACAAAGACTAATAAAGACTAAATGTTAATCTTCAAGAGGCTTCTACATAAGGCATTTGACCCAGGAAGGTTTGGGTTCCAAGTATAATATATTAGAATGATTAATCATGAATGATATTATTAAAATACAATAAATATGAATATTTTTTTGACAATCTTTATCTTATGTGCTATTTAAAATCAAAAAGCCAAAAAATTCAAAATATAAGAAAATTTAAAAAAATATTTCATCAATTTGAATAAGTAAGAATTTACCTTCAAATCAAATGAAAAATGATAGTACATCAGTTTTTGTTCTTTGTAAAATGCCTCTACGCATAACAAAGACAAACATGACTTATTTGATATGAGTGTAGACTCAGTATGGATTGGAAGATACATGCTTATGTGATTAGCTAAAGTTCATATTCAATTGTGAAGCCATCATCTTAGAGTATGGGTAAGCATTAACATATCCAAGTAGGTGCTTGTGTAGTTTCCTAAGTGCACTAGGTAATGATATTTTATAAATTCTCATTCACTTGCATATGTTTATTATTTGTTCTGCTAAGCAAAGACCTAGAGTAACCAAGCACAAAGTGTTGATGCCAAGAGATTCAAACAGAATCCTAATGCGGATCATAGCCCAAAAGTTGATGAATACACCTGCAATCAATATGTATATAAACAATGGTACAGATGTGAAAAGTAAACTTGTATTTATTTCGTCAAGTGTTGGACATCAATGCAGATGAATACACCATATGTTTATAAACATCAAAGTTAAGAAAAAAGATTATATGTTTACATCAATATGGATGAATACACCTTATGTTTACATATGGTGTATTCATCCATTTTTGTCAGGAAGAAGAATATTCTGGAACATAGATGAGATGACATTAGCTGATGAAGTGCTTATACTCAATTGAGTCATTACTAAAAGTCACTAATTGTTGATAATTAAAGCCTCTACAAGACAAATGTTTATAGTTGGTGATGATGCTGAACAACCTAATGATTTAGAAGATGATGGCATTCTAAACTTCTTTGTTGATAATGGATATGAAGGAGATTTTGAAGGCAAACAAAGAAAAAAGCGACTTGTAGATATGCCATGGAGATTTCTTATTCATATCATTCAGCATTGCCTATTAGATGGAATGACATTCCTAATACCACATCATCTAGCATAATTGCATTGTGTCCAAACAAAGAGTTTAATATGTCTGCTTATGTAATCAATTCATGATGTTAAATGTTAGAGAAAGAAGTAGATATAAGTTTTTGATGTATCTAATACTCATATAATGTCTGATTAATGAAGTATTTCCAAATATAATTGGAGATGGACCAACAATTAATCATTCTCACCATGATGCTTCTACTTATAAATCAATTAAAAAGAGAAACCAAGGAACTTCTACAGTTGTAATCTAAGTGGTTTGTTGCCTTGGATTAGAGAATTGATAGAATAAGATGAAGGTGGTGAAGAAAATGTTGATGAAGAAAAAGTAAATGAAGGAGATTAAAGTTTTATGATAAAAGAAGAAGAATAAGAAGAAGGAGAAGAAGAAGAATAGATAAACCTTAATGCTCCTGGTCTACATGAAGCAGCTAATCCCCTTCAAGATGTTGCAGAGCATATACTGTCACCATCTATTGAACAATAGGTGATTTGCACAGTGATTCTCCGACACATATCCCTCGTCTTCATATGTCTCCTTTCATATAGATAGAGAGAGTTAATGAATCTACTAACTCCAGTTCTTCCTAAGAATCCAAATCATCATTTGATGAGGAGGAAATGAAAGCCCATGAAGATATTCCACTAAGGCAAGTGACATCAGGGTATCAACCTTTAAAGGAATTAGAGGCATTAGTTTCTCCTTAGACTGTTCTATCTTCCATTAAATCATAATAAGATGAGATAATTTTTGAACTTTAAATTAAAGTCCAAACATCAAAAAAAATAATGGAAAGAAAAGATTCAGAATTAAAAGAAATGCCTGATGAGATCAACAAACAAAAGGAAGTTATTGAAAGCTTGGAGGTCCAGCTATAGAATCAACAAGATTATCAAACTAGATTGAATTAATCCACTGACATTCAATGTATTGTAATTGAAGGACAAAAAAACATGTAGAGATACAAAAGAAAATGTTGGAAGAGCTAGAACAGATGTTGAAAGAGCTCCTAAAGAAGTTTAACTATAAGAAAGATAAAAAGGGGAAAAGTGATGATAGTGACAGTAATGGTGAAGGTAAAGATGAAAGTGATTGATGAAATCTAAATCAAAAGATGGATTCCCCCAAGGATCTTTTCAAATCTCTCAAACAAATATAACAACAAATTGTTAAATTCTATTCAACAATCAATAATCATGGTGGGGAAACCCATGATCAGAGATACGATATCAGTGTGTGTGTATGATTGTGTGATTGCTAGTGATTGAATGCTTGAATGATAATAATAAACTGGTTGTTTGTATTGAATGTTCAAAAGCTTGCAAAGGATAAGGATATTATGCTATTTATAGCCTATACAGATAGCTATCTACAATTACAAAAATACCCTTATGTAAAACAAAATTACATAAAAAATCCTAAGTCAATAAGTTATCCGCTATGGATGATAGACTGTTCGCTGTGCATGATCAGTCATCAGCTATGAATAGTCAATAAGCTGTCCACTATGTCTTGGATGCTATGCACTGTGAACACTTGTTGTATGATTGCTTTGTATGTTGTCCACCGTGGAATGTTCATCCGGTGTAGATAAACATCCGCTGTGGACAATTCATTAGCTGTGGACTAGTCATTCGTTGTGTATGCTTTGGACAACCGTTGTAGACACTTAAAAGCTTTTCCTTATCAGCTGCAGACTCTTGTTCCTCCACTGTGGAAGGTCTTCATCCGCTGTAGACACTTAGCAAAAATTCCTTTTTATCTACAATCCTGAAAAAGAAATTTAAGCTACATTAGTGTATGTTATGAATATTAATGATACTAATGTGTTAGTTATTGATTGTTTGGATGTTAGAATAGATTATGTTTGATTATGGCAAGCATTATCCTTTTAATGCACTTTTTGAGTCCAACAAGACTCCCCCTAAGGATGATGTTGCCATCTCTTTAATGTTTGCTTGTTAATGTTATGTTTGTTAGTAACTATTTGTGTGTGTGTTTGTTATGACTGATTGTAATGATTGTGTGTTTGACTTACAACGTTTGATTGCATGTTTGTATGTTATGCATGATTGAATGATTGATTGTTTGTTCTGATTACATGTATGATTGCATGAGTATATGTATGATTCACCGATTACACATGTGTAATTATATTTTCTTGTATGTTTGATTTATCTATGTTTGCTTGATTGTTTGTTATGTTTTATGATTATGTATGATTTACATGAATGATTGATGTTCTGATGTGTTTATTGTCTATTATATATGTTTGGATGTTTTGTTTGTTGAAAGGTGATATGTATGTTTGTTTGTTTTTGTCTGTTTGTTTGTTAGAAACCTTTAGGAATGAGAAGGACCAGCTTTTTCTACTTTCTTCTGCACTTCTACTATGGCTTTTAAGGATTCTTCTACATCCTTTTCAATTGCTTGATCCTTTTCAGCTTCTTTCACTTGATCAGACAGAGGAGTGATCCTCAGAGCATTTTTGCAGTTCATTATGTGCTCAACAAAGTATTGCACAACACTCATTTGATCCTCATATTTGCTTTGGATCAACAAATGAACCATTTGTTCAAGGGTAGATTGGTCCAAGCTTTGTACATCTATATTGCTAACTAGTATGGTTACAACATGTTTTCCTTCAGAACTTCTAGGTTGTTATTGTCTAAAATCCTCATGCTAGTTATGCCTACAATGTGTGTTAGGGGTTGCTGATTTATTTCCAGTCTTTGTTTGAGTGTAGGGTTCACATACATAGTCCCCAAAATTCTTTGCATGTGTATGAAATAACAACAATCTCTCTAGCATAGTACATCTTCTATTGCAGGGAATCTCTTGGTTTTAAAAAATGAGACATAAGAAGGATGAAGAAGTTTGATTTCCACAATATCAAACAACCTTATGTCTGATGCTTCTTACCCTTTTAGCTTTTTCTCCAATACCAATTCAAAATGTGTTTCATCATAGTACCACTTGGTAATTGGATGATTGTACTTGTTACCATCAATCTTCTTCATAATTAACTTTATATCTGATGGTCTCAATTGATAGCCAACTCTTTCCAAAAATTCACTATCAACATGAGATGATGATTTTTCTTTAATTTGATTATTTTGTTTGCTTGCTAACTGTTGCTCTCTTCTCAACTTGGCCAAATGAAGCTTATCTTCTCTATCTGATTTTGCCTTCATCTCATGTTGACGTCTATTCATATAAGATCTCAAGATATGATAGAAATCTGCTCCCCTAGGATTATTTGTGTGATTGACTATCCTCAATTGCATCAGGTCCAATTTGTCTTCATAGCTTAATGGTCCCAGTTCGGATATGTATGATAAGTATTAGACAAGTCCAGATACTCTCTTTATAATCATAGCATCCCAGATTTCATCATATTTCCATGCTACAATCTTTCTCTCATCAGCTGATGCTGTTAGAGAGATTTTGTCATACAACTTTACAAAGTTGGTGTTTGCATTGATCATCTCTCTCACCTTATTCCCTTCTGGCCATAGCCTGTGAGGCATGAATTGCCTAGGCTTTTCTACAGGATGAAGCTTAGGTGGAGCTTGATGATAGGTTGATAGAGATGAGGCTGGATCTGGTCTAGAGATTTATGGCTTTTGAGCATTAGCCAACATGTTCTTGTAGGTCTCTCTTGCCATGTCTTTCATCTGTGATAACAATCTGCCAGCATATGACCTGTGTGGTGTTTTCGTGTGACTCAACCAGCCTTTCACCTAGGAGTAGGTCATCTTCTCAATTTAAGGATCCTTTAGCAGATTCTTCTAAAATTCTTGTTGATCTTTAATTTCCTTATATCTTTTGTATGTTTGCTCTTGTTCATCTTTCATGACTTCTTGAAAGTCTTTGAGCAAGTCTTTAACCTCTGAGAGATTAAGATGTATGAATGATTTATAAGATAATCCTCTAGCTGTTAACACAATTCCCATTAAAGTTTCTGGATTATCTGGGAAGAGTTCATGTATGTTTTGCATAACATCTTCATTACTATTTTCATCTTCATCATCAGAATCACTCAAGATGATTATAGGCTATTGATCATGAGTTTGATCAATTTCACATTCTTTTAGAGTTGCTGCCTTAGATGTTATCTGTTTGGGTTCATCATCCACTGGTTTAGCTTTGACTTTCAACAGCTTTAGTGGTGGTGATTCAGGTTCTTCTTATTCTTGAACCTGTTGTTTTTCCTTCTTTAAAGAAGCTAGGTAGAGCCTCTTTCTTTTTATTTCATATGTTTTTAGAGAAGGCTATGATGATGATGAAGTTTGATCTTTGGATGATGTAGATTGTGCTTTCAGAGATTCTACAAATTGCTTGATTAGCTCCTTTTGTTTTTCAGAAAGTGGATTAACTGGCACAATGCTTGATTTAGTGGTTTGAGTTTCTGTAGTGTGGAAATGTTGTTTGAGGATGGGTGAATAGTGTATTTTTTCAAAAGGATTTACTTCTCCAAACAGTTGGTCCATAGAGTATGACTCTTCAGGAATAATGAATGCTAATTCTGTATGTTGTTCCTGAGAGCTTGTTTCTTCTACTTGAGTCATAATCTGTTATTCAAAGTCATCACTCAGGTCATGTTCTTGACCTTCTGAATGTTCTTCTTCATTCAGCTGAGCGTTTGTATGTTCTACCTCTCTATTCAGCCTTCTTATCTCTTCTTCTTGAGCATAGGTCTTCTTCTTCAATTCATCTATTTCAGAATCTTTGGCATCTATCTGCTCAGTTAGATAGGCAACATCTAATCTGGTGCAATTTAAATCTTGATCTTTTCCTTGATTGCTTCCTTTGATTGTTTTAGTTGTTGTTCCAGGACTTAAACAATCAGCTTTTCAGCCTTTGGATTACAGAGAACTTCTTTATCTCATCATCTTTGTTTTTGAGCTTTTCCTTCAACTTTTTAGCTCTATTGTTTGACTTCTTAATTAGCTTATTATACTTAGTGAATAATAATACTTTAGAGTATTCAATCTCTTCTTTAGGTATCTCACTATCCTGTTCTTTACCTTCAACAGGTTCAGAAGTGCTTTGCTGTTCTAGATCATGTTCTTGAGTTGATGAGGTGCCAACTTCTTCTTGTTGACTTGTGTGTTCTTCCAAAGATGCATCAATGTCTCTAAAAAGAGAAGACAAAGTTTGCTGATCAGATAAGTTTGGGCTTTGGGGTGGAGAAGGAAACTGATGTTCAAAGTTAATATGCTCTTGTTCTTGAACATCTTGTTGTTCTTGTTGAATGAATGGTTCTGTTTTTGGTGCAATAAGATGATGTATGATTGGTTCAGGTTCTGGTGCAGTTGGATGATGTATGATTAGTTCAGGCTTAGGAGTAGCTTGTTCTTCTTGTATGATTAGGACTGGTTGGATGATTGGTTGTTGATGAATATCATTTTGGAACATCATATGAGGTTCACCTTGTCCTGGAATCCTCATGAAAATGTATGGTACAGGGAGGTTATGATCAATCATGTGAGTAGGAACAGGCATTTCAGCACCATGATACAAGATTGACTTGATCCTTGTGAAAACATGTTCATTAAAGTGAACAAGCTGAAAAATGGCACCTTCTCTTGGCATGTCTGGTAGGAGATCATCAATAATCATCTGAAGGAATCTTGGAAACATCTGGAACTTGTTCCTCACCTAAGTTAAGTTGCAGACCATCCTATTTAACACTTGTGCAGCAAAGTTGAATGGTCTTCTTGCTATGATGCTTGCAATGGCTGATGAGCTCCCTAGAGAAGTGGCATCCCAGCAAGTCTTTCTGTTTGTCATAGTCTTTTGGTATGTGTGTATGAGGAATCTAAAATGGGCACACATGTATGGCTTCTTGATCTATTTCCTGTCTATGGTACCAGTGTAGCCTATTTGCCTGAAAACATGTAACATATAGTTTTCATCAAATTCTACTGCTCCTTTAGCATCTTCATTGCTGTTGGGTCTGAAATGGATAGTCTATATTATCAACACAGTCAAAGTCAACAAATGTCAACGTCACTGTCAAAGTCATCGGAAAAGTCAAACAGCCGCGTTCGAGATGATGAACCGAGACGAGACGTTGAAGATATAAATGACTAGGAGTTTATTGTTAATAAATATATTTTATGTCAACAAAATATATTTATTTATGTTTAAGTCATTTTTATGTTTTAATGATAGTCTAGGGGGCTATTTGTCATTAAGTCTAATTGTCATTAGACTATATATAGCTAGAGTCGTGTGTTAGTAAGCTTGGGCATGAGCTAGATTTGGGGGTTTTCATGTAATTAACATCTTATGCAAATCAATATGGATCACATGGGGGTTTTTCATTGATGTTCTTGTGTGTTCATGCAAGTTCTTCATAGTTTATCATTTTGATCCAAATCTTCAATACTATTTGATGATTCAAGTGCTTTTGGGATTACAATTTGGTATCAGAGCCAACTTGAATCAATTTCTATTGCTGGTTTGAAGATTTTGTTGCTGATTTTTGATGTTTTTTTTAGAGAGAGAAAATAGGGTTTTAGAGAGAGAAACTAGATCAAAGTTTTCTGTTCATCAATATCACTGATTTTGATGAGATCTACAACATTTAGAGCAGATTTACGTCATTTGATATCATATTTTACATTTTCAAATCGATCTCTACAAGAAATTGAAAAGAAATTTGAATTTTAAAGGTGTTTCTCTCACACACAGTTGTGTGTGTGTTCTTGGTGTTCTTTAGATCTTCAAAACTTTGTTTGAACGAAAGTTCATGTTTTCTGGCGAAACTCCAGCAAAACTCCGGCGAAACTAAGTAGTTTTCCGGCGAACTTGCCGGCGAACTTGTGTTTTCCGGCAAAGTTTCCTGCGAACTTGCCGGCAAAATTATGTTTTCTGGCGACATTTCCGACGAATCTATCTTATATCCAGTGAAACTAAAAGTGTTCTCATCAACAACCACCACCACAGAACAACAACCATATACCAACAACAAGCAACCACCACCATCAACAACTTGAACCACCACCGCATAACCTCCACTACTGTGACCTCAACCAACAAAAACCTACTACTGTTGACCTTCACCATCATAGATCCACCACCACCGGAAACCCCAACCACCACCCCGTTAGATCTACAAGACTCATATCTCCCGACCGAACCCAACACCGCCATCTATCATCAAAACCCACAAACCCCGAAAACAAATCCCACCCCCACCCACCGTTAGCATCATCAGATCTGAAACTACCCTCAATCGACACCCTCACCACAATAGAACCACAGATCTACCATCGTCCACCACCCAGCCAAAACCTATACTCGCGACCACCATCCAGTCGCAACCTACCACCATATCCACCCTCACCATCATAGCCCACCTCCACCGCCAACCCTAACCACCGTCGGCCACCTACCCGCCGCCGCACCAACCACCCGCAACCTTTCCCTTCTTGCCGCACCATATCCCCTACCCACCTTCATCTTTCCCTCCGGTCGCACGACCATAACCTCCTTCCACCTCCACCGATAACCCGTCACATGACCCAACATCACCCTACACCACCCTAACCCCCGGTCACACCTGCGACCTGCAACCCCTCGCGCAACCATCCCGTTACCACCTGCACCCTTTCGGCCATTCACCCACCCTACCATCGCAGCCTACACCCGTCACCACCAAATTAACACCAAACCTTCACCTTTACCCGACATCCTCACCACCACATCCACCACCATCAAAATCAAAAAGAAAAGAAAGGAAGAAGAAGAGGCTGTGTGTGTGTGTTTGTGAGCGTGTTTGAAGTTAGAAAGAGAGAGGGAGAAGGCGGATTAGTGTTCTGTGAGTTTTTGTATGGAGCTTTGGGATATATGAGAGAGAGAGATATCAGACAAAAGCTTTCTCGATGCTGCCAAGGCTTTCTTAAAAGGCCTTTTTTTTAAAAAAAAAAATAATAATAATAATAATAAAAAATTTGTGTCAGCTTAAAAGGCCATTTGTATTTAAAAAAATTAATTAAAAAAAATTATAAAAAAAAACTGACATGGCAGCTGGACCCCAGTTGCTTAGAAACCATTTAGTTGAGATTAAACGTATTTTTCCCGGGGGAGAATATCATTCAACAATTTTTGGAAAAATTAATTTTAGTTTTGGGTGTTAAAGAGAATTTTTATATTTTATATGAAAATGTCGTTTTCAGACGATTTCCAATCTGACAACGCCAGAATCACACAATGTTGGTTTGATTCTTTTGCAGCCATGAAAGATGAAAAGATATCTGATTTTGTTGATCGATTTCTGATGGTGGCAAACAAGTCATAAAACTTTTGGATTCTCTTCCTTCATAATGGAGTCCACAAGTTAGTTTGTTAAAACGTGAAAGAAATTTTGCTGACTACAAACTCATGGAAGTTATCAACAAGTTGAAATCATTTGATTTGAATATGAAAAGAAAAGAGTACAATCAATTCATGTATGGTGGTGTATCTTCAAGTATTGAGATCAAAGAAACTAAAGAAGAAGTCAACCATGTATTGAGGGCTGAGGTGGTAAACGGTGATGAGGATTTTGTTGAGGATTTTGATTCTTTTAAAGAACTTAGGTGTGACACTCAAGGTGAGAGTTTTGGTGATGTTGGTGATTGTGCAAGCCGGTGTAAAGCTCAGGATGAAGGAAAGCAAGAGGAAGGTGAAGCTGAAGAAGCTAAGAAGAGAGCTGCTGAGGAGAAAGAGTACAAAAAAAACACTCCTGTCTGTCAATGTGAAAGCCCTAGCTGCTGAAAAGATAGTTATGGGACTTCCTTATGAGGTTGTTCAAGACATGTGTTCTCCTCCCTGCAAAATTTATTTATTCGGGGTTTATAAAGCTAACAGATTATTGTTAGAAAATGAAAAAGAATTAAAATGAATAAACAAAGAACTTAAAATCAATGAGTCCAAATATTTTATTAAACTAAGAGAAGCTTTAAAAGAAAATAATCTTTTAAAAAGAAATCTTTTAGAAAAGAATGTCGAGATTAATGTTTTGAGCGAACGAGTCACATAAACAGAATTTGAGACTAGCAAGCTTAAAACTAAACTTGATAAATGGATGATATCAGGGATGAAACAGGAAGAACTATTCTCTAAGCAAAGGGGAGCTAGAATCAAAACTGCTTTGAGATGTGGTGAAACTTCATATGTTTATCCTGCTTCTAGCACTTACTGTTACTCTCCTATGCCTCAACCTCATCCATCTAATGATTTAATTGAAGCTGCAGATACTAATAGTTTACATGTAGGTTTAAGTAGTGTTAATCACAAAGAGGTTCGAGATGAATATGATTTTCCTGCAGATTTGGGGCTCATCAAGCAAGGATCTAATCTGCAAAATGATAATTCCACCTCTGATGCTTCAAAACCAGTATCAGTTGTTTCCAGTAACTTTTTTAACAAATTCAAGACAGGTAACATCCCTCGTTTGTTCCTGTCAAGTTTGTCAAAGAAGGAACATCTGTGGAATTGTCAAGTAATCAGAACTCAACAACACAAACCTACACAACAAGAGTCATCAATCAAGATCCATTGGAAGTTGACTTGTGTTGGACCAAAAGAACCAATGAGCCTGATCAGAAAAACCTTTAAGTCCCACAGACATTACAACAACTGAAGTAGTCTGCAACAGCTGAAGACATCAACTGATAACAAGGTCTGAAGACAAAGTCTGAAGTGAAAGAGCTGAAGACAAAGTCTGAAGTGAAAAAGCTGAAGACAAAGTCTGAAGCTAAAGAACTAAAGACAAAGTCTGAAGACAAAAGCTGAAGACAAAGACTGAAGACCAAGTTTCAGATGTTGTCACAACAGCTGAAGAAGACCTCTTCAGTAGTTGTGATGGTTTACTTTCAGTAGTTTTATGTTTCTTGTAATCAGTACTTGTAGTTTCAGTAGTTTTAGTTTCATCTTGTACTTAGCATACTCTGAGATGTTCTCAGTTGTTGTGAACATTCTCAGTAGTTTGCTTACTTTCAGTTGTTTGTAATAATTCTGTTAGATGTCACTATCAAGTGACATCAGCAGACGTCACATTCCTTTATATAAGGAATGTTGACCTAATTGTAACCGGTGTAGCTTAGCAAAGCTTAGCGAAGCTGAGCGGCCGCCATACCGAAGCATTTGTGCATGAATGATATTATCCCTTTTGCAGAAAACCCTCTTTCTCTATAACCGTGTACTGTTCCATTGAATATCTATTGTGTTCTTGCTATATTTGTCTAATTCTTGTTCTAATTCCGCTGCGATTCAACTCTAATTGATCAAACTTAGATCGCTGATCCTATCAAATGGTATCAGAGCAGGTTAATCATTGATCGGTTTAACAATTGATCATTGAAACTGCTATTTCGATATCTAAAGTTTGATCGAATTAGCATATTTGCAAGAATTGGTTATAGAGATTGGTCTTCTGCTGCTTCTGGTTATTCAATTTGAGTTTCTTCTTGGTTCATTTGAGTTTGTTGTGTTTTTGTGCTAAATCTGTTGAAACTTGATTGAATTGGTTTGAATTGAGAATGACTACTCCTTCTAATGACCCTCACAATACTGGCTCCTCAACCAAGCCTCCGATGCTGGTTAGGAGTGAGTATAACATATGGCAACGAAGAATGCTCCATCACCTGTCTGTTAACAGTTCAGGTTGTTGGACATCTGTGGTTCACGGTCCACACAAGCCTATGGTGAACAATCCGGAGACCAACCAAATGGTTCCGAAGAAGAAGGAGCAATACTCAGATGAAGATCGTAAACTGTTTGAGATTGATGCTAAAGCCCATGGAATTCTGGCCATGGCACTGCCTAATGAAATCTATTCTGGGCTTATGCATCATGAAACTGCTCATGACCTCTGGAATGCTTTGAAGGAACAATTCGGAGGAACTGATGAGGTCTTAGCAAACAACAGAGAAATCCTCGCCCAACAATATGAGACATTCTCTCATAGGAAGGGTGAGACACTGACTCAACAGTTTGAGCGTTTCTCCTGCTTGATCTCTGAGCTGAAAATGGTCAAGCATGAGTATACTAACAGCCAGATGAACAACAGATTCCTCAGATCACTGCCTGAGAGATGGGACACATACACCATTGTCCTACGCTCCAGTGCAAATCTGGATAGCCTATCTCTCACCCAACTCCATGGGAAACTGCTTACATTTGAAAGAGAGATAAGCAGAAAAGGAAACTGGCATCATCAGGAAAGCTCACTGATGACTTTGTACCAGGGAACACTGCCTGGTCGGTCATGAGTCAGAATATACTGGATCAGAAAGCCATTATGATGAGCATATAGATTTCTCTTCAAACAGTTCTGATCATGCATTTGTTGGTGTTGACAGTCATTCTGGGTGTAATAGTGATAATTTATGCTTTATCATGGATGATTTGATGGGTATTGCTGATGATGATTTAGAAGAGATGGATATTTTGAGCCAAATGGCCTTGATCAATATCAGATCTCAAAAGTTCTACAAGAGAACTGGTAGGAAATTTCCAGGACTCTCTGGCAAAACCAAAGTTGGTTTTGACAAGAGTAAGTTGAGGTGTCACAAATGCCACAGGCTTGGGCACTTTGCAAGAGAGTGTAGATCAACTGGATCTAACTCCTCTGCACCCTTTGTGACCTTTCCAAGCAATAGTTCACAAAACAAAGGGCAACATCCTGCTAGTTCTGGTCATCACTCACAACCTCAATCTCCTGCATATTTTGTCCCTCAGGGTCCAATGCCATATCCATATCCCTGCTATTACATGCCACAGCCAAATCCAGTTCAAGTTCCTATAGCACAACAACCTCAAGCCCTACCTGAGCCTCAACCATCTCCATCACAATCTCAACCTCATCACAGCTTCTTCACACCAGGAGTTGTTGACTGGAGCAGCTCACCAGATGATCTTTCTGGTTTCAATGAGCAATTATTTGCTGTTGCTGGTCAACATGGTGGTGAACATCCTTTTGGAATCTTGCTCTCATGGCCCTGGAGTCTACTGAGGGTTCCTGCTCCAATGCATCATCTTCACAGGTAACCCAGGTATCTTCTGAGGCTAAAGCCAAGTTATGTTCTGAATCATGCATAGCTGCCTTTGTCTCTATTAGAGAGGCAAATGTAGCTTTAATCAATCAAAATCTTGAGCTTGAGAAAACTATTTCCAAAAGAAAAGCTGAGTATGAGTCTGCTCTTAATGACAAAGATGATGAGATTTACAAGCTTAAATGCCAACTTAATGATGAAAAGGCTAAGGTAGAGGTCATACTTGAGAACCACAGAAGTCTCAAAGAGACACTTGCAGCTACCCAAGTTGAGTGTGACCGCTGGGTAACATCCTGCAAGGGATTTGAAATGCTTCTCAGCAAGCAAACAACTTCAAATGTGAAGTTTGGAATAGGTTACAATCATACTGCACCACCTACTGATTTTACTTCAAAATCAATAGTAAAATCTGAAGGTGAAAGTAATTTCCAAACCACATCATCATGTGATTCATCCTCAAATGATAATACAAAATTAGAGGATGAAGTCAGTGTTAAGATCTCAGCAAATCAATTGCCTGATGGTTTAAATGCTGATAAACACATGAAGCTGAGCAATTCAGATGTTGTCCCTCAAAGTACTCCAAGTACTGAAGGGCAAGTCACAACATCTGAAAAGCATTTCAAATCTGCTGAAATAAAAGGATTAACAACTGCTGAGGAATCTATCATACGGTCTTTCAGGACGGATAGAGAACAGCTGAAGAACAAGTCTTCAGTTGTTACCGATCCTTCAGTACTTAACACAAGTACTGAAAGGAGGAAAGTACTGAAGATCACACATTCAGTAGTTTCCACTTCAGCAGTTGATCAATCCAAGATGAAGAATAAGCCATGTGAAATATGTGGTAAATTCAATCATCTATCTGATGAATGCTAGTACAAAAAGGGTTCCAAACTCAACAGAGATAAGCTCATTAAATAAGAGATTAATAAAATGAAAAATGAGTTTGAGACCAAGTTTGTACCATGGTCATCTCAAACTGATAAACCCAAGGCCTCACCAAAATCCAAAAAGAAGGATGGGGTTTATCAGAAAACAGCTGATAGTGTTCCTCATGATAAACATCAGACTAGGTCTGTGAATTTCAAGAAGGAGGAAATGGTGGGTCATAGTGACTCATCAAAAACAAGTACTGATGTGTCAAATGAGCTGAAGGCTTTAGCAACAAATCAGACATAACTTGTTATGATGGTTCAGCATTTGTTGGGGAGAGTTAGCCAACTAGATGCACCTGTGATCAAACCACTGAAAAGGAAATCCAAGCCCAAATCTAAGAAATCCATTTCAGCACCATCTCCACCTTCATCAGCTGTTAATCATGAGAAACAAGTTATGGTTAAATCTGTTGATGAAAACAGACCCAAAACCAAAAAGGTTTGGGTCTCTAAAGCTAACTAGTTTCTTATGATAAATGCAGGGTTCTTCAGCATGCCAAAGAAGCATCTGGTATGTAGACAGTGGAGGATCTATGCATATGACTGGGAGCAGTTCTCTTCTTAATGACTACTCTCAAGGAAAGAAGGGATTTGTCTCATTTGGAAATGATGCTAAGGGTTACATCATCGGGAAAGGATTTGTGTCAAATGGAGAAATCAGATTTGATGATGTTAACCATGTGGAGAATCTCAAGTATAATCTACTGAGTGTCAGTCAGATGTGTGATAAAGGGCATGTTGCACTTTTCACAAGCCAGAACTGCCGGATTCTGTCTTCCAAAGTTCTGAGGCTGATTGACAAGGTATTGGATGAACATACTCTCCTGAAGGCCAACAGGATAGGAAGAGTATATGCCTTGGATTTGTCAAAGAAGATTGATTTAAAAGGTCATCCTTGCCTGTTCTCCAAGGCCTCTCCTCAGGAATCTAAACTGTGGCATAGAAGGCTGGGTCATGTTAATCTCAAAACATGAATCAGCTGATCCACAATAGTTTAGTGAGAGGTCTACCAATAAAGGAGTTCCACTGTGATGAAACCTGCACTGCTTGTTTAAAAGGAAAACAACACAAAGTTTCATTCCCTCCTATAGAAGAACCAAAGTCCACTGCCTGCTTGCAATTACTGCACATGGATCTCTTTGGTCCTGTGAGAGTAATGAGCATGGCAAAGAAGAAATACTGTCTGGTAATTGTGGATGATTACTCCAGATTTGTATGGACCTTCTTCTTGCATTCAAAGGATGAGGCTGCTCAGACAATTATTAACTTTGTGTTGTATGTTGAGAAGCAGTATTCCCTATCAGTCAAGTGTATAAGAAGTGATAATGGAACTGAATTTAGAAACCATACACTTGATGATTTC
Source organism: Flaveria sonorensis (assembly GCA_025506505.1). Lineage (NCBI taxonomy): Eukaryota > Viridiplantae > Streptophyta > Magnoliopsida > Asterales > Asteraceae > Flaveria > Flaveria sonorensis. Next base: position 28,744,552 of record CM046436.1, on the reverse strand, counting down.
TACCTTTCAAAAGGAATCAAGAGGCAGTATAGCATCCCAAGGACTCCAGAACAAAATGGAGTAGTGGAGAGAAAGAACAGGACCCTAATTGAAGCTGCAAGGTCCATGTTGGCTGACTCTGGTTTGCCACTGACCTTTTGGGCTGAAGCTGTCAACACAGCATGCTATGTGCAAAATAGAGCTTTAGTGAATTAGAGGTTGATGAAGACTCCTTATGAAGTTCTACATCATTTGGGTCCTCTAATTTCATTCTTCAGAGCATTTGGGTTTCCTTGTTACATTCTCAACACAAAGGATCAACTCCAAAAGTTTGATTCTAAGGTGGATGCAGGGTATTTTGTTGGGTATTCATCCACTTGCAAGGCTTACAGAGTGTTCAACTGCAGAACAAAGATGGTTGAAGAAACCTTGCATGTGAAGTTCAATGAATCTCCTAAGGACAAAATCCCACAAAACCCTGTGGTGTTGTTTGATCTGGACATACTACAATATGTTCCTTATCAGCCTCCAGCTGTTGCAGATCATGTGAATTCATCACCTTCTGCAGCTAGTCATCCATCTGGTGGTACTGATGTTGATGATGATCCCAGTACTCACCTATTCAAGTTTAGTGATCAACTGTGTGAGTCTACTAAACTTGATGTTCCTGTAGCTTCAGTAGCACCATCCACAACAAATGCTGATGAGATTTTTGAATCCTCTACTTCATTTGACTTGCCATCTAATACTTGGTTTCAAGAATCTGGATCAACATCTGTTGCTACTGAGCGTGCTACAAACACTTGTACAGATCTTATAGTGTACCAAGAGCTGAAGAATCACCCAATGTCTCAAATCATTGGTGATATCAATGCTGGTGTCTCAACTAGAAGTCAATTGTCCAACTTCTGCTTCTATGCTCTCTTCATCAGTCAGCAATAGCCAAAGAACTATCATATTGCATTAAGAGACAATGGATGGGTTGATGCCATGCAGCTTGAGCTTCTTCAGTTCAAAAAGCAGCAAGTGTGGGAACTGGTTTCTCTACCCCCAGGTAAGTGTGCAATAGGCACTAAATGGGTGTTTAGGAATAAAACAGATGAAAATGGGCAAATTGTCAAGAACAAGGCCAGACTGGTTGTCCAGGGGTTTTCACAAGAAGAAGGTATTGATTATGATGAAACCTTTGCCCCTGTAGCCAGACTGGAGGCAATTAGATTGTTCTTAGCCTATGCTGCATTCCACAATCTTAAAGTTTTTCAAATGGATGTCAAAAGTGCATTTTTATATGGTAAAATAAAAGAAGAGGTTTATGTGTGTCAACCACCAGGTTTTGAGGATAATAAACATCCTGATTGGGTGTATAAACTTGATAAGGCTCTTTATGGGTTGAAACAAGCTCCTAGAGCCTGGTATGAAACACTGTCAAATTTTCTTCTTCAGAATAATTTCACTAGAGGCTCCATAGATAAAACTTTGTTCATTAAGAAAGTGGGTCAGCATAAGCTCCTTGTTCAAATTTATGTTGATGATATTATTTTTGCATCCTCTGATCCACAGTTGTGTGATGCATTTACAAAGTTGATGCAACAAAAATTCGAAATGAGTGCCATGGGAGAATTACAGTTCTTTCTAGGTTTGCAAATCAAACAAAAGGCTGATGGAACTTTCATTCATCAGTCAAAATACACAAAGAGTCTTTTGGAAAAGTTTGATTTACAAAACTGTAAGCCCTGTTCTACTCCCATGTGCAGCACCACACAACTGGATGCAGATCAGAAAGGTAAAGCTGTTGATGAAACACTTTACAGATGTATGATTGGGTCCTTGATGTACTTAACAGCTTCTAGACCAGATATTATGTTTGCAACTTGTGTTTGTGCTAGATTTCAGGCTGCTCCTAAAGAGTCTCATTTGATTGCAGTCAAGAGGATCTTTAGATATCTGCAAGGTACTCAATCTCTAGGTCTTTGGTATTCCACTGGGCACTCTTGCAAATTAGTTGCTTTTTTTGATAGTGACTATGCAGGGTGTAAATTAACTAGAAAATCAACTTCTGGTGGATGTCAATTCCTAGGCAACTGTTTGGTTTCTTGGCAGAGTAAGAAACAAACATCTGTTGCTACATCCACTGCTGAAGCCGAGTACATTGCTGCTGCAAGTTGTACATCTCAGGTACTCTGGCTTCAGAATCAATTATTGGATTATGGCATTACAGAGACTAAGACTCCATTACTAATGGATAGTGCTTCAGCTCTTTGTATTGTCAAGAATCCAGTCCAGCACTCTAGGACCAAACATATTGAGATCAGACACCATTTTATTAGGGATTGTTTTGAAAAAGGTCTGATTGATCCAAAGTTTGTTCCTAGTGCTGATGAGCTTGCAGACATCTTTACTAAGCCTTTGGACAGTTCAACTTTCCAAAACCTAGTGTTAAGGCTTGGTATGCTGCAGCTAGAATAAGTGACAACTACTGATGATCTCAGTCAACAAGTACTGATGAGCATTCGTATACTATTGTCACAAATAAGTACTGATAAGTTCTTTTATCCTCAGTAGTTTTCATAACTACTGAAGACTAAATTACTTAAAAGTACTGAAGTACTCTATCTGTTGAAAATAACTGATGTGGTTACAACTACTGATGTAGTTACAACTACTGATGTCAGTATAACAGATAAGTACTGATGACCAATGAAACGTCTGAAAATCAGACAAAAGTCTTATAAGTGTTGAGGTCAGAATGAAACAGCTGATGAGCTAAGAATTGACGACAACAGCTGTGAGAAACTTTTCTCTTCAGTTGTTTCTACAACTGCTGTTTCACTTCATACAACTGAAGCCAAAACCATGTCTTCAGTAGTTTTACAACTACTGATGACTAACACCAAATCTTCAGTTGTTTACAACACCTGAAGCCAAAACCATGTCTTCAGTAGTTTCACAACTACTGATGACTAATACCAAGTCTTCAGTTGTTACAACTTCTGAATGTTAAAACCAGGTCTTCAGTTGTTTTCAAACAACTGATGACAGCACCAACACTTTCAGTCGTTTATATCAGCCTTTTCTTACCCTATAAATACCTAAACCTACTTTCAAACGTTTCATTCGCCGTTTTATGTCCTTCACTCTCTCAACAATGGCGACCATGAAACTCAAACCCAGACATAACTGTGTTGCCTACCTCTCGAAATCGGCCTTTTGGAACAAATTTGATAATGCCATCGATCTTATGGTAGATTCCCAGTACCGAACCGCTTTTCTTCTGAATCCTACCATATACCCCGATTCCCTAAGCCAATTCTGGACCAACGTCTCTGTGCAAACTGGTGAGAATGATAGCCAAATCACTCTCCAGTCGTTGGTTAACCAGAAACAGGTGGTCATCACTCCAGACATCATTCGACAAACCCTAAATCTACATGATGCCACCTATGTCACAGAATACCCGAAAGGCACAACTGATATGTCTTTCATCAATAACGGGTATGAAGGAGACTTAAGTGCTACCACCATTCTGAAGAAGCACTTCCATGATGCTGAACGTCTTATATTCCACATGGTGAATGTCTGCCTTGCACCAAAAACCTCCTCATGGGATCAGATGTCCTCCCGATGGCAACAGGTATTATACTCTATCTTTGAACGACAAAATCTAAATTTTTCTGAGATAGTTTTCATGGAACTAAAGGATCTGGCTTTGAAACCTGTGGCAAACAGATGGATATTATATCCCAGGTTTCTCATGGCCATAATTTTAAATCAGCTAAAATCAGACGGCCTTGTTGGCCTTGGAGTCCCTGCTCGGCTGTATTGCCTGAAGTATACTCCAGGCACAACTCTGACCCTACAATGAAAGGGGCTGCCCGGCTGCTAAAACCCAAGCAGCGGGAACCCACAGCCTCCACTTCCAGATCCAAAGTCCCCACCAAACCCAACACCAAAAAGCCCAAAAAGGCTACTCAGGGAGATGAGTCCCCTGAGGATGCCCCTGTACCACCAATACAGGAAACACTTACTGGTTCTAACCCCCCAGTAGTGTCAAAGACTCCACCAGCCCTAGCCGCTCAGGCATCCTCTCAACAGGATCCTGATGCAACCATAATTGGGGATACCACAATGCTGGAACCTATCTCACTTGAGAAGGTTACCATTGAAGAGCACCAGTCACCCCGGGTGCAATCTGCTTCAAACCTATCTCCAAATGCAACCGCCCCTCAAAGCCCAACCATTATAGTTGCACAAGTGCTGAGTCAGCTGCATTCTTCTCCTCCTCCCCAGAAACCAATTACAATGGGGAGAACCTCAACAGCTGAGGAAGAGGACCAAAATGCTGCTGATAACCCACAGCACAGGGGTTATAATGTTCAATCTCCCCGTGTAGAGGAGGAGGTTAGAACATCTGGTGAGGCTGCCACTTCTACTGATTCAGCAAATGAACAGGATGCAGTTGGTAACATCTCTAAGACCTCACCAGAGGCAACTGCCGATGAAGGACTCAGTCCTGAGGCAGGAAGTCCCCAGAACCAAGAACAAGGGGCACATGCTACAACTGATCTACACTCAGGGCATGTACATCCTGATTCAATCAGGAGGTCAGGTGATTCAGCAAAGACTGATGATGACCTGGGCTTTTTTTCGATGTCTTAGCCCATAACACAATCCTTGAGGCTGAGGTGAGCAGACTCAAAGAACTGCTTGCCAAAATGTCTCAGGATCAAAGTCCATCTACCCCAATAAACCCACAGATGGCACATTCATCTGAAGGTTCACCAAACACTCAGCCACTACACTCAACTGAGCCACCAGCCACTGCTTTTGGCACCACCTCTCAGGGACAGAACCCCTCTGAGCAGATGGTTGCTACCTTTCAACATTCCTTACCTCTCATCACTCCCATCATCAATGAGATTGTGCATAAAGCCATTGATGAGAGGATCTCCTCAAATCTACAAACACTTGTTGATGATGCTGTGCAAAAGAAGCTTTCTGCCATTCAAACCCCTGAACCCAATGCACCCAAAAAGGTGGAGTCTAAGGCAGTGAAAGAAAGAAAGAGAAAGAGAGTGGAAGATAAGAAACAACAAGAGAAAGAAAAGGAGTTAGAAAAGGAAAAACAACTGATCACATACAAGAGAAAGAAAAGTGCTGAAACTCAAAAGCCTGATGAAGAGAAATCATTGGAAGATCTGATTAAAGAAGCTGATGAAGCTCACAGCAGATCAATGGACAGAATAATAGACCAACTCTTCAGACAAGGCTTTGATACAGCTACATTAGACATTGAGATCAGAAGGCTAGAGATTAAAGAGATACAAGAGAGATGGGCCAGTTATAGTGTGATGGAAAGGGAGAGGTTGGAGATAATGATCAGGTTTATTGCAAAATACTTGGGAAGATCATTAATTGAGATTAAATCATGGACCAGAGACAGTATTCTGGTAATAACCACCAGAATCTGTGCTTCTGAAGCATTCAATAAGGGGTTGATTATCGAAGCCTTAGATGAAGCAGGTGCTGGGAAGAGAATTGATATGGCCAAGCTTTCCAAGCCAAACTTACCACAAAAATGCTAATCAACCTTCCCAAACTTACCAGAAGAAGAAGATGATGAAGAAGACAGTCTTCCAATCTCTGCTGTTCTAAAAATACCTGAGCCCAGAAGTCAACAAATGATCACACCAGACTTTCAGAGGCAAATGGTGAAAGTTAAGATTGAAGAAGAAGAACAGCAGAAACAGCACGATGAGCAACTTTTGAAGATGGTTGACAAAGAGTTTCCTCAGTCATCATCTATACAAGCCATGAAGAAACACGCTCAAAGGCTGTATGCTCTCAGGCATACCTTTCAATATCAAAAGGAGAGAGTAAGGATTTGGCCAGACCCCAGGGTTAGTTCTAGAATTCATAAGAAATCCATACCAAGTAGATACAATGGCCAAGTGAGGAAGACCATAGATGCTGTTATTATGTTGGCCATTGTAGTCTCACCCTGGGAGATACTTGAAGACTTCAAGAGAGCCTACAAGTCAAAGATGACCCCTCAAACTCTAATGGAGAACAAAATGGTCAAGAAGGGGTTGTTATACAAGAGGCTTGAAGAGATCAAGAAAAATGAACTCCAGTTGTTATTAGAAGGGACTCACCCAGATGAATTTGCTTACAGAGAGATAACAACTGTTGAGTTGAAAAATGGAAAGACAGTAAAGTACCTATCAGAGTACTATGGCCCAGAGTTCTTCTTCGAAGGAGAAGCAGAAGAACTCACTAAGGAGGAACAAGTTGTTCTCCTTGAGGCCTACGTCAGAGAGTCTTATAGACTCATCAATGGGAAGTAGGTTTCATGGTTGGGATAACAGCTCTGTGTCCAGTTCCCCAAGACAGAGTTCCCTTCCATCCTTTGACATTCACATCTACTGAAACCTGTTCCCTGGCCTGTGCTTATCTGATATCTCTGAAGCTGATCAAGAGAGTATTTCTGCCAAGAATAAGTGGGACCTCAATAAGCTTAAAGGTTTTGGCTGCATTGGTTCAGGGGGAGTTTGTTGGACCAAAAGAACCAATGAGCCTGATCAGAAAAACCTTTAAGTCCCACAGACATTACAACAACTGAAGTAGTCTGCAACAGCTGAAGACATCAACTGATAACAAGGTCTGAAGACAAAGTCTGAAGTGAAAGAGCTGAAGACAAAGTCTGAAGTGAAAAAGCTGAAGACAAAGTCTGAAGCTAAAGAACTGAAGACAAAGTCTGAAGACAAAAGTTGAAGACAAAGACTGAAGACCAAGTTTCAGATGTTGTCACAACAGCTGAAGAAGACCTCTTCAGTAGTTGTGATGGTTTACTTTCAATAGTTTTATGTTTCTTGTAATCAGTACTTGTAGTTTCAGTAGTTTTAGTTTCATCTTGTACTTAGCATACTCTGATATGTTCTCAGTTGTTGTGAACATTCTCAGTAGTTTGCTTACTTTCAGTTGTTTGTAATAATTCTGTTAGATGTCACTATCAAGTGACATCAGCAGACGTCACATTCCTTTATATAAGGAATGTTGACCTAATTGTAACCGGTGTAGCTTAGCAAAGCTTAGCGGCCGCCATACCGAAGCATTTGTGCATGAATGATATTATCCCTTTTGCAGAAAACCCTCTTTCTCTATAACCGTGTACTGTTCCATTGAATATCTATTGTGTTCTTGCTATATTTGTCTAATTCTTGTTCTATTTCCGCTGCGATTCAACTCTAATTGATCAAACTTAGATCGCTGATCCTGTCAACTTGTGTATACAGGACTGGACAAGTTCTGATGATCAACAAGAGATCATCAAGTCACCTGAAGTTATCAAGTGTCAAAATCTTCCAAAAGTCGAATCAAGACCTATATGGATCTCATCTCCAACTGCTAAGCAAATCAGCAGTTCCTTCAAAGCTCAGCAGAAGCACTCACCATCATCATTTACTATCCATCAAGCTTGTTACAAATCTGCCTCCAAGTCTACCAAGTCACCAGTCATTAAAAAAGGTTCTCAAAAGAATGTTTAGATCTCATCTCCTGGAACATCACACATCAAATCACAGCCCAGTTCGAAATCCATATTGAAAAAGCCTTAAAAGGTTCAATTTCAAGATATCCAAAAGAATAAGCTTCAAGGTTGTCAACAAGCTGCAACAACCTCAAAGCAGGCTCCACCCTCTCCTACTTTCCATGGGACTACAAAGATCCAAAAGCCTTTCAAGGCTTGATTTAGATGTGGAAAAGAAGGTCATGTGCTAAAGAAGTGCCCTCAGGTTCAAAGGCAAGCTTCGGGAGGCAAAGATAACACAGGTTGCTTCTCGGGTTCAAAAGGTGAAAAGCACATACCTTTGAATGGTTGGATAAAGAACAATCTATCCAAACCTTCTCACGTGAAGCCGGTTTCACATGATTCAAAGATGAAAAAGACCAATGTTTCAAAATTAAAATCTCTTCCTTCGGGTCTTAAAAAGAAAATGATTTCCAAATTTAACTCTTTCAAATCAAAAGTAATTGAACAGAAAAAATTTGGAAAGTAAAACAAAAGGATAAAGAGATAAATGTTATTTCAAAAGAGTGTGTGCTTAAACAAGTTACGTACACAGCTGAAAAAGGAACTCCCAGGACCACAATGGCCTGGGTCCCCCTCTCTAATTAATCTGTTTATGAGTGTAGGAACAATTCAGGAGGCCTATCAGTAATCTGGTTTACTGACTGGGATTGTTCCTAATTCATATTTGAGGCGGAACAAACAGGTTATGGTATCTCATCTGCTTTTGGATTCTTATCTACCAGTCACAATCACTGCATTTTTCTTGTTACTTCATTTCTCATGTTTTTGCTAGTATAATTTGGAAGACTTTCATTAGTAAAATTCTATTTTCATTTCCGTTATTTAAAAAAAAAGAGAAATTTCTTTTTCTATTTCATGGCAGCTAAAAAGAAATTTCGGGGGAGAATAAAAAATTTCACGGGAATTAAGAACTTGATTTGGGATGACTGAGATATGATAGTATGTCTTCTTGGTATGCTTATTTGCATGACTTCTACTTTGTGAGAAATGATAGTAACTAATATAGATGTCTGTATCACTTAAAATTCTAAAATCTGAAAAAGACAGTTTGATTATATGATATGCTTGGTAGGCTCAGCCTGAAAACAAAGTAAAAAGTGATTCTGTAGCCTAACTAAAGCTTTAGAACTTGGTGATAAGGATTATTCTCCTGACATTTCGGCCTGCACAAAGTAATAAGTCTCGTAAAAAATGGGTTGAGAGTATCTAACTTCTGCCTTGATCCCTTCAATTCCTAAATCACCCTCATCCTTGTTTCTGAATTGATGCTTGTTGTATGCTCTTCAGAATCCTTTTCGTGCTTATCTCCTCTGCTATGTGGAAGCATTGACCTGGAGTGATGACCTTCTCTGTTATACGTGAGTATAGACCTGAAGCTCTCATCAGCACGCTCAGATGATCATCTCCTATGTTATATGTAAGTATAGACCTGGAGCTCTCATCATCTGTTCCCCAAATAAAGGCACAGTGATTCTTAAATTAAGATCGTTGTTGAAAACTTAAAAGAAAATCAAGCAGAGTTAATCATATTACTCAATAAGCCCTGATGATGGGATAAGTTCTTTGCCGGATGTCTATGGGAACCAAATCACCTGAGCTTCTCCAATTGAATCTAAAACATGATAAAATCAGTTGCAGATCACTTGTTAAAAAGGATAAGGCATGGGTTTAAATTGGACAAATATACCAACAATCATTTTTGAACTGTTTTGGCTTTCAAAAACTTAAAATTATGACCAGCCTCTGTATCAGTATGATCTCACTAACTTGTCGATGTTTAAATACATCATTGTGCTTAAGTAAATCTTGAGGATATGATCTCATGATCAAATTAGTTCTTGGTGTAAGGTGATTAAAATATATATATATAAAAAATAGGGTTTTTCATTTCAAATTATTTCTAGTCTTCCACATTATGCTATTAAAATATTATTATTTTCACATGCATTTCACGGGAAATTGCACACACAGATAAACACGGGTTTATTTGTTAACTAAAATGATCTGACAGGAAATTGCGAGATTGTGGGTTGTGAAATTGCGAGATTGTGGGTCTGAGAGCACAAATAATATCTTTGTAGTTCTTAGCCTTGGGTGAATCAGGGTTGAGGAAAGCATAGAGATTATGATCTCTGACAAATACTAGATTTGCCATATCTACAATGAAAATGATTAATGTTAGTATCTTGTATGTTAACGATGTGTGATGATGAAATATTGATCAAGTGTTAACTGGACTGTTGTGATTGTTATAAGATGATGAATTATGTATGCTTAACACTTGTGACTTATTTAAAGTGTATGTTTGATTGGTATTAACCACTAAGTCAGTTTGACTTATCCAAAGTCAACTGCTTGGTTAATTTTGGTCATGAAAATCTTGCTTGATTCAATTTGTTTTGATCCAAATTGTTTTGCATTGTCTTTGTTTTTATCACAAAGAGTTGTTTGTGTCATATTACACACTGATTTCATTTCATAACAACTCAACTTGAACATTTCAGTTTGATTGTTGAAGTCAAAACATTCATTGAATGCATATTGAATGAATATGCATTTAATGTTGTTGTGTTCAATGCCATGCCAAATTAACTGATTTTACATGTTTCTTACAAACTTTAGAACATGTTTACCAAGTTATAACATATTTCAAGTTAGTTTAAACATTTTCAAAGATCAAACATCAGTTTTTGTATGATTTTGGCAAGAACATCATGACTGTTCATGAAGCCAATGAACACTTAATCAAATTACATCAAAAAAATAGTCCTAATACATTTGACTAAGGTCATCTAACACATATTTAGTGTTTGATTTGGTTTAAAACATCAAAAGATTCATGTTTTGATTTCGGTTCACTGTTCAACTTAGGTCTAGGAATGTTCGAATCAAAATCAATGAACAAGATGTTTTAATGATTGATTGATGATTAGAATAGTGTTGTTATACCTATTTGATCGTGAATATGAAAAGAAATCAAATAGAATTTAGGTTTTGGATGATCAGGTTTCTAAAGGTTTATCACACTGTTTGTAACGTTTTAGAAATTTGATTTTTCTCTCTCACACTCGTGATGAATGATAAATTGAAAAGTGTTGATGTATATATACAACAGACAAAATGACTTTCCGTTGTGGATACAGTGTATCTGTATGTTGTGTGAATAGTTTAACTTAAAATTTTAATTTTAAGTCAAGCATTGTGTGAATAGTGCGTCCGCTGTAAAATTTTAAACTAGTACGCTGCTCACCCCTTTGACTGATTGACTGAGTATACAGCGGATGACTGCATGGTCATGCGCTGTGGACTCTGAATGTTAGACTGTGTTCATAGCGGATGACTACTTGGTCATGTGCTCTGGACTCTTTGAATGATGAATTATGTTTAAAGCGGATGAACATTTGTTCATGCGCTATGTAGATTTGATTGTTTGTTTGGTTTTACACAGCGGATGAGCATTTGTTCATGCACTAAGTAGTCTTTGTTTATTCAAGAGATATTCACACCAGATGACTTATTGTCATGTGATATGAGTACTTGAAGATGTACAACATATGTTTACCTGTGTACATACGCTGGGTACACTTTGCATTGTTTCTACAACGGATGACTAATGTTAGTCATGCGCTATGTGATAATTGTATTCATAGCGGATGCCTTACCAACATCATGCACTGTGAACACTTGTATGTTCACTAGTACATAGAGAATGTATGTTTGTTTGCCCGCTATATACACTTGGTTTATTTTGCATGTTAATGGTTTACTGTAGCTACAGCGGATGAATGTTTGTGGGTCCGCTGTGTCCACAGTTGTCAAATTTTCAAAAAATTTTGTTTATTTTGAAAATTTGTTTGATTTTATTCCTATGTAAATTTTGATAAGTTTTCTTCCGAAGCATGTTTGATAAATTTTCTTCCAAAGCATGTTTGATAAATTTTCTTCCGAAGCATGTTTCATAAATTTTCTTCCGAAGCATGTTATGTTTGTCAGAGTTTTGAAATTTTAACATGATCAATATATGGATATTAAAATATCATGCACAAGCAATATTGTGCATATATATGTGTCAAGCTGCTGTGTTTGGGTGCTGGTTTGACATGATGTTATTTAATACTCAAAATTTAATATTTCAAATTTTAAATTTGTATGATTATGCATATGTACTGCTGCCTTTGATATTTCTATGTTCATTTACTACCCCTACATTTTTGCATGTTTATAAAAAGCTTTATAAAATGAAAAAAATTTGAGTGTGCTTGAATGGAAATTATCAAAGTCCAATCTGATTGCTTGAATGATAAAATTTTAGAAAGATATCACTGTATCTAACTAATAAATTAATGATTTTCATGATTGGACATGATTTAATTTCACATAACATGAGATCATACTAGTCTTAAATTCTCACTGAGTTGTTTGAATGATTTAAGAATAGACATAGACTAATACAATGTTGATTGGAGATATGATGATCCACTTAAACTCATGCTTGGTATTAATAATTGATTTAAAATAGTGAGTGATTATCATATTTTTAGTGTATTAACATGAATTGTATGTACCCTGTTAGATCATATGAGGCTGGTGCAACCAAAATAACACTTAGAACAATTTTGTGTACAAGTTGAAGAAGTCTTCTTAAGACAAAACTAAGTCTTCCGAGACTAAGTAGTTTTCCTTCCGAAGTATATGAAGAAGTTTTGAAGGATAGAACAAAGTCTTTTGAAAATCAAGCAGTTCTCCTTCTAAAGTATTCACACTTAGAAGATCCAAGATAAAGTCTTCCGAAGAATAAAGTCATAAAGACATGTAGAAGATTCGAAAGAAGTTGTTTCTTCCGAAGTATAAATGGCCTTGGAAGAACTTATTCTTTAGAAGCCATTTAGCTTTGGAATAATCAACTATGAACTAGTGGATAAAAGTATGGTTTGTCTAACAGACTCTGATACACTGCATGGTGCTTTTCCTAAGCCATGTAGTTGACCATACTTTAATCCACTATTCACCTTTTCAACTTAGTACAGATACCATCCTTAGTTGGTGCCAAAAGGCAAGTCATGGACCTGTCATGACTACCTTATCTAGGATATTAATTTATCTTAGATATTTTACTTCTAGCAATGTAGTATTTGTCTAGTAGTAGATTTCAGCTGGTTTTCCAAGTATAATCCATTGTAGATAGTAGTATATATAGTTTCTCATTGTAACTTATGTAGAATGAGGTTAAGAGTCTTGTAATACTGAGTTGAGAATTAATACATACAAGTATCTTGAAAAACCATTCTCTTGTTCATTAACTTCGTATATTATTATCAACTTTAGTTTGAGATTCTGTGCTTCATCAATCAAGTGAGACTTAGTGAGTTTTCTGTTTAGAATCAAAACCGATCCTACAATTGGTATCAGAGCTTCAATCTCTTTATTGTGAGATCCAACCATCCCAGATCACCGTAGTTTCTTCACACTCACTCACCCACCTCACTTTAATGGATCTTAACCAGAAATTTCCTGAGTCTGAAATAGGAACCATGACCAAGGCTCCTATCATCACTCCTGATGATTTTGGAACTTGGTGTAAATGTATTGAAGGGTTCATCAAGTACCAAGATAGCAACATGTGGAAATCTGTCACCTATGGTCCTTACGTTCCTAAGGTAGCAGCCCTAGCAGGTAATGGTGCCATGATAGAGAAAGCCATTAAAGACTACTATGATGAACACTTCAAGAAGCCATTGAAGACTACTCTATTGAAGACTTCAAGAAAATAGATATTGACTGCAAAGCAATGACTGTTTTGCTAACAGTCATATCAAACTCCATAATGGTTGGCTTTCAGCAATGCAAGTTAGCTAAAGAACTCTTCGATGGTTTGATGCTGATGTACTCTGGTTCCACTGAATCCAAGGAGTCCAAGAAGGATGTACTAAAGCAAAAGTTTGAAAACTTCACATATATTGTTGGTGAGACCTTGAGCCAACAATACTTCAGGTACATGAAGTTGATCACCTCTCTTCGGTCTATGGGAGTGGATCTTCAGAAGAGAGACATCGTAAGGAAGTTCATGAGTGCACTTCCTCATGAATGGACTTTCTATTTTGTTTCTATCAAGAGAACTGAGAATCTTACCACTCTCAACATGACTGAACTGTACGGAATCCTTGATGAATACCGTATGGAAATGAAGACTCAGAAAAGCGAAAAGATGAACCGACCCTCAAACCCTACTATCAGCAATGCTCTACATGTTGCTGAAGGATCAAGACAACCTTAGTTGTACCTGAACTATCCCCAACAGCCATCATCTTCCTCTGGGCCATACATCACTTTCCCTGAGACACCTAGGTCTCAACAGGCTCAACACACTCCTTTTCAGGATAATTGTGCCTTTGTCTCAGGAAGTGAACACTCTGGAGATTTTCAATTCTGCTTTGATGATCTAGAGTGCTTTAGCCCAAATGATATTGAGTACATGGACATTGTCCAACAGATAGCTCTCCTGGCCTACAGAGCAAAGAAGTTCTTCAAAAGAACAGGAAGGCAGTTCCCTCAGAATCCAACCAACAAAAAATTTGGATTTGGTAAAAGCAAATCCAAATGTTACAACTGTAACCAGCTTAGTCACTTTGCTAGGGAATTCAAACCTCCAAGATCCAATCCTGGAGAAACTCAAGCCTCCCAACATCCTACCACCTCAAGGGTTACACCAAATGTTACAACTGTAACCTGCTTAGTCACTTTGCTAGGGAATGCAAACCTCCAAGATCTAATCCTGGAGAAACTCAAGCCTCCCAACATCCTACCACCTCAAGGGTTGCACCAAAACCTACTGAGCAGCAAACTACGGCTATTGCTTAAGAAGTTGACTGGAGCTTCATGGTGCAAGATGTCACTCCTGCTCAAGCACTCATGGCTAGAACTGAAGACAGCAAGGTATATGAAAACCTCTGTACTCCAGCTTGTATTGCTAAGGTTAAACTTTATCAGGATTACAATAGGGAAATTAAGGCCGATATTGAGTCCTTGACTATCCTAAAATCTGATTTCAAGAAAGCAGAATCTGACCATAAACTTAAAATTAAAGAGTTACAGAAAACTGTTTCTTCTTTAAAACATGAACATACAAACTACAGGACTCAAATAAAGGATTTAATTTCTAAGTTGACTGAGGCTTAAGCCCAACTAGTAATTGCTGAGGCTAAAGCAAAGAAGTATGCTATTGAAGAGCATAACTTCAACACCATCATTGCATCATCCTCCCACTCAAAGGTGTGTTATCAAAACAAAAGTGGGTTGGGAACCAATGAAATTCCTCCACCACACTCTTATGTGTCTATTAGACAGCCAAGATGTGGCACTCATGAGCAAGAGGTTCCAACTGCTGACCCACTACCGAATGAGCAAAAGAATGATACAACTATGGTGACCACCATAGGGAAGAATAAGGTAGAAAACCTCATTCCCACAACTGATGTCCTACCCCTTACCACCAAAGAAAGAAAGAACAAAATCAAGGCAACAAAGAAAACTACCAAGAAGGTGACTGAGTCTAGGATGAAGATAGATCCCATACTAAAGGATGTATTCATTTCAGCCAAGTAGTTGGAAACTCTAACCTAGGAAAGGAATGTAGTACCAGCATTCATGTCCAACTGAAGGATCAGAAGTTAAAAGGGAAAGCTATTGAAGAAAAGGAGTGCAAGAACCAACAGCCATCACGCCCCATCAAGAGTAACATTGAGTGCATAATCTGTGGTCTGCATAACCACATGGCTAAAGATTGTTACTACAATCCTGCAAGCACATATTATGCAACCAATGTTAAAAGAGAAGGAGTCAAGGAAGGTTTCACATTTAGACTTTATCACATGGTCCAAGTGAAAAGGAAAGGAAAGCTTGTTTCCAAAGCTAAGTTGCTTTCAGAAGAAAATCATTCTTCCGAAGACAAAATAGCTTCGGAAGACAAACCAAAGAACAAAAAAAGGAACAAAAGGAATCCTTTCAAATCTTCCGAAAAGAAAGTAGTCTCCAAAGAAGGTCATGCTGCTCGATCCTCTTCAGGATCATCTACACTGGTCAACCATAGGATGGTATGGAAGAACAAAACAGATGCTGCAGCCAGTACCTCTTCATCACACACACAAATTGAACCCACTTGCCTATACTTTGGTTCAATTAAATCATCTACATTGGAAGAACCCAAGACCAACAAGGCTTGGGTTTCCAATAGTAACTAACCACCTCACTTTATGTGCAGGGACATCCACATGACAAGAATAGAAATATATGGATTATGGACAGCGGATGCTCCAGGCACATGACAGGGAATAGATCTCTTCTTCAACAATTTAAACATTTTGATGGAGGTCCTGTTTAGTTTGGGGGTGAAGCCGGAGGATACATTTTTGGTAGAGGCAGTGTATCCAATGGTAAGTTAAAATTGACAAAGTAAACTTTGTCAAATAGCTTGAACACAATCTGTTAAGTGTTTGTCAATTCTATGACCAAAAGCACCAAATGCTTTTCATAGAACATGAGTGCATTATCCTCAAACCCGGGATGACAATTCCTCAAGAATTGGTGCAACTTAGATCTCCTAGGAGAAGGGATATGTACAAGCTGGACATGAACAATGCTTCCCCACTGAGTGAAGTATCATGCTTTCTTTCCAAAGCCAATGGTGATGAGTCAACTCGTTGCCATAAAAGAATGTGCCATGTTAACTTTAAAACCATGAACAATTTGGTTAAAATAATTTGGTACATGGTGTGCCTAAAAAGGAGTTTTTTTTGTAAAGACAACTTTATTGCTTGCCCAAAAGGAAAACAACACAAGGTCACTCACAAATCCAAAGAAGTTAACTCTATCACCACTCCATTACACTTATTGCACATGGATCTTTTTTGTCCCACAAGTATAATGAGCATTGGAAGGAAATCATACTACCTTGTGATTGTTGATGATTTTACAAGATTCACTTGGGTATTCTTTTTAAGAACTAAAGATGAAACAACTGAAACTTTATAATCTTTTATTCTTAAAATTGAAAATCAAAAGGATCAGAAAGTGAAAATCATTAGAAGTGATCAAGAGACTGACTCTAAGAATCAAGTTCTTGACTCATTTTATAACTCAAAAGAGATTGCCAGACAATATGGTGCTCCTAGAACTCCTCAACAGAATGGTGTTGTTGAGAGGTGGAACATGACACTTAATGAGGCTACAAGAACAATGTTAGCTGATTCAAAGCTGCCTCTAACCTTCTGGGCAGAGGCAGTCAACACTGCATGCTATGTGCAAAACAGAGTTCTCATTGTTAAGCCTCATAGAAAGACCCCTTATGAGCTATGGAACAAGGGGCCATCGTTCATTGGCTTTCTTAGGTCCTTTGGTAGCAGGTGTGCAATACTCAACACAAAGGACAATTTAGCAAAATTTGCTAAAAAGTCGGATGATGCTATCTTTGTTGGATATTCATCCACCTCTATTGCTTATAGAGTGTATAATATCAAAACTCAATAGTTTGAGGAATCATCCAACATTGTTGTTAATGAGCACACTCCTTGTATTAGAGGGAATGGACCTAAATACATTTTTTACTTAGAATTGTTTCCAAACTATTCTAAACCATCCTGTGAGAATGTTTCCAAACTATTGGCACCAAGTGGGTGTTCAAAAACAAAAGAGATGATAGAGGTTTTATCATCAAGAACAAAGCAAGACTTGTTGTTAAAGGATACACACAGGAAGAAGGCATAGATTACACTGATGTCTTTGCACCTGTTGCAAGACTTGAAGCTGTGCGAATCTTCCTTGCTTTTGCGGCCTCCAAGAACTTCACAGTCTATCAAATTGATGTCAAATGTGTATTTTTGTATAGGAATATAGATGGAGAAGTCTATATGTGTCAGCCACTTGGATTTGGAGACCCACAACATCCCAACTATGTGTACAAACTAGATAAAGCTCTTTATGGGCTGCATCAAGTACCTAGGCTGTGGTATGAGACTTTGTCTCAGTTTCTTCTAACCAGAGGCACCATAGACAAGACATTGTTCATAAAGAGATCTTGGAAGGACATGCTACTTGTTCAAGTCTATGTGGATGACATCATATTTGGTTCCTCAAATGACCAAATATGCAAAGACTTTAAAAGCATCATAAGAAAGAAATTCAAGATGAGCTCTATAGAAAAGATGGATTTCTTTCTTGGGATTCAAGTGAAGCAGATGGAAGAAGGATTCTTTATCAATCAGTCTAAGTATGTCAAGGAAATCTTAAAAAGATTTCAGATGAAAGATTGCAACACAGCCAGACTTATGTCCTGATTCCGAGGGGGAGGATACTGATCAGCATCAGTACAGCGCAATTATTGGATCTCTAATGTATCTCACAGCTAGTAGACCTGATATCATGTTTGCAACTTGCATCTATACTAGATATCAGGCTGCTCCCAAGGTGTCTCACCTAATTGCTGTCAAAAGGAGTCTTAGATACCTCAAAGGAGCTCCCACACTTGGTCTCTGGTATCCTAAGAATAAGGATTTCAATCTCTATGGGTACTCTGATAGTGATTATAGTGGCTATAACATTAACAAGAAATCCATATCAGAAGGATGTCAATTTCATGGTGGAAGAATTATTTCCTAGCAATGCAAGAAGCAATCATGGGTCTCTACATCAACTGCTGAAGCTGAATACATTGCTGCTACGAGCTGCTATGCTCAACGGCTATGGATTCAAAATTAGATGTTAGACTATGGATTAAACTTCATGAATACTCCTATCCACATAGACAACATGAGTGCTATTTCCATTACAGAAAATCCAGTCAAGCACTCCAAGACAAAGCACATTAACATCAGGTATCATTTCATTCGAGATATCCATGAGAATTAAACTAGTCAAAGTTAATTCAAATGAACAATATGTTGACTTGTTCACCAAAGCCTTTGATGAACAAAGATTTAAATACTTAACCAAAGCTATTGGGATGAATAATCTTGACTAGTTTATTTCTTTTGAAAACCTTTTAAAATATGTTTTGTTTATGTTTTCTAATTACAATCTAAGCCCTGTTGCTATAGTTTTTCTTCTAAGTGGAAATTCATCCGAAAAGAAATTTAATCTCGGAAGAGATCTTTATATTTTCCAAAGGTAAATTCCTTCACTTTAGTATTCTCTTTTGAAGAATTTTTACCCTCGGAAGTAAATTTGATCATAGATCAAATGTACTTCCAAAGGCTATTAACTTACTCTCGGAAGAAATCTTTTCTCTCGGAAACAACTTTTCCTTCGGAAGAAAACTTTTACTATGTAACGGAAACCTTTGGGCCCTACTGTGTAATGATTAAAATCTTTTCGGAATATTCTAAATTATCTACCTTGCTGTTGTACTCAAGTACACTCCCAAACAGTCTTTTCACCTTGTCGGCATGGTCTTTTACCCCCTATTTAAAACTTCCGACTCTCTTTCTTTACCTTTTTTACCACCACTGAAACCTAATACTCCCATTATCGTCTTCACTCTCTCTCGAAAATCCTTCAATCCAACCATACTTTTTTATAATGGCTCTAAATCCTCAACATATCCAAGTCGCCATCCTTGACTCTTCTAAGGATGCTGATTTTGCCCCCATCATCAATTTTCTGTTTCACTCTACATATTTTACTTCCCTCACCATAAACCCCACCATATACTCTAATCATAAGATCAAATTTTGGGCAAACGGTTGTTGTGAAACTCTGAACGATGGGAGGGTCATCAATTCGAGAATCAGCGGACAAGAGATCATAATTTCTAAATCTACCATCAGGGAGCATCTGGAGCTTCATGATGAAGGCGCCCCAACTGAATTCCCGAAATCTGAGCTACCAAACACATATACTCAGATAGGATATGGTGGTGATGTGCACAAGTCAACTGTCTACAAGTTTAATTTCTCTTACATTTGGAAATTCTTGTTGCACATTGTTCTACACTGCCTATCTAACAAATCAGGGGGTTGGGATCAAATCTCATATGATCTGGGATGCCTAGTCCATGGAATGGTCAAAGGCCTTAGCTTCAACTATTCAAGGTTTATGCTGAATAATTTGCAAGGAAATCTTACCCGGGATTCATTTTTCATGTATCCCAGGTTCATTCAGCATATCATAAACTGTGAGTTGGACCAGAGTAGACTACAAAATGCAGACACTCTCATGGTCCCACACATGAGGCTGGGAATCTTCAAGACCTTGAAAAAGGTGGTCACCAATTTCATGGGGAGATTCACTGATCTTCTCCCTGGTATGCTTGAGCCAACGCCTCCTGGTGACATCCCTGCAAGCCCAGCAGGCGATTAACCCACACCAGACCTCCCCACTC
Organism: Flaveria sonorensis; assembly: GCA_025506505.1. NCBI lineage: Eukaryota > Viridiplantae > Streptophyta > Magnoliopsida > Asterales > Asteraceae > Flaveria > Flaveria sonorensis. Next base: position 28,724,615 of record CM046436.1, on the reverse strand, counting down.
AAATGCCACCTACTTCTTTCTACCCAATTAAATTTACATACACCAGATGACCCAAGCAAACCCCTGATCCATCTACTCTGGTTGATTAGGTCCCCACTATTCACACTAAAAAGGCTAGAGTGGAACTCAGGGCTCCTACTCAGCCAGAGGTCACACCTTCCTTCACCATCAAGCTTAATATCAGTGTTGAGTCTCCTCAGTCTCAACCTGATGAGCCCAAAACCCAAGCCATTAGCTCTCAGGGTGAGTCCTAACACTCCCCTGAGCAACCAAAAAAGGACAGCCATATCATTGGGACATATGCTACTATAGAAGAGCCATTAGGTGGTGACCAAGGTCCCGGGTCATTAGAATTAACCTCTCCATCCTTCACTGACCTTTTAATCTAACCTGATGAGGATATTATGTTCCGTCAGGGCCATAATGTTGATCTACAATACCTCTCTCAAGATCAACTGAGCCCCAAGGACACTCTAATATCTAGCCAACATCAGCGCAGCCAAACTGAGGTGAGTCCAACTGGTGTGGAGGTGACTCATGTAGGCTCAGCTGCCACTACTGAGAGTGTGTAACTGGCCTCTTAGGAAAGTGGTGACATTAGTGAGACTGAGTCTATGGCAACCTTGCCAATTGATGTTTTTGAAAAGGACATCAGTAGGGAAGGGTATCCAGGGTGTCGAGAAACCATAACTGGTGGTGATGATGAACATGCCAGGCATGTTATCTCATCTCCCTATGATTCTTCAAAAGAAAATAAGGGTAGACTGCAACTCATTATCAAAGACCTGATTTCTAAAGTCTCAAACCTTGAATCATAGGTTAAGACTTTAGAGGACAGGTCTACCACTCAGCAACATCATGAGGAACCCACTTACCCTGTAGCAACAACTGCTCCATATTCCTTATCTATCTTTTACCCCAAATAGCATCACCCTACAATAGTCTTCCCTCGACCAGCTCCTATTACCTTTCAAGTGGACCAAAGGATGCTCATAGATCTTAATAGGTTTCTAACCAAATTTCTATTGAGCTCCTCCATTGAACAGTCCTCCCTTGATCTAGCTATCGTCTACATTGGAGCTGAAAAGCTTCAAAGGCTGAATGTACCACCTACCTCTAAAAAGGAAGTTGGTTAACCTAAGGTCTCTACTGAACCAAAGATTAACTTCTAAGGGGATGTACAGACTGATGGCCCAGCAACTGATTTGGATGGGACAGGTGATGCAGTTCCAGTTACTTTCAAGGCAGAGATCCAAGCTACCGAAGGAATAATTGGACTGTCTTCATTGTCTAGTGATTTGTTCATCACAGAGGCAATCCTTGAACTAGCCTTTGAGATTAACAGTGAGGACTTCCTTACAACCCCACTCTTACAAGAACCACCACTTCAAACACCCTCACTCCAACCTGAATCTTCTAAACCTGAGTTCCCAAAGGTTGAATCTTCCTCTGATCCTAAGGGGAACAAAAAGCTTACTGTTGAGTAGCTACCAGAAGAGGAAAGACTAGAGAAGCTAAAGAAGAAAGGTAGACTTGATACTGGAAAGTTGTTGGCTGCTAGTAGCAAAGCAGCAACAGCCGCCCAAACAAGTCTCAACAATAAACCAAGGGTGGAAATCATTGACAGGCTCATCAGCCTAGGAGTAGCCAACGAAGAAACTCTTCTACTCCCAAATGATGAGCTTGTGAAACTAGAAAAGGCAACTTGCTGAACAAAGAAAAATAAGAAGCAACAAGGTTAGCGAAAGAGGAGGAAAGAAGGAAGAAGAAGGAAGAAGCCATGGAAAGGGAGAGGATGGAGAGAATAGCCTTTCTCTGCAATAGAGGCTATTCTCAAGAGGAGCTAGCACCTCGCCAAAATGACATGATCTTGTTTCTTTTTCACAAAGAACAAGATCTAATCAATAAGGAGAGGAAGAAGGCTGCTAGCGAGAAGTTGAGAGAAAAGAGAAAGAAAGAGGTAGAGGGAGAACTTGCGGCTACCAAAAAGGAGGGAGACAAGGATTGGATGAAATCCTATCTCCGAACTCATGGCTTCTCCGGTAGGCAAGTGGGTCCCATGTCGATCAAGACCCTATAGTGACATGTTAGCGACATCAAAGCTGACATTCGCTTAGGAAGAAGGCAGGAGGTTGCTCAAACTCCTAGTGTTTAGAGGATGGCACCCAAACCAACACCCAAACCACTACCCAAAACACAACCTACACTGTCTCCATTCCCCATCAAAACAAAACCTTTCACCCCTAAACCTTCTCCATCAACCTTACCTATCACATAACCCACTGCGTCCCACCGACCACCACCACTGCCAATCCTACGACCCAAAACACAACCAAGAACCCACTCAAAAACCAAACCATCCTCTGATCCATCAAAACCCCTGGCCTTGGAAGAATTCAAGGAGATGAAGACGTAGCTCACAAATCGCACAACACTGAGCGACATCACTTGTGAGGAAGAGTCCATCCAGCTAACTTTCATTGCTGGCTCTTCCAGTTCCCTCATAAGAGATGCATTCCTTGATCTTCATAGAGGAACACTAGACTAGGCTCTTCAACTTCTTGCAACAAATACAAATACTCTCAATGAAGTAGAGAAAAAGTTAAGAAGAATGCTGGTGACTCTGCTAGACACTAGGATAGGAGTCAAACTACCAAAAAAACCCTTCTATCCTAGAAAACAAATTGTCCAGTGGAGGTTCGATGAAGATTCCCACAGCTTTGTTGTGGAAAGGGAGAATGGTGAAGTTACCAGGGCTGAAACTTCATCTCTGTTACATTCCAGCAGATTTGACATTGCTGAGTTAGCAAAGAAGCCATTCTCCAATCCCTTCAACTTTGAGATAGCTGCTCACTTCAGAAATCATTTAAGCAGCCTTCATCTAGCCGAGCGCAGAAAGAAGGCCAAGATTGAAGAAGAGTTGAAAAGGAGAGCACAGGATGCTGAATAATGCACAACCACAAAAGGGAAGACCTCTCTACAGATGGTTAAGGGCTCCACTTCAGATCCTATAGTTAGATGGGAATATGACTACCTTTCCCATCAACTAACTCTCTTTAAAGGGATGTAGCAAAGAGTACATGTCATTCAGAGCAACCGACTGGATTTATTATCTACGAATGACCTGTACAAACTCCTCCCCACCACATCAGGGAAAAACAAAGAGACAGATAGATATTTGCTTTCCCTGGTGTTGAAGGCTTTGAAGATCAGGAGGAACTGAAGTTTTGGTAAGATCAGCCTAGGGGAAGTTTGTTGGATCATATCAGGCTGGTGCAACCAAAACAACACTTAGAACAATTTTGTGTACAAGCTGAAGAAGTCTTCCTAAGACAAAACTACTCTTCCATAGCTATGTCAAAGATCTTCCGAAGCGTTATGTCTGAAGAGCTACGGAGGAAAACTAAGTCTTCCGAGACAAAGTAGTTTTCCTTCCAAAGTATATGAAGAACTTTTGAAGGATGGAACAAAGTCTTCCGAAGACTAAGCAGTTCTCCTTCTAATGTATTCATACTTAGAAGATCAAAGATAAAGTCTTCCGAAGAATAAAGTCATAAAGACCTGTAGAAGATTCGGAAGAAGTTGTTTCTTTCGAAGTATAAATGGTCTGTCCGACAGACTCTGATACACTACATGGTGCTTTTCCTAACCCTTGTAGTTGACCATACTTTAATCCACTCTTCACCTTTTCAATTTAGTACAGATACCATCCTTAGTTGGTGCCAATAGGTAAGTCATGGACCTGTCATGACTACCTTATCTAGAATATTATTTTATCTTAGATATTTTACTTCTAGCAATGTAGTATTTGTCTAGTAGTAGATTCCAGCTGGTTTTCCAAGTATAACCGGTTGTAGATAGTAGTATATATAGTTTGTCATTGTAACTTATGTAGAATAAGCTTAAGAGTCTTGTAATACTGAGTTGAGAAGTAATATATATAAGTATCTTGAAAAACCATTCTCTTGTTCATTAACTTCGTATATTATTATCAACTTTAGTTTGAGATTCTGTGCTTCATCGATCAAGTGAGACTTAGTGAGTCCTGTGTTTAGAGTCAAAACCCATCCTGCATACCCCACATCTGATTTAATGTTATGATCAATCCTCCTCAAGATATGCTAGAAAGCACTTTGAATACTTATGACCTAGCTACTTAGGAGTATAATTGCTCCATTTGATTCATCTTGTTTGATCCATATTGGGATTCTTTTTCACTTCACTTTGGAAGGTGATCCTCTTTGGGATTCTTTTCGTTGTTCATCCTTAATGGATGTGTTCCTCATTCGGAATTTTTTTTTATCATGATTAAGGTCATTTGGGTTTTTGGTCAGCACAACAAAGAATGCCTTAGTGTACTCCAGGTCTATGATAATCAAAACAGATAAGACACTTGTATGATTAAGCAATTTATAAGCTATTTCACTTAGTGTATTGTAGTTACTTTACAAGCAGCCTATATTGGTTAGACCAATACTCACCATAAACCAAGATGTGTTTTGCTACCACACAATCATGAGAATTTAGTTCTTCACTATTGTATGTGATGTTAGGTGTCACATGCTGAGCCTATCCACATATCAAACAAAGTATTATCAGTCTTTATTAGTGAAAAATGACTAAAGTGAAGAAATAATCTAGTGTATTATCATTTCTCATGAGTGGTCCTGTGTAATTCAAATTGTTTGTTAATTGAAATCATGAATGTTTATTTGATATCTTGATTTTGAAAGATGCTTGTGTGATGTTAAACTTGGACTTTGACAAAATCAAGCTTGTTTGAAACTAATGTTTTGAAAGCATTACTTGTTTGGTTCATAGTTGATCATAACAAGTAACTAAACCAGAAATTCAAATCTTCTTGAATCAAATGGTTTGGTAAATAGGTCAGCCAATTGATTGTCTGTATGGACTTTGATCATCTTTATCAGACCTTTTTCTAAGCAATCTCTTAGAAAGTGATATCTGATATCTATGTGTTTTGTTTTTGAATGTTAAACTGGATTGTTAGTGATAAACATGGCAGCAGAATTGTCAATGTGTATGGGTGTTTTATGAAAATTAAATCCATAATCAAGCATTTGATTTTGAATCCAAAGCACTTGAGCACAACATGCAAAAGCAACTATGTATTCTACTTCAGTTGTTAAAACAAAGACATTTGTTTGTTTCTTGCAGTGCAGGAGATCAATCTTGATCCAAGAAACTGACAACCTCCAGTAGTGGATTTTCTCTTGCTATTGCATCCTTCATAATCAGTGTCTGTGTATGCACATAAAGAGAAATCTCCATCTTTTGGATACCATAGGCCAAGTGCTGGTTTGCCTTTAAGTATATTGTTGGACCAAAAGAACCAATGAGCCTGATCAGAAAAACCTTTAAGTCCCACGGACATTACAACAACTGAAGTAGTCTGCAACAGCTGAAGACATCAGCTGATAACAAAGTCTGAAGTGAAAGAGCTGAAGACAAAGTCTGAAGAAAAGAGCTGAAGACAAAGTCTGAAGCTAAAAGAGCTGAAGACAAAGTCTGAAGTGAAAGAGCTGAAGACAAAGACTGAAGACCAAGTTTCAGATGATTGTCACAACAGCTGAAGAAGACCTCTTCAGTAGTTGTGATGGTTTCCTTTCAGTAGTTGTATTTTCTTTTCTGTACTTGTAGTTTCAGTAGTTTTATGTTTCTTCGTGTACTTAGAATACACTGAGATGTTCTCAGTTGTTGTGAACATTCTCAGTAGTTTGCTTACTTTCAGTAGTTTGTAATAATTCTGTTAGACGTCACTATCAAGTGACATCAGCAGACGTCACATTCCTATATATAAGGAATGCTGACCTAATTGTAATCGGTGCAGCTTAGAAAAACCTAGCAGCCGCCATACCGAAGCATGTGTGCATGAATGTTATTATCCCTTTGCAGAAAACCCTATTTCTATATAACCGTGTACTGTTCCATTGAATATTTATTGTGTTCTTGCTATATTTGTTTAATTCTTGCTCTAATTCCGCTGTGATTCAACTCTAATTGATCAAACTTAGATCACTGATCCTGACAAATGGTATCAGAGCGGGTTAATCATTGATCGGTTTAACAATTGATCATTGAAACTGCTATTTTGATATCTATAGTTTGATCGAATTAGCATATGTGCAAGAATTGGTTATAAAGATTGATTTTCTGCTGCTTCTGGTTATTTAATTTGAGTTTCTTCTTGGTTCTTATTGAGTTTGTTGTGTTTTTGTGCTAAATCTTTTGAAACTTGATTGATTTGGTTTGAATCTGAGAATGACTACTCCATCTAATGATCCTCACAATACTGGCTCCTCAACCAAGCCTCCGATGCTGGTTAGGAGTGAGTATAACATATGGCAACGAAAATGCTCCATCACCTGTCTGTTAACAGTTCAGGTTGTTGGACATCTGTGGTTCACGGTCCACACAAGCCTATGGTGAACAATCCGGAGACCAATCAAATGGTTCCGAAGAAGAAGGAGCAATACTCAGATGAAGATCGTAAACTGTTTGAGATTGATGCTAAAGCCCATGGAATTCTGGCCATGGCACTGCCAATGAAATCTATTCTGGGCTTATGCATCATGAAACTGCTCATGACCTCTGGAATGCTTTGAAGGAACAATTCGGAGGAACTGATGAGGTCTTAGCAAACAACAGAGAAATCCTCGCCCAACAATATGAGACATTCTCTCATAGGAAGGGTGAGACACTGACTCAACAGTTTGAGCGTTTCTCCTGCTTGATCTCTGAGCTGAAAATGGTCAAGCATGAGTATACTAACAGCCAGATGAACAACAGATTCCTCAGATCACTGCCTGAGAGATGGGACACATACACCATTGTCCTACGCTCCAGTGCAAATCTGGATAGCCTATCTCTCACCCAACTCCATGGGAAACTGCTTACATTTGAAAGAGAGATAGAGCAGAAAAGGAAACTGGCATCATCAGGAAAGCTCTCTGATGACTTTGTACCAGGTAACACTGCCTTGGTCGGTCATGAGTCAGAATATGCTGGATCAGAAAGTCATTATGATGAGCATATAGATTTCTCTTCAAACAGTTCTGATCATGCATTTGTTGGTGTTGACAGTCATTCTGGGTGTAATAGTGATAATTTATGCTTTATCATGGATGATTTGCAGGGTATTGCTGATGATGATTTAGAAGAGATGGATATTTTGAGCCAAATGGCCCTGATCAATATCAGATCTCAAAAGTTCTACAAGAGAACTGGTAGGAAATTTCCAGGACTCTCTGGCAAAACCAAAGTTGGTTTTGACAAGAGTAAGTTGAGGTGTCACAAATGCCACAGGCTTGGGCACTTTGCAAGAGAGTGTAGATCAACTGGATCTAACTCCTCTGCACCCTTTGTGACCTTTCCAAGCAATAGTTCACAAAACAAAGGGCAACATCCTGCTAGTTCTGGTCATCACTCACAACCTCAATCTCCTGCATACTTTGTCCCTCAGGGTCCAATGCCATATCCTTATCCCTGCTATTACATGCCACAGCCAAATCCAGTTCATGTCCCTATAGCACAACAACCTCAAGCCCTACCTGAGCCTCAACCATCTCCATCACAATCTCAACCTCATCACAGCTTCTTCACACCAGGAGTTGTTGACTGGAGCAGCTTACCAGATGATCTTTCTGGTTTCAATGAGCAATTATCTGCTGGTGCTGGTCAACATGGTGGTGAACATCCTTTTGGGAATCTTGCTCTCATGGCCCTGGAGTCTACTGAGGGTTCCTGCTCAGATGCTTCATCTTCACAGGTAACCCAGATATCTTCTGAGGCTAAAGCCAAGTTATGTTCTGAATCATGCATAGCTGCCTTTGTCTCTATTAGAGAGGCAAATGTAGCTTTAATCAATCAAAATCTTGAGCTTGAGAAAACTATTTCCAAAAGAAAAGATGAGTATGTGTCTGCACTTAATGACAAAGATGATGAGATTTACAAGCTTAAATGCCAACTTAATGATGAAAAGGCTAAGGTAGAGGTCATACTCGAGAACCACAGAAGTCTCAAAGAGACACTTGCAGCTACCCAAGTTGAGTGTGACCGATGGGTAACATCCTGCAAGGGATTTGAAATGCTTCTCAGCAAGCAAACAGCTTCAAATGTGAAGTTTGGAATAGGTTACAATCATACTGCACCACCTACTGATTTTACTTCAAAATCAATAGTAAAATCTGAAGGTGAAAGTAATTTCCAAACCACATCATCATGTGATTCATCCTCAAATGATAATACAAAATTAGAGGATGAAGTCAGTGTTAAGATCTCAGCAAATCAATTGCCTGATGGTTTAAATGCTGATAAACACATGAAGCTGAGAAATTCAGATGTTGTTCCTCAAAGTACTCCAAGTACTGAAGGGCAAGTCACAACATCTGAAAAGCATTTCAAATCTGATGAAATAAAAGGATTAACAACTGCTGAGGAATCTATCATACGGTCTTTCAGGACGGATAGAGAACAGCTGAAGAACAAGTCTTCAGTTGTTACCGATCCTTCAGTACTTAACACAAGTACTGAAAGGAGGAAAGTACTGAAGATCACACCTTCAGTAGTTTCCACTTCAGCAGTTGATCAATCCAAGATGAAGAATAAGCCATGTGAAATATGTGGTAAATTCAATCATCTATCTGATGAATGCTGGTACAAAAAGGGTTCCAAACTCAACAGAGATAAGCTCATTAAAGAAGAGATAAATAAAATGAAAAATGAGTTTGAAACCAAGTTTGTACCACAGTCATCTCAAACTGATAAACCCAAGGCCTCACCAAAATCCAAAAAGAAGGATGGGGTTTATCAGAAAACAGCTGATAGTGTTCCTCATGATAAACATCAGACGAAGTCTGTGAATTTCAAGAAGGAGGAAATGGTGGGTCACAGGAACTCATCAAAAACAAGTACTGATGTGTCAAATGAGCTGAAGGCTTTAGCAACAAATCAGACACAACTTGTTATGATGGTTCAGCATTTGTTGGGGAGAGTTAACCAACTAGATGCACCTGTGATCAAACCACTGAAAAGGAAATCCAAGCCCAAATCTAAGAATTCCATTTCAGCACCATCTCCACCTTCATCAGCTGTTAATCATGAGAAACAAGTTATGGTTAAATCTGTTGATGAAAACAGACCCAAAACCAAAAGGTTTGGGTCTCTAAAGCTAACTAGTTTCTTATGATAAATGCAGGGTTCTTCAGCATGCCAAAGAAGCATCTGGTATGTAGACAGTGGAGGATCTATGCATATGACTGGGAGCAGTTCTCTTCTTAATGACTACTCTCAAGGAAAGAAGGGATTTGTCTCATTTGGAAATGATGCTAAGGGTTACATCATCGGGAAAGGATTTGTGTCAAATGGAGAAATCAGATTTGATGATGTTAACCATGTGGAGAATCTCAAGTATAATCTACTGAGTGTCAGTCAGATGTGTGATAAAGGGCATGTTGCACTTTTCACAAGCCAGAACTGCCGGATTCTGTCTTCCAAAGTTCTGAGGCTGATTGATAAGGTATTGGATGAACATACTCTCCTGAAGGCCAACAGGATAGGAAGAGTATATGCCTTGGATTTGTCAAAGAAGATTGCGTTAAACTGTGGCATAGAAGGCTGGGTCATGTTAATCTCAAAAACATGAATCAGCTGATCCACAATAGTTTAGTAAGAGGTCTACCAATAAAGGAGTTCCTCTGTGATGAAACCTGCACTGCTTGTTTAAAAGGAAAACAACACAAAGTCTCATTCCCTCCTATAGAAGAACCAAAGTCCACTGCCTGCTTGCAATTACTGCACATGGATCTCTTTGGTCCTGTGAGAGTAATGAGCATGGCAAAGAAGAAATACTGTCTGGTAATTATGGATGATTACTCCAGATTTGTATGGACCTTCTTCTTGCATTCAAAGGATGAGGCTGCTCAGACAATTATTAACTTTGTGTTGTATGTTGAGAAGCAGTATTCCCTATCAGTCAAGTGTATAAGAAGTGATAATGGAACTGAATTTAGAAACCATACACTTGATGATTTCTACCTTTCAAAAGGAATCAAGAGGCAGTATAGCATCCCAAGGACTCCAGAACAAAATGGAGTAGTGGAGAGAAAGAACAGGACCCTAATTGAAGCTGCAAGGTCCATGTTGGCTGACTCTGGTTTGCCACTGACCTTTTGGGCTGAAGCTGTCAACACAGCATGCTATGTGCAAAATAGAGCTTTAGTGAATCAGAGGTTGATGAAGACTCCTTATGAAGTTCTACATCATTTGGCTCCTCTAATTTCATTCTTCAGAGCATTTGGGTGTCCTTGTTACATTCTCAACACAAAGGATCAACTCCAAAAGTTTGATTCTAAGGTGGATGCAGGGTATTTTGTTGGGTACTCATCCACTTGCAAGGCTTACAGAGTGTTCAACTGTAGAACAAAGATGGTTGAAGAAACCTTGCATGTGAAGTTCAATGAATCTCCTAAGGACAAAATCCCACAAAACCCTGTGGAGTTGTTTGATCTGGACATACTGCAATATGTTCCTTATCAGCCTCCAGCTGTTGCAGATCATGTGAATTCATCACCTTCTGCAGCTAGTCATCCATCTGGTGGTACTGATGTTCATGATGATCCCAGTACTCACCTATTCAAGTTTAGTGATCAACTGCCTGAGTCTACTCAACTTGATGTTCCTGTAGCTTCAGTAGCACCATCCACAACAAATGCTGATGAGATTTCTGAATCCTCTACTTCATTTGACCTGCCATCTAACACTTGGTTTCAAGAATCTGGATCAACATCTGTTGCTGCTGAGCGTGCTACAAACACTTGCACAGATCTCATAGTGTATCAAGAGCTGAAGAATCACCCAACGTCTCAAATCATTGGTGATATCAATGCTGGTGTCTCAACTAGAAGTCAATTGTCCAACTTCTGCTTCTATGCTCTTTTCATCAGTCAGCAAGAGCCAAAGAACTATCATATTGCATTAAGAGACAATGGATGGGTTGATGCCATGCAGCTTGAGCTTCTTCAGTTCAAAAAGCAGCAAGTGTGGGAACTGGTTCCTCTACCCCCAGGTAAGTGTGCAATAGGCACTAAATGGGTGTTTAGGAATAAAACAGATGAAAATGGGCAAATTGTCAAGAACAAGGCCAGACTGGTTGTCCAGGGGTTTTCACAAGAAGAAGGTATTGATTATGATGAAACCTTTGCCCCTGTAGCCAGACTGGAGGCAATTAGATTGTTCTTAGCCTATGCTGCATTCCACAATCTTAAAGTTTTTCAAATGGATGTCAAAAGTGCATTTTTATATGGTAAAATAAAAGAAGAGGTTTATGTGTGTCAACCACCAGGTTTTGAGGATAATAAACATCCTGATTGGGTGTATAAACTTGATAAGGCTCTTTATGGGTTGAAACAAGCTCCTAGAGCCTGGTATGAAACACTGTCAAATTTTCTTCTTCAGAATAATTTCACTAGAGGCTCCATAGATAAAACTTTGTTCATTAAGAAAGTGGGTCAGCATAAGCTCCTTGTTCAAATTTATGTTGATGATATTATTTTTGCTTCCTCTGATCCACAGTTGTGTGATGCATTTACAAAGTTGATGCAACAAAAATTCGAAATGAGTGCCATGGGAGAATTACAGTTCTTTCTAGGTTTGCAAATCAAACAAAAGGCTGATGGAACTTTCATTCATCAGTCAAAATACACAAAGAGTCTTTTGGAAAAGTTTGATTTACAAAACTGTAAGCCCTGTTCTACTCCCATGTGCAGCACCACACAACTGGATGCAGATCAGAAAGGTAAAGCTGTTGATGAAACACTTTACAGATGTATGATTGGGTCCTTGATGTACTTAACAGCTTCTAGACCAGATATTATGTTTGCAACTTGTGTTTGTGCTAGATTTCAGGCTGCTCCTAAAGAGTCTCATTTGATTGCAGTCAAGAGGATCTTTAGATATCTGCAAGGTACTCAATCTCTAGGTCTTTGGTATTCCACTGGGCACTCTTGCAAATTAGTTGCTTTTTCTGATAGTGACTATGCAGGGTGTAAATTAACTAGAAAATCAACTTCTGGTGGATGTCAATTCCTAGGCAACTGTTTGGTTTCTTGGCAGAGTAAGAAACAAACATCTGTTGCTACATCCACTGCTGAAGCCGAGTACATTGCTGCTGCAAGTTGTACATCTCAGGTACTCTGGCTTCAGAATCAATTACTGGATTATGGCATTACAGAGACTAAGACTCCATTACTAATGGATAGTGCTTCAGCTCTTTGTATTGTCAAGAATCCAGTCCAGCACTCTAGGACCAAACATATTGAGATCAGACACCATTTTATTAGGGATTGTTTTGAAAAAGGTCTGATTGATCCAAAGTTTGTTCCTAGTGCTGATGAGCTTGCAGACATATTTACTAAGCCTTTGGACAGTTCAACTTTCCAAAACCTAGTGTTAAGGCTTGGTATGCTGCAGCTAGAATAAGTGACAACTACTGATGATCTCAGTCAACAAGTACTGATGAGCATTCGTATACTACTGTCACAAATAAGTACTGAAGTTCTTTTATCCTTAGTAGTTTTCATAACTACTGAAGACTAAATTACTTAAAAGTACTGAAGTACTCGTCTGTTGAAAAGAACTGATGTGGTTACAACTACTGCTGTAGTTACAACTGCTGATGTCAGAATAACAGATAAGTACTGATGACCTATGAAACATCTGAAACTCAGACAAAGTCTGATGAAGTGAAGAGAAAAAGCTGATGAGCTAAGAATTGACGACAACAGCTGATGAGAAATTTTTCTCTTCAGTTGTTTCTACAACTGCTGCTTCACTTCAAACAACTGAAGCCAAAACCATGTCTTCAGTAGTTTCACAACTACTGATGACTAACACCAAGTCTTCAGTTGTTACAACACCTGAAGCCAAAACCATGTCTTCAGTAGTTTCACAACTACTGATGACTAATACCAAGTCTTCAGTTGTTACAACTTCTGAAAGTTAAAACCAGGTCTTCAGTTGTTTTCAAACAACTGATGATAGCACCAACACTTTCATTCGTTTAATATCAGCCTTTTCTTACCCTATAAATACCTAAACCTACTTTCAAACGTTTCATTAGCTGTTTTCCTTCCTTCACTCTCTCAACAATGGCGACCATGAAACTCAAACCCAGACACAACTGTGTTGCCTACCTCTCGAAATCGGCCTTCTGGAACAAATTTGATAACGCCATCGATCTTATGGTAGATTCCCAGTACCGAACCGCGTTTCTTCTGAATCCTACCATATACCCCGATTCCCTAAGCCAGTTCTGGACCAACGTCTCTGTGCAAACTAGTGAGAATGATAGCCAAATCACTCTCCAGTCGTTGGTCAACCAGAAACAGGTGGTCATCACTCCGGACATCATTCGACAAACCCTAGATCTACATGATGCCACCTGTGTCACAGAATACCCGAAAGGCACAACCGATATGTCTTTCATCAACAACGGGTATGAAGGAGACTTAAGTGCTACCACCATTCTGAAGAAGCACTTCCATGATGCTGAACGTCTTATATTCCACATGGTGAATGTCTGCCTTGCACCAAAAACCTCCTCATGGGATCAGATGTCCTCCCGATGGCAACAGGTATTATACTCTATCTTTGAACGACAAACTTTAAATTTTTCTGAGATAGTTTTTATGGAACTAAAGGATCTGGCCTTGAAACCTGTGGCAAACAGATGGATATTATATCCCAGGTTTCTCATGGCCATAATTTTAACACAGCTAAAATCAGACGGCCTTGTTGGCCTTGGAGTCCCTGCTCCGGCTGTATTGCCTGAAGTATACTCCAGGCACAACTCTGACCCTACAATGAAAGGGGCTGCCCGGCTGCTCAAACCCAAGCAGCGGGAACCCACAGCCTCCACTTCCAGATCCAAAGTCCCCACCAAACCCAACACCAAAAAGCCTAAAAAGGCTACTCAGGGAGATGAGTCCCCTGAGGATGCCCCTGTACCACCAATACAGGAAACACTTACTGGTTCTAACCCCCCAGTAGTGTCAAAGACTCCACCAGCCCTAGCCGCTCAGGCATCCTCTCAACAGGATCCTGATGCAACCAAAATTGGGGATACCACAATGCTGGAACCTATCTCAATTGAGAAGGTTACCATTGAAGAGCACCAGTCACCCCGGGTGCAATCTGCTTCAAACCTATCTCCAAATGCAACCGCCCCTCAAAGCCCAACATTTATTGTTGCACAAGTGTTGAGTCAGCTGCATTCCTCTCCTCCTCCCCAGACACCAATTACAATGGGGAGAACCTCAACAGCTGAGGAAGAGGACCAAAATGCTGCTGATAACCCACAGCACAGGGGTTATAATGTTCAATCTCCCCGTGTAGAGGAGGAGGTTAGAACATCTGGTGAGGCTGCCACTTCTACTGATTCAGCAAATGAACAGGATGAAGTTGGTAACATCTCTAAGACCTCACCAGAGGCAACTGCCGATGAAGGACTCAGTCCTGAGGCAGGAAGTCCCCAGAACCAAGAACAAGGGGCACATGCTACAACTGATCTACACTCAGGGCATGTACATCCTGATTCAATCAGGAGGTCAGGTGATTCAGCAAAAACTGATGATGACCTGGGCTTTTTCTACGATGTCTTAGCCCATAACACAATCCTTGAGGCTGAGGTGAGCAGACTCAAAGAACTGCTTGCCAAAATGTCTCAGGATCAAAGTCCATCTGCCCCAATAAACCCACAGATGGCACCTTCATCTGAAGGTTCCCCAAACACTCCGCCACTTCACTCAACTGAGCCACCAGCCACTGTTGTTGGCACCACCTCTCAGGGACAGAACCCCTCTGAGCAGATGGTTGCTACATTTCAAAATTCCTTACCTCTCATCACTCCCATCATCAATGAGATTGTGCATAAAGCCATTGATGAGAGGATCTCCTCGAATCTAAAAACACTTGTTGATGATGCTGTGCAAAAGAAGCTTTCTGCCATTCAAACCCCTGAACCCAATGCACCCAAAAAGGGGGAGTCTAAGGCAGTGAAAGAAAGAAAGAGAAAGAGAGTGGAAGAGGAGAAACAACAAGAAAAAGAACAGGAAAAACAGCTGATCACATACAAGAGAAAGAAAAGTGCTGAAACTCAAAAGCCTGATGAAGAGAAATCATTGGAAGATCTGATTAAAGAAGCTGATGAAGCTCACAGCAGATCAATGGACAGAATAATAGATCAACTCTTCAGACAGGGCTTTGATACAGCCACATTAGACACTGAGATCAGAAGGCTGGAGATTAATGAGATACAAGAAAGATGGGCCAGTTATAGTGTGATGGAAAGGGAGAGGTTGGAGATAATGATCAGGTTTATTGCAAAATACTTGGGAAGATCATTAATTGAGATTAAATCATGGACCAGAGACAGTATTCTGGCAATAACCACCAGAATCTGTGCTTCTGAAGAATTCAATAAGGGGTTGATTATAGAAGCCTTAGACGAAGCAGGTGCTGGGAAGAGAACTGATATGGCCAAGCTTTCCAAAGCCAAACTCACCATAAAAATGCTAGATCAGCCTTCCCAAACTCCCTCTCAAAAACAACCAACCCCACAACTCTCCAAATCAACTCAACCCTCAAAACCAACTCCCTTACCCCAAAAACCACCTCAAACCACATCCAGTGATGCACCCAGAAGGAGGAGAAGGGTGTTGAGGATGGTAGAAGAAGAAGAAGAAGATGATGAAGAAGATAGTCTGCCAATCTCTGCTGTTCTAAAATTACCTGAGCCCAGAAGTCAACAAATGATCACACCAGACTTTCAGAGGCAAATGGTGAAAGTTAAGATTGAAGAAGAAGAACAGCAGAAACAGCACGATGAGCAACTTTTGAAGATGATTGACAAAGAGTTTCCTCAGTCATCATCTATACAAGCCATGAAGAAACACGCTCAAAGGCTGTATGCTCTCAGGTATACCTTTCAATATCAAAAGGAGAGAGTAAGGATTTGGCCAGACCCCAGGGTTAGTTCTAGAATTCATAAGAAATCCATACCAAGTAGATACAATGGCCAAGTGAGAAAGACCATAGATGCTGCTATTATGTTGGCCATTGTAGTCTCACCCTGGGAAATACTTGAAGACTTCAAGAGAGCCTACAAGTCAAAGATGACCCCTCAAACTCTAATGGAGAACAAAATGGTCAAGAAGGGGTTGTTATACAAGAGGCTTGAAGAGATCAAGAAAAATGAACTCCAGTTGTTATTAGAAGGGACTCACCCAGATGAATTTGCTTACAGAGAGATAACAACTGTTGAGTTGAAAAATGGAAAGACGATAAAGTACTTATCAGAGTACTATGGCCCAGAGTTCTTCTTCGAAGGAGAAGCAGAAGAACTCACTAAGGAGGAACAAGTTGTTCTCCTTGAGGCCTACGTCAGAGAGTCTTATAGACTCATCAATGGGAAGTAGGTTTCATGGTTGGGATAACGGCTCTGTGTCCAGTTCCCCAAGACAGAGTTCCCTTCCATCCTTTGACATTCACATCTACTGAAACCTGTTCCCTGGCCTGTGCTTATCGATATCTCTAAAGCTGATCAAGAGAGTATTTCTGCCAAGAATAAGTGGGACCTCAATAAGCTTAAAGGTTTTGGCTGCATTGGTTCAGGGGGAGTTTGTTGGACCAAAAGAACCAATGAGCCTGATCAGAAAAACCTTTAAGTCCCACGGACATTACAACAACTGAAGTAGTCTGCAACAGCTGAAGACATCAGCTGATAACAAAGTCTGAAGTGAAAGAGCTGAAGACAAAGTCTGAAGAAAGAGCTGAAGACAAAGTCTGAAGCTAAAAGAGCTGAAGACAAAGTCTGAAGTGAAAGAGCTGAAGACAAAGACTGAAGACCAAGTTTCAGATGATTGTCACAACAGCTGAAGAAGACCTCTTCAGTAGTTGTGATGGTTTCCTTTCAGTAGTTGTATTTTCTTTTATGTACTTGTAGTTTCAGTAGTTTTATGTTTCTTCGTGTACTTAGAATACTCTGAGATGTTCTCAGTTGTTGTGAACATTCTCAGTAGTTTGCTTACTTTCAGTAGTTTGTAATAATTCTGTTAGACGTCACTATCAAGTGACATCAGCAGACGTCACATTCCTATATATAAGGAATGCTGACCTAATTGTAATCGGTGCAGCTTAGAAAACCTAGCAGCCGCCATACCGAAGCATGTGTGCATGAATGTTATTATCCCTTTGCAGAAAACCCTATTTCTATATAACCGTGTACTGTTCCATTGAATATTTATTGTGTTCTTGCTATATTTGTTTAATTCTTGCTCTAATTCCGCTGTGATTCAACTCTAATTGATCAAACTTAGATCACTGATCCTGACAAATATATGAAGATTCTCTTTACAGCATTTATGTGTGATTCTTTTGGATCTGCTTGGCATCTAGCACACATGCAAAATGCATACATGATGTCTGGTCTGCTTGATGTTAGATACATCAGAGAGTCTATCATTGATCTGTAGAGCTTCTGATCAACTAATGTTCTTCTGGATCGGGTCCAAATTTCAATCTAGTTGCAAATGGTGTTTTACTGGATGTGAAATCAGACATGTTGTATTTCTTTAATATCTGATTCACATACTTGCTCTGGTTGATAAAAATTCCTTTAATAGATTGTTGACCTTGAAGACTAAGAAAGAAGGTAAGTTCTCCCATTGAGCTCATTTGGAATTTTGATTGCATAAGAGTTTCAAACTCTTACAAAGTTGGATGTTAGTAGAGCCAAAAGTTATGTCATCCACATAGACTTGAACCACTAACAAGTCTTGTTCTTTTCTCTTTAAGAAAAATATCTGATATATTTTCCCTTGGGTATACCCATTCAGTAGTAGAAACTTAGATAAAGTTTCATACCACTTCCTAGGTGCTTGATGAAGACCGTACAAAGCTTTATCTAACTTGTAGACTCTGTGAGGGAATTCGGGGTCTTCAAACCCTGGTGGTTGACCAACATATGCCACTTCATCTATCTTTCTATAGAGGAATGCACACTTGACATCCATTTAGAAGATAGTGAAGTTTTTGGATGAGGCATATGCAAGGAACACTCGGATGGCTTCTAGTATAGCTATTGGAGCAAAGACATCATCATAATCAATGCCTTCATCTTGAGTATATCCTTAGGCAATTAGCCTTGCTTTGTTTCTGATGAAAATCTCTCTTTCATCTAATTATTTCTGAATAGCCATCTTGAACCAATGGCATGTGACCTTCAGGTAGGTCAACCAACTTCCATACCTCTTTCTTTCTGAATTGTTGTAATTTCTCTTGCATTGCTTCTATCCAACTGTTGTCTTTGAGTGCTTTTGTGATGCTTTGGTACAATCAAAGATATGAAGCAGGAATACATGCAAATGTTTGCTGTGTCTGATTAACTTTGTGTCAATCTGGTATTGAGGTCACCTATGATGTTTTCTAAAGGATGATCTTTGTGAACTCTAGTTGTTGCAATCTGATCAACAGGGATGGTTGAATCGAGATTAGTGATTGTTTGTTTGGGTGTTGATGGATGAGCAAGGGTATTTTTTTGTTGTTTGTTTGGGTTCATTGAATATTTGTGGTGTTTATCATGAAAGAAATCTAAGATTTCATCTTCATGATGTGTATCAGGTAGTGAATGATAATCATCATCTTTTTCAACTGTGGCTGGTTGATGTGACTTTGTTTGGTTATTAGGTTGTGGTTGGGTGGTCATAGGTGTTGATGAAGATGGTGTGTCTGATGATGTTCCTTTTGATGTGTTTGTTTGTTTTGGAGGAGGTGAAACTGTGATACTAGAAGGAGTGATGTTTGTTTTCCTTGGAGGATCTACAGTTAAAGGAACATCAATGGTTGTTGGTGGAACCATTGGATACTCATTGTCATCCTTGGCACCTGAAACATCAAAGTAAGATATATCAAATGATTTTGTTAATGATTCAATATCAAACAACCTATCCGATTCAATGACTTTCTTAGAGAATGAATGTTCATTAAAAACAACATCTGTTATTTCTTCAACTATGTTAAGCCTTGGATTGTATACTCGGTAACCTTTTGAGCTTGCAAAGTATCCAACAAAAAATCCATCATTTGCTTTCGGAGCAAACTTAGATAATTGTTCTTTGGTGTTTAATATTGAGACAGAACATTTAAAAGCTTTAAGAAATCCAATGAAAGGTTTTGTAGGACCATTTAAGGGATGGTCAATACAATCAGTTTCATAATGAGGAGAGTTTTAGAACACTTAATAGATTAAATGGGGAACCAGGTTTGTGTAAATGGTACTAAGAACACAAGTAAACATTGAGACAGAACTAAGAACAAGAACATAGTAATATGGTTTTCAAGGATGTTGTATATTGCTCTCAAGTTCTATAACAAGTGTTATAAAGCATAAAAAGAAATACAAGGACGTCGATACTTTATACTACATCGTATAGCCATCCATACTATGAAAAGCCAGCTGGAAATACTAATCTAGACAACAAGGTCAATGTAGAGTCAAAAGGCAGATTGCCTTTTGACTAGTGACTATGACATGCCATAGCTCACATCCTAATATATTATAAAAATGATAAACAGGTACAAAGTAGGAAGTTACAGACCTAAGGCCATAACCTATAGTTTACAAAAGCATAGACCTTTTCACCAACTTGTACAGGTTGGTGAGTCTTCAGAGTTGCGGTGGAAAGTAAGTCAGCTTTATGAAAAAGTAGATCAGAGAAAGCATGTCCTCTCTGTCTTCCAAAGAAATCCGTCTTCACTTCATTTGGCTTTGGAAGATTTTGTCTTTAAAGCTTCGAAAGACTTCATCTTTGGCTTCGGAAGATTTGGACATTGGCTTCAGAAGATTTTACACTTAGAATAATTTCTATGGAGAGTGTAAAACATCCGAAGTAACTTCTACCTTGTACATCAATGCATGCATGCAGGAAGCACCTTGGTTGTTTTGGCTTCTTTGGTTGCATCGGCCTTCTAATATAACCTTACAAACTCCCCCTAGGCTGATGCTACCAAAACAGAGAAGTTATTTACATGTTGACAGTCCTCATTACGATCAAGACCATACCTTTCTTCATCATCTAGTCAGGATCCCTCAGACTCTCATGATATCTTCTCATGCCATGGAGATCATGTAGAGGAAGATCAAGCATGTCTTGCTAGAAATAGACATCTTGACCTCCTTGATCTTTGATGACATACCACCTGTCTGGATTAGCAGCAAAAGTCCAGGACAAGATAGGTCTTCTAGTTGAAAGAGGCTCTACTTTAGTTGGAGTTGCTTGAGCAGCCTCTTCTTGCACTACCTCAGGATGCTCTGACTCTTCCTAAGGTGTAGAGGTGGATGCCTTGGTCTTCTTCTTGGAAACACTCTACATGGTCATCCTTTTCCTTATCTTTGAAGTCTATAACTGAGAGGACTGGTCTTCAGAACTAGGTTGTTCTACTGTGTCTCTCTCAATTGGGTTCTCTTCTCTCATAGGTTCTGTAGGACCGTGTGAAGGGTGGTCAATACAATCAGTCTCACAACGAGGAGAGTTTTAGAACACTTAACAGATCAAATAGGGAACCGGGTTTGTATAAGATGACACTAAGAACACAAGTAAGTAATGAGACAGAACTAAGAATAAGAACAGAGAAGTATGGTTTTCAAGGATGTTGTATATTGCTCTCAAGTTCTATTACAAGTGTTACAAAGCATAAAAGAATTACAAGGACCTGAGATACTTTATACACCATCCTACAACCGTCAATACTTAAAAAGACAGCTAGAATCACTAATCTAGACAACAATATCATTCTAGAGTCAGAAGGCAGATTGCCTTTTGACCCCTCATTCATTAGCTTCAGTGCATCCCATAGTTGCTTGGTAGTCTTACACTTCGTGAAGCCTCTATAGATAGAGTTTGGAAGAGCATTTTGGAGGGCGGTCATGGCCTTCTGATCTATGTCTATATTATTCCAGTCTTCATGATAATAATCAGCCACTTCCTTTAGTATCATACCACCACCAGTAGCAGCTGAAGTGGTGGATGATACATGAGGTTCATAGACAATAGATCCCCACATCTTGGAATCTTGAGACTTGATGAAGCCTTCCGTTCTTTGGCACCAAGTATCGAAGTCATCCGGAATGATTAGTGGAGAATTTGTCATAGTACCGGTTTCCATATCAGCCTTTGTGATAGTTCCCATTTGATATGTTAAGTGTTTTGTAAAACTAAAGGGATTTAAGATGGTGAGATCTTACATTCAAGAGCCTAAAATGCTCTGGTACCAATTGCAGGGCCGTTTATGGGATGGTCAATACAATCAGTCTTACAATGAGGAGAGTTTTAGAACACTCAATAGATCAAATGGGGAACCGGGTTTGTGTAAATGATACTAAGAACACAAGTAAACAATAAGACAGAACTAAGAACAAGAATAGAGTAATACGGTTTTCAAGGATGTTGTATATTGCTTTCAAGTTCTATTACAATTGTTACAAAGCATAAAAAGAAATACAAGGACCTGAGATACTTTATACTACATCCTACAGCTGTCCATACTATGAAAGCCAGCTGGAAACACTAATCTAGACAACAAGATCAATGTAGAGTTTGAGTAGCGACTATGACATGCCATAGCTCACATCGTAATATATTATAAAAAGGATAAACAGGTACAAAGTAGTAAGTTACATACCCAAGACCATAATCTATAGTTTACAAAAGCATGTACCTTTTCACCAACTTATATAAGTTGGTGAGTCTTCAGAGTAGTAGCGGGAAGTAGGTCAGCTTTATAAAAAGGTAGATCAGAGAAAGCATCTCCTCTCTGTCTTTGAAAGAAATCAGTCTTTACTTTATTTGGCTTCGAAATTCTTTGTCCTTGAAGCTTCGGAAGACTTCATCTTTGGCTTCGGAATATTTTGACTTTGGCTTTGGAAGATTTTACACTTAGAATAATTTCTGTGGAGAGTGTAAAACTTTCAAAGTAACTTCTACCTTGTACATCAGTGCATGCATTCAGGAAGAACCATGATTGTTTTGGCTTCATTGGTTGCATCAGCCTTCTAATATAACCTTACAAGTTTTCTTTTAAACATTAATTCATATGGTGTTTTGGAATGTTCTTTGATTATTAATGTTTTGTTTTGTATGTAGCAAGCTTATTGATTACTTCAGCCCAAAAGGATACGGGTATTAGAGAGTCCGCTAGCATAGATCTAGCAACTTCTATCAATGTTCTGTTTCTCCTTTCAACAACTCTATTCTGTTGAGGAGCTCTTGCTACACTGAATTGATGACTAGTTTCTTTCTCTGTATAAAAAGAAGAAACAGAGCCATTTTTAAATTTAGTACCATTATCACTTCTTAAAGATTTAACTTTAATATCTAATTGATTCTTAATGTAGTGATAAAAGATTTGATGATTTCTAATGTTTCTGACTTGTGTAGTAGAAAGAAGACCCATGTGAATCTTGCTTAATCATCTACTGTCACAAGACAGTATTGCTTCTTTCCTATGCTTAGGATGTTTTTTGGGCAAAAAATGTCGCAATTTGAGTGGTGTGTTTATAGAGTTTACTAATTTTGACTTATGAGACACTCTATGTTGTTTGCCTTTTTGACATGCAGTGCAGTGGTTTGTACAGAAGAATTCTTTTTATGGTAAACCTATTACTAAGTCACCTTTTACAAGTTGATTCATTCTATTATAATTTGAGTGTCCCAACCGTCTATGCTATAATTAGGAAACATCTTCTGATGCTTTTGATTGTAAACATGTTTCAAGGGTTAATGCTAAAATAGTGTTCATATCAACAATGTATGTGTTGTTATGACGGGGTGTTTTCAAAAACAATCTTCAGGTATTTGAAAACCCATCTTGAGAATGTAACAGTTGTTGGAGTCAAATAAGGTGGCATATCCTTTATCGTAGATTTGGGATACATTGAGAAGATTGAACTGGAGGTTGGAGCAGTAGTTGACACTCTCAAAGCTGATCAACCCATTTGATATTGTTCCTTCACCAGTTATCTTTCCACCTGTCTTATCTCCTCCGAAGGCTACATTCCTCCATGTTTGCTTTTAAAATTCCAAAGGAGGGAAGAATTGCCAGTCATGTGTTGGGAACATCCATTGTCAACATACCAGATGTTGTCAGCCTTCTTTGATGTCCCTGTAAAAGCAAAGAAATCAGTTAGATGTAGCAACCTAAGCCAAGATGGTCATGGGTTTTCTGTCTTTTCCCATAATGCATATTTCTTCTAATGTGTCATTGTCTAATGGTTTAGGAATTCTAGTCATACTAGATTTCCTTTAAATGGATATAGCTCTGTCTGGTGAAGTGCTCTGAGCTCTTCTCCTTTGAGTGCTAATGTTTGATTGTAGTATATTCTAAGACTTATGTCTCCTGTTTGATTGTTTAAAGTTGTCATAAAAGGTTTTATCATTATTTAAAACAACTTTTTGATGAGGAGTTTATCATGGTACCCCTCATTTGTTATTGTTAGGAACAACTGTTTGTCTCTCAGTTGATTTTTCAACTTGAGGCTGTTTGTTTTGCTTCTTGTTTTTCTTATTGAAAAAACAGTTAGCAGTGTTGTGATTATTTCTTTCACAAATGGAACAATAGTTGTGAAAATGACAAGATTCAGTATTGTGATTGTTCATGTTACAATACTTGCAATATTTACCATATTGCATTTTTTTGTGGTGCGAGTATATTGATCACACCACTCACAGTATGGTAAATTTGCATTACTTTGTTTGTTAATAACTTTTGATTTTAAATTTGATTGTAAAGTTATATCAAAAGTTACTGTTGTTTGTTTTGGCTGAATAGGAGCTTTGCCTTTTCCTTTGTTTGTTTGTATAGGAGAGGCAGTGGAAGATCAAGTTTTTATTCCACCAGAGCAGATATCAAAACCTTGTGTCTGCTTTGTTTGTTTGGTTGATGTATCAACCACACTAGAAACTTTTGTAGTTTCAGTAATTGGTTGATCTGACTCATCATCCAAAAGATCAACATCATCTTCATCAGTTGTTTGTTCATCAAACTCATTATTTTCTCCTTGATCAAAATCTATTGATTTTATTTGTGGAGGTGTTTAATTCTTAATAAATTTTACGAATGGTGTTTTGGATATTAATGATGATTTTGATGATGATGATGATGATTGTGTTGGACCCTGAAAGGATCATACATGCCAATTCAAGTGGTGGATTGGTAGTTGTTCTGCTGAAATCTCCCCAAGTCCAAGATCTAATGCGGATGAAGAATCTGCATCAACAATAGAAACCAAGTGTCGACTATCCGCATTTGTATATGCGGATGACCATAGAACAAAAGTGCCTAAGTGTTTGTTCTTCCGCATTAACAAATGCGGATGTTTAGCAACAAATGCGCAGTGTTTGTTCATCCGCATTTGTTAATGCTAATGACCAAACACCAATGTTGATGAACAACTCAACATCCGCATTAGTCAATGCGGATGTACAGAAGAAATGCTGATGAAGACTTTTGTAAGACTAGTTCTGATGTACAGGTCAGGGTTAGTTTAGTCTTTTGTTCAGGCATGTGTCAGCCTATAAATAGAATAGAAAAACCTCATATGAGAGGTGACCGAGACTGACTGTTGTTAGACATTAGACAATCAGAATATTTTTCTTTGTAATATGTTCAAGGTGTATTGTTACTGTTCATGCTGAAAACCCTAGCATTCATTGTAACCGTTTTTCACCTTCTTTAATACAAAGAGAATTTATGAGTATTATTCAGCATGCAATGTTCTGTGATTGTTTGATTCCGCCTTACAATCATTGACTCAATCATCATATTCGGTCCTTGTTGATTCACATCAACAGAGAATATCATTGTCAAACCCAGTCAATTGGTATCAGAGATTTGGCTCTCGATTCTTCTTCAGATCTGCTCAGATCTGAGCTGAACTCCATAGATCTGGTGATTGAGTTGCTGACAGAGTGTTCGACTACCTCTATTCAGTATACAAACTGAATATCTGCTGAAACTCATCGACAGTCACTGTTCATCCGTATTCTCCATCTAAAAACTAATCTGTGAACAGTTTCTCATCCATAAAATCATCCATAAAATCAGACCTGTAACATAAACAGATCTATCTACATAAGCCTGTTTTGGACTATTTGGACTACTTGGACTTGTTGAACATAATAATCAATTTAATCCATATTTAAACCAGTTAAAAACAGCTTATTAACATGGATTCACATAATTTTTCTGAACTTGGTCACACTCCTAAACCCCCTATGCTTAAACACAAATCTGAGTTTAAGCAATAGAAAATCAGGTTCATGAATTACATTACAGGTGTAGATCCGGACTATTGGATATCCATATGTAAAGGGCCTCACATCCCAGTGACACTCTCTGTTGATCAGGCTGTACTGTACAAAACCTTAAAAATACCTATTGAGGATCTCATTCTTGATGATGATGACTACAAGAAGATCAAAATTTATCTCAAAGCTTATTCCATTCTAACACAAGCATTGAAGATGGATGTGCTGAAAAGACTTGAGAAGTATGGAACAACTAAAGCTGTGTGGGATGCACTGTTAATAATGTGTGAAGAAAGCAGTGAAGTAGCTGAAATTAACAAGGATAATCTTGTTAATCAATATGAAACCTTTCATCACTTTAAGGGGGAGTCAATCTCTAAACAACTGCATAGATTTGTGCAGCTCGTGAATGATTTAGAGATTATGGGGGTTACATATAAAGTCAAAGAACTGAACAAAAAGATGCTTCACAGTCTTCCATAAAGTTGGAAACAAAATGTAACCATGCTGAAAAACACTCTTGATTTGGAGAGCACCACCTTGGATATTATGATTGCTAAAATTGAAGCTCTTGAACTTGATGAAAAGAGCAGAAATCTAGGTGGACCTAAGGTCATTGAGGCATACAAATTTCCATCAGAAACTCATTCTGTGGAAAATGCACTCATCACTAAAGATGATGACTTCCTCTCATCAAGAGATCAATTAAAAACAACAGGATTCATTGCCACACCCTCAACAACCAAGCCATCTCCTTCAATTCAGTCAACTGGATTTGCTGCCACTCCTACAAGTATATCTAAAGATAAGAGAACTGAATAGCAAAAGGCTACTTACAGTACCTTTGTTGCAAGTTTTGAACTTATCTTGGAGGAAGACTCACTTCTGCTCATTTGATTCAAGAAGACTTGGAAGAAATGGATCCAGATGATGTGGAAGAAATGGATCTGCAGTGGCAAATGGCTATGATTACAATGAGAGCCAAGAAGTTTTTTAGAAAAGGGAGAAAGCTGAGTCTGAATGAAAATACAAAACTTGGATACGACAAATCCAAAGTCAAATGTTTCAATTGTGGTATGACTGGCCACTTCTCAAGGGAATGTAATGCTCCAAAAAGGAACAACCACAATATTTAAAGAAATTCACAGGGCCAATCATCCTCACAACCAAGCACAAGCTACCACTCCAGCAATCATCAATAGCAGCATCACTATCAACAACCCTATCAAAGTCAGCCATAACTGACTAACCAAGCTCATGGAAGCAGCCAAACTACTTCAAATGCACTTGTCATTAGACAAGATGGAGTATGTGATTGGAGCCTATATGCTGTAGAATTAAAGCCTCAATTTCAGAATCATGCTCTTATGACTCACATCAATGATGTCCCAAATCCAATGCCATCTGAGGTAAAATCTAATCTTTGTAGTGATAAATGCATAGCTGAACTGCAAGGATATCGTGAGCACAATCACAAATTGGCTGATAAAATCAAAGAAGAAAAGGTAAAATCTGAGATGCTTAAAAGAGAAATCAAAAGTTTCGAAATAAAAATCAAATCTCTCATTTCTGATATTGAAAAACTACATGGTGAAAAGTACACTCTTTCAGCTGAGAATGAAGAGTTAACTAAAAAATTAGCACAATCCAGAGCTGAGCAATCAGTTACTCAAGTGAAACTTGAAAAGTTTCAACTGTCTTCAGCTAAGCTGCAAGAGATGCTTGATTCACAGAAGGAGCACAATGATTTGACTGGGATTGGATACAATTCATGTCCTCCACCATATAATGACAATTACACTGTCATGCCTGAATCTGTCACTTTGACTGATAAAATTGAACCTAAAACTAGTGAAGCTAAAACAATAATAACACAAATCACCAATCCTCAAAATAAACCAAATGTTTACATTGAAACAAATGAGGAGAAAATTAAGTTTATCCTATCAAAATCAAAGAGTACTCAGACAAGACAGTGAATGTCATTAAACTAAGAAGCCCTGTCAAAGCCGTAGTGCCTTTTGTGAAATTTGTTCCTGCAATTTCGAAAGAAAAGCAGAAAGCTAAGATTTCAGTGAAACCTTCTGCTAAAAGCAGTTTTGATTGTGAGATCAAATCTCCAAACAATTCAATCAAATCAGACACAGTTTCACTTCCAAAGAACACTAAAACTCCAAAAGCTTCAAAAACCAAAATCAAGGCTGACCCTCAATCGTCAAAACCAACGCAAGGAGTTGGTTTTGATATTTTTAATAAAGAACATGTAGATCAATTCGAAAGGGAATTGAAGCAAATAGTAAGAAAGCAGAAACAATCTAGGAAGAACAAACCTAGTAGAGTTGTGAAACAAACTACTAAAAAGGCTGATTTTGCTTCCTCACCAAAATCAAAGGTTGAAACTCAGTCAAAAACAGGTAAATCTACTAAGGTTTCAACATCAAGATCAGCTTCAAAAGACAAACACATGTATTGTGATGTGTGTGAAATGTCTAATCACAGTACAGATAAATGCTTTTTCAATCAATAATGCTCAATCTGTGACATGAACAATCATTCCACCAAAAACTGCTATTTTAATAAATATTGTTCAGTCTGTGATATGACCAACCATAATACATCTGATTGTTTCTTCAAGCAAAAAGGGTTGAGAATTCCTCAACACAAGCCCATCTCACCAATCTCATCTGTGAGACCCAAAATCAGAAATCACTTTCATAATACTCAATTCAGGACTGTCATTTCTGATCGTGATAAGGGTAACAAAAAAGAGTCAAGGAAAATTCAAAGAAACAAATATCATAACATCAACCAAACACATGATTTTCATAATTCAAAAATGATGTTTGATAATCAAAAACGGGTCAGGTTTCTTAAAAGAAACAGGGATCAAAGGTTTCATTATTTTTCTGACTCTTCAACTGAAATTGATAAGATGAAACATGCAAAATATCATCAAAAATCTCCCAGAACACCTCACTCAAAGTCACTATTTAGGGAAAAGTACCAAGAAGTTACAATCATGGATAGGAACGGGAATCCCAAGACCATCATGGCTTGGGTTCCACAATCTAATTAGTTCTGTTGTGCTTGCAGGGTCATCCATACAAGTCCAATAGTTTATGGTACGTGGACAATGGATGCTCCCGACACATGACTGGAGATCGTTCCCTCCTTCATGATTTCAAGCATATTCAAGGAACTTCTGTGGCATTCGGTGGAGATTCTAAAGAATAACACCTATGTCTTAAACCTCAATTCTACCACACCAAAAGGAGAAACATGTCTTCTGTCTAAAGAATCCTTTGATGAGTCACAGCTTTGGCATAGACGGTTGGGACACACAAATTTCAAAAACATGAACAGATTAGTCAATGAAACCATGTCATTGGTTTACCTCAAAAAGAATTCCATTTTATTGATCACTGTTCAGCGTGTCTCAAAGGGAAACAACATAAGTCTTCCCACAAGCCAAAACTGATGAACACAAACAACTCTCCATTGAAGTAGCTTCATATGGATCTTTTTGGACCAACTCATGTTATGAGTATTGGAAAGAAATAGTATTGTTTGGTGATCATTGATGACTTTTCCAGATTTACATGGATCTTCTTCCTACTTCATAAAAACGAAGCGACCCAATTGATAAAAGATTTTATCACAAAAATTGAAAACCAACTTGATCATAAGGTCAAAACAATTAGAAGTGACAATGGGACTGAATTTAAGAATGAAGATCTGAGTTCATTTTGTACAACCAAAGGCATTGCTCATCAATTTAGTGCAGCTAGAACTCCTCAACAAAATGGGGTAGCTGAAAGAAGAAATAGAACACTAATTGATGCAGCACGAACCATGCTAGCTGATGCTAAACTGCCAATCACCTTTTGGGCAGAAGCAGTTAATACATCATGCTTTGTGCAAAATTGAACTTTGATTATAAAAGAAACCAACAAGACACCTTATGAACTTCTCTTTCACAGAAAACCATTTATTGGATTTTTAAAGTCATTTGGTTGTCCTGTCCCGATATTAAACACCCGAGACTATTTGGGAAAATTTTCATCTAAGTCTAATGAAGGATTCTTTGTAGGTTATTCTTCTGTTTCAAAGGCTTACAGAGTATTTAATCCTAGATTAAATATTATTGGTGAATCAACAAATGTTCAATTCAAGGAACATTTATTTCCCAAATCTACAAATGGTCCTGACTGGTTGTTTGATATTGACTCTTTTACAAAATCTTTTGATCAATTTCATTTGTCTGATGCAGGAAATCTACATTCAGAATCCTCTTCAGGAGTAGAAAGAAGAGATGAATTTCCAATGATTCCTCCAACTTCTACTGATCAACTACTTGAAGATGTTTCACTACAAGCTGATCCTGTCAGACAACCATCTTAAAATCAATGTGTTTCAACTGAAGTTGATCCTAGCACACTACCATCTCCTTCAGAAGATCCTTCAACTAAAGTCAGAGATCAAAATCAAGCTACTCCTCCAGTTGAAACTGAGAGAACCTCAAATGATGGAAGTAATCAAAGTGCTACTGATGTTGAAGCAGGAACCAAAACCGGTTTTGATTATTTTCATAACTATCCCACAGTTCAAGATGAATTGGCCTCTCTCCAAGATGATCTGAATGTCTCCAATCTTGATGTAACCATTGCTGGTAAATCAATTCCAACCACCAGAACACATAAGAATCATCTAGTTGAAAGTATCATTGGTGATCTCAATGAACGGGTGACAAGAAGCAAGTCATGCATAGCAAACATTTGTTTGTTCTCTTGCTTTCTTTGTCAAACAGTACCCAAAAACATCAAAGAGGCTCTTCAAGAAAATAGTTGGATTGAGGCAATGCAGGAAGTGTTGCTACAATTCAAGAAACAAGAAGTATGACAACTGGTAGACCTTCCCGAAGGACAATATCCTATAGGTACCAGGTGGTTATATAGAAACAAGACTGATGACAGGGGAATCATCATTAGAAATAAAGCAAGATTAGTGGCTCAGTGGTATACATAAAAAGAAGGAATTGATTATGATGAGGTGTATGCTCCTGTAGCAAGATTAGAAGCAATAAGACTCTTTCTAGCATATTCAGCATCCATGAATTTTACTGTTTATCAAATGGATTTAAAATGTGCTTTTCTATATGGTGAAATTACAGAAGAAGTCTATATGAGTTAGCCTCCTAGATTTGAAGACCCTGATTACCCGCACAGAGTATACAAGCTCAACAAAGCCTTGTATGGTCTTCATCAAGCACCAAGGAAGTGGTACGAGACTCTATCATCTTTTCTCCTTGAAAACGGGTATGAAAGAGGAAAGATTGATCAGACTTTATTCAGAAAGAGAAAAGGCAAAGACATGCTGCTGATTCAGATATATGTGGATGATATCATTTTTGGCTCAACAAACAAACAACTCTGCAAAGACTTTGAAGACCTTATGCATTCAAAATTCCAAATGAGTGCTATGGGGGAACTCACATTCTTTCTAGGGGTACAAGTCCAACAAACAGCAGATGGTATCTTCATCAATCAATCCAAATATATGCAATCAATGTTGAAGAAATTCAAGTTTGCTGATTGTCAGTCCATCAAAACTCCTGTTGACACTAAAGTGAAGATTGGTCCAGATCCAAAAGGCAAATCAGTGGATCAGACTCTCTATCGATCTATGATAGGTTCACTTATGTATCTAACAGCCAGTAGGTCTGATATCATGTTTGGTGTTTATGTGTGTGCCAGGTATCAAGCTGATCCCAAAGAGTCACATGTAAATGTTGCAAGAGGATATTCAGATATCTTAAGGGCAAACCTGCTCTTGGATTGTGGTATCCTAAGGAAGGAGATTTCAATCTCTATGCTTACACTGATAGTGATTATGGGGGATGCAACTTCAATCGGAAGTCCACTTTTTGCGGTTGTCAATTTCTTGGTCCCAGACTGGTCTCCTGGTAGTGCAAGAAGCAGACAAATGTGTCTGTCTCAACAGTAGAAGCTGAGTATATAGCAGCATCAGCTTGTTGCTCTCAAGTCCTCTGGATTCAAAACCAGATGCTTGACTATGGTTTTAACTTCCTGAACACCCCAATTCACATTGACAACACAACTGCAATGTTTATTACTAATAATCCAGTTCAACACTAAAAAACAAAACACATTGAAATCACATATCACTTTTTGAGAGATTGTGCTGAAAAAGGGTTAATCAAATTGATTCAAGTTCATACTGACAATCAATTGGCTGATCTATTTACCAAGGCGTTTGAACCTATTAGGTTTGAATTCCTAGTTCAATCAATTGGCATGATTAACCTAGAGTAAAAATAAAAAATAAAAAATAAAAAAAATTAATTATAAAAACATTCAGAAATTATAAAAAATCATAAAAAAGAAGTCTTTTTCTTGAAGTTTGTGTCTTATACTTTTGAGGAAATGATATAATTACAGTCGTTATATCATTCACTGTGCTTAATTCAAAATTTAAAAGACTGTCATGACTTACCTGATATGTAGGTAGGCTCAACTAAGAAAGGAATATACATGCTGTGATGAACTAAATAATCATATTCAAATGTGAAACATTCATCTCAGAGTACTGGTAAGTATCAGCTTATTCAAGTGTGTGTGTGTAGCAACTTAAACACACCAGGTAATGATGAACTATGAATCTCATTCACCTACATCAGTTACTCCTTTGTTTTGCTGAGCAAAGACCTGAAGAAACAAGCACATAGTGCTGATGTCATGATCCAAAAGATTCCCAACGTGGAACACATCTACCTTGGATGAATTAACAAAAGAGTATGCAAAACGAATCCCATTATGGATCACCTTCCAAAGTGAAGTGCAAAAGAATCCCAATATGGATCAAAATATCAAAAGGATCAAAGTAAAAGAATCCCAATGAGGATCAGTGAAATTGAGATCTCATATTTTAAGTAACCTGGTCATGTAAGATGTGAAAGTAGTCTACCATGCATTACATAAGGATGGTTGATCAAACCATGTTTCTGTGTGTGAGGTACATGTTGAATATTCAAATCAATCAAAACATGATAAATGTCACATGCAGTATAATATTTACCAAGTATGAGTTTAAGAGGACAAACATACCTTCAATCAATAAGTTCATAAACATGTTTATTTTACAATCAAAAGATTGCACTTGTGTAATATAGGATTGATATGATCCCAACAAAAGTATACTTCCTCTTCATGAAAATTTAAAAAAAAAAATAAAGAGATTTTATGATCCAAAATTTTTAAATCCTTAAAGTTTCTATCTAAATAAGGATATAAACTTTAAGGGGAGTAATTTAAAATTTTGATCAGTTTGTACAGGAAGTTTATTTCTTAATTTTTATAAAATCAAAACAAAAAGAATCTGACTGTGTTGGTGCAGAAGTTATACTATAGTATCTCAGCTTATGCAGACATTTGGATGCACAAAAGTCCAAGATCAGTCAAACTCTGGGAAACTTGTATGTATCACACCTGATATACAAGTCAATCCAAGCAAGAATTGACAATCCCAACATCAGTCAAAACTTTATAAGAAACAAGTGAAAAGCAAAGACAGTTCTTCATAACAGCCATCAGTTCATCAAAAAATAGAAAAGAATCCAATCTACAAAAACATTAATTTTTGATTTAAGTTCAAATATTAATGCGGGTAAGTGCATTGGTTAATGCGGGTGAAGGTAACCCAGGCATATAAC
The DNA here is from genome assembly GCA_025506505.1 of Flaveria sonorensis. NCBI lineage: Eukaryota > Viridiplantae > Streptophyta > Magnoliopsida > Asterales > Asteraceae > Flaveria > Flaveria sonorensis. Next base: position 28,691,507 of record CM046436.1, on the reverse strand, counting down.
CAATGCGGGTAATTGTTTTCATACCAGTTAAAACAAAGTGAAACTAATGCGGACAAGTTAACTCTACTGCATTTGTGTCAAAGTTTTGTCAAAAACCTATGCAGACAAAAGTGTTCAACCGCATTTGTCTATGAGGGTAAACTTTTGTTCTACCGCATTTCCTTTTTTACTCATCCGCATTTCCTGAATGTGGTTGAATTTAACACTAAAAAACTATCTTGTGTATCAAAATGATCAAATCATGCGCTTAATCTCCTGTCATGATGATGGATGCAAGTCAAGAAATGCAAATAAACTTCTGGTCTACCGCATTTGTTGAAGTTGTAAGGCAAGAAATTTACTCTTCCGCATTTGCAACAGTACACTAATGCGGATGAACAAATTCCTATCCGCATTTGCTATAGAGTTTTTTTAGAGGTCATTCGCATTTGTTTTCAACACTTGTAATATTTGTAAAATTCATTAAATCATCTATTTAAACCCGAATTTAAAAGGTCATTTAATACTTTTCAAATTGAGAGACTTTACAGTGCGACGAGCAGTCTTCACATTTGTTCATCCATCATCATCCCTATCATCTAAAATTCATCACCTGTGATCTAAGACTCATTCACCACAAAAACTCCTCATCTTCGATTCATTACAACAGTATTATCGAAGAAAAGGTGAATTTCTTCAAAGTTCTTAACCTAAAACATCGAACAGTCAAAAACTGATTTTGAACATAGAACTCTAGGTTAAGAATCAATCACCAAAAGTAACATCAAACCAAGGTTTAAATGACATTTTTGAAGGCAATGTTAATCAATAACAAGAATTTAACCTCCTACAATCGGGTTACAAAACCTAGTTCATGTCAAGAACAGCGGACAATCAATTCTGAAAAAGTGAATGTCAAAACCTGATGTTAATGATTAAAAGATGTTAAAACCATATGAATAATCTATATAAACTTGCAAAACGTATCAAGTTGTGTATGGTTTCCATGAAACAGTGCACATGTTCACTCAATTTTGACCATTAAAACTCAAACTGAGAACTCACTACTTGTTTTTTAGGTATTACAATCTGTCAATTACAGTTGCATCTTCTAATTCATATGCCCCTAGTGCAGGTTTCAATGGCTAATCTTACATGGAGCAAGCTCCATAATGTTAGTGGCTATCTTGATCCTGATGTTACTGAGGCAGAGGGTTTGAGAGACATGATCAGATTCATCTTTACTACCAAAGTTGCTCATGCTATTACGATTAGGCCTATCATCTATGAGAGATTCATAAGGTCATTCTGGAGCACTGATGAGGTGACAGAGATAGATGGTGTAAGGACTCTGTCTGGAAGATTAACTCCTGATCATACTTTGGCCATTACTGAACAGACTGTGAGACAGTGTCTGCAGTTTGGTGATGATGCCAACTCTCCTCTGGAATTAGAAGATGATGAAATCATAACTTTCTTTGCAAACATTGGTTATGAGGGAGGTTATGAAGGAAAGCAGATCATCAAGGGGTTGGTTGACTTGCAATGGAGATTCCTCATTCATCTCTACCAACATTGCCTGTCAAAGAGAAAGACTAGATGGAATGACATATCAGTGACCACCTCTTCTGCTATATGTGCTCTGTGCACAAACAGGCCATTCAACATGTCTGCTTATGTGTTTAATGGTTTGGTATCAAACATTCAGGAGGGTAGAAGATACAAGTTCCTCATGTATCCTAGATTTCTACAGTGTCTCATCAATGAAGCTTTCCCTGAGATTATACCTGAAGGACTAGTGATGGATATTCCTCACTACAATGAAAAGTCCTATCAGTACATGAAGAAGAGAGACCCTAGGAATTTCTACAGTGGCATATTTGCTCCTCTATTACCCTGGATGCTGGAACAGATCATCCAAGATGAGCATATTGAGGAACAAGCTCAAGAGGTTCCTGATGCTGAGCCTATTCATGAAGAAGAGTAAGCTGCTCATAGTCAACACAATGTTGATGAGAAAGCTGATGTAGCTGAAGAAGGACAGAGGCCAGTGTCACCACAGGTTGATATAGGTGGTGATCCTCACACTGGGCCTACAGTTCATACAGCTGAGATATCCTCTCCATCCATTCCATATCCCATCCCCTCACCACAAAGATCACCAATTCCCTTTCCACAAACACAGCCCATCATCTCTTCACACATATCACCCATACACTCACCCCATATTTCACCAATTCATCTTTCTCCTACATCTCCTGTTCATGCATCCCAGTCTCTACTGAGCCTGTTGAGTTTGGTGATTCTGCCAGCTCTTCAGAGGAATCCAAATCATCATCTGATGAGGAGGATCATCGAAAGAAGATGCATATGAGGCAAGTTTCTTCTGAGGCTTCTCCCTCTGAGAGTTACGCTGAGTCAGAGGCAATCAGGCCTGATGCAAATGATGAGATGATATCAAAACTGTTGCAAAAAGTAGCCAAGATGGAGAAACTCCTAAATAGAAGATCTGGTATCATTCAAGATAGACTTCTAGAGTTAGATGAAAAGGAAAAGGAGTTAAGAGAGATGAAAAAGAAGTATGAGACTGAAAAGAAAGAGAAAGATAAGGAGATAGAAAGCCTAAAGACTGCTCTTCAACATTCAAGGGATGAAGTCAGTGGTCATGTGGACACTTTGACCATCCAAACCATTGCAATGGAGGAACAAGAAAGCCTGCTGGAAGAGCAAACTGATATAATCATGACTATGCAAAAACAGATAGAAACTTTGAACAAAAGAGTTTCTAAGTTGGAGCTGATAATCATGATAAATCAAGAGGTTGAAAAGAAAAGAAAGGATGATGAAGGTGATAAAGATGAGGGTGACAAGAAGAACGATGATGACAAAGAAGAAGGAGGTGAAAGTTCCTCAGGAGAGAGTGATATTGACTCTCCTCCTGCTAAGAAAATGAGATCTTCTGAGCCTGAAAAAGAAGCTGAATCAAATATAACCAAGCAACAAGAACAAAGTTTGGCTATGGTACTATACACCAGCGAAGATCATGAAGAAACACACACTGAAGAATCAGAGTTCAGTGATATGATCGAGGCTCTTGATAGCTTCATTGCTGAAGATTTCATCATTGATGATGAATTCTGGGAATTTATTGGAGATCAAGGTCAAGTTTCTGAGCCCATTGTAGTGATATCTTAATTTCCTATCCCCTTGAGAAGGAATTGAGCCTTCAGCTTGTACCTGTTGTGTCTCTCACTGAGGAGCAAAAAGATTTGATCAAAAAGCTCTGTGAAGACCAACAACAAAAGAAAGAATCAAAACTAGAGTCAATAGAGAAAATCCCATCAGCTGCTGAAGAAAAGGAAGCTGAAAAATTGCCTAAAGAAGCTGAAATAGCTGAACCCTCTTCTGGTCCAAGAAAGAGAAAATACCTGATAGAGTCCTGTGGCACTCAGGTAGTTGATCATATTCATTCTTTCAGCTTCCCTATCTACCTGAGGTTGTGCCTGTGCCACAGTCTCTTTAAGACCTCAACCATGGCAATCAGGCCTTTTGACACTTCTCTTGAAGCTGTCATAAGGCAGGGGAAATCCAGCAGCCAAGAACAATATGCTGGTGATGAGGAGAAGGATCTTGGTCCAATTCTCTCATCCCCTTGTGATTCTTCTGATGAAGATGAGGGGAGTCTGAAACTAAAGGTGCATACACTGACTAAAACTTGCACCTATTTAGTCTCTAAGTTTAGTCACCTGGAATCTCAGGTGACTATCTTACAAAAGAGGGTCAATGACCAGCAACTTGAGATCACCGATCTCAAGGGCCAGCTAGCTGAGAGACCACCAAGACGAACTCAACCAGGTCCACAAGAACCTGTGAATGTGATAGACTCAACTCCCAACTCACTTATGCAAGAAGGTGATGCTACCAAAAAGGAGGAGATAGTCCAAACAATCACAGAACCTGGGAGTTCCTTTTAGAGTATGGACATAGAGGATTCACCACCCTCTCTTGCAATAGTCCATACTCAGCAACCTCCTCAAGTCTACATAGATGTAGACTCTCTCATTCAAAGTTTATTTGAGGAGGGTATACCCAAAGCCATGTCTACCCCATCTCCTCACTCTGAGAACCCAATCATAGGATGGAGGCATGACACAGAAAGAAGAGCTCTCATCATCTCTAGAACTCAGGGTCAACAAGAAACTTTCAACATTTCAAACCTGAGTTTCTATGAGTGCATAAATCTGGTTCTCCTACTTGTAAACCCAAGCCAAAACAGACAAGCTGGAAGACTAGCAGACTGGATACAAGAAAGGGTGCTACAAGAGTTCAAGATGAGATCAAGATTATATAGACAGAGGATAGCAGGTGAGATATTTGGTCAACTGGATGTTGAGATGGACCTCGAGATTAGCTTCAAAGGGAAAACCTTGACTGAAGACCCAGAGGTTGAGCCTGTGAACCTTGAGACAGGATCTCCTTCTGCACCTAGTACCCTTAGTGAAGCACCAGCTGGTGATGGTGCTTTACAACCCCTCTCTGGCCAGAGCTTGACTACTGAACCAAGCAATGAAGGCCAAAGCTCTCTACACCCTGAGTCACCAAGGCCTGTGCATGACAAAGGGAAGAGGGAAATGACCTCCGAGGAGTTAGAGGAGGAGAAGAGAGAGAGGAAGAGGAAGCTAAGGGGAGAGAGTTTAGGAGGGTCCTCAGGCTTCATGCAAGCTGCTATCCGAGCTGCCCCCAGGCCAAACACTCAAGATGATGAGTTGAGGGCAGCTAGGCTAAACTACCTGGGGACCAGGAACTATAATGTTGATGAACTCATATCTCTCCCCTTAGAAGAGTTGAATGAGCTAGCTAACACTGAGTTGTCAAAGTAAAGGAGAGAGGCAGAGGATGCAGCATTGCTTCTCAAGATTAAGGAAGAAAGGAGACTGAAAAGGCTCTACAAACATGCTCCTGTTCTCTCCTCAGTTCAAGAAAGTCCTGAGACAGAGACTGTGGCACAGGCACAACCTCAGGTAGATAGGGAAGCTGAAAGAATGAATATGATCAACTACCTGAGTGCCACAGGACTCTATCAGGCAGCTGCACTTCTTCCCTTATCCTTTGAACCCTCTGGCCAAGAAATGGTGGATAAAGCCTAAACAGATGATTTGATGACCAAAGCCTTGTTTCTCATCAATCATGGTTGTGATCTAGATGAAGTCTTTAGGATGACATATGAGGGGATGGTAGCAGAAGAAGAAAAGCTAAACAAACTGCTGGACCCTACTGTTGAAACTGAGTATGAAAAGACTCATTCTCCCAAAACTCAAGCTGATAAATCCACTTCAAAGGCCAAGCAGACTGAAGCTTCTCAATCATTATATCCTGATCCCTATTCCATGACTGATAGGGAAATGAAGGATTATCTGTCTGCTCACGGGTATACTAAAAGAAAATTGGCCAATATGAAGACTAATTCCCTAAGGGCTGCCATCCTTAGGATGATAAATGAAAAGAAAGGCTGAAGAAAATGGAAGAACAGATCATCAAAAAGCCTAGAACAAGATTATCTGCACAAGATATCCAGCTCACTCATAGAGATCATGACTCTTTGGCACCTGTTCTACACAAAAATCCAGAGTGGTTTGCTGACCCTTCCTAGTTAACACTTCAAGAGGGGCTCACCACTGCTGAGATGATCAAAGGTGTATCTACTCCACATGTCAAGACTGATCAGAAAATTATTGCCTGAAAGTATGATAGTGACTGGAATATGTTTATGGTCAAACGGATCTCAGGGTTAGTTCAATTCTTCACTGAGTATACTGCTTTAGTGAACTCCCTGCAGATTCATGATCTGAAAGAACTAGCCGAACTGGAGCTCATCAATCATCAGGCTATGTTAGGGGTTATGAGTTTGAAGACATTCTGAGAATGTTCAAAAGAACAAACAACTTCAAATCTCTCAAGGCTATCTGTATGATGAAAGATAGATCCTTTGTTAACCCTCTAGAGAAGAAAAAGACAAAACCAGCTGAAGAGGTTGTGTTTCCTGAGCTAAAAGTGAAGCCAACTGAATCTTTAAAGAGAAAGATGGTAGCTGGAACTCATTCCTCCAAACCAATCTCAAATGTCTATTATGATGAAAAGACATATAAGTTGGTTATTGAAAGAAAATAAGGAGGAAAAGAAGGTGCAAAAATTAGATTGTTTAGTGGATATGAAGTGAGATTACTAGATGAATCTTATATCCACTACATATACACAAGGCATTTCAGAGAGTTAAACAATAAGCTGGGTGAGGAAGACATGTACTTTTTCTTAAAATGCATAAAGATTCTGAAGATGGCCTTTGACAGAATCAAAGCTAAAAGAGAGCAGAGAAGAAAGAAGAAGACTCCCTTGCAATTGGGGAACATAGTGAAGCTATAAATGGATGTTGATGGAGCTTTGTTGATCCATAGAGATGGATTGTCCACTGTGTCAATATGGGAACCCATTTCTTTGAAGAAGCTGCCTATGGAAGCCATCTACACAATGAGACAAATGAAGACCCATGAGCTAAATAGAGAAAATATGACTGAAGCCAATGACTTTGTCAACATGATAAAGGCAATTTTGGATCCCTTACAGGCAGAACCACTCATCCCTCCTCAAGCTGCTCAAGACCCAACAGAATCCTCACAACCTCATCCACCATCAAAACCTTGAAGTACATAGGCTGTATAATCCTTAGGGGGAGTATTGTTGGACCCTAAAAGGATCATACATGCCAATTCAAGTGGTGGATTGGTAGTTGTTCTGCTGAAATCTCCCCAAGTCCAAGATCTAAAGCGGAAGAAGAATCTGCATCAACAATAGAAACCAAGTGTCGACTATCCGCATTTGTATATGCGGATGACCATAGAACAAATGCGCCTAAGTGTTTGTTCTTCCGCATTAACAAACGCGGATGTTTAGCAACAAGTGCGCAGTGTTTGTTCATCCGCATTTGTCAATGCTGATGACCAAACACCAATGCTGATGAACAACTCAACATCCGCATTAGTTAATAAGGATGTACAGAAGAAATGCTGATGAAGACTTTTGTAAGACTAGTTCTGATGTATAGGTTAGGGTTAGTTTAGTCTTTTGTTTAGGCATGTGTCAGCCTATAAATAGAATAGAAAAACCTCATATGAGAGGTGACCGAGACTGACTGTTGTTAGACATTAGACAATCAGAATATTTTGCTTTGTAATATGTTCAAGGTGTACTGTTACTGTTCATGCTGAAAACCGTAGCATTCATTGTAACTGTTTTTCACCTTCTTTAAGACAAAGAGCATTTATGAGTATTATTCAGCATTCAATGTTCTATGATTTTTTGATTCCGCCTTGCAATCATTGACTCAATCATCATATTCGGTCCTTGTTGATTCACATCAACAGAGAATATCATTCTCAAACCCAGTCAGATTGTTTTAAATCATCAATCTTGTCATGTGGGTCAAGAGACTCACCTTGTTTGTTTGTCATTGAATTAGGAAGTGGAATATAATTGTCATTATAAGGTGGATTGACCTTATTATATCCCAAACCTGAAGGGTCTTTAAATGCCCTTTGCTGAGCAAGAAGTTATTCAAACTTCTTGTTGCTCACCTAATATTTCTTAAGTTTCACTTCAGTTTCAGCGTGTAGTGTTTTTGACTGAGTCAATGATTCAGTGAGTTGCACTACTTGAGCTGCAAGAGTTAATTTTTCAGACATTAATATGTCTAAATCATTTTGTAAGGAAAGAATTTTATCCCTATATTGTTTTTGTTTTAATTTTAGACTTTCATTTAAAATGTTTGTTTCGATTACTTTCTTTGAATGCTTGTCTATATGTTCTCTACATCTATTTACTTCGTCAATGCATGCTTGTGTACAGAGGTTTTCCCTTACCTCTTTCGGGTTTTCTAAAATCTTATCTTCTATGTTTGCCATGAGGGCATGAACAGGAGATTGGATCTCAGCCTCGTACATATTCCAATCACACTCACCATCTTGTTTGATAATCATTGCAGATGATTTTGAGTCTTGATTTGGACTATACTGTGTGATTTGAGGTGGGGTTGGTGCAGCAGGAATACTGATAGGAGGTGGGATTTGTCTATTGGACTTCCTTGAACTTGTATGATTCCACATATCTGATTGCACTGTTATTCTTGTATCTTTCATCTAGTTCTAGTGCCTCTACTTTGGCCACTAGTGCATCTAGAGATAATGCCTCAAGATCTAATGTTGCTTTCATCAAAGAGACTGACTGAGTCCAGCTCTCTAGCAGTGTGTACAACATCTTTTTGTTAATCTCCACTGATTCATATTTGAGACCATAGACCATCATCTCGTTGACCAGTTGAACAAATATATAAAGTTCTTGTCATATGGATTCTCCTTGAACATGGTGGAAAGTTTCATATTGGGTTCTCAATTTCTCCTTTTTGATTTCCCTTATCTCCTCACTTTCTTCACACATGGTGTGAAGTACCTTCAAGAGTTCATGAGTAGTTTTGAAATTTTCAACTCATGTTAAAAATTCAAATGGCAAAGTCATTGCCAATATACTGTATGCTTTCATGTCTGTTTTGACCTTTTTGAGGTCATCACCAGCTACACTTTTCAATCTTACTAGCTTCTGTAGGTTATAATTAGGCCCAAGAGTCAATGGTATGTATGGTCCCTCGGTTATAGATGTCCATAGATCCGGGTCTTGGATAATAATCCAATTTCTGAACATGATTTTCCATTGTTTAAAATCTGCTTTTTTCTTGAGACTTGGTGGTTTGAGACCACTATTTGGTCCTGTAATGTCATCAGACATGTTTGTTAAATTTTAACTTAACGGTTTAAGTCAATTTTGTTTGATTATTTAGCTCGATGCTAAAAAAATTTTTTATCCAAAAGTCACTAGGATTTGTTTGATGTTTTTGTCACTTTTTATTGATTACTTGATAAAGGAAATTCATTAATTAGTGTCCTAGGTTAAATCACTGTCAAGTCTCGGTGAAATATGAAATATTTTGTTAAGGATATCACACTCAGTCAAGATAATCAAAACCTATTTAATGAATCCAGTCAAAAAGTCAAAACCCCAAAAACAAATATTCTGTTTAAAAAGTTTATTTTTTCAGATCAAAAAGTGACTTTTTTAGAAAAATTCGAAAGAAGAATGTGTTCTTCTTTGATTTTGTATGATGAACCAACATAATCACCGAAGATTATGAAGGTTTGAATGAACAAAAACTAGGGTTTATCCTAGGGTTTGTTGGCGGCTATAATAATTTCAACAAAACAACAATCGGTTTGTTGTTTGAAGATGATAAATCGCCTGTTTAGAGTGTAGAACAACTCAAATGTGATGTTTAAATACAATGAATGGATTGAAAGTATTCAAATGAGTGTTTGTTTGATGAAAACTTGATAGAACAGTATTCGTATACTGTTTTATCGAAAACTCTTAGAAATCGATGAGGTTTTAGTAAGTTTTGTGATGTATCTGTTTGAAAACACTGAAGGAATGATGTTTAGAGCTTTAAAAACACAAAATCTTCTACAAAAATGTATGAAAAGAGATTATTCTATCATGTTTTGAACATTTGTTGAATGTTTGAAGTAGAAGAAGGTAGTTGTGATAATTTTCAACTCAAAATGTATGTTATGAAGCTAATGAATCACGGACAAAAGGTTGTTGAGTGAAAGGATAGAAAAGCTGTGTATGATTTGGGCCGAGGCTCTGATACCACTTGATGAAATCCAACTCAAAAGATGGATTCCCCCAAGGATCTTTTCAAATCTCTCAAACAAATATATCAATAGATTGTTATATTCTATTCAACAATCAATAATTAAGGTGCAGAAACCCATGATCAAAGATATGATATCAGTGTGTGTGTGTGTGTATGATTGTGTGATTGCTAGTGATTGAATGCTTGAATGATAATAATAAACTTCTTGCTTGTATTGAATGTTCAAAAGCTTATAAAGGATTAGGGTATTATGCTATTTATAGCCTATACAGATAGCTATCTACAATTACAAAAATACTCCTATGTAAAAAAAAATTACATAAATAATCGTAAGTCTATAAGCTGTCCGCTGTGGATGATAGACTGTCCGATGTGCATGATTAGTCATCCGCTGTGAATAGGCAATAAGTTGTCCGCTGTGTCTTGGATGTTGTCTGCTATGAACCATTGTTGTGTGATTTCTTTGTATGTTTTCCATCGTGGAGTGTTCAGCCGCTGTGGATGAACATCCGCTGTGGACAGTTCATCAGCTGTGGACTAGTCATCCGTTGTGTATGCTTTGGACATCTGTTGTAGACACTTAGAAGCTTTTCTTCATCCACTGCAGACTCTTGTTCATCTGCTATGGAAGGTCTTCATCCGCTGTAGACACAAAGAAGAAGCCAAGACAAAGAAGGAAACATCACTAATCACAAACCTTGATTGGAGTGCTGAAATCAAAGAAACTGAAAAAAAAGATCAATCATGCTATGGTGGCTGAGGTGGTGGATAGTGATGTGGATTCACGTGAAGATTTTGATCCTTTTAGAGAGTTCAGGTGTGAAATTCAAGATGAAGCAGTTAATGAAGGTGGTGTGCAATAGATTCAAGCTTAAGAGGAAAAGGCTGGTAAGTTTCGTGAAGAAAAAGGTTGTTATGAAGCTGAGACAAAAAAAGTGAAAGGTTGTGAAGATGCTAAGAATCGGAAGCAACAAGAAGGTAAAACAAGTGAAGTGAAGCTTGAGGTCTGTGATCAAGGAGGGCAAGAGGGAAGTCAAGCTGAGGAAGCAAGGAAGAAAGCCATGGAGGAGGAAGAATACAAAAAGAATACTCCCATTTGTCAATGCAAAAAGCCCCTAGCTACTGAAAAAGTAGTTATGGGACTTCCTTATGAGGTAATCCAAGACATGTGTTCTCCTCCCTGCAAAATTCAATTATTTGGGGTTTGTAAAGCTAACATGTTATTGGTAAAAAAATGAAAAGGAATTAAAGCAGATTAACAAAGAACTTAAAACAAATGAGTCTAAATATTTTGTTAAGCTAAATGAAGCTTTAAAACAAAATAAGCATTTAAAAAGAAATCTTTGGGAAAGAAACGTTGAAATAAATGCTTTAACTGAACGTGTGGCACTTGCTAAATTTGAAACAAGCAAGCTGAAAACCAAACTTGAAGATTGACCATTTTGGGGATGAAACATGAGAAACTTTGCAAGAAACAACGAGGGGCTAGAATTAAGACTGGTTTGGGAAGCAAAGATACCACTCATGTTTATCCTCCTTCGAGTACTTATTGTTATTCTTTTATGCCAAAACTTCATCCAACTAATGAACTAATTTAGCAAGATACTAACAATTTGAGGTTTAGAGGGAGTAAATCATAAGGAGATTCGAGAGGACTATGATTACGGTGCAAGTAGTGGTCTGGGCAGCTCTAGTATTAGTATTTCTGATTCCAAAAAGTCTTCAATAGACAATAGCTTAAGTAGATTTGTTTCCCAAAAGTCTATTACAGACAATGGTATGTGTAGTTCTAGCTCTAGTCCAGCTTGTTCATCTTTAGATGTTTATGAATCAAATCATGATGATTCAAATGCTTGTGTTAATGAAAATGATGCTTGTTCAAGTAAAGTTTTTGATAGACAAACAAAATCAAATTGTTTTGAAAAGTTCTTTTCTCATCCAATTCCATATTTTACACCAATTCGGATTTCCAAATCTAAAGAAAAGGACACAACTTCCTCAAATGTCAGTAATAATATTGTAAATAAACTAGGACCTGCTAAAATTAAGGTCACAAAAGAAAAATCAAAACAAAACTCTTATAGCGATTCTGATTCACACATGTCTGAATGTGAGAAAGAGAGATCAATAGATCAAGCCCATGATTCAAAATCTAAGAAGAAAGGTTTAAAATCTCATTGTTTTAAATGTTGGAAGGATGATCATATAATTAAACATTGCCCTAAGAATATTGGTAGAAATGTAAGTAATAGTTCTTTAGGAAGTAGATTAAATCATTTTGTAAATAATTTTTTCTATAAAAAGTCTTTAGTTCCGAGACCTAAGTTAGTCAAAACTTGGGTTCCAATTTCCAAATCTTAATAATCATGTTCTAATGCCATGATCATTCTAGGAAAGCTATCAATAGCTATTGGCATGTTGATAGCGGATGTTCTAGGCATATGACCGGGTTGAAGGACTTTCTTATAAATTATCGTATAATAAATTGAGGTGTTGAAGCTCTTGGAAGATTAACATTTTGTCTATTTTGTCTTTTTAACTTTTTTTTTGTCATAGTATAGGGACTTATTTTGTAAATATATGTGCCTTTGTTTCTTGATAGTATAAATAGGATATTTTATGTATTGTACAGGAGAGAGAAAGACATCTAAGGCATCGAAAACATCTTAGAGAAAAACAGTTAGAACAAAGCGAAATGTAACCCTTACACATTGTATCCTGTGCATTTTCTATCAATGAAATCTATGAACTTTTTTGATGTAATTGCATGTGTTTGATTACTTTATGTTTGAATTGATCATTGGATTACGATATCACCACAGATTCGATCCTTTTGAACCGATCAATTGAATCAGAGCTGGATCAAATGTTGTGATAACGTTTCATACCAAATTCTAGGAGCTTGATGTAGACCTTACAATGCTTTACTAAGCTTGTACACACGATGAGGATATTCTGAATCTTCAAAACCTGGAGGTTGCTTGACGTACACATCATCAGTGATTGGTCCATACAAGAAAGCACCTTTCACGTCCATCTGATACACTTTGAATTGCATGTATGATGCATAAGCCAGAAAGACACGAATTGATTCAAGTCTTACAACTGGAGCAAATACTTCATCATAATCAATTCCTTCTTCTTAGGTGTAACCTTGTGCAACTAGTCTCGATTTGTTGCGAACAACAATTCCCCGATCGTCTGACTTGTTTCGGAATAACCATTTTGTGCCTATGGCATTTTCTCATTCAGGTAAATCCATAAGCTTCCACACTTCCTGTTTGCGAAATTGCAATAACTCTTCTTGCATTGCCTCAATCCAAATATTGTCCTAAAATGCTTCAGTGATGTTTTTAGGAACAATTTGAGATAGAAAACACAAGTATAAGCAAAGGTTTGCTTGTTCTGAATGACTTCCCATTGTTCACTCATTCAATGGACCGATAATATGAGATGTAGGATGGTTCTAGTGAATACGAGACTTTGGAATCTTATTCCCTTGAACATGAACATCCAGATTAGATTGGTTGAAGTCAGAAAGCTGATACAATAAGTTCAAAGTATGTGGATTGAAATTAGGAACTTGAGTCGGTGAGTTGATAAAGTAATCAAGATAATCTGTAACAACTACATCATGAGAAATTGATGATGTTCCAGACTCAAGTTGTACAATTTCAGGACCATCATTAGGAATAGGTTATGAAACATTGGTATTTTCAGACATGTAATGTTCTTGTGCTTGTTGATAGCTAAATTGATCACGAGATTTAGATTTGAATACTGGATCTTTAACAAAGGAGAAAAATGGATAATCTGGGCTAGAATCATCCATATCATCAGAGTCAAAATCATCACCAAAAGATCCGAGATCTCCTTCTTGTTTCTTCTTCTCACCTGTAGATTCAAACAAGTTAGAATTGAAAGAGTTTGACAAAGAACTTAAATCAAATAACCAAGATGGACCATTTGCAACTAATGGAAAAGAGTTTTCAAGAAATTTAATGTTGAAAGTTTCAAGGATAACATTTATCCTAGAGTTATAAACTCTAAAAGCTTTTGAAATCGACGAATATCCAACGAAAAATCCTTCATCAGATTTTGCATCAAATTTTCCTAGCTAGTCACTTGAGTTTAAAATCAAAACTAGGCAACCAAAAGATTTAAGAAAATCTATATTAGGTTTCCTGCCAAACATCAACTCATGAGGAGTTTTCTGTTTATCTTTCACAAGTAATGTCAGATTTTGTACGAAACATGCAATGGATATGGCTTCATCCCAGAAAGTAATTGGAATCTTTGCATCTGCTAACATGGAACGTGCAGCCTCAATCAAAGTTCTGTTTTTCCTTTCAGCAACTCCATTTTGTTATGGAGTTCTAGGAGCACTGAACTGACGAGCAATTCCTTTTTCTGCACAAAACCTGTCAACATTAGCATTTTTAAATTCGGTTCCATTATCACTTCTGATAATTTTCACCTTTTGATCTAATTGATTTTCTACTTAAATGATGAATTCTTTTAACAATTCAGTTGTTTCAGATTTATCATGCAGAAAGAAAAACCCATGAAAATTTTTTAAAGTCATCTATGATAACTAAACAATAAGATTTCTTTCTAATACTCTGCACATTTGTTGGTCCGAATAGGTCCATGTGCAACATCAAGAGAGGCTTGGAATTTGAGTTTATCAGCTTGGACTTATAAGACGCTCTATGTTGCTTTCTTTTTAAACATGCTGAGCAGTGATCTGTTGTAGCAAACTTCTTTGTTGGAAAACCTACTACATGATTTCCTGCTACAAGCTTGATCATGTTCTTAAAATTGGAATGCCCGAGACGTCAATGCCATAGCTGGCTTTCGACATTTGATGCTTGAGCAATTAGGCATGTTGTTTCTGTAGATGGATCTACTTGAAGCATATCTAACTTGTATACATCTCGATCACGAATAGCTTTACAACTACCCATTCTTTGCTTATCTGAAAATATAACAAAAAGAATCATGAAATAGAACAGAGTAAGATTTGTCACAAATTTGGGAAACACTTAAGAAATTAAAGTTCAACTGTGAGCAATAGTTGACTTTATCAAAGCTAATAATCCCATTGGACACCATTCCTTCTCCTGTTATTTTTCTACCTGCATCACCTCTGAATGCAACATGAGTACCATCTTTTAACTTAAAATATTGAAGCAAGGCATGGTTGCCTGTCATATGCCGGCTACACGCACTATCAACATACAACGTGTTAAGAGGTCTTCATGGGCGTACCTGCATTTCAAAGAAATTTAAGTTGAGTTACCAACCCAAGCTGATATGGTCTTAGGGCCAAATTTATCAACAATGGTAAATTGTTTAAAATGAAGCTTATTCAAATCAGGCTTCTTTTGCTGTGTAAATTTACCAATTCCGTTTTTAACAAATTTTATATTATCTTTTATTTGTTTAATCCGCAAAGCATGATAGTGTTTTTCAAGATCATCATCAAGGTTATTAAAACAATTAGTAAAAACATCTTTTGAAAAAGTTTGATTACCAAATTTTGCATTGTTCATTCTTACAGATCGTGAAATGAATTTTCCTTGATTATAATTCATTGTTTTCACAGCATAAGAATCATCAGATTCAGAATTAATCCTACGAAAGGATCTCAAGCCTATGGAAGGTTGTTTTGTTAATCTTTGAAAACCAACACTTTGATTTTTTGAAATTATGGATTTATACCCATTCCTTGGCGAGTTCCTTCTGAAGTAGCAATTCTCAGTGTTGTGATTTCTTTCATCGTAAATGGTATAAAACTTGTTGAAATAACAATTAGCTGTTGAATGGTTTTTCATATCACAAATGGTTTTTCATATCACAAATATGACAGTGCCTGTTAAAGAAACATTCATCAGTCTTATGATTGTACATATCATATATTTCACAGTACCTTTATTGAAATTTAAACAACTGTTGATTAACTTTAGATGTGGAAGCCATATTTGATCATTTTTTTATTTAAGAGTTACAAAGTTAATCTGTTGTTTTTGATTTGAGAATTTGTTCTTTTGATATTTGGGTTTTGACTTTTGTTCATTAACACCATTCCTATATTCTTTAGATACAAATCTTTTGTTAACAACGGAAGACTTTAAACCTGAACCTATTTTTAGATCAGAGTTAGATTTGTTCTTTGAATTTGATTTGATTTCTGGAATTGTGTTCATATCAAAAGTACTTGGAGACACAAATTTCACTGGTTTAAACTGATTAACTTGATTTGTTCTTTGATTTTAATTGTTTTGATTTTTGTTCTGAGAGGAGTTAGATTTAGCATGTTTCCTTCTCCTTCTTCGATTTCTTGATCTTGATGATCTTTGTTTGCTTTGGGATTGAACACCTTCAGTAGAAGACACTTTTGCATTTTCTTTATCTTTTTGTTCTTTCTGCCATTTAATGAAATATTGATTGTTTAATCCGTAAGAAAATGAATCTTCAGATGTTACTTCATCTAGTTTTGCTTTCTCTTTATTCTTTGAGTTTTGTTTGTCATTCTTAACAATGATTTCTTCAACAACATGCTCTTTGGGAACAAACATTTTCTTATTCTTTGGTCGTGATTCGTAAGATTTAACTTTCACTAGATGACCATTTTTAATCTTTTCTGAATATTGTTCCTCAAATATCTCAACATTTGTTTTCTCTTCATCACTTTCAGAATTCTTTTTCTTGTTTTGAAAAGGATTTTAGCTTATCTTTGTTTTCAGGTGAGTGATCATGTGTGTTAAAGATTTCTGGCAGAGTGTTTATGATAGATTCAGGCATTGGTTCATGTGTAAAACCTAGACCTGTTTTGTTTTTGTCTTTCCTCTCACTTACCAGCTGTTCTACAATAATTTAAGAACTTTTAACTTTAGCTAGATCCACCTGAGTTGCAGCATGAGCTATTTTTTCCTCTTCTAAATTTTTTTTCATCTCCTCAAGTAGTTTTTTAACAAGTTCAAGTTCTTCTAAAGTTTTGTTCCATGAGGTTTGTAGAGATAGGATCTTTTCATCAGAGACTTTGTAATCATTTTTTAGTTTATTGTGCATTGCTTCTTCTTGTTTAAGTTTGTCATAGATCTTAAATGAATACGTTCTATAATGCTCAGCTTGATCAAAACATGCTTTTGTGCAAATTTTCTCTCTGACTTCAACAGAAATTTCAGGATAACTTGAAGATGAAGTCTCAGAGTCAGATGATGATGCCCAATCTTTGGTTGTTTAGACTGCACCACCATGAGTGCAATTTCTTCTAAATCCTCTTTTGGGTCAGATTTGTCACTCCAATCATAATCTTCATCATCATTTTCAGAATCACTTTCTGCCTTATGATCATTTTCTTCAAACCATTCTTCATTTTAAGCTTCTACAACAAGAGCTAAACTAGATGTTAGATCAGCTGTGAATTGTTCAGCATAAGCACTCCGGTCATAGCCATCTTTGATGCTAACAATAAGAGCTTTCTTTGGCTCTTCAGATGATTTTGATTCATCTTTATGTTCTAGCATGGGAAGACTTTGATATGGCTTTTGAAAGATCTTCTGAGACTGCTATTGGTATCTTTGACTGCTAGAACCTGCTTGACCATTTCCTCCTTGGTTTCTAGGAGCTTTACATTCTCTTGAGAAATGACCATAACTGTTGCAGTTGAAACACCTTGATTTTGATTTGTCAAAGCCAACAGTTTTGTTTGCACTTGGCTTGTAATTCCTGTTAACATATAAGTGCTTCTAAGTTCTGTAAGCAATCATTACCATTTGCCAATTCAAGTCCATCTCTTCCATATCATCAGGATCCATCTCGAAGAAATCCTGAAAAACAAGATCAAATTGGGTTAGATGACTACCTTGATAAGCTTGAAAACTTGCCATAAAAGTAGTAAAAGCAGATTTTGACTTATCATCCTGTAAAAGGATATTAATAACATCTTTAACTTTGCTAGTTTTAACAAAGTTAGAAGATAAAGTCTCAGTTTGAGGTTTAAGAGTTTGAGTTTTAGGAGGAGACAAAGTTTGAGGTTGAGTTGTATAAACAGAAGCACTTGTGTAAGAAGAATCTGTAAAGAAACCAGCTCCAACAAACAAATCACCCTCGTCTTCTGGTGAGTTATCATCTTTTGCCAGAAAAGAATTCTCCACTGTGTTAGCTGGAGATGCAACATACTTGTACTGAGACATTGATGCAGCTCTATCATTATTTCTGGAGCTTTCATCAATTTCAACAGATTCAATTTTGGCAATAAAAAGATCTAGATCCATTGGAAACTTTTCTGTATGCTTTAACAGAGTGACTTTCTGTTTCCATGAAGCTAGAAGAGCATTTAGAAGTTTGTAATTTAGATCTTTGTGATCATTTTTGATACCAGCAATTGACATCTCAGTAGTTAGTTGCACAAATTTGTTCATCATCTAATTGATTGTTTCACCAAAAAGATGTCAAATAACTCCAATTGCCTCTTGAGTTTCTGCTTTTTGAGATCTTATATCTCTTTACCACCTCCGCAGATGATCTTCAAAGCTTTGTACATGGTATAACCAGTTTGATAACCATCAAGTCTAGTCAAGACTTCTAATGGTAACCCCTTGCACATCAATGAGTAAGCTTTGATGTCATTCTTAACCTTTCTTAAGTCGTCACCTTGCAGATCATCCTCTGGATAAGGTTCTGGAGAGTCTTTTGTATAAACAAATCCTCTTTCAGGACCATCAGATGTAATTGGGATATGTGGTCCTTTCTCTATTGACTTCCACAAGTCAGTTTCAATAAAGTTCAGATGATGCTTCAACCTAAGAGACCAGTTCTTGAAATCAGCTCTATTTTTGAGCTTGGGAACCCTGTTCTCAAAATATTCAGTCTTAACCATTTTGTATTTTGAATTAATGAAAATAACTTGTTTTTGTTGTTTTTAAAATTTTAAAAAGAAAACTATGAAATGAAAATATTTTGTTTTGGATTTTTCGTTTTTGAAAAAATTTCAAAGTGTTTACTGATAAGTTTGAATATCCAATCGCCTGAAACTTCTGAAATGCCTAAACTTTGAACTAGAAACGCCTAAGGGAATGCCTTAGTTGAATTCTGAAACGCCTGACTGATGAAGCACCCACATAGTGATAAAACATCCAAACAGTTGTCAAACGCCTGGGTTAAAAACACCCAAACAGTCCTCGTGCGCCTAGAATTTCTTTGTTTCAGTAAAGTCTCAATACGACCAAATAGTCACAAAACGTCTCAATAGTTGTAAAACGCCTAAACTTAAAATGCCTTAACAGTTCAAAAACGCCTAAATAGTTGTCAGATGTCTTAACACTTGGTCAATTTTTAGCAGTTTTTCACAACTCAAGCGCCTAATTCATCCTCTTCAACAAACTCAGATGTTATGAAATTCTTTAAAACTTGTTAAATTGATCTAAAAACTTCCAATTAGGTCATATATAGATCGATTAACAATCTTCATTCAACTTTTTGATCAAACAACAACAACAAATCTGTTTCCTGATTGAATTGATGTTCGATAATGAAGAACACAGTTCGAACACAAATCCGATCAATTACTCAGATCTGAATGAATTACACACCAAATTGTGATTCAAATCATGTTTCTATGGATGAAACACAACTGAAAAGAACAGTTAATTGATCAAATTTCAATCAACACAGATTTCAAGTGATTCAGAGAGCTCAAAAATGCCGATAAGCTCTGATCACTGAACCAAAGGCTCTGATACCAATTGATTGGTTAAAAAGGATCGAATCTGCGATGATATCATAATGCAATGATCAATTCAAACATAAAGTAATCAAACACATGCATTTACATAAAAAAAATCATAGATTTCTATGATAGCAAATGCACAGGATACAATGTAAAAGGGTTACAGTTCTGTTGGACTCAACAAGTGCATAAATGGATTAATGCTTTAAAGGATGATGCTTGCCATAATCAAACATATATCAAACATAATGTGTTCTAACATCCAAAAAATCATTTTCTAACATATTAAAATCATTAACAATCATAACATTCACTAATATTTGTTTAAATTTCTTTTTCACAATTGTAGATAAAAGAAATTTTGACAAGTACCCGCAGCTGATGAAGCACTACAATGCGGATGAACAAAGCTCCAATGTAGATGAAGACATCCCACAGCGGATGAAGGTCAACATGTAGCGGATGAAGATTTAAGTCTAAGTGTATGCAGCGGATGAAGACATCCCAAAGCGGATGAACAACAAACAGCGGATACAAGTCCACAGCGGATGTTCATCCACAACGGATGAACATTCCATAGCGGATGTTCATCCACAGCGGATGAGCATTTCATAGTTGACAACCAAAACATCCACAGCGAATGACCAATCATCACAATAGATAGCTTTTTGACTTAGGATTATTTATGTAATTTTCGTTTACATAAGGGTAGTTCAGTAATTGTATATAACTATGTGTATAGGCTATAAATAGTATTCTACCCTAATCCTTTGTAAGCTTTTTTAACAATCAATCAAACAAGTAGTTATTATTATTTTCGAGCATTCAATCACACATAATCACTCACACACACTGATTTCATAGCATCTATTATGGGTTTCGGCACCATGGTTCATGTTTGTTGATTATTAAGAGATTTTGAAAAGATCCTTGGGGGAATCAACCTGTTCATGTTGAATATTGTTCTAATATGTTCATGTTCAACATGTGTTTAAGTTGATTTCATCAGGTGGTATCAGAGCTTTGGCTCAAATCATTCATTGATTTTCGATCCTCTCAATCAACAAGATGATTTCAATGGTTCATTAGCTTCAAACCATACATTTACGAGCTGAAAATACATCACAATAACCTTCTTCTACTCTTAACATTCATCAAATGCTTAACAAACATGATTTCTTAATATGTTTGTGTGCATTGTGAAGAAGTTTCTGTGGTTTTAAAGCTCTAAACATCATTCATACACTAGTTTTCATTATGTTCATCATCAAACATTCTCTAAAAACCCATTAGAATACACAGGTATTCTTTGATATAACAATACACGGGTATTGTTCTATCTGTTTTCAACATTCAACAACAGTTTTTAACACAAAAAATCATCTCATTACCTTAAAACCTTATCGGTTTTAAAGGGTTTTTGATAAAAAGTGTTCAAGTACTGTTTCATTCAATTTTCATTATAACATACATTTTTTTAACAGTTTGAATCGTTCAAATTGTTCAAAATCATCATATTCTAGTGAAAAAAAACTCACTAACATCTGTTTTTGTTCTTCAATCAACAAACCGATTGTTGATTCTATGAAGAACAGCATAGTCGCCACTAAAAACCCTAGAACAAACCCTAGGTTTTGATTTTGCAAAAACCTTGACAATCTACGGAGATTGTGTTGGTTCATTAGAAAATTCAAAGAAGATCCGAAATCTTCTTTTGAATTTTTTCAAAAAGTTACTTTTTGATCCAAAAAGTAATCTGTTAAAAATATTTTTTGTGTTTTTTTAGGGTTTTGACTTTCTATTGACCGCATTAATTAGAAAGTTGACATTCCTTTCATAGAATATTTGTTTCTTGTCATTATTTGAAAGTGAAATATCATTGGATTTTAATTAATTAATTAATTTCTTTTATTTGGTAAATCAATTAAAAAAGGTTTATCAACAACAAACAAATTCTAGAGACCTTAGGATTAAACAAAGTCAGACTTCAAACAATGGAAGATCAGACTAAAATTAAACAAACAAATTTAACTTTAAACATTAAGTTAAAATTTTTAATCATGGATGATGAAATTTCAGGAACAAACAGTGGTCTAAAACCACCTAGAATAAAGAACAAGTCAGACATCAAACAATGGAAGATCATGTTCAGGAACTGGATAATTTTTCAAGACCCTGATTTATGGACTTCTATAACCGAGGGTCCTTTCATACCTGTGACTCTTGGACCATATTACAACATACAGAAGCCAGTTAGGTAGAAAAATGTAGCTGGTGATGACCTCAAGTGGGTCAAAACAGACATGAAGGCATACAATATACTAGCAATGACATTGCCTTTTGAAATTTTGACTCTTGTTGAAAAATTCAAAACATCTCATGAATTGTGGAAAGTTCTTCACACAATGTGTGAAGGAAGTGAAGAAATACGGGAAATTAAGAAAGAGAAACTGAGAACCCAATATGAAACTTTCCATCACATACAGGGAGAATCTATCCCACAATAGCTACATAGATATGTCCAGCTAGTAAATGAAATAATTGTATATGGACTGAAATATGAAGCTTTTAAAATCAACAAGAAGATGTTGCACACGCTGCCTGAAAGCTGGACTCAGTCAGTATCATTGATGAAGGCAACATTGGATTTGGAAGCCCTATCCTTGACTCTCTGTTAGCCAAGGTTGAAGCTCTGGAAATTGATGAAAAATCCAGAAATAACAATCACATCAGACATGTAGAGGCTTACGAATTCAAAGAACCACAACAAACAGACAGTGCATTTTTGGATGAACCACAATCCAGAAATAACAATCACTGGAGAAGAAGAAGATGAAGAATTTTTGGACTCCAGTGATACATCAATCCTCTCAGCACCTGAATCATCCAGCAACAAACATAAGTCTAAAGAGACTGGTGTGCATGCTTCACATGAAGCAACACCTCAAAGTAAACAACATCCACATACCTCTAGCTCAAACAAATAGCCAAAGCCTCAAACCAACAACATACATAGACTTGAAAAGCCAATGGATGCTCTTACTATAATCCTGCAAAGTGAAGAGCAAAAGGCAGCTTATGCAGCCTTTTCTACAAGCTTTGATGCATTTTTAGGTGTAAGTCTAACACCATCACAGATCATTCAACAAGATTTGGATGAACTTCCACCAGATATGGTAGAAGAAATGGATCTTCAATGGTCCATGGCTATGATTTCATACAGATCTAAAAGGTTTCTGCAAAGAAATCAAGGACTGAACATGGACAAGAAAACCAGGATTGGTTTTGATAAGACAAAAATGAGGTGCTACAATTGTCAACTTTATAGGCATTTCTCAAGAGAATGGCAGCCGCCAAGGGTTGATAGAAACACACATCAGGCACAAACATCCAGTGGTTATCATTTTAGCAGACAGGTGCCACCTCCAATCAGCATTCCAGCTGCACCAACCCCACCACAAATCACACAGTACAGTCCAAATCAACATTCAAAATCTTCTGCAATGATAATCAAACAAGATGGTGAATATGATTGGAGCCTGTATGACGCTGAAATTCCATCTCCAGATCATGCCCTTATGGCAGATATTGAAGATAAAATATCAAACATCCCGAAAGAGGTAAAGTAGCACCTTTGCACACAGGCATGTATTGATGAGGTCAACAGATATAGAGAGCATGCAGACAAACTTTCGAAGAAAGTTATAGAAACAAACATTTTAAATGAAAGTTTAAAATCAGAACATAAACAATATGCAAGCAAAAATACTTTCATTACAAAATGACTTAGATAAACTAATGTCTGAGAAATTAACACTAGTAGCTTAAGTTGGGCACCTCTCTACATCATTGACTGAATCAAAAGCATTCCAAGCTGAAACTGAAGTAAAACTTCAGAAGTTTCAGGTAAGCAACAAGAAGTTCAAAGAACTTCTTTCTTAACAAAGTGTATTCAAAGACCCGTCAGGTTTAGGATATAACAAGGTCAGCCACCTTACAATGATAATTATATTCCTTTACCTGACTCAATGACTAACAAACAGGATGAATCTCCTGACACTCATGAAAAGACTGATGATTCCAAACAATCATCATCATCATCATCAAAATCACCATTAACATCAAAATCACCTTTCATAAAATTTGTTAAAAGTTCAGTATCCCCACAAATTAAATCAACTAACTTTTATCAAGGAGAGAATAATGAATTTGATGAACAAACAACAGATGATGATGAAGATGATTTATTGGATGATGAGCCAACTTAGCCAATTACTGAAACTCAAAAGGTTTCAAGTGTGGATGATACATCAAACAAACAAATGAAATAGATTAAAGGTTTTGATATCTGTTCTGGTGGAAGGAAAACTATAACTTCCATTGTCTCTCCTAAACAGGTAAATAAAGGGAAAGGCAAAGCCACATTTCAGCCGAAACAACAAATAGTAACTTTTGAAATTCCCTCAAAATCAAATTTTAAGACAAAAGTTACTAACAAACAAACAAAATCAGAGTTACCATATTGTGAGTGGTGTGATCAATACATACACTCCATTGAAAAATACAAGTATGGTAAATACTACAAGTACTGTCATATGAATAATCACATTACTGAAACATGCCATTTTCACAAGTATTGTTCAATTTGTGAAAGAAATAACCACAGCACAGCAAATTGCTTTTTCAATAAAAAAATAAAAATCAAAACAGACAGGCTCAAGTTGAGAAATCAACTGAGAAACAAACAAGTGTTCAAATTAAGAACAAAGGAGGAGTTCCAAGACAAACTCCTCACCTAAAAGTTGTTTTAAACAGTGACAAAACATTCTTGACAACTTTAAACAACCAACAAGGAGACATAAGTCTCAAAACAGACAGTCACTAGACATTAACTCTCAAAGGAGAAAGGCTCAAAGTACTTCTCCTGACAGAGCTAAAAACAACCAAAGGAACACTAGTGTACCTAGAGTTCCTAAACTATCAGATAGTGCCATACTAGAAGAAATTTGTGTTATAGGGAGAGACGGAAAACCCAAGACCATCATGGCTTGGGTTGAACCAACTAGGTACTTTCTTTTCTTTTGTAGGGACATCAAAGAAGGCCTGACAACATTTGGTATGTTGACAGTGGATGCTCCCGACATAAGACTGGCAACTGTTCCCTCCTTCGGGATTTTAAGAGAAAACATGGAGGTAATGTAGCCTTTGGAGGAGACAAGATAGGTGAGAAGATAACTGGCAAAGGAATAGTAACTAATGGGTTGATTAGCTTTGAGAATGTCAACTACTGCTCCAATCTTCGGTTCAACCTTCTAAGCGTATCCCAAATATGGAACAAAGGATATGCCACCTTATTTGACTCCAAAAACTGCTACATCTTCAAGACGGGGTTTCAAATTCCAGAAGACTATATCCTTTTGAAAACTCCCCATCATAACAATACATACATTGTTGATATGAATACTGTTT
The DNA here is from genome assembly GCA_025506505.1 of Flaveria sonorensis. NCBI lineage: Eukaryota > Viridiplantae > Streptophyta > Magnoliopsida > Asterales > Asteraceae > Flaveria > Flaveria sonorensis. Next base: position 28,666,566 of record CM046436.1, on the reverse strand, counting down.
CAGCATCAACCCCTGAAACTTGTTTATTATCAAAAGCATTAGAAGATGTTTCCCAATTGTAGCAGAGGCGATTAGGACACTCCAACTTTAACAGAATGAACCAACTTGTAAAAGGTGATTTAGTAATAGGTTTACCACATAAAGAATTCTTTTGTACAGACCACTGCATAGCATGCCTGAAAGGCAAACAACATAGAGTGTCCCATAAGTCAAAATTAGTAAACTCTAATAACACACCACTAAAATTGCTTCACATGGACCTATTTCACCCAACAAACATCCTAAGCATAGGAAAGAAGCAATACTGTCTTGTTATAGTAGATGACTATACCAGATTCACATTGGTTTTCTTTCTACTACACTAGTCAAAAACAGCAGAGATAATAAAATATTTTATCACTAAGATTGAGAATCAATTAGATCTTAAAGGTAAATCTTTAAGAAGTGATAATGGTACTGAATTTAATAATGACTACATTTCTTCTTTTTGTGCAGAAAAAGGAATTAGTCATCAATTCAGCGTAGCAAGAACTCCTCAGCAAAATGGTGTAGCTGAACGGAGAAACAGAAAATTGATAGAAGCAGCTAGATCTATGCTAGCTGACTCTCTATTGTCCATATCCTTCTGGGCTGAAGCAATCAACACAGCTTGCTACATACAAAACAGAAAATTAATCATCAAAGAACATTCCAAAATGCCTTATGAATTAATGTTTAAAAGAAAACCATTCATAGGGTTTCTTAAGGCATTTGGATGTTTTGTATCAATATTAATATTGGTCCACTCGATCGATATAACAGTGCAATTGATTAATAAACACAAACAAATCCCACTGAAAACACAAATATCAATGATATTTGTGTACAAAATAGATCAAACACTATAAAATAAGGATAAACAAGATGAACCCCTCAAATCTAGCTCATTCAAGCTTAACAACACTTCAATAACTCTAGCTATATATAGTCTAATGACAATTAGACTTAATGAAATTTAGCCCCCTAGACTATGATTAAAACATGACAATTATGAAATTACCATTAAGACACAAACTAGACAAATAAATATTAAATATATATTTTGTTGACAAAAAAATATATATTAACTCTAAGACCCGTGTTCTTTGTATCTTCAACGACTCACTACTAATCTTCATTCCGAACGTGTCGTCTTGACTTTTACGTTGACTTTGACTTTAATGTTGACTTTTGTTGACTTTGACTGCGTTGATAATATTAGACTATTTTTCAGACCCGACAATACTCCCCTTTAGTCTATTATTATCAATGTCTTTCATCGTGATCAGCACTGATAAGTCAACTATATAATGATCTTCAATCTTCCCCTAGATTGATGATCTGGTATCGACAATCTTTCATCTTATAGGCTCCCCCTTTTTGAATGATCCCTCCCTTCATGTGCATTCTTTGTGAATGATCAGGAACAACTTTTCCAACTCTCTATTCTTGAGTGCTTCAGAAGATGTAGGAGGAGGAATCCTAGCTTGGTATCTTCTGCAAACTTGAGGAACAGGTTCTCTGGTTAGGTACTTTGCACAGCTGATGATCGGCCATCATTTGCAGCAAGAATCTATAACACAATTACAAACACATTCTACACATTTCTCGTTAGATCATTTCAACAACACAAATAAACCCGTGTTTATCTGAATGTGTAATTTCTAGTGAAATGCATGTGAAAATGATAACATTTTAATAGCATAATATGGAAGACTTGAAAAATGATTTGAAATGAGTATTTTATTTTATTTTGTTTTATCATATTACACCAAGAACTAATTTGATCATGAGATCACATCCTTAAGATATATGAAAGCACAAAGATGTATTTGAACATCGACAAGTTAGTGAGATCACACTGATACATAGTCTGGTCACAATTTTAATTTTTTTTGAAAGCCAAAAACAGTTCAAAAATGATTGTTGGTATATTTTTCCAATTTAAACCCATGCCTTATCCTTTTCAGCAAGTGATCTGCAGCTGATTTTATCATGTTTTAGATTTAATTAGAGAATCTCAGGTGATTTGGTTCCCATAGACGTCCGGCAAAGCACTTATTCCATCATCAGGGCTTATTGAGTAGTATGATTAACTCTGCTTGATTTTCTTTTAAGTTTTTAACAATGATCTTAATTTAAGAATCACTATGCCTTTATTTGGGGAACTGATGATGAGAGCTCCAGGTCTATATACTTACGTATAACAGAGGAGATGATCATCTGAGCGTGCTGATGAGAGCTTCAGGTCTATACTCACGTATAACAGAGAAGACATCACTCCAGGTCAATGCTTCCGCATAGCAGAGGAGATAAGCACGAAAAGGATTCTGAAGAGCTTACAAGAAGCATCAATTCAGAAGCAAGGGTGAGGGAATTTGGGAATTGAAGAAATCAAGGCAGAAGTCAGATACTCTCAACCTATTTTTGACGAGACTTATAACTTTGTGCAGGCCAAAATTTCAGGAGAATAATCCTTATCATCAAGTTCTAAAGCTTTAGTTAGGCTACAGAATCACTGTTTACTTCATTTTCAGGCTGAGCCTACCAAGCATATCATATAATGAAACTATCTTTTTCAGATTTTAGAATATTAAGTGATACAAACAGCTACATCCGTTACTATCATTTCTCACAAAGTACAAGTCATGCAAATAAGCATACCGAGAAGACATACTATCATTTCTCAGTCATCCCAAATCAAGTTCTTAGTTCCCGTGAAATTTTTTATTCTCCCCCAAAATTTCTTTTTAACTGCCATGAAACAAAAAAAAAGAAATTTCCCCCTTTTTTTAAGTATATAATAAACGAAATTGAAAAAAGAATTTTACTAAAGAAAGTCTTCCAAATTATACTAGCAAAAACATGAGAAATGAAGTAAGAAGAAAAATACAGTGATTGTAAATCGTAGATAAGAATCCAAAATGTGGATGAGATACAATAACCTGTTTGTTCCGCCTCAAATTTGAATTAGGAACAATCCCAGTCAGTAAACCGGATTACTGATAGGCCTCCTGAATTGTTCCTGCACTCATAAACAAATTAGTTAGAGAGGAGGACCCAGGCCATCGTGGTCCTGGGAGTTCCTTTTTATCAGTGTATGTAACCTGTTTAAGCACACGCTTTTTTGAAAAATCATTTATTTCTTTATCCTTTTCTTTTTGTTTTACTTTCCAAATTTGTTTCTATTCAATTTCTTTTGATTTGAAATAATTGAATTTTGAAATTATTTTCTGTTAAGACCCGAAGGAAGAGATTTTAATTTTGAAACATTGGTCCTTTTCATCTTTGAATCATGTGAAACCGGCATCATATGAGAAGGTTTGGATAGATTGTTCTTTATCCAACCATTCAAAGATATGTGCTTTTTACCTTTTGAACCCGAGAAGCTACCTGTGTTATCTTTACCTCCCGAAGCTTGCCTTTGAACCTGAGGGCACTTCTTTAGCACATGACCTTCTTTTCCACATCTAAAGCAAGCCATGAAAGGCTTTTGGTTCTTTCTAGTCCCGTGGATAATAGTAGAGGGTGGAGCCTGCTTTGAGGTTGATGCAGCTTGTTGATGCAGGACCGGGTAAGGGTACTTAACACTTTGTTTCACACTGAGGAGAGATCTTAGATCACTTAACAATTCAAATAGAGAACTGGTAACTTAAAACAGATGCTCCAAAGAACACAAGTAAATCAAAGAGATAGAACGAAGAATCAACACAAGATTAGTTTTCAAGGATGTTGTATATTGATCTCAAGTTCTTTTACAAGTGTTATGAAACATACTTAAATTACAAGGACCTGAGACATCTTTATACTACAACCTACAACTTTCACTTACATGTAAAGACAGTTGGATTTGACTAATCAAGACAACAAGATCGATCTAAAGTCAAAAGGTAGATTGCCTTTTGACTAGTGACTATGACATGCCATACCTCACTGACTTTTCCTACTATAAAAAGTCTACAGGAACATGTAAGGTAAGTTACAGACAAAGACCATTCCTACTTTATGATAAAGTAGGGGAGTTTCACCAACTTGTGTAAAGTAGGTAAACCACCGGAGCAGACAGCGGAAAGTGTGTCAGCTTTATCAAAAGTTGATTCAGAGAAAGCATACTTTCTCTGTTCTCTGAAGAAATCTTCACAGCTTCGAAAGACTTTGTCTCTTAAGCTTTGGAAGATTTCATCTTTGGCTTCAGAGGATGCTAGTCTTTGGCTTCGGAAGATTTCACACTTAGACTATTTTTTTCTGTTTGAGTGTGAAACTTCCGAAGTAACTCCTTCTGAACTGTTAGCTTCAGAAGATCTTACACTTAGACACATTTGAGAGTGTAAGATTTCCAAAGCTAGTTCATCTTTGTTACTTAGTGAATGCATGGAAGACTTGGTTGTCTGGCTTGTTGGTTGCATCAGCCTCATAATCTTCAGATGATCTTACAGTTGACAACCTTGATGCTTCTTCTTTTAGATATATGGAAATTGAACCTTTTGAGGCTTTGTCAATGTGGATTTTGAACTGGGCTGTGATTTGATTTATGATGTTTCAGGAGCTGAGATCTGAACATTCTTCTGAGTACACTTTTGTATGACTGGTGATTTGGTAGACTTGGAGGCAGATTTGTGGCGAGCTTGATCGATAGCAGATGAAGATGGTGAGTGCTTCTGCTGAGCTTTGGAGGAATTGCTTATTTGCTTAGCAGTTGGAGATGAGATCCGTATAGGTCTTGATTCAACTGTTGGAAGCTTTTGACACTTGATAACTTTAGGTGAGTTGATGATCTCTGGTTCATTATCAGAACTTGTCCAGTCCTATATACACAAGTCAGCTTCTAATGGATCTTGATTGATTAATCTTGTTGTGTCGGTTTGTGTTGTTGAGTTCTGATTGCTTGATGATTCCGCATTTGTTCCTTCTTTGACAAACTTGACAGGAACAAATGAAGGGATGTTACCTGTCTTGAATTTGTTAAGGAAGTTAGTGGAGACAACTGATACTGGTTTTGAACCATCAGAGGTGGAATTATCATTTTGCAGATCAGATCCTTGCTTGATGAGCCCCAAACCTGCAGGAAAATCATATTCATCTCGAAACTCTTTGTGATTAACGCTGCTTAAACCTGCATGTAAACTATTAGTATCTGCAGCTTCAATTAAATTATTAGATGGATGAGGTTGAGGCATAGGAGAGTAACAACAAGTGCTAGGAGGTGGATAAACATATGAAGTTTCAGCACATCCCACACCCGTTTTGATTCTAGCTCCCCTTTGCTTAGAGAATAGTTCTTCCTGTTTCATCCTTGATATCGTCCATTTATCAAGTTTAGTTTTAAGCTTGCTAGTCGCAAATTCTGCTAATGTGACTCGTTCGCTCAAAACATTAATCTTGACATTCTTTTCTAAATGATTTCTTTTTAAAAGATCATTTTCTTTTAAAACTTCTCTTAGTTTAATGAAATATTTGGACTCATTGATTTTAAGTTCTTTGTTTATTCGTTTTAATTCTTTTTCATTTTCTAACAATAATCTGTTAGCTTTATAAACCCTGAATAAACGAATTTTGCAGGGAGGAGAACACATGTCTTGAACTATCTCATAGGGGAGTCCCATAACTATCTTTTCAGCAGCTAGGGCTTTTTCACATTGACATACGGGAGTGTTCTTTTTGTATTCTTCATCCTCAGTAGCTCTGTTTTTAGCTTCTTCAGCTTCACCTTCCTCTTGCTTTCCTTTAGTATCACACCTGAGTTCTTTGAATGGATCAAAATCCTTAATTGAATCCTCATCACTGTTTACCACCTCAGCCATCAATACATGGTTGACTTTTTCTTTAGTTTCTTTGATCTCAACACTTGAAGATACACCACCATACATGAATTGACTGTACTCTTTTCTTTTCATATCCAAATCAAATGACTTCAACCTGTTGATAACTTCCATGAGTTTGTAGGCGGCAAAATTTCTTTCGTGTTTTAACAACCTAACTTGTGGACTGCACTGTGGAGGAAAAGAGTCCAAAAGTTTTGTGACTTGTTCATGGTTTCCCAGCTGGTCATCATACTTCTTAAGGTTGTTTGCCACCATCAGAAATCGATCAACAATATCAGATATATTTTCATCTTTCATGGCTGCAAAAGAATCAAACCGACTTTGTGCCATTTTGGCGTTGTCTGATTCGAAATCGGCAGAAAATGACATTTTCTTTTAAAATATTAAAATTCACTTTAACACCCAAGACTAAAATTATTTTTCCAAAAATTTTTGAAAGATATTCTCCCCCCAAAAAAATACTTTTAATGTCAACTAAATGGTTTCTAAGTAACTGGGGTCAACTAAATGGTTTCCAAATTATTATTTTTTTTTTTGAAATGATCAGAGGCTAATTTCGCTGAAATTTCACTAAATTCGCTGACAAATTCGGTGAATTTTCACTAATTTCACTGGCAAGTTCGCTGGTAATTTCTCTCCTAATTTCGCTGGTAATTTTAGTAGTTTCACCCAGCAATGGCACACAGATGCTAGTTTTGCTGGATAGTTTCGCCCGAAACTAATTGAACTTTCGTTTAGAGAACAATTTGGCAGCAATTTCGCTGGGTTTGGCACACAAACACAATGAACTTTCGTTCAACACATATACATTCGCTAGGACAAAGAAATCAGATCCAGAACCAATAACTGTATAATTTCACTGAATGATCCCTAGTTTCGCCTGACAAAACTGTGTAGTTTCGTTAAATGATGCTGTAATTTCGCTGGACGATCTGTAAATTCGCCTGACGTATCTGGACAGCCTTTTTCAGCACGAAATCAGCTCTAACTCATCCAAATCTCAATGGATTTGAGATCTGATGATTCCTATAGCTTCCCACACCAAAATTGAGCAATCCTCAATCAATTTCCATATCCAAAACACTCAGATCAGATCAAAAATGAATGAAACAGTGACTTAGAACTTGAAAACCAAACAAAACTCAAATAATCAAGGGCACAATGGCTCTGATACCATATTGTTGGTCCACTCAATCGATATAACAGTGCAATTGATTAATAAACACAAACAAATCCCACTGAAAACACAAATATCAATGATATTTGTGTACAAAATAGATCAAACACTATAAAATAAGGATGAACAAGAAGAACACCTCAAGAGCATTTAATAAAAGCCTTGTTTGATCTATATTGATTTGCATAAGATATTGTTTACATGGAAACCCTCAAATCTAGCTCATTCAAGCTTAACAACACTCTAATAACTCTAGCTATATATAGTCTAATGACAATTAGACTTAATGACATTTAGCCCCCTAGACTATGACTAAAACATGATAATTATGAAATTACAATTAAGACACAAACTAGACAAATAAAGATTAAATATATATTTATTGACAACAAAATATATATTAAATCTAAGACCCGTGTTCTTTGTATCTTCAATGACTCACTAGTAATCTTCGTTCTGAATGTGTCGTCTTGACTTTTGCGTTGATTTTGACTTTTGTTGACTTTGACTGCGTTGATAATATTAGACTATTTTTCAGACCCAACAATTAAACACCAAAGAACAATTATCCAAATTTGCTCCAAAAGCAGATGATGAATTCTTTGTTGGATACTCTGGAGCTCAAAAGCTTATAGAGTATACAATCCAAGGCTAAATATAGTGGAAGAAACAACAGATGTTGTTTTTAATGAACATTCTTTCAATAAGAAAGTCATTGGATTAAAAGCTGGCTGTTTGATATTGATGCTTTAACTAAATCATTTGACACATCTTATTTTGATGTTTCAGATACCAAGGATAACCATGAGTATCCAATGGTTCACCAACAACCATTGATGTTTCGTTGACTGCTGATCCTCCAAGGAGAACTAACAACACTCCTTCAAGTACAACAGTGACAACTCCACCGGAACAAACAAACACGTCAAAAGGAACATCATCAAACACGCCATCATCTTCATCTCCTATGACCACCCAACCACAACCACACAACCAAACAAAACCACATCAACCACACAATCCTCTAGGGTTGATCTTGAACAGTTTAGAAGGAAATACGTGCTCTCCCAATTCTACTGCACAATCCTTTAGGGCATCAGGTATCCTAGTCGACTTATCATTAGCAATTTTGACATCGAAGGGCTCATCGGTCTTCCTACCCCTAACGTGCAACTCATCACAGAAGGCAGCAGGAATGAAACTACTACTAGTACCACAATCACAGTACAGATACGCAAATTTAATTTACTAGAAACGTACTTGACGTCACGTTAAAGTCCACTCTGACCCCTTCCCGGTCATAGCGAATGCTCTGACCTTCATCTTCTGCTCTCCTTTTCAGTCCCTTTCCTTGCATCAGAGCTCTTTGCCCTCGACTTCTTGTAGTCACTGCTCATATGCCCAGTCTCACCACATTTGTAACATTTAGCCATGTGACAATCCCTCACCCTGTGGCCCTCTTTCCCACACTGGAAGCAGATGTTCAGTCCCCACTTGCACTCCCCCTTGTGGCCTCTACAACACTTCTTGCATACTTCCTCTTTTACTGTTAACATTTTTCGATCATCGACCCTCATCGTCTTACCTCTAGCCATAATCCACCATCATTGTCCCGCCTTCCATTCCCATTCTTAACATAGCGCCGCTCCTTCTCTACAACCACTATCGCCACTACCTCTCGCTCGTCATACAGCCTCTAGCCATAATCCACCATCTAAACGTACCTGGCCGGGCAGCGATCAGATGTCTATGGATATCTGTCGGCAGACCTTGAATGTACCTCTTGATCTTTCGTGACACAGGCGTCTAGCCTTGCCATCTCATTGAACTTCGTTGTATACTGTTGGTGCGTCACCGTTCCCGCCTCCAACTGTAGGAACTCCCTCTCAACTTTGTCAAGCTCCCTATGAGGGAAAACTCCTCAATTACCAACCTCTTCAGCTCATTCCACCTCGTCCTCCCGATTGCTCTGGTACCCTCAGCTTGGACAATGTTGTCCCACCAGCACAAGGCTGAATCCATAAATGAGTGGGTTGCGAACTTCACCTTCTGATCCTCGCGGCACTCGCTATTGTCCAGTACCACCTCCATCTCCCTCACCTAATGATAAGCAGCAACCGCACTCCCATTCCCATCAAACGTAGGGGGCTGCACCTTTGGAATCTCCCGTAGCTGCATCCCTTCACAGTTTCCTGCACAACTTCCTCCTCCTCCTCATCGTCACTAGAGACAACCATATCAGTCTCTGGTTGCTCCCTTCCCCTTAAACCTCCTTCCTCTCCTCCTCATCTAGCGGTCTTCCTCTTCTCACCCTCCTTCTTCTCATCCTCCTTCACAGCTCTAATGACCTCGGTCACTAGAGTCGGCAGAATCGTCTGCATGACCTGATGAACCTCCTAAACCATAGCTCTTAGCCCTGCTCCTAGTGACACGCGGTCTAACACCATGTCCACCCCAACCTCCACCTCGCGAAGGCTCAGAAGACCTACCACCAGCCATCACTAAACACTACAAGATTCAAACACCAACATGGTCATTCAAGGTAATAGCTCAGATTATGTCAAATATAGTAAGTCCCTAATTATAGTGGCTAGGTGTGATTAGCCACTTACTTAACTCTTCACTCTCCAAGCATTCCCTATCCTGACTACATCAGTATCTAAATCAACATAAAAGCACATAAACCACATAACACGCCCACATAATTCCCTTTTTTATTAACTTAGATAAAACGTTTACGTAAAACCTTTACCTACAGGCATGTAGCTACTAGGACTGGCATCCCTTTCCTTTGGTCCCATTCTATGTTTAACTTTTTGGTCATAGCCTCGATCCCCTCAATGTTCCCTAACTCTTTCTGCCTGATGTCACCCCAACATACAAGCGTTCTACACCTCGTAGCATATCCTCTAGTGTCTGAATCGTCCTCTTTGAGTGTCCGTCTGTTTGAGGATGGTAAGCCGTACTGATATGTAACATTGTCCCCATCGTATCATGAAACCTCTTTCAAAACATTGATGTAAATTGAGTGTCACGGTCAGAAACGATAGACACCAGTACACCATGACGAGTCACAATCACATTGATGAACAGATCCGCCAACCTCTCAGATGAATACATCTCGCAGATTGGTAGAAAGTGAGCACTCTTCGTCAATCGATAAACTATCACCTTTATGGCATCGTATCTCCTTGCCATATGCGGTAACTTCGTAATGAAGTCCATGGTGATGTGCTCCCATTTCCACTCAGGTATATCCCAGGGTTGGACCTTCCTGTATGGCTTTTGGTGCTCCGCCTTCACCTGTAAACAAGTAAGGCACTTACTCACATACTCCACCACATCGCGCTTCATTCTCGGCCACCAACAATCTTTCTTCATGTCATGATACATCTTTGTTGAACCGGGATGAATTGAGTATCGAGTCTTGTGAGCCTCATCCATGATCTTCCCACGCAGGTCCCCATATTGAAGAATCCACATCCACCCCAATCGGGTCCAGACCCCAAGAGTGTTCTCCCTCAACTGATAAGCTTTCACCCCGATAGACCTTTCATCCTTTCAGAGTTAATCTGATCCTTTTTCAGTGCTTCATCCTGAAATTCCTTAACCTTCTTCATCACATCAGAGGTCATAACCAACTGATAAGCTTTCACCCGAATCGGCTCGGGTCTCTCTTTTCGGCTAAGGGCATCCGCCACCATATTAGCCTTGCCCGGATGGTAAACAATCATAGTCTTTGATCAACTCTAACCATATCCTTTGTCTCATAAAGTAACACCCGGCCTTTCATACCACCAATATTGTCCGCTTTGCCCACGAGGAGCTCACGAATTTACTTTTGGTTGCCCGGGTGAAAACTTTTCAGGGAGGTCACCCATCCCTGGATTGCTACCACCTGAGCACGCTTAACTGTGGAGTTCTCTTCTCATCCACAGCAAATATGCCCAAAACGCATTGGTGATATTAGAGACCGGACATTCCTTATGAACCATGAATCTCTCCTGTCCACGGCCGATGTGGGATATATGTAGGGTGTCACAATAACCCCCCCTTTGGACTTATCGTCCTCAATGAGCCCGAGAACTCACCATACCCGTGAGGTTTTTTCTACCATCTCTAACAGCACAGGAGTGGCTCTGATACCAATCTATCACATCCTCAAAATCCACGTGCGGGTTTTTACCGCGAGGCGTGTGACATACCAGGATCTCAGTCATTAGTTACTCAAAATGACTCTGTATGAACAAACATTCAAAATCAGAGTTTAACTTTAAAATATGCGGAAGCGTTTAATAAACCAGAAAGACAAAAGTAAACAATATAATGTAAAATGCGCAAACACACGCGCCCAAAGTAATACCAACAAATACTTAAATGTTTAATAACCAAACCAAAACAAAGTTTCAATCATGCTGACAACTACAATGATGATGACCCGTGCATGTGCTCCTAGGCAATGGTAGCCTCAACCTAAGAATAGCCTACTAAAAGAGTCAACACAATGATTGGTGAGTTCAAGAGTTTGCGTTAAACATAACTGTAACAGTATAAAATATAAGAGTGCATTGAATCAGATAGCTAGTCTAGATTCACAAGTAATAATCATAGTGAGTTCGTGATTGAAGCTGACTGTGTTTCATTTGTTGCCTCCTGTCATGACTTACCAGGTCGTGACGATGTCTGTGTTAGGACAAAATTGCACCCGTTTGACCTCGAGTCGCACAGGTGTGGCTAGTTAGATCCAGTAGTATACCCAAGATTTCTCGCTAATCATCATTATTGACAATCCGAAAGTATGAGGACTTTCATGGTATTCAGCACTATATTATACTGATTGTGACACCCTACATATATCCCATATTGGCCGTGGACAGGAGAGATTCCTGGTTCATAAGGAATGTCCGGTCTCTAATATCACCAACGCGTTTTGGGCGTATTGGCTGTGGATGAGTGGAGAACTCCTTAGTTAAGCATGCTTAGGTGGTAGCAATCTAAGGATGGGTGACCTCCCTAAAAAGTTTTCACCCGGGCAACCAAAAGTAAATCCGTGAGCTCCTCGTGGGCAAAGCGGACAATATTGGTGTTATGAAAGGTTGGGTGTTACAGATTGGTATCAGAGCCATTGGTTATATGGAACTAGGTTGCATACACACACTAGACTATAACCGCACAGTAATTAGTTACTTGTCACTTATTCTTTACTGTAGGCATACCCAACACGTACTTCGCAGCATGGCATCATCATCTAGAAATTTAGGCAAGAGACCTGCACGATCTGAGTCACCTCCTACTTCTCCCGTACTTGATAGGGGATTTAACTGGCCCCGACATCCTTATCCTCCTGGCGAGATAGACTGGGATCAGCCTTTCATACCGCCTGAGCTCGATCCTCCTCGGAACTAGGATTTCTACCCCACCTACATAAATCGTATGGCTTATAGAGAGCGTGTACCATAAGTAGCCCCTTCTCGACCTAGGACTAGGTCATCGACAGCCTCTGCCTTGCCTACTCTTCCTACCTTGGACATCCCTCTTGAGCAGGTGTTTGCAACTTTGGTAGCCACTCTAGACATAGAGCGACAGCGGATTAGAGGACTCACTGATAAGAACTCTGCCTTACGATCTGAGATGCGTCAGTTGCGCTACCAGGTAGAGACGCTTTAGGAGCAACTCTCGATGGCCACTGGTGGACATCATACCCTGGTAGGCAACGTTAAAGCACTTACTGGGCGCATGGACGTGCATGATCACCATAACCTAGTGATCGATGATAGGTTTGCTGATCTAGAGGCACAACTACCAGCACTTCAGATTGCTGAAGCCCCTGCACCTTTGGTGGACCCTGATGAGGAAAACCCGGAAGAGGAATAGGAGGAAGCCCCCGAAGAAGAACCAGCAGAGATGGAAGAGGACGTGGATGAGGTCGTGGACGTGGCACCGGAGGTCATGGTGCTGGTGCCATAAACATTACACCTGCAGAGTTGGCTGCCCTAATTAACGAGCACGTACAGGCAGCAGTGGTTGCTGCCCAAACCGGACAGCCAACAGGTAAATGATAAAAGAGGTTTAACCAATTATCCTAGTTACTTGTTTGGGATACCTGACTAATGTATGGTTTGTCGAAACAGGACCTCCACCTTGTACTTACAAGTCCTTCATGGATTGTAAACCTCACACCTACAGCGGGACGGAAGGAGCTGTGGGATTAGTACGGTGGTTTGGGAAAACTGAATCCGTATTCGCGAAATGTAACTGTCCGCCAGCTGACCAAGTGAAGTTTGTGACCAGAACACTTGAGGGTGTAGCACTTTCTTGGTGGAATGCCCAGGTGCAAATGCTGTGTTAAGCCATGGCCAATGAACTACCCTGGGATGAATTTAAGGAGATTATGACAGAGGAATACTGCCCCCGAAATGAAGTACAAAAGCTGGAGATTGAGTTCTGGCAACTCAAGATGCAAGGCTCAGAGATTGAAGCCTACACGACCCGTACTCATGAGTTGGCCACACTATGCCTGGGAATGGTCAATGAAATGCACAAGAGAGTCTAGCACTACATACGTGGACTGGTGCCCGAGATTCAAAGTATGGTAACTGCTTCCAACCCCACTACCATACAGCAGGCTATCCGGTTAGCCCACAGGCTGACTGACCAGGCATTCGAGCAAGGACGGTTACCCAAACGGGGCATGGTTGTTAGTGTGCCCAACAACAAACGAAAGTGGGAGAACATTAGTAACAAAGGTTCATCCTTCAGCAACCAGCCACAACAACAGCAGCAACAGGTACAACAGCAGCAGCAACCTCCCCAGCAACAAAGGAGGTTTGATAACAACCAAAATTTCAATCAGTCATCCTCGGCATCACAGGGACAAGGAGGCTATGTGGGGAAAAGTCCCAAGTGCAATCGATGCAACTACCATCACACGGGCAGGTGGGACAACTTCCGATGCCAAATTTATGGTAAAGTTGGACACGCAGCGAAGGATTGCCATGGTGAACTAATGAAGAAGCCTCAACAATCTCAAGAAACTCCAAAAGGTTGTTTTGAGTGCGGAAAAGAAGGTCATTACAGACGCAATTTTCCACAGCTTAGTAGAAATGGAAATGACGGGAACAACACTGGAAATAACAACAATGGCAACAACAATAACAACAATAATGCTAACGGAAACAACAATGGTGGAAATAATAATAGAGCGAATGGGAGAGCCTTCGTTATTGGCTCAGGTGAGGCTCTAAACGACCCTACAATAGTAACTGGTAAATTTTCGGTTAATGGTCGTTTTGCTACCGTATTATTTGATACTGGAGCTGATAGAAGCTTTATTTCCACTAAGTTTAGTAGTCTTTTAAGTGATATGCCTTCAACATTAGAATCTAAGTACACCGTAGAGTTAGCTGACGGTAAACAGATTCACGTAACGCATATTCTTAGAGACTGTAAGATAGAGCTTGCTGGTCATACATTCGCCATAGATCTCATGCCTGTTACACTAGGAACTTTTGATGTAGTAGTAGGCATGGATTGGCTTTCCAGTAAACAAGCGGAAGTCATATGCCACGAGAAGATCATACGGATTCCCATTGGCGAAGAAGTCCTTACTGTCAGAGGTGATAGGAGTGGTGCAGTGATAGGAATCATCTCGTTCATGAAGGCACAGAAGTTGTTACGAAAGGGTCGACTGGCCATATTGGCACTCGTCACAGATAAACAGACCGAGGAAAAGAAGATAGAGGACATCCCCATAGTTCGCGAGTTTCCCGAGGTGTTTCCGGAAGACCTGCCTGGATTACCGCCTCATCGTCAAGTTGAATTCCAAATTGAGTTTACTCCAGGAGCCGCTCCGATTGCAAGAGCACCTTACCAGTTAGCTCCGAACGAACTACAGGAATTATCCACCCAACTACAAGAGCTGTTGGATAAAGGGTTTATCTGACCGAGTTCATCGCCCTAGGGAGCGCCAGTTCTGTTTGTCAAGAAGAAGGATGGTACATTTCAAATGTGCATTGACTATAGGGAACTGAACAATGTTACTATCAAGAATAGATATCCCTTACCTCATATAGATGATTTGTTTGATCAACTGCAAGGATCAATCTATTACTCTAAGATTGATCTGAGGTCTGGGTATCATCAGCTGAGAGTTCGAGAAGAGGACATCTCGAAGACTGCCTTCCGTACATGATATGGTCACCATGAATTTTTGGTCATGCCATTTGGGTTGATGAATGCACCAGCAGTATTCATGGACCTCATGAATCACGTGTGCAAACCCTATCTTGATCAGTTTGTTATCGTCTTTATTGATGACATACTAATATACTCAAGGACTGAGGAAGAACATGAGAAGCACTTACTTTCAATCTTGGAATTACTTAGAAAGGAACAACTGTACGCAAAGTTTTCTAAGTGTGATTTCTGGATACGTGAGGTGCAATTCTTGGGTCATATTGTCAACGAGAAGAGAATACATGTTGATCCTGCGAAGATTGAAGCGATAAAGAATTGGTCTGTTCCTAAGACACCAAGTGTGATACGACAATTCCTAGGATTAGCGGGATATTATCGATGGTTCATCGAAGGATTCTCTAAGATTGCACAACCTCTCACAGCTTTGACTCATAAGGGAACAACATATAAATAGGGTGAGAGTCAGGAATCTGCTTTCCAATTGCTGAAACAGAAACTGTGTAGCACACCTATATTGGCATTACCGGAGGGTAGTGATGATTTAGTAGTCTATTGTGACGCTTCCATTCAAGGAATTGGGTGTGTATTGATGCAGTGGGATAAGGTGATAGCTTACACCTCTAGACAACTGAAGGTTCATGAGTAGAACTATACCACCCATGACTTGGAGCTGGGTGCAGTAGTTTTTGCCTTAAAGATCTGGAGACACTACTTGTATTGTACCAAATGCACTATTTACACCGATCAAAAGAGTCTTCAGCACATCTTTGAGCAAAAGGATTTGAACATGAGGCAAAGACGTTGGATAGAGCTACTGAACAACTATGATTGTGCCATCAGATATCATCCTGGGAAAGCAAATGTAGTCGTTGATGCGCTGAGTAGGAAAGAAACTGCTAAGCCTCGATGTGTACGAGCTTTGCAGCATACCATTAGCACACAGTTACCTGAACAAATCCGAGAGGCTCAGACAGAAGCTTTGACAGCAGAAAACATTGGGTCTGAATCGTTAAGGGGAATGGAAAAACAATTAGAGGTAAAAGCGGATGGAATTCATTACTTCATGGATAGACTTTGGGTACCTCTACACGGAAATTTGAGAGACTTGGTCATGAGTGAGGCACACAAGTCTAAGTACTCTATACATCCTGGATCTGACAAGATGTATCATGATCTGAAGGCACACTTTTGGTGGTCTAATATGAAAGCCGATGTAGCTACCTATGTGAGCAAGTGTCTGACCTATTCAAAAGTAGAAGTGGAGTATCAGAAACCATCTGGGCTATTACAACAACCTGAGATCCCTATGTGGAAGTGGGAACATATTTTAATGGATTTCATTACCAAGCTACCTTGGACTCCTACTGGTTGTGTCACGATATGGGTTATTGTGGACCGATTAACGAAGTCTGCTCATTTCTTGGCAATAAGGGAAACAGACAAAATGGAGAAATTAACCCGACTTTATTTGAAGGAGATAGTGTCAAGACATGGTGTACCGGTTTAATCATTTCCTACCATGATGCTCGTTTTACATCGCACTTCTGGTAGTCATTATAGAGATCTTTAGGTGCGCGATTGGATATGAGTACTACTTATCATCCACAGACTGATGGTCAAAGTGAGTGTACCATACAGACATTAGAGGACATGCTACGTGCTTGTGTGATTGACTTCGGGAATAACTGGGAAGTTCACCTACCATTGGTGGAATTTTCTTACAACAACAGTTATCACACAAGCATAAAGGCAACACCTTTTGAAGCTTTGTATGGGAGAAAATGTAGATCACCAGTTTGTTAGGCTGAAATTGGTGATAGCCAGCTAACGGGTCCTGATTTAGTACACGAGACCACTGAGAAGATTGTACAAATAAGGAATCGTATGGCTGCAGCGCGCGACAGGCAGAAAAGTTATGCTGACAAGCGACGGAAATCTCTAGAATTTCAGGTTGGTGACAAAGTCTTATTGAAAGTCTCACCGTGGAAAGACGTGATTCGGTTTGGTAAAAAAAGAGGAAAGCTAAACCCGAGATACGTTGGACCATTTGAGATCTTGGAAAGAATAGGTCCAGTTGCCTATCGACTAGCCTTAAATAAAACAAAAGGAAAAACGAAACCCTAATCCCACCCTTCGGCCGCGATCAAGCTTCTACACATACACAAACTTCGAAATCAACCAAGAACAAGCAAGAAACCATCGGATTTGATCGATTACAAGCATACAATACGTTAACAACATCGAATCTTGTCCATTACGCGAAGTAAAGGTTAGTTTTGTGTTTTTGTTCATGTGTTTTGATATGGCCAAGGGTTGTGGGTCGAATGTGATGATTGGATGTCTAATTATTTGATGTTTGTTGATGTTATTATGTTAGTTAGATTGTATATATGCTAGTTTACGTAGATTGTGCAAGAAAGCTTCGATTTTTTTGCGTTGTTCGTAGGTTACTAATAATAGTAACTTTATTTGCATGAATATGATGATTGGATGATGAATTGATGTTGTTAAAGTGTTTATCATGTTATGGGGATGTTAGAATGATGATGTTGATGCTAGAAACTTAAGAATGCATGTTGTAGTTCATATGCTACCAAAAGTAGAAACTTGTGGTTTTGAAGAATGATGAATCATGATGATTTGATGTGTAGAACATGTCTAGATGATAGCATGAGTTTGAATTGGTATATTGTTAATGAAATCATGAATGTATTTGGGTGTTAGATAGATTTTGGGATGCACTTTCCCAAAAGGGAAACTTTATTTGCACAAAATCTTGGATATGATGATTTGAGCATGTTTGTGACATTAGGATCATGTTAGCATGTTCATGAATGATTTCTAATGTGGTAAAATGCATTGTTTGGGTTGTATGAATGCTTAGTTGGTCAATTGAAAGATTTGGACTTTTTTGTGGGTATACATGATGATGGGTCATATGGGTATTGATAGGACTATTGGTTGGGTTGTAATAGAACATGGTTGTACATTTTGGTTGATGTGGACTCTATAGAATAATGTGATGATTGTTATACACGCGTGCAAATCTGAGGCCCCAACTTAGTAGGATTGGCAGGGTTTAGGGTGTGAAGTCGTGAGTGACTTCACATGGCATGTTATGCATGATTTGATTCTGTGTATGATGCATGGGTTATGATATAATTATGTTGAACATGATGATTATTTGAGATTCGCATGACTTGTATGAAAATCTGGTTTTATCATGATCTTGGAAGTATATGTGGTTAATGAAGTGATATATGTGAACAACTTGTTTGAAAATCATGTGTGATGAACCATATGTTTGATTTAAATGGATTTTCACCTATATTGTCACCAATGGGTCAAACGGGTCAACTGGGTCAAATGTGTATTATCTTTCTAAAAACCTTGAGTTCCTTGGTTTGTAGAGCACTTAGGGTTTCATATTGATTCTGTGTACACGTACTTATGTACTCATGTGTTCTAGGTGACCTATAAGGGTTGTCTATCTACTCTTTCTTGTCAAGTTAAGTTCTTAAGTCTTTATTGTGCACACTAGGTGAGTTCATGCCCCACTCTTTTACATACTCTCTTTTGGGGGAGATAGCATGCTGGTTTTATAAACGCTTTACTATTATAAGTTGTGTATAGTATAATATAGTGCTGAATACCATGAAAGTCTTCACACTTTAGGATTGTTAATAATGATGATTAGCGGGAAATCTTGGGTAGTACTACTGGGTCTGACAAGCCCCACCTGTGCGACTCGAGGTCAAACGGGTGCAATTTTGTCCTAACACAGACATCGTCACGACCTGGTAAGTCGTAACGGGAGGCAACAAACGAAACACAGTCAGCTTCAATCACGAAATCACTATGATTATTACTTGTGAATTTAGACTAGCTATCTGATTCAATGCACTCTTATATTTTATACTGTTATAGTTATGTTTAACGCAAACTCTTGAACTCACCAACCATTTTGTTGACTCTTTTAGTATGCTATTCTCAGGTTGAGGTTACCATTGCCTAGGAGCACGTGCACGGGTCAGCATCATTGTAGTTGTCAACATGATTGAAACTTTGTTTTGGTTTGGTTATTAAACATTTAAGTATTTGTTGGTATTACTTTAGGCGCGTGTGTTTGTGCATTTTACATTGTATTGTTTACTTTGGTCTTTCTGGTTTATTAAACGCTTCCGCATATTTTAAAGTTAAACTCTGATTTTGAATGTTTGTTCATAAAGAGTCATTCTGAGTAACTAATGACTGAGATCCTAGTATGTCACACGCCTTGCTGTAAAACCCCGCACGTGGATTTTGAGGGTGTGACACATATTAAGATCTTTCTGCTCGAAGAAGTACTTCAAACTTTTCTGATCAGTGAAGAAGGTGCACTTTGTCTCGTACAAGTAGTGCCTCCAAAACTTCAATACAAAGATCACAGCAGCCAACTCCAAGTCATGAGTAGGGTAGTTAGCCTCATGGATCTTTAACTGTTGGGATGCATAAGGTATAACTTTTCCCCATTGCATCAGTATGCAACCCAATCCCAAATAAGAAGCATCCTAATAGACCACCAAGTCTTTATTACCTTTAGGTAACATCAAATCAAGAGCTTGAGTCAATCTTGTCGATAACTCATCGAAAGCTGTAGCACCATAAAATTTAAATAAAAAGAAAGGAAAAAAGAAAAGTATTTTGAAAGAAAGGAAAAGGAGCACAAGTGGAGGGGGCCAAAGTGTAAAAAGTACAAAACACTATTATTTTATGTTTAAATGGGTATGGTCGCCCATGCATCTACCTTTTACACCATTTGCTTTTGGCTGGACAAGAAGAAGAAAGAAGGGCAGAGTTTTCTTTCGGTTTCAAGGAAGTTGAAGCTGTGTTATGCTCTTAGTAAGTGTTTCTTTGTGTTTTTGGTTCGGTTTTGTTGGGTTTTCAACCTTAGAACCGATATTTATGTGTTCTCGGTGCCCGGTTGTGTGTGTTTTGTTGTGTTTTAGGTGTTTAAACTCTTTGAGCTCTCAAGTTCGATAGAGTTTTACTTGAAGGCTGCAATTGGTGCGTTCTAGATCCCCGGTTTTGCGTTTTTAAACTTTTTGGGGATGAAAAATGCATGTTAAAATGTTTTTAAAGGTTTATTTATGAACCACCCGTATGTATATGTGTGTTTACTTTTGTGTTTATGGTTGATTATGTGTTGTTGATGCTTAGAATGATAGGAATAAGCTTCGAACAGGTTAATATACAGATTGGGTTTGAAAATAAGACTGAAAAATGCATAATCGTTGGCCATGCGCCCAAATAGTACCCATATGTCTGAAAATTTGACTTAGAAAACCCAAGGGTAGTTCATGTGCCCAAATATTATTCATGCGCCTAAGACGTTTTTCCCAAATATTCTATGTGCCAAGCTCATGTGCCCAAATAGTAGTCATGCGCCCAGAAAATTTCCAGGCACCTAAGTGTTAGTCATGCGCCTGAGCAGTACCTCATGCGCCCAGGATTGGTTCCTAGGCGCCTAAGTGTTGGTCCATGCGCCCATATAGAGTTCATGCGCCTAGAACACTTATAAAAATTTCTGAAATTTTGGGAAATAGGAATTTTAAGGTTTAACCCTAGGATGTTTTGGTGGTTGTGTTTGTTGATGTTATGCTTGTTTGTGGCCTGTTCTTATGTTCCATATTACGTATTATTACGTGACTTTACATGGTGTGTTTATGCTCGTATACATAAAGTATTATTATAATGAAGTGAAAGATTAATGATAATGAAAAGTGGAAAATAACGAGTGAATGAAAGTCTTGCAAGTAAATTGAATGCAGGTGCAAGACCATGTTGTCGTTAGCTCAACTGTCTGCGGTTTAGCTAACCTTAAGGATGCACACTGGGTCAATCTTTGAGATTAACGGGACCTTTGTAGCATGCCCTAGGTACCGGGTCAGGCTTCTTGCGCAATGTTAGGGGTCTATTTATAGACCTCTGCCCAGTACCCTCTTCGTGCATAATGTTCGGGGTATTGCATATTGGTCTGGTAGAAAGTGAAAGATATGGGTAAAAGTACAAAATGAATAAGAAGAATGATGAAAAATAATAATGAATATTATCTGGTTGTACGTATGATGTGTGATCGCGTACGGAAGTAACGGATTTATGAAAAGGATTTATTTTAAGAAAACGATATTTTTATATATCTAAACTTAGGATTTTAATTCTAAAACTAGAACTCACTTAGTAACGTTGACTTTTATTATTTTCAGTTGGCAGGTGATTTGTTACTGGGATGGCACGCGGGGGAAGGCTACTTGGCGGGCAAGACTGGCATCCATTCGTGCATGATAATTATGTTGTTTTGTAATGCAACTAAACATTTCTTTTGTAACTCCTATTATACATTGATGTATTATTCGAAAACATTAAATATTAATGCGATGAATGGTTTTTGGTAAAATAATCCGCTGTGATATTTTCATGAAATGTATTTACTTTATATGAAAAATGTTGTGATGGTCCAACTGTGAGGTCTCCAGGAACGGGGCCTTACAAGTTGGTATCAGAGCCAAAGTTTAAGAGAAATGGGTAAAATATTTTGAAAACCTAAACTTAAACTGAGAATGGGACCGAATGGAAGGATGCCAGCCCAAGTAGCTGCATGCCATCAAGTTTTTCTTTTCTTAAATGATAACCGGTATTATGTGCATGTGTTATCTGATTTAAGTGCTCTTAGTAGATTTGAGTACTGATGAAGTCAGCATAGGAAATCCTTGGGGGATGAAGAGTAAAGTAAGTGGCTAATCACAACTAGCCACTGTAATTAGGAACTTACTATACTTGACATAAACTGAGTTATTACCTTGAAAGACTGTGTTGGTGTTTGAATCTTATAGTGTTTAGAGGATGGCTGGTGGTAGATCATCGAAAGCTTCCCGAGGTGGAGCACGGGGTGGTCATGTGCTGTACCACGTGTCATGAGGAACAAGACGAAGACTGCTGAGACGGCTCTCGGAGGGCGGTGATGAGAGTGCTAACTTGAGAGCCTTAGTAAAGGAGGCAGTTGTGGAGGAAGTACATCAGGTCATGCAGACGATCCTACCATCTGTAGTGACCGAGGTCATCCATGCGGTGAGGGAGGATGACAAGAAGGAGAGGGAGGAGGAGCTAAGGAAAACTACTGGGAGAAGAGGGATGATAGAGATCATGGTGAGAGGGAGCAACTAAACACTGATATGGTGGCCCCTCGGTTCTCGGTTGAGTGTTTTGTTGTGTTTTAGGTGTTTGAACTCTTTGAGCCCTCAAGTTCGATGGAGTTTTTCTTGAAGGCTGCAATTGGTGAGTACTAGATCCCCGGTTTTGCGTTTTTAAACTTTTTGGGGCTGAAAAATGCATGTTAAAATGTTTTTAATGGTTTATGTATGAACCCGTGTGTATATGTGTGTTTACATTTGTGTTTATGGTTGATTATGTGTTGTTGATGTTTAGAATGACAGGAATAAGCTTCAAACAGGTTAATATGCAGGTTGGATTTGAAAATAAGACTAAAAAATGCATAACCGTTGGCCATGCGCCCAAATAGTACCCATATGTATGAAAATTTGACTTAGAAAACTCATGGGTAGTTCATGTGCCCAAATAGTATCCATGCACCTAAGACGTTTTTCCCAAATATTCTAAGTGCCAAGCTCATGTGCCCAAATAGTAGTCATGCGCCCAGAAAATTTCCAGGCACCTAAGTGTTAGTCATGCGCCTGAACAGTACCTCATGCGCCCAGGATTGGTTCCCAGGCGCCTAAGTGTTGGCCCATGCGCCCATATAGTGTTTATACGCCTAGAACACTTATAAAAATTTCTGAATTTTTGGGAAATAGGAATATTAGGGTTTAACCCTGGGATGTTTTAGTGGCTGTGTTTGTTGATGTTATGCTTGTTTGTGGCCTGTTCTTATGTTCCATATTACGCATTATTACGTGACTTTACGTGGTGTGTTTATGCTCGTATACGTAAACTATTATCATAACGAAGTTAAAGATTAATGATAATGAAAAGTGGAACATAAGGAATGAATGAAAGTCTTGCAAGTAAATTGAATGGAGATGCACGACCATGTTGTCGTTAGCTCAACTGTGTGCGGTTTAACTAACCCGAAGGATGCACACTGGGTCAATCTTTGAGATTGATGGGACCCTTGTAGCATGCCCTAGGTACTGGGTCAGGCTTCAAGCGTAATGTTAGGGATCTATTTATAGTCCTAGGCCTAGTACCCACTTCGTGCATAATATTCGGGGTATTGCACATTGGCCTGGTAGAAAGTGAAAGATAATGGTAAAAGTACGAAATGAATGAGAAGAATGATGAAAGATAATAATAAATATTATCTGGTTGTACGTATGATGTGTGATCGCGTACGGAAGTAACGGATTTTTGAAAAAGATGAATTTTATTAAAATGATATTTTTATATATCTAAACTAAGGATTTTAATTCTAAAACTAGAACTCACTCAGTAACGTTGACTTCTATTATTTTCAGTTGGCAGGTAATTTGTTGCTGGGATGACACGCGGGGGAAGGCTACTTGGCGGGCAAGACTGGCATCCATTCGTGCATGATAATTATGTTGTTTTGTAATGCAACTAAACGTTTCTTTTGTAACTCCTATTATAAATTGATGTATTATTCGACAACATTAAATATTAATGCAATGAATGGTTTTTGGTAAATTAATCCGCTGTGATATTTTCATGAAATGTATTTATTTTATATGAAAAATGTTGTGATGGTCCAACTGTGAGGTCTCCGGGAACGGGGCCTTACAAGTTGATATCAGAGCCAAAGTTTAAGAGAAATGGGTAAAATATTTTCAAAACCTAAACTTAAACTAAGAATGGGACCAAATGGAAGGATGCTAGCCCAAGTAGCTACATGCCACCAGGTATTTCTTTTCTTAAATGATAACCGATATTATATGAGTGTGTTATCTGATTTATGTGCTCTTAGTAGATTTGAGTACTGATATAGTTAGGATAGGAAATGCTTGGGGGATGAAGAGTAAAGTAAGTGGCTAATCACAATTAGACACTTTAATTAGGGACTTACTATACTTGACATAAACTGAGCTATTACCTTGAATGACTGTGTTGGTGTTTGAATCTTATAGTGTTTAGAGGATGGCTGGTGGTAGATCGTCAAAAGCTTCCCGAGGTGGAGCATGGGGTGGTCGTGGTTCTGGACCACGTGTCATGAGGAACAAGACGAAGACTTCTGAGACGGTTCTTGCTGAGCCCGAGCTTCATCACTCGGAGGGTGGTGATGAGAGTGCTAACTTGAGAGCCTCAGTAAAGGAGGTAGTTTTGGAGGAAGTACATCAGGTCATGCTTACGATTCTACCATCTATAGTGACCGAGGTCATCCATGCGGTGAGGGAGGATGACAAGAAGGAGAGGGAGGAGGAGTGATGGAAAACTATTGGGAGAAGAGGGGATGATAGAGATCATGGTGAGAGGGAGCAACTAAACACTAAGTTGGTGGCCCCTTGGTGCTCGGTTGTGTGTTTTTTGTTGTGTTTTAGGTGTTTGAAATCTTTGAGCCCTCAAGTTCGATGGAGTTTTACTTGAAGGCTACAATTGGTGAGTTCTAGATCCCCGGTTTTGCGTTTTTAAACTTTTTGGGGTTGAAAAATGCATGTTAAATGTTATTAATGGTTTATGTATGAACCCGTATGTATATGTGAGTTTACTTTTGTGTTTATGGTTGATTATGTGTTGTTGATGCTTAGAATGATAGGAATAAGCTTCGAACAGGTTAATATGCAGATTGGGTTTGAAAATAAGACTGAAAAATGCATAACCGTTGGCTATGCGCCCAAATAGTACCCATAC
This sequence comes from Flaveria sonorensis, assembly GCA_025506505.1. Classification (NCBI taxonomy): domain Eukaryota; kingdom Viridiplantae; phylum Streptophyta; class Magnoliopsida; order Asterales; family Asteraceae; genus Flaveria; species Flaveria sonorensis. The sequence goes on along the minus strand of CM046436.1, from coordinate 28,641,495 downwards.
GTCTGAAAATTTGACTTAGAAAACCCAAGGGTAGTTCATGTGCCCAAATAGTATCCATGCGCCTAAGACGTTTTTCCCAAATATTCGAAGTGCCAAGATGTGCCCAAATAGTAGAAATTTCCAGGCACCTAAGTGTTAGTCATGCGCCTGAACAGTACCTCATGCGCCCAGGATTGCTTCCCAGGCGCCTAAGTGTTGGCCCATGTGCCCATACAGTGTTCATGCGCCTAGAACACTTAGAAAAATTTCTGAAATTTTGAGAAATAGGAATTTTAGAGTTTAACCCTGGGATGTTTTGGTGGTTGAGTTTGTTGATGTTATGCTTGTTTGTGGCCTGTTCTTTTGTTCCATATTACGCCTTATTACGTGACTTTACGTGGTGTGTTTATGCTCGTATATGTAAAGTATTATCATAACGAAGTGAAAGATTAATGATAATGAAGAACATAACGAATGAATGAAAGTCTTGCAAGTAAATTGAATGGAGGTGCACGACCATGTTGTCGTTAGCTCAACTGTGTGTGGTTTAACTAACCCGAAGGATGCACACTGGGTCAATCTTTGACATTGTCAGGACCCTTGTAGCATGCTCTAGGTACTGGGTCAGGCTTCATGCGCAATGTTGGGGTCTATTTATAGACCTCGGCCCAGTACCCACTTCGTGCATAATGTTCGGGGTATTGCACATTGGTCTGGTAGAAAGTGAAAGATAATGGTAAATGTATGAAATGAATGAGAAGAATGATGAAAGATAATAATAAATATTATCTGGTTGTACGTATGATGTGTGATCGCGTACGAAAGTAACGGATTTATGAAAAGGATGTATTTTAAGAAAACGATATTTTTATATATCTAAACTAAGGATTTTAATTCTAAAACTAGAACTCACTGAGTAACGTTGACTTTTATTATTTTTAGTTGGCAGGTAATTTGTTTCTGGGATGACACGTGGGGGAAGGCTACTTGGCGGGCAAGACTGGCATCCATTCGTGCATGATAATTATGTTGTTTTGTAATGCAACTAAACGTTTCTTTTGTAACTCCTATTATACATTGATGTATTATTCGACAACATTAAATATTAATGCGATGAATGGTTTTTGGTAAATTAATCCGCTGTGATATTTTCATGAAATGTATTTATTTTATATGAAAAATGCTGTGATGGTCCAACTGTGAGGTCTCCGGGAACGGGGCCTTACAAGTTGATATCAGAGCCAAAGTTTAAGAGAAATGGGTAAAATATTTTCAAAACCTAAACTTAAACTAAGAATGGGACCAAATGGAAGGATGCTAGCCCAAGTAGCTACATGCCACCAGGTATTTCTTTTCTTAAATGATAACCGATATTATATGCGTGTGTTATCTTATTTATGTGCTATTAGTAGATTTGAGTACTGATATAGTTAGGATAGGAAATGCTTGGGGGATGAAGAGTAAAGTAAGTGGCTAATCACAATTAGACACTTTAATTAGGGACTTACTATACTTGACATAAACTGAGCTATTACCTTGAATGACTGTGTTGGTGTTTGAATCTTATAGTGTTTAGAGGATGGCTGGTGGTAGATCGTCAAAAGCTTCCCGAGGTGGAGCATGGGGTGGTGTGGACCACGTGTCATGAGGAACAAGACGAAGACTGCTGAGACAGCTCCTGCTGAGCCCGAGCTTCATCACTCGGAGGGTGGTGATGAGAGTGCTAACTTGAGAGCCTCAGTAAAGGAGGTAGTTTTGGAGGAAGTACATCAGGTCATGCTTACGATTCTACCATCTATAGTGACCGAGGTCATCCATGCGGTGAGGGAGGATGACAAGAAAGAGAGGGAGGAGGAGTGACGGAAAACTACTGGGAGAAGAGGGGATGATAGAGATCATGGTGAGAGGGAGCAACTAAACACTAAGTTGGTGGCCCCTTGGTGCTCGGTTCTGTGTTTTTTGTTGTGTTTTAGGTGTTTGAACTCTTTGAGCCCTCAAGTTCGATGGAGTTTTACTTGAAGGCTACAATTGGTGAGTTCTAGATCCCTGGTTTTGCGTTTTTAAACTTTTTGGGGTTGAAAAATGCATGTTAAATGTTATTAATGGTTTATGTATGAACCCGTATGTATATGTGAGTTTACTTTTGTGTTTATGGTTGATTATGTGTTGTTGATGCTTAGAATGATAGGAATAAGCTTCGAACAGGTTAATATGCAGATTGGGTTTGAAAATAAGACTGAAAAATGCATAACCGTTGGCTATGCGCCCAAATAGTACCCATACGTCTGAAAATTTGACTTAGAAAACCCAAGGGTAGTTCATGTGCCCAAATAGTATCCATGCGCCTAAGACGTTTTTCCCAAATATTCGAAGTGCCAAGATGTGCCCAAATAGTAGTCATGCGCCCAGAAAATTTCCAGGCACCTAAGTGTTAGTCATGCGCCTGAACAGCACCTCATGCGCCCAGGATTGCTTCCCAGGCGCCTAAGTGTTGGCCCATGTGCCCATACAGTGTTCATGCGCCTAGAACACTTATAAAAATTTCTGAAATTTTGAGAAATAGGAATTTTAGAATTTAACCCTGGGATGTTTTGGTGGTTGAGTTTGTTGATGTTATGCTTGTTTGTGGCCTGTTCTTTTGTTCCATATTACGCCTTATTACGTGACTTTACGTGGTGTGTTTATGCTCGTATATGTAAAGTATTATCATAACGAAGTGAAAGATTAATGATAATGAAAAGTGGAACATAACGAATGAATGAAAGTCTTGCAAGTAAATTGAATGGAGGTGCACGACCATGTTGTCGTTAGCTCAACTGTGTGTGGTTTAACTAACCCGAAGGATGCACACTGGGTCAATCTTTGACATTGTCAGGACCCTTGTAGCATGCTCTAGGTACTGGGTCAGGCTTCATGCGCAATGTTAGGGGTCTATTTATAGACCTCGGCCCAGTACCCACTTCGTGCATAATGTTCGGGGTATTGCACATTGGTCTGGTAAAAAGTGAAAGATAATGGTAAATGTATGAAATGAATGAGAAGAATGATGAAAGATAATAATAAATATTATCTGGTTGTACGTATGATGTGTGATCGCGTACGGAAGTAATGGATTTTTGAAAAGGATGTCTTTTAAGAAAACGATATTTTTATATATCTAAACTAAGGATTTTAATTCTAAAACTAGAACTCACTGAGTAACGTTGACTTTTATTATTTTTAGTTGGCAGGTAATTTGTTCCTGGGATGGCACGTAGGGGAAGGCTACTTGGCGGGCAAGACTGGCATCCATTCGTGCATGATAATTATGTTGTTTTGTAATGCAACTAAACGTTTTTTTTGTAACTCCTATTATACATTGATGTATTATTCGACAACATTAAATATTAATGCGATGAATGGTTTTTGGTAAATTAATCCGCTGTGATATTTTCATGAAATTTATTTACTTTATATGAAAAATGTTGTGATGGTCCAACTGTGAGGTCTCCGGGAACGGGGCCTTACAAGTTGGTATCAGAGCCAAAGTTTAAGAGAAATGGGTAAAATATTTTGAAATCCTAAACTTAAACTAAAAATGGGACCGAATGGAAGGATGTCAGCCCAAGTAGCTACATGCCATCAGGTATTTCTTTTCTTAAATGATAACCGGTATTAGGTGCATGTGTTATCTGATTTATGTGCTCTTAGTAGATTTGAGTACTGATGTAGTGAGGATAGGAAATGCTTGGGGAATGAAGAGTAAAGTAAGTGGCTAATCTTATAGTGTTTATAGGATGGCTAATCTTTTCTTAAATGATAACCGGTATTAGCCACTGTAATTAGGGACTTACCGTACTTGACATAAACTGAGCTATTACCTTGAATGACTGTGTTGGTGTTTGAATCTTATAGTGTTTATAGGATGGCTGGTGGTAGATCGTCGAAAGCTTCCCAGGGTGGAGCACGGGGTGGTCGTGGTGCTGGACCACGTGTCATGATGAACAAGATGAAGACTACTGAGATGGCTCCTGCTGAGCCCGAGCTTCATCACTCGGAGGGCAGTGATGACAGTGCTAACTTGAGAGCCTCGGTAAATGAGGTAGTTGTGGAGGAAGTACATCGGGTCATGCAGACGATCCTACCGTCTGTAGTGACCGAGGTCATCCATGCGGTGAGGGAGGATGACAAGAAGGAGAAGGATGAGGAGCGAAGGAAAACTACTGGGAGAATAAGGGATGATAGAGATCATGGTAAGAGGGAGCAACTAAACACTAAGATGGTGGCCCCCAGTGATGAGGAGGAGGTAGTAGTGTGGGAGACCACGAAGGGGTGCAGCTCCGAGGCATTCCAGTGATGCAAACCCCTAACTTTTGATGGCAATGGTAATGCTGCTGCTGACCGCTGGGTGAGAGAAATAGAGGCGGTGCTGGAGATTAGTGAGTGTAGGGAGGACCAAAAGGTGATGTTCGCCACTCACTCATTTGTAGACTCGGCTTTATGTTGGTGGGACAATATTATCCAAGCCGAGGGCAGCAGGGCCATCGGAAAGAAAAGGTGGGAAGAACTGAAGAAGATGGTGATTAAGGAATTCTATCTTCACCAAGAGCTCGACAAGATAGAGAGGGAGTTCCGGCAGCTAGAGGCGGAGACCATGACCTATCAGCAATACACCACCAAGTTCAACGGGATGGCGAGGCTGGTGCCGGATCAGGTGACGCCAGTGTCGAGAAATATAAAGGGGTATATTCAAGGATTGCCAGTGGATATTAGAAGGCACCTGCTTGTTGCCCGGCCGAGTACCTTTAGATCGGTAGTGATGCTGGTAGGGAGACTCTATGATGAGAGAGAAATGGCTATGGTAGAGGTGAGAAAGGCGGGTGGCGGTGACAGGAACTGGAGTGGAAAATGGTTTGGATGTGGTGGTTTCACTCCAAACAACAAGAGGATGAGGGTGGATGACCGAAAGGTGGAGTCATCAAGCTCGGGGATGAAGAAGTGTGGCAAATGTGGAAAGGAGCACACTGGAGAATTCAGGTGGGGATCGAATGTATGCTTCAGGTGTGGGAGATCTGGTCATTTGGCAAGGGATTGTAGGGTGTTGAGGTGCTATAACTATGGTGAAGAAGGTTATATGAGTAGGGATTGCAAGAAGCCAAGGGCGGAGAGTTCTGGGGCGAAGAAAAGGACCGAGAATGAAAGACAGAGGGAAAGCGCTAGAGCATTCACGATGACCCTAGAGGAGGCCAGGGTGGACCCTGATGTCGTGTCAGGTATGTTTCTAGTAAACCAAACTTGTGCCTCTGTATTATTTTATTCTGGTGCTAGTAGGAGTTTTATTTCTGCTGCTTTTTGTGCTAAGTTGCCTGCTAGTATTAGAAGTATTAAAGAGCCATTTGATGTAGAAACTGTTATTGGTAAGTCTACCAGAATTTCTGATATGATAGAGGGTTGTGACATAGAATTAAAAGGCCATAGGTTCTCTGCTAAACTATTTATGATGCCCCTAGGCAGATTTGATGTAGTTCTAGGGATGGATTGGTTAGCAGCCTATGAGGCAAATATCGTGTGTCGTAAGAAAATGATCTGATTAATTGCGCCTGATCGAAGTTCGGTGACGGTCTACGGTGATCGAGTGACAACGGTTCCTAAGGTGATCTCGATGGCGGTGGTAGAGAAATGCATGAAACACGGATGTAGTGCCTACCTGGCTTATGTGAAGGATGTGGACGCGTCAGTACCACAATTGTCTGATGTACCAGTTGTGTGTGACTTTCCGGACGTGTTCCCAGAAGATTTACCAGGTGTGCCACCGGACTGCGAGATCGAGTTTCAGATTGATTTGATACCCGATGCTCAACCCGTTGCTAAAGCACCGTATCGATTAGCTCCGATGGAGATAAAGGAACGGATGGTTCAACTGTAGGAGTTGATGGATAAGGGGTTCATGTGACCGAGCATCTCTCCCTAGGGTGCTCTGATCTTGTTTGTCAAGAAGAAGGACGGTAGTATGAGAATGTGTATTGACTACCGAGAGTTAACCGAGATCTATCAGGTGTGCCACCAGACCTCGAGATCGAGTTCTAGATCGAATTGATACCCGGTGCCCAACCTGTTGCCAAGGAACCGTATCGATTAGCTCCCTCCAAGATGAAGAAATTGATAACTCAGCTGCAAGAGTTGCTGGATAAGGGGTTCATCCGACCGAGTATATCTCCTTGGGGTGCTCTGTTCTTGTTTGTGAAGAAGAAGGATGGTAGCATGAGGATGCGCATCGACTACAGTGAGTTGGACAAGCTGACTGTGCAGAATCGGTATCCGTTATCGAGGGCTGATGACTTGTTTGATCAGCTCCAAGGTGCCAGTTGGTTCTTGAGGATATATCTCTCATCTGGTTACCATTAATTGAGGTGGAGGAACCGAAGAGGAACATGTCGGTCATGTCCGGGACTGCGTTCATTGATGATGTTCTGATTTATTCGTAGACCGAAGAGGAACATGTCGGTCATGTCCGGGAAGTGTTGGATACGCTTCGAAGAGAGAAGCAGTACGCCAAGTTCTCCAAGTGTGCGTTCTAGTTATGCGAGGTTCAGCTTTTGGGTCATGTGGTTAATCCTGAAAGGATTATGGTAGACCTAACAGAGGTTGATGCAGTGATGGAATGGAAGTCTCCAAGGACACCATCTAAGATTCATAGTTTCTTGGGTTTGGTGAGTACCATAGGGTATTATCCAAAGGGTTCTCTAAAATGGCAACTAGGGTAGTTGCAGTGAAGGAATGGAGGCTACTTGGGGAATCAGATGAAGGAATGAGATGGCACTACCCAGATCCCTTTAAAGAGTGACAGGTTTCGGGGATGAAACCTATATAAGGAGGGTGGACTTGTAACACCCGAAAATTTCAGAAAAAGAAAAGTAAATGAGCAAACAGGAAGTTATTTCAAAAGCAAGGGGTTAAAAGCATGCAAGGGCCAAACTTGCACATAGTGGGGTTTAAAAGAGGTATGGCCGCTGATAACCTCTTTTCTCTCCTGCAACCTTCGGTTCTAGAGAAAGAGAAGCTCTCAACCGGTTTTAGTGGGAGAAAGTGGAAGAAAATCTTCAAAAGGTAAGATTTCAAGGTGTTCTTCTGGGTTTTCAGCTGGGTTTGAGCTTCTGGACCGAGTTCCATATGTTTAGAGTTTGTTTTCATGTGTTTTAGGTGCTGGAACTTCAAGTGGGTTCTCGGGTTTGAGGTGTTCTACCCGAAAGCTGTTCAAGGTGAGTTCTAGATCCCCTCTTTTACTGGTTTTCTAAGTGTTTGGGGTTGTTATGCATACTGGGCAGAAGGTTTTCTAAACTAAACTATGAATTTTGACATGGTGTGCGACTGGGTGTATGTTTTTAGATTTTTTTCTAAGATGTGTATGATGTGTAGTATGTTCTAAGTGCGTAGCATGATAGATCTATGTTAAGGATGTGTTAGAATGATGATTGGGAACTGAATATTGCATAAGTCGCAACTGCAGGTTGGTTTAGTTCATCCGCATTTAGATTTGAATATTCGCATAAGTGTTTTGTTCTGGCGCATTTGCTACAGTGATCATGCGCATTTCTTTTGTTCATGCGCATTTGCTACAGTGTTCAAGCACATTTGTTACAGTCATCCGTATTTGGTTCATGCGCATTTCCTGACCCTTGGAATATTTTTTGAAGACTTTCATTTGCTTTGTTCATGTGCATTTGCTATAGTGTTCATGCGCATTTCTTTGGGACAGTATTTTCTGAGTATGTTCATCCGCATTTCTTTGTTCATCCGTATTTCTTTGTTCATTCGCATTTGTTAAGTTCATCCATATTCCTTTTGGGACTTGGGATTTTCTAGAATTTTGGGAAGTAGAACTTAAGTGTTGAGAAATGATGTCTTGTGGTGGCTTATGCTTGTTTATGAATGTGTATGCATTGTGTGCTGTTATGATGATGATGTTGTCCTATTCTATGTATATGATGTGACTTTACATAGTATGTTATACTTATGTACATAAGTAAAGTATTACGTAATGAAAGTGAAAGATAACGAATGACGAAAATGGAAGAAATGAATGATGGAGTCCTTGTCGCTTACCCCGGTACTGTGTCGGCTTTTGCTTGACGTGGGGGTTTACTTATAAACCCCGGCACAGAATCGACTTTTGCTTAACGTGGGGGTATAGCGTATGAGTTATGAGAAGATCCTTGCCTCGTACCCCGGTACTGTGACTGCTTTTGCTTAACGTGGGGGTTTACTTATAAACCCCAGCACAGTATCGGCTTTTTCTTGATGTGGGGGTATAGCGTATGGTAGGATCTAGATAAGGGTGGAAGATATTAATGAAAGAAAGTACGAATGATGAACGATGATGAAAGAAAATAATTATTACCAAGATGTGTGTATGATGTGTGATCACGTACGAAAGTAAAAGAAATGTTTTAAACGGAAGTAAGGTATTTTAATATAAAACTAGAACTCACTCAGCGTCGCTGACTTTTGTGTGCATAATAGTTGGCACGTAACCGTTTGATGCTGAGGAGGTGCAGGCACTGATCCATAAGCTACTCGGAATGTTTTGAGTCTGGCATCCACATTTTGAGATGATATTGTATTAATACAATTTTTTATGATGTAATTTAAAGATATGATGTATTGACATGTTTTTAATTATTAATGAAAAGATTAAATTTCCGCTGCAAAATGATGAATTTTAAATGTTTTATGCGATGATTGACCAACTATAAGCTTCCCGGGAACGGGGCCTTACAATTGAAGAAGCAGAAGAAGAAAGTGATGGAGTCTGGAAGTGAAGTTGAAGAAAATACTGCAAGTAGTGTGACATGCATAACCACAACACAGATAATTGTTACTTTAGCAGCTATTGCTCCATATGCAACATGAACAATCATATGACTGTTGATTGTTACTTCAATAAACACTGTGCTATTTGCAACAAGAACAACCATTCTACTCAAGAATGCTACTTCAACAAGAAGAACAAATTAAAAGTTCCAAAGAAGCAATAGTCAGAGAATGGTGAATCAGACTCACAAATCATTAAAGGCAAGTCAAGTTCAAAGCAAATGAAGAGCAACCAAAACAAAAGGTTCCAAAGGCAAATAAGCCAACATCTACTGATGATCAAATAAAGAGGAAGAAGGAGAAGCAACCTTTTCAAAGCAAGACTCCTTAAAAAAAGGTAGATTTGCAAGAAGATGAAGCATTCTATCACCACTTTGAAAAGGGTAATCAAGTACCAGTGGTTGTTCCAGGCATATAATAGGAAACTGTTCTCTCCTCCATGATTTCATACAAAAAAATGCTTCATATGTGTTATTTGGTTGGGATAAGAAGGGAGGTAAAATTGTTGGTGAAGGAATGGTAACAAATGGTGTACTCAAATTTGAGAAAGTAAATTTCTGTGTAAATTTACAATACAACTTGCTGAGTGTATCTCAAATTTGTTATCAAAATTATACCACTCTATTTGATAACACTTACTGTTACATTCTTAAGCCAGGTTTTCAAATCCTAGCAGATTGGATCCTTCTTAAAGCACCAAGAAAAGGAAACACATATGTTTTGGACATGAACAACAAGTTAATGACAAGCAATGAAACCTGCCTGATTTTTAAGTCATCAGAAGATGAAGCTCAACTGTGGCATAGAAGAATGGTTCATTCAAACATGAAGAACATGAATAAGCTGGTGAAAAATGACTTAGTCATTAGCCTTCCCAAGAAAGAATTTTATTGTTCTAATTATTGTTCAGCATGCTATAAAGGAAAACAACATTGGGTGTCACATAAGTCCAAAACAATCAACACAAACACAACACCACTCAAAATGCTACACATGGATCTTTTTAGTGCAACCAATGTGATGAGCATTGGAAAAAGGCAATATGTTTGGTGATTGTTGATGATTTCACTAGATTCACTAGGTTTTTTTCTTAAAACATAAAAGTGAAACATCAAAAACATTAATGGAGTTTATCATCAAGATTGAAAATCAACTTGATTTAAAAGTCAAAATCTTAAGAAGTGATAATTGATCTAAATTTATTAACCATGTTTTAGACTCCTTTTGCAGGAACAAAGGCATAGCCAGACAATTCAGTGCTCCAAGAACTCAACAACAAAATGGAGTTGCTGAAAGAAGAAACAAAACTCTCATTGAAGCAGCAAGAACAATGCTAGCTGACTCACATTTGCTAATCACATTTTGGGCTGAAGCAGTGAACATAGCATGCAATGTTCAAAACAGGACATTAATTGTCAAAGAACATAATAAAACACCCTGTGAACTTTTGTTTAAAATAAAACCTTTTATAGGATATCTTAGAGCATTTGGGTGTCATGTGTCTATTTTAAACACTAAAGATCAATTAGGAAAGTTTTCTAAAAAATCCTATGATGGTTTCTTTGTTGGTTACTCAGCAACATCTAAATCATATAAAGTCTACATTCCACATCAAAACAATGGGAAGGAAACTCCTAATGTATCATTTGATGAATCCTTATTTCTAAAATCTATAAAAGGATCATCTTGGCTATTTGATATAGATGCATTAACAAATTCTTTTAACACTGGTTATTTGAATGTTATAGGTCCTTCGGATACATGCAATCCTTATGTACCTCCAAGTATGAGTGAAGTGCCATTGACTGCTGATCCTCCAAGATTATCACATTCAAACATTTCAAGTGTTGCTGATCCTAGCCCTTCATCTCAAACAAGTAATGGAAATTCTAATGGAAATGAAAATTCAACTTCCGCAGAAGCAACTAATACATTAGGAGAAGTTAACCATGCATCCGCAGAAGTTACTAATGCATCCGGAGTAGTGAACAATGCATCAGCAGCAGTTACTTCTACATCCGTTCCCATCTACTTCTGGAGATGATTCATTGCCTTCAACTAAAGTTCCAAATCCATCAGGAGATATTCCAACAACATTCACATCTACAAATCAACAAACTACAACATCCGTTGTTGTTCCTGTAACTCCCGTGAAAGTTATTCCTACATCTGCGGAAACATAATCTCATGAAGATGGTTTTCATTCAGCATCAGAAGAACAAAATGATGAGGATTTTGACCATTTTGTTGATTCTCCATCCCAGCTGGATCCATCTCCATTGTCATTAACCAAAATCACTAACTTGGAATCATCCATTCCAGTTGAAACATTTCCAACATCAAGAATTCATAAGTATCATCCAATAGAAAACATCATTGGTGATCTTAATGAAAAAAACCACAAGAAGCCAAGGGGGAACTGCCAATATTTGTCTTTTGTCTTGTTTTCTTTCACAAGTGGTTCCTCCCAACATCACTGTAGCATTAATAGACAACAGCTGGATTGAAGCAATGGAAGAAAAACATCAGCAATTCAGAAAGCAAAAAGTTTGGAATCTAGTTAATCTTCCTGAAGGTCAATATCCAATAGGTACAAGGTGGCTTTTAAAGAACAAATTAGATGACAGAGGCATGATTATCAGAAACAAAGCAAGGCTGATAGCACAAGGGTATACTCAAGAAGAAGGGATAGACTATGATGAAGTCTTTGCACCAGTTGCAAGGATTGAAGCCATTAGAGTCTTCCTAGCCTATGCTTCACATAAGAAGTTCATAGTTTACCAGATGGATGTAAAATAGGCCTTCTTATATGGTAAAATTGAGGAAGAAGTCTATGTTGCCTAACCACCAGGCATTGAGGATCCTGATTACCCACACAAGGTATACAAGCTTGACAAAGCTTTGTATGGTCTACATCAGGCACCAAGAAAGTGGTATAAAACATTGTCATCTTTCTTACTCAAGCATGGTTACAAAAGGGGAACCATTGATCAGACTCTCTTCCTCAAACATGATCATCAAGACCTCTTGGTTGTCCAAATCTATGTAGATGATATCATTTTTGGTTCAACAAACAAGAGATTGTATGAAGACTTTGAATCTTTGATGAAATTCGAGTTTCAAATGAGTTCCATAGGAGAATTAACATTCTTCCTTGGTTTACAAGTTCATCATAAATCAAATGAAATTTTCATCTATTAGGAGAAGTTTGTGCACCAAATCTTGAACAAGTACAACCTTGCTGACTCTTCTTCATACAAAACTCCAGCATCAACAATAGATAAGATTGTACCTGATCCTAAAGGGAAATCAGTTGATCAAAGATTGTATAGATCTATGATAGGATCTTTGATGTACTTAACTGCCAGCAGACCTGACATAATGTTTGCTATGTGTGTTTATGCTAGGTACCAATCAGACCCAAAGGACTCACATATGAATGCTGTTAAGAGGATTTTTAGATACCTCAAAGGGAAGCCAGCTCTTGGACTTTGGTATCCCAAAGAAGGAGATTTCAACCTCTATTCTTATTCTATAGGGACTTTGGAGGTGGCAACAACAACAGAAAATCAATAACTAGTGGCTGTCAATTTATTGGACCAAGACTAGTTTCTTGGCAGTGCAAAAAGCAAACAAGTGTGTCAGTATCCACAACTGAGGCTGAGTACATTGCTTCTTCAGCCGGTTGCTCTCAAGTTTTGTGGTTGCAAAACCAACTACTTGATTATGGTTACAATTTTCTTCAAACACCAATTCACATAGATAACTCAGCTGTTATGTTCATAGCTGCTAATCTAGTGCAACATAGTAAAACAAAACATATAGAAATTAGATATCATTTTCTGAGAGACTACTCAGAAAAAGGTTTAACCAAATTGATCAAAGTGGACACAATAAATCAGCTTACTGATTTATTCACTAAAGCCTTTGACTCAGTGAGATTTAATTTCTTAATTGAGTCTTTAGGCATGATCAACTTAGATTAGTCATCATCACAAAGAAAAGCATGATCTGTCCTTTGTAATTCTCAATATGAGAAAAATAAAAACATTCATAAAACATATAAAACACCAGAAATATTGTCTTGTTAATATGTTTTCTTAAAAAAGCAATTCATATCATGGGAAATGATAGCACACTATACCTTTGTTTACTTGCCTGGTTTAAAACAAACAATAAAGACTGATCAGATATGATTTGATATGTGAGTAGGTTTAGCTTGAGTGGAAAATAAACAAATCCATACTTAAAATAATTCCAAGGTGACTGATTACGGGAATTCCATTTTGAGAAGCAAACAAGTAAGTCTTATCCTACTGTGATCAACTTAGTTACCCAAGCACACTATGTTCCGACACTTTACAACCTCTATCTTTGCGCATCATGGACCCTCTGTTTTGCGTGAGCAAATGCCTGGGTTCATAGGACCCTCTGTTTTGCGTGATCAAAGACCTGGGTTCTTAGGCACCTTTGTTTTACGTGAGTAAAGACCTGGTGACCTGATGCTGTCATCATAAGTTCCAAAAAGGAACAGCTCTAAAAGAATCCAAAGTGATTAAATGTATATTATCTTAAAAAGCATAAAAATCATATCAACAGCATTATTAAGATTTGAAAGAAATCTTAAGATAGAGCTTATGATTTAAGGTACATAGTTTTCAAGTGTGAAAAAGTGATGAATTGACTTATAAACGGAGGAGAAACTCTAATGTGAATTGAATGTGGAGTCCATATTTGTCTATATTTAATCAATACCAAAACATGATAAATAACATGACAAGTTGAATATATACTCTTGCTTGAATTAATGTGGATCATAATACTTTCAATCAGCACTAGATCTATGTCTACTATCATCATACAAAATGCATCAAAAAGTTGCTTAGTGTCATAGTATGATCCCATGTTATGGTTAAATTGCTTGTAAATATGTTGTGTAGCTTCTGCTTATAAACAAAAATTGAAAAAGATTTTATTTATGTTCTTTTCTTTGCTATTAAGATGGACAGATAATTGCTTTTCATGCTATTCTTTTCATAAATTTCTGCAAAATGCATAAGTTCATGATTTATTACAAATTTAGGGGGAGTAGTCATCAGCATAAAAAAATGAGTATCACTTTTAAATGAAGAAAATTAGAACTTGAGCACTAACTTGGCTGCAGGATATCTAAAGTTTTTTAACCAAATCAATCTCTTGTACATTTGCCATGAAGCAAAGTCAACAAGGTCCAACAGCAATCAACAAATGATCTAACAAAATTTTAGGATCATACAACAAAAACATAACAAGTTTGCCTTTCGTAGATGTTCTGCGGAAGAATTAACTTGTTATGCGGAAGAACTATTTTGTGGTTCTACGGAAGAATAAACTTACGGAAAAAAGGATTTAATGATATTCTGCAGAAGAATCATACAGCAAACAACCAAGGAAGGGTAATGAGGGTTAAGGGTCCCACAACATTAAATAAAAGGATTTAAATATTCTGAGGGAGTATAAATGATGTTCTTGACCATTGTCATTCTTATTCACTTTTTTAGACTTAGAAAATCGCTCTCAACCCATAAACCCGTCTTGCCGCCAACATTCAAATCAACCACTCCACACAACCATCCACACTTAAATTTCAACATCATAGCATCGAACATACAACATTTTCAAGATGGCTAATAGATTTGCAAAAGAACATAATGTTTGTGCTTTTCTTAACATCAAAGAGCTAGTGACCGAAGGATGCAGAGATATAATCAATTATTTGAGAAGATCGAGAATATCATCTGTAGAAGCAATCATCTATCAATCCGATATGATAGATTTTTAGAGCACAGCAAGAATAGAGGAGGAGGATAATGAAAAGGTGATTTATTCAACCATAAGAAATGAAAATTGAAGGGTTGATGAAAGAATTATCAGGAGGGTGTTGTAGCTTGGAGAACAAGAAGAGAGTCATCCGGATGTGTTTGAGCATGAGATTACAAGAATGGAGAGATCAAGAAAGGAAGGTTGTGTAAACCTTATAGGTTTTTGTGCCGCACTTATTTGAAGTGTATGTCAAACAGAAAATCTAGGCTAGATAGATTTTCAAGGCACATATCATCTAGGATAATTGGTGTGTTTGAGGGAAGAAGATACAATTATGCTAAATACATCTTTGGATGCTTATATGACCACATCAGGTCAAAAAGAAGATGCTGAATCAATATTTCAGATTCGTTGAGCTTGGATCTTAGGATTCATCAGTTTCAGATCCGAAAATTCAAAATTAAAGATAGGTGGAAGTGTGTGAATCGAAGAACAAGGACATGTGTGTAACGTATAATGTTATGATTTCATTGATGTTGAATAGCAAATTACAATGAAGAAACATATACATAGATGGATGAACATCAAACCCACCCAAAGGAGATTTCTCCTTGGGTGGTGATTTACACCATGAAATACACACACTTAAGAACTACCAGCTCTCACATACTTTGCAAAAACCACCCATTACAAGTGGCACTAGTTGTTCTACTTATAATGTTATTACATCATGACCTAATTTTGACTATTCTTGTGGTCTTGAAGTTGACTTTGTCTTGTTGACTTTGTCTTGTGTTTGTTTTGTTTTGTTTATCAACTTGGTCTCTGAACTTGTACAATGATATCTTCAGTTACCATGACGTAGCCCTCGTTTCCATGGTCGTTTTGACTGGTAGCACGTCGGAAACGGAGGCTCGTAGCCCAGGTTATGTCCATTTTCAGCATTAGTTCTGTTGAACATCCGCATTTGGTTTATGTCCAGCGCATAGAGAATCTGAGCGCATTTACTGTAACAAATGCGGAAGTAATTTTGACCATCCACTTTTACTGTAGCAGATGCGGGTGAACAAAGTTAACATCAGCATTTACTGTAGCAAATGCGGGTGAACAAATGACTTGTCCGCATTTACTGAGACAAATGCGGGTGAACAAAAGACTTGTCCGCATTTACTGTAGCTAATACGGATGAAAACTTTTTGTCTGCATTAGTTTTACTATTTGAAATGTGGAAGAACACTTCATCCGCATTTAGTACAAATCATCCGCATTGGTTTCAGATACTTCATCCGCATTTGTGTAGTTAACACATCTGCATTGAAGATTCTCATCCGCATTACATTTCAACACATCCGCATTCGTTTAGTTCTTAGCCGCATTTGTATGCCCTTTATCAGCATTAGTTCTGTTTGAACATCCGCATTTGATTGCCTTAGTGACAAATGCGGATGGCTTTAGTAGGAAATGCGGATGCAAGAGAGAAATGCGGATGGCTTGTGTTTCATCCGCATTTGTCTTTCCTGTTCATCATCATTCTTGAGAATATTGAATTCAGGTTCAATCCGAATCATTTCTGTTCGAGATCTTTGTAGTTAGCCTCGAAATCATGTTAATTGTACACTGGTGGTCTCGGATTTGTGGTTGGATTTGATTCAACAACCCATTGATTAATCACCAGTTCGAGATCTTTGTATTTTGAATCAACCTGTTCGAGATCTGAATGTTCTTCTCAAATAAATGTTTGAACCGAATGTCTTCTGTTGAATGCTTTATCATCTCCAATTCGAACCCATTTTGAACAGATTTGTAGATGTTCTGTGTATTTTGTTGAAGAACAGATGATGATTAAGATGAACAGAGACGTGTTCTTTATTTTTCTGATTTTCTTCTTTATTGTAAACATCTTTAAAGATGAAAACAGATCTGAAACATACATGAACCCAGCAACCAACAGCTCTGATACCATTTTACTGAATCAATATTTCAGATTCGTTGAGCTTGGATCTTAGGATTCATGTATTTTTCAGATCCGTAACTTCAAAATTAAAGACGGGTGGAAGTGTGTGAATCGAAGAACAAGGACATGTGTGTAACGTATAATGTTATGATTTCATTGATGTTGAATAGCAAATTACAATGAAGAAACATATACATAGATGGATGAACATCAAACCCACCCAAAGGAGATTTCTCCTTGGGTGGTGATTTACACCATGAAATACACACACTTAAGAACTACCAGCTCTCACATACTTTGCAAAAACCACCCATTACAAGTGGCACTAGTTGTTCTACTTATAATGTTATTACATCATGACCTAATTTTGACTATTCTTGTGGTCTTGAAGTTGACTTTGTCTTGTTGACTTTGTCTTGTGTTTGTTTTGTTTTGTTTATCAACTTGGTCTCTGAACTTGTACAATGATATCTTCAGTTACCATGACGTAGCCCTCGTTTCCATGGTCGTTTTGACTGGTAGCACGTCGGAAACGGAGGCTCGTAGCCCAGGTTATGTCCATTTTCAGCATTAGTTCTGTTGAACATCCGCATTTGGTTTATGTCCAGCGCATAGAGAATCTGAGCGCATTTACTGTAACAAATGCGGAAGTAATTTTGACCATCCACTTTTACTGTAGCAGATGCGGGTGAACAAAGTTAACATCAGCATTTACTGTAGCAAATGCGGGTGAACAAATGACTTGTCCGCATTTACTGAGACAAATGCGGGTGAACAAAAGACTTGTCCGCATTTACTGTAGCTAATACGGATGAAAACTTTTTGTCTGCATTAGTTTTACTATTTGAAATGTGGAAGAACACTTCATCCGCATTTAGCACAAATCATCCGCATTGGTTTCAGATACTTCATCCGCATTTGTGTAGTTAACACATCTGCATTGAAGATTCTCATCCGCATTACATTTCAACACATCCGCATTCGTTTAGTTCTTAGCCGCATTTGTATGCCCTTTATCAGCATTAGTTCTGTTTGAACATCCGCATTTGATTGCCTTAGTGACAAATGCGGATGGCTTCAGTAGGAAATGCGGATGCAAGAGAGAAATGCGGATGGCTTGTGTTTCATCCGCATTTGTCTTTCCTGTTCATCATCATTCTTGAGAATATTGAATTCAGGTTCAATCCGAATCATTTCTGTTCGAGATCTTTGTAGTTAGCCTCGAAATCATGTTAATTGTACACTGGTGGTCTCGGATTTGTGGTTGGATTTGATTCAACAACCCATTGATTAATCACCAGTTCGAGATCTTTGTATTTTGAATCAACCTGTTCGAGATCTGAATGTTCTTCTCAAATAAATGTTTGAACCGAATGTCTTCTGTTGAATGCTTTATCATCTCCAATTCGAACCCATTTTGAACAGATTTGTAGATGTTCTGTGTATTTTGTTGAAGAACAGATGATGATTAAGATGAACAGAGACGTGTTCTTTATTTTTCTGATTTTCTTCTTTATTGTAAACATCTTTTAAGATGAAAACAGATCTGAAACATACATGAACCCAGCAACCAACAGCTCTGATACCATTTTACTGAATCAATATTTCAGATTCGTTGAGCTTGGATCTTAGGATTCATGTATTTTTCAGATCCGTAAGTTCAAAATTAAAGACGGGTGGAAGTGTGTGAATCGAAGAACAAGGACGTGTGTGTAACGTATAATGTTATGATTTCATTGATATTGAATAACAAATTACAATGAAGGAACATATACAAAGATGGATGAACATCAAATCCACCCAAAGGAGAGAAATTCTCCTTGGGTGGTGATTTACACCATGAAGAACACACACTTAAGAAATACCGGCTCTCACACACTTTGCAATAACCACGCATTACAAGTGGCACTAGTTGTTCTATTTATAATGTTATTACACCATGATCTAATTTTGACTATTCTTGTGGTCTTGATGTTGACTTTGTCTTGTTGACTTTGTCTTGTGTTTGTTTTGTTTTGTTTATCAACTTGGTCTCTGAACTTGTACAATGAGATCTTCAGTTGGCTTTGATCGTGGTTGGGAAAGCTTCAGTTTATCAATTGTTGAACCCAACAAAGATATTTGTAGAACAGGTATCAAAGATACTGGTCCAATTCCAGTAACTACGACTCAAAAGGCTAAAACTACAGCCCATGCCACATCGGCTTCAAATGTGAATGAAAAGGATAAAACAGATACCTCAATTCTTCTGAAATCATCTCGAATAATCCATAACGAGAAAAAAAATAGAGAGACTGTTAAAGAATCACAAGGCCAAGGACATACTAAGGCCAGATTCTACGATAACTATGGAAGTTATCATAAACAGTTTGTGTAAAATACTCAAGCGTCAAGTACATATCATAAAATGTGTTTTTATGTGTGTGGCAAGCCAAATCATAAGGCTAAAAATTGTCGTCATCAACATCAATTGTCAAGCAAACAAAGATTTCACAATTTAATTTCACAGAATAGAAAGCATTTCTTTCTATATGCCAAATTCAAAAGAAATTCAAATCAGTCAAATTCTTTTGTTAATAACAGTAATGATTTGAATAAGGAAAAGTCAAATGTGAAATCTGTACAAGTTGATGATAGCACTTCTAGATTAAAGAAAATGGTGACACATCTTATTAAACCAATTCAAAAGTGGAAAATTAAAGAAAAACCTTCTAAGCCTGATATTGTTAAACATTGTCCTTTTGATGACAAAAGAGGTATGATATTACATTCTGTAGCATATTTGGATATAAACAAAGTACTCAAGTCAACTATGGCTTGGGTTCCTAAACATGAATTAATTTGTTCAAATGTGCAGGAACAACCAAGACAAGTCATCAACAGTGTTTGGCATTTTGACAGTATACAACCTTACAACGGTGGATATGTTATCTTTGCAGAAGACAAAGGTGGTAAGATTACAAAGAAAGGTACAGTGTCGAATGGTGTGTTAAGCTTTGATGATGTCAATTTTGTTGAAGAACTAAAACATAACTTGTTAAGTGTTTCACAAATTTGTGACAAAAAGTATTCTACACATTCACTAATAAAGAATGTCTTATTCTAAAACCTAGATTTGTAATTCTTGATGAATGGATTTTGTTAAGAACACCTAGAGATAAAGACACATACCTACTTGATATGAATGGTTCTTATTCATTTGTAACTGTGTCTTGTTTATTGTGTAAGGCCTCAGAAAGTGATTCAATGTTATGGTATCGTCGCCCTGGTCATGTAAATATTAAAAATATGAATAAGTTGGTTAGAGGAAATCATGTTGTAGGCCTACCTTTGAAAGAATTTCAATTAACTGAACATTGTCTGTCATGTTCAAAGGGCAAACAACACAAACTTCCTCATAAACCAGTTGCTCATACCAAATTGACTCTATTCTTAAACTGTTAAACATGGATATATTTGGTCGAGTTAGTGTTTTGAGTTTAGGATGTCGTGCATATTGTTTGTTCATTACTGATGATTTCTCTAGATTTAGATGGGTTTTCTTCTTAGCAACCAAAGATGAGACACCTCAATTACTGATAAAATTCATGACACTCGTGGAGAATCAGACGGACAAAACAATCAAGTGCATTCGAAAGGATAATGGAACAGAATTTTGCAATCATACACTAAATGAGTTTTGTGTTTTAAAGGGGATAGCTAGACAATTATGTTCTGTAAAAACTCCATAATGTTATCAACAGCCAGATAACCATCATTCTTTTGGGCTGAAGCTGTTAACATTGCGTGTTATGTTCAGAATCGTGTATTAATCAACAAGCAACAGAATATGACTCCTTATGAAATCTTTTACAAACCCATAAACCCAAAGTCAAACATTTCAAAACTTTTGGATGTTGTTGTACTTTGTTAAACACATCTGATTCTAAATCAAAATTTAATGAAAAAGCTGATGAATGTATTTTGTTGGATATTCAATCAACAAAGTAGCATACCATGTTTATAATAAAAGATCTAAACAAATAATTGAGTCGTTTGATATTGATTGGCATGAATCTAACAAAACAGATGCAGGTTCTGCACCTTCATAGGTCTATGATTATGCTCCTTTATTTGAAACATTTAATCGAACATCTATTGTTTCTACAGCTAATCTGCCTTTGACATCCTCAATTATGGATATTTTTGCTAATGATATTGGATCTATTCCTTCTCAAACAACAGGAATATCTTTTGATATACCTTCTTCTTCAAGTGTCATAGCTGCTTCATAATTTGTTTCTAAATCTAGTTTATCTCATTCTGATCCAGTTGTTGAACAAGCTCCATAGGTTTATGATCGGAGTTCCTCTTTTACACAAGTTGACCGAATTGATACAATTCAAGTACCATTTGAGGATCTCCCTATTGATAATGATAATCAAGATAAAGATATTGTTTATCAACCTAAAGGAGGAAACACTGCTGAAGAACCAGTTGGTCACATGTCTAACTTAGACGAAGTTATTTCTGAAGATGCCATTCCATAGCTGAGAATTCATAAAGACCATCCAACTGAAGGAATCATTGGTCCGTTATCACAGAGAGTCCGAACTCGAAGCCAATCAGGCATAATAAATACATGTTTGTATTCATGTTTTATTTCTCAAATTGTGCCAAAGAATATTAAGAGGGCACTAAAAGAAAACAGTTAGGTAGAGGCTATGCAAGACGAGCTGATGCAATTTAAAAAGATAAATATGTGGCATCTGTGTGAACTACCAAAGGGTAAGTTGTCAATTGGAACGAAATGAATATTCAAAAACAAAACAGATGAAAAGGATGTGATTGTCCGCATCAAGGCCACACTTGTTGTTCAAGGATTCTATCACATTGAAGGGCTTGATTATGAATAAGTATACGCTCCTGTTGATGACTAGAAGCTATACGCATCTTTCTGGCATATGCTTCATACAAGAACTTCACAGTATATCAGATGGATGTCAAAACTGCATTCTTGTATGGCAAAATGAAAGAAGAAACCTATGTTTTTCAACTACCAAGTTTTGAAGATCCAGATCATCCTAAATATGTTTACAAGTAAGATAAAGCACTTTATGGCTTACATCAAGCACCTCGTGCTTGGTATGCCACTCTGACTGAACATTTTCTTGTAAATGATTATACATGAGGTGCAATTGATCAAACTTTATTTTTACGAAAGACTAGTGATGATCTTATTCTGGTTTAAGTTTACGTTGACGATATTATCTTTGGATCTACCAATGATGATTTGTGCAAGGAATTTGAAGTTGTGATGAAGAAGGAATTTGAGATGAGTTCTCTTGTAGAAATGTTGTTTTTCTTGGGCATCCAAGTTAACCAAGATGATAATGAAATAGTGATACATCAAGAAAAATGTATTCACAGTATCCTAGACATCATGTTTCCTGTTTGTCAGTGTGCATGTTATCAAAGTAATCCATAGAAATCTCACATGAAAGTTGTCAAGCGGATTTTTAAATATCTCAAGGGTCAACCAACACTCGGCCTTTGGTATCCTAAAAATTCTTATTTCAATTTATATGTTTATACTGATAATGATTATGAAGGATGTAACTTGGACAGGAAATCTACTAATGGAGGTTGTTAATTTCTTGGCAATAGGTTGATTTCATGCCAGTGCAAGAAGCAGCAGACGGTATCCACATCAATTTCTTGGCAATAGGTTGATTTCATGCTAGTGCAAGAAGCAGCAGACGGTATCCACATCAACTACAGAGGTTGAATATGTAGCTGCATCAAGTTGTTGTTCATAGATTGTTTGGATTCAACAACAACTTCTTAATTATGGCCTTAATCTTTATGACACAAAAATTTTGTGTGTTAATACTGTAGTTTTAAACATAGTGAAGAATCCAATTCAACATTCAAAGACAAAACACATCGACATCTGCATGCGCATTATTTGTGACTATTTTGAACGCAAACTTATCCATTTGGAATCAGTTTCCTCAAATGACAACATTGCTGATTTGTTTACTAACGCTTTGATCATTCTAGATTTGCATTTTTAGTCCAATCTTTGGGAATGGTTAACTTTGGTTAACACTTATTCTTACACCCTTTACAAAATATTTTTCTTTTTTTTTAGTTAAAATTGTTATTTTTTGTCTAGATAATCATAATTTTAGGGGGATAAAATTTGAAAATATTTTGAAAAAGATTTTGTTCTTAGAGGGAGTAAATAGTCTGAAGAAAAGTACACAAAGATTTTATTCAACAAAGATTGAGAAAATTAAATTTTCAAGATTATACAGGAAATGATAGTACATTTCTTGATTTTGATTTGTTACATCCTAAGGGTTAAAAGAAACTAACATAGATTATGTTTGATATGTTGATAGCCTTGGGATTCAAGAGTGAAAAGCACTATGTTCTATGATGCACTGAAAGTAACTTTCTATGACTGAAGTTGGTAAATCATCAAGTTTTTATGGTAACACTGATTCCATGTAAAAACAAACTGAGAGTTACAGTTTCTTTCAAATACTGTATATATATATATGTAAAAATCAAAATATAAAGATATATATAAATGAAACCAAAAATACAAAAGTGAAAAACAAACAAAAGGAGGAAAAAGAAGCCAAAAGGCCATCTAGGAATAAAAGATGCCAATAAGCATAGTAATAAAAGATATGTCATAGACATACATACTATATGATAATATTTTCCTCTTTGAAAATATGTTCTAACACTCGTGGCAAAATCAAAAGATGGGGCACGTAAGTCCGAATTGGCATGTAAGTCCTAAACATCTGTTGGGTTCAACAATTGAATAAACTAAAGCTTACCAAATGATAATCAGAGCCGACTGAAGATCTCATTGTACGAGTTCAGAGACCAAGTTGATAAACAAAAGAAAACAAATACAAGACAAAGTCAACATCAAGACAAAAAGAAAAGTCAAAATTAGGTTGTTGATGTAATAATAGTATAAATAGACCCACTTGTGTAATTTTGCTAGTGTGGTTTATGTGTAGTTCAAGAGAGATTCTTGTGTGTGTGTTTCTGATGGTGTGAATCACCACCCAAGGAGAAATCCTCTCTTTTGGGTGGGTTTGATCTTAATCCATCTTTGTATTTAATTTTTGTTGTAATTTTTTCATCAACATTAATGAAATCATATACTTATTATCATCTGGTTCTTGTATTCTTTGATTCACACACATCCACCCATCTGAATTTTGAAATTTTTGGATCTGAAAATGATGAATCCTAAGATCCAGGCTCATTGAATCTGAAATATTGATTCAACAAAATGGTATCAGAGCTATTGGTTTCTGGGTTCATGTATTTTTCAAATCTGATTTCATCCTTAATCATGTTTGGAACAAAGAAAAAAATAAGAAAAATGAAGAACAACGTCTCTGTTCATCTAAATCCTCACCTGGTCATCAGTAAAATCAACAAAAATCAAGAAATCTGTTCAAATATGGTATGATTTGAAGATAATATAACATTCAACAGATTATCATTTCAAAATTCGATGCAATTGAATCAGATCCAAATCAAATACAGGAAGAACATGAGATCGAACCTGCTGCACTTCGAAGAAAATCAACAAATCACTGTGTTTGCAAGAATTAGATCAATCTTTCGCAAATCCAAACCAATTTACATGCTTTTGAAGATGATTCATGAATCATTCTACAAGAAATTGAATCTGATTCAAATTGAAGCTTGAATTGGGACGTTCAGATCAGAGAAAAAGAACTCACATTTGGTTAAGTGTCAAATGCGGATGACATGTTACACATCCGCATTTCTTCAACAAATGCGGATATGTATTCAACCAATGCGGATGTTCATTTCCTCCAAACGAACAAATGCGGATGACAAGCAAAATATCCACATTTCTTTAAAGAAATGCGGATGTGGAACTTCAAATGCAGATGTATGATCAACTAATACAGATGTAAAGCACAAAATGTTGAGCAACTAATGTGGTTTTGATAACATCCAATGCGGATGTTTAAGCAACTAATGCGGTTGTGATGACATCCAATGCAGATGTTTATGTAACTAATGCAGAAGTATTGGCAACCAAATACAGATTGTTGCCCTAAATGCGGATGTTGTCATAAATACAAATGTGTTGTCACAAATATGGATGAGTTAGCATGAAGTATGGCTGTCTTGTCATGAAATGCGGATGTTCAAACAAAGATGCAGATTCACATCATTAAACAAATGCAGATGTACCACTCATCTAATGCGGACGAGATACCAATCCACTCAACAACCAGTGAATTCAAATGCAATTCATCCAACAACAGAAACGATGAACAGATGATGAACAGATAGCAACAACAAATAAGAAAAGAAAGAAACAAAATGAATGCGGATGATTGCAACCAACAGGCTCATCCATTTTGAGCATTCAAAAGAAATGAAGAAATAAACTTTGGTCATATAATCACTGATACATTCAGGGATTTGTACAACTATCAGAAACTCATTCTGAAATACTTGGAACCATCTATTATCAAGCTATTTCAGAGATTTAATGACTGGAAGTGTTTTTAAGATTGATTTATGTTCCTGATGCTGTTTATTAAAGTTCAAAGCCTCATCATATGCCTAATACATTCTAATCTTTGAGTGTGATATGAACAGTAATCCAAAAATGATACGACCCATATCCAATGCGCTAAGTATTCTCAAAGAGATTCTATCCTTTGTTAGAAATATATTAGGAGAAGCTTAATTTGAGGGGGAGAACTACATTGAAATGTGTCAGAACATCAGTTGATCAAGAAGACATGTGATAGAGAAGATCTTCAAAGTTAGAGTTTGGCAAGCATCAGTTTAGGGGGAGTATTGTTGGGTTCAACAATTGAATAAACTGAAGCTTAACAAATGATAATCAGAGCTGACTGAAGATCTCATTGTACGAGTTTAGAGACCAAGTTGATGAATAGAAGAAAACAAATACAAGACAAAGTCAACATCAAGACAAGAAGAAAAGTCAAAATTAGGTCTTTGTTGTAATAATAGTATAAATAGACCCACTTGTGTAATTTTGCTAGTGTGGTTTATATGTGGTTCAAGAGTGATTCTTGTGTGTGTGTGTGTTTCTGATGGTGTGAATCACCACCCAAGGAGAAATCCTCTCCTTTGGGTGGGTTTGATCTTAATCCATCTTTGTATTTGATTTTCATTGTAATTTGTTCATCAACAGCAATGAAATCTTATACTTATTATCATCTGCTTCTTGTACTCTTTGATTCACACACATCCACCCATCTTAATTTTGAAATTTTCGGATCTGAAAATGATGAATCCTAAGATCCAGGCTCATTGAATCTAAAATATTGATTCAGCAACATCTTGCAAGGGCAAAACATAAGTCTGACTGGCAATTAATAAGTCCTACAACTTGTTAATATTCTGAGTTCAGAAACGCTTCTCGTGCTAGTTATACTCCAAATAGATATTATCTAAGAAAATAACTAATACTGAGAAAGCTGATCAGAAGTGAAAGGTTTAAGTCAAATTAGGGTGACTTGAAATCTCGGAATTGTTTTCAAGTTGGATAAGGGTTTTGCAGAATTTTTGATTCTGAGATTCACTGAATTCATATAATTTAATCAAAACATGATAAATATCACAGCTTATGTGTCTAAGTAAAACATGAATTCTAATTTAACATGGACACAATATATTAACAATCAACATAACCAGTCTCATTTATAATAATATTGGATGATGTTAATGATCGATTTCTAAGAAATATGATCATGTACTTGAAAATTTATCAAAAATAATTAAGTAAATAGTATAATAGTGTGTCAAATTGTTCTTTTTGTTACATATGTCTTTTGCTTACTTGTTTCAATTTTATAACTTTTTACAAAATATAAGGGTGTTTGAATAATTGTAAACACTTAGTTAAACATAATCATTTTCATAAAAAATCAAATGGTTTATTAAGACAATTAAATTTGAAAACTTGAAAAGTTGAAAATTTTTCAAGATTTAAAGAAAAATTAACTTTCGCATGCAAAAACTTCAAAAGAAGCAAAAAGTTCCATTATGCGAGAACTCTGACTTCTTGCGCAAGAAGTCAGAGGACTATAAATTCAACAGTTGAGTGAAAAGTCACTATTCACACAACCTTCTGAAAATTTTACTCTAAGAAAATTCTAAGTGTTAGAACTTTTATAAATTTGATAGTAGTGTTCATTGTGGTCGCCTATTGATTCTGAAGTACTTGATAAGGTATATTGATGTTTATAACATCGATTGGAATGTGTTTGATTCTTGACCAATGTTAAAAGGACTTATACATCTTAAATTGAACAAATTAACATAATAAACCTTAATAATGACTTAGACGACACCTAATGAACATGTTCTATTTGTTAAAACACTCTGAAAATGGTAGATTAAAAATCTAAAATTTCACAAATTTTTCGCATGCGAAAAGTTGTTTGAACTTGAATAGAAGCGAAAATTTTCAAAATCAAATAGAACTACTCGTGTGAAAAGTAGTCTTGTCACACGAGAAGTTGACTTCTGGTCAAATTCAATTTCATGCGATAACATAGCTCGTCGCGCGAGAAGTTGATTCTGAAAATTTAATGTTTTCGCGCGGATACTTGGAGTTTTCGCGCGAGAAGTTTAATTTTTTTTCTTTCCAAAATTTCTCTATGTGTGAAATTTTTCTATGTCTGAAATTTTCAAAGTTCTTTGTGTACTTATCAAGTTTGTTTAGTGTTTCAGATGGCGAGACCTATGGTCTTTAACAAAAACCATAATATGATTGCTTATCTAGGGGATGTTCCGGATGACAAAGCATTATTCAGATCTATGATAGATGGTCTTAAGACATCTATGATACGTCATGATATTATAGCTAACCCTGCTATATACTCAGACATTATAGATCAGTTTTGGCAATCAGCTGCGAATGAGATAGATGAGTCTGGGGAACCATGTATTTCTGCTACAGTCAAAGACAAAAGGGTGGTTATCATAGCTGAAGTGATTAAAAGTGTTTTACTATTAGAGGATCAGCCCAACGTACCCGTCAAGATAGATGATGACGTGGCAAGGGACTGTCTAAAGAGGATGGGGTATGATCACAGATATCCATCTTTGGAGAAGAAGTACTTACCTCCTTTTTGGAAGTACTTGTTTCATATTATGATTCATTGCCTTAGCAATTTGAAAGCTGGCATGGATAGCTTGAGTGCAGTATTCGAAACCCTGCTGGTATCTCTTGTTGATGATCTACCTTACAGCATATCCAAGGCTATATTTGTAGAGATGCAGAAGAATGCCATAGCTACTATAGGGAAGAAGTTCATCATGTACCCTAGATTTATTCAGATGATAGTGAATGCTACTCATCCTGAGTTAGCAGTGTCTGGTTCATCTACCTATGCAGTTATGGTGATAAAGAAAACATATTCATTTAATTGATGGGAGCTAGAGGGAATGGCTTGGGAGGGATCTCATTTTGCTATGTTTGGGAGATTTATTGAAGGTTTTCAAGCAGAGGCACAACCACATGAGACAGAGATTCACCATGTTTGTAGAGATGATATAGCTGGTACATCTACTAGTACTACCCAAGAAGCGCCTGAAAGTTCTTAGGGTGCTGGAAGGTCTGATTTGGATGAAGTGAAAACCTGCTTCACTGAAAGTGGTAGTGAGACTGACAGTGACCAGATTGGGAATGTACCTTATGTTCTGCAAGAGCGTCCCAAAGTGCAAGAAACTCCAGCCAAATGCACTGCTAAGGAACGTGATGCTGATTTCATCCCTGAGGATGTACCTACTACTAGAGGAAGGAAGAAGAGGATGACTAGAAGAGCAGCAGATAGTCCATGTGGGAGGGGTAGAGGACGAGGAGTGTTGCCTAAGCGTCAGACCCCGATGACCACAGTATCGACTAGTGATGTTCCTATGTCAGATATTCATGTCACAGTAAGTGAGTCTTCTACATCTGTGGTTGTTACAGAGTAAACAATTGTAACATCATCATCTATGCCTACTACTGATGATGTGTTGAGGACACCACCTAGGGATCAAACTCATAATGACTTATTTGGAGAAGCTGTTTTTCTAAATACTCCTCTAGAACCACGGCCGCAACCAGAGTCTGCATCATTTTCAGCCACCAGGGTTACATTAGATCAGAGGGTTAGCGAGTTAGAGAAGGAGATGTTTAAGAAGACACAATTGATGGCTGATTTGTGTCAGAGTCTACAAGAGAAACAGTGCATGTTTAGTTACGTTCCGATCATGGAATAGAACCTACGAGATCTCACTTCCCGTATAAATTTGTCATTTAATCAACAACATACCACAGAAGTTAAAGAATCTAGTAGACAACAAACTGACGGTTCTTAACCTATTGATTATCTTGTCACTGATACAGAGCGTGTTGTTGATCCTGTTGATACAGAAAGGACAATAGACGCTGCTGATGTTGATCAAGAGCCTTCATCTACTGTTCATATTCAGGCTACTAAGGATCAACCTGTACAGTTTACTAGAGAGGCATTTGTAGAGCCTGAGCATGTTATGCCTATTCATGATCCAGTGAATGATGATGATTTAGATCAGATAGACTTTGGATTCAGTGATGAAGAGAATGATGATGATGATAAGGATGATAATGGTGATGATAGTGATGAAGGAGATAATAGTGACGGAGATGATGATAAAAAGGTTGATGATGATGATCAAGGGGGAGATATGGGTGCAGCTACTGGTGCTTCTGGATCATTGGGTACTGACAATCTGTTCGGACCATGTCCCGATGATACAGTTGATTACACTCCTTTAGATCCTGCTACTAAAGCAGTGTATAAGAAAGAGTTTTACTCTTTCCAGCAAAGATTGATTGCTGAGGAAGAAGATAAAGATTTTGGTTCATTTGATGACTTAGAGGAGACATTAGACTGCATAGATGTATTTGGAAATAGTCTTAAGGACTTATTTTTTGAATTTTTGATTAAAGAATGAGAGATAGTTAGAGAGTACAATGCGGGTGAAATGACTGACAAGACAGCAGATCAAACTAGTCAAACTGTTGTACGTCAGGTTGTGAATATTAATGTTGAGGCTCCTCCACCGCCGGCTTATATACATACGCTAAGACATTCCAAACCTTTCAAAAGGTACAAAAACACTAAACTGATTCTTAGTTAGGCGTATGATGCTGAGAAGAAGCTATATGTGATTAAAAGAAAAGTAGGAGCCATAGAGTATTTTCAGGATGAACATGACTTTCATACACTCAGAGCTTCAGATTTGTATGCAATGTCTCGTGTTCCGTTTATCAACCCAAGTAAGTATGCAAAAGGGAACTGGATCTGGATTATGATCTGGAGACATAGTAAAACCAACTTCAAAGACTTAAAACTACAAAATCTAAAGTCATTGAAGATGAGACCCGGATTGAGCTAAACACGAACAAGCCAATGAAGATAAGGGTTTCTAAGTATCCGAGATATGTTAGGAAGATCCCTATACATGCTCCAGTGCTAGTTAACAGCTTGTCTAAGCTTATGTGGTGGATTTGTGAGAAGGAGACGGGTCATTTGTTAATTCATTGTGTAGATAAAGACTACCATATCATCGACCCTGTGGATCTGCTTAAGTTTGGAAGGGAAGATTTGTTGAGGTTGCAGGCTTGTCCGATTTTAGCTGATGAATCTGGTCACCTTTTGGCAGCATAGTTTGGTTGGTTGATTACGAAGACCCTGGACAAAATGATGTATGTTTATGGGGGCAGTTACAAGGTTGTAGACGTGGACTTTCTAAATGTATTTGATTTACCGAGACTAGGGGGAGATTGTAGGGGTTGAACCTAGAGGCTCGGGAAATCAAATCAAGATGAAGAAGATCAAGTCAAGTGACAAGTTCAAGTTGTCGCGCGATAACTTGCTTCTCGCGCGAAAACATCAAGTCGCGCGAGAACAAGTTATTCACGGGAGAACTTCTAGATTAGTATATAAAGAAGTTTTGTAGTATAATTAGTAAGCTTTTGTTCATTTCCTGATTTTGTACTTAGTGTAATAGTTACTAAAGCAGAGAGCAATACAATCGAAGTTATTTACATATTGTGTTTGTGTTCATCAATTGGTTCATCTTATCCGTAATGTCAACATTCCACATTTTCATTAAGAGATCGATCTTTGTAACTTGATGTTCCTTACAACAGCGTGGTTGGTCGATCACGAAGGCTTGGATAAGAAGATGTATGCAGTTACAAAGTTGCAAATATGGACTTCTGAGGAATTGATTCACCGAGCATAGGGGGAGATTGTAGGGATTGAACTTTGAGGCCCGGGAAATCAAATGAATATAATGAAGATCAAAGTCGCGTGAGAACTTACTTCTCGCGCGAGACCTTTTTGGGATTGGTATAAATAGTTTGCTTTTGATGTAGTTAAGTAGATTTTCTGATTTTCTTAAAACTTGTAAACCTTTGAATCAAAGAGCAGAAGTTTATTCACTTTTCTTGCTTGAATCCTATTGTTCATGTCTTCTAGTTATTCAATTAATATACCGTAAGTGATTACATTTCGCATTCTACTCACGAGATCGATTTAGATAGTATTCGAAGATCCTTACAATTTAAATGTAAACTCTTATTTTTCCTGAGAACTTTAAGAACTCATGAAAAACATTAAAAACCAATATTTTATGTAGATACCTATTATTAATATTTATATTAATATTATTATTATTATTAATGTTATTATTATTATTATTATTATTATTATTATTATTATTATTATTATTATTATTAATATTATTATTATTATTATTAAAATAACATCTTAGATTTAAATTTATATGTGTTAATTGACATATATTTTAATATTTTTAAATTTTACACATGCGTAAGCTTACCATTTAAACATGTGTAAGCTTACCATTTATACATGTTTAAGTTTTTACCATTTGTATATGTGTAAACTTTTAAAATATACGAATGTGTAACTTTGAGATATAAACTCATATAAGGATGTGAAAATTTAATAATAATGCTAGTGTTGTAGTTAGATTAATATATTTTTATTGTTTTTCTTTAGTTCTCGGTGTTTTGCAAAATATAGGAGTTCTCATTTAATATTTACCATATGCGTCTGTCTGTGTGTGCATATATAAGTTGCAAAAAAAGATAGACTTAAAAATCATTTTACTTTTTTTTTTTCAAATAAGTACCCTATTCCATGGCCTCCTGAAATAAGTACAAGTTATGTATGAAGATCATGAATTGTTGATCGTGTCAAAGCAAAAGCAACAATACAATGGCCTCTACACGTCAAAGATTGAAAAACCTATAAAATAATCAAGCCAACCAACTGCACTACAAGTTGAAAATTGCTGCTGCAGTAACTAACTTGTTTTTATATTCGGGATAGCGGTGGAATTACCTGTGCAACCTCCTTGGCGCAATGCGCCTTGAAACACTACTACATTACTTTAAATAATTACAATATTTTTCAAAGTTTTCATTTTTAGTTGGTGGGTTAATTCCGAGCATACGAAATTGCATTAGGTTACTATGTAAACCTTGATTAAAAATAATATAATCAACTTAATATATTATATAAGATAAATTAAGTTAATATCAAAAAATTTCAAAGAAGAAGATTAGGAAAATAAATCCAAAAATATCATTAAATTACTAATATGAAACCAAAGATAGTCTAAGGCTTCTATCCGTTGTAATGAATGGCATCTTCTTACGAGATTTGCCCATTTTAGCATATGTGATAATGGATTAATCCTCAAGAATTTAATAATTTATAATCAAACGAATTTTTATGACCCACGTGTTGCAGCGAAGAAATAAACATGTGAAAAAAATTAACATTGAAATGTTCCTACAAACCCGCATGTTGAAGGAAGCCTTAATAATATACCTAAATTGTATAAAATATATTTGATTTGTACTATCAAACTATAATAAAGTTAAACATTATGTTTTTTTGTAGAATTATCTTACGAAGCCTCGCGTTACAACACTATAAATAGCAAAAAAAATCAATGTGTTTTTAAACTCACTCGTTGAGCACAATCAACGGTGAACAATAAGCATTTTCGATGATTTGTATTAAAAAATAACTTATACGTAAACTCTCTTGTCGTATAAATAAGTTAAAAAACAACATCAAAATGTTAAATTGAATATATTATGTGAATTCGTTAAGCACACTGCGATGGTCACAACAATCTGATTTAGTACATAGTAAATACGTAGAAAGTTATGGCGACATAGTTTTGGCGTCTAAAACATAATTATAAACCAATATATACCTCACACGGTGCAATATAGTAATTAAACAAAAGATAATTAAAGTGGAAAAAAGTATAAGAAAAAAATAAGAAAACCCAAAAAAAGAAATGTAGAGTACGGGAATCGAAGCTACATGCGTTATATAAAAGCTAAACGCTTTAACGAACCTATCTTGAACTATTTATCTATAGGTTTGGAATGAGAGGTATTTATGTATACCAAAGTTTATGGCTATTACTAACATTGATAAATCGACATTGATAAATAAAATCGTATATAATACTGTCAAAAATAGTGGCTCTGAATAATAGATAAAACTAGTATTAAGTGGGGCCCTTCTCGCGTTGCAGCGGGAGACATAAAACCGTACCTAATAGCATCAATAGCACACCACCGCCAGTGATCACCAACACCAAAAAAGCTCGTATAAAAAAAACAAAAAAAACAAAAATAAATTAAACCAAACAATAAGTAAACGCAAAAAAGTTGAACCAGGCAGACTATACGTAAAACATATAAAATAATAAGTAAGTCGATATAGGACCAGCACGTTGCAACAGGGCCGTTAAGTGGGAAAAAATAAGCGTAAAATATTGAACCACACATGCAAATTGCGACGTGTTAACTCATAAAATTTAGACCGGTAACGCAAAACGAACAATTTGTAAAATATGAAAAGTATTGGATACTAAAGTTGAAAGTAAAATAATATTAAGGTTAAATTGTAAAGATATAAAGTATTGGATTAAAATAAAAAAAAATATTCTATTAATAAAATAAAAATAAAAGATGAGTACAACTAATATAAAATATAATACAACCTTTTATGAATATTAAAATTAATAATTAGTATATATATATTAGAAGTCTAAATAATGGACCCATATTAAATAAACGGATAATGTGGGCCCTGAATTGACCAATTTGCCCATCATTGGCTCTGTCATGTGCTAGAAGTCCATTTCATAGGCGTCTTGTTAAATATTTATCGAGCGATAATTTTTGTACTATATGATAATAAACTATTATTATGAAAGTATTGAATATAATGATGATTGGAGACTTACTTTCACTTTTAAGATGTGTATTTTGAAACCATAAATCTAGTGGTTCTCTAGTAGATTGGAAGGTAATATAATCTTCTATGTAAAGAAAAGCACATGGGGCATTAAGAAAGATCACCATTTTAAGGAGAGCATGGAATAAGCATAGTGTAATGGTAAAACTTTGGTATATATAGTCATGTCTCAAATGAATCTTGAGCGCGAGGTTTTGTGGTTTAGATATAGTCAATAAATCTTTTGACACGTGTACAAATCAACATAAGATCAAATTGTAACAATCCAAACTTTAATAAATAAAGCCAAGACAAATGTATTGGGATACCTAATTGTAATTCCCATGCATTTTGAATATACGGATTACGTGGGCCTAAGGATTAACCAATTTGCCAATTATTGGCATTGTCGTGTGTTAGAAGTCCATTTCGTAGACGTCTTGTTCAATATTTAGTGCTCATGATTGTGATCTTTTTTGTACACTATGAGAATAAACTATTATTATGAAATTGTTAAATATAAAGTTGATTAGACACTCGCTTCCACTTGTAAGATATATATTATGCGACCACAAATCAAGAGGATCTCTAGTAGATTGCAACGTAATATAATTTCCTATGTAAAGATATACACATGGGGTATTAAGAAAGATCATCATTTCAGGGAAAGCCTTGAATTAAGCATATAATGTAGTCAGTCTCAAATGAATCTTGAACGCGAATGTTCCCTCGTTTAGATATAGTGGATAAATCTTTTGATTCGTCTGCAAAGCACCATACGATTAAATTGTAACGAACCATGTTTCAATAAATTAAGTCAAATTTTAATATATTAGGATAAGTAATCGGCACTTCCGTACTATTTAAGAAAAGTAGATCCCCATCCTTTTCCTATTTGTTTACTCATATTATTTCTAGAAAAAAAAAAGGAAGAGAAAAGGTGTTAAAGAGAAAGAAAGTGAAAGACCATAGAAAAGAAGGTTTTGTTCGTTAAATTTAGTCCAAATACTAGATTTATACATGAATCATGATGTTTTGAATTATATATGAGATTTAAGTGGTAAACTTTGAATCCTGGTTGTGAATCCAAGGATAGAATCAGTAATTATCAGTTTGATTGAACAAATAAAGATTGCAGAATTATCAATATTTGATTTTTAATTTAATTGTTTGTCATTGACTCAGGTAGTGTGGTGTAATTATCATTTACTGGTGGTTCAACAACATTAAATCCTAACCCATACCTGTTCTTTGATTCAATATGAGAGTTTAACAGTTTCTCATATTGCTGTGATGACAATTGGAACTTCTGAAGTGTCACTTCAGTAGATGCATGATCAGACATGGACTTAGTTAAAGAGGTGGTCAGATGCTCAATTTGTGCTTTCAGATTATAATTTTCAGACACAAGTTTATCTAAATCCTTTTGCAAGGAAGTGATTTTGACCTGATACAATTTATGTTCTCTTACATGAGATTCATTTATAATCATTGTTTCTTTGACTTTATCAGCCAATTGTTGAGCATGGACCCTATATCTCTCTACCTCTTCAACACATGTTGGTGAACATAACTTGCCCCTTACCTCTCTGGCCATGGGTGGAATTTTGTTTTCCAAGTTTGCCATCAGTGCTTGATTTTCCTCTTGCACTTCCTTCTCATACATGCTCCAATCACAAGTTCCATCCTGCAAAATAATCAAACCAGTTTCTTTTAAGTTACTAGTACCTGTTAAAGAACCTGTGGCTGGTGGGGATGAGTTTGTTAGCTGAGGTTGCTTGAAGCTTCTCTGATTTGCTTGTCTTGTGTCTGTTGTTGATTGCTGAATGCTGTTGCATTCACTTGAGAAGTGTCCATACAAATTGCATTTGTAACACCTCACTTTTTATTTGTCAACACCAATCTTTGTTGTTTTTCCTGCAACAGATAGTCCTTTGTTCCTTCTCATATACATCTTGGCCCTGTAAGCAATCATGGCCATTTGCCATTGTAGATCCATCTCTTCCACTACATCAGGATGAAGTTCTTCCAGGTCTTATGACAGATGTGAGCAGGAGTCAGAGTACACCCAAGTAAGCTTGAAAGCTTGAATTGAATGCTGCAACTACTGCTTTCTGTTCTTCTGTTTCTAGAACCACAGTGATTGGTTCAGATTTGTGGTTGCTTTTGTTGTTTGATGATCCCTTTGCTGTTGAATTTTTAAAATCATTAGCTTTCCCTTTTGCTTTCATGCTTGAACTGCTTTGAAAGCTAGATTTAGAAGTCTTTACTGCATAGAAACCAGCTTCATCTTCATCATCACTTTCAGCACAAGAGCTTCCATCATCCTCATTGGAAATAAAAGCACTTCCAACACCCTTAGCATCTTTGAATTGGTATGGTGCTATTGATGCTTTAACACTCCTGTCCTTGTTTTCTCATCTAACTCCAATGCTTTTACCTTGGCTGCTAAAGTATCTAGTCCAATTGCCTTTAGATCAATGGTATTTTTGAACATAGACACAGTTTGTGTCCAACTTTCAGGCAAGGTATGTAACATCTTTTTGTTCAGTTCCTTATTATTGTACTTCAATTCAAGAATATTCATTTCAGTAACAAGTTGCATAAATCTATGGAGTTATTGAGGGACGGATTCACCCTGAATATGATGGAATGTCTCGTATTGTGAACGTACAGTATCCTTCCTGATGCTTCTAATCTCATCACTTCCCTCACACAAAGTGTGAAGAATTTTCCATAATGAGTTAGTTGTCTTGTATGCTTCACACCTGATCAGTAGGTCTTTAGGTAAAGCCATAGTAAGCATACTATATGCCTTAATGTCAACTTTGACTTTCTTGGCATCATCAGGTAATAGATTTTTTAGACTTATGGGCTGATTGTTGTCTTTATAATCAGGTCCTAAAGCAGGTGGAATGTAAGGACCTTCAGTAATAGACACTCATAAATCGGAATATGTATAGTTAACATGATTCCTGAATCTGATTTTCCATGTTTTGAAATCAGATTTGTTATCCAACTTCGGAGGTTGATAAGCTCCAACCACTGAATTGCTCATGTTGATTATAGATGTTAGTTATCAAAATTATCAACTAATCTAATATCCTATGATAGAGTAAAGACAATGCAAACACACTAACATGGCAATATCAAATCATTGATAATATTGATATCAAATCAAGTAAAACAAAAATTCCTTGGAATTATTGACTTCTGTTGTGAATGGACTAATCCATAACGCACTCTTAATTAAGTAATCACTCAATATATTCTCTGTTAATTTGAAATTATGATGTTAGATAATGATGGTTTTTGTTTAAAACAGCCTTGAGAAATTAAACAATAACACAAATCCACGAATCAAAAGTGATTCTAATGCAAATCGAAATTAATCGAGCAATGGAACAGTGAACAGTGATCGATAAAGCAAGTTTTTGATGATTTGATGAAACAAACAACCAATTAAAATAATCAAACTGATAGATCAATTGATCTAGATCAATGAGCACGAGACTCTGATACCACCTGTGAATCCAAGGATCAAATCAGGAATTATCAGTTTGGTTGAATAAATAAAGATCGCGAAATTATCAATATTTGATTTTTAATTTAATTGTTTGTGAAATTGAAATCGACAAACAAAATATAAAGTAAATTGAAAGCAGAATAATATAATACAACAAAAGATTTGTTTCAATTGTTTTTCATTAAAACACAATCGATTACAATTGCTATGATGCTCTGGTGATCTTGTGATCTCCAATGATGTTCTTGATGTTTTGCTATTTTTCTTGAGTGATTGATTGATTGATTGATTGATTTCAATACTAACAATATGTCTCTTTATAGTTGTATCGATCTCCCTCAATAAGCTAACAAACTCTCCTAAAAGTATGGCTCCATGCCTTATTTTTAGTGGCATAGGGATTTACTTTACAAAAGAAATATTATTGATATGATGTGGAATATTTGCTTGACATAAATAGTGTCTTTCTATGGTTGTTGACTTGATCACGTAACAGGTTGATTTTATGTTGTACTTGATGATTTGAGATCATACAAGTGTTTTGTTCTTCTGTAGGAATTGGTCTTCCGTAGGAGTTGGTCTTCCGTAGGAGTTAATCCTTTGATATTGAACTTCATCCTCAACAGCAAACTTCCTTCTTTCGCAGCAGCAGCAACTTGACTTCAGAACTTGTTCTTCAGTAGATGTTGAGCTTTCGCAGAAGATCTACGGAAGTGTATTCCTTGTTCTTTGTTTCACAGAACATCTACGGAGGAACAATTTGTTCATACGTAGGAGTTCTTTCACTTAGTTAATTTTCCAAATTGACCAAGTATGATATTTTCCTGCAATTACATAAAATCAACACAAATAATATTTAGGTTAAGATAAATAATAAAGAATTACAGAAGTTCATTACAAGAAATAATTCATCATCTAAACCCATACAAAAGATGTAGACCTAACACTGGTATTCTTCTTAGTTTTGAGAGGTACCCTGGCAAGTGAAGTGGCCAACCACCCTCATATTTGACTTTGTTTCCCTGTTGTGACTTATGCTCCTGTAATTAAATCCCTTCCCAACCGATTCACTTATGTTACACCTCCCATATCTGGTTTGATACCACTATATTTTGGTTAAAAGATCCTTATAGGGTTGACACCTTCGTAACACAAAATTGTTGTACGATTTTACTAGTCCCTCTGCATCCTATTTGCAACATCTATGCTTGGGATTGTACATCTGTAACTAATTTGCATCATCTCATTTCCCACAATAAGAATATTTACCATATTTTATCACACCATAACAGTTTGTAACTTTGAATATGAGGTGTAACCTCTATGGATGAACTCTCTCGCATCTCATAACATTAGATGAAAAAAGCTCAACCCTTGTAATAGATCACTTACACCTTATATGATTTATAGTCTACATACTTGGAGTATGACGTTTAACCTAAAGCATATACTCCACACCGAATGCATGAT
The DNA here is from genome assembly GCA_025506505.1 of Flaveria sonorensis. Lineage (NCBI taxonomy): Eukaryota > Viridiplantae > Streptophyta > Magnoliopsida > Asterales > Asteraceae > Flaveria > Flaveria sonorensis. The sequence continues at coordinate 28,602,545 of CM046436.1, read as the reverse complement.
CTTTTTTACTAAAAATCTCTACCCCCTTGTACCAGTTTACATTTATGTAATTTGAAGACATTGAATGTGATTGTATGTATATTTTAGTGCACAGATAACATAATGTTATTTTTATGCAAGGACAAAATGGACATGCTCTATCAATTATTTATACAAGACATAAGTAATAACTTGTAATAGGTTATGAAAAATCTTTGTGTGCAATTTACGATATGGACGTGTCTTATATGGGCACATCATTGGAGGTTGGTTTAGGCATACACAAGCTAGCATGTGTTTTTAACATTTACATGTGATGTTACCCAACTTGGTTATGATATGTTACGCGTAGGTGATGTGTTGTTGGTCTATCCACTAAAAACCAAAATGGTTAGGTTATTGACTAGTGAGGACCATTTAAGGGATGAATGTGAGCCCAAATGGTATGATATGTTACGCGCAGTGACAACGATTTGATGGTTGACTCCAAGCATATGTTAGTCATAGTTTGGTGGTCCATTAATAAGGAACTACGAGGGCAAAGATTCCTTGTAAATCCACAAGCATAGAACCATGGGAAATAGATGCTTTGCTCTGCTAGTATATGGGATAAGACCAATGGTTTATGAGATTTAGGGTATTCTCTTATTCCTGAACTTAAACTGTGAATGGACTAAGTAAATGATGCCCGTGAGGATGGCTTTATGCCAAGTATGATTTTGATGTGATTGTTTAAATGCCTTAAAAATGCTTTATGTGCCCTATATGATGGACGTACGTTATGTCTTAGACAAGTACTTCCTATAGTAATAGTAATATGGGTGAAAAGTAGTTAGTTCATCGCAATTATCCACTATTATTAAAAATTTGTGGTGCCTATCATGATCTAAAATATTACCTAGCATGAGAATGCTAGAACTCCATATGTTAAGTAGGAATTATAGAAATGGATGGTAAAGTAAGGGCTAAAGGTATAATTTCTTGTAGTTGTAATGAGAGACTACCGATTATTAGAAGTAGGCAAAAAAACAAAGGCTGTCATTGTTAAACTAAAATCAACATCTGGTGGAGTACCAAGGAAATCATCAACATAAAATCTACTGTCATGAAGGAAATAACTAAGGATGTTTACTAGATTTTATGATATGTTATGCATTCTATTTTAACTGGATCGATGGTGGTAGTTAAGATAGAATGGGAAGCTGAAAAAAATGACAAAGATAGTTAGAAGAGGTCAGGAGATTAGGATGGGAAATAGTGAACAAAATGTACATAAAAATGTTGATCTTGAAGAATAGTTTGATAATGGTCAGAATGAAAACTAACTATAATTGGAGGTTTGCAAGAAGTGTGGAAGGAGGCTTTCAAGGGATTGTTGCTTCGGGTTGAATGTATGCTATAAAAATGAAAAGACAATGCACTTCTCTAAATATGTCAATTTAAAAGCAAGATCGCAAGAACATGATAATAGATATATATAGAGAAGATGTTTATATCATTGATAGTTGTGTAATACATTGAGATACAATATGGTCTTAATGGATTTGGGTTTTTGAACTTAATAAGAACAAAAGGATGAATCCCTTAAGGATGTTTTCAATCTCTCAATAAGAACTAATGTGTTATGAATCAATACTCAAATAATCATAGTGCGGAAACCCATGATTATTGATATGATCTCTATATGTGTGTATGATTGTGTGTTTGTATGATTGAATGCTATGAATGTAATAACTGCTTGTTTGATCCACTATTCAAAAGCTTACAAAGGATTAAGGTATACGGCTATTTATAGCCTATGTACGTACTATGTACATTTTCAAAGATACCCTTATGTAAAAATCTGAAAAATAATCTTATGTCTATAAGGTGTCTGCTATGGATGATGTCTTGTCCACTGTAGATGTTAAGTTGTTAACTGTGGATGTTGAATTACTTGTCCGCTATGCATTGATGTTGTCCGCTGTGAACACTTGTGTTGTTTGTCGTGTTATTGTCCGCTGTGGAATGTTCATCTACTGTGGATGCACATCCGCTGTGGACTGTTCATGAGCTGTGGGATTTGTCATTCGTTGTATGTTTGTTCATCCGCTATTAGTACTTCGACTTCACTCTTCATCCACTACATCCGCTATTAGTACTTGGACTTCACTCTTCATCCACTATGATTTTAACTGCATCCACTGTGGATATTACTTTATCTGCTTTGGACACTTAGCAAAATTTCTTTTATCTATAAAATCTGAAAAATCAATTTAAACAATAATTAGTGTTTGATATGTATGTTAATATCGTTTGTATGCTAGTGAATGGTTGTTTGAATGTTAGAATATATTTTGATTGATTATCACAAGCATTATCTTCAATGCACTTGTCGAGTCCAACAATACCCCCCTAAAGATGATGCTGCCAATCTTTATGTTTGCTTGTTAATGATTTTGTTTGTTAGAAATTATGTTTTTGTTTATGTTTGATTTTGAATGATTGCATGTTTTTACTGATAATGTATGATTTTTTAGTTGCATGATCTACTAATTCCACAAGTGTAATCAGATTGCTTTGTATGTTACATCATTTGTTTGCTTGTATGGACTTGTCACTTGCATGAATGTTGTGTTGATTGACAATATATATGTTATTAATGATTGATTGATGTTCTGAATGTTATGTGTGATTAGAGAAGTATGTTTGGTATTTTTTATCTGTTTTAATGTTAATGAACCTTTATGAATATAAAGGACCAGCTTCATCTGCACTCTTCTACACTTCAGATGTAGCCTTGATTGAATCTTCTACATCTTTCTCTGTAATTTGATCCTTTTTAGCTTCTTTGAGTTGATCAGGAAATACTACAACTTTTAATGTATTCAGGCGGTTCATAATGTGTTTAGTAAAGTATAGAACTGCACTGATCTGATCGTCATACTTTTAAATGATTGGAAGCTACATTATTTGTTCAAGGGTGGTCTACTCTAGACTTTGAATTTCAATGTTTCTAGCCAGAGTGGTTACAACATAATCACCCTTAAACACTTCCAAGTTTTTGTTTTTAGAGATCTTTAGCTTGTAATACCATCAATATGTGTCAGAGATTCCTGATTGGTCTCTAGTCTTTGCTTTAAAGTAGCATTCATATACATTGTGCCTAGAATCCTCAGCATGTGAATAAAATAACGACAATCACCCTTACATAGTACAACTTCAATCTGAGGGAATGACTTTGTCTTCAAAAATGAAACATATGATGGATATAATAACATAATCTCTACTAGATCTAATAGTCTTATGTCAGAAGCTTCTTTTCCCTCTAGCTTCCTCTCTAACACTACTTCAAAGTGATTCTCATCATAAAACCATCTGGTGATTAGATGATTATATTGATTTCCATCAATCTTCTTCATTATTAGCTTAAGGTTTAATGGTCTTGGAGAATATCCCACTCTATTCAAAAGCTCACTGTCAAGGTGTTCTCCCTTATCATCACCTTGTGTTTAATTACCTGCCAATTTTTGCTCTCTTCTTAACTTGGCTATATGAAGCTTGTCTTCTCTGTCTACTTTTAGTTTGAGTTCATGGTGTTGTCTATTCATGTAAGATCTCATGATATGAAAGAAATCAGCACCCCTTGGATTGTTGGTATGATTTACCATCCTCAACTATATTAAAACCAATCTGTCTTCATAAGATAGTGATTCAAGTTAGGATATGTATGATAAGTACTGGACAAGGCCAGATACTCTTTTAATCAGCATAGCATCCCAAACTTCAACATATTTCCTTGTAATGATTTTTCTCTAATTTGTTGATGCTATTAGTGTTATTCTGTCATAGAGCTTTACAAAGTTTGTGTTTGTGTTGATCATCTCCCTAACTTCGATCCCTTCAGGCTATAACCTGTGTGGCATAAACTATCATGGTTCTTCAATAAGGTGATGCTTTGGAGATGCTTGATGATAAATGGACAGAGATGCTGTTGGGTGAGGTCTGACAATCTGAGGCTTTAAGACATTTGCTAGCATGTTCTTATAAATACCTCTAGCAAGCTGTTTCATCTGAGATAGAGATTTACCAGCATAAGACTTGTATGTCATTCTTGTATGACTCAACCAGCTTTTCACTTAGGAGTATGTCATCATTTTAATTTGAGGATCCTTAGGAAAGTTTTTTTGAAACTCTTGCTAGTCTTTGATCTCCTTATATCTTCTATATGTTTGCTCATTTTTATTTTTCATGACTTCTTGAAAATCTTTGAGCAAGTCTTTAACCATAGACAGCTTAAGGTGCATGAATGCATATTAGGGAAAACCTCTGGTTGCAAGCTCTATACCCATGAGGGTTTCTGGATCATCAGGTTATAGATCTTGTATGTTCTCAGTCTTTTCTTCATCTTTATCTTCTTCATCTTCAGAATCAGTAAGAATGATGATTGGATCTTGCTGTTGGTCAATTGTTTGATTAGTTTCACCTTCCTCTAGGTTTGCAACCTCTGCATCCTTTTTCTTTTTCATCTTAGGGCTCTACTTTCACTTTCAACAACTTTAATGGTGGTGAATCAGGTTCATCTTCTCTTGCACGTTTTCTTTTCCTTTCTTTAAACCAACAAGATTCAACCTCTTCCTTTTTCTTTCATATGTTTTTAGTGGTTGCAGAGATGATGATGTTGCTTGATGCTTAGAAGGTTCATCCTACTCTTTCAGTGACTCAGCATATTGTTTGATAAGCTCTTTCTGTTTCTCAGACAAAGGATTCATATCATTTAAGCTTGATTTAGCTTGGTGTGTGTTAGGGGTATGAAAATGTTTCCTCGAGATAGGTGAGTAGTGGATGTTCTCAAAAGGATTGGTTTCCCCAAATAACTGATCCATTGAGTGTGATTCTTCAAGAATAACGATTTCTTGCTTTTTTTTTCTTTTGTGCTTGTTTTTCCAATAGGTGACATTGGTTGATCTATGAACTCTTCACTTAACTTGTTCTTGATCATCTGAATGCTCTTTCTCATTAAGTTGGTGTTTGTTTACATCTTCCAACTCTCGATTTAATCTCTTAATTTCTTCATTTTGCTCAGAGATTATCCTTTTCAAATCATTAATCCTATTATCCTTTATATCTGTTGTTCTTTCAAGTCAGCTATATCTAGCCTTGCACTGCTTATGTCTTGATCTGTAACTTTAACTTCAGCCTTTGTTTGCTTAAGTTGTTTTCCAAGAAATTGAACAATCAATTCTGTGCCTTTTGATCAGCCACTAACTGTCTATCTCTTCATCTTTACTTTTAAGCTTATCTTTCAATTTCTTTGCCCTATTGTTTTATTTTTCAATAAGCTTATTGTACTCAGTGAATAAAAAGACTTTGGAGTACTCTATCTCCTCTTCTATAGGCATATCACTTGCTTCATCATCTATTTTAGTCTACTCAACATGAACACTTTGTTCTTGTTGTTTTGTCTCATGTATAAAGGATGTTCCTACTTCCTCTTGTTGAGATGCATGTTTACCTATAGATGCATCTATATCTCTTAAAAGAGAAAAGAGTGTCTGTTAGTCTGATAGCTGAGGGCTGTGAGGTGGAGATGGAATGTTCTGAACAAAGTGAAATTGCTCTTCTTTTTGAGTTTCTTTTTGAGTTGGTTCGGGTTCAGGGAAAATAGGAACTTCTTGTTGAATGATTGGAACTAGTTAAATGATTGGATCTTCATGAATCACATTTTGAAACAACATGTGGGGTTCACCTTGACCTGGTATCCTCAGAAAAACTTCTGGAACTCGGAGATCATGATGGATCATCTGAGGTGGAACAACAACATCCTCACCATGATAGAGACTTGACTTTATTCTGTTAAAGACATGTTCATTGAATTGAACAGGCTTAAAAACAGCTCCTTCTCTTGGAATGTTAGGCAAAAGATCATTAATGATCATCTGAACAAAATCTTAGATACATTTGAATTTTTTTCTCACTTCAGTTAGATTGAATATCATTCCATTGAGAACTTGTGCAGTAAAGTTGAATGGTCTTCTAGCTATTATACTTGCAATACCAGAAGAGCTCCTCAGTGAAGTAGCATCCCATCTAGCTGTTTTTGGGTACAGTGATTGATAGAAAATAAGAAAACAAGCAAATGTTTGCTATATAAGATTGACTTTATGTCAATCTAATATTGAGATCACCAATGATATTTTCTAAGGGATGATATTTGTGAGCTCTTATGCTTTCAATCTAATCAACAAGGATTGTTGAATCAAGATTATTGATGGTTTGGTTCGGTGTTGAAGGGCGAGCAAGGGTCTTTGATGTGGTTGTATTACCTGGTTAGGCATTCTTATGAAATATTAGTCGTGAATCATGAAAGAAATCTAAGATTTCATCATCATGATGTGTTTCTGGTAGTGAATGGTAATCTTCATCTTCTTTAGCTATGTCTTTATGATGTGACCTTGTCTGCTTGCTTGGTTGAGGGTCAATGAAAGCTTGTGGTTGATTGGTCATTAGTGGTAAAGACGATGGAGTGTTTGTTGATGTTCCTCTTGAAGTGTTCGTTCGATCTGGAGGTGTTGTAATGTTGTACTAAAAGGAGTAATGTTTGTTCTCCTTGGAGGATTAGTAGATAATAGAACATCAATCTTCGTTGGTGGAACCATGGGATATTCAATATCGTCCTTGGTACCCGAGATATCAAAATAAGATGTTGGAGTATTTGAAGATGATACTTACCAAAACCTGAGTGCCAAATCTAATGATGATTACCAAAACCGACACGGTGAAGCTATGCTGAAAATATGATCAAAACAAATAAAATTGATCAAAGTCAAACTTGGTCAAACTTGGTCAACCATGGTTAAAGTCGACAGTCAACATCAGCGGTCGTCCCAAATAACGACAACACCTGGCAGTCACGCATCAGCAACAGAAAATTTATCAGACTTAGAAGAATATTTGTGTAATTATTATGGCTTAAATGTAATTTTGTTCATTTATGTAAAGAGTATAAATAGACTAAGTGTAGTCATTTATACTTGAAGCACTAAGAATTACAAACAAGAGAGAATTATTCTAGTGAGAGAAGCAATTAGGTTGAGTGTGTATGAGAGAGAGTTTTCTTACAAACTCCCAATGAAATCTCCTAGCATCATCATCCATATGAATGAATAAAATTTTTACGAATATGTGTTCTTGATTGTTCATCATTCATTCATCATTCATTCATCATCATACACTAAAGCTTGTATACATCTTCACTTGAAATCTTCAACGGGTTTGTGAGATTCTGCATCACAGATCTGATAAACGGCAACAATACGATTGCAATATGTGATCCTACGATTATCGATATTTCATCAGTTGTTATCAGAGCCTTGGCTCCTTGTTCTTCATTTTTTTCTCAAAAAATTGAACCATAAGTTTGATCTGAATATTGTTGTTGTTTTTGATGAAATCAAGCTACTATTAGTTTAGATTTGTTATTTCGTGAAGATCTGTAAGTTTTCACATCAATTGAAGTTCATTTAAGCCAGTAATTTGAAGATTTAAGCAAACTTGTTCTTCAAGTCATCAAATGCTCATGAACATGAAATTTTGATTTTGTTGTTGTTGATCAAAATTAAGCTTCTAATAGCTTTACTTTGTGATAACTAACACATCTGCAAAGTTTCATATCAATTGATCAACTACAACTCTTGAATTTGAATATTTTTGAAAATTTTGTGTTCTTGAGAAAAGTTCACTGTTCTTAAGGAAAAATCATCAAAATCATGAATTAGATCTTGTTTAGCTGAAATTGATAGTGATTTTAGCTTATAAACATCAAATCTAAGGTTCTTTTATCATTGTTAACATCCAAATCATCCATTTTTTAACATTGATTCTCATATCTCGGTTTTTGTTCTTCATTGTGTTCTTCATGTGTTCATCATCTAAATCTGAGTTTAGGTGATGATTATATGAAATGGATTGATGTTTTAGCTTAAAATCACTTATCTATAGCTATTATAACATTTGATTTTATCAAATTCCATTAGAAACCCAAGAATCAAAAGTTTGTTCATTCAAGAACATGAAGTTTGACTTTTTCAAAGTCAAACTGTTTTGAAATCACAAAATTCAGCAAAATTTATGATTTAATCCAGATTTTGAGTCGTTTGTTCATCATTCAATCATTCAAGAATCATTTAAAAATCATTCAAACATTGTATTTTACAAAGAATACACAAAGTACACTTGGAATTCAATTTTTGACCAAGTGTTCAATCATCCACAACTGATACACTATTCCCACAGCGGATGCAATATTCCCACAGCTGATGCACTATCCCAACAGCTGATGCACTCATAGTTGATGCACTATTTCCACATCTCATGCACTATTCCCATAGCTGATGCACTATTCCCACAGCTGATGCACTATTTCCTCAGCTGATGCACTATTTTCACAACTAATGCACTATTTCCACAGCTGATGCACTATTTCCACGGCTGATGCACTACTTCAACGGCTGATGCACTATTTCCACAGCTGATGCACTATTTCCAAAGCTGATGCGTTAAAGTCCACAACTGACAAAATTCACAACAGACATCCCAAAGTCTTTCTTAGATTCACACCGGACACACAGCTCGATACACAGCTGATTCACAACACCCACAGCAGATATTAATAAGATAGTCCACAGCGGACACTGTACAAACATCTTCACTTTTGTTCACAGCTGACCTTATAAACGTCTTCAAAAACACACAGCAGATGTTACATTCATTTTACAGCGGATGAGTTAGAAGAAACATAGACATCGGTCTACAACGGACGTTAAACATACAACTTGGGTACCATCTGTACACAGCGGACTTGTAACATAATTTAATTTTAATTTGGGTGATCCAAATATTATTACTTTTTACATTAAGCTAGATTAATCATTGTCTAGCTTAACTAAATTGAAATTGAACCGAGTTAACTCTTTAATTAGGCCGATCTAATTAAATTGAGTTTTGACGTTCTTTGGATTCAATTAAAATTTTAAAATTTTAATTTTTTTTGAAACACAAAAACAATTGTTAAATTATTTTTTCAAACAAAATGGAAAATTTAACATCATTCACTAACATTTGTGTTTCAAGAAACTGAGCTATCTTTCTTGCTGCAGGTAGAAAGAGGTTTCAAGAATTCAAACAAAGGAAACCAAGCTACATTAGAAACTCCAAAACAACAACCAATTCTCTACGAAACATGCAATTCAGATTCATATAACACATCTGGGTGTAAAAACACTAAGTGTGATACATATATGTCCTCACAAGAGAAAGCAACAAAAACAACCAAGATAAAAGGCTTTGAAGTTCCAATCAAATCCAACTTCATCATCCAAGCCTAAGGGAAGAAGATCCAGACCTACTCCTCACTTCTTAAATTATGACATGGAGAATCATACCATTTCAGAGTGTTCATACAACAACTCTCCAACATTACAACACAGAAGAGGTCAAAGATCTTATCATCCATCAGAGTCATACCCATCAAGATAAGCGCATGAGTACTACAACAGATGTCATAACTACTCTTCTGGATCACATCGGCATGGGTATGATTTAAAACATATGATATTCATGATTATTGGGCATCAAGACATTATCCTAAGTCATACACATAACATAAGTATGACAGATATAGGAATAATGATTGGCTTAATGACTATCATAGAAGATCACATCCATCAAATTATTATAATCATGATTATAATTCTTTTGATGAATATGATCACATGCCTAGAAGAAACAAACATGATCAAGGACATAGATCCTTTACTACACCTCCACAAAACTTTCAAAAGCAAACTAGATTTTCTAAACCAACCAAATGATTTTCAAAAGCTAAACAAACTCCTTTTGGTAAACAAACTAAACTTGAGTCAGTTAGTTCAAAATCAAAACGATGTTGGAGAAAGAAAATAGGAGGTGAATCTGTTGGATCATATGAGGCTGGTGCAACCAAAACAACACTTCGAATATTTTTGAAGTACAATTGAAGAAGTCTTTCGAATCTAAAGCTGCTCTTCTGAAGCTTAAGTATGAAGAACTTCTGAAGGAAAAACTAAGTCTTCCGAGACTATGTAGTTTTAGTTCCAAAGTATATGAAGAACTTCCGAAGGTAGAATCAAGTCTTCCGAAGTTTATGAAGACCAAGTAGTTCCCCTTCCGAAACATTCACACTTAGAAGATCCAAGACAAAGTCTAACGAAGAATGAAGTCAAAAAGACTTGCAGAAGACTTGGAAGATTCTTCCGAAGTATAAATGGCTTCGGAAGAACTTATTCTTCCGAAGCCATTTTGCATTCGGAAGAATCAACTATGAACCAGTGGACATAAGTATGGGCCGTCTGACATCCGTTGACAACTCTGATACACTACATGGCCTTTTCCCACTCCTATGTAGTTGACCATACTTTAATCCACTGTTTACCTTTTTCAATTAGTATAATTACCATACTTAGTTGGTGAAAAAAGGTAAGTCATGGACCTGTCATGACTACCTAATCTAGGATATTATTTTTTCTAAGATATTTTACTTCTAGCAATGTAGTATTTTCTTAGCGGTAAATTCCAGCTGGTTTTCCAAGTATAACCGAATAAAGATAGTAGTATATATAGTTTCTCATTGTAAATTATGTAACCATGCTTGTAAGAGTCTTGTAATATTGAGTTGAGAAATAATATATAAAAGTGTTTTGAAAACCATTCTTGTGTTTAACAACTTATTATATTATTGTCAACTTAGTTAGAGATTCCTCTTCATCAACCAAGTGAGAGTTAGTGAGTTTGTGAGATACAAAACTTGTGTTGAGAAACCAACACCGATCCTGCAATTGGTATCAGAGCTTTTTAGGCTCTTGATTATGAGATCTAACCATCCCAAATCACCCTCGTTTCCTCACACTAACTCACTTCTCTCAAATGGCTCTTAACCAAAAATTTTCTGAGTCCAAAATGGGAACCATGACCAAGGCTCCTATCATCACCCCCTATCATTTTGGAACCTGGTGCAAACGTATTGAAGGTTTTATCAAGTACCAAGACAGCTGTATATGGAGATCTGTCACTCATGGTCCTTACAAGCCAAAGGTGGTAGACCCGGCTGGTAATGGAGCCATGATTGAGAAAGCTGTTGAAGACTACTTTGATGAAGACTTTAAGAGGTTGGACATCTACTACAAAGTGATGACCGTATTGCTCACTGCCATATCGAACTCCATAATGGCAGGCTTTAAGCAATGCGAGACCGCCAAAGAACTCTTTGATGCTTTGAAGCTGATATACTCTGGTTCCAGTAAATCCAAGGAAACCAAGAAGGATATGCTGAAGTAGAAGTTTGAAAACTTCACTTATATTATTGGTGAAACCTTGAGCCAACAATAATTCAGGTATATGGACTTGATCACCTCTCTTTAGACTATAGGAGTTGCTATTGAGAAAAGAGACATAGTGAAAAAAATTCATGAGTGCATTTCCTCATGAGTGAACTTTTTACTATGTCTCAATTGAGAGAACCAAAAATCTCAACACTCTCACTATGACTGAACTGTATGGCATCCTTGATGGATACCGTTTAGAGATTCAGACTCAGAAGAGCCAACAGATGAACAAACCCTTAAATTTTGCAGTCAACAATGCTCTACATGTTGCTGAAGGATCAAGAACTCCCTAGCCTCAATTGTACCTAAACTACCCCTAACAGCCATCATCATCCTCTGGGCCATACATCACTTTCCCTAAGACACCCAGGTCTTAACAAGCTCAACACACTCCCTTCCAAAAGAGTTGTGCTTTTGTTTCAGGGAATGAGCATTCTGGAGATTTTCAACACTATTTTGATGATCTAGAGTGTTTCAGCTCAGATGATGTTGAATACATAGACATTGTCCTACAAATGGCTCTTTTAACCTACAGAGCAAAGAAGCTCTTCAAAAGAACCGGAAGAAAATTTTCTCATAACCTAACCACTAGCAAATTCGGGTTTGACAAAAGCAAGGCCAAATGTTACAACTGTAACCATCTTGGTCACTTTGCTATGGAATGTAAAGCTCAAAGATCTAATCCTAGAGCAACTCAAGCCTCCCAACGTCCTGCTACCTCAAACGTTGCAACCAAACCCACTGATCCACAAACTGTTGTTGTTGCTCAAGAGGTTGATTGGAGTGCAAGATGTCACTCCCACTTAAGCTCTCATGGTTGGAACAGAAGATAGTAAGGTATATGAACACCTCTGTACTCCAGCTTGTATTTCTAAGGTTAAATTTTATCAGGACTACAACATGGAAATTAGATATGATATTGAGTCTTTAAATATCCTAAAATCTAATTTTAAGAGAGCAGAATCTGACTACAAACTCAAAATTGAAGAGTTAGAGAAAACTATGTCCTTTTTAAAACATGAACACACCAACTATAGGACTCAAATAAAAGATCTAATATCCAAGTTGACTGAAGCTCAAGCCAGCTAGTCATAGCTGAGGCTAAAGTAGAGAAGTATGTTATTCAAGAGCATAACTTCAACACCATTATAGCATCATTCTCCCACTCCAAGGTATTCTATCAAAACAAAAGTGGGTTCGGATCTAATGAAATTACTCCACTACACTCTCTTGTGTCTATTAGATAGCCAAGATGTGGTACTGATGAGCAAGAGGTTCCAACTGCTGACCCACTACCTAGTGTGCAGAAGAATGATGCAATAATGGAAACCACCACAGAGAAGGATAAGGTAGAAAGAACCAGATCAGGGCAGCAAGAAGAACTGCCAAAAAGGTGGCTGAGACTAAGATGAAAACAGACCCAAGGCAAAAGGGAGTATTCATCTCAGTTGGATTCCAAGTGGTTGGAAGTTCTGATTCAGCAAAGAAGAGTAGTACCAGCACTCCTATCCAGCTGAAGGATCAAAAACTAAAGGGAAAGGTTGTTGAAGAAGAGAAGAAGTGCAAGAAACAACAACCCACATGTCCCACCAAGATTAACATTGAATGCATAATATGTGGCCTGCATAACAACATGGCTAAAGATTGTTACTACAATCCAGCAAGCACACATTATGCAACCAATGTTAAGAAAGAAGTAGTCAAGGATGGTTTCATATTTGGAACTTACCATATGGTCCAAGTGTTAAGGAAAAGAAAGCTTGTTTCTGAGACAAGTTGCTTTTGGAAGAAACTCATTCTTCCGAAAGAAAAATAGCTTCAGAAGACAAGCCAAAAATCAAACAAAGAAACAAAAACATTTCCTTGAAGCCTTCCAAGAAGAAGGCTCCTTTGGAAGAAAAGGTGGTGAAGACTTCTTTCAAAAAGAAAAAGCTTCGGAAGCAAGACATGTTGCATAAGCCTCCTCAGGCTCATCAACATAGGTCAACCATAGGATGGAAGGGAAGACCAGAAAAGATGCTGCAACCTAATCCTCTTCTTCACAAACTCTAATTGAGCCCCCATGCATACAATTTGGTTTAGTTATATCATCTGCATTGGAAGAACCCAAGACCAACAAGGCTTGGGTTTCCAACAACAACTAATCATTTCACCTTATATGCAGGGACATCCACATGACAAGAATGGAAATGTCTGGATTGTGGATAGTGGATGCTCCAGGCACATGACAGGGAATAGATCTCTCTTACAACAATTTGAACATTTTAATGGAGGTCCTGTTCAGTTTGGAGGTGAAGCTGGAGGATACATTTCTGGTAGAGGTAGTGTATCTAATGGTAAGTTAAACATTGATTAAGTAACCTTTGTCAAATAGCTTAAACACAATCTCTTGAGTGTTTCTCAATTTTATGATTAAAATCACCAAATGCTTTTCACAGAACGTGAGTGCATTATCCTCAAACCCGAGATGACAATTCCTCTAGAATTGGTTCTTCTTAGATCTCCCAGGAGAGGAGATATGTACATGCTTGATATGAATAATACTTCTCCACTAGGTGAAGTATCATGCTTTCTTTCCAAAGCTAATGGTGATGAGTTAACTCTTTGGCATAAAAGAATGTGCCATGTTAATTTTAAAACCATGAATAAGCTGGTTAAAAATAATTTGGTACATGGTGTGCCTAAAAAGGAATTTTTTTGTAAAGAAAACTGTGTTGCTTGCCTAAAAGGAAAGGAACACAAGGTATCTCACAAATCCAAAGAAGTTAACTCCATCACCACTCCATTACACTTATTGCACATGGATCTTTTTGGTCTCACAAGTGTAATGAGCATTGGAAGGAAATCATATTGCCTTATGATTTTTGATGATTTTACAAGATTTACATGGGTATTCTTTTTGAGAACTAAAGATGAAATGGTTGAAACTTTAAAATATTTTATTCTTAAAATAGAAAATCAAAAGGATCACAGTGTAAAAATCATTAGAAGTGATCAAGGGACTAAGTTTAAGACTCAAGTTCTTGACTCATTCTGCAACACAAAAGGGATCACCAGACAATACAGTGCTCCTAGAACTCCTTAACAAAATGGTGTTGCTGAGAGGAGGAACATGACACTTATTGAGGCTGTAAGAACTATGTTAGCTGATTCAAAGCTGCCTCTAACTTTCTAGGCAGAGGCAGTCAACACTGCATGCTATGTACAGAACAGGGTTCTCATCGTTAAGCCCCTTGGAAAGACCCCTTATAAGTTAAGGAACAAGAGGCCACCATTCATTGGCTTTCTTAGGTCCTTTGGCAGTAGGTGTACCATACTCAACATAAAAGATAAATTAGCAAAAATTTGCTGAAAAGTCAAATGATGCTATCTTTGTTGGATATTCTTCCACCTCTATTGCTTATAGAGTGTATAATATTAAAAATTATTTGAGGAATCATCCAACATTGTAGTTAATGAGCATATCTTTAATCTAGAATTGTTTTGCAAACAATTCTAAACCATCTTGAGAATGTTTCGGTTGTAATAAGAACTCAAAATGACATCTACTAAGATCAAATGTTTGAGTTACCCAGACCTATTCTCAGTTCTCGAAGAGGAATTGAAGAACAAGCTCTCACTACTGGAAGTCCTGAAAGCTTGAACATATCAAGAAATCATGGAGCTTTAACAAGCTATCAGCCAACTGAGCCTCAAAACTCATTAGCTGATAACTCCAGCATTCAACACCAAGCTGATGAAGACATTAATCTGGAGGAACAGGAAACTGTTGACACTACTTTTCAGCAGAATATCATTGATGATGTCATATATTAATTCAATCAATCCTCATTAAATGACTGTGAGACATTAGCTGGTCATGGTGTTCAAAAGCCTGAGCAAAACTTCTCAAATCTGGATCTATCTATGTAATTAGATATGATTCCTAGGCTCAGGATACATAACACTCACCCAGCTGAGAACATCATTAGGGATGTCTCACAAGGTGTGAGAACATGGAGTCAGATCCATAATGGTAATGTCTGCTTGTACTCATGCTTTCTCTCTCAAGTAGAACCAAAGATGGTGGAAGAAGCCCTCAAGGACAACAATTGGATTGAAGCTATGCAAGAGGAGTTGCTTCAGTTCTAGAGGCAAAAGGTATGGAACTTGTGTCCATTACCACCTGGCCAAGTTCCCATTGGCACCAAGTGGGTATCTAGAAATAAGAGAGATGATAGAGGTTTGATCATCAAGAACAAGGCAAGACTTGTTGTTCAATGATACACACAGGAGGAAGGAATAGATTACACTGATGTCTTTACACCTGTTGCAAGACTTGAGGCTGTGAGAATCTTCCTTGGTTTTGCAGCATCCAAGAACGTCAATGTCTATCAACTTGATGTCAAATGTGCATTTTTATATGGGGATATTGATAGAGAAGTCTATGTGTGTCAGCCGCCTAGATTTGAAGACCCACAGCACCCCAGCTATGTGTGCAAACTGGATAAAACTCTCTATGGGTTGCATCAAGCACCTATGCTGTGGTAAGAGACCCTGTCTCAGTTTCTTCTTAGGAATGGCTACACCAAAGGCACCATAGACAAGACATTGTTTATAAAGAAGTCTGGGAAGAACATGCTGCTTGTTCAAGTCTATGTTGATGACATCATATTTGGTTCCTCAAATGACCAAATATGCAAAGACTTTTAACGCATCATGAGAAAGAAGTTTGAGATGAGTTCTATGGGAAAGATGGATTTCTTCCTTGGAATTCATGTGAAGCAGGTGGAAGAAGTGTTCTTCATCACTCAGTCTAACTATGTCAAGGACATCTTAGAAAGATTTGAGATGAAAGATTGTAAGCCAGCCAAGACACCCATACCCAGAAATCACAATCTTTGTCCTGATTCCAAGGGGTATGACACTGATCAGCATCAGTACAAGGTGATTATTGGATCTCTGATGTATCTCACTACAAGTAGACCTGATATCATGTTTGTAACCTGCATTTGTGCAAGATATCAAGCTACCCCCAAGGTGTCTCACCTAATTGCTGCCAAGAGAATTCTTAGATACCTTAAAGGAGCTCCCAAACGGGGTCTTTGGTATCCTAAGAATAAATACTTTAATCTCTATGGGTATATTGACAATGATTATAGTGGATGCAACATCAACA
Organism: Flaveria sonorensis; assembly: GCA_025506505.1. Classification (NCBI taxonomy): domain Eukaryota; kingdom Viridiplantae; phylum Streptophyta; class Magnoliopsida; order Asterales; family Asteraceae; genus Flaveria; species Flaveria sonorensis. Next base: position 28,586,009 of record CM046436.1, on the reverse strand, counting down.
AGAAATCTACATCTGGAGGATGTCAATTTCTTGGTGGAAAGATTATCTCCTGGCAATGCAATAAGCAATTGTGTGTCTCAACATCAACTGCTGAAGCTGAATACATTACTGTTGCAAGCTGCTATGCTCAACTGCTATGGATTCAAAATCAGATGCTGGACTATGGTTTCAACTTCATGCAGACTCCTATCCACATAGTCAACAAGAGTGACATTTCTATCATAGAGAATCGGGTCAAGCACTCCAAGACAAAGCATATCGACATCAGGTATCATTTCATTAGAGATATTCATGAGAAAAATCTAATAAAGCTAGTCAAAGTAAATTCAAATGAACAATATGCTGACTTGTTCACCAAAGCCTTTAATGAGCAAAGAATTAAGTATTTAATTACAGCTATTGGGATGATTAACATTGACTAGTTATTCTCTATTGAAAAACCTTTTTAAAATATGTCTTTTCTATGTTGTCTAACTACAATCTAAGCCCCGTTACAAAAAGGCATTCTTAAAAAATCTATGTGTAAATACTTTGGAAGAGAAATTTACCCTCAGAAGAAATCTTTATTCTTCTTCCGAAGGCAAATTCCTCTACCTGAATATTATCTTCTGAAGAGTTTTTAGCCTCGGAAGAACAATTGATCATAGATCAAATTTACTTCCGAAGCTTACTAACTTCTTTTCTCGGAAAAAGATTGTACTCTCGGAAGCAAACTTGTCATTGAGACATGGTTTGCTTTCGGAAGTAAAAATTGACTTCGGAAGACAATATTGAGAAACACATGTGTTTTCTCTCGGAAGCAAGTTTACCTTCAGAAGAACATGTTTACTGTGTAACAAAAATCTTCAAGCACCACTCTGTAAAAAGTAAGATTTTAGCGATGATTGTCGGAATATTTTAAATGTTTTACCGCCTCTGTCAAATCGAAACCTAAACGGTCCTTTCACCTTATCAGGTTTGCTTTTTAACACTCATTTAAAATTTACAACTCTCTCTCTTTACTTTCTTTAGCACAGCAAAAACCCCAAAATTACCACCACCTTCTTCACTCGCTTCCAAATTTCTTCAATCCTACCTTACCTCTTAACAGTGGCCCTAAATCCCCAACATAATCAGGTCGCTATCCTTGACTCTTCAAAGGATGCCGACTTCGCCCCTATTATCAATTTTTTGTCCCAATCGGCATACTTCACAACCCTCACCTTTAACCCCACCATCTACTCTAACCACATGGCCGAATTATGGGCCAATGGTCAAGATGAAACATAAATGGTGAATGGGTCATTCGTTCAAGGATCAGCGGACAAGAAATCATCATTGCTGAATCAACCATCAGGGAGCATCTGGAGCTTCATGATGAGGGCACCCCTACTGATTTCCCCAAATCTGAGTTGGAAGACACGTACACTCAGATGGGATATGGCGGCGATGTGCACAAGTCTACAATCTACAACTTTAACTTCTCCTATAATTGGAAGTTCTTGTTGCACATTCTCCTGCACTGCTTATCCAATAAATTCGAGAGATGGGATCAAATCCCATATGATTTGGGCTACCTCGTCCATGGGTTGGCAAAAGGCCTGTGCTTTAACTACTTAAAATTTGTGCTGAACAATCTAAGAGGCAATCTCACCCGGGATCCATTCTACATGTATCCCTAGTTCACTCAGCATATTATCAATTATGAGCTGGACCAGCACAAATTGCATTATGCAGATGTTCTACTGGTCCATCTCATGCGGCCTGGCATCTTCAAGACCTTGAAGAAGGTGTCTACTAACTTATCTGGAAGATTCATAGATCTTTTTCCAGGTATGCGTGAGCCAACGGCTCCTGGTGACATCTCTACGAGCCCAGTAGGTGATGAACCCACACCAGCCACCACCACTCAAATGCCAATCACTTCTTCCCACCCAATCAAGATTACATAAACAAGACGCGCCAAACGAACCCCTGATTAATCTACTCTGATTGGTCGGGTCCCCTATATTCTATCAAAAAAGGCTCGAGTGGAACTCAGGGCTCCCACTCAGCCAAAGGTCCAACCATCCTCCACCATTGACCTCAATGTCAGCGTTGAGCCTCCTTAGTCTCAAGTTGACGAGCCTAAAACCCAATCCTTTAGCCCTCTGGGTGAGTCCCAACACTCCCTTAGGCAGCCGAAAAGGGACACTAACATTATTGGTTCATCTGCTCTCGCAGAAGAACCCTTAGGTGCTAACCAAGTTCCTGGGTCATTAGATTTACCCTCTCTATCCCTAATTGAACTATCAACCCTACCTGATAAGGACATTATGTTCCATCCGGGCCCTGATGTTGATCTACCATACCACTCTTTAGATCAACTGAGCCCTAGGGAACCTCTGATGTCTAGCCCACATCAGCAATACCTAACTGAGGTGAGTCAAACTGGTGTGGAGGTGACTCATGTAGGCTCAGCTGCCACTACTAAGAGTGTTTCAATAACCTCTCAGGACAGTGGTAACATAAGTGGGACTGAGTCTACGGCAACCTTGCCTCTTGATGACTCTAAAAGAGACATTAGCAAGCAAGGGTATCCAGGGCGCCGAGAAACCATTACTGGTGGTGAAGATGAACATACCAGGTATGTTATCTCATCTCCTGATGATTCTTCTAAAGAAGATGAGGGTAGCCTAAAACTCATTATCAGAGACCTGATTTTTGAAGTCTCAAACCTTAAATCAAAGGTTAGGACTTTAAAGGACAGGTCTGCCACTCAACAACTTGAGATTGAAGATCTCAAGGCACAACTAGCAGAGACACATATTAAGAAGTCTCTTAGCCACATACATACCCAGGTTTCTATAAGTTCTTCCTCTAGTCATCTACTTCTCATGATGATGCTACCAAAAAGGGGAGAATATACAGAAACAAAGACATGAGGAACCCTGCCTTGCCATCACAACAACTTCCTTTGATGCCATATCTTCTTTGTACGCCATATAGCAACACCCGGTAACAACCTTCCCTTAACCAGCTCCCATCACCATTCAAGTGGATCCAAAAATGTTTATAGACCTTAACACATTTTTAACTACATTTTTGATAAGCTCGTCCATTGAACAACCATCCCCTTATGTAGCAGTTGCCTACTTTGGAGCTGAGGAGCTTCAAAGATTGAGTTCACCACCTACCAATAAAAAGGAAGTCGGTCAACTTACGGTCTTTGTTGAACCCGAGATTTGCTTCGAAGGGGATACACAGACTCATGGCCCAACAACCAAATTAGATGGGATAGGTAGTGCAGTTCTAATTACTTCTGAAGCAGAAATACAAGTTACTGAAGGAATAATTGAACTGTCTTCCTCGTCTAATGATCTGTTCATCACAGAGGCTATTCTGGACCTAGCCTCTGAGGTAAATAGTGAGGACTTCCTTACAACCCCTCTCTCCCAAACACCACAGGTCCAACACCACTCTCCCCAACCTGAATATTCTAAACTTGAGTCTCCAAAGGATGAATCTTCCTCTAATCCTAAGGCGAAGAGGAAGCTCACTGTTGAGGAGCTTCTAGAGGAAGAAAGGTTGGAAAAGCTTAAAAAGAAGGGAAGAATTGATACTGGGAAGCTGTTGGTTGCAAGCAACAAAGCAGCAACAACCACTTAAGAAAGATCAACAACAAGAGGAGAGTGGAGATTATTGACACTCTCATCAGCCTGGGAGTAGTTAATGAAGACATCCTTCTACTCCTACTTGATGAGCTTGTAAGACTGGAGAAGGCAACCCTGCTACAAAAGTAAAAGGAAGAAGCAGCAAGGTTGGTCGAAGAGGAGGAGAAAAGGAAGAGGAAGGAAGAGGCTACTGAAAGGGAAAGGAAAGAGAGGATCGCCTTTCTCTGCTCAAGAGGCTATTCTCAGGAGGAGCTGGCACCCCATGATTATGACACGATCTTGTTTCTTTTTCATAAAGAGGAAGATAAAATCAACAAAGAGAGGAAGAGGAGTGTCAGGGAAAAGCTGAGGGATAGAAAGAAGAAGGAGGAAGAGGCGCAGCTTGCTGCTGCCAAGAAGGTGGGTGATAAGGAGTGGATGAAAGCCTATCTCAAAGCCCACGGCTTCACGAACAGTCAAGTGGATCCTATGTCTGAGAAGACCCTACAGCAACATGTCAGTGACATCAAGGCTGACATTCGCGTAGGAAGAAGGCAGGAGGTAAGTCAGTTACCAAGTATTCAGAAGAAGGCACCCAAACCAACACCAACACCCAAAACCAGCACAACCTACACCCACACCTCTTCCCTTCCCTATCAAAACCGATCCAACCCCTGAGCCATGCACTCCTGAACCCACACCATCAGCCTTACCAACACCCTTACCTACTGCTTCCCAACAACCCCCACCACCACCTATCCTTAAACGCAAAACACAACCAAGAACCCAGTTTTTACCTAAACCTTCTTCTGAACCTTCTAAGCCCCTGACCTTGGAAGAATTCAAGGAGATCAAGAGGAAGCTTATCAACTGCACAGCATTGAGCGACATCTCTTGTGAAGAAGAGCCAGTTAACCTGAAATACACTGATGGCTCTTTGATCTTCCTCAAAAGAGATGCATTCCTTGGTTTACCTAGGGGAGCACTGGACCAAGCTCTCCAACTTCTTGCAACCAACTCAAATATTTTTACGGAAGAAGAAAAGAAGTTAAGAAGGAGGCTAGTGACTCTACTGGACACTAGGAAGGGGGACAAACTTTAATCCAAACCCCTTCATCCTAGAAAACAAATAGTCCAGTAGAGGTTCGATGAACCTTCCCATAGCTTTATTGTGGAAAGAGAGAATGGTGAGGTAAACATGTTGATACCTCATCTCTACTACACTCTAACAGATTTGAACTTGCTGAGTTAGCAAAAAAACTATTCTCAATCCCAACAACTCTTAAGTTGCTACTCATACTAGAAATCATCTAAGCAGTCTTTATCTGGTTGAGCTCACAAAGAAGGCCAAGACTTAAGAAGAGTTGAAGATCAGAGCAAAGGATGGGGAAGAAGGCACAACTACAAAAGGAAAACCATTCCTTTAGATGGTTGAAGGCTCAACTTCTAACAATTCCTATCAACTAACTCTCTTCAGAGAGTCGCCACAAAGGGTGCATGTCATTCAAAACAACAGACTGGATCAACTATCTACAAATGACTTGTACCAGCTCCTTACTACCACATCAAGAAAGAATAAGGAAATAGATAAATATCTTCTTTCCTTAGTGTTAAAGACTTTAAGGTGCAGAAGGAAGTGAAGTTTTGGTAGCATCAACCTAGGGGGAGTTTCTTAGATCATATGAGGCTGGTGCAGCCAAAACAACACTTAGAATACTTTTGAAGTACAATTGAAGAAGTCTTTCGAAGCTAAAGCTGCTCTTTGAAGACAAGTTGAAGATCTTACGAAGCTTAAGTATGAAGAACTTTAATAGGAAAAACTATGTCTTCCGAGACTAAGTATTTATACCTCCAAAGTATATGAAGAACTTCCAAAGGTAGAATCAAGTCTTCCGAAGTTCATGAAGACCAAGTAATTCCCCTTCCGAAGCATTCACATTTAGAAGTTCCAAGACAAAGACTTCCGAAGAATGAAGTCACAAAAGACTTGCAAAAGACTTGGAAGAAGTTGATTCTTCCGAAGTATAAATGGCTTTGGAAGAACTTATTCTTCGAAAGCAATTTTGCCTTCAGAAGCATCGACTATGAACCAGTGGATATAAGTATGGGTTGTCTGACATCCACTGATAACTCTGATACACTGCATGGCCTTTTTCGACTCCCATTTAGTTGACCATACTTTAATCCACCGCTTACCTTTTTCAGTTAGTATAATTACCATAGTTAGTTGGTGACAAAAGGTAAGTCATGGACCTGTCATGACTACCTAATCTAGGAAATTATTTTATCTTAGATATTTTACTTATAGCAATGTAGTATTTGCTTAGCGGTAAATTCCAGCTGGTTTTTTAAGTATAACCAGCTATAGATAGTAGTATATATAGTTTCTCATTGTAACTTATGTAACCATGCTTTTATGAGTCTTGTAATACTGAGTTGATCAATAATTTATACAAGTATCTTGAAAACCATTCTTTTGTTCATCAACTTAATATATTATTGTCAATTTAGTTAGAGATTCCTCTTCATCAACTGAGCGAGAGTTAGTGAGTTTATGAGATACAAAACTTGTGTTTAGAAACCAACACCGATCATGAAGAATCTGATACATCATCAGATAAAGCAAAATCATATACATACCAGCAAGTCACATATAAAGATGCTAATGGATAGCTCAGGATAGTAATGGCCTGGGTTGAAATATCTAACTGATTTGCTAGTGTTATAGGGACAGTTATGGAGGCCTGCCAACCCAAGAAAAGTTAGCAGTGGCTGATCCCTTCCCATGACTGGAACGTTCTTCCTGCTCATGATGTTTATGATGCAACTGAGCCAAATGGAGCAGAAATTAACCTTGATTCAATGCAGGACATCAATCATTCACATAAACTATGATAGCAATGCAAGAAACAACCGATGTTTCATTCCATCTGCTTAGTCTAATTACATTGCTACATGGACTAACTATTGATGATCTCTATTTATTTGATAACACATATACCATTTTTTTATTTTCTCAAAACCAAAAATCCTAAAAAGAAATTAGAAAATCAAGAAAAGTCCAAAAATATTACTATTATGTAATTATTTTTGAATCTTCCTGTATTTACATGAGAATTGATAGTACGCTCATCTACTATCTTCTGCATCTATTTTTTAGATCAATAAAGACTGACAAGACTCTATTTGATATGTTAGTAGGCTCTGCTTGGATTTAAGATAAGCATATTTATGATGAACTAAATCAATATGTATTATCGACCAAAACCATCTTAGGGTATTGGTAAGCAATGACTTTTCCAAGTGTTTGCTTAAGTGGTTACCTAAACACACCATGCGAAAATGGTATATAAATTTCTCATTGATAAAAGCATCTGTTTCTCCTTTGTTGTATGTAAATATAGACCTGGAGTAAACATAAGGACAACTTCTATTGTGCTGAGCATAGACCTAGTAAACGTTGCACTAAAAGTGCTGATGCATGCCATAAAGGGAAAAAAAGAATCCTAATGTGGGTCAAAGCTAAAAGAATACCAATGTGGATCAACTTCCAAAGTGAAGTCTAAAAGAATCCTAAAGTGGATCATATCATGAGAATTTATACTCTAACTAGCCTGGTTCAAGTTGTAATAAAGTGCAACCTTGCATTTTATGAGGAGGGTTATTCTTCCATACTTCTGAGTGTGGGGTACTCAATTAGCATATCTAATCAAGCCAAAACATGATAAATATCACAAAGTGTTGAGAATAGATCCTTGCAAGGGTTTAAGTGGACAAACATACTTACATCAACTTTGTTCTTTGTCTATGTCTCTTTAAACTTTTAACATTCTTAGATTTAGAGGATTTTGGATTAGTTTGATCTCATTGCAGTTGAAGGATTCATGCTTGTAAATATCATTGTTTTGAAACATATAAAATTTCAAAAAGATTTGTCATTTTTAGTAAAATTTCAAAAAGATTTGTCATTTTTAGTATTTTTCTTAGTTTTGGCAGATTTACATGTGTTATTGATTTATAAGTAAAACTTCCATGCAATACCTCAACCAAGAGGATTTAGACTTTTACAGGTGATGTATTGCACAACATGCCCGAGTTTCTCGTTCAGTTCAAGATGTTAAGTGAACGCTCCTGCTTCTTTCAAAGATCTCCTGCTAGTTGCTATAAGCTAAGAATCCTCCTCTTGGTGTCTCATACACAAAAGTTCCTCACCCTCCAAAGCTTTTGTTGAGGGAGAGTATATGTTAAGTCTAAAGAATGTCTGATGCTTCTCCTTCACTTCTAAAGTTGAGATAAAGCTGCTGATATTGCTATCTGTGAAATCCATAGTGTATGCAAAAGGGTTTATTTTCATGTCTTCAAAATAAGACTAGAAGATCAAGCTGATGAAACATCCATAAAGTGTCGAAACAAAGTCTTTTTCTTAATGCCTTTTTTCTGATGCTTCTATTAATGTTCTGTTTCTCCGATTCTATTGATGAGTTCTTGCCACACTGAATTGCTGAGTTATTCCTTTCTCTGCATAAATGGAAGAAATAATGTCATTTTTAAATTCAGTACCATTATCACTTCATAAAGTTTAGACTTTAAGATCTAATTGATTTTTAATTTTAGTGATTAATGATTTGATGATTTCTACTGTTTCTGACTTGTGTAATAAAACGAAAACCCAGGTGAATCCGGAGTAATCATCTACTATTACAAGGCAGTATTGCATCTTTCCTATGCTTAATATGCTTGTAGGTTTAAAAAGGTCTATATGAAGCAATTTAAGTGGTGTGTGATTAGAGTTTACCAATTTAGACTTATGAGACACTCTATGTTGTTTGCCTTTCAGACATGCAGTGCAGTGGTCTGTACAGAAAAATTCTTTTTGAGGTAGACCTATAACTAGGTCACCTTTAACCAATTGATTCATTTTATTAAAGTTAGAGTGTCCCAATCATCTGTGCCCTAATTGGGAAACATCTTTTGATGCTTTTGATAATAAACAAGTTTCAGGTTGATGCTAAAATTGTATTCATATCAACAATGTATATGTTATTTTGACAGGGAGTTTTCAAAAGGATACAGTCTTCTGGTATTTGAAAACCCATGTTGAGGATGTAGCAATTGTTGGAGTCAAAGAGGGTGGCATATTCTTTATCACAGATTTGGGATACACTTAGAAGATTAAATTGGAGGTTTGAGTAGTAGTTGACATTCTTAAAGCTGATCAACCCATTGGATATTGTTTCTTCGCCAGTAATCTTTTGTCCTGTCTTGTCACCACCAAATGCTATGTTTCCTCCATGTTTACTTTTGTAATCCAGGGAACAATTTCCAATCATAGGGCAGGAACACCCACTGTCAACATACCAGATGTTGTCAGGACTTTTATAATGTCCTTACACCGAAAAAGAAATTATTTAGAGGGTGCAACCCAAGCCAAGATGGTCTTGGGTTTTCCGTCTTTTACCAATAGACAAATTTCCTCTAAAGATGCATTGTCTGCTAGCTAAGGAACTCTAGGTATACTAGACTTCCTTTGCATGTTTTTAACTCTATCAAGAGAAATGTTTTGAGCTCTCCTCCTTTGAGTGATAAGGTCAGTTTGGTGTCTGTTTTGAGACTTATGTCTCCTATCTCTTTGTTGAAAGTTATCATAAAATGTTTTGTTATTGTTTAAAACAACTTTTTGTGTGTGGAGACTGTCTTAGTACTCCAGCCTTGTTCTTATTATGAACAACTGTTTGCTTCTCAGTTGATTTCTCAACCTGAGCTTATTTGTTTTGCTTTATATTCTTTATATTGAAAAAGCAATTGGCTGTGTTATGATTGTTTCTTTCACAAATTGAATAGTAATTATGAAAATAACATGTTTCTGTACTATGATTGTTCATATCACAGTATTTGCAGCACTTACCACATTTGCACTTTTCTGTGTTGTGGGTGTATTGATCACACCAGGCACAGTATGGCAAATTTGTAGTACTTTGTTTGTTGAAAACATTTTCTTTTAAGTTTGACTTTGGTGGTTTATCAAAAGTTACTATTGGTTATTTGTGTTGAATGGGGGCTTTTCACTTCCCTTTGTTTGGTCCTTTGAAAGGGATAGTGGAAAACTTAACTTTTCTTCCATTAGAGCAAATATCAAATACAAGCCTCTGCTATGTTTGTTTGGGTTTTTTCAGTTTCAGTAATAGATTGAACAGAGTCATCATATAAAGATCTTCATCATCTTCATCTGTGGTGTTAATATCAAATTTATTTTTTCCCCTAGATAAACATATGTTGATATAAATTATGGTGGTGCTTGACTTTTAACAAATTTAACCAGATGTGATTTTGATAATAATGATGATTTAGATGATGATGATAATGATGATGGTTTTGAGTCATCTGTCCTGTCATGAGGATCAAGTGACTTCCTATGTTTGTTGGTCATTGATTCATGTAGTGAGATATAGTTGTCATTGTAAGGTGGGTTAACCTTATTATATACTAGACCTGAAGGGTCTTTAAAAGCCTTTGTTGAGCAAGAAGTACTTCAAACTTCTTATTGCTCACCTGAAACTTTTGAAGTTTCATGTCAGTTTCAGCTTGTAATGTTTTAGATTGAGCCAGAGATTTAGAGAGTTTCTCAACCTTAGCTGTTAGTGTTAGTTTTTCAGAAAAAGGTTTGTCCAAATCATTTTTAAGTGACAAAAATTTTGATTTCATATTGTTTTCACTAAAATTTTAAATTGTCATTCAAAATGTTTCTTTCAATAACTTTCTTTGAAAGTTGGTCTACGTGCTCTCTGTATCTTATGACTTCATCTATGCATGCTTGAGAAAAGAGATTTCCTTTACCTTTTTCGGGATTTCAGTAAGTTTATCCACAACATGTGCCATGAGGGCATGGTTAGGAGATTGTATCTTTGCCTCATACATGCTCTAGTTACACTCTCCATCCTATTTGATTATCATTGCAGAGGACTTGGAGTGTTGATTAAGGCTGTATTGTGTGATTTGTACGGGTATTGGTGCTAATAGAATGCTAATCAGAGGTGAAACTTGTTTGTTTGTATGATAACCACTTGATGTTTATGGTTGTTGATTGTTTCTATCAGCCCTTTGTTGTTGATATTCTTTTATGAAATGCCCATAGAGCTGACAGTTGTAGCATCTCACTTTGGTCTTCTCGAAGCCAATCTTTGTTTTCTTGTCCATATTCAACCCCTTGTTTCTTTGCAGCAACTTCTTTGAGCTATTGGCAATCATTGCCATAGACCACTAAAGATACATCTCTTCAACCATATCTGCTGGCAATTCATCCAAAAGCTGTTGGATGATTTGTGATGGTGTGAGATTTGAACCTAGATATGCCTCAAAACTTATGGAGAAGGCTACAAGACTGCCTTCTGCTCTTCACTCTGTAAAATGATTATGAGTGCATCCATATGTTTCTCAAACTTGTGTATGTTTTAAGTCTTTGTGTGATGTTGTTTGCTTGAACTTGAAGCATGTTGTGCATTTTGCTCTGAGGTGTTGCTTCATGTGAAGCATGAACACCAGTCTTTTTAGGCTTTTTTTGTGTTTTGGTGACTCAAGAGCAAAAAATAATAAAGTATCACTGGACTCAAAAACTCCTCCTCTTTATCTTGTCTAGTGCATATCAAGAATGCACTATCTGTTGTTTACATCTCTTTGAATTTGTATGATTCCACATGCCTAACTGTGCTATTGTTTCTAGATCTCTCATCTAATTCTAGTGCCTCTACTTTGGCAACTAGAGTATCCAAGGATATTACTTCCCGATCTAGTGTTGCTTTAATCCGAGAGACAGATTGTGTCAAGCTCTCTGGAAGAGTATGCAACATTTTCTTATTGATCTCCACATATTCATATTTGAGACCATAAACTATCATCTCATTTACCAGTTGTATGAATCTATGGAGCTACTGTGGTATTGATTGTCCTTGAACATGGAGGAAAGTTTCATATTGGGTCCTTAATTTTTTTTCTTGATTTCCCTAATTTCATAACTTTCTTCACACATTGTGTGAAGTACCTTTCATAGTTCATGTGCTGTTTTGAAGTTCTCTACTCTGGTTAATATCTCAAATGGGAGAGCCATTGCCACAATACTGTATGCTTTCATGTTAGTTTTGACTTTCTTCAAGTCATCAGCAACACTCTTTAGACTCACTAGTTTCTGTATGTTATAACCTGGACCTAAAGTCACATGAATGTATGGTCCCTCGATTATAGAAGTCCCCAAATCCAGGTCTTGAAAAATAATCAAATTTCTATATGATTTTCCATTGTTTGAAGTCAGCCTTGTTCTTCAATCTGGGTGGTTTAATACCACTGTTTAAACAAGAAACTTTGTTTGACATGATTGTTAAACTTTTTAACTTAATGATATAAGTCAAATTTGTTTGATTATTTAGCTCGGTGCTAAATTTGATTTATCCTAAGGTTACTAGGATTTGTTTGATTTTTTTGAGACTTTTAATTTTACCGAATAAAAGTAAATTAATTAATTGGAAACTAATTAATTAATTCCAATGAAATGTCAATCTTGGTACAATTAATGACAAGGGAATATTCAGTCAAATGAATGGTCAATCAGTCAACAACCTTTTTGATAAATTCGGTCAACAAAGTCAAAACCCTAAGAAAAACAATTAATATTTTTTAAAGTGGCGGCTTTTTGGATCAAAAAATAATTTTTTCAAAAATACAAATAAAGAATGGTTTTCTACAATTTTTTTATAAAAAATGGCAACAACATCATCCTGATTTGAGTATAGAATAACTTAAATATGATGTTTAAGCACAATAAATAAATTCAAAGCATCCAAAACAGTGTTTGTTTGATGAAAACATGATAGAACAGTACCCGTGTACTATTTTATCTAAAAACCCTTGAACCGATGAGGTTTTAGAGATTTTTTTATAATGAACACGTTTGAAAACAGTGTATGAATGATGTTGAGAGCTTTGATAAAAACATAAACACAAAATCTTTTTCAAGATGAACTAAAACAGATGATTAAATCATGTTTTTGAACATTTGTTGAATGTAAGAAGTAGAAGAGGGTTTTGTGTTGATTTCAGGCTCAAAATGGATGATATGAAGCTAATGAACCATAGAGATCATTGTATTGATTGAGAGGATCAAAAATCAATTGTATTTTTTAAGCCAAAGCTCTAATACCACCGGATGGATTTGGGGTTTTGAACTTAATAAGAACAAAAGGATGAATCCCCCAAAGATCTTTTCAATCTCTTAATAACAACTAATGTGTTATGAATAAATACTCAAATAATCATAGTGCGAAAACCCATGATTATTGATATGATCTCTATGTGTGTGTATGATTGTGTGTTTGTATGATTGAATGCTATAACTGATAATAACTGCTCGTTTGATTGATTGTTCAAAAGCTTACAAAGGATTAGAGTATACGGTTATTTATAGCCTATGTACATACTATGTACATTTACAAAGATACCCTTATGTAAAAACAAAGTACATAATAATCCTAAGTCTATAAGCTATTCGCTGTGGATGATGTCTTGTCCTCTGTGGATATTAAGTTGTTCGCTGTGGATGTTGAATTACTTGTCCAGTGTGCATTGATGTTGTCCCTTGTAAAACACTTATGTTGTTTGTTGTGTTATTGCCCATTGTGGAATATTCATTTGTTGTGGATGTACATCCGCTGTGGACTGTTCATCAGCTATGGGATTTGTCATCCGTTGTATGTTTGTTCATCTCTGTCAGCACTTGAACTTCACTCTTCATCCACTGTGACTTCTACTGCATCCGCTGTGGACATTACTTCATCCGTGTGGACACTTAGCAAAATTTCTTTTATCTACAAAATCTGAAAAAAAAATTGAACAATAATTAGTGTTTGATATGTATGTTAATATTGTTTGTATGTTAGTGAATGTTTGTTTGAATGTTAGAACATATTTTGATTGATTATGGCAGATATTATCTTTTAATGCACTTGTTGAGTCCAACAGGTCCTATAGTAGGAAACCCAGTTAGCACACAACTATAGAAACCAATAGAATAACATGATAATTAATAAAAACAATATAGTTTATATATATAATTGTTCATAATCAAAATAAAATTTTATTTAAAAAATGATATGGCAACTTAAAGAGGAAAAAATTATAGTTTATATGCTTTAATTTGTGTGAAAGTAGTGAAGAACCATTGCCTTGTGTTGGGGTATTATCTTAAAGTTTTATATAGATGTATGTCTTACATCGTTTTAGAGGAAAATGAAGCTTTCTGTATTAAATGGTGGAAATTTTCTTTATCAAGACACGTTTTATCTAGGCAAGCAACGCGTCATGAAGAAATAAAGTCATGAGTTTCTAATGGGCAATCCATAGAAATCAAAGCTGACAATATACAGAAGATTATAAGATTACAAGTAATTTATTTAGGCAATCGTGTTATAGAAGCCGAAATTTTATCAGGAAGCAACATTACAAGAGTACGATATAAGATAAGTAAGGGCGAGAGCTTTTGAGTGTTCAAAACAGAAAGATTAAGGCTTTGAGTTTTCATCTCTGAAATCTGGTAATTCTTTTTTTAGGACCAACATGAAATAAAGATTGATATTTTGAGTTTTCAAAAGAGCAAGAATTACGAGCCCTCTCCTATCATTTTGACTTCGCTTTTATTCCAACACTTAGCCTTACCACTTCTGATAAAAAAATTTCTTTCAAGTTCGAAATAAGACAATTTGCATTAGCTGTATGTTTTGGAATGACAATTAACAAAAGTAAGAAACAATCATTATCAAAGGTTGGTCTATATTTAAAAAATCTTGTCTTTATGCATTGCAGTTATATGTTACGTTGTCTAGGGTTATAAGCAAAGATGGTTTGAAAATTTTACCTTTAGATAAGGAAGTGAAGCTTACATCCACAACAAAAAAATGTGGTCTACAAACAAGTTTTTTGCAATTTGTAATTTCACGTATACATTTTTCATTTGTATTACCATTTACGAAGACTATATTTATTCTACATGTATGGAAATTTTATTTTTTTCGTATAATATTATTATTCGTATCCCGTTTGTCACACGGGTTTATAAGCCAGTAGATTATATATATAAATTGTTATTATACATGCTTAAGATGTCTAATTTAAAAAGCAATATATTTTTTTTCCATTTATTCCGTCCTAGGTTATTAAAAGTTGTATCACGCGAAATAAGGAAGAAAACACTGATTTAATATTACCTAATCACGTGCTAACGTAATCAAAGTCATTTTTCTTTTGAACTGCGTAATTAAAGTCATTACATTAAGATAATCAATAACAAAAAGGTGTTCCGTTGTTTTCTATTTTAGTGCTTTAGGATATAAAATGGTATTTTATTTTGTGATCCATTGACCCTTTGTTTGTTTGGATTTGACGAGCTAAGATGGAGCATGCAGGCTTGTAGAACCACTTTAATGGAGTTAATTATTGCACCATACTTAAAACTTCCTTTTTTTCTAAATAATTAATATACTTTCTTCTTATTTAAATAAAAATAAATTTCTGTTTTACTTTGTCAAATAACAATAACTTTCTCCCAAAGAAAAGTTTCTTACACGAGAAATAAAAGAAAAAGGCTTGTTTAAATTCATAACATATATTTAATTATTATATTTTAATAAAAGTTTAATCGTATAGGTTAAAAACAACTAGTAAATAAATTTCCATTACTAAAACATTTAACGTTGAATTAAACTTTCTTCTGATCTTTAAAACATAATACAAATTATGTGATGTTGTTTAGTATCCGTTTCTATGATTCCCGATATCAAAATATAAAACATCGTATTTCGTGGTTTACTCTTTAGCTATTGACAAAATACAATTCATAAGTCCCTATCGAAGTAAAGGAAAATAGTAGTGATATTGTTACATAACTCCTTGCTCACATACATAGTGAAACAAATATAGTTTAAATTTATGGAATATATGATAGCTTACAAGTCTAGCTTCTTTCATACAAAAGAAAATATTGAGGTATGTTTCCTAGAAATATCTTGCAAAACGTCAAAATTTTAACGAAATAAGCTCAATAAATGCATTTATGTTGTGTTCCGAGTAGTTGCACCATGAATTTTGTCAGGAAACATCACATGTTATAATACTAGATAAAGTATGAGCTATATACTCGCAAAATAAATAAAATCATATCAAACTTTTTATGATCGAGTTAAGAAAAATAAAAAACGCAATAACGTAAACAATTATGACATTATCTATCTATTGAGACATACATAAAAGGTTACTTGGCAGTTAAACCATCATGGGTGCTAGGCATTAAGGATATGACATAGGCTTAAGAAAAATATACATGTATAAAGTAGACATTTAGCAACACAATTTCGTTACACAACCTTATTTTAAAGTGTCACGTGACGAATCATGATTATTGGTATAAGAATATGTATATCCTCAAATACTATGGTCATATTAAGAACAATAGTACCTTAACAAATATTCTAACATGCCTTCAGTCAAGGACATCATGTCGACTTATCGACGCTTATCGGTTAATTTATGGAAAAAAATCATTTAGAGAGGGCTGCTTAAAAAAATACAAGGATAACATATATTAACTTTTTCACGAAAACTAAGTTTTTTTTTATTCGTAAAATGTTTGCGAAAGTATTGGAATGTCTTAAGGTAGCGTTTGGTATGCATGAATGTAGGGGGGGGGGGGGGTTGCAATGGAATAAATCATTGAGTGTGAATAAATAAATACATATTTGTTTGGTGAAGTTAATGGAATAAACCATTATATATTTGATTCCATTCACTCAAATTCATTCCATCCACCCTCCCTTTTTTTTTCATTTCATCTCTTCTTCTATTATTAGTCACCAACATTACTCACTCACCCTCCACAACCACCACCACCAGCAACCAAGATCGTTCATCACAGGCAACCACTACCGCCACCGCCGGAACCCACCGCCGGCCACCGCCGGAACCCACCCCTGCCGCCGAAAACCACCTACGGTCACCACCGCCGTGAGAAACCACCACCGACCGGCCACCGTCGCCGCTAGAAACCACAGAAGGCCACCGCCGTCGCCGGAAACCACCGCCGGCCACCACCGCCTTCAGAAACTACCACCAGCCATCACTGCCGCCCACCATCACCACCATAACTACTTTTACATTTCATTGCTTCATTTTTCATACATAACAACCAACACAAAATAATGATTCATTTATTACTAAATGGTAATCAAACCGGACAATGTAATGTAATAATTCCCATTCACTTATTCATTCCATTCATTCGTCCATTCTATTACCACATACCAAACACACCCTAATAAGAATTCGAATTAATTCCAATAAGAATTTGAAGTGAGTTTGGTTAGCAAATATGGAAAAGGATGGAATGTTACAAATTTGAAGTGTGTTTGGTTAGCAAAGAGCCAAACATGACTCTTCGTTTTTCTAATCTTTTAACACTAGAATAAAGATACAAAGATGAAAGCCACATACATAAATAATTATCAGTTTTCATGTGGAAACCATAGGTCTTTGTAAGATAAAAAAAAATGTGTATCATATTTACGATTATTTAAAGGGATTGCGAAAAAGTTTTAACATTAAAAGAGAGAAGTAAAAAAAATAAAAAAAAATAAGTTGTATTGGAGCTAGAAAAGAAATATTAGAAAAACACTATAAAAGTAAAATCTTTAGGTCATTAGGTGAAAGATACAACTTTGAAACTTTTGGACTCTGCAAACCCAAGTAGATATTTATATTTATTTGTTGTTTTTTCTATCAAAAAACATGTTTAAAATTGAAACGAGTTATCCTAATAAACCATAAATTTTAATAAAATATTTTAGTTGTTTTGAACATGTTTGACTCGTATAGATAAATGAGTTAG
This sequence comes from Flaveria sonorensis, assembly GCA_025506505.1. Taxonomy (NCBI): domain Eukaryota; kingdom Viridiplantae; phylum Streptophyta; class Magnoliopsida; order Asterales; family Asteraceae; genus Flaveria; species Flaveria sonorensis. Next base: position 28,568,480 of record CM046436.1, on the reverse strand, counting down.
CTAGATCATATCTGGATACATAACTTTAAGCATCCTAAATATCTCAATAGTGATGATATCGACCAAACTATGTTTTTTGTATTAAACTACTCATGACAAAACAAACATGAGAGCCATATAAATACAAGGAATAAGCAAAAGCTAAACATGGTAGGATCATCATAATGAAAGTGTAATGATAATTAATTAGTAAATATGGCAAAATAATTTGGTAAAATAAAAGGTGATTTGATCAAATCCTTTACTCCCCCTCAAGATGGAGTATGTAGGTTTCGAATACTCATCTTGACGAGAAGCAAGGGCAGCTGTTGGGCTCCCAATGCCTTCATATATAAGTCAGCAATCTTCATTGTAGTGTTGACATACATAAGTTGAACTTCTTGTGATTCTATTCGTTCACGAACAAAATAGCAATCCATTTCAACATGCTTGGTTCGTTCGTGATAAACTGGATTACTTGCAATTTGTCAAGCCGCTTGGTTGTCATAAAATAGAGGAGTGGGACCGGTAAAAGTACTGTCAAGCTCTTTGAGTAACCATCGCGCCCATAGGACTTCACTTATCATTCTTACCATAGCCCTATATTCCGCTTCTACAGAGGATCGAGAAACAACAGACTGTTTCTTCGTTTTCTTTGATATTTGAGCACCACCCAAAAGGAGAAGTTAACCTGTCCTCGAGCGCCTAGTGAAAGGGCAACTAAGCCAATCAGCATCGTAGTAGGCGGTTAGGCCGGTTCCACTCCTCGAGGAAGAAGGATGCCTTGACTTTATCGAGTGGCAGCTTTCGTATGACTTTATCGAGGATCAAGAACGAATTGGCTCAAAATAATAACCGAATAAGCAATGTCTGGTCTGGTAACCTTTAGATATAAAAGTTTCCCAACCAAGCGTATGTATTGATTTGCATCTACTCGTGGTTCATCTTCAATTTTGTTTAACTTCAAGTTTTGTTCCATGGGAAAATTGCTCGGTCGACAACCTTGCATACCATAATCTTTCAATATGTCAAGAGTATATTTCCTTTGACTAAGAACCAAGCCTTCGATCATACGTGCAACCTCAATACCAAGAAAATCTTCAACGCACCGAGATCCTTAATACTAAATTTTATCAAGGTGGGTTTTTCTTTGTTGAATGAAAGCCAAATCGTTTCCCACAAGGATTACATCATCAACATAGATAAGGGCTTCAACAAAGGTACTCTTTTGTCGATGTATAAATAGAGAATCATCCGATTTAGATTGGATAAAACCAATGCTAAGAAGGAGGCTAGTAAACTTATGATATCAGTTGCGTGAAGCTTGTTTAAGTTCATAAGAGACATTCTAAGACGACATACAAGTGTTTCCTTATCATTTGATGTAAGGAACATCAAGTTACAAAGATCGATCTTGTAATGAAAATGCAGAATGTTGACATTACGGATAAGATTGAATAGCAATTGAAGAACGCAAACACAATATGTAAGTGCGAAATCAGGAAAATGAACAAAAGCTACATAAATACATTACAAAACTTATATTTATACTATTCTAAGAAGTTCTCGTACTACTAACTAGTTCTAGCGTGACTAACAGGTTTTCGCTCGACAAGCAAGTTATTGCGCTGCAACTCTAACTTGTCGCTTGACTTTGATCTTCTTTATCTTGATTTGATTTCCCGAGCCTCTAGGTTCAATCCCTACAATCTCCACCTAGGTTCGGTAAATCAATGCTTTTAGAAGTCCATATCATCTACTTTGTAGCTGCCTCCGTATGTGCAGGATCGGTGTTGTTCTCTCAACATAAGTTTTGTATCTCACAAACTCACTAAGTCTCACTCGATTGATGAAGCGGAATCTTTAACTAAGTTGACAATAATATAATAAGTTAATGAACACAAGAATGGTTTTCAAGATACTTGTATATATTACTTCTTAACTTAGTATTACACAAGCATTGTTACATAAGTTACAATGAGAAACTATATATACTACTATCTGCAGCCAGTTATACTTGGAAAACCAGCTAGAAGTTACCGCTAAGCAAAAACTACATTGCTAGAAGTAAAGTATCTAAGATAAAATAATATCCTAGTTTAGGTAGTCATGACAGGTCCATGACTTACCTTTTGTCACCAACTAAGTATGGTAACTATACTAACTAAAAAAGCTAAACAGTGGATTATAGTATGGTCAACTACATGGGAGTGGGAAAGCGCCATGTAGTGTATCAGAGTTGTCAGCGGATGTCAGACAACCCATACTTATGTCCACTGGTTCATAGTTGATTCTTCCGAATGCAAAATGGCTTTAGAAGAATAAGTTCTTTCGAGGCCATTTATACTTCGGAAGAATCAACTTCTTCCAAGTCTTCTGCAAGTCTTGATGACTTCATTCTTCGGAAGACTTTGTCTTGGATATTCTAAGTATGAATGCTTCGGAAGGAGAACTACTTGGTCTTCATATACTTCGAAGACTTGGTTCTACCTTCGGAAGTTCTTCTTATACTTCGGAAGGAAAACTACTTAGTCTTGGAAGACTTAGTTTTCCTTTGAAAGTTCTTCATACTTGAGCTTCGGAAGATCTTCAACTTGTCTTTTGAAGTGCAGCTTTAGCTTCTAAAGGCTTCTTCAATTGTACTTTAAAGTATTCTAAGTGTTGTTTTGGTTGCACCAGCCTCATATGATCCAACAAACTCCCCCTAAGTTGATGCTACCACAACTTCACTTCCTTCTGCTCCTTAAGGCCATCAACACCCAGGAAAGAAGATATTTATCTATCTCCTTTTTCTTCCTTGATGTGGTGGTGAGGACCTGGTACAAGTCATTCATAGATAATAAATCAAGTATGTTGTTCTGAATGACATGCACCCTTTGATGCGTCCCTTTGAAGAGAGTTAGTTGATGGGAATTGTAGTCATATTCCCATCTAACTATAGGATCAGAAGTTGAGCCTTCAATGATCTGAAGGAATGGTTTTCCTTTTGTAGTTGTGCCTTCTTCCTCATCCTTTGCTCTCCTTTTCAACTCTTCTTCAGTCTTGGCTTTCTTTGTAAGCTCAGCCAGATGAAGACTGCTCAGATGATTTCTTATGTGAGTAGCAATCCGAGAGTTGGAGGGATTCGAGAATGGTTTCTCTGCTATCTCAGCAAGGTCAAATTTGCTGGAGTGTATCTGAGATGAAGGAGCAACCCTGTTTACTTGACCATTCTCTCTTTCCATAACAAAGATGTGTGAAGGTTCATCAAGCCTCCATTGTACTATTTGTTTTCTAGGATTGAGGGGTTTAGGTTAAAGCTTTTCCCCCTTCCTTGTGTCTAGCAGTGTCACCAGTCTCCTTCTTAACTTCTTCTCTACTTCTGTAAGAACATCTGAGCTGGTTGCAAGAAGTTGGAGAGATTGGTCCAGTGCTCCCCTAGGTAGAAATGCATCTCTTAGGAGTGAACTAGAAGAGCCATCAGTGTATTTCAGCTTAATTGACTCTTCCTCACAAGAGATGTTGCTCAATGTTGTGCAGTTGATGAGATTCCTCTCGATCTCCTTGAATTATTTTAAGGTCAGGGGCTTAGAAGGTTCAAAAGATGGATTGAGTATAGATTAGGTTATGGGTAGTGTTTTGGGTTTAAGGATAGGTGTATGTGGTGGTTGGTGGGAGCCACTAGGTGAGGGTGTAGGTAAGGCTGATGGTGTGGGTTCAGGGCTGTAAGGCTCAGTGGTTTGTTTAGTTTTAATAGGGAAGTGAAGAGGTGTGGGTGTAGGTTATGTTGGTTTGGGTGTTGGTGTTGGTTTGGGTGCCTTCTTCTGAACACTTGATATTTGACTTACCTCTTGCCTTCTTCCTAAGAAAATGTCAGCCTTGATGTCACCAACATGTTGCTGTAGGGTCTTCTCTAACATAGGACCCACTTGCCTGCTGGTGAAGTCATAGGCTTTGAGATAGGCTTTTATCCATTTCTTATCTCCTATATTCTTGGTAGCAGCAAGTTATGCCTCCTCCTCCTCCTTCTTCTTCTCCCTTAGCTTTTTCCTGGCAGTCCTCTTCCTTTCTTTGTTGATTTGATCTTGCTCTTTGTGAAAATGAAACAAGATCATATCATAATCATGAGGTGCCAGCTCCTCTTGAGAATAGCCTCTAGAGCAAAGAAAGGCTATTCTCTCCTTCTTTTCCCTTTCCATAGCCTCCTCCTTCCTTTTCCTCTTCTCCTCCTCTTCGGCCAACCTTACTACTTACTCCTTTTCTTTTTGTAGCAAGGTTGCCTTCTCCAGCTTTACAAGCTCATCAAGTAGGAGTAGAAGGATATATTCATTGACTACTCCTAGGCTGATAAGCCTGTCAATAACCTCCACTCTCCTCTTGTTGTTGATACTTTCTTCAGTGGCTGCTGCTGCAGCCAACTACTTCCCAGTATCAATTCTTCCCTTCATCTTAAGCTTTTCCAACCTTTCCTCCTCTAACAGCTCCTCAGAAGTGAGATTCCTCTTCCCCTTAGGATCAGAGGAAGATTCATCCTTTGGAGAGTCAGGTTTAGAAGATTCAGGTTGGGGAGAGTGGGGTTGGACTTGTGGTGTTTGGGAGAGAGGGGTTGTAAGAAATTCCTCACTATTTACCTCAGAGGCTAGGTCAAGAATGGCCTCTGTGATGAACAGATCATTGGACAAGGAAGACAGTTCAATTATTCCTTCTGCAGCTTGGATTTCAGCTTCAGAAGTAATTAGAACTGCACTATCTATTCCTTCTAAATTGGTCGATGGGCCATGAGTCTGTATATCCCCTTTAAAGCTAATCTCAGGTTCAACAGAGACCTTAGGTTGAAAAGCTTCCTTTTCAGAGGTAGGTAGTGCACTCAGCCTTTAAAGCTCCTTAGATCCAAAGTAAGCAACGGCTACATCAGGGGAAGGTTGTTCAATGGATGAGCTTATCAAAAATGTGGTTAAAAACCTGTTGAGGTCTATAATCATTTTTGGATCCACTTGAATAGTGATGGGAGCTGGTTAAGGGAAGATCATTATTGGGTGTTGCTGTGTGGGGTACAAAGAAGATATGGCATCAAAGGAAGTTGTTGTGATAGCAAGGTTGGGTTCCTCAAGACTTTGTTTCTGTACATTCTCCCACTTTTTGGTAGCATCATCTTGAGAAGTAGATAAGCTAGAGGATGAACTTAAAGAAAACTGAGTATGTACAGGCCTAATAGACTTCTCAATCTGTGCCTCAGCTAGTTGAGCCTTGAGATTTTCAATCTTAAGTTGCTGAGTGGCAGACCTATCCTCTAAAGTTTTAACCTTTGATTCAAGGTTTGAGACTTTAGAAATCAGGTCTCTGATAATGAGTTTTAGGCTACCCTCATCTTCTTTTGAAGAATCATTAGGAGATGAGATAACATATCTAGTATGTTCATCATCACCACCAGTACTAGTTTCTCGGCACCCTGGATACCCTTGCGTGCTGATGTCTCTTTCAGAGTCATCAAGGGGCATTGTTGTTGTAGACTCAGTCCCACTTATGTTACCACTATCCTGAGAGATTAGTGAAACACTCTTAGTAGTAGCAGCTGAGCCTACATGAGTCACCTTCACACCAGTTTCACTCACCTCAGTTAGGTATAGCTTATGTGGGCTAGACATTAGAGGTTCCCTGGGGTTTAGTTGATCTAGAGAGTGGTATGGTAGATCAGCATCATGGCTTGGATGAAACATAATGTCCTCATCAAGTAGGGTTCATAGGTTAATAAGGGATAGGGAGGTTAAATCTAATGACCCGGGGCCTTAGTCAGCACCTATGGGTTCTTTCAGCGAGAGCAGATCACCCGATGATGTTGGCGTCCCTTTTTGGCTGCTCAGGGGAGTGTTAAGACTCACCCTGAGGGCTAAAGTCTTGGGTTGTGGGCTCGTCAGCTTAAGACTGAGGAGACTTAGTGTTGACATTTAGTTCAATGGTGGAGGATGGTTGGACCACTGGTAGAGTGGGAGCCCTGAGTTCCACTCGAGCCTTTTTTGTTAGAACAGAGGGGACCTGATCAATCAAAGTAGACTGATCAGGGGTTCATTTGGGTCATCTATTGTATGTAATCTTGATTGGGTGGGAAGAAGTGATTAGCATTTGAGTGGTGGTTTTTGGTGTGGGTTCATCACCAGTTGGGCTTAGAGGGATGTCACCAGGAGCCGTTGGCTCGCGCATACCTAGTAGAAGATCAGTACATCTTCCAGAGAAGTTGGTGGACACCTTCTTCAAAGTTTTGAAGATGGCATGCTTCATGTGATGGACTAGTAGAACATTTGCACATTGTAATCTATCCTGGTCCAGCTCATAGTTGATTATGTGCTGAATGAACTGGGGATACATGTAGAATGGATCCTGGGTGAGATTGCCTCTTAAGTTGTTTAGCACAAATCCTGAGTAGTTGAAGCGCAGGCCCTTTACCAACCCATGGACTAGGCAGCCCAAATCATATGGGATTTGATCCCATCCCCCGGATTTGTTAGATAGGCAGTGCTTGACAATGTGTAGCAAGAACTTCCAATTGTTGGAGAAGTTAAACTTATAGACTGTAGATTTGTGCACATCGCCGCCATATCCCATCTGAGTGTAAGTGTCTTCCAACTCAGATTTGGGTAATTCAGTAGGGGCGCCCTCATCCCTAATGGTTGATTCAGCAATGGTAATCTCCTGTCCGCAGATCCTTGATCTGATGACCCTTTCACCATTTAGTGTTTCATCTTGACCATTGGCCCAGAATTCAGCCATGTGGTTAGAGTAAATGGTGGGGTTAATGGTGAGGCAGTGAAGTATGCCGATTAAGACAGAAATTCAAAGATAGGGGCAAAGTCGGCATGCTTTGAAGAAACAAGGATAGCAACCTGATTATGTTGGGGATTTAGGGCCATTGTTAAGAGGTACGGTAGGATTGAAGGAATTTGAGAGTGTGTGAAGAAGATGGTGGTAATTTGGGGCTTTTGATGTGGTAAAGAAAGTAAAGAAAGAGAGTCGGAAATTTTAAATGGGGGCTAAAAAGCAAACCGATAAGTTGAAAGGATATTTTAGGTTTCGATTTGACAGAGGCGGCAAGATAAAACATTTAAAATATTCCGACAATCATCAATAAAATCTTACTTTTTACAGAGTGGGGCCCAAAGATTTCCGTTACATAGTAAAGATGTTCTTCCGAAGGTAAACTTGCTTCTGAGAGAAAACACTTGTGTTTCTCAATATTCTCTTCCAAAGCCATTTTTACTTCCAAAAGCAAACCATGTCTCAATGACAAGTTTTCTTCTTAGAGTACAATCTTCTTTCGAGAATAGAAGTTAGTAAGCTTCGAAAGTAAATTGATCTATGATCAATCGTTCTTCCGAGGCTAAAAACTCTTCGGAAGATAATAGTTATCCAGAGAAATTTGCCTTCGGATGATTGATAAAGATTTCTTTAGAGGGTAAATTTCTTTTTGGAAGTATTTACACTTATATTTTTCAAGAAAGCCTTTTTGTAACAGGGCATAGATTGTAGTTAGACAACATAGACAAGACATATTTTAAAATGATTTTTCAAAAGAGAAAAACTAGTCAATGTTAATTATCCCAATAGCTGTAATTAAATATTTAAATCTTTGTTCATCAAAGGCTTTGGTGAACAAGTCAGCATATTATTCATTTGAATTCACTTTGACTAGTTTTATTAGATTTTTCTCATGAATATCTCTATTGAAATGATACCTAATGTCGATATGCTTTGTCTTGGAGTGCTTGACCAGATTTTTTGTGATAGAAATGGAACTCTTATTGTCTATGTGGATAGGAGTCTGCATGAACATGAAACCATAGTCCAGCATCTGATTCTGAATCCATAGCAGTTAAGCACAGCAGCTCACAGCAGCAATGTATTCAGCTTTAGCAGTTGATGTTGAGACACATGATTGCTTCTTGCATTGCCAGGAGATAACCCTTCCAGCAAGAAATTGACATCCTTCGGATGTGGATTTCTTGTTGATGTTGCAGCCACCAAAATCACTATCAGTGTACCTATAGAGATTGAAGTCCTTATTCTTAGGATACAAGAGACCCAGTTTGGGAGCTCCTTTAAGGTATCTAAGAATTCTCTTGGTAGCAATTAGGTGAGACTCCTTGGGAGCAGCCTGACATCTTGCATAGATGCAGGTTGCAAACATGATATCAGGTCTACTTGTAGTGAGATGCATCAGAGATCCAATAATCACCTTGTACTGATACTTCTTCCTCATGATGCTTTCAACGTCTTTGCACATTTGGTCATTTGAGGAACCAATATGATATCATCAACATAGACTTAAATAAGTAGAATGTCCTTCCTTGACTTCTTTGTGAACAATGTCATGTCTATGCTGCCTTTAGTGTAGCCATTCCTATGAAGAAACTGAGACAGGGTCTCATACCATAGCCTAGGTGCTTGATGCAACCCATAGAGAACTTTATCCAATTTGCACACATAGTTGGGGTGTTGTGGGTCTTCAAATCCAGGTGGCTGACACTCATAGACTTCTCTATTAATATCCACATATAAAAATGTGCATTTGACATCAAGTTGATAGATAGTGAAGTTCTTGGATGCTGCAAAAGCAAGGAAGATTCTCACTGCCTCAAGTCTTACAACAGGTGCAAAGACATCAGTGTAGTTTATTCCTTCGTCCTGTGTGTATCCTTGAACAACATAACTTGCCTTGTTCTTGATAATCAAACCTCTATCATCTCCCTTATTTTTGAACACCCACTTGGTGCCAATAGGGACTTGGCCAGGTGGCAAAGGACATAAGTTCCATACCTTTTGCCTCTTTAACTGAAGCAACTCCTCTTGCATAGCTTCAATCCAATTGCTGTCCTTGAGGGCTTCATCCACCTTCTTTGGTTCCATTTGAGAGAGAAAGCATGACTACAAGCAGACATTCCCATTATGGGTCTTACTTCTTGTTCTCATACCTTCTGAGACATCCCCAATGATGTTCTCGGCTGGGCGAGTGTTGTGTATCCTGAGCCTAGGAATCACATCTAGTTGCATAGATAGATCCTGGTTTGAGATGTTTTGCTCAGGGTATTGAACACCATGACCAGCTGATGTCTCACACTCATTCAATGAGGACTGATTGAATGAATGTGTGACAGCATCAAATATTCTGCTGAGAAGTAGTATCAATAGTTGCTTGTTTCTCCAGATTACTGTCTTCATCAGCTTGGTGTTGAATGTTGAAGTTCTCAGCTGATGAGTTTTGAGGTTTAGTTGGCTGACAACTTGTTGAAGATCCATGATTTCCTGAGATGTTCAAGCTTTCAGGACTTCTAGTAGTGGGAGCTTGTTCTTTAATTCCTCTTGGAGAACTGGGAATAGGTTTGGGTAACTCAAACATTTGATCTTCATAGATGTCACTTTGACTTCCTGTTCCAGCTGCAACATTCTCGCAAGATGGTTTAGAATTGTTGGAAACAATTCCAGATTGAAGATATGATCAGGGCAATTCCCTCTAACACAAGGAGTGTGCTCATTAACTATAATGTTAGATGATTCCTCAAATTTTTGAGTTTTAATATTATACACTCTATAAGCAATAGAGGTTGAGGAATATCCAACAAAGATAGCATCATCTGACTTTTCAGCAAATTTTGCTAAATTGTCTTTTATGTTGAGTATGGTACACCTGCTGCCAAAGGATCTAAGAAAACCAATGAATGGTAGCCTCTTGTTCCATAACTCATAAGGGGTCTTTTCGTGGGGATTAATAATGAGAACCCTGTTTGGCACATAGAATGCAGTGCTGACTACCTCTGCCCAGAAAGTTAGAGGTAGCTTTGAATCGGCTAACATAGTTCTTGCAGCCTCAATAAGTGTCTTGTTCCTCCTCTCAGTAACCATTTTGATGAGCTCAAAATGGATCGATCTATGATGATATATGAACACAATTCAATCTGAAACACACAAGTATTCAATTCAACACAAGAAATCAACAAAAATTCATAGAGTTTTTATTGATTAGAAGCATAGAAGAATACAAAGTGTAGAAAGCAGTTACAATACGTCTCAATACTAAAAAACCTATCTACACCATACATATCTATGCTATTTATACTAATCAAGAAAACAAAGGAACATATTTACATAAAAAGTCCTTATACTATGACAAAAATGTAAAAGACACACAAAGACAAATGTTAATCTTCAAAAGAAGCATCTACAATACTCCCCCTAAGATTTACATGTCTTCGGTCTTCAAAATCTTCAATCTTCAAATCTCTTTCTTCAATCTTTGTCTTCAATTTTTAATCTTCTTTCTTCAGTCTTCTTTCTTCTGACTTTGTCTTCAATCTTCTTTGATCTTCATTCTTTAAACTTCAGTCTTCTTCTTTATCTCCATCTTTGATCTTCAGTCTTCACAAGGAAAAGAAGTCTTCTGGTTCTTCTTTTATCTTGAAAACTGGTTTCTCCTTGTATAGCTCCTGCTCCCTTAGTGCTTTTATAATAGCTGACTTGAATTTTCCTGCTAAAATCCCTTGTTCAGGCTTAGCTTCATTTGTTTTGATCTCCATATTGCTCATTACTTCCAAAGTTTGCTTAGAAAGACCTGCAATATCAATTTTTGCATAACATTCAACAGGATTTGCAGTATCTTTGCAATTGATTTCCAAAACACCTTTATTTGAAATTCGCATAAAATCAATATCCTTTATGTCCTTTTTCACTATGTTAGCATAAGCCAATACTTTCCTTAATGATATTCGTTCCATTGCTGCATTCATCACTTTAATTATTGATAGAAAATATTTCTTGTCATTCTCTGCAGTTTCTGGAATTACTTTCTCAAACTTTTGAATTGATAAGAAAGAAATATAACTAGGATGTAGTAATTTCAGCTCAAAAACACCGAATAAAGTAATCATATCATTATCCCAGTCATCCACATTTCTGACCAACTTCAATTCATACGATTCAGAATTATAAAACCATCTTAGAATCAGTTTTGATTGTTGAGATCCATCTATCACTTTCAATCCAGGATTCGTGACTTTCTCAAAATACTCATCACTGAAAGCATCCAAAAACTTTTCTTCACCAACATCTTTATCAACTCCTTTTCTCTTCTTCTTTAAAGATTGAAAATACTGCTTATCTTCTTGATCACACCTTATTTGTAAGAATGAACTCATTCTGTTTATTCCTCTGTGAAGTAACTCAACAAATAATTCTCCACGTTTAGCTTTTGAATGGTTGATCAAAGGCAATTTGTCTAATTCTTTCAAGTCTTGAACTGGCAACTTAATAATACTTGAAAAGAAATGATAAACACAAATTTCATTGACTCTTTTGATCAAGAATGCATCAAATACTTCATCATACTTCCAAGCTACGATCTTTACCTCCTTAGTGGTATCAGGAACAATCATAGCATTCAACAAATCTGAAATAGATTGTCCTTTCTATAATACATTACGTACAAGGTCACCAGCGGATCGTGCTTTGTTCCACAATTGCTTCTTTCCCATTGATACTTGATATCCTTGTCTTTCTGTTTCTGGAAACATCTTCATCAGTTCTTTTCTTCTCTCGTAAGCAGAACTTTTCTTGTCCATTGCTTTGATCTCTTAAGGCTTCAACATCCTCGACTTCTTTGTTATCTCCAAGTATTGAGGATTATCCATATCAAGCACAATCATCTTGTTTGTTTGTCTTTTAGTTTCTTGGAAACTTCTTACTAAGTTCCTTAATGATTCACCTTGCAATCTATTCAATTTCTTTCTTGGATAATTACCCGAATGTAACCACATTCTGAGTGCAGTAATGCTCATATCATCAAGGTTAGGATGATGCAACTCAGATGTAGACAATTCTTCAATTTTAATGCTTTCTTTTAATGGGTTCCATTCTCCATGTTCAACTATAATTTTGTTTGGATCAACAGGAGCAACGGATTCAGCTGTAACACATTTTTCATATTCTTCATGAATTTGAGAAACAGTCAACCATCAAGAAACACTCTATTGTATTTCATCTTCACCAAATAATTGTATTTTTCTTCAACATCAACAGGAACATCATCAAGACTTATGTCAATTGTAAAATAATGTTCATCTACATTAGCATCTTGGATATCTTCATCATCCAGCACTTCATTGTACCAATTATCATCAAACTCAGACTCTATATCATCTAGAGCTTTGATAATCTCTTGAACATCAGATTCTTTTTCCTTAATATTCACCTTTTGAATTTTAGATGATGATTCAGGTAAAACTAAACTATCCATATCATCTATTTTTCTTTTTCCTTTGTCAATCGATGAAATTTTCTCAACATCTACAGGAACAACTTCTAAAATAATCATCAAGTCAGGAGACGGAGAATTGTTCTTTTCTTTCAACTTTTCTAATTCTTCTTTCAATGCTTCATTTTCTTCATTTACTTTCTTTAAACTTTCTTCCATGGAATCAAACTCTGTCATTATTACATCAAAAGTCTTCATATTATCATCTTGACTTTTTCTCAACTCATCTATTAACTTGTCTTTCTCTTTCATTTCTTCAATTAAACTCTCATTGATAGCTTTCAACACTTTAATTATCTTTAACTGATTCAACTTTTCTTCATTCAATTCAACAATCTTATTTTGTAAATTTTCTTCTTTAGTTAGTACAAACTGATCATTATGCTCTACCATTTCTTCAATCATACTTGCAATTTCTTCAATAGATTGTTCTTCACCTTGATTAATTTCTTTAGTATCCTCATCATGAATTTCTTCAGTAGCTTGATCAATTTCTTGTACATCTTCATCCATTTCTTCGTTCACTTCTTCAGTAGCTGAATTTGCTTCTTCTGTACCATCATGCTCTTCTTCATGAGCTTCTTCAACAACATGCTCAGATTCTTCTTGTATACCAACATCATGATCTATTCCCATTCCATCACCATCATGACCACCATCATCATCATTATCAGAATCAGATGAGCTAGAACTATCTTCTTCCTCATCAATGTTTTCATTATCATCATCATCTTCTTCATCATCTTCAGCTGGTACTTCCTCAATCAAATCAACTGGGTCAATAGGTTCGTCCTCAGTTAAATGATAATGATCAATAGTGATATCTACTTCATCATTAGCAACATTGAGAATATAATCAAATAATGGAACATTCTGAGCTCCAGTAACCATTGCCAATCTCTTATAAGATACATCAAACATATGCTCTAGCATCATAGTTTCACCACTCATACCATACACACATATGTCTGGATACTCTTAATTTGTGATCATCTGAAGAAATCTAGGATACATGAGATACTTGTTCCTAATTCCCTTTTCAAGATTAAAGATAAAACCATTTAGAATCCACTTTGACATATTGAATCGTCTATTTGTAGTCAGTGCTACAATGGGTGATGCAATGTCAACAGGGAAAGAATTCCATCCCGCACTTCGTTTTGACACGCAATGTTGGAAAATGTAGCATATAAGCTTCCAATGGTTATACACACGAGCACGAAAGAATTGTTTCTTAGGAAAATGGTCAGGATGTCCCATTTCCATGAATGTTTGTCTACATTCATCAAATGTTAGCTCGGATAAATCTTCTGGATCATTAGGTCCTAACCTCAAGGCTTGTCTAATTGAGTCTTCAGAGACTTCAATCATTCTAAAATTTGTTATAAAGCCTCGGACCACTTTAGCTCCATTATCATCAACATCAACATATGCCGTGCTCCAGAACTTCTTAATCAGACGTGCATAGATAATCGGTTGGTAGCACATGGCATATACGTACTTCGTCCGTAATAAAAATCTGATCATATCTTCGTATCCTGCAGCATCTTGAATATCCTCGTTTAATAGCGCAGCAACATTGTGTTTTGGCTCGAACTTTAAATCAGCCATCTGCAAAATGAACAAGAAATTTAGAATTTTGAATGTTGAAAATTAACTCAATTGAAAGTTTATTGACTTTTTAATAATTTGTGTATTTTAACCAATTTTACCAACTTGCACTTGAAATTTCTAAGAATTGAACATTCTGTTCAAAATCAGAAATTCTTTCAAGTTTAGTTTCATTATGATTAACACAATTTAATTCTCAATTTTTATTTTAAAAACAGATTTAAATGTGAATTTTTATTAATCAATTTTCATTTTTATTTCAAAAAATATGTTGAATGACTGTTCATCTTCATCCTCAGTCGATGAAGATTCATCACATAATCAACTTTGATGAAAAACAGATTTTAATGCATCAATGAGATCGAAATCAAGTTTGTATTAACATTTAATCATCAATTTCAATTCATTATACTCATTTCATTCACAATCTTAACAGATTCATTAGACTAGGGTTCATGTGCCCGAATAGGTCCGATACGCCCAAATCAATCAACATGTTATCTGAAATTTCTGAAATTTTGATCATCAACTTACATTTAGAATCGAATAATATCACTATAGAATGCAAGACAAGATCAGAAATCAATCGAAATGAGTGAATCAGTGGTATATCAAGTGTTTGGGTTTGAGAGTGTTCTGTGTTCAGGGGAGATTTTGAAAATGAAATCTGAAAACACAAAGTGTTGTTTATATACTAAGTGAAAAATTTTTAGGCGCATGAGCACTGTTTGTGCGCATGGACTCAGGCGCATGAGCACTGTTTGTGCGCATGGGCTTAGGCGCATGAGCTTAGCTGAAACGCCCAATACTTAACACATGTTTACACTTGGAAGCATGGGAACTGTTTAGGCGTATGGGAATGATAAAGCACCCAACACTTAACCACATTTTCAGACTTAAGACAACTGTTTAGACGCATGACAACTGTTTAGACACATGAGGTTGTCTGAAACGTCCAACACTTGTACAAATCTTGAAAAATTATCATGCTCCTAATCATGGACTTATGAACACTGTTTAGGCGCATGAGATGACTTCCATGTGTCCCACCACTTGTAATTTTTCAGATATTCCACCTGTAAACTATTTAGACATATTAGCACTGTTCATATACTAATATTAAAACAGTTAATCAATTTTTGACTTTAATTAGTCAAATTTTGACTTTCACTCAAAATTTCACAATAAACCCTCAATTTCGAACTTTTGACTTTAAATTTTTATTTTTATTTTGAAATTTTTAATTTTTATTTTTGACCTTTTTATTTTTGTTTTATGTTTTTTTAAAAAAAATTCCCGTCATTTTAGTCTCTAATTTTTAACAAAAAAATCTCATTTAACTCTTGCAAGAAGCTTTTCTATTTAAAATGTTTTTCAGGTTCATTTTTACATTTGTTACACACACATGCTTGAACATATATAGCATCATCCTTTCCATTTTCATGATTTTTCATATCTTGAAATTTGTCAATCAGTTTTCTTAGACACTGTTTTAACTCTTTTTACTTCCCCTAAACTTTTAAGTTTGATAAAACTTAGAAGTTTATTGAATTATGTCACATGAAGAGCACACTAATCATTGTTAAATTGCATGCACACAGAAAACATACAAAAATTTAAATGAAATTAGAATAAAATCCTAATATTCACAATGAATCATGTCTGCAGTGAGATCATATTAGCAGTGATCAGCACATTAAAATAAAAAAATGATGGATAGTCACAGACAATGATTAAACCCTGATCAAGTGTGTTCCAGGTCAGCATTTCTGCAGCAAAGGAGACACTAAATCTAAGGACAGAAAATGAGTGCTTTTCGCAAGGTACTAAGCACACTTACTTTTTCAATTCATGGATTGTTTAAGGTACAATTAGATATGACATTATGCAGTCACATTTAGACTTAGAGAGGTTAATTATCATAAAGATATGTAAGAAGTCACTATTCTCAATTTGTTAACCTGACATATACTATAATCAGATCTCATTTGGTGTTTGTGCACATTGGCATCTTGTTACATCAGTGAGAATATCCATGTCTGTAATCACTTACAACAAAGGATATCTCATCACTTCAGGTCTATGATTACTCATAACAGAGAAGTGTTAGATGCATTAAATAATTATAGCTCAATGGTTATTCATATCGCCATCAGGTGTGAGATTATGTCTTAACAAGTAATCAATTTGAGAAATCAACACTACTCATTAGTGCTAAGATAGACATACATGAATGCATGAGTGATTTAGTTTAATCACAAGAATTTACTTTTTCAGTATAATTGCAAGAGCTTACCTGCACATCACATCTGATCATGTCAGACTGTAGTCGTAAGCGAAGTATGTAACTGATCATACTAATTTACTATCATTTCTCACGTATTGCAAAACAAATTCATTCCTATATAATTAATAAGGAAAGACACTATTTTTGTGATTTTTGGTTTTATATTTTTATCTTTTGTTTTTCAATTTTCTATTTTTTGTATTTGGCTTTTGTTTTTCTAAAAAAAAAAAACATGCACACACAAAAAATAAAATCAGGCAATTAACTTTGACAGGTTCTCTGACTGTGTCCTATTTATATGAGGGAGAGTTCTGATCATATTTAGACTCAATTAACAGAAATAATCAAAAAACAATTTTAAGTGTGGTTAATAAAACCAATCGACTCAACCAAACACTCAAACCGTCCTGGTAAGAAGGCTTTAGTAAAAAGGTCGGCCAACAGTTTTTCAGTAGCAATTTGAATCAGAATGATTAAACCTTTTTCAGAGTTATCTCTGAGAAAATGATATCGAATTTCGATATGTTTTGTTTTAGAATGTTGGACAGGATTAGCTGTAATGAAAATAGCAGCTGTGTTCTCAATGTAAATAGATGTTTTAAGAAAGTTGAACCCATAATCCAATAGTTGGTTTTGTAACCAGAGGATTTGAGAACATCCTGCTGAAGCAGCAATGTACTCAGCTTCTACAGTAGAAACAAAGACATTTGTTTGTTTCTTGCATTGCCACGAGACTAATCTGGGTCCTAGAAATTAACACCCACCCGTTGTTGATTTTTTATCTTGGCAACATCTGCCATAATCACTATCAGTATATCCATGTAACTCGAAGTTACCTTGGTAAGGATACCATAGCCCTAAAGCCGGTTTACCTGTGAGATACTTGAATATTCTTTTGACAGCAATTAAGTGGGATTCTTTCGGGTCTGATTGATACCTTGCACAGACACAAACAGCATACATAATATCTGTTCTAGATGCAGTGAGATACATCAAAGAAACAATCATCGATCTGTATAATGTTTGATCTACTGATTTTCCTTCGGATCAGGCTCAATCTTGGTGTTCACATCAGTTGGAGTTCTAATTGACTGACAATCTTGGAGCTTAAATTTCTTTAAGAGTTTTTCGACGAACTTCTCTTGGTTGATAAAAATACCATCTGTAGATTGCTTAACTTGTATTCCAAGAAAGAAATTTATCTCTCCCATAGAACTCATCTGAAATCGAGATTTCATGATTTCTTCAAATTCATTGCACATTTTTGGACTTGTAGAACCAAATATGATGTCATCGACATACACTTGTACGCATAAAAGATCATCAGCATCCTTCTTGATAAACAAAGTCGAATCGATTTTCCCTCGCGTGTATCCATGTTGGATTAAGTGTTGCGACAATGTCTCATACAAGATTCTAGGGGCTTGATGTAGTCCATATAAAGCTTTGCTCAACTTGTACACACAATGTGAATATGTAGCATCTTCAAAACCTGGAGGTTGCTTCACATACACATCATCGATGATAGAACCATACAAAAATGCACCCTTTACATCCATTTGATACACTTTAAATTTCATGAATGAGGCATAAGCCAGGAAGACACGAATAGATTCAAGTCTTGCAACTGGAGCAAATACTTCATCATAATCAATACTTTCTTCTTGAGTGTATCCTTGTGCAACTAATCTCGCTTTATTTCAGATAACAATTCCTCTATCATCAGTTTTATTTCTGAATAACCATTTTGTGCCTATAGAATTTTCTCCTTCAGGTAAATCCACCAGATTCCACACTTCTTGTTTGCGGAACTGTAATAATTCTTCTTGCATAGCCTCAATCCAACCATTGTCCTTTAATGCTTCGGTAACGTTTTTAGAAACAATTTGAGAAAGAAAGCAAAAGTATAAGCATATGTTTTCTTGTTTTGATTTACTTCTTGTCATTCTCTCACTCAAAGGACTAATAATCTGAGATGTTGGATGGTTCCCTATGAATACGAGATGTCAGAATCTCATCTCATTGAACATGAACATCTAGATTGGTTTGATTCAAGTTGGAAAGCTGATGCAATAGGCTTGAAGAATATGGATTGAAATTGGGAACTTGAGTTGGTAAGTTGATAAAGTAATCAAGATTACTAGAATCAACTACATCACCAGAGATAGATGATGTTCCAGACTCAGGTTGTACAATTTATGTATCATCATTAGGAAATGGTTGTGAGACAAGTTGGTTTTGTGAAACAGAATGATCGTTATCTTAATGAGACTGATCATCATTATTAGAATGAAAAATAGAATCTCTAACAAAAGAAAAGAAGGGATAGTCTGGGCTTGAATCATGTGCATCATCAGAATCCAAATTGTCACTGAATGAACCGAGATCTCCTTGAATTTTCTTTTCACCTGTAGAATCAAGCAAGTTAGATTGATTAGACAAGTTGGATTGAAAAGAGTTTGACAATGAATCTAAATCAAATAACCATGCAGGACCATTTGACACTGATGGAAAAGAGTTTTCAAGAAATTTAACATTGAATGTTTAAACTATAACATTAGTCCTAGAGTTATAAACTCGATAGGCCTTTGAAACAAATGAATATCCAATGAAAAATCCATCATCAGATTTTGATTCAAATTTTCCTAAATAATCACTTGAATTCAGAATCATAACCGGACAACCAAAAGATTTAAGAAAATCTATGTTTGGTCTCCTGTCAAACATTAACTCATATGGAGTTTTTAGTTTGTCTTTAACAATTAATGAACGGTTCTGAACAAAACATGCAATTGATATTGCTTCATCCCAGAATGTGATCAGAATTTTAGCATCGGCTAACATGGATCGTGCTGCTTCAATCAATGTTTGGTTCTTCATTTCAGCAACTCCGTTTTGTTGAGGAGTTCTGGGAGCACTGAACTGATGAGCTATTCCTTTCTCTGCACAAAACATGCCAAGAGTTAGATTTTTGAATTCCGTTCCATTATCACTTCTAATTATTTTTAATTTTTGTTCAAGTTGGTTTTCTACTTTTATCATAAATTCTTTTATTAATTCAGCTGTTTCAGATTTAGCATCTAGAAAGAAAACCCATGAAAATCTTGTATAGTCATCAATGATAACTAAACAGTAAGATTTTTTTCCAATACTCTTCACGTTGGTTGGTCCAAAAAGGTCCATATGCAACAACTGAAGGGGTTTGGAATTTGAGTTTATCTGCTTGGACTTATAAGACCCTCTGTGCTGCTTCCCCTTTAAACATGCTGAGCAATGATCAGTAGTGGCAAACTTCTTTGATGGAAGGCTGATAACATGATTTCCTGCTACGAGCTTGTTCATATTCTTGAAGTTGGAATGTCTGAGACGTCTATGCCAAAGCTGGCTTTCATGATTTGATGCTTTAGCAAAGAGACAAGTTGTTTCTGTAGAAGAGTCCACTTGAGGCATATCCAGTTAGTATACGTCTCGGTCTCTGGTAGCTTTAACAACCACGCAATCCTTGCTTATCTGAAATCCTGGCTTCAAGATATAACATAAAGACTCATCAAGAAGTACAGAGTAGGATTTATCACAAAGTTAGGATATGCTTAAAAAATTAAAGTTCAACTGTGAACAGAAGTTGACTTTATCAAAGCTTATAATCTCGTTGGATACTGTTCCTTCTCAGGTTATTTTTCTTCCTGCATCACCACCAAAGGTGACATGCGTTCCATCTTTTAACTTAAAATCTTGTAATAAGGCCTGATTACATGTCATATGCCTTCTACACCCGCTATCCACATACCAAGTATTGATTGGTCTTCTCGGGCGTACCTACAAAACAAAACAATTTAAGTTGAATTACCTACCCAAGCCAAAATGGTCTTGGGTTTTCCAAACTTGTCAACAATAGTAAATTGTTTAAAGTGAAGTTTGTTGACATCAGGTTTATTCTTTATGAATTTACCAATTCTGTTATTTGTAACAAAATTATGCTAGTTTGGAAAATTCATGCTTTTTGACTGACCATTGTTTGAAATTCTTTTATCTTCAAAACTTTTGTTATTACTTCTCACTGACCCTGGAATGAAATTATCATTGAAGTATTGTTTAGGTCTCACTGAATTGTTTTTTTTTGAAAGTGTTCAAACCTAAGGAGGGTGGTGTGTTAATCTTTGAAAATCAACATTTTTGTTTCTTTTATATTGCGGATTAACATAACCTTTGTATACTGTTGAGGTGGCAAATCCTCTCCTCTGTGAA
Organism: Flaveria sonorensis; assembly: GCA_025506505.1. NCBI lineage: Eukaryota > Viridiplantae > Streptophyta > Magnoliopsida > Asterales > Asteraceae > Flaveria > Flaveria sonorensis. The sequence continues at coordinate 28,548,084 of CM046436.1, read as the reverse complement.
TTCATTCTAAAGTAACAATCTTTAGTGTTGTGAGTTTGCTCATCACAGTAGGTATAGTATTTGTTAAAATAACACTCTGAAGTTGAGTGATTTCTCATATTGCAAATGTGACAGTATTTGTTAAAGAAATATTCAGACGTTTTGTGATTATACATGTCACATATGTTACAATACCTCTGTGGAGTCTTGAATAATTGCTTATTAAACTTTGACGTTGACGCAACATTAGAAACTTGTTTACTTTTAGGTGTCAAAGAGTTAATTTGTTGTTTTTGATTTGAAGAATTATGCTTTTGATTTGAACCACTTTTCTTTTGCACAATTTTTTTTTTGTTTTTGAACATGAATTTCATTCTTGTTTTCCTTAGATACAAATCTTTTAGCCACAGCGGAAGTCTTAGAATCTGAACCTGTTTTCAGATCAGAGGTTGATTTGTTCTTAGGATTTTCTTTAACATCTTGAATGGAGTTCGCATTCAATAAACCAACAGATATAAATTTAATTGGCTTTAGTTTTGTTGCTTGATTTGTATCTTTTGTTTGATTTTTTTGAATTTTTATTTGTTCATTTTTAGCTTTATTTATCTTTCTTCTTCTTCTCTGGTTTCTTGATTTAGTAGATTTAGTTTTTGGTTTAGGTTGAACATTCTCAGTTAAAGATTCTTTTTCACATTCTTTCTTTTTCTAGTCGTTTTGCCATTTAATGAATTCAGGATTATTTAGACCAAATGAATTTGAATCTTCTGATGTTTCTTTATCATTTTTGTTTTGAAAATCTGAGTTTTGGTTATTAGTTATAATATTCACTTCCTCCAAAACTGACTCTTTAGGAACAAAAACTTTCTTTGTTTTAGGCTTTGGTTCATAAGATTTTACTTTAACAGAATGACCATTTTTTATCTTTTCGTTATCTTTTTTCTTCAAAAATTTCCACATTTGTTTTCTCTTCTTCAGCATCAGACATCTTGGTCTTGTTTTGAAAAGCTTTTAATTTTGCTTTGTTTTCTGGAGAGTGATCATGAGTGTTAAAATTTTCTGCTAAGGTATTTGTTATTGATTCTGGCATCGGTTCATGAGTGAAACCCAATACCGCCTTTTTTTTATCTTTTCGTTCATTTACCAGCTTTTCCATAATGGTTTTAGAACTTTTAACTTTGGCGAGATCAACTTGAGTTGCTGCATGAGCTATCTTCTCCAGTTCAAGATTTTTTGTCATCTCCTCAAGTTGTTTTGATACAGTTTCAAGTTCTCTTAGAGTTTTGTTCCAAGAATTTTGAAGAGAGATAATCTTTTCGTTAGATACTTTTTGATCATTTTTAAGTTTGGTATGCATTAGTTCTTCTTGCTTAAGTTTTTCATAATTCTTGTAAGAATAATTTCTGTAGTATTCGACATGCTCGAAGCAAGGCTTTGTGCATAATTTTTCTCTAACTTCTGATGGAATTTCAGAATATTTAGGAGGAGACGTTTCAGAGTTAGAGCTTTCAACCTTTGGTTGATCAGAGTTTGCCATCAATGCAACTTCCTCTGAATCTTCCTTGGGATCAGATTTATCACTCCAGTCATAACCTCTTCCTCGTTCTCAGAGTTTCCATCACCTTTTGGATCATTAAATTCAGACCAATCTTCTTTTTGTATTTCTGCAACAAGAGATAAATTGGAGGTTAAATCAGCAGTAAATTGCTCAGCGTATGCACTCCAATCATAACCATCTTTAATATTAACAACAAGAGCTTTCTTGGGCTCCTCTGATGATTTAGAATCATCTTTCAGTTCTGGCATTGGTAGGCTTTGATATGGTTTCTGAAATGTCTTCTGTGAAGATTGCTAAAACCTTTGATTACTTGAGCTTGATTGGCCATTTCCTCCTTTATTCCTTGGAGCTTTGCACTCTCTAGAAAAGTGACCATAGTTGTTACAGTTGAAACACCTAGATTTGGACTTATCAAATCCAACAGACTTGTTTGCACTTGGCTTGTAGTTTCTGTTGATATACGAGTGTTTCTGAGTCCTATACGCTATCATAACCAGTTGTCAGTTAAGATCCATTTCTTCAACATCGTCTGGATCCATTTCAAAAAATCCTGCAAAACAAAATCAAGTTGAGTTAGATGACTACCTTGATAAGTTTGAAAGCTTGCCATAAATGCAGTAAAAGCAGTTTTAGACTCTTCATCCTGTAATAGGATGTTTATTACATTGTTAACTTTGCTTGTTTTAGAAGAGTTAGCTGATGGAGTCTCTGCTTGAGATTTAGAACTTTTAGGCATAGGAGGTGATTAAGGTTGATTCTGAGTTGTATAGGTAGGAGCACTTGTGTAAGTGGAATCAATGAAAAACCCTGCGCCAACGAATAGATCACCCTCATCTTCTGGTGAAGTTTCATTCTTAGCCATGAATGCATTCTCCACGGTACTTACAGGAGAAGCAACATATTTATATTGTGACATCAAATATGCTCTTTCATTGTTTCTAGAACTTTCATCAATTTCAATAGATTCTATTTTAGCAATCAAGGGATCAAGATCCATTGGGAATTTCTCAGTATGCTTTAATAGAGTGACTGCTTGCTTCCATGAAGATGGAAGAGCATTGAGAAGCCTGAAGTTAAGATCTTTTAAATCATTCTTGATGCCTGCAGTCGACATCTCAGTTTTCAGTTGAACAAATCTGTTCATCATCTGATTTATTGTTTCACCATATAAATGTTCAAAAAGTTCTAATTGTCTCTTTAACTTTTGCTTTTTCAGATCCTGGATCTCTTTTCCACCTTCACATATTATTTTTAATGCCTTATACATGGTGTGTCCCATCTGATAACCATCAAGCCTTGTAAGGACTTCAAGTGGCAGTCCTTTGCACATCAAAGAATACACTTTTATATCATTTTTAACTTTCCTGAGATCATCACCCTATAATCCATCTTCAGGATATGGTTCGTGAGATTCTTTGGTGTAGAAAAACCTCTATCAGGACCATCTGAAGTTATAGGAATATGAGTCCTTTTTCTATTGATTTTCATAGATCAGTATCAATAGAATTCAAGTGATGCTTTAATCTCAGTGACCAATTCTTGAAATCTGCTCTATTCTTCAGCTTGGGAACTCTATTCTCTGAGTCTTCTGATTTTACCATTTTTAGTTTTTGATTTTAAAAGAAATTTTTTTTTGTTGTTTTTAATGTTTTGAATTAAAACAATGAATTGAAAATATTTTTGGATTTTTTAAGTTTCTGAAAAATTTTAAAATTTTTCTAAGTGTTGAAGCTGATGCGTCCAAATAGTAAAAAAAAACGCACAAACAATTGAGGTACTTCCTTTGACTTTGACTTTGAAAGTCCAAGGGATTGCCTTAGAAAAATTCCAAAACACCCAAGTTGAAAAGCGTCTGAACAGTATCAAAACGCCTGAATAGTTGTCAGACGCCTGGTTGGTAAAACGCCCCAATAGTTCAAAAACACCTCAACAGTTGTAAAACGCCTGGAATTCCTTCTGTCAACTTCCAAAGTGTCCCAACAGTTGAAATGTGTCCCAACAACGCCTAACTGAAAAATGCCCAAACAGTGGAAAAGCGCCTAAACAGTTGTTATGCGCCAAACACTTAGGCAATTTTCAGTAGTGTTTTTGACCTAATGCGCCACATTCATCAGTTTCATATGAACTTAAAATTTCTAAAATCCTTCAAAACTTGATTAATTGATCTGAAATCCTCAAATTATGTAGGAAATTGATCAATAATCAATCCTTCAACTTCAATTTCTTCAATTAACCACCAAAATTGATCTTTTGATTCAAGATCAGGTTCGACAAATGAAGAACAGGTTCGAAGAGCTTTTTGCTCAAATTCACTGATTTGAACGAATTGTACTGCTAATTGTGAATCAAATCACGTTCCTGATGATGAAACACAACTGAATTCAACAATTATACGACTGAATTGTTTATCAATCACAGATTCAAGTGATTATGAGAGTTCGACAGTTGAAGAACTTCAATCACTGAACCGAAAGCTCTGATACCATTTGATGAGCTCAAAATGGATCTATCTATGATGATATATGAACACAATTCAATCTGAAACACACAAGTATTCAATTCAATACAAGAAATCAACAAAAATTCATAGAGTTTTCATTGATTAGAAGCATAGAAGAATACAAAGAATAGAAAAGCAGTTACAATACGTCTCAATACTAAAAAACCTACCTACACCATACATATCTATGATATTTATACTAATCAAGAAACAAAGGAACATATTTACATAAAAATTCCCTATACTATGACAAAAATATAAAAGACACACAAAGACAAATGTTAATCTTCAAAAGAAGCATCTACACTGGCGATCCCTTTTGAGTTGCAGAATGAGTCAAGAACTTGATTCTTAAACTCAGTCCCTTAATCACTTCTAATGATTCTTACCTTGTGATCCTTTTGATTTTAAATTTTAAGAATAAAAGATTTTAAAGTTTCAGCCATTTCATATTATGTTCTTAAAAAGAATACCCATGTAAATCTTGTAAAATCATCAACAATCACAAGACAATATGATTTCCTTCCAATTCTTATTATACTTGTGGGACCAAAAAGATCCATGTGCAATAAGTGTAATGGAGTGTTGATGGAGTTAACCTCTTTGGATTTGTGAGAAACCTTCTGTTGCTTTCGTTTCAGGCAAGCAACACAGTTATCTTTATAGAAAAATTCCTTTTTAGGCACACCATGTACTATCGTTTTAAAATTAATATGGCATATTCTTTTATGCCAAAGATTTGACTCATCGCCATTAGCTTTGGAAAGAAAGCATGATACTTCCCCGAGTGGAGAAGCATTGTTCATATCAAGCTTGTACATATCCCCTTTCTTAAGAGATCTAAGAAGCACTAATTCATGAGGAATTGGCATCCCGGGTTTGAGGATAATTCACTCATGTTCTGTGAAAAGCATTTGGTGCTTTTGATCATAAAATTGAGAAACACTCAAGAGATTGTATTCAAGTAGTTGACAAAGTTTACTTTGTCAATGTTTAACTTACCATTGGATACACTACCTCTACCAGAAATGTATCCTCCGACTTCACCTCCAAACTTAACAGGACCTACATCAAAATGTTCAAATTGTTATAGGAGAGATCTGTTCCCTGTCACGTGCCTGGAGCATCCACTGTCCACAATCCAGACATTTCCATTCTTTTCATGTGGATGTCCCTGCACATAAGTGTTGGGGTTTTTACAAGTTTATCAGAGTCATTTTATCCTTACAAAATGAAAACGCAACAGAAAAGGAAGAAAAACTTGTTACAGTTAATAAATATAAACCAATTTATATATTTGTTAAAAAACCATAATGGATCGTTATATGGAAAAATCATGCTTACAAACAACCATAGGGTGTTTAGAATTCTACCTCTCGAATGGGACAGAGGAAGATGATCTTTAATCGGCAGCTTCCAAAGCAAGAAACCTCAAGCGTGTCTACCGCAAGCTTCCAACAAAACACCAGGCTGGTAGGATTTTCTTCACTTGAATGATCTCAGTTCACTGTTCTCTTCGACCGATCGAGAGAGAACCAACAGGAACACCGATCTGCACCTTTGTATGTGTTGTAAGTTATCAGAGAGAGTGGTTGAATGCAATCATATATTGCACGTCCTGTGAAACTGAATTTTAGAGTGAGACATAAGTGGGCGGGACCTATCCCTTTAACCCATCCCCATTTCTCTAATATTCATCCGTATTAGTAAATGCAGGTGAATAAACTCTAACTGTATTTGTAAATGCGGAAGATGAAACTTCATCTGCATTTACCAAATGTACTTCAGCATTTGTAAATGCGGATGACTAACTCAATCTGCATTTCCAAAAATGCACATCCGCATTTGTAAATGCGAATGAGTAACTCCATCAGCATTTCCAAAATGCACATCCACATTAGTTAATGCAGACGAACAGTTCATCAGCATTTCCTAAATGCATATCCGTATTAGTAAATGCGGATGATCAGTTTCATCAGCATTTCCTTAAATGCTCATCCACATTAGTAAATGCGGATGAAGAAATTCCTTCAGTATTTTCACAAATGCACATCCAAATGCGGATGAGGAACATTCATCCGCATTTCCCCTGTAACAGAAATAACCGACAAAAAAGACTTGTATTCTTTGTTCAACCATTTGAAAAACAATACAAAGTACTCTCTCTTTCTAGAATAAATTATCCATATAATTTATTCATAACACTAGTGCAAATATTTAGAAAACCAATTTCTAAATACTTCAAGTGTCAATATTTATTTACATGATCATATCATAAAATAAATATTGTGGGGGTTTGTCTAGCTTGTTATTGGGTATGACCCAACTTGGATCATAACGTACTAGCCACATCAGTTTAATATGTGTCTTTGCAGACCGTTCCCAACAATCTCCCACTTGCACAAGATACATAGAGAATTGATGCAAGTAGTAAATACCGCCTAACAACGGTTTACTACCACTAATATGCATGACGAAGTGCCATTCAATAACATCATCTTCCTCAAGTCCCTTACTTGAAAATGATTTAGGTGAATCAATCATTTATCCTTTTGTTACAGATGTCATGTTAAATCCTGAGACACAGAATGATCATTCTCTATTGATTTATCATAATCAGGCCTTAGACATCATACTCTCAACGAATAAGAGGAAAAAATCGTATCTTGACTACATACGTTTCTCACAATCACCTTGTATCACACCTGAAACTAGCCTTATGTATTGTCCATTATTTCAGAACAGCGAAGAACTAGATCAAAGTATAATATTTGGTGAATATCGAAACCCAATATGTATCTCAGGTCGGGGGATACAATTATATTTGCCTTTACTCAAATTAACTTATGATCAATTACATAATTACATGCAGTAAAATTTGAGAGCGGGTCTGTCCAGTATTTGTATCCCATAAATATTATGATCCTTGGTAGCAACCTCTTGCTCTATATTCATACCTTAGGAATATCCACCAATCCAAGTTCATAATAGTCTTACCTTCATATTTGTTCCCACAAATATGACCGACTACGGACATTTAGAATAATAAACATATTCATGGATCTAAACATGCTAAAATGGAACATAACTCATAGTATCATAATCATATATATATATAAGTCAAAATAACTATAGTTCCAATATTTAAATACTAAATAGATCAAATCCAATCACTAGAATATTGAAGTCCTAAGACACAAGTATGACTCTCATGCTTTGGCCTTTCAAGGAGCTTCGTAAGTGGATCCATAGTATTTTAATCAGTGTGAACTTTGCGAATACATATCTTTCCATTTTCAACTTCATCCCTTATGTAGTTGATTCTCCGCTCAATGTGCCTTGTCTTTTGATGTGCACGGGGTTCCTTGATTTGACCAATCACACTCTCGTTGTCACAAAAGATCTCTAAGGGATCTTGAATGGTAGAGACTACCCCTAGACCGGCAATGAATTTCTTCAACCATCCAGCTTCCTATGCTGCCAATGAAGCGGCGATGTATTCTGATTCTGTAGTGGACAATGCTACTACATCCTGCTTTGAACTCTTCCAGGACACTGGCCCTCCATTCATAATGAAGACATAGCCCGATTGTGATCGAGGATCATCTCGATCAGTTTGGAAACTCGCATCCGTGTAACCCTTTATAACGAGTTCCTCTTCACCAGATCCGTATATCAAAAACATATCCTTAGTCCTCCTAAGGTAATTCAATATACTTTCCATCCAATGGCTATTTCCTGGATTCTGCTGATATCTGCTTGTCATGCTTAAAGCGCATGACACGTCCGATCTAGTGCATATCATTGCATACAAGATGGATCCTATAGCAGATGCATATGGGATTTCCTTCATCCTTTCTTGCTCATCCTTTGAGCTTGGACATTGAGATGCACTCAATATTGTCCCTCTTTGAATAGGTACCAAACCTTTCTTAGAGTTCTCCATCTTGAACCTTTTCAAGATTTTATCAATATATGCATTTGGTTTAAACCTATCAAGCGCCTTGATCTATCCCTATAGATCTTTATTCCCAAAATATTGGCAGCTTCACTAAGATATTTGATGGAAAAACAAATTCCAAGCTAGGTTTTAACACCTTCCATGGTTGGAATGTCATTTCTAAATAGTAATATATCATCAACATACAATACTAAGAATATGATGATCCTCCTACTAGCTTTCTTATACACACAAGCTTCATCAGCATTCTTGATGAATCCAAATTTCTTGTTCTCTTCATCAAAATGTCGATTCCAACTTCTCGATGCTTGTTTCAAACCATAGATTGTTTTCTTTAACTTGCATACTTTATTAGGATATTGTGGATCGACAAAACCTTCGGGCTGAACCATATATACATTCTCTTTGAGATGTCCATTAAGGAAAGCCAATTTTGACATCCATTTGCCAAATCTCATAGTTATAATATGCAACTATGGCATATAATATCCTAATTGATTTAGCATTGCCATAGGCGAGAAACCTTTTGCTACAAGTCTTGCTTTATAAGTATCCAAGTTTCCATGCATATCGGTTTTCTTCTTGAAAACGCACTTACATCCACGGTTTAGAGTTAAGTGGTGGCACAACCAATTCCCACACTTGGTTGTCATACATAGATTGCATCTCTACGTTCATGGCTTCAAGCCACTTGTCACAATCTGAATTGGACATTGCATCACGGTACGTAGTTGGTTCATCCGAGTCAACTGCATAGCATCCATTCATGAAAAATCCATATCTTTCTGGTGGATAGCTAATTCTACCAGATCTGTGAACGTTTTGTGTGTATTGATCAACCACTTGATCATTATCAAAACATTTTGTTGATTGCTAGTATCAACCAAACATGTATCAGCTTGTGGTTCTAGATCCTCATCAAGTTCAACTGTTCTATCAGTAGTTTCTTCCATAAGGAATTTAGTTTCCAAGAACTCAGCCTTTCAAGCAATAAATACCTTTTGCTCTGTTGGATTGTAGAAGTAATATCCCATCGAGTCTTTGGGACAACCTACAAAGATACACTTAGTTGATCGGCTTTCTAACTTGTTTGGGGTGTTTTGCTTAACATAAGCTTCACAACCCAATACCTCAAATATGATAACGATGGAACCCTTCCATGCCATATTTCAAAGGATGTCTTATCCACTTTCTTGGTTGGGGCCATATTCAGAATACGGGCCGTAGAGAGCAATGCAAAACCACAAATGACAGAGGTAGTGTGCTTCTAGCCATCATAGATCGAACCATATTCAATAGGGTTAGGTTTCTCCTATCAGACACACCATTATGCTGTGATGTTCTCGGTGGAGCAAGCTATGAGACAATCCCATAACTCCTAAGATGATCTTGAAATGCATCACTAAGGTATTCACCTCCTCCATCCAAATGAAGAACTTTGATTGTTTTGTTAAGTTGATTTTCTACTTCATTCTTGAAGATTTTGAACGTTTCGAAAGCTTCATCTTTGTGTCTCAACAAGTACACATAACCATAACGACTATAATCGTTGATAAAGTTAATGAAGTATCTTTCACCATTCCTTGTCATTGCTTTAAAAGGACCACATACATTCAAACGTATGATTAATAATAAATCTTTTGCCCTTTGGTTAATACCACTAAAGGGTTCCTTGGTCATCTTTCATTGTAAACAAGATTCACACTTATCAAATGAACCCTCTTCATTTGCTTCCAAAAGACAATTCTTTTGAAGTGTTTGAATACGATTCTTGTTTATGTGACCAAGACGACAATGCCAATGATATAATTCACTTAAACCCATTTTAAGTTTCTTGGTGCTTGATGGTATAACGAGTTACTAAAGGAGAAATCATCATGAACCAATTCATAAATACCATTAAAAGGTATAGCCTTAAAATAAAATATATATCCATTAAAACACACAAATACCATCGTTAACAAACTTTAATACATAACCACATTGTTTCAGAAGGGATACAAAAATTATATTCCTAGTCAAACTAGGAGCATACAAAATATTCTTCAAAATGACTTCCAAACCATTTTGAAGCTTCAAGATATAGTCTTCTTGGGCTTCGACATCAACGTTTACTCCGTTGCCATGTAGAGGACTAGTATCCCCTTCTAAAATGCTTATTTCTTTTGAACCCCTGCAACAAATTGCAAATATGAGTTCCACATCTGTATCTAATACCCATGTGTTTGAAGAAAAATATTAAGTTCAATATGGATCATGAAAGTTGTACGTGAGGTCTGCCCAACATCCCTCTTGTTTTTCAACTCCTTGAGATAGAGTGGACAGTTCCTTTTCCAATGTCCTATCTCACCACACTCAAAGCAAGGATCATTCTGTAACCTTTCGCTTCTTAAGCCTCGGTTTTGGGGTTTCCGGTTTAGTCTTCCCTTACCCTTTCCTTTGATGTACCCTTGCCTTTGGCAAACATTGCCTTGGGTTCGGGGTGATGCCTTTTCTTGTTTGCCACTTATGATCGTGAGAACTAGTAAAACCCTTTTACGCATCCCTGCCTGGGTTGTTTTGAGCATTGCATAAAGTTCCCCATGCTCTTGTCCACATCGTGGCTATTCATCCATTCATATTCATGACATCATGAAGAAAGTCTCAAATTTCTTGGTTAGACCATTGAGGATCAAATCCTTGGCCACTCTTTTGAACAGGACAATTCACTGTTCAAGTTCTGGCGATCAATGGGCTTATCATCTCATACATAAGATGACACAGATTAGGTTCTTCCATTCGACTGCATGAAGCGCTCAAACCGTTTCGAAGCGCTCTACCTCGCTTGTGATGGAACTTTCCTTCAGCTGTGGTAATCAGTCGTATGCCCCATGATGTTCAAAATCCTTTTGAAGCCTCGAGAACCATGGTTCCCAACATGAGGTAAGAAACTTGCATAGAACCTAGTGTTCTTAATCGAATCCTTGTAGGCATCAACATCATCAGCGTTGGGTTCATCGGGAATAGGATCGTCCAACACATATGATTTCTTTTCATGCTTGAGAACAATTCTCAAGTTTCGAAACCAATCCATGATTTTATTATGGTTAAGACGATCCTTTTCCAGGATAGTTCTCAGTGACAGGTTATGGACGGTCGGGGAGGTAGCGTTGTTATTATTTGCGGCCATTACTACAATATAAACAGAGTTCAATTTTAGTATTTATAAAAAGATGTTTTAATTATTAATACCCTTTCATGTCTCCAAGACAATTAATAATTAAAACCTAGAATCCAACATTACATTCAAATAATAGTTAGGTGACCTTTATTCCATTATTTAAATTAACAAGGTAGTCAACTTTAACAATTGCAACCTTTGCAACTTCTAGTTTATGGGATCGGTTAATCATCTATATGTTTACCGGCATGTTTAATTCCATCAACACCATTGTACGCCATGCTTCGGGACCTATTCACATGGTCTCCAACTCAAGTCAGCCAACTTTACACTAGTGTGAGTTTACACATACAGGTGGTTAGGTGACCTTTATCTCACAAATATGTTATAAAAACCAACCTCAAACACACAAGTTCCCTAAATGTGGTTAGGTGACCTTTATCCCACAAATAGTTCCCAAGAGATTCGAGTGTTGTATAAAAAACCCAATTTTATTATGAAAACATTAACCTCCAATTAAACCATATTATTACCCATTTAATAATTCCAAAGAACCATTTGTAGCAGTTGTTGATTTGAAATATTTATAGTGCATATCCAAATACCACATGAACATAAATTAAATCAACCATACAAGCAACACATACAACAACAAGTTCATAACCATAGCCAACTAATCTAACATCACTTGTTGACCGAAATAAGTGAGTTATTTGGTCCTTCCTAAGGGTAACATTTATGTCGGCGAACTCCCACTTGATCCCGCATCTAAATGCTTCAAGTGTCCACTTTCGTGTTGTGATTCTCCCATTCGATTTGAGCTTCCAAATGGACTTAAAATTCTACACCAAAGCCCTTTGGGCCTTCAAAATATGTTTTTGGTTATTGGTCTTAAATCCCATTAAGAGCTATGAAGCCCTTTGGGCACAAAATTAGCCCAAACCAAAAACATCCTTGTTGCATCTTGTTTTACAAAATTATATTTCCTATACACATTTTCTAGTAAAAGTGAAATGCAACTAATCTATGTATTCTACATACCAAATGAAAATAAATAATTACATAGCCAATAGGAAGAACAAATAAATTAATTATTACAACCCTTTGAATAATCAAATACAAATCACAACACAACCAAACACAAGGTCTCGGCTAGGTTATGAACATCAAGATACACATCCAAATATGTAAGCAAATCTGAGAGTTTTCCCTTGAATCACATATTTTCGGTTAATGTATAAACAAACCGAATATCATATTCTTGTCCAAACAATTTAAATCATCCAAATGATTAAATTTTCAAGATTACAATATGCATGTAAAGTAGAATCTTGAAAAAACAGGGGAAACATAGACCTAAATTTTTGGTTTGTTGATGAATAAACAACAAGAAACCGAGAATTCAGTCCAGATAAAGCATGTATCCATATAACCGGCTCTTGATGTAATTGTTGGGGTTTTAACAAGTTTATCAGACGTTTTATCCTTATAAAATGTAAATGTAACGGAAATTAAAGAAAAACTTATTACAGTTAATATATATAAACCAATTATATATCTGTTAAAAACCTGTAATGGATCGTTATATGGAAAAATCATTCTTACAAACAACCATAGGGTGTTTAGAATTCTACCTCTCGAATGGGACAGAGGAAGATGATCTTTGATCGGCAGCTTGCAAAGCAAGAAACCTTAAGCTTGTCTACCCCAAGCTTCTAACAAAACACCAGGCTGCTAGGATTTTCTTCTCTTGAACGACTCAGTTCAGTGTTCTCTTCAACGGATCGAGAGAGAAGCAATCGGAACACCGATCTGTACCTTTGTGTGTGTTGTAAGTTATCAGAGAGAGTGGTTGAATGCATCATATATTGCACGTCCTGTGAACTGAATTTCAGAGTGAGAGAAAAGTTGGCGGGACCCATCCCTTTAACCCATCCACATTTCTCTAATATTCATCCGCATTAGTATATACGGATGAACAAATTCTAACCACATTTGTAAATGCGGTGGAAGAAACTTCATCTGCATTTCCCAAATGTACATCCGCATTTGTAAATGCGAATGAGTAACTCAATCAGCATTTCCAAAAATGCACATCTGCATTTGTAAATGCGGATGAGTATTTCCATTAGCATTTTTAAAATTCAAATCCACATTTGTTAATACGGACAAACAGTTCATCAGCATTTCCCAATTTCATATGCGCATTAGTAAATACGAATGATCAGTTTCATCAGCATTTCCTTAAATGTTAATCTGCATTAGTAAATGGGGATGAAGAAATTCCTTCGGCATTTCCACAAATGCACATTCGCATTTGTAAATGCGGATGAGGAACATTGATCCGCATTTCCTCAGTAACACATCCGCATTAGTAAATACGAATGAGTAACAGAAATGCGGACAAAAAAGACTTATATTGTTGGTTCAACCATTTGAATAACAATACAAAGTACTCTCTCTCTCTAGAATAAATTATCCATATAATTTATTCATAACACTAGTGCAAATATTTAGAAAATCAATTTCTAAATACTTCAAGTATCAATATTTATTTACATGATCATATCATAAAATAAATATTATGGGTGTTTATCTAGCTTGTTATTGGGTATGACCCGACTTGGATCATAACGTACTAGCCAAATCAATTCAATATGTCTCCTGGGCAGACCGATCCCAACAATAAGGTGAAATGATTAGTTATTGTTAGAAACCCAAGCCTTGTTAGTCTTGGGTTCTTCCAATGCAGATGATATAACTGAACCAAATTGTATGCATGGGGGCTCAATTATAGTTTGTAAAGAAGAGGTTTACGCTGCAACATCTTTTCTGGTCTTCCATTTCATCCTGTGGTTGACCTGTGTTGATGAGCCTGAGGAGGCTTGTGCAGCATGACTTTCTTCCGAGGCTTCTTTATTTTAGAAAGAAGTTTCACCACCTTTTCTTCTGAAGCAGTCTTCTTTCTGGAAGGTTTCAAGGAAATGTTTTTATTTCTTTGTTTGTTCTTTGGCTTGTCTTCCGAAGCTATTTTCCTTTCAGAAGAATGAGTTTCTTCCCAAAGCAACTTGGCTTCAGAAACAAGCTTTCCATTCCTTAACACTTTGACCATATGGTAAAGTCCAAATATGAAACCATCCTTGACTCCTTCTTTATTGGTTGCATAATGTGTGCTTGCTGGGTTGTAGTAACAATCTTTAGCCATGTCGTTATGCATGCCACAGATTATGCACTCACTGTCATTCTTGGTGGGACATGTAGGTTGTTGTTTCTTGCACTTCTTCTCTTCTTCTACATCCATTCCCTTTAATTTCTGATCCTTCAGCTGGATAGGAGTGCTGGTACTACACTCCTTTCTTGAATCATAACTTCCAACCACTTGGAATCTAGCTGAGATGAATACACCCTTTTGCCTTGGGTCTGTCTTTATCTTAGTCTCAGCCACCTTTTTGGCAGTTTTTCTTACTACCCTGATCTGGTTCTTTCTGACTATGTCTTTTTTCTCAAAAACAACTCCCATAGTCTGAAGAGAGGTGATCAAGTCCATATACCTGAAGTATTGTTGGCTCAAGGTCTCACCAATAACATAAGTGAAGTTCTCAAACTTCTGCTTCAGCATATCCTTCTTGTTTTCCTTTGATTTAGTAGAACCAAAGTACATCAGCTCCAAAGCATCAAAGAGTTCTTTGGTGGTCTCACATTGCTTAAAGCCTGCCATTACGAAGTTTGGTGTAGTAGTAAGCAACACGGTCATTGCTATGTAGTCGATGTCCATCTTCTTGAAGTCTTCATCAGAGTACTCTTCAACAGCTTTCTCAATCATGGCACCATTACCAAGTCGGTCTACCACCTTTGGCTTGTAAGGACCATGAGTGACAGATCTCCATATGCGGATGTCTTGATACTTGATAAAACCTTCAATACGTTTACACCAGGTTCAAAAATCATCAGGGGTGATGACAGGAGCCTTGGTCATGGTTCCCATCTCGGACTCAGAAAACTTTTGGTTAAGAGCCAATTGAGTGAAGTGAGTAAGTATGAAGAAACGAGGGTGATTTGGGATGGTAGGTCTCACAATCAAGAGCCTAAAAAGCTCTGATACCAATTGCAGGATCGATGTTGGTCTCTCAACACAAGTTTCGTATCTCACAAACTCACTAAGTCTCCTCGATTGATGAAAAGGAATTTCTAACTAAGTTGACAGTAATATAATAAGTTAATGAACACAAGAATGGTTTTCAAGATACTTGTATATATTATTTCTTAACTCAGTATTACAAGACTCGTATAAGCATAAGTTAATGAACACAAGTATGGTAACTGTACTAACTAAAAAAGGTGAACAGTGGATTAAAGTATGGTCAACTACATAGGAGTGGGAAAGCACCATGCAGTGTATCAGAGTTATCAGCGGATGTCAGACAACTCATACTTATGTCCACTGGTTCATAGTTGATTCTTCCTAAGGCAAAATGGCTTTGGAAGAATAAGTTATTCCGAGGCCATTTATACTTTGAAAGAATCAACTTCTTCCGAGTCTTTTGCAAGTCTTGATGACTTCATTCTTCGGAAAACTTTGTCTTGGATATTCCAAGTGTGAATGCTTTGGAAGGAGAACTACTTGGTCTTCATATACTTCAAAAGACTTGGTTCTACCATCGAAAGTTCTTCATATACTTCGGAAGGAAAACTACTTAGTCTCGAAAGACTTAGTTTTTCCTTCAGAAGTTCTTCATACATAAGCTTCGGAAGATCTTCAACTTGTCTTAGGATGAGCAACTTTAGCTTTCGAAGACTTCTTTAATTGTACATCAAAATATTCTAAGTGTTGTTTTGGTTGCACCAGCCTCATATGATCCAACATTATGCATACATCTTGTTGTTCAAGACCTTTGTAATCAGCCAACCAAACTATGCTACTATGAAATGTACAGATTCATCAGCTGCAATCGGACAGGCCTGCAACATCATCAAATCTTCCTTTCCAAATTTTAGCAAATCCACAGGGTCGATGACACGGTATTCTTTATCTACACAGTGAATTAACGTGTGTCCCATCTCCTTTTCATAACTCCACCACATTAGCTTTCACAAGCTGTTAACTGGCACAAGAGCGTGAATAGGGATCTCGCTTTCATATCTTGGTTGCCTCTATACCCGAATCTTCATTGGTTTATTTGTGTTTGGATCTATTTAGGACTCATCGTTAATAACCTTGGATTTGGCAGTCTTAAAATCTTTGATGTTTGTATTGCTTTGTTTCCAAATCTTATTCCTAATCCAATTGGCCTTGCTGTCGTTACTAGGGTTAATGAACAGACCATGACCAACAGCATATAAATTCGATGCTCTGAGTGTATGGAAATTGTGTTCGTCCTAAAATCTTTGATCTATTCAGGACTTATCGTATGCCTAGCTAAAGATAGGTTCTGAGTTCTTGTACCTTGTGAAAGGTTTGGAATGTCTCAGCGTATGAATGTAAGCTGGTGGAGGAGGAGTAGCAATTGTTAGGTTTCCAACCTAAAGCACAACACTTTGACCGGTAACATTCGTTGTCTAGCAGTCGTTTGCTGATTGTTCGATTCTCTAATGATTTCACCCTCTTCAATCAAAGTATCTGAAAACAAGTCTTTAAGACTATTTCCAAATATATCAGTGTACTCTATTTTTTCCTCCAAATCATCAAAAACACCAAAATCTTCTTCTGACTCCTCAGCAATTATCTTCTGTTAGAATGTATAAAATTCACTCTCATTGTCAGTACCCGATGACCCGGAAGCACCAACTGTAGAAACCCAAATCTCCTCCTTGGTTATCATCATCATAACTTTCTTATCATCCTTCTTACCATCATCACCCTCATCACCATCATCACCATCATCATCATCACCATCCGCATCATCATCACGAGAAGCATAACCAGCCAAATCTAAACAGTCATCATATTGTACTGGGCTCAGAATAGGAACATCATGTTCAGGCTCTACAAACGTCTCTCCAGTATAAACCATAGGTTGATCCTCAGTAGTCACAGGAATATCAGTGATAGGTGACTCTTGATCAACATCAGCAGTCTCTATTGTCCTTTCTACAATAACTGGATCAACATCATGCTTTATAGTGTCAATAGGATCTTCAGCAACTATGGGATCAGCAGGTTACTGTCCGCTTGATTCTCCAACTTCAGTGGTCGTTGCTGTGTAAACTAAAAAGACACATGTGAAGTGGGATCTCTTAGGTTCTGATCAAGAATCTGAACATAGCTGAATATAAAGTTTTGTTGATGTTCAAGACCTTTAATCCTCTCATCCTTCTCAATCAACTGCCTTTGTAAATCATCTATAATCTCAGTCTTCTCAAACATCTCCCTCTCCAAAGTGTTAACTCTTTGCTCCAATGTATCAGATTTAGGTGAACTAGTAGAAGCACTAGAACCATGAGTATATACAGGAGGGGTGTTAAGAAAATCCTCCATATCAAACCCTTGCTCTCTTTGTGGAGTACTCAACACATCCACAGCAGCAGGCATAGTTGATTGTGTATCATATGTAGCAGCCTCACTAACTATGGCAAGAGTCTTTGATATAGGAACTTCTTCTTTTGTCGACACAGTGGTCACTAGGGTCCGACGTTTCCTCGACAGACCACGTCCTCTACCCCTACCATGTGGACTTTCACCAGCTCTCCTTGCCATTCTATTCCTTATTCCCCGACTATCATGTGTTTCCTCAGGAACAAAATCTGCATCACGTTCCTCAGCAGTGCGTTTTGCAGGTGTTTCGTGCACTCTGGAATGTTCCTGAAGAACATGTGGCACGTTCCCAATCTGATCACTGTCAGTTTCGCTCCCAGAACTAAACCATGAATCAATCTCTGCATCGATAGATGGTGGTTGAGAACTCTCAGGGACATCTTAGGCATAGTAGTTGAATGGCCAGCTTGTTTAGCGTGGGTGGCCACTTCCTTAATCTCTTGTGCCTCTCCCTGATAATCTTCTACAAACCTTCCCAGTTTAGCAAAATGAACCCATTCCATGCATTTCCTCTAGCTCCCATAAGATAAGTGAAAATATCCTTCTTCTTCATCATCACAACATAAGTAGATGAATCGGATAGTGTTAGCTCAGGATGAGCAGCATTCACTATCAGCTGTATAAACCATGCGTACATAACAAACTTCTTCCCAACTATGGCTATAACATTTTTCTGTAACTCTGTAAATATAGAGTTGGATATGCTGTAAGGTAATTCATCAACCAAGGAAATCAGCAGTGATCCAAATATCGTAATCAGGCTATCCACGCCAGCATTTAGATTGGTTAGGCAGTGTATAACTACATGAAACAAGTACTTCCAAAATAGTAGAAGGTACTTCTTCTCAAGAGATGGATATCAATAATCATATAGAATCCTCTTCAAGCAATCTCTGACCACGTCATCATCAATCTTGACGGGCACATTAGGTTGGTCTTCAAATAGTAGCACACTATTAAACACTTCGGCAGTGATAACAACTCTTTTGCCCTTAATTGTGGCAGATATACATGGTTCACCATCTTGATCTATCTCATTAGTAGCAGTCTCCCAAAACTAATCAATCACGTCCGTCTAAATGGTGGGATTAGCCGATATAGATTAATGTATCCTCGAAGTCTTAAGACCATTGATCAATGATCTAAATAATCCTTTGTCATCAGGCACATCCTTAAGATTAAACAAACTTGATTAGTACACAATGAATTTTTACAGTAGAAAATTTCAGACTTAGAAAAATTTTGAAAAAAATAAACTTCTCGCTCGAAAACATCAACTACTCGCGCGAAATCATTAATTTTTCAGATTTAACTTTTCGCGCGACAAGATGGTTTTTCGCATGAAACTGACTTTGACTAAAGGTAAACTTTTTGTGTGACAAGTGTACTTTTCACGCGAATAGTTTGGTGCAAATTTGAAAGTTTTCGTGTTTGTTCAATTTTAGAGATTTTTCGCATGCGACAGGTCTGTGTATTTTAGATTTTCAAATTAAATAATTTCAGAGTGTTTCAAGAGTTTGAATGTGTTCAATTGAGGTGGATTAAGTTATTATTAAGGTTTCATATGGTTTATATTGTTCAATTTTAGTCTATTTGTCCAAGAACAAACGGTCATGAATCGAACATTCATAAAATCAATCAAAATCCATAAATCTACCATATCAATCATTATAATACCAATGGACGACCACAATGAGCAATAATATCAAGTATGATGACGCTTGAAACACTTAGAATTTCAAGAGTGAAAATTAGAAAGTTCTCACGCAAATGTTGCACTTCTCGCACAACTGTTGCTTTTATAGCCATTTGAATTCTCACGCGAGTAGTCAAACCTTTCGCCCATGACTTTTCTCAAGTTCAAACTTTTCGCAAGTTTCAACTTTTCGCTCCTTTTGAACTTTTCGCATGCGAGAAGTTTATTTTTCTTTGAATTTCAGAAATTTTCAACTTTTTAAATTTATTTATCTTATGAAGCCATTTGATTTGTTATGAAGAAAAAATATGTTTAACTACGTGTTTACAATTATCCAAGAACCCTTGATTTTGCAAAATTTTCTAAAATCAAGACAAGTGTAAGAAAACAAATAACTTAAATATTTTTGTTAAATTTTCAAGTATAGGATCATAGTTATCCTGATTATGATCATATACTTCTTTCAGCTTTATTTGATATAAGACTGATTCGTTGATTGTCAATATATTGTATTCATTTTAAACTTCGACTTCAATTCTTACTAGAACATATATTCTGTGATGTTTATCATGTTTATATGGATTTGTATGAAATCTGTGAATTCCATAATCAAAAATCCTATAGAACCTTATCCAGCTTCAAGACAGTATTTGAGATTTCAAGTCACCTCAACTTGACTTTCACCTTTACCTTTGATCAGCATTTTCAAAATTATTTTTATCTAATATAATGTCTATTAAGAGGATAACTAGTATGAGAAACGTTTCTGAACACAGAATATTAAAAAGTTTTAGGACTTATTAACAGCCAGCCAGACTTATGTTTTGCTCTTGCAAGACATTTAGGACTTACATGCCAAGATGAACTTACATGCCCCATATTTTGATTTTACCTCCTGTGTCAGAACATGCAGGACCATGTGAAGGTGGTCAATACAATCAGTCTCACAATGAGGAGAGATTTAGAACACTTAACAGTTCAAATGGGGAACCATGTTTGTTAAAGATGATATTAAGAACACAAGTAAGTAGTGAGATAGAACTAAGAAAAAGAACAAACAAGTATGGTTTTCAAGGATGCTGTATATTGCTCTCAAGTTCTATTACAAGTGTTATAAAGCCTAAAAGAATTACAAGGACCTGAGACACTTTATACTACATCCTACAACCGTTAATACTTAGAAAGACAGTTGGAAACACTAATCTGGACAACAATATCCATGTAGAGTCAAAAGGCCGTTCGAAACACTAATCTGGACAACAAGACTTTGTCTCTGAAGCTTCGAAAGACTTCATCTTTGGCTTCGGAAGATTTTGGACTTTGGCTTCAAAAGGTTTTACACTTAGAGTATTTTCTGATGGAGTGTGTAAAACTTTCGAAGCAACTTCTACCTTGTACGTCCAGTGCATGCATGCAGGAAGACTCTTGGTTGTTTTGGCTTCTTTGGTTGCATCAGTCTTATAATCTTCTGATATTACCTTACAAACTCCCTGGGCTGATGCTACCAAAATAGAAAAGTTCTTTAGATGTTGATAGTCCATATTAGGATCAAGACCATGCGTCTCTTCATCATCTAGTTAGGATCCCTCAGACTCTCATAGTATCTTCTCATGTCATAGAGATCATTTAGAGGAAGATCAAGCATGTCTTGCCAGAAGTAGACATCTGGACCTCCTTGATCTCTGATGACATACCATCTGTCCGGATTAGCAGCAAAACTCTATGACAACATGGGTCTTCTAATTGCAAGAGGCTCTACTTGAATAGGAGTTGGTTGAGAAGCCTCTTCATGCACTACCTTAGGATGCTCTAACTCATCCTAAGGTGTGGATATGGAAGCCTTGGTCTTCTTCTTCTTTGAAACACTTTTCCTGGCCATCCTTTTCCTCCTCTTTGATTTTTTAACTAAGAGGACTGGTCTTCAGCACCGGATTATTCTGTTGTGTGTCTCTCAGTTGGGATCTCTTCTCTCACAGGTTCAGAAGGAGAGAGAAAAGGACCCTGCTGTAGATCAGAAGACAAAGTTGGCTGAGATGCATCTCTAGATTTAGGTTGTGTTGTCTCAGAGGGTTAAACCTTCACCTCAACTTCATCCTTTATCTGTCATCAGACTTCTTTTGGCTTTTGTGGATGATGGTCCTTGACTTTGTAGCTTCTTCCCTTAACTTTCTCTTAGCAACTTTTCTTTCTTTTGTAGCTTGTTCCTCCAGCTGCCCGGATAGTAGCTTCCATGAATCCTGGGGACCCTCCTAAACTCTCTCACCTTAGTTTCCTCTTCCTCTCTCTCTTATCCTCCTCTATCTCCTCGTAGTTCATTTTCCTCTTCCCTTTGTCATGCACAGGCCTTGGTGACTCAAGGTTGAGAGAGCTTTGGCCTTTATTGCTTGTTTCAGCAGTCAAGCTCTGGCCAGAGAGAGGATATGAAGCACCTTCACCAGCTGGTGCCTCACTGAGGGTACTGGGTGTTGAAGGAGATCCTATCTCAAGGTTCACAGGTTCAACTTTTGGGCCTTCAGTCAAGGCTTCCCTTTCAAAGCTAATCTGAGGGTCCACCTTAACATCCAGCTAACCAAAAATCTAACCTGCTAGCCTTTGTCTATATAATTTTGATCTCATATTGAACTCTTCTAGCACCTTTCCTTGAATCCAATCTGCTAATCTTTTAGCTTGTCTGTTTTGGCTTGGGTTGATAAGTGGAAGATCAACCAGATAGATGCACTCATAGAAACTTAGGTTTGAAAAATTGAAGATCTCCTGTTGACCCTGAGATCTAGTGATGACAAGAGCCCTTCTTTCTATGTCATACCTCCATCCCAAGATTGGGTTCTTACAGTGAAGAGATGGGGTAGGAATGGCTCTAGGTATATCTTCCTCAAATATGCTGTGTATGAGTGATACCACATCAAAGTGGACTTGAGGAGGTTGCTGAGTATGGACTATTGCAAGTAAGGGTGGTGAATCCTTAGAGTCCATACTCTGAGAAGAACTCCTAGGTTCTATGACTGTTCAGACTTTCTCCCCTTTTTTGGTTGCATCACTTTCTTGCATAAGTGAGCTGGGGGTTGAGTCTATCACATTCACAGGTTCTTATGGACCAGGTTGAGTTCTCCTTGGTGGTCTCTCAACTAACTTTCCCTTGAGATCGGTGATCTTAAGTTGCTGGTCGTTGAACCTCTTTGTAAGATAGTCACCTGAGATTCCAGGTGACTAATTTTAGAGACTAAATAGGTGTAAGTTTTAGTCAATTTGTGCACCTTTAGTTTTAGACTCCCCTCATCTTCATCAAAAGAATCACGGGGGGATGAGAGAATAGGACTAATGTCTTCTTCCTCATCACCAGCATGTTGTTCTTGGCTGCTTGATTTCCCCTGCATCATGACAACTTCAAGAGAAGTGTCAAGAGGCTGGGTAGCCATGGTTGAGGTCTAAATGATGTAATCACTTTCTAAAGTGAGAGCCTCTTCTATATGGATCTCCTAAACAAGTTTAGGGAGATCCACCTCAGTTAGGGGTGGATGATGTGGGCTAGACATGGGTGAGACAGGAGTACTCATCTCTTCTTGAGTAGGGGTGGAGAAGAGAGACTCATGGTACTCACTGAAGCCCGTGTCTTTTCATCATAAAAGTCAAGGCTGGGAATTGGTTGGTATAAATCAAGTGGTTGGAGATGGTAACTGTCCCCTGAAGGTTGTTTACTAGAGTGTAGAGACCATGAGTGAAGGTTTAAGGCTGTTGGGGTTGTTAGCTCATAAGGCTGAGCATGTGCAACCTCAGCACTGATTATTTGAGAGATGGGAGTGGTTTGCTCCTCAGGGGATGCAGGAGCTCGAGTTTCCACTTCCTCCTACATGGTTGGTGATATGGGGGCCTGCACAAGCTGAATAGCATGTGCAGGGGTTTGTTTGGTTTCTCTCCAGTAGGTGATGGTTATTGTAGGCTGTATTTGTGGTTGGGAGGTAGAAGGTGTGGGTTCAACACTAGCTGGTGCTGCTAGGTTGCCACCTTGAGCAATGAGCTCTAACATTTTTAGGACTAGGGTTGTTTCTACCGTGGAGAAGCCAACAGTTGGGTTCCTCATGATTTTGAAGATGTCAGGCTTCATCTGTCCTAGTTTTAGAATATTACCTATTCCCCTCAACTGTGTGCCTAGTTCATAGTTAAGAATATGCTGGACATATTTAGGGAACATATAATACTCTAGGGAGTCTAAGTTAGCATGTAAATTGGTATATACAAATTATGAATACCTGAACTTGAATCCCTGAACCATCCCATGGACTATAAAGGAGAGGTCTTCTAGAATCTGGTCCCAACCTCCATGCTTGTTAGATAAGCTGTGAATGACAACATGGAGGAGTGACTTCCATTGAGAGGAGACCTTCCCCTTCCTGAAGGTCTTGACTGAGAAGTCACCTTCATAGCCCATCAGCTCAAAGTAGTGGTTGATAGCAGCTTTGGGAAAGGACAAATCACCTTCTACATCATCCAGCTGAAGATGAGTGTTTATGGTGGCCGGAGCAACGAAGATTGTCCTCCCCTACACTGTGGCAGACATTACCTTCTCTTCATCCATGGTGACCTCTTGGCAGGTCCACTAGAATGCCAACAACTGATCCTCATAGAGAGGAGGATCAATGGTGAGGGAGGTGAAGTAGTTGGACAAAGAAAGGTAACGACAAACCTCTGAGAAACCTGGATCTTTCTCAGAGTCTAATAGAGCAACCTGATTATGTTTCCTGTGAAGATGCATGGAAAGATCGGGTTGGTTCCTACGGTCAACGTCGGCCATTTGAAGTAGCTTTACGATGAAGGAAGATAAGAACGAAGGCGGTTTGTGGGTGAAATCAGGATAGTGAAAATGCAGATGAAGAGGAGAGCGAGAAGAGGGGGAACCGTTGTGAGAATATATATGAAATAGTTTTGAGACAATGTTAAAGAAAAAGGACAAACTTTGAAACCTGGATGTCGGTCCTACCTCTGAAAAAGTTCCCAAAAAGGTAGTTTTCTTGGAAGTTGAAAATCTTCCGAAGGTAATTTTGTTTTGGAAGTTTTGAGAAAAAGCTTCCGAACCTAATTTAGCTTCGGAAGATATTCTTAAGAGTTGTGAAAATTTGGCTTCGGAAGAAAAATACTTAGAGAATTTTTTTCTTCCGACACAAATTTGGTTTCGGAAGATATTAAGAATGACGAGTTTTATTCTAGGAGAATAAATCTTCCGAGACTCAATTGCTTTCGGAAGAAATTTATCCTTCAAATACATGTAAGTACTTAAAAGCATAGTTAAGCTTTGGAAAAGATTCTCAAAATTTCTTCCGAAGTTAAATTTCTTATAAGTAGTTATTTGATTTGAAGACATAAATTTCTTCCGAAGGCAACTTGAAATCTTCAGAAAGAAAATATGTTTTGAACAATTTTTAGAAATCTAAGGAATATCATTAAAAATATTTCTTCCAAAGTAAACTGGGCTTATGAAGGTGATAAAATAGACAACTTAGGACACACAGGTCTTAGAAATAAAGTTGATTTAAGTTTTAAGAAAATCTACTCAAAGTTAACCATCCCAATAGCTGATACAAGATATTTAAATCTCTGTTCATCAAAAGCTTTAGTGAACAGATTATCATATTGTTCATTTGTGTTAACTTTGACTAGTTTGATTAATCCCTTCTCAAAGTTATCTCTAATCAAATAATACCTTATATTGATGTGTTTGGTCCTTGAGTGCTGTACAGGATTCTCTGTAATAGAGATAGCACTATTATTGTCTATGTGGATGGGAGTCTCTTTGAAGTTGAATCCATAGTCCAGCATCTGATTCTGAATCCAAAGCACTTGAGCACAGCAGCTTGCAGCAGCAATGTATTCAGCTTCAATAGTTGATACAGAGACACAGGATTGTTCTTGCATTGCATGAGACAATCCTTCAACCAAGGAATTAACATCCCCAAGATGTAGACTTTGTAGTCATGTTGCAACCACCATAGTCACTATCAGCATAAGCATACAGATTGAAGATAGAACTCTTTAGATACCAAAGCCCAAGCTTGGGAACCCTTTGAGATATTTAAGAATCCTCTTAACAGCAACATGATGTGACTCTTGGTATTGGCTTGATATCTTGCACAGATGCATGTGGCAAACATGATATCAGGACTGATAGCTATGAGGTACATAAGAGACCCAATCATAGCCCTGTAAAGATGTTCATCTACAAACTCCCCTTCAAGATCAGGTCCAAGGGAGTGGTTTTTGGCTATGGGTATCTTAGCAACCTTACACTCAGTCATGTTGAATCTTGTAAGTATGTCTTGTACATACTTTGGCTGACTTATGAAGACGCCATTGTCAACTTGCTTCACTTGAATTACCAGAAAGAAATTGAGTTCCCCCATGGCACTCATTTAAAATCCATTCTTCATCAGCCTCTGAAAGTCTTTGCAGAGCTTTGGATTAGTTGACCCAAAGATAATGCCATGCACATATACTTGAACCAACATATAGTCATTCCCAGTTCCTTTGATGAGTAGAGTTCTATCTATAGTACCCCTCTTGCAACCATGTTGACATAGATACTGAGATAGTGTCTCATACCACTTCCTTGAAGCTTGGTGCAACCCATAAAGAGCTTTACCAAGCTTGTAGCATAATTAGGATGGTCTGGGTCTGCAAATCCAGGTTGTTGTTTGACATACACCTATTCATCAATCACCCCGTATAGAAAAGCACACTTGACATCATGTTGGTAGACCTTGAAATCCTTGGATGTAGCAAAAGCTAGGAATATTCATACAGCTTCAAGTCTTTCCACAGGAGGAAAAACATCTGTGTAATCAATTCCTTCTTCTTGTGTGTACCCTTGAACAACTAGTGTTGCCTTGTTCTTGATGACAAGTACTTATCATCCTTCTTGTTTCTAAAAATCCACTTGGTTCCTATGGTAGTCTTCCCATGAGGAAGAGGACAAAGTTCCAAACCTTCTGTCTTTTGAATTGAAGTAGCTCCTCTTGCATTACTTCAACCCAGCTTCCATCCTTCAAAGCCTCATCAACTTTCTTTGGCTATAATTTGGACATGAAACAAGATTATAGACAAGTATTTTGTCATGGGTTTGTCCTCTTGTTCTCACCCCTATATCAACATTTCCAATGAGGTTTGTGGTGGGTGTGACTTGTGGATCCTGAGTTGAGGGATCATAGCAAGTTGATTGGAAAGATCTACATTAGAAAAATTTAGATCTGACAATGAAGTATCACCCACCACATCAGCACACTTATCAAGAGAGACTTGATCCAATGAGTGTGTGACATCATTCATGTTGTCTTCTATGGAGGGGTTATCAGCATCAAGAAATTCTTGATCACTGTCACCACCTCCATTTCCTCCTACATTTGAAGCTCCTTCACCTAAGTTTTGAACCTCTGAGCTGGAATTTGAAGGCATCTCAGATGTATCAGCTGAATTTGTCATGTTTGTGCTGATAGGATCTTTATTTCCAGGGTTAGTTACCACTGGAGCTGAAGTAGTATTCTTGCTTGGTCTTCTCAGCTCAAATCTTAGGTCATGATCTCCTATTGATAAGTTACCTGTAGATATTGAAACATCCTCACAAGACTTGTTAAAACAATTGGTTACTAAATCAAGATCAAGTAGCCAATCTGGACCAGAACCTTTCACACTGGGAGTGTATTCATTGAAGGTCATATTGGCTGACTCCTCAACTACTCTAGTTCTGAGATTGTATACTCTATAAGCCTTAGCTTGGGAAGAGTATCCAATAAAATGTCCATCATCTGATTTCTCAGCAAACTTGGCTACCTGATCTTTGGTATTCAAGATGGTGTAGAGACATCCAAATGACCTAAGGAAACCAATGAATGGTCTTCTTTTGTGCCACAGCTCATAAAGAGTCTTACCATGAGTCTTAACTACTAAAACTCTATTATGCACATAGCAGGCTATGTTAACAGCCTCTATCCAGAAGGTGATGGGCAGTTTAAAGTTAGACTACATGGTTCTTACAGCCTTAATAAGTGTCCTGTTTAATCTCCTATCGAAGGTTAGTGAATGTTTGAAGGTTAATGATCATGATTAAAATAAAAAGATATTTAGTAGAAGAAAGAATAAAAGTAGGAACATAAAGTCATAAGAACAATAGCTTAAACAAATTATTGATGTACTTGTTCATCATTTACGTTCCTTACATCCATCATACTACAATATAGAGTATGCTTGGATGTTTTAATGGTTCTTTAAATAAAAATAAAGGAAATTAAAACAACATAAAAAAATACATAATATAAAAGCTATATAAGATTACCTTAGCATTAGAAAATTCTTAAAATTACTTGTAATAGAAATTGATCAAAACCAAAGAATGAAAGAAAAGTTTGTGAGTGGGATATTGAGAGAATGAGCAAATAAAAAGTAAGGCCTAAAGCTTTCTTTTGTAGTTGAGATTAGAAGGGAGTTATGAATGGTGTTAATGGTGAGTTATAAGTCTTTTAAAGTTGGGTTATGATTGGAATTTGAAAAGAAATATAAACTTAAATAAAATAAATTATTAAAAGAATAATTACAATTTAAACTCTAAATTTATTAAAAGCCTAATTTTAATTTAATCAACTTATTTGTTATAAAATCTTTATGAATCTCACAAAAC
This sequence comes from Flaveria sonorensis, assembly GCA_025506505.1. Taxonomy (NCBI): domain Eukaryota; kingdom Viridiplantae; phylum Streptophyta; class Magnoliopsida; order Asterales; family Asteraceae; genus Flaveria; species Flaveria sonorensis. The sequence continues at coordinate 28,520,042 of CM046436.1, read as the reverse complement.
TATGCAATTTGATTATTTATTTTAATTGAATGTTTAAAATCTTATAAATATTAATAACCATTTAAAATTTAAAAAAATTATTTTTTAAATTATAAAAGTAAATTAAATTGATTAAGTGACATATTTATTGTATTTGAAACACTAAATTAAATAAAATGACTAAATAATAAATTTGATTTACAAGATTGACTCAAACGGGTTTGGGTTTGGGTTTATAGTTTGAAAATGAGTCAAATGTTACAGAAGTGAGGTTCGTGTCCTTAGGGATACGGGTTAGTTCTTTTAGTACCAAAAATGTTTTAGCACCCTTACTTTGGTTGGTTATGGTTAAAAAAGATGGGGGGTTTAAGTAGAAACTAAACTAAAAGCAAATTGGAAAAAGTAAAAATTTTCCTACAAACACACACGGTCGTGTCAAAACTGTAAAGGCAATCCCACGCGGCCGTTTTAAGGTTCTGCTAGAAAAACAAAGTTTGACCATTTTCTGTTCTTTTTTAATTTTGAAAAAGAATTATCAAAAATGTTAATTAAATTGTGAAGTAAATTTAAATATGAAAACTAATTCCAACACTAAGGTAATTTCTTGATTCAATTCGGCTTACGATCATTAATGTTTACGGTGCAATGACCCTTTTTAATTAATGATTTATGTATGAGTCATCTTAGAGGTTGATGCTAACCAAAGATCTCTCTGCATGCAACTGAAGTACAAGGAAGTTACTTCGGAAGATTTGACCATGCATAAAGAAAATATCTTAAGTGTCAAGTATTACAAAGCCAAAGACAAAAGTCTTTCGAAGCATTAAGACAAAGTCTTCCGAATCATGAAAACTAATTTCTTTCGAAGACTTAGAAGACATGTCTCCCTGACACACTTTTGACAAAAGTGAAGAACTTTCCGCTACCAGCTCTAAAGACTCACCAACTTATACAACTTGGTGATTATCTTTATACTTTTGTAAATTATACATTATGGTGTCTGTGTTTTTAACTTTCCACTTTTGTACTTTTATCTTTTTTGTAATAGAATAGGATGTGATCTATGGCATGTCATAGTCACATGTCAAAAGGCAATCTGCCTTTTGACTCTACATTGATCTTGTTGCCTAGATTAGTGTCCAGCTGACCTTCAAAGTATGGCTGGCTATAGGTTGTAGTATAAAGTATCTCATGTAACCAGTCTTATGACTAAGCATTGTAACACTTGTAAAATTACTTGAGATCAATATACATCATCCTTGAAAACCAATCTTTGTGTTCTTGAGTTCTTTACTTTTTGTTCTTTGTTTCTTTTCCTGGTTCCTTATTTGAACTAGTAAGTTTGATATTCTCCAACTATGAAACTATTGCATAACCATAACTGGTCTCACAATTGGTATAAGAGCTCTTTAGGCTCTTGATTGTAAGATCTCACCATCTTAAATCACACTTCAATTTCACAAACACTTACTTGCTCAAATGGCAACTCTCACTAAAGCTGATATGGAAACTGGCACCATGACTAAGTCTCCACTGATCAGTCCTAATGACTTTGACACTTGGTGTATAAGGATGGAAGGCTTCATCAAGTCTCAAGAAAGTAGGATGTGGAAATCTTTAGTCTCAGGACCTCATATCCCAAGTACTACTTTAGCAACTGCCGAAGGTAGAATGATACCAAAGGAAGTGTCTGACTATTCTGAAGAAGACTGGAAAAAGATTGATATTGATCAGAGGCTTCAAGAAATGCAAGATTGCAAAATAACTCTAGGATGCACTAGAGCTGATGTGTGAAGGATCTGATGAAGCCAAGGAAAACAAGAAAGGCATCATGAAGCAGCAGTTTGAAAACTTCACCTTCAAGACAGGTGAAACTATGACTCAACAATACTTTAGGTATATTGAGATTGTAGATACTCTGATGGATGTTCGAGTCAAACTTGAAAATAGAGGCATTTTGAGGAAGTTCATGTTTTCTCTTCCCAGACAATGGACACACTATTGTGTGGCCATTAAGAGAACTGGAAACCTCTCTACCCTAACTCTCACTGAGTTGTATGGTATCATGAGCGGTTACCAAAAACTCCATCTACCAGCTCATCCAACAATCAACAAAGTTTAGCTCTTCATGTGGTTGAAAGGGATAGTAGAGAACAACAGCATCATCTCATCTACTACCCTGACAACTCACAAAAAGGTCCTTTCATCACCTTCCTGGAGACACCAAGGGAGAGCTACACTCAAGGAAGCCCATTCTAATAGCCCAGCTCTTCTCAAGCCTTTGTGTCTTTAAATAAAGTTCTTGCAACTTTCTTTTCACCTATGAAGACCTAGACAGCATCCATCCAGATGATATGGAGTAGATGGAGATAGTTTAACAGATGGCTCTTATCACTCATAAAGCCAAGAAGTTCTACAAGAGAACGGTGAGGATGTTTCCAAGCAATATCACCAGTGAAAAGTTTGGGCTAGACAAAAGCAATGTAAAACCTTACAACTATAACCAAATGGGCCACTTTGCTAGGTAATGTAAGGCCAAAAAAACAAATGGTGGTCAAACACATACAGGCCAAACTACACTGAGGCAGCTCTAAGAACTAAGAAACCCAGCCAACCAAAGTAGCAAGCTGTAGTTGCTATTAAAGAAGGAGGCTTTGACTAGAGCTTTCAGGTAGAAGATATCTCTCTAAACCCAGCCCTGATGGCAGATCATGATAAAGCTAAGGTATTGAAACATCTTTGTACTCCTAAATGCATTGCTAAAGTAAACACGTACAGGTCCAATAACTTGGAAGTAAGATCTGATCTTGAGTCCTTGAACATTTTAAAAGACGAATTTAAAAAGAGCAGAAAGTGACTATAAGCATAAAATAGAAGACTTAGAGAAAACAATTTCTACTCTAAAACATGAGCACACAAATTAGAGGACTCAAATCAAAGATCTTGTTGCCAAGTTAACTGAATGTTAGGTTGAGCTTGTGATCAACAAAGGCAAGGCAGAAAAATGTGTTCTTGAAAAGGAAATCTTCAAGAACATCATATCTTCATCCTTGCATGCAAAAGTTTGTTATCAGAATAGGCAGGGACTGGGATCAAATGAAATAGCTCATCCACACACATTATTATCAGTCAGATCTCTAAGGTATGGAACTTATGAAGAGGACCTGCCTTCCATTGATCGTCTTTAAGAAAAAGATGAAGATAAGGAGGATATAGTGAAGGATGAACCAGAAGTAAGTGAAGAGGTTCATTCTAAGAAGGTTACCATATCTCTTAAGAAAAGAAGAAACCAGGGATGGTTAAGTCTGCAAGAAAGAACTTGATCAGGGTTGCAAAGAGAAGATCTAAGAAAGTCAAATCAAGCCCACTTTCAACCCCAGGCAGAAACAAGTCATCATCTCTGCTAGGTTTGAGGTGAGGAAGACGGAAGACTTAACAAAGGACTCTAGTACCAGGGGTCCTAGTTCAATTGTAAGCCTTTCGGGTAAGGAGAAGAAGATTAAACAATTATGCACCACTACTGCACAAGCTAGACCATCCAACTCCAAAGGCAAGCTTCAACCTCAGAAGCATGTTGCATCATCTAAGAAGATAAAGAAGGAGCTAGAAAGAGATCAAAACCAATCTTCTCCTCAGAACAAGACTCTCAGAAGTAAGCCCAAGGAATGTATCATGTGTGGTGGTACAACTCATTATGCTAAGGATTGCATTTACAATCCTATGAGTACTAGCCACATAAACAAGAAGAAGACTTCTGAGAAGAAGAAGAAGAACATAGCTTTGGAAGGAAAATCACTATCCTTTAGAAGATCCAAGGTGAAAAAAAGAAGATAGGTGGAAAACTATCTTAGAAAGCAAGTTTGGTCTCGGATGAAAGAAATGCTTTTGAAGCACAGAAGTCTGGTACAGTGGATACAAAAGCTTTCAAAGGTTCAGTCTCCAAAACTTTCGAAGTCATAAAAACTTTCAAAGTTTTGAAGGCCAAGTCTAATCTTTCAAAGATGGTGTGGAAGATGAAGGAAGGCTATGTGACTAAAGTTTCTTCATCAACAAAAATCAATGATCCTCAAAGCTTGCACATAGGATCAATTACTATTAAACTATCTTTAGTTTATTTTGATAAGCCCAAGACTAGCAAGGCTTGGGTTTCCAAATATAACTAAGCATCTCTTTTCATGTGCAAGAATAGCTAAAGACCTAAAGAAATGTATGGATCATTGATAGTGGTTGCTCCAGTCACATGACTAGCAATGGATCTTTGCTTCAAGACTTTAAGAATATTGATGGAGGGCCAGTTGTTTTTGGTGGTGAATCAAGTGGTTACATCACTAGAAGGGGTAGGGTCATAAATGATAAGCTCAGCATTGAGAAGGTAAACTTTGTTAAAGAGCTTAAGTACAATCTTTACAGTGTATCTCAATTTTGTGACTAGAGACATAACATGCTCTTAACTAAGCATGAGTGCATTATTCTCAAGCCTGGGGTAATCATTCTTCAACATTATATCTTGCTCAGAGCCCCTAAGAAAGGGAACATGTACAAGATGGATTTTCAAGAAACCTCCCCCTCATAAGAAGTTTCTTGCTTTCTATCTAAAGCCAATAGTGATGAGTCTTTGCTTTGGCATAAAAGAATATGCCACGTAAACTTTAAGAACATGAACAAACTAACTAAAGATGATTTTGTAACTAGAATGCCAAGGAAATAGTTTACAAGTGATGACCATTGTGTTGCATGTCTAAAATAAAAGCAACACAAAGTGTCACACAAGCCAAAGAAAATGAACTCCATCACTACTACCCTACACTTATTACATATAGATCTCCTTGGCCCCATAAGTATAATGAGTTTGGGAAGAACTTTATACTGCCTTGTGATCATAGATGATTTCATAAGATATACTTGGGTCTTCTTTCTTAGAAGTAAGGATGAAACCCTTGAAATCTTGAAATCATTCATTCTAAAAATTAAGAATCAATATGATCATAAGGTTAAGATCATAAGATTTGATCAAGGAACTGAATTTAAGAACCAAATCCTTTATTCACTTTATTATGAAAAGGGTATTGTAAGATAATATAGTGCTCATAGAACTCCTCAACAAAATGGGGTTGATAAAAGGAGAAATAGGACACTTATTAAGGCTACAAGAACCACGCTCTCTGACTCTAAATTTCCCATCATCTTCTGGGCAGAGGCAGTCAACACTGCCTGCTATGTGCAGAACAGAGTTTTAGTAGTCAAAACTCATTTTAAGACTCCTTATGAACTATGGCATAAAAGAAGACCTTTCATTGGATTCCTCAGATCATTTGGATGTCCATGCACCATCATGAATACCAAATATCATATACCCAAGTTTGTTGAGAAAGCAGATGATGGACATTTCATTTGATATTCTTCCCAAGCTAAGGCTTTTAGAGTATACAATCTCAGAACTAGAGTAGTTAAGGAGTCAACCAATGTGACCTTTAATGAACACACTCCAAGTGTGAAAGGTTCTGGTCCTGATTAGCTATTTGACGTTGATTTAGTTACCAACTACTTTAACAAATCTTGTGAAGATTTTTCAGGAACAATAGGCAATAAATCTGCAGGAGATCCTGATCTAAGATTTGAGTTGAGAAGACCAAATGATAGAATCTTTTCAGCTCCACTGGTAACAAAACCTGTAAGTGGAAATCATGTCAGCACGACCATGACAAATTCTTTAGCTGATACATCTGAGGTGCCAAACAATTCCAGCAATAAGGCACAAAACTCAAATGAAGGGATTTCTAATGTAGGAGGAGATGGAGATGGTGAGAGTGATCAAGAATTTCATGATACTGACAACCACTCCACTAAAGACAACATCAATAATATTTCCCACTCTGGATCAAGTCATGCTTGATGGGTGTGCTGATGTGGTAGGTGATACTCAATCACCAGATCTAAATTTCTAAAATTTAGATCTGTCAAACCAACTTGCTATGATTCCTCAGCTAAGAATCCACAATTCCCATCCTATCACAAACATCATTGGAGATGTTGAAACTTGGGTGAGAACAAGAGGACAAACCCATATTCAAAATGTTTGTCTACACTCTTGCTTCTTATCCCAGATTGTGCCAAAGAAAGCTGATGAGGATTTGAAAGATGGAAGCTAGATTGAAGCAATGCAGGAGGAACTGCTTTAGTTCAAAAGACAAGATGTTTGAAATCTATGTCCTCTTCCTAGAGGGAAGACTACTATAGGTACCAAGTGGGTACACTTAAGGAAAAAAGATTGACTACACAGATGTCTTTGCTCCTATAGCAAGACTTGAAGCTGTAAGGATAGTCCTTGCTTTTGTTGCATCCAAGGATTTCAAGGTCTACCAACTTGATGTCAAGTGTGCATTTTTATACGTAGTGATAGATGAAGAAGAGTATGCCAAACAACCATCTAGCTTTGAAGATCCAGATCATCTTGATTATGTCTACAAGCTTGACAAAGCTCTCTATGGGTTGCATCAAGCACCAAGGAAGTGGTATGAGACATTGTTACAGTATCTAGTACAACATGGTTACAAAAGAGGTACTATTGACAGCACACTATTCATCAAAAGAACATGGAATGACTAGATGCTAGTTCAAGTTTATGTTAACGACATCATCTTTGGGTTAACTAATGAAAAGCTCTGCAAAGAGTTTGAGAAGCTGATTAAGAATAGATTTGAAATGAGTGACATGGGGGGACTCAATTTCTTTCTAGGAATTCAAGTGAAGCAAGTAACATTGGCATCTTCATAAACCAGTCAAAGTATGTACAAGACATACTAACCAGATTTCATTTGACTGATTGTAAGGTTGCTAAGATTCCTATAGCCAGAAAACGCTCCCCAGGACCTGATCTTGAGGGGAGTGCATTTATGAACATCCTTACAGTGCTATGTTTGGTTCTCTTATGTACCTAATAGTCAGCAGGCCAGATATCATATTTGGCACATGCATATGTCAAGAGGATTCTTAGATACGTTAAAGGAACTCCTACAATGGGACTTTGGTATCCAAAGAATTTTGACTTCAATCTGTATGCTTATACAGATAGTGACTATGGTGGTTGCAACATGACTGCAAAGTCTACATCTGGGGGATATTAGTTCCTTGGTGGAAGGATAGTCTTATGGTAATGCAAGAAGCAATCATGTGTCTCTGCATCAAGTGCTGAAGCTGAATACATTGCTGTTGCAAGCTGCTGTCTTAAGTGCTTTAGTTCTGAATCATATGCTAGATTATGGATTCAATTTCAAGAAGACTCCTATCCATATAGACAACAATAGTGCTATCTCTATCACAGAGAATCTAGTGCAGCACTCAAAGACAAAACACATCAATATCAGGTATCATTTGATCAGAGATAATTTTGAAGAAGGATTAATTAAACTAGTTAAAATTAACACAAATAAAAAATATGCTGATCTTTTCACAAAAGCATTTGATGAACAGAGATTTAAATATCTTGTATCAGCTATTAATATGACTAACTTTGAGTAGATTTTCTTAAATTAATTTCAAAATTGTTTTTTCAAATAATGTGTGTCTTTAACGTTGTCTAAATTATCACTCATATAAGCTCAGTTTATCTTCGATGAAATTTTTCTAAGTATATATTTCTTAAAATTTTAAGAAATAAAGACAGATTTTCTCTTAGAAGACATTGATTTGACTTGGAAGAAAATTATGTCTTCAAAACTAATAACTACTTACTAAGGAATTTACCTTCGGAATAAATTTGATATATCTTCCGAAACTTAAATATGATTCTAAGTACTTGTTTTGAAGGACAATTCTTTTCTGAAAGCAATTTAGTCTCGAAAGTTTTATTTACTCTTTGAGTAAAACTTCTGAAGCCTAATCTCTTTCGAAACCAAATCTGTCTCGAAAGCACTGTTGGTGTGTAGGAAAGCACTGTTGGTCTTTGTTTGAAGCTTTTGTTAGGATAGATGAAGACCGACATCTTTAAAATAATTAGGAAAATCACTGTTAGTTTTGCTGGGGTAGAAACAACCCTTGTCCCTAAAATCTTAGAGCTCCTTGCTTAACATGACAACTTGGCAATCCTATCCAATGTTGAAATCACACCTTCTTCATCTTCAACATCCCAACAGCTAAAAATCACCATCACCTACCCAAAAAAATCCAAACGAACCCCTGCTCAGTCTATTCAGATTGCGCAAGCTTCCATACAGTATGAAATGGAAACAAGAGCGATAACCTCATAACTGTAGCCTCAAGCCTTCATCCCGAGTCTTAAAACTCATATAAACAACCTTCAGGGGAAAGTTATCATCCCCAACCATTAGATCTTAAGTAACCTATCCCCAACCTAGAATTCTATGATGATGAGGATATGGGATTCAATGAGTACCATGAGTCTATTTTCTCCACCCCTACTCAAGGAGAGAGGAGTCTCCTATTAGTCCCATATTTAGCCCATATCATTCACCCATTACTGAGGTAGGCCTCTCTAAACAAGTTCAAGAGGTCCATTTGGAAGAGGGTCTCACTTTTGCAAGTGATTACATCTTTAAAACCTCAACCATGACAACCCAGCTCATGGGCACTTCTTATGAAGCTCTCACAGAGCAGGGGAAATCCAGAGACCAAGAAAATATATCTGGTGGTAAGGGGGATGACTCTGGTGATGTACTCTCATCCCCCCATGATTCTTCTATAGAAGATGCAAGGAGTATGCAACTAAAGATGCACAAATTGAAAAAAACTTGCACCTATCTGGTTTCTAAGGTTAGTCACCTGGAATCTCAAGTGGCTACCTTACTGTGACCTTTCTTATTTTCGTTAAATGTTTGTCAACTCCGTTAACCCTTGTAAGTGCTTGTTTAAATCATTAACACAAATACGAGGGCTTATTTGTAAATCCTGTTATCTTGACCTTAATTGCTAATTAAAATTTTTGTAATTAAGTAAATAATAATAATAAAAATAATAATAATAATAAAAATAACTTTTCAAATAAATAAAATGGTTATATAAAATAAAAATCTATTTATTAAGGAAACTAGTAAATAAATAGTTTTGGGCATAAAATAATAGAATTTAAAACCTCGGGGACCAAACTGTAATTTGGATTAAAACTAAAAATCCAAACTTTGGATTTAAGTTATAAATCTTTAAAACCTCAGGGACCAAATTGTAAATTTTCAAAACTCATTCCCGTAACTCCGGCCACAAGTTCGGCCACTGCCGGTGGGTCTCCGGCAAGGCCAAGGAACGCCGCAAATAGGGCGTTTTCAGCCCTAGTAACCGGTTCCCTAATCTCGCGAATGAGATTCGAACTCTCAACCCCATTAAAACTGAATTAACACCTTCCAACCGATCATCTCGAAACCGAACCTCATATTAAACCAAAAATCCGTTTCTACGTGTAAATTACGAAATTAATCATGCAATAATGACCATCTAATCATTTCGAGTTAAATGGTACGTTTAATTTCATCTAAAACGGCTCAATTAACATCAAATTCGACTGTAACACCCATGATCAAACCTGAAGTCGTTGGACATGAAGTCGAGCACATGGAAGCTATAAATTAGAGGGCAAATGATCATGGCAGCCCCTTTAAACCTCCAATAACCTCAATTTCCCAAATCATACACACACACATCGAATACGGTAACCACGACCGACGACATGTTAACTTTTCTGTTCTCTCAATTTTCAGACGAAATCAGGTAAACTAGATACATGTTTACACACGATTATTCAAGGGGAGTAAAAGCCCCAAGGTTAATTTCATCCTCAGATTCGTTTCATGGTGCAATTGAATCAAATTGAAATTAGGGTTCTTCATGTAATTTGGGGGTTTTGCTGAGAAACTGGTTTTAAATTATGAATTTTATTGTATAACATCGGTCAGGGCTTTAGCCCACCGGTTTAACTCATGGATGTTGGGCAGGAGGTCCCGGGTTCGAACCCGGGCACCTGCCACAATTTTTTTTTAAAGGTTTCTATAATATTTAAAATTCTGAAAAATATTCAAATATTACTAATAATCATATAAAATCATTTTTAATCAGAAAATAAATAAAATCATTTTCTTTTATATTTTCTTAAAATATTAAATTAAGCCATTTCTAATTCTTTCATTTTAAAATTATAAAATGGTTACAAGATACCATTTATTATTAATTTTAAATATTAATAAGTTCTATATAAATTTTCTTAAATAACTTCAATTTAATAGATTTCTATAAAACATATTTATAAATCTATTTATATGTTTAAAAGAAATATATATGTACTTATTTGAAATTTACATTTATTATAATTAATGGAATTATGCTAATCAATTAAATCTATAAAATTACTATTTTAATAAATAGTAAATAATAACCATTTGATAATAAAAGTTTAACTTTTATTAATAACGTTAGGCATTAAAAACCTTATCTAATCATTTAAATATCAAAACAATAACAAATGGTATCTACTTAATAACATGAAAATCATGGACTAATGGTTTATAAATACAATACCAAAATCATTATGATTAACTTAACACGTCGTTCATTTAGGTTGAACGTTAACGAAATCCTCGGCATTATTTATGCAAGACCTTCTTATTTGTCACCCTTGTAATCCATGTGAGTTTTCCATGCCCCTTTTTACTTTATTTCACACCTTTTGGGGTGAAACATGTTAACTTTATGAACTTGCACTTGTAAATATCTTGATACTTGTAAATGCACGAGCAATTCATTTATAAACTTTGTCATGGTTATTTGAGATGCTTGTGAGTCTTATATGATAGTCATCTTGTAAAAACAATCATTAACTATTGCTAGCCTAGCGACGTCATAGATCTATGGGCCTGACAAGCCTATTTGGTGCTAAAGCCGAGGTTATTGCCGGCTCCTAGTGTCGTATTCTTGAGCACTATGGGAACCAAGTACACTTAGCTAATCGTTATAACTTGTAATGGATATCTTTGTCAAGGTTTGATTGTAACATTATGCTATCTATATTCTTGCAATATTTCTTAACCTATGACATGAATTGCCTCTTAAACGTTGTTTTCTTACGTATGTACAAATTCATGGAAACTCACCAACATTATATGTTGACCATTTATTTTTAACATGTTTCAGGACTTGTTACCGCTTAAGTGCTCTTGAAGACTTGATCACATCTAGGATTGGACCTAGAATAATAAAATGATTTATATTGTCGCATGACGTTAGGGTATCTTTTGTATTTATGGTTGCTTGACTCTTATGTTTTATTCTCAATGTATGTTATGAACCTTGAAAATTAATAATATTGACACTTTGAAATAGCGTTGTGTGGCATGAACAATCTTAACCCTCACATCTCGACGTTTCCGCCATTAAGGTTGGGGTGTGACAGATTGGTATCAGAGCCCATAACTATAGGGATTTAGGTTATTAGAAATGGTGGCCTAGACTATGGTTAAACTAGGGACCCTGTTCTTGACTTTTGCTATGATATATGCCTATTACATGTTGTTACATGTTGCCTGATCATTCCCTTATGTGCTATTTGATTATATGTAGAAAATAGTGCCTTAGGAATATGCCTTAGATCTTGTTTACCCCAACTTCCTAAACCTCTTCTTATGCCTCTACGTTCTACCGCGTCTAATCTTTTCTAAATCTTATCCTTGACTACGTGTGGAAATCTACGTATCTTATCGAATGGAAAAATTCCTTAGACGATAGGTCTAAATCTTGAAAATCTCATCGAGGTTTTAATTCTAATAGCCTTTAGGGAAGTGGGTGACTCATAAACACCTGTATCCTGGATTTCCTGGCAAAAGGCCCTCGGGCTAAGGCAAGCATTTCGTATAAATCTCATTGCGAGACCTGTTATGCTTACCTGGGGATTTCCGGGATGAGTGCAAAATTATGGTCAACACACACATCTTCCTCAAGGTAATTGGGATTAAGTCACCGCAACGTGTCATGTTCCTATTGGCTATGTGGTACCAAATGGAACCATCTGGTTTTATTTAAAAAAAATTTTTTTTTTGATTTCTTGAACTGGTTTATTACTAAATTCCAAAATTTTCTTTATTTCTATCTTATAGAATGTTCTCGTTATTGCTGAACTCGTTTTACTCCTCAATTCCTATGTTCAAACGTTATTATACGTTATATGCCTCATGTATCTATCTCTATACCTTGATCAACGCGTACATAAATCTTAATGCATATTTAAAGGCATTGTGTGCCTAAATCGAATGGTTTCAAAAATTTAAATTTGTTACTTATGGTTTTCAAATCTCCTTAAGGTGTGTCCCATAACTGAATTCATGCAATGCTGAAAAAGTGGGGTACCTGTATCTCGAGATATTTTGTCTAGGCCAGGTATACATATTAATCCGATTCGACCGTTGGATCCGTTTACCTGACTTGGAACCCGTGAGATGAGTATCCGCTTATAAGTATGTATGTCTTTAATAAAGTTGTGGTTGACTTAGCACTTTGAGAAGTCGACGTATTTCGTTTGGATTGCGAACCGAACGTTTACATCTCATTGTTGTATTAAATCATTTTTGTCATTGATTTTGTTTTCCTAATTTAAACCATTCAAGATTTGAAAACCTATCATAAATGATTCGGTTATCCCGAACCGCAACCTTAATCCTAACGAGCATGATTTTCTTTTCTTGTTAATGTTACATTGAAGTAATTTGAAGTTTTCTGAGTTTCTAGTCGATTTTTCTTTCTTTTCGTTTGCTAAATCGTGCTTTGTGATAATATTGTGTGATAAAATCTTTTAACCATTTTGCACCGTAGGAAATGCAAGAGTTGACAGGTCAACTTATGACTAAGGACACTCGTGTCACCTAAATGAAACTATCTCATCAAAACAGGGGTGACTCCCTTACTTTGTTGATGACTTTCCGTTCGCTATTATTGTTCTTATGAAATTTCATCATCAAGACAGGGGTGAATCCCTTACCTTGATGACCATTTCTTTCTTCTTGTTCTTATGAATTCGTATTTTACCAATGGAATTACCTCCTTAAAATAGGAGTAAATTTCGTACCTCGATGATGGTTTCAAATTTTTCTATTGTGTGTTTTATGAAATTTCATCCTCTGGATAGGGGTGATTTCCTTATCTTGAGGACAGATTTCACTCATTTTTCTCATAGACTCGTATTCCACGAATGAAATGACCTCCCTCAAAATAGGAGTAAATCCCGTACTTTGTTGACAAATTTCAATTCTCGATTGTTTTCTTATTATTATGGAATTCAATCATCAAGATAGGCGTGAATTCCATACCTTGATGATAATTTCACCCATCTAAATTTTATGGAGTTGTATTTCCTCAAATGAAATGACCTCTTCAACGTAGGAGTGAAATTATGTACTTTGATGAAGATTTTCAATTGGATATATTTTGTTTACAAAATTTTACCGTTAAGATAGGAGTGATTTTCCTTACCTTAATGGTAAGTTACCTCATCTTATTCTTGTGGATCCTTAACAATGAGTTAGGATCAAGCTCTTATTTTAGTAGTTAAGAGTCATGGTTTGAGAACTATACCATCAAGTTAGGAGTGATATCCATACCTTGGTGACCATCCTCATTCTTTGATTTCTATTTTACCAAGGTCTTAAGACTTCTATTGACAAGAAACACGTAGTAACTTGAAGGGTGAACACCGTTAACTGATTTATCAGCGATAGTGTTCCAACCTATCAAGTTAAAGCATGATTCCTGAACTCAAAAGAGGCCTTGCCCACCTTAGGTTAATCTTAGTTCCAAGACTGGAACATTTAAATCTTAATCGAATTTCTCTCACGCCTTTATGCTTCAACCTGTCGTTTGTTCTAGCTTTATGGAACCTTTTGTTTCTTACTTACCGATTTTCATTCGGGTTATCATCAAAACTTAATTGCACGATGATAACACTCCTAAAAAAATCTTTCATGCAAGATAAGGTCATTATAAATTTATGTTATGCCTTCCTGGTCGTACCAATATTTCGGCTGCATTCATGGTTTGATGAACCACTTCTGCAAGCCGTCCTTGAAAAATAATTGTGATTGTTTTATCGATGATATCCTGAATTATTCAAGTTTAAACCCGATTACGAACGACATTTTTGGTTTCATCTTTTAACCATACAGTTCCCATTATTTACGTCAGTTCTTGGATCGTCTTTGAATTTCTAATCTTGTAAATCTTTAAATCTCTATCATGATTGTGACTTACAAGACTCGTTATTACACCCATCTCGATGCGAGTCAAAAGGTTCATGAATTTTTTGCGATTTCTGTTCGTGGGTTGACATGAAGGAAAAGAAGGCATAGCGTGGTATATGTCCAAGTGCCTCACCTCTTAAAAGTCAAAGCCGAACATCAGCATCCCTTTGAAACCTTTGTGTAACTTGAAGTTTCTGTGTGTAAAAGGAAAACATTTATCGATGGAGTTCACCACAATTTGTCTCTTATTTCAAGCCATCATAATAACACTTGGCTCATCATTGACCGAATAACGAAACCAGTGCAATTCATACCGATTCTTGAGGAATATCGTGCCGAGAAATTGACTCGTATCTACATCAACGAAATAGTCAGCCACCGTGGTGTGTCTTGCAAATCTTTGATCGTGATGGTCTATTTATCTTTCGTTCTAGCCGAACCTTTATATCGTCCTTGAAAACACAAAACAATCTTAGTACAATTCATCATTCGCTGATCAAAGCTAAAAGGACGATACAACTTCTCAAGATATGCGTTGAGCTTGAGCCATTCTATTTAGTAGCTCTTGGGATTCTTAATTTTTCTGTTGATAAAACTTTCATACAATTACAAATTTTTCCATCAACATCAAGTTATCATCTCATTATGTAAGCTCATTCAAAATGCTTGCGCGTATTGAGAAAGTGGCTTATAATCTTAAACTGCTCTAATAACTCAGCATTGATTATCCAACATCTCATGTGTCTCAAAAATTTATTTTGTAAATGATAATTTTCGCATCCTGCTGGAGGGGTTCAATTTGTATGCAACTTGTCAATAAACCTCTAAAAATTCCATAATTCGCAAAATGAAGCGACTCACCCGTGACCAAACACCAATCACAACTCGTTGGAATTCTAAACGTGCCCTAAGAATTCGCATGAGAACGTGAAGACCAAATGAAATTCAAGTATCCTCATCTTTTATCATAAGATTCCTTGAAATTAAATTTCGGGACGAAATTTCTTGAAGTTGGGGAGACTGTGACCTTTCTTATTTTCGTTAAATGTTTGTCAACTCCGTTAACCCTTGTAAGTGCTTGTTTAAATCATTAACACAAATACGAGGGCTTATTTGTAAATCCTGTTATCTTGACCTTAATTGCTAATTAAAATTTTTGTAATTAAGTAAATAATAATAATAAAAATAATAATAATAATAATAAATAACTTTTCAAATAAATAAAATGGTTATATAAAATAAAAATCTATTTATTAAGGAAACTAGTAAATAAATAGTTTTGGGCATAAAATAATAGAATTTAAAACCTCGGGGACCAAACTGTAATTTGGATTAAAACTAAAAATCCAAACTTTGGATTTAAGTTATAAATCTTTAAAACCTCAGGGACCAAATTGTAAATTTTCAAAACTCATTCCCGTAACTCCGGCCACAAGTTCGGCCACTGCCGGTGGGTCTCCGGCAAGGCCAAGGAACGCCGCAAATAGGGCGTTTTCAGCCCTAGTAACCGATTCCCTAATCTCGCGAATGAGATTCGAACTCTCAACCCCATTAAAACTGAATTAACACCTTCCAACCGATCATCTCGAAACCGAACCTCATATTAAACCAAAAATCCGTTTCTACGTGTAAATTACGAAATTAATCATGCAATAATGACCATCTAATCATGCAAGAGAAGAAAAAGTTTATATAGACATAGGCTAGCAGGGAAAACAATTAGTCAACTGGATACTGAGTTGGATCCAAAGATTAGCTTCAAAGGAAGAAGCCTTAGTTGAAGGCCCAATTGTAGAACCTGTGAACCTTGACATTCATACTCCTTCAACACCCATTACCCTCAGTGAGACACCAGTTGGTGAAGGTGTCTCATAGCCTCTCCCTGGCTAATGCTCAAGTGCAAAACCAACTCAAGAAGGCCAAAGCTCTCTCCTCCTTGAGTCACACAGGCCAGTGCTTAACAAAGGAAAGAAGGTTCTAACTTCTAAGGAGATTGAGGAGGATAAAAAGGAGAGGAAGAGAAAGGTAAGGGAAGAAAGAATGAGAAAGTCCCCTAGCTTCAGGCAGGCTGTAATTAGGGTTGCCCATTGGCCAAACACTCAGGAAGACGAGTTAAAGGCAACTAGATTGAACTACCCGGGAGCTAGGAACTACAATATAGATGAACTAATCTCTCTTACCTTGGAGAAATTGAATGAACTGGCAGACATAGAGGTGTCAGTAGAGATGAAGGAGGCTGAGGATGTTGCTTTGCTCCTCAAGATCAAAGAAGAAAGAAAGAAAGGGAGATTATATAAAGCCCTTGTCCTCTTCCCAGCTCAAGAAAGGCCTGAAGTATAGTCTATGGCTGTTGAGGAAGAAACTCAAGTAGGTAGGGAACAAGAAAGACAAAAGATGATTACCTACTTGAATGCCACAGGACTCTACCAAGCAATAACTTTACTCCCTCTATCTTATGAGTACATAGAATTTGACTATCTTAAGCAGCTGGAACAAGAAGCTATCAAAGATAGAAAAGCTAGTTAAGAGAAAGATAAGGGAGGAAGCTTAAAGATCAAGGGCCACCATCAAAGCTAACAAGAAGAAGTCTAAGAACAGACAAAAGATGGTGAGCTTCTTAAAACTATATGGGTTCTCCAAAAGGAGGCTTGGTCCCAGTTCTCTATCCATAATGGATAAGCATATTAGGGTGATCAAGCAGAAGATCACGAGGGGTGAGCTTCAAGACTTGCATTCCCCACCAAGTCAAGCTGCACCTGAAGCTAAGGTCAAGGTTGAACCCCCACAGACAACATAATCTAGACCTAGTGCTGATCCATAGCTAGCTTCATCTTCTGACCCATAGTAGGGTCCTGAACCTTATTCTAAACCTATGAAGGGGAAGGACTAAACTAAGAAGGATAAAGAAGGCAGACAAGGTAATCAAGACCAACCTTCTCTGTTGATGTAGAGAAAGAGGAAGAAGATGGCCATCAGAAGAGACTTAGAGAAGAAGAAGAAGAAGAAGTCTAAGGCATCCACCTCTGCACCTCAGGATGAGTCTGAACATCCTGAGTGTGAACCAAAAGAGGCTGCTCAACCAACTCCTTTATTTGTAGAGTGTCAAGCTACTAAGAGTCCATCTTGTCCTGGGGTGTACTCTCCAACACAAATAGATAGTATGTCACAAGAGATCAGGGAGGTGCGCAAGTATACTTCTGGCAGAATACAATAGACCTTCTTGAGCATGATCTCTTAGACATAAGGAGATACTATGAGAGCCTAACGAACCTAGACCAACTGATGAAGGGAGGAATGGCTCTAGTTCTGATGATGGTTGTAATCAAGTAAAAGATCAAAACTCATAGTAATCTTCAAGCTTTGGTAGCATCAACCTAGGGGGGAGTTTGTAAGAGTTATATTAGAGGCTGATGCTAACCAAAGATCTCTTAGCACGCAACTAAAGTACAAGGAAGTTACTTTGGAAGATTTGACCATGCACAAAGAAAATTTACTACGTGTTAAATCTTCCAAAGCCAAAGAAAGAAATCTTCTGAAGCCAGAAGTGAAGTCTTTCGAAGATTGAAGACAAAGTCTTTCGAAGCTTGAGGACTGATTTATTTCGAAGACTTAGAAGACATGTGTCCCTAACATGCTTTTGACAAAAGCTGAAGACCTTTCCGCTGAAGACATGTGTCCCTGACACACTTTTGACAAAAGATGAAGACCTTTCCATACAAGTTGATGGTTATCTCCATACTTTTGTCAATTATACATTATGGTGTCTGTGCTTGTAACTTTCCACTCTTGTACTTTTATCCTTTTGTAATAGAATAGGATGTGTACTATGGCATGTCATAGTCAAATGTCAAAAGGCAATCTGCTTTTTGACTCTACATTGATCTTGTTGTCTAGATTAGTGTCCAGTTGACCTTCAAAGTATGGTCGGCTATAAGTTGTAGTATAAAGTATATCATGTAACTAGTTCTAGGACTAAGCATTGTAACACTTGTAAAATTACTTGAGAGCAATATACATCACCTTTGAAAACCAATCTTTGTGTTCTTAAGTTCTTTACTTGTTTGTTCTTTGTTTTTTTGCCTAGTTCCCTATTTGATCTAGTAAGTGTGATATTCTCCAACTGTGAAACTGTTGCATAACCATAACCGGTCCTACAATTTGAATTGATACTAGACATCATGCCATTCAGACATCCACTCTATCTAATGTCTAATCAAGTACAATTCATTGATTAGAGCCAGCCCCTACTCTAAGCTCACGCCATTCGGATCTTAGCATGCGGGTTGCCACGATTGAAGTATCAATTATAATTAAACACACACGCTATTCGGCATGTTTAACAGATTATATGATTCTATAACGAGAATGAATTCATAGACAAACTCAAATCATTAATTTTTCCTTATATCAAAAATAAAAACATGATCAGGATTTTATGACTTGAAGAACTTTAATAGAGAAATTAATAAAGTGGCCAATTTTATTAACAATCTAATATACACCAAAGTAGATCCGGGTTTAATATCAAGAATCAAACAAAAAAACCAATAAATAAAAAAGATCTCATAAACGGTTCACATAAGTTCAAACCAAATCAGAGAAATTAAACCCTAATGTTGAAGCTATAAGTACCCTAACGGGACGTGACGAATAATATGCACAAAAATATCCTCTATAACTATGAAAAATAAAGTCTAAAAATATAACTAACAAAATGCACCCATAAACACTATGTAACACCCTAACTTATGACTTATACCAGCTTTTTATTAATTACAATGACATCGGGAATACTCCTTCTCATTACTTAATATTTTAGGGTTTGTAGGGTGTTAGAAAACTCTTCATATCAACATCATTACATCTCATAAATTCTACATTAAAGATTAGGTATAGTGACCACTTAAATATAATTCCATTCTCATTTCATTTCTCCATAATTCACCATTTTCTGTCTACTTTGGCCATAAACATTCCCCTCACCTCTCATCTTCATCATTTTGTTCATGATATTCAAGAGTCTTGGTGTTATCCAGCATTCTTGGTTTATCTCTAATAAATTGGTAAGTTATTTAGATTTTATTACAATGTTCTTGCTTTTAATTAATAGAACATGTATATACATGATGGTTTGGTTAATCATTCATGGGTGTTTATCATCTTAGTGAAACCTTCTTGGGTTTCACACCAAACCATCCAACGTTCTCATCAAAATTACATCCTATATATTTTAAACCATGACTTCATATGTTTCATGAAAAACACCCATCACTTTGTAATTCTTCACAACAAGTTACATCTAAATTTATTTTATAAGAAGGTAACAATCAAAAAGTATTTTTTGAAACCAATACAGTTTTATAAAAAAAATGAAGGTTTAAGGAAACCAATACCTTTATTTTATGAAAACTATAACTTATCATATAACATGGAACTTGTACATACGATCTCATATGTATAATGAATTTTATCTACGAGTAATAATATGTAGGGATCAATCAAACCAAGAGGCTCAGGAAATCAAAATGATTTTGAATATTCAAGTTGGAAGAAGTCATGCGAAAACTTGAGTTGCCGGGGGAGAGATACTTCTCATGCGAGAACATCTCTGGAATATAAGTGCGAAAAGTTATTTACATACTTGTTCTATTTGACCTTGTGTGATGTTTTAACCAATTCGTGTTATATTCATTCCATGCTTGTGGTACGAGATCAATCATATTATGAATGTCATGGGTTTTTACAAATGGTATCAAAGCTTGGAGCTTGTGATCGATTATTTGGTTAAGATTGAATCTCAATTTCAAAGTTTATTAAAGTAAGAAAGATTGTTTTGATGTGATAATGGCTATAAATTCATTGTGATCAATTTGGATGGTTGTTTTTGAGATCAAAAAGGTGTTTGAGTTGAATTTGGTGGAATTAGACTTTTAAATGGCTTAATTGAGGGTTGAATTAGTGACAATTAGGTGTAAACTAAAACTTAATTGACATTAACTAAGCTTGATTATTGTTTTTGGATGATTTGAAGTGTTAATTCTTAAAAAAATTGGCACAAAATTGAACAAAAGAAAATTGTGCAAAAATATGAACACAGGCAAAAACTAGAGTTTTTGTGCAAAAAGCATCATTTTTCGTGCGAAAAGCATTATTTTTGGCATCAAATGGTTACTTTTAGTAAGTGTTTGTGCGAGAAGTCCAACATCTTGCAAAAGACGGTTATTTTGCATGATCTGTGTGATTAGTTCAAGTTGTCGCGTCAAAGGTAGGGTTGTCACGCAAAAAATCTACTAAAACTTTGGTATTTTTGTGCAATTTTCGAATTTCAATTCCGAGTTTAGAAATGGCTGCTAATTCCAATCTCAAGAAACTTACTACATCTTTGTGTCACACCCTCGCTAAAGCGGAAACACGAGGATGCGACGGACGGGGTCGTCATAACACATTGGGGGTTCAAGAGAATATCTAAAGGTATTCTCCGTACATGGGTCATGACGTCGCCCGACACATAGGAACACATGTCAAGGATAGTCACTACCAGAACGTCATACCAAAATGCATAATCATACCAAAGCTCCATACAGAAACAAATCAACACAATTGTCAAACAATAAAAATCTCAAAATCCTCAAAATTACAATCCATAAAACCCAACAATCCACAACATGTCCCAAAAGTCTCTTGAATGTCTAATGCTCCTAGTGGAGCGGTCTCGTCTAAGTCCACAGCCATACACCTAGACTTCATTACCTGAAAAGACATGCTCTAAAAAGGTCAACATACGTTGGTGAGTTCACAGGTTTATAAGTACAAATTTTTTGCCGTGTAAAACATGTATAGAAAATTGTATGTGAAAGAGAGACATAGCAGTCAAGATATCAACATAAGTTCGAATGTAACCCGAGTCCAAGACATTCCAAAATTTGCACACAACTAGATTATATTCTCCCAAGGGCAAGCCCCGGCCAAGTCGGTCTCGACTAGTATACCGACAACATGGGTGGGGGTGTCAACCCTTTAGTACTAACAATATCTCTCCATAACATCCAAGTACACAAGTTGAAGCACAAGCACAAGCACAAGTACACACTCATGATTGAATATCAAGACTCATACCATGACCCAAACCACATACAATATTTGAAAAGAAAACCAAACACGGTATAGTCCAAAACCATGAGCATGCTTTTCCCCCAAGTAAAATATATTAAAAAGGGGCCATGAAACTCACCTTGAAAAGTCACAGTTCAAATTCCACAACACGCAGAGTAAGCTCTAAAAGTATATAATAAGAAAAGGATTAATATATCACCAAATATCGATGACTAATATGGGTGCAATCCTGTTAGTCCAGCCCTTAACACTAATAAAGGTTTTCCATCGTCACACTTTTAATTTAATTCTTTTGTAAAGAGTTTTAATCAATATTATATGCAAAACTTGTCTTAATTTAGACTATTTAATCCCAACCCGTACGAGGTGTCATTTAAAAGAAGAGACTTTAAATTAACTCCAGAAAAAGAATCAGGTTCATTTGACAAAATATGAGTAAGTTATGACACGAAGAACAAAGACCAATCTGCTGCCCAGGTTCGTCAGTTTTGACCTTCAGTTTTGTTTGCTACGTTTGGAGGACCAAACGATGTCGAAACGACATGAAACCACTTGGGTTAGTTAGAGGACTCATAGAGCTTAAATTTAGACCCAGAGTTTGCCCCAATTGTGCGTGTTTCGACCAAGTTATCACACGAACAAGATGACCCATTTTTCAGACAGCAAGCTGCCCAGATTGTTAGTTTCGTTGTTTCGATTTGTTCAACACATAAATACTTTCAAGGAACAATTCTAGTTATTTCAAAACGTTTTATAGGTCCAAAATCTCGATTAAGGGCAGGTCATCCAAGATTTCCACTCAATATCATGGATTCGATTACCATAAAATCAAAGAATTAGGGTTTCTTACCAAATGGCGAATCCGACGATCGTAACGCTTAGATTCTCACGATCTAGCACCAAAAGCTAAAAATGGAAGATCATCAGATGAAGATTTCGAGTGTAGATGATGATTATCATCTATCTTGAGTGAAACAAGGATTAAACTTCATGAAACACGAATTTTGCTTACCGTATCTACAAAGACGAAGGTATCTTGCTTGGTTTAAAGCTCTTGGATGATTTGATTGCCCTAAACTCGATGGATGCTCAAGAATCTTCAGAATTTTCGATAGGTTATAGAGAGGAAGAGAGGATTTTTGGTGAAGTGGTGGCTAGGGTTTCAAGGGAAAACTAGAATTTGTGAAAATGAGCTAAGGCAAAGGGGAATACCCCCCCTTAAACCTTGCGGCCGAAACTTGGGAGGAAGAAGGGCCTTCGGGCCCTTGGCCCATCTCGTGTATTCTGTCACGTCTCGAGCCACACGTCGTCTAATTTTTACGCTTTCAGATTCCGCGTGCAATAACGGTTCCAACGAACTATCACATGCCTTAGGATTTGGATAAATTATATTTTTAGAACAAATTTATGTTATTTTAACAGGCTTTGGGTAAAGCCCATGGATGTAAGGCTAATTGGGTTATGGTGAAGTTTCGTGTTTTACATTTTAGGAAAACCCTCGATTGGGCTCAATACATAGAACCTCATACGGCGACAAGTCCACTAGTCACATCATGATATAGGCTCCAGGCCCATCATAAAAATGTAGGCCCATTAGACCAAAATTTGGGCCCATCAAGAAAAGAACCATAAATCAAGACCTAGTCCAAATAAAGACGAAAGTCAAAGTCAAAAGTCAAAATTCAAACTAATGCCAAAGCCAACGTACCTATTTTGGTGACGGATGTCACAGTATCCCCCAGTTGAAAGAATTTCGTCCCAAAATTCAACTAGAGTCATCAACTGCACTGCCATTCGCAAATAGGTGAGGGTACTTAATCCTCATTCCATCTTCTCTTTCCCAAGTAAACTCAGGGCCTCTCCTTGAGTTCCATCTAACCTTCACAATCGGGATCTTGCTACGTTTCAACATCTTTATTTCCCGGTCCATGATCTCTATTGGTTCTTCGACGAATCAAAGTTTTTCATCCACTTGAATTTCCTCGAGTGGCACATGTAGCGTCTCATCAGCGAGACACTTCTTGAGATTTGAAACATGAAACGTGTTATGTATGCCGTTCAACTCTTGCGGCAATTCCAGTCGATATGCAACAGGACCAATTCGTTCAATAATCTTGAACGGACCAACGTATCTCGGTGCTAACTTGCTCCTCTTGCCAAAAGGAATAATGCCTTTCCAAGGTGACACTTTCAATAGAACATTATCCCTAACAGTAAACTCTAATGGCTTCCTTCGATTATCAGCATAACTTTTCTGACAGTCTTGGGCTACCTTCAATCTATCCCTTATCTGAAACACCTTGTCGGTAGTCTCTTGTATAATCTCGGGTCCAATCATCTGACTTTCCCCGACCTCTGCCCAACACACAGGCGACCTGCACTTACGCCCATACAATGCCTCAAATGGTGCACATCCAATACTTGTATGGTAACTATTATTGTACGAAAAATCCACCAATGGAAGGTGAGTATCCCAGTTACCGCCAAAGTCAATCGTGCAAGCCCTCAGCATGTCTTCCAAAGTCTGAATCGTACGTTCACTCTGACCATCGGTCTGAGGGTGATAGGCAGTACTCATGTCAAGACGTGTCCCCAGTGACTTCTGTAAGGATTGCCAGAATCAGGATGTGAATCGTGCGTCCCGATCAGATATGATTGACATGGGTACCCCATGTCTAGACACAATCTCACAGATATAGATCCTTGCCAACTTTTCCATTTTGTAGTCTTTACGTATAGCCAAGAAATGTGCAGATTTGGTCATTCGATCCACAATAACCGAAATCGTATCATGCCCACTACTAGTCCTTGGTAACTTTGTAATAAAGTCCATCGTAATATTCTCCCACTTCCATTCAGGGACTTCAGGTTGCTGTAATAAACCTGATGGTCTTTATGTTCTGCCTTGACCTTTGCACACGTTAAACACTTACTAACATATACCGCTATATCCCTCTTCATTCCGGGCCACCAGTATAACTCTCTAAGATCGTGGTACATTTTATCCGCACCAGGGTGTACCGAATACCTCGTCATATGTGCCTCATCCAATACGATTTCCCGAACATTCCCCATTATGGGTACCCAAATCCTACCCATAAGGTATAACCCTCCATCATCCTTTTGTTCGAACTGTCGGTCCAGTCCTCTCAACCCTTCACTCTGTACGTTTGTTTCCTTTATTGCTTCGACTTGAGCAGCAATAATATGAGTCTTAATATCCGAATGAATGGTCATTTGTAGGGCCTGGATGCGTACAGGTTTGACTCTTTCCTTTCGACTCAAAGCATCCGCTACTACGTTTGCTTTACCCGGGTGGTACCGGATTTCACAGTCGTAATCACTAAGCAATTCCATCCATCGACGCTGTCTCATGTTCAATTCCTTTTGGTCAAAAATGTGTTGGAGGCTCTTGTGGTCGGTATAAACGACACACTTTGTACCATACAAATAGTGCCTCCAGGTCTTAAGAGCAAAGACCACCGCGCCTAACTCCAGGTCATGAGTGGTGTAATTCTTCTCATGATTCTTAAGTTGTCGCGACGCGTATGCAATCACTTTATCTTTTTGCAAGAGCACACAACCTAAACCTTGATACGATGCGTCACAATACACAACGAATCCATCTGAACCCTTAGGGAGTGCCAATATCGGTGCATTACACAACTTATTTTTCAATGTATTAAATGCGTCCTCTTGTTTAGCACCCCATTCGAACTTCTTATCCTTCTGTGTCAATTGCGTAAGTGGTTGTGCAACCCTTGAGAAGTTCGCGATAAATCGCCTATAGTAACCTGCTAACCCAAGGACTTGTCTTATCTCGTAAGGCGTCTTAGGTGCCTCCCAGTTTTTAACTGCCTCGATCTTTCCAGGATCCACATGAATTCCTTTTTCATTCACTACATGCCCAAGAAATTTCACCTCTCGCAGCCAAAACTCACACTTGGAGAATTTGGCATAGAGCTTCTCTCTTCCCAATAACTCCAAGATTGCTTTCAAGTGTCCCTTATGATCCTCCTTCATCCTTGAATAGATCAAAATGTCATCAATGAATACTATGACAAATTTATCCAAATAGGGTTTACACACCCTATTCATTAGATCCATAAATACCGCGGGTGCGTTTGTTAGCCCAAAAGGCATAACCAAGAATTCATAATGCCCATAACGCGTCCTAAAAGCCGTCTTTGGTATATCGTCCTCGTGCACACTCAACTGATGATATCCGGAACGAAGATCAATCTTAGAAAAATAGGTCGCCCCTTGAAGTTGATCAAATAGATCATCTATCCTTGGCAAGGGGTAACGATTCTTAATAGTTAACTTGTTCAATTCTCGATAATCTATGCACATTCTGAAGGATCCATCCTTTTTCTTAACAAAGAGCACTGGCGCTCCCCACGGCGAATGGCTTGGTCGGATGAAACCCTTGTCTAGCAACTCCTGGAGCTGACTAGACAGTTCTTGCATTTCTGACAGGGCTAGTCGATAAGGAGCCTTAGCCACAGGCACTGCGTCCGGTATCAAATCGATTCGAAAATCTACCTGTCTTGGTGGTGGCAATCCTGTAAAATCATCCGGAAACAGCTCTTGAAAATCCTGCACAATAGGTATGTTTTCGATCTTCAATTCCACCACTTTCATACTCATTATATATTCTTTCTTCACTTCCAGCTTCTCCCCATGTACTTCAAGTGTCTTGCCACATGGTAAGGGTATGCGCACAATCTTTTCGTTACAAACGATTTCGGCCCTATTCCCAGTTAACCAGTCCATACCCACCACTACGTCAAAACTTCCAAGCCCAAAAGGTATAAGATCTATTCTAAAAGCATGATCGCCCAAAGTTAAGGTGCAGTTCCGTATTATATCCCTAGTCTCTACTAGGTTACCGTTGGCCAATTCTACTACATAGCTTGATTCCATACAACTAGGGGTCATATCCATTAATTTCATAAACTCGTATGATACAAAACTATTATCGGCACCCGTATCAAATAAAACTATAGCATAATGTTCATTTAAAGTAAACGTACCCGTCACCACTTGTGGTTCCTGGCGAGCGTCATTGGCACCGATTACAAACGCCCTTCCACGAGCCGGGTTACCATTGTTACCTTGTCTAGGATTTTCGCCAATCGCTAATGCTTGATTTTGGTTGTTGTTTCTTGCATTTGGGTTGTCCACCCGTCCTGGTGCTCTGTTTAACTTTGGACAAGTATTACGGTAATGGACTTGGCTCCCGCACTCGAAACACACGCGTGGTGCCCCCGCTGGTCTAGCCACATTGACCGGCACCGCTGGGTTCACGAGTGTCCTGCAATGCTTAGCTAAGTGCCCGACTTGCTGGCAAGCGTAGCACACAGTACATGGCACTGTATCTTGATGATGCTAGCCGCACTTGATGCACTTCGGATGAGTACCAACATAATCCTTCTTTGTAGGCGCCTCAATAACATATCCCTTCACCACCTTTGTTTTCTTATCCACTTTACTATTGGTCGATCTGCTTGACTCCCCAACATCCTTTCACTTTTCTCCAGTCTTTCCCAAAACTCCAGTTTGCACCATTTCATCGGTCAAAGTTCCTGCTTTCAAAATTGCACTTTGTATGGTTGGGGGTGCCGCGACCGTCACCATGCCACGAATTTGTGGTACCAGACCCCAGATGTACCGCTCAATTCTCTTCGACTCGGGTGTTACCAAGTGTGGCACCAGTTTTGCCAATTCATGAAACCGGTCGGTATATGCAGCATGACCCGACCCTACCATCGAATGGTTCCAGAACTCGTGTTCCAACTTTTGCGTCTCATTCATAGGGCAATACTCCTCAGCTGCCAACGCCTTAAATTCGGTCCATGTCATGGCCACAGCTGCCTCTCTACCCCGAGCCTGAACTTAGGTGTTCCACCATGTCAATGCCTTTCCTACCAATGAACACATCGCATACTTCACCTTCTGATTCTTAGCACAGTTACTGATATCCATCACAGTTTCCATCTTCTCAATCCAATGGGTCAAAGCAATAGCTCCGCCCTTTCCATCAAACTCCTTCGGTTTACAAGTTATGAATTCCTTGTAGGTACATCCAACCCTACCCTTAGTACCATTTCCCACAACATTCTCGTTCCCACCATCCCCAGCTTCCATCAACACCTCGCCGCCATTTGCTCCTTCTTCACCTCCATGATTGCCATTGTCCCCTTCATTCTCATTATCGTTCCCGTTTACTCCGCCCTACCGCCCCCATTGTTCAAGATGTTGTTACTCACTTGCGTAACAATAGTAGGAATTAGCTCAGCTAGCTATTGAACAATAATAGTGGCGATATCTGGGTTACCAGCCCCATTATTTTCATTGTTCGTTCCACCTTGACCTCTTCTACCTATGGCTCCACCACGGCCACCAGCACCTCTTCATTCTCTGAATTAGACGAAATATCAATAATAGAAGGGGGAAAGGAATGAGTACCAGAAGTCATGGCCTAAAAGAATAAAAACATAAAAACTCTTCTCAAAAAGGACAAGTAAAAAGAAAGAAGCAACAAGACAATCCAAAAATCAAAACAAATAACACAAATATTCATATGTATAATGTACACATAATCCTATTATGCATACTACATGCGGGTACTTAGGTTATAGTCTAGGTCGAATAGTCCACCTAATTCCCTATAACCAATGGCCCTGATACCAATCTGTCACACCCTCGCTAAAGCGGAAACACGAGGATGCGACGAACGGGGTCATCATAACACATTGGGGGTTCAAGAGAATATCTAAAGGTATTCTCCGTACATGGGTCATGACGTCGCCCGACACATAGGAACACATGTCAAGGATAGTCACTACCAGAACGTCATACCAAAATGCAAAATCATACCAAAGCTTCATACAGAAACAAATCAACACAATTGTCAAACAATAAAAATCTAAAAATCCTCAAAATTACAATCCATAAAACCCAACAATCCACAACATGTCCCAAAAGTCTCTTGAATGTCTAATGCTCCTGGTGGAGCGGTCTCGTCTAAGTCCACAGCCATACACCTAGACTTCATTACCTGAAAAGACATGCTCTAAAAAGGTCAACATACGTTGGTGAGTTCACAGGTTTATAAGTACAAATTTTTTGCCGTGTAAAACATGTATAGAAAATTGTATGTGAAAGAGAGACATAGCAGTCAAGATATCAACATAAGTTCGAATGTAACCCGAGTCCAAGACATTCCAAAATTTGCACACAATTGGATTATATTCACCCAAGGGCAAGCCCCGGCCAAGTCGGTCTCGACTAGTACACCGACAACATGGGTGGGGGTGTCAACCCGTTAGTACTAACAATATCTCTCCATAACATCCAAGTACACAAGTTGAAGCACAAGCTCAAGCACAAGTACACACTCATGATTGAATATCAAGACTCATACCATGACCCAAACCACATACAATATTTCAAAAGAAAACCAAACACGGCATAGTCCAAAACCATGAGCATGCTTTTCCCCCAAGTAAAATATATTAAAAAGGGGCCCTGAAACTCACCTTGAAAAGTCACAGTTCAAATTCCACAACACGCAGAGTAAGCTCTAAAAATATATAATACACAAAAGGATTAATATATCACCAAATATCGATGACTAATATGGGTGCAATCCTGTTAGTCCAGCCCTTAACACTAATCAAGGTTTTCCATCGTCACACTTATTAATTTAACTCTTTTGTAAAGAGTTTTAATCAATATTATATGCAAAACTTGTCTTAATTTAGACTATTTAATCCCAACCCTTATTTTTAAGTTTTAACAAAATAATTCAGCATACATATCTGATTGCGCATCAGTCTTGTATAAGCTGTTAGGAGATCGACATGACCACGAAACATCGCGTACGAGGTGTCATTTGAAAGAAGAGACTTTAAGTTAACTCCAGAAAAAGAATCAGGTTCATTTGACAAAATATGAGTAAGTTATGACACGAAGAACAAAGACCAATCTGCTGCCCAGATTCGTCAGTTTTGACCTTCAGTTTTGTTTGCTACGTTTGGAGGACCAAACGATGTCGAAACGACATGAAATCAATTGGGTTAGTTAGAGGACTCATAGAGCTTAAATTTAGACCCAAAGTTTACCCCAATTGGGCGTGTTTCGACCAAGTTATCATACGAACAAGATGACCCATTTTTCAGACAGCAAGCTGCCCAGATTGTTAGTTTCGTTGTTTCGATTTGTTCAACACATCAATACTTTCAAGGAGCAATTCTAGTTATTTCAAATCGTTTTATAGGTCCAAAATATCGATTAAGGGCAGGTCATCCAAGATTTCCACTGAATATCATGGATTCGATTACCATAAAATCCAAGAATTAGGGTTTCTTACCAAATGGCGAATCCGACGATCGTAACGCTTAGATTCTCACGATCTAGCACCAAAAGCTAAAAATGAAAGATCATTAGATGAAGATTTCGAGTGTAGATGATGATTATCATCTATCTTGAGTGAAACAAGGATTAAACTTCATCAAACACGAATTTTGCTTACCGTATCTACAAAGACGAAGGTATCTTGGTTGGTTTAAAGCTCTTGGATGATTTGATTGCCCTAAACTCGATGGATGCTCAAGAATCTTCAGAATTTTTGATAGGTTATAGAGAAGAAGAGAGGATTTTTGGTGAAGTGGTGGCTAGGGTTTCAAGGGAAAACTAGAATTTGTGAAAATGTGCTAAGGCAAAGGAGAATACCCCCCCCTTAAACCTTGGGGCCGAAACTTGGGAGGAAGAAGGGCCTTCGGGCCCTTGGCCCGTCTCGTGTATTCCGTCACGTCTCGTGCCACGCGTCGTCTAATTTTTACGCTTTCAGATTCCGCGCGCAATAACGGTTCCAACGAACTATCACATGCCTTAGGATTTGGATAAATTATATTTTTAGAACCAATTTAAGTTGTTTTAACAGGCTTTGGGTAAAGCCCATGGATGTAAGGCTAATTGGGTTATGGTGAAGTTTCGTGTTTTACATTTTAGGAAAACCCTCGAATGGGCTCAATACATAGAACCTCATACGGCGACAAGTCCACTAGTCACATCATGATATAGTCTCCAGGCCCATCATAAAAACGTAGGCCCATTAGACCAAAATTTGGGCTCATCAAGAAAAGAACCATAAATCAAGACCTATTCCAAATAAAGACGAAAGTCAAAGTCAAAAGTCAAAATTCAAACTAATGCCAAAGCCAACGTACCTATTTTGGTGACGGATGTCACACTTTGAGCCTTGATATTGAAACTAGTACAAGTAGCAAACCCGCAGACTTTTGAGTGAGGACGATTATGCTAACTAGGCTTACCCTTTTGAGAATCATGCCATGTATACTGAAACCAAAATGTGGAGGTCGATCAAGTATGGACCATACATACCTTTATATAAAAATTAAAAAGGTGAAATGGTTCAAAAGCATAAGCATCTATGGGACAAGAAAGATATAAAGAGATTTAAGCTTGATGATAAAGCATATGCAGCAATCATTATGGCATTAACCACTAAGAATTCCATATGTGCAAAGATTTTAGAGGTGTAAAAGTTCTTTATGATGCTATGGAATCTCAAATCATAGGAAACAAAGATATGCGTGAAAACAAGAAAAATATGTTAAATCAAGAATTTAACATGTTTAATCATTTGATCGGTGAATCTCTTGAGGTTCAAATGGCAAGATTTGTGAAACTAGTTACCAAAATAACTAGTGATGGAACAACTCTGAAAAGATTACTGTTAATAAGAAACTGCTTAACTCATTTCTTTATAGCTGGAACAACAACTGTACTTCAATTAAAAGAACCAAAGATCTATTCAACCTATCATAAAGTTATTTAATATCAACCATCAAGTCTTATGATATGGATGATAAATCTATGAAGACGATGAAACTACCAAAAACTTAGGAACTCCGCACTGGCTACTAACTACAGAATTCTACTAAGTGCTAAATCAACTGTTGATCACCATATGCTGAATGACTACTGATAAGAATATGATGAACAACTAATGAGCTGCCGATCGACTGCTGCTGATCAGCATTCAACTTAATGAGCTGCTAATCAATTGTTAAACATGACAAGATTATCTGTACCGACAGCTGCTATGTTCTACCTTTTGCAGACAACATAGTACTAAAGCTTCCTAACTCTAATAATGTGCCAATTTTCTGTCTTGCTATACATTCTGAACATAGAATAGTTTATTCTTATTGTTTAGATTTCATAGTATAAAATCCTCACACTTGTATATTAGAAGTAAGCTTTTCAAGCCACTTGATTTATCTGCCAATTGTATCATTTGTACTCAAACTATTAATCAAGTGAATGCTTTGAAAGAACAACTTGTGTAGTTATATTTACTCAAAGTCTTTGTATCTTGTTAGCAAGTAGTTAACTTAGATTTCACATTCATTAACTACTAATTAAAAGAGAAGTTTTTGTTAATTTATAAATCAACCGATCCAACAAGTGGTATCAGAGCTTTGACTCTTGATTTACTTGAAGGTATCTTTCAATTAATCAGTTGTTTCCTCTTTTGATCTCACTATCAAACACCAAACTTCTTCATACCTCCATACCCTTTCAAAATGACTGATGTAGCCATCTCAAAGAAACATAATTTGGAGAACAGAACTCAAACCTAACCTCCCATGTTCATACCATATGACTATGATACCTGGAAAATCCAAATGGAGGATTTCATAAGGAATCAAGACATGAGACTCCAGCTCTCTATTCTGAACGAACCATATGTCCCCATGGTTCAAGCTCTGGTGAAGGTGGAGCCATGATTCCTAAAGATCCCACAAAATATTTAGAAGAATATCTAAAGAAGATGGATGTTGATTCAAAGGCTCTATGGCTTATTAGAATGAGTATACCAAATAGAATCATGCATAGACTCAATAAATTCATAGCTGCTCAAAAGTTATAGGAAGCATTAAAGGCTAGATTTGAAGAAATGGAGGATATGAAAGAAAAAAAAAAGAGATGTCTTGAAGGAGAAGTTCAAGAACTTTGGTTTCATAAGGGAAGAAACCATGATTGCTACATATCTTAGATATGGTGAACTTCTAGACTCTCTCAATGAAACTAGAGTGAAGATGGAACTGAAAATCAAAGTTCCTTTAGGGCCAAGCAGTTTACACTAGAGTGAAGATGAAACCAAAGTTTGAGAACTTTGGTTTTATTATGTTCTTAGAAAGTTCCTAAGGTCCTTAGCAAGGACATGGATAGTTTACACTGTGTCCATCAAAAGAACTGAAAATCTAAAGACAATGACTCTCGAGAAGTTATATGACATCCTGGGTGCTTATCAAATGGAGATGGATGCAGATGAAGAATCACTTGGCAGATTTTCACACCCCTCAAAGTTATCAGCTCTCATGGACGCTATTCATGAGCCCGTTCACTATCACTCACACTCCCAAGTCTATCAAACTCCTATGGTGACTCATCAAGTACCAATGATCACTTAGCCTGAATTTCCAACTGCCGAATCTCAATCATCACCATCATTCGGCAGATGGAATCAGCAAGCCTTAACATCCTTTTCATAATCACACCCCTCTAACTCTACCATTGTTAGTAAACAAGCTAACTTCTTTTAACTCTCTAAGGAAGATCTAGAGTGCATCCATTCAGATAACCTTAAGCAAATGGATGTCAACTACCAGATAGACATGATTTCCTTTAGGGCCAAGCAGTTTCAACAGAGAATCAGAAGAAAACTTTTTGAGGAAGAGTAGATCAGTAGTTAGGTTTGACAAAAGCAAATGAAATGCTTCAACTACAACTAGTTGGGACACTTTGCCAGGGAATACCAGGCACCAAAGTCAAACCCATCTCCTCTAAGTTCATCAAACCTTCCACAACACTCAGCTCATCAAAATCCTTCTACTCCTTTCAGCAAAAGAAATACAACAGCTATAGCCTATTGAGAAGAGGTGATTGACTTTAGCTTCCAAGTGGAATGTTACACCCATCAATAATGCATTGATGGTGGGAAGCTCAACCACCTCAACTCAGGTGACTTCTAAACCCGGCTGTACACCTAAATGCATTGCTAAGGTTAAATTGTATGGAAATCACAATTTAGATCTCATGAAGGATGTTGAATCAATTAACCTTTTTAAAACTAATTTTAAGAAAAATGATCAGGCTAAAAAGAAAAGAAAATAGAGCTAGAAAAGATTATTTCACAACTAAAACATGAGCAAACTAACCGAGAGTCCCAAATTGATGATCTCGAAGCAGACTGAAATTAGCACATTATGATTTGGCCATAGCTAAAACAAATGCTGATATTTACAATGTTTAAAGCCAAAAGTTCGAAAATTACTTGCCTTTACTGAAAATTCCCAAAATTTAAATTAAACCAAGATTGATTTAGGGTATAATTATATGGAACCACCAATGACATACACTCCCACATATACCCCTAAATGCAACCTTGAGGAAAACAAGCAAGTATCTATCGAACCCATCTATACAAGGGCATCTATTAAAGAGATTGAGGCGGCAGAGAAGGAAGAGTAGGATGGAATAGTTGAGAAAGTAGATGAAGAGGAGGAAAAAAAGAGAAAAGTAGGAGGAAGAAAAGAGAAGAGAACTCAAGGCAAAAAAAAAAAAAGACTGTGATTTAGAAGATGGGATTTGTAAAAGAAAAGTCCAAGAAGGACAATATGTACATGCTTGAAGTCAGCTAGTTTCCTGCTGAGTCAAATCTCTCGAAGACAAAGCTTCATTCCAAGCACAACTGCAACAAGAAGAACCACAACAGAATTTGTTATGTAGGAACTTCAAACTCTTCAGAAGTGAGACCCCAACCATATTTCAAAAGTCCACTTTTGAAGTAGTAGAAATCCATATCAAAAGGTTCCTAAAGAAGAAGATAAAGCTAACCACCCATGCTGACCATAAGATAAGCAAAAAGATGGGTGGAACTGAGGGAGGCTAGAATGAAAAGATGAAAAGGAAGCTACAAGATATTAGGCAAATGATGAAGTCAGCAAAGAAGCTAATGAAAATCAAATTCCTAATGTGTGGGGAAGACAATCACTTTACAAAAGACTACCAATACAATCCTCCACAATCCATTAAACAACCCAGCAAGCCTAAATTCTCAAGGAAGTCAGCAACTGCCAAACAACCATAAAAAAAGATGGTGGTAACAGAACTATTCGGAAATCAAGTCCCTCAAATGCCAATTTCAAGGCAAAATTAGCACCTTTGAAGGATCTGTCAAATAAGTCAGCAGTCGCAAACCAAAAAAAAAATATGACTTTTGAGAATTCTTCACCAACTACAAAAGCTTTGGAAGGTTGTCACAAGAATGATGATGTCAAAGTATCTGGTAAAGTCAAAAGAAGATCCCGAAAACTAAAGACATCTATCGAATCCTTAGATGACCCAAAACCAAAAATCACCCTTTAGCACCTAACATTGATATACAACTGCTAAAAACTAGACGACCCAAGACTAAACAGGCTTAGGTCCCCATTCATCACTAACAAATTTATTTATGTACAAGATCATCCACAGGCCAAAACAAACTTGCAGATTGTGGATAGTGGATGCTCCAGGAACATGACAGGTGATAGATCGTGCATGCTGAATCTAAAACCATATGATGGTAGATCCGTTGCCTTTGGAAGTGATACAAAAGGAGGATACATTACTAGTAGGGGGACCGTTAGCAATGGCAAGGTAAGCTTTGACAATGTGAACTATATGAAAGAGTTAAATTATACTCTATTGAGTTTGTCTCAGTTGTGTGATAAAAAATATAACAATCTTTTCACAGAGTATGAATGTACTATCCTATCTCCTCGGTTTGAAATTCCAAATGACAAAATACTTTTAAGAACTCCCAAGAAGGACAATATGTACATGCTCAACATGTAGAATGCATCACCTTCAGGAAATGTATCATGCTTCATTTCTAAAGCTTCACTAAATGAGTCCTCCTTTTAGTACAAAAGATTAACACATGCAATACTCAAGAACATGAATAAACTAGTTCGGAATGGGTTAGTCAAAGGACTGTCGAACAAAGAGTTGGCATGTGCTGACCACTGTGTTGTCTTTCAAAAAGGAAAGCAACACATATCTTCTCATAAGTCCAAAAAATTGAATTCAGTCATAACTCCTCTACATCTGTTACACATGGACCTATTTTAGCCAACATGTGTAAAGATTTTAGGAAGAAAATCATATTCATTAGTAATAATAGATGATTTTAGAAGATTCACTTGGGTTTTCTTTTTAGAAACTAAAGATGAAACTACTAAAATTTTAAAATCATTTATTATCAAAATTGAGAACCAAATTGATCAAAAGGTTAAAATAATTATATGTGATCAGGGCACTGAATTCAAAAAACCACTGGTTAAACTCTAGAAGATTAACATTGTGTCATTATATGTTTTTTTGTCATAGTATAG
The DNA here is from genome assembly GCA_025506505.1 of Flaveria sonorensis. Lineage (NCBI taxonomy): Eukaryota > Viridiplantae > Streptophyta > Magnoliopsida > Asterales > Asteraceae > Flaveria > Flaveria sonorensis. The sequence continues at coordinate 28,484,248 of CM046436.1, read as the reverse complement.
GGACTTATTTGAGAATATATGTTCCTTAGTTTCTTGATAGTATATATAGGATATTTTATGTATGTGCAGGGAGACTAGACTAGACGAGATTAGAAACAACGAATAAGAAACAGTTAGAAAATCAGTTGAAAGAACTGTAACCCTTACACATTATATCCTGTGCATTTGCTATCAGTGAAATCTATGAATTTTTTGATGTGATTGCATGTGTTTGATTACTTTGTGTTTGAATTGATCATTGTGTTATGATATCATCACAGATTTGATCCTTTTGAACCAATCAATTGGTATCAGAGACTTCGGTTCAGTGATCAGAGCTGATGGAAATTTTAAGCTCTTTGAATCACTTGAAATCTGTGAATTGATCATTGCATCACAAAATCATCACAGATTCGATCCTTTTGAACAGATGACCACTTCCTTGATTCTTTTTGTGAATCCAAAGGTATTGCAAGGCAATATAGTGCTCCTATAAATCCTCAGCAAAACGGAGTTGCTAAGAGAAGAAATAGGACACTTATTGAGTCTGCAAGGACCTTCTCTGACTCCAAACTTCCTATAACATTCTTGGCTGAAGCAGTAAGCGCTACGTGATTTGTTTAGAACAAGGCATTGATAGTCAAGACACATGGAAAATCCTTTTATGAAATGTGGCATAAGAGAAGACCATTCTGTGACATCCGGTAATTTTCTGTTACCAAACTCCGTTTGTTCCGTTAACTCTTGCATACACGTGTCGGGAGCACACACTAGTTGTCGTTGAACGTTGGTGACATAATAATAATTAATAAGGTTAAACAATAATTTCTATGTTGATTATTAGTTGTGATTATGTGATTTAAATGTTTATTGTGAATTTTATCGCGTAACGTGGAAACGTGTGTATTTAATTCGTGGATTGTGTGACTAGTAAAGATAAAGCATATAATTGTTATTACTAGTTCATGTGTTTATTATTTTGGTTAAAAACATCTTTAAAGGGTGTTAAAAGCTTAATTTTATAAAATTACAAATTATAAGGGTTAAAAGGGTAATTATGAGTAATTAAAAAAAAAAAAAAAACCCAACCCTAGCCCCCACACCATTCTCGGCCGCGATCATCACCTCCACACACACACACCTGCGAATTCAACCTAGAACAAGCAATTGTGCTTCGGTTTTGGTCGATTCCAAGAAGTACAACACGTTAGAGGCTTCAATTCTCATCCATTACGTGATTAAAGGTTAGTTTCTTTGTGGTTTTCATGGATTTTTAGTCTTGGCCGAACCCTAGTTCGAAACCTGCAATTGAAGGTCGATTCTTGTTTGTTTGGTGATGTTAATATGTTAGTTGGATTGTATATATGCTAGTTAACGTTGATTATGCAAGAAAGTTTGGATTTTGGTTGTTTATTCACATGATCATCTTTGGCCGAGAGGTTGAGGCGATTTTGGATCAAATTGGATGTTGAATGTTGGTTGTTTGATGTTGTAATGATGCTAGTTAGGTTGTATGCATATTGGTTAACGTCAATCTTGGGTAGTACTACTAGGTCTGACGAGCCCCACCTGTGCGACTCGAGGTCAAACGGGTGCAATTTTGTCCTAACACATATTCGTCACGACCTGGTAAGTCGTGACGGGAGGCAACAAACGTAACACAGTCAGCTTCGATCGCGAAATCACTATGATTAATATTTTTATGTTAATAGACTAGCTATCTATTGCAATACACTACTTATGCTCTGGAAACTGTTGATTGGTTTATATTTTAACGCAAACTCTTGAACTCACCAACCATGTGTTGACTTGTTTAGTATGCTATTCTCAGGTTAAGGTTGCCAGTTGCCTAGGAGCACGCACACCAGCATCGTTTAGTATGCTATTCTCAGGTTAAGGTTGCCAGTTGCCTAGGAGCACGCACACCAGCATCGTTGAGTTGTCTACATACACATTTTTTATTTTCCTATTAAACATTTGTGTTTGGGGCGCGTATGTTTTGCGCATTCTCTTTACATACTACTTGTTTTGAGTTTTCTAGTTTTAAAAACGCTTCCGCAGTATTTTAAACGTTAACTCTGGTTTTGTTTATTTATCATATAGAGTCGTTCTTGGTAACTAATGACTGAGATCCTGGTATGTCACGCGCCTCGCGGTAAAACCCCGCTCGCGGATTTTGAGGGTGTGACAGATTGGTATCAGAGCCATTGGTTATAGGGAACTAGGTTGCATACACACAATAGACTATAACCGCACAGTTGTTAGTTACTCATCGTTTACTCTCCTTACTGTATACTCATTGGCATACGCAACACGTACTTCGCAGCATGGCATCGTCATCCAGGAATTTAGGCAAGAGACCTGCACAATCTGAGTCACCTCCTACTTCTCCCGTACCGGATAGGGGATTTAACTGGCCATGACATCCTTATCCTCCTAGCGAGATAGACTGGGATCAGCCTTTCATACCTCCTGAGCTCGATCCTCCGCGTAACTGGGATTTCTACCCCACTTACATAAACCGTATGGCTTATAGAGAACGCGTACCACCAGTAGCACCTACACGACCTAGGACTAGGTCATCGACCGCCTCTGCATTGCCTACTCTTCCTACCTTGTGCATCCCTCTCGAGCAGGCGTTTGCAGCTTTGGTAGCCACTCTAGACACGGAGCGACAGCGGATTAGAGGACTCACTGATGAGAACTCTGCATTACGATCTGAGATGCGTCAGTTGCGTTTCTAGGTAGAGACGCTTCAGGAGCGACTCTCGATGGCCATCGGTGGACATCATACTCTGGCAGGCAACGTTGTAGCACTTAGTGGGCGCATGGACGCACAAGATCACCATAACATAGTGATCGATGATAGGTTTGCTGATTTAGAGGCACAGCTAGCAGCACTTCAGGTTGTTGAAGCCCCTGCACCTTTGGTGGATCCTGATGAGGAAGACCCGAAAGAGGAACCCGAGGAAGCCCCCGAAGAAGAACCAGCTGAGATGGATGAGGACAGTGACGGATCTGACGTACTAGACTAACTCTACTTTTAAATGACTTAGACTATGTAGTGTTTCTTTTCATTGAAACCTATGTGGGAAGGGTTGTTTTCCACCCAACTGACAAACTTAAATTTTGATATTAATGGAATATTTTATGACTCAATTGCAATTTAATTATCTTTGGTTATCATTTCTGTTATAAATGTTGTGGTTGTGGTGAATGCATTATTTCTTATTGTTTACTGTACCTTGATGAGATTAATGTGTTGGATGTTACTCATTATTGTAATTGTGAATTTTAAAGTGAAATATGGACGCACGTGGACGAGGACGTGGGCGTGGTCGTGGACGTGGCGCCGGAGGCCGTGGAGCCGGAGCCATAAACATGACGCCTGCGGAATTGGCGGCATTAATTAACGAACATGTTCAGGCGGCAGTGGCTGCTGCCCAACCGGGACAACCAGCAGGTAAATGATAACAAGAGGTTAAACTGATTATCCTAGTTATTTGTCTAGGATATCTGACTAATGTTTGGGTTGTCAAAACAGGACCACCACCATGTACCTACAAGTCCTTCATGGACTGTAAACCCCATACCTACAGCGGGACGGAAGGAGCTGTAGGGCTTGTAAGGTGGTTTGAGAAGACAGAGTCTGTCTTTGCGAAATGCAACTGCCCGCCTGCTGATCAGGTGAAGTATGCCACCGGGACATTGGAAGGCGCAGCACTTTCCTGGTGGAATGCCCAGGTACAAATGCTGGGTCAAACCATGGCCAATGAACTACCTTGGAATGAATTCAAAGAAATCATGACTGAAGAATATTGCCCCCGGAATGAAGTGCAGAAACTGGAGATTGAGTTCTGGCAACTCAAAATGCAAGGCTCAGAAATTGAAGCCTACACGACTCGTACTCATGAGTTAGCCACTTTATGCCCAGGGATGGTAAATGAAATGCACAAGAGGGTGGAGCATTATATACGGGGATTGGTGCCTGAAATTCAAAGTATGGTAACTGCTTCTAACCCTACTACCATACAACAAGCTATCCGAACAGCCCACAGGCTGACTGACCAGGCAGTTGAGCAAGGTCGGTTACCTAAACGGGGTGCGGTGGCAAGCGTGCCCGACCAGAAACGCAAGTGGGATGGTTCAAGCAACAAGGGATCGTCATCCAGTAGCCAATCTCAACCTCAACAACAACAGCAAAGTCAGCAACAGCAACAGAAGTTCGATAACAACCGAAGCTTCAACCAGGCGCACTCAAATCAAGGACCCGGCGGTATGGTGGAAGACTGCCGAAGTGCAACCGGTGTAACTACCACCATGTGGGTCGGTGTGATAACTTCAAGTGTCAACGTTGTGGGAAGATTGGTCATGCAGCCAAAGACTGTCGGGGTGAACTGATGAGAAAGTCACAACAATCACAAGAAACTCCGAAAGGTTGTTTTGAGTGTGGAAAAGAAGGCCATTACAAACGCAACTGTCCCCAGCTTAAGAGGAATGGTAATGGCAACAACAACAATGGGAACAACAACAATAATAACAATGGCAACAACAATAACAACAACAATGGTAATGGCAACAACAATGGAGGCAATAACAACAATGGAGCCAAAGGAAGAGCCTTCGTCATTGGCTCAGGTGAGGCTCTAAACGACCCTACAACAGTAACTGGTAAATTTTCGGTTAATGGTTGTTTTGCTACTGTATTATTCGATACCGGAGCCGATAGAAGTTTCGTGTCCACTAGGTTCTGTAGTCTTTTAAGTGATATGGCCTCAGCCTTAGAATCTAAATACACTGTAGAGTTAGCTGACGGTACACAGATTCACGTAACGCATATTCTTAGAGACTGCAAGATAGAGCTTGCTGGTCATACATTCACCATAGATCTCATGCCTGTTACATTAGGAAGTTTTGATGTGGTAGTAGGCATGGATTGGCTTTCCGATAAACAAGCAGAAGTCATATGCCACGAGAAGATCATACGGATTCCCCTTGGTGAAGAAGTCCTTACGGTCAGAGGTGATAGGAGTGGTGCGGTGATAGGCATCATCTCGTTTATGAAGGCACAAAAGTTGTTACGAAAGGGTCGACTAGCCATATTGGCACTCGTCACAGATAAACAGATTGAGGAAAAGAAGATAGAGGATATCCCCGTAGTTCGTGAGTTTCTCGAGGTGTTTCCGGAAGACCTTCCTGGATTACCGCCTCATCGTCAAGTTGAATTCCAGATTGAGTTGACTCCAGGAGCCGCTCCAATTGCGAGAGCACCGTACCGATTAGCTCTGAACGAACTGCAGGAATTATCCGCTCAACTACAAGAGTTGTTGGATAAAGGGTTCATCCGACCGAGTTCGTCGCCCTGGGGAGCGCCAGTTCTATTTGTGAAGAAGAAGGATGGTACATTTCGAATGTGCATTGACTATAGGGAACTGAACAAGGTTACTATCAAGAATAGATATCCGTTACCTCGTATCGATGATTTGTTTGATCAACTACAAGGATCAAGCTATTACTCTAAGATTGATCTGAGGTCTGGGTATCATCAACTGAGAGTTCGAGAAGAGGACATCTCGAAGACTGCTTTTCGTACACGATATGGTCATTATGAATTTTTGGTCATGCCATTTGGGTTGACAAATGCACCAGCAGTATTCATGGACCTCATGAATCGCGTGTGCAAACCCTATCTTGATCAGTTTGTTATCGTCTTTATTGATGACATACTGATATACTCAAGGACCGAGGAAGAACATGAGAAGCACTTACGTTTAATCTTGGAATTACTTAGAAAGGAACAACTGTACGCAAAGTTTTCTAAGTGTGATTTCTGGATACGTGAGGTACAATTCTTGGGTCATATTGTCAACGAGAAGGGAATACATGTTGATCCTGCTAAGATTGAAGCGATAAAGAATTGGTCTGTTCCTAAGACACCAAGTGAGATACGACAATTCCTTGGATTAGCGGGATATTATCGACGATTCATTGAAGGATTCTCTAAGATTGCACAACCTCTCACAGCCTTGACTCACAAGGGAACGACGTACAAATGGGGTGAGAGTCAGGAATCTGCTTTTCAGTTGCTGAAACATAAATTGTGTAGCGCACCAATATTAGCGTTACCGGATGGTAGTGATGACTTCGTAGTCTACTGCGACACTTCTATTCAAGGACTTGGATGCGTCCTGATGCAGCGGGATAAAGTGATAGCTTACGCCTCTAGACAATTGAAGATTCATGAGAAGAACTATACCACCCATGACTTGGAACTGGGTGCGGTAGTTTTTGCCTTAAAGATCTGGAGACATTACTTGTATGGTACCAAATGCACCATCTACACCGATCACAAGAGTCTTCAGCACATCTTTGATCAAAAAGAGTTGAACATGAGACAGAGACGCTGGGTGGAATTGTTAAACGACTATGATTGTGCTATTAAGTACCACCCGGGGAAAGCAAATGTAGTTGCTGATGCGTTGAGTAGAAAAGAGACTGCTAAACCTCGACGTGTGCGAGCTCTGCAACTAACGATTAGTACGCAATTACCTAAACAAATCCGTGATGCTCAAACTGAAGCTCTGAAGGTAGAAAATATGAGGTTAGAAGGGTTACGAGGAATGGAAAAGCAACTAGAAGTAAAGCCGGATGGGATTCGTTATTTCATGGACAGATTATGGGTACCTCTACACGGAAATCTGAGAGATTTGGTCATGAGTGAGGCTCATAAGTCCAAGTATTCTATACATCCTGGATCTGACAAGATGTACCACGATTTGAAGGCGCACTATTGGTGGCCTAACATGAAAGCAGATGTAGCTACTTATGTGAGTAAGTGTCTGACCTGCTCGAAGGTTAAAGTGGAGTATCAGAAACCATCTGGCCTGCTACAACAACCCTAGATCCCTATGTGGAAGTGGGATCAAATATCAATGGATTTTATTACTAAGTTACCTCGCACTTCTACGGGTTGTGATACAATATGGGTTATCGTGGATCGATTAACAAAATCTGCTCATTTCCTAGCGATAAAGGAAACAGATAAGATGGAGAAGTTAACCTGACTTTTTCTGAAGGAGATCGTTTCGAGGCATGGAGTACCTATCTCAATTATTTCTGATCGCGATTCTCGTTTCACATCACACTTCTGGCAGTCGTTGCAGAAAGCTTTAGGTACGCGATTGGATATGAGTACTGCTTATCATCCACAGACTGATGGTCAAAGCGAGCGTACTATACAGACTTTGGAGGACATGTTACGTGCTTGTGTGATTGACTTCGGGAATAACTGGGAAGTTCACCTACCATTGGTGGAATTTTCTTACAACAACAGTTATCACACTAGTATAAAGGCAGCACCATTTGAAGCTTTATATGGGAGAAAGTGTAGATCACCAGTTTGTTGGGCTGAAATTGGTGATAGTCAATTAACGGGTCCCGAGTTAGTACACGAGACAACTGAGAAGATTGTTCAGATAAGAAACCGCATGGCCGCAGCGCGAGACAGACAGAAAAGCTATGCTGACAAATGACGAAAACCTTTGGAATTTCAGACAGGTGACAAGGTTTTATTAAAAGTCTCACCATGGAAAGGCGTAGTTCGGTTTGGTAAGCGAGGAAAGCTAAATCCGAGATACGTTGGACCATTTGAGATAGTGGAAAGAATAGGTCCAGTGGCTTATCGACCAGAGTTCACATGGGAACGTGAAGACCAAATGAAGCTTAAGTACCCTCAGCTATTCGAAAGGACGATGCCAGCCGGCGAAGGTACTGATTAAATTTCGGGACGAAATTTCTTTCAACATGGGGATGATGTGACAACTCATCCAAAACTCACACGATTTCGATTTCCTTGTGCCAATGCAGTAGACCAGTGATGGAACACTCACCATGTAACGCAATTTTCGGGACGAAAATTCTTTCAACATGGGGATAATGTGACATCCGGTAATTTTCCGTTACCAAACTCCGTTTGTTCCGTTAACTCTTGCATACACGTGTCGGGAGCACACACTAGTTGTCGTTGAACGTTGGTGACATAATAATAATTAATAAGGTTAAACAATAATTTCTATGTTGATTATTAGTTGTGATTATGTGATTTAAATGTTTATTGTGAATTTTATCGCGTAACGTGGAAACGTGTGTATTTAATTCGTGGATTGTGTGACTAGTAAAGATAAAGCATATAATTGTTATTACTAGTTCATGTGTTTATTATTTTGGTTAAAAACATCTTAAAAGGGTGTTAAAAGCTTAATTTTATAAAATTACAAATTATAAGGGTTAAAAGGGTAATTATGAGTAATTAAAATAAAAAAAAAAACCCATCCCTAGCCCTCACACCATTCTCGGCCGCGATCATCACCTCCACACACACACACCTGCGAATTCAACCTTGAACAAGCAATTGTGCTTCGGTTTTGGTCGATTCCAAGAACTACAACACGTTAGAGGCTTCAATTCTCATCCATTACGTGATTAAAGGTTAGTTTCTTTGTGGTTTTCATGGATTTTTAGTCTTGGCCGAACCCTAGTTCGAAACCTGCAATTGAAGGTCGATTCTTGTTTGTTTGGTGATGTTAATATGTTAGTTGGATTGTATATATGCTAGTTAACGTTGATTATGCAAGAAAGTTTGGATTTTGTTTGTTTATTCACATGATCATCTTTGGCCGAGAGGTTGAGGCGATTTTGGATCAAATTGGATGTTGAATGTTGGTTGTTTGATGTTGTAATGATGCTAGTTAGGTTGTATGCATATTGGTTAACGTCAATTTTGAAAGAAAGCTTCGATTTTGATTTATGGTTCATAGGTTACTAATAATAGTAACTTTATTTTGCATGAATTGATGATTGGATGATGTATGATTGTTATGGATGTGTTTGTGATGATGATTAGATGCTAAGTTGATGTTATGAACAATTGAAAATCAAGAAGATGTGTTATAGTTCATACATTGCTAAAAATAGTAACTTTTGGTGTTGAATGTTGATGAATCATGATGATTAAGTGTTGTTGATCATGTTTAGATGTTGTCATGGACTTGAATTGGTATATAATTGATGAATTCATGAATGTAGTGTGAGTTTGATGAATTTGGGATGAACTTTCCCAAAAGGGAAACTTTAATTGTGCAAATCCTTGAATTGGATGATTTGAGCATGTTTGGGATATTAGGATCATGCTAGTGTGTTCATGGATGATTTCTAAGTTGATTAAATGTGTTGTCTAGGTTATATGAATGTTGATTTGGTTTGTTACCTGTTTTGGCCTGTTGTAATTCGCATGACTTGTATGATAATTGGTTGTATGATGATCTAGGTAGTACATGTGGTTAATGATGTGCTATATGTAATCAAGTTGTATGTTGATCATGTATGACATACTGTTGTGTTAGTATTAACGAATTATCACCTATAATGTCACCAACGGGTCAAACGGGTCAACTGGGTCAAATTTGTCTTGTCTATCTTAAACCTTGAGTTCCTTGGTTTGTAGAGCACTTAGGGTTTCGTGTTGATTTTGTATACACGTACTTATGTACTCTTGTGTTCTAGGTGACCTTTGAAGGTTGTCTTTTTCTTTCAAGTTAAGCTCTAGGTTAATTCTTGCGCGCATCAGGTGAGTTCTTGCCCCACTCATTTTACATCATCTCTTTTGGGGAGATAGCATACTGTTGATCACAAACGCTTTTATTTATGAGTGTGTATAATATTGATATAGTGTTGTTTACCATGGAAAGTCCTCACACTTTCGGATTGTTAATATTGAATAGCGGGGAAATCTTGGGTAGTACTACTTGGTCTGACGAGCCCCACCTGTGCGACTCGAGGTCAAACGGGTGCAATTTTGTCCTAACACATATTCGTCACGACCTGGTAAGTCGTGACGGGAGGCAACAAATGTAACACAGTCAGCTTCGATCGCGAAATCACTATGATTAATATTTTTATGTTAATAGACTAGCTATCTATTGCAATACACTACTTATGCTCTGGAAACTGTTGATTGGTTTATATTTTAACGCAAACTCTTGAACTCACCAACCATGTGTTGACTTGTTTAGTATGCTATTCTCAGGTTAAGGTTGCCAGTTGCCTAGGAGCACGCACACCAGCATCGTTGAGTTGTCTACATTGTTTGTTTACACATTTGGGTTTATTTTCCTATTAAACATTTGTGTTTGGGGCGCGTATGTTTTGCGCATTCTCTTTACATACTACTTGTTTTGAGTTTTCTAGTTTTAAAAACGCTTCCGCAGTATTTTAAACGTTAACTCTGGTTTTGTTTATTTATCATATAGAGTCGTTCTTGGTAACTAATGACTGAGATCCTGGTATGTCACGCGCCTCGCGGTAAAACCCCGCTCGTGGATTTTGAGGGTGTGACACATTCATAGGGTTCCTAAGACCTTTTGGATGTCCATGCACCATTCTAAATACCAAAGATCATCTTTCCAAGTTTGCTGAGAAATCAGTAGATGGGTTCTTTATAGGATACTTATCACAAGCTAAGGATTATAAAGTATACAACAAAGTTGACCACACTATTGAGGAATCTAGAAATGACATATTTAATGAAAAATTTTATTGGGCATGTAGTGAATGAAAAAGGAATTCATGTGGATCCTGGAAAGATCGAGGCAGTTAAAAACTGGGAGGCGCCTAATACGCCTTCAGAGATAAGACAATTCCTTGGGTTAGCAGGTTACTATCGGCGATTTATCGCTAACTTCTCAAGGGTTGCACAACCACTTACGCAATTGACGCAGAAGGATAAGAAGTTTGAATGTGGTGCTAAACAAGAGGACGCATTTAATACATTGAAAAATAAGTTGTGTAATGCACCGATATTGGCATTCCCTAAGAATTCAGACGGATTCGTTGTTTATTGTGATGCATCGCATCAAGGTTTAGGTTGTGTGCTCATGCAAAAAGATAAAGTGATTGTATACGCGTCGCGACAACTTAAGAATCACGAGAAGAATTACACCACCCATGACCTGGAGTTAGGCGCGGTGGTCTTTGCTCTTAAGATCTGGAGGCACTATTTGTATGGTACAAAGTGTGTCATTTATACCGACCACAAGAGCCTCCAGCACATTTTGAACCAAAAGGAATTGAACATGAGACAGCGTCGATGGATGGAATTGCTTAGTGATTACGACTGTGAAATCCGGTACCACCCGGGTAAAGCAAACGTAGTAGTGGATGCCTTGAGTCGAAAGGAAAGAGTCAAACCTGTATGCATCCAGGCCCTACGGATGGCCATTCATTGGGATATTAAGACTCATATTATTGCCGCACAAGTTGAAGCAATAAAGGAAACAAACGTACAGAGTGAAGTGTTGAGAGGACTGGACAAACAGTTCGAACAAAAGGAAGATGGAGGGTTATACTTTGTGGGTAGGATTTGGGTACCTATTAAGGGGAATTTACGGGAGATCATATTGGACAACGCACACAAGTCAAAGTATTCAGTACACCCTGGTGCGGATAAAATGTACCACGATCTTAGAGATTCATACGGGGTGGCCTGGAATGAAAAGAGATATAGCGGTCTATGTTAGTAAGTGTTTAACATTTGGGAAGGTCAAGGAAGAACATCAGAGACCATCAGGTTTATTGCAGCAACTTGAAATCCCCGAATAGAAGTGGGAAAATATCACCATGGACTTTATAACAAAACTACCAAGGACTAGTAGTGTGCATGATACGATTTGGGTTATTGTGGATTGGATGACCAAATATGCGCATTCCCTGGCTATACGCGAAGACTACAAAATGGAAAAGTTGGCAAGGATCTGTATTAGTGAAGTTGTGTCTAGACATGGGGTACCTGTGTCAATCATCTCCGATTGGGACGCACGATTCACCTCCTGATTTCGGCAGTCCTTGCAGAAGTCATTGGGGACATGTCTTGACATGAGTACTGCCTATCACCCTCAGATCGATGGTTAGAGTGAGCGTACAATTCAGACCTTGGAGGACATGCTGAGGGCTTGCACGATTGACTTTGGTGGTAACTGGGATACTCACCTTCCATTGGTGGAGTTTTTGTACAATAATAGTTACCATACGAGTATTGGATGTGCACCATTTGAGGCATTATATGGGCGTAAGTGTAGGTCACCAGTGTGTTGGGCAGGGGTTGGGGAAAGTCAGATCACTGGACCCGAGATCATACAAGAGACAACCAACAAGGTGTTTTAGATCAGGGATAGGTTGAAGGCGACCCAAGATCGTCAGAAAAGCTATGCTGCTAATCGAAGGAAGCCATTAGAGTTCACTGTTGGGGATAACGTTCTATTGAAAGTGTCGTCTTGGAAAGGCATTGTTCGTTTTGGCAAAAGAAGCAAGTTAGCTCCAAGGTACATTGGTCCGTTCAAGATTTTTGAACGAATTGGTCCTGTTGCATACCGACTGGAATTACCACAGGAGTTAAAGGGCATACATAACATTTTTCATGTTTCAAACCTCAAGAAGTGTCTTGCTGATTAAACGTTGCATGTGCTACTAGAGGAAATTCAAGTGAATGAAAAACTTCGATTCATTGTGGAACCACTGGAGATCATGGACCAGGAAATAAAGACGTTGAAACGAAGCAAGATTCCGATTGTGAAGGTAAGATGGAGCTCAAGAAGAGGCCTTGAGTTTACCTGGGAATGAGAAGATGGAATGTGGACAAAGTACACCTACCTATTTGTGGATGGCAGTGCAGTTATTAACTCAAGTTGAATTTCGGGACGAAATTCTCTCAACTGGGGGATACTGTGACATCCGTCACCAAAATAGGTACGTTGGCTTTGGCTTTGATTTGGATTTTGACTTTTGCCTTTGACTTTTGTCACATTTGGGCTTGGTCTTGATTTATGGTTCTTTTCTTGTTGGACCCAAATTTTGGCTTAATGGGCCTACGTTCTTAAGATGGGCCAGTAGTTTATATCATTATGAAGCCCACTGGGCTTGTCATTGTATGAGGTCCTACGCATTGAGCCCAATCAAGGTTTTTCCTAAAAGGTAAAACATAAAATTACACTGAAACCCAACTAACTCTATATCCATGGGCTTTGCCTAAAGCCTGGTAAATAAACTTAAATTGGTTCAAAAATATAAATTATCCCAAACTCTAGGGCATGTGATAGCCCGTTGAAACTGTTATTGCGCGTAGAATTTGAAAACATGAACATTGGTCAACGCGCGGATCGGGACGAGATGGATTACACGAGACGGGCCAAGGGCCCAAAGGCCCTTGTCCTTTCCCTCTTTTGGCTGCAAATGAATAAGGGGGGGGGGGTATTCCCCTTTGTTTTGGCCTCACTTTTGCAACTCAAGATTTTTCCTTGAAACCCTAGCCGCCACAACACCAAAATCCTCTCTTCTTCTTCTTCTAACCATCGAAAATTCTGAATTACTAGAGCCATCCATCGATTTTGACAATCAAATCATCCAAGAGCTTTAAACCAAGCAAGATACATTCGTCTTCAAAGCTACAGTAAGCAAAATTCATTTTTGATGAAGTCTAATGCTAGGTTCACTCTAAAATCGATGATACTCATCATCTATATTCAAAATCTTCATCTAATGATCTCTCATTCTTGGTTTTTGGTGCTAGATCGTGAAGATCTAAGCGTTACGATTGTCGGGTTCGTCACTTGGTAAAAACCCTAATTCATGGTCTTGTATGGTAATCGAATCTAAAAGATTGAGATGTAATCTTGGATGACCTGCCCTTAATCGAGATTTTGAACCTATAAAACGTTTTGAAATAACTAGAATTGTTCTTTGAAAGAATTGATGGGTTAAACAAATCGAAACAATGAAACTATCACTTAAAGTTGCAAACCGGGAGACTAAGAAACTGACAACTGTTTGGGACTGGAAAATTTTATAAACTAAGTAGTTAATTAAAGTTCTTGACAACTTGAAACTGGAATGAAATAATTTTTACATATTTGGGTTGTTAACGGGCGTATATTGGGACTTGAGATGCAAAGGAACGAAACTAACAATCTGGGCAGCTTGCTGTCAGAAAAATGGGTCATCTTGTTCGTGTGATAACTTGGTCGAAATACGCCCAATTGGGGCAAACTCTGGGTCTAAATTTAAGCCCCATGATTCCTCTAACTAACCCAAGTGGTCTCATGTTATTTCGACATCGTTTGGTCCTACAAATGTAGCAAACATAACAGAAGGTCAAAACTGACGAATCTGGGCAGCAGATTAGTCTGTATTCTCAGTGTCATAACTTCCTCATATTTGTCAAATGTACATGATTCTTTTTCTGGAGTTTAATTTAAATTCTCTTCTTTCAAATGATACCTATTACTCAACGATTCGTTATCGTTTCGATCTCCTAACAGTCTATACAAGACTGATGCGCAATCAGATATGCATGCTGAATTATCTTGTTAAAACTTAGAAGTAAGGATTGGAACTAAATAATCTAACTTAAGACAAGTTTTGCATATAATATTGATTAAAACTCTTTACAAAAGAATTAATTTAGTAAGTGGGATGATGGAAAATCTTGATTAGCGTTAAGGGCTGGACTAAAAGGATTACACCCATATTAGCCATCTATATTTGGTGATATATATTAATCCTTTTGTGTATTATATATTTTTAGAGCTTACTCTGCGTGTTGTGGGATTTGAACTGTGACATTTCAAGATGAGTTTCACGGCCCCTTTTAATGTATTTTACTTGTGGGAAAAGCATGCTCATGGTTTTGGACTATGCCGTGTTTTAAGAATTATTTTGGGACATTGTTGTGGTTGGGTCATGGTTTGAGTCTAGGTATTCAGTCATGAGTGTGTACTGTGCTTGTGCTTGTGCTTGTTCTTGGACTTGTTGACTTGGACGTCATGGAGAAGTATTGTTAGTACTAACGGGCTGACACCCCCACCCATGTTGTCGGTATACTAGTCGAGACCGACTTGGCCGATGCTTGCCCTTGGGTGAATATAATCCGGATGTGTGAACTTGGAATGGTCTTGGACTTGGGTTGTGCTAGAACTTATGTTGATATCTTGACTGCTATGTATCTCTTTCACATACAATTTTCTATACATATTATGCACGGCAAAATATTTGTATTTTTAAACCTGTGAACTCACCAACATATGTTGACTTTTTAGAGCATGTCTTTTCAGGTAATGAAGTCTAGGTGTTTGGCTGTGGACTTAGACGAGACCGCTTCTCTAGGAGCATTAGACATTTCAAGAGATTTTTGGGACATGTTATGAATTGTTTGGTTTTATGAATTGTAATTTTATTGGATTTGAATTTGGTATTGTTTTGGTGATTGTGTTGGTTTGTTCCCATATGGAATTTTGGTTTACTTTTGCATTAATGGTATGACATTCTGTTATTGACTATACTTGACATGTGTTCCTATGTGTCGGGTGACGTCATGACCCATGTACGGAGAATACCTGTAGATATTCTCTTAAACCCCCAATGTGTTATGACGATCCCGTCCGTCGCATTCTCGTGTTTCTGCTTTAGCGAGGGTGTGACACCATTCCCATTCCTAACATAGCCCCGCTCCTTCTCTTCATCCACTATCGCCACCACCTCTCGCTCGTCATACAACCTCCCCACTAGGTCGACCACTGACCTAAACGTACCTGGCCGGGCAGTGATCAGATGTCTGCGGATATCTGCCGGCAGACCTTGAATGAACCTCTTGATCTTTCATGACACAGGCGTCACCTGATCTGGCACCAGCCTTGCCATCTCGTTGAACTTTGTTGTATACTGTTGGTGCGTCATCATTCCAGCCTCCAACTGCAGGAACTCTCTCTCAACTTTGTCAAGCTCCCTATGAGGGCAAAACTCCTCAATTACCAACCTCTTCAGCTCATTCCACCTCATCCTCCCGATTGCCTAGTACCCTCGGCTTGGATAATGTTGTCCCACCAACACAGGACCTAGTCCACAAATGAGTGGGTAGCGAACCTCACCTTCTGATCCTCGCGGCACTCGCTAATGTCCAGTACTGCCTCTATCTCCCTCACCCAACGATGAGCAATAGTAGCACTTCCATTCCCATAAAAAGTTGAGGGCTTGCATATCTAGAATACCCCATAGCTACACCCTTTGGCAGTTTCCTGCACCGCTTCCTCCTCCTTATCATCACTGGAGACAACCATCTCAGTCTCTAGTTTCTCCCCTTCACCGGAACCTCTCCTAACGGTCCTCCTCCTCTCCTCCTTCTCTTTCTTTTCATCCTCCCTCACAGCACGTATAACCTCGGTCACTACAGTTGGCAAAATCGTTTGCATGACCAGATGAACCTCCTCAACCACCTCCTCCTTTATTAAGGCTCTCAGATTAGTACTCTCATCCTCACCGTCCTGGTGATGGAGCTCTGGCTCTTCAGGATCCATCTCAGCAGTCTTAGCCCTGCTCCTCGTGACACGTTGTCTAACACCACGTCCACCCCGACCTCCACCTCATGAAGCCTCAAAAGATCTACCACCAGCCATCACTAAACACTACAAGATTCAAACACCAACACGGTCATTCAAAGTAATAGCTCAGCTTATGTCAAGTATAGTAAGTCCCTAATCATAGTTGCCAGTTGTGATTAGCCACTTACTTTGCTCTTCATCCCCAAGCATTTTCTATCCTAACTACATCAGTATCTAAATCTACACAAAAGCACATAAACCACATAACACGCCCACATAGTTCCCCTTTTTATTAACTTACATAAAACGTTTACGTAAAACCTTTACCTGTAGGCACGTAGCTACTAGGACTGGCATCCCTTTCTTTTCGTCCCATTCTCAGTTTAAGTTTTAGGTTTTGAAAATATTTACCTAATTCTCTTAAACTTTGGCTCTGATACCAACTTGTAAGGCACCATTCCCGGGAAGCTTACAGCTGGGCCTTCATCGCATAAAATATTTAAAACATACATTACTTTTGCAGTGGAATTTAAAACTTTCATTAATAGTTTAAAACATATCATTATGTTACATCATTCATTTACATTTCTAAATACAACATCAAATTAAAAATGTGGATGCCAGCCTCAAAACGTCCCCAGTAGCTTATGCATCCATGCCTGCAACTCCTCAACATCAACAAAATACCTGTCAACTATTATGCATACAAACGTCAGGGATGCTAAGTGAGTTCTAGTTTTATAAATAAAATACTTTACTTTTGTTAAAAAAACCTTTTTACTTTCGATCACGATCACACATCATACGTACATATTGATAATAATTAATTATCTTCATCATCGTTTATCATCAAACGATACATACTTACTATCATCCGAATCCTGCCTCATGCAATACCCCCGACTCATGTCCGAAGACTGATACTGTGTCGGGGCCTGTAAACAAACCCCCGACTCATGTCCGAAAACTGACATAGTACCGGGGTACGCGACAAGGATCCCATCATGTATGCAACACCCCCAACTCATGTCCGAAGACTGATACTATGCTGGGGCCTGTAAAAAAACCCCCGACTCATGTCCGAAGACTAACACAATACCGGCGCGAGCAACAAGACCTCATCTCTTTCACATGCCATCCTGTCTCATGCAATACCCCCGACTCATGTCTGAAGATTGATACTGTGACGGGGCCTGTAAACAAACCCCCGACTCATGTCTGAAGACTGACATAGAACCAGGGTACGTGACAAGGATCTCATCTCTTTCACATACCATCCTGTCACATGCAATACCCCCGACTCATGTCTGAAGACTGATACTATGCTGGGGCCTGTAAACAAACCCCCGAATCATGTCTGAAGACTAACATAGTACCAGGGTACGCGACAAGGATCTCATCTCTTTCACATGCCATCCTATCTCATGTAATACCCCCAACTCATGTCCGAAGAATGATACTGTGCCAGGGCCTGTAAACAAACCCCCGACTCATGTTCGAAGACTGACACAGTACCGGGGTACGCGACAAGGATCTCATCATACGTTACTTCCATTCTCATCATTCGTTATCTTTCACTTTCGTTACATAATACTTTACGTACATTCTTACATCATACCACGTAAAGTCATAACAACATACATAACATAATACATACATTTTGAAAACCATTAAACATGGAAAGATAACACATCACACAAACATGCATAACACACCAAGCCTAGTCCATCACATCACAACAGAACCTATCTCAACCATCTACCTCTAGAAAATCCTCAGAAATCCCTAAGTCCAAAATGGAGAGCAGTTGGACATCTCAGGCACATGAGCATAAAAATTCTAAAGAAAACAGCCTAGGCGCATTACCACTATGCAGGCGCATAAGCCCTGCTTAGGCGCATGGGCACTTCTGGGGCGCATGGGCATATAGGCGCATGAGCAACTCTGGGCGCATGGGCACTACTGGGGCGCATGGCCAACACTTAGGCGCATGGGCATTCTTCTGGGTGCATGGACAACTGTTTGGGCGCATGGCCTAGACTTAGGCGCATGGGCATCATGTTGGGCGCATGAGGTCACTTAGGCGCATGGGGATAGTTAGGTGCATGGAAATAATCTGGGCATATGGGTCATTCTGAAAATGCAGACTACACCATAACCTGCTCTTAAACAATATCCTAACACAAATCTAACACACCACAAGCACTTAAACATGCCAAACCTTAAATATAACCCAAAACAGCCTCTAAACATACAACAACAGAGCACCATCGAACAACATGCTGAAAAACTCATGGTTACTTAAAAATCTTTTGCTCGGTATGCAAAATAGCCCTAAACACTTCGAAAATTAGTAAAAAGATGGGATCTAGAAACTCACCTGTAGCAACCTTAGAGCAACACACCTTCACCTGCAAATTCAGCTCCTAAAACCCACGAAATCAAGCACTTAGCACCACAATTCTCGGCCTAGAAGCTGAAAATTCGGTTGAAACCGAACATATATTCAAGAAAACTCACCTTTTTACAGATTCTCCCCTCTTTATCTCTCTGAAACCGGGAGCTCTTTTCATTTTTCCTTATTCAACCGAGAAGATGGGTATGGCAATGTAGTGGGCGGCCATACCCACTCTTTTAAACACTATTATTTTAAAGTTTGCATCTTGCATAACTTTAGTCCTTCAACTTGTGTTATTCCACATTTCTTTCTTTATACTTTTATTTTCTCTTCTTTTTAATAAAATTCGGGGTGTTACAGGGAGATTGAAAAAGAAGTTGAAGAATATGTTAAAGAAAATGCTGAAGATGTGATGGTGAAAGAAGATGAGATTAAAGCTGAATTGATAAAAAAATGCTATTAAGATTACTCCGACATACATTGCTTAAGATGAAAGTGTTCAAAGTGCTGTCGAGACTACTCCAACAAAACTTCCTGATCAAGAAATAAGGAAAGAAGTAGTTGAGATTACTCTAGCTAATTCAGAGGAAGTTTCAAAGAAAGAAAAGAATGTGTTAAAGGCTTTCATGGTCAAAGAAGTTTCAAATGTTGTTGAACCATATGATACTAACAATGAAGTGTACAATCAATTATGTACTATGAAATTTGTTGAAAAACTTCAAATATATCAAGCTCATAATGAAAACTTGATTTTAGAAGTTAAAAAACTTCAATATCAAACAAGAAAATACCTATCCAAGGAAACTATCTTTAAATAAAAATTTGAAGGCCTTAATAAAACCATTTATCAATTACAAATTAATCTACTTGATAAAGAATATGCTAGAAATGATTTATAAAAAAGAAACGATGAGCTCACTTTGGAAGTAAACAAACTTATGGGTGGACTTGCTTCAGCTATGCTTACTATTGATAAATTTGAACTTTCTTCAACATTGGTTGAAGGGATTATTAAATCCAAGATTATACAAAAATTAATGGTGGTAAGAGTGGTATCGAGATTGCTAAGATAGCACCTCCCATTAATTATGATTACTCATGCTTACCTTCATCCAATATCATACCAGATCAGGATATGAGTTACGCTATGGCATTTCAACCTCAAAAAGACTTATAACCTTCAGCCAATTTGTCATTGATTGTTGATCCTCTTATAAAAATTGAAACTAATGTTAATGATTGTAACGTTTATGAGACAATTTCAAGATAGAAGGGCAAGTGGAAGACTAGAAGAGTAATGATGAACAAGATTTTGAGAAAAATAAAAATAAGAAATGTACAGCTAATTAATCAGATTTTAACTCATCGCTGAATTTGAATGAAAAGCTTTATATTTTTATTAGGAAAAAGAGTTGTTCAAAACCATTGACTAAACAAGAGAAACTGAAAGAAAAAATTATGCATAGTGATAATAAATTAAAATCTAAACAAATGACTAGAACATCTTCCGACTTAAAATGGAATTCAAGAATAGATTTCTTTCTAAGGGTATAATATGTAAGTAAGAACATACTTTTAATGATTCGAACACTCGATTGTTTAAAACTAAACTTCCTCTTGATACTAACTCTATGAAACAAGATGTTTTTAGCTCAGGAGTCAATAAAACAAGTCCATTTCTAGCGACAAATCATCAAAGACTAAAAGATATAAATCATGCCTCATTGGCTACAAATCAAAATATAAAGCTAAAGAAGTTTTCTTTACAACTCTCATATCAAGCTAAAAAAGCTAAAGTTCGAAGAGAGAGCAGAAAGACTATTACATAATCAAATGGCCAAAGATATACTAAGCTAGATTCTATGATAACTTTGGTGGTTATCATAAACAATCTTTAACAAACATGCGAATGAGTAAATCAAATCAATCGCAAAATTTGATAAAAGACCATTCTGAAAATCCACACAAAAGATGTCGTTTTATATGTGAAAAGCCAAATCATATGGTAAGAAATTGCACTGATTGACATAAATCACTAACTTAACAACGATTTCATAATTCTGTTTCTTATAATAGAAAACAATTTTTTATAAGAGATAAGTCTCATTATTGTGTATTTCAAAAGAAATCATTTGTTGGGAAATTAAAAATTCAAAATAATAAGAACATGAGCAAAACAGAAGTTGTTGACAAGGTGAAAAGTGATGATGTAATCAAAATAAAACATTTGGTTAATCCATTACAATCAAAGAAAAATTTGGAAAGATTAACAAAACCTGTTTAAAAATGGAAAGTTAAAATACAAACAAATGTTTCTAATATAGTAAATGATAATGTTTTCAATGATAACTGCGACAGGATTTTAAAATTTGTTACATACATGGATGTAAACAGTGTACTCAAGTCTACCTTGGATTGCTTTCCTAAATCTATTTGATTCATAAATTTATGCGGGAATAACCAAGGACGTCTATGGACAGCTTATGGCATATTGATAGTGGTTGTTCAAAACACATGATAGGAAATATATCATTGCTTACAACGTTTAACCTCACATTGGTGGATATGTTATATTGGCTAGAGATAAAGGAGGTAAAACAGCAAAGAAAGGGACTGTCACAAATGGTGTGTTAACTTTTGAAAATGTGAGTTTTGTTGAAGAACTAAAACACAATCCGTTGAGTGTGTCTCAAATTTATGATAAAAACTATTCAACTCATTTTATAGCAAGAATATGTTTAATCATCAAACCTAGTTTTATTATACATGATAAATTGGTACTGTTGAGGACTCCAAGAGAGATTTATACAAATTTATTGAATATGCATAGTTCAAACATGTTGGTTACAGCTTCATGCTTACTATCCAAAGCCTCAGAGAGTGATTTAATGTTGTGGCTTCGTCGATCAGGACGTGTCAACCTCAAAACCATGAATAAATTGGTTAGAGGGAATCGTGTTTTGAGTTTACCAATGAAATAATTTCAACTTGTTGAACGTTTTCGATCATGTTCTATGTGTAAACAACATAAACTTCCTTACAAACTTATTGCTCATAACTCAGTTGATTTAGTCATACAACTCTTACACAACTCTTACAAAGCTTAGATTATAAAAGGGGTTTATGCTCCTCTGGCTAGACATGAAACAAATCGCATTTTTCTCGTTTATGTTTCGTTCATGAATATCAAAGTCTATCAAATGGATGTTAAAACTATTTTCCTGTATTGTGAAAAAAGAGGAAAATCTACATCTATCAACCACCAGGTTTTGAAGATCCTGATCATCCTAACTATGTTTATAAGTTACACAAGGCTCTTTATGGTTTACATCAAGCACTGTGTGCTTGATATGCCACTCTCACAAAACATTTGCTTTCAAATGGTTATTCTAGATGAGCTATTGATCAAAATTTATTCATAAGGAAGACCGATGATGATCTGATTCTTGTCCAAATTTATGTTGAAGATATCATATTTGGATCTACTAGTGATGACATGTGCAAGGAGTTTTAGGCAGTAATGAAGAAGAAATTTGAGATGAGCTCACTTGGAGAAATATCATTTTTGTGGGTATTTAAATTAAAGAAGATGAAGCAGGTATTTTGATTTATCAAGATAAATATGTTTAAAGTATTTTAGAAAAGTACAAGTTTCAAGACTCCAAGATCACTCCAAATCCTATGTCTTCTCGTCTTACTCTATTTCCAGATCTCACGAGTGAAGCTATTGATCAATATTTGTATAGATCAATGATCAAATACTTGATGAATCCTACTACAAACGAGCCAGACATTATGTTTCCTATTTGTCAGTGTGCCTATTATCAGAGTAATCCAAAAGAATGACAGATTAAAGTTTCAAAAGAATCCTCAAGTATCTCAAAGGCTAACCATGGCTTGGACTTTGGTATCCGAGGAATTTCGAGTTTAATTTATATGTATATACTTGCAGTGGTTTTAGTGGGTGTAATTTCGATAGGAAATCAACTATGGTTGGATGTTAATTTCATAGAAATAGATTGATTTCGTGGCAATGCAAGAAGTAAAATACTGTGTGAATATCCACTACAGAAACTGAATTTGTGGCTTCTTCAAGTTGTTGTTCTCAGATTTTTTGGATTCAAAAATAACTCCTTGATAATAGCCTTAAAATTTATGACACCAGAATTTGGTGTGATAATTTTGCAACCCTTAACATAGTGAAGAATGCTATTCGGCATTCAAAAACAAAACGCATTGACATCTGCATACATTTTATCTGTCACTGTTTTGATCAAAAATTTATTCATCTTAAACAAGTGTCATCATATGAAAACATTATTGATTTGTTCATCAAGGCATTTGATCATTCTTAGTTTGACTTCTTAGATCAATCTTTAGAAATGATTACTTTGGATGATTACACAAGAATTTTCCCCAAAAAGATTTTGTTTCTATCTTTGTTGTTAAAATTGTTATTTTCTTTCGATAATCACAATTTTAGGGGGAGAATACTAAAAAAACAATGAAAAAGATTTTTGGTTGTAGGGGTAGTTAGAAAATTATTGAAAATATCAAAATGATTTTTAGTTGTTGGGGGAGTAGAAAAATATTGAAAATATTAAAAAGATTTTCAGTTTGTTATTTTCAAAAGAAATCTTCTGTGTAATTAGGAAATGATAGAACATTTCTTGACTTTGATATATTACAGACAAAGTCTTAAAAATAAACTAACATGAATTTTATTTGATATGTTGATAGGCTCTTCTTACAAGAATGAAAAACATATGGATTGTGATCCACTGGAATTAAATCTTATATGACTGAAGGGGTAACATATCAGGGTTTTGTGGTAATGTTGATTCCATGTTTGTCACACCCTCAAAATTCACGAGCGGAGTTTTACCGCGAGGCGTGTGAACAAACCAGGATCACAGTCAATAGTTACTCAGAACGACACTATATGCCACATTTAAAATAAAACCAACCAAAGTTCAAACTTTTAAACCATGCGGAAGCGTTAAATAAACTAGTAAACCCAAAACAATGAAACATGATTTGAAAATGCGCAAACATACGCGCCCAAGTATTATGCAAAACTAAAACCCGATGTTTAAACAATCTTAACCCAAAACAATGTTTCATAACATGCTGCCAAACACCATGGTGCTGACCCGTGTGACGTGCTCCTAGGCAATAGCAACCTTAACCTGAGAATAGCATACTAACCAAGTCAACACATGGTTGGTGAGTTCAAGAGTTTGCGTTAAAATATAAACCAATCAACAGTTTCCAGAGCATAAGTAGTGTATTGCAATAGATAGCTAGTCTATTAACATGAAAATATTAAACATAGTGATTTCGTGATTGAAGCTGACTGTGATAGTTTGTGCCTCCCGTCACGACTTACCAGGTCGTGACGAATATATGTTAGGACAAAATTGCACCCGTTTGACCTCGAGTCGCACAGGTGGGGCTCGTCAAACCCAGTAGTACTACCCAAAATTTCCAGCTTGTCAATATTACAATCCGAAAGTGTGAGGACTTTCCATGGTAAACAACACTATATTAATATTATACACACTCATATTTAAAAGCGTTTGTGATCAACAGTATGCTATCTCCCCCAAAAGAGATTATGTAAAAAGAGTGGGGCAAGAACTCACCTGATGCGCGCAAGAATTAACTTAGAGCTTAACTTGAAAGAAAGAGAGGAAAGACAACCTTCAAAGGTCACCTAGAACACATGAGTACAAAAGTACGTGTACACAGAATCAATATGAAACCCTAAGTGCTCTACAACCCAAAGAACTCAAGGTTTTAGAAAGACAAGACACATTTGACCCAGTTGACCCGTTTGACCCGTTGGTGACATTATAGGTGAATTTCCATTCAAACAAGCATACAAGCCTATCACACATGATTATCATACAAACTGATTACATATAACACTTCATTAACCACATGTACTAATTAGATCATCATACCACCAGATATCATACAAGTCATGCGAATCTCAAACTATTATCATGCTCATAACATCTATAACACAAATAATACACCATACAAGGATCAAATCACGCATCACATGCCATGTGAAGCCACTCACGACTTCACACCCTAAACCCTGCCAATCCTACTAAGTAGGGGCCTCAGATTCGCACATGTGTATGATGATCATTAACATACCAATTTCCATAGGTCATATCACCCAAAATGTTCATTCTTAATCAACCATCAATCAACAAAAGTCCTAGCTTACCTATATGACTAATACCATGATTTTTCCACAAACAGGCCAAAACAGGTACAAATCAAATCAACATTCATATAACCTAAACAACACATTTAATCACCTTAGAAACCATCCATGAACACACTAGCATGGTCCTAATGTCCCAAACATACCCAAATCATCATATTTAAGAGATTTCACAATTAAAGTTTCCCTTTTGGGAAAGTTCATCCCAAATCCATCAAACACCTAAAACATTCATGAATCCATCAATCACTTACAAATTCAAGTTCATAACAACATCTAGCATGATCAAAAAACCAAATCATCATGATTCATCACATTCAACATCAAAAAGTTTCTATTTTAAGCAATGTAAGAACTACCACGCATCTTCTTGATTTCCTAACGTTCATATCAACCATCTAGCATTTAATCATCATCATAAGCATATCCATAACACCAAATCATCATCAATTCAACATTTCATGCAAAATAAAGTTACTATTCTTAGTAACCTATGAACAACACATCAAAATCCTAACTTTCTTGCACAATCAACGTTAACTAACATGTATTCAATCTAACTAACATAGTAACATCCACAAACAACCAACAATCAACATCCAATTTCAGATTTTTGAATTAGGGTTTTGGCCCTAACATAGATCCCATAAGAACTTGTAAAAATCCAACCTTTATTGTATACTTGACGTTAGTTAACATGTAATCTACCTAACAAACACATTAACAACAACAAACAAGCGTCAATCGGCCACCAAATCATCAAAATCGACTAAAACTTTCGGCTATGCACCAAACCCATCAAAGAACTCGAATTCTAACCTTTAAATCGCAAAAGGAACAAGATTTGATGTTGTTAACTTGTTGAATTGCTTGGAACTCGATCCAATCCATAGCTTTGTGGGTGTTCTTGACCGAATTCGAATTGTGTGTGTGTGAAGAAGGTGTCGCGGCCGTGAATGGGGTATTAGGGTTTTCTTTTGATTTTTTTAATTAAATTAATTAGTGCTAATTACCCTTTAAGCCCTTGTAACTTGTATTTTATAAAAGCTAGGCTTTTAATTAGTTTTTAAAAAGGTTTTTAACTAAAACAACAAGCATATAACTTAATAATAATAATCGTATGCATTATCTTCACTAGATACAAAACATACGGATTAAACACACACGTTTCCACGTTACGCGATAAAATTCACAATTAATGTTTACATCGCATAATCACAACCAATAACCAACATAGAAATTATTTGTTTCACATTATTAATTATTATTAAGTCACCAACATTCAACGACAACTAGTGTGTGCTCCCGACACGTGTATGCAAGACTTAACGGAACTAACGGAGTTTGGTAACGGAAAATTACCGGATGTCACATTATCCCCATGTTGAAAGAATTTTCGTCCCGAAAATTGCGTTACATGGTGAGTGTTCCATCACTGGTCTACTGCATTGGCACAAGAAAATCAAATCGAGTGAGTTTTGGATGAGTTGTCACATCATCCCCATGTTGAAAGAAATTTCGTCCCGAAGTTTAATCAGTACTTTCGCCGGCTGGCATCGTCCTTTCGAATAGCTGAGGGTACTTAAGCTTCATTTGGTCTTCACGTTCCCACGTGAATTCTGGTCCACGTCTCGAGATCCATCGAACCTTGACAATGGGTATCTTGCTTTGCTTAAGTGTCTTGACCTCACGATCCATCACTTCAACAGGTTCCTCAATGAAGCGTAACTGTTCGTCTACTTGAACTTCTTCCAGCGGTACAACCATAGTTTCATCCGTGAGGCACTTCTTCAGATTTGAAACATGGAATACATCATGGATTCCACTCAATGAATCAGGTAAGGCTAGTTGATAAGCCACTGGACCTATTCTTTCCAAGATCTCAAATGGTCCAACATATCTCGGATTTAGCTTTCCTCGCTTACCAAACCGAATCACGCCTTTCCATGGTGAGACTTTCAATAAGACTTTGTCACCAACTTGAAATTCTAGAGGTTTCCGTCGCTTGTCAGCATAGCTTTTCTGCCTGTCTCGCGCTGCGGCCATGCGGTTTCTTATCTGGACAATCTTCTCAGTTTTCTCGTGTACTAACTCAGGACCCGTTAATTGACTATCACCAATTTTGGCCCAGCAAACTGGTGATCTACACTTTCTCCCATACAAAGCTTCAAAAGGTGTCGCCTTTATGCTAGTGTGATAGCTGTTATTGTAAGAAAATTCCACCAATGGTAGGTGAACTTCCCAGTTATTCCCGAAGTCAATCACACAAGCACGTAACATGTCCTCCAAAGTCTGTATAGTACGCTCGCTTTGACCATCAGTCTGTGGATGATAAGCAGTACTCATATCCAATCGCGTACCTAAAGCTTTCTGTAACGACTGCCAGAAGTGTGATGTGAAACGAGAATCGCGGTCAGAAATAATTGAGATCGATACTCCATGCCTCGAAACGATCTCCTTCAAATAGAGTCGAGTTAATTTCTCCATCTTGTCTGTTTCCTTTATTGCTAGGAAATGAGCAGACTTTGTTAATCTATCCACGATAACCCATATTGTGTCGCAACCAGTAGAAGTACGAGGTAACTTAGTAATAAAATCCATTGATATCTGATCCCACTTCCACGTAGGGATCTCGGGTTGTTGTAGTAGTCCAGATGGCTTTTGGTACTCCACTTTTACCTTTGAGCAGGTCAGACACTTGCTCACATAAGTAGCTACATCCGCTTTCATATTAGGCCACCAATAGTGTGCCTTTAGATTGTGATACATCTTGTCAGATCCAGGATGTATAGAGTACTTAGACTTGTGTGCCTCACTCATAACCAAGTCTCTTAGATTTCTGTGTAGAGGTACCCAAAGTCTATCCATGACGTAACGAGTTCCATCCGCTTTTACTTCCAGCTGTTTTTCCATTCCCCTTAATAATTCAGACCCAATGTTTTCTGCTTTCAGAGCTTCTGTCTGAGCCTCTCGGATTTGTTCAGGTAACTGTGTGCTAATGGTAAGCTGCAAAGCTCGCACACGTCGACGCTTAGCAGTTTCTTTCCTACTCAGCGCGTCAGCATCTACATTTGCTTTCCCCGGGTGGTACTTAATAGCACAGTCATAGTCATTCAGTAATTCTACCCAGCGCCTTTGCCTCATGTTCAATTCCTTTTGCTCAAAGATGTGCTGAAGACTCTTGTGATCGGTGTAAATAGTGCATTTCGTACCGTACAAGTAATGTCTCTAGATCTTTAAGGCAAAACTACCGCACCCAGTTCCAAGTCATGGGTGGTATAGTTCTTCTCATGAATCTTCAACTGTCTAGAGGCGTAAGCTATCACCTTATCCCGCTGCATCAAGACGCATCCAAGTCCTTGAATAGACGCATCGCAGTAGACTACGAAGTCATCACTACCATCCGGTAACGCTAATATTGGTGCACTACACAGTTTCTGTTTCAGCAACTAGAAAGAAGACTCCTAATTCTCACCCCATTTGTATGTTGTTCCCTTATGAGTCAAGGCTGTGAGAGGTTGTGCAATCTTAGAGAATCCTTCGATGAACTGTCGATAATATCCCGCTAATCCAAGGAATTATCGTATCTCGCTTGGTGTCTTAGGAACAGACCAATTCTTTATCGCTTCAATCTTAGCAGGATCAACATGTATTCCCTTCTCGTTGACAATATGACCCAAGAATTGTACCTCACGTATCCAGAAATCACACTTAGAAAACTTTGCATACAGTTGTTCCTTTCTAAGTAATTCCAAGATTAAACGTAAGTGCTTCTCATGTTCTTCCTTGGTCCTTGAGTATATCTGTATGTCATCAATAAAGACGATAACAAACTGATCAAGATAGGGTTTGCACACGCGATTCATGAGGTCCATGAATACTGCTGGTGCATTCGTCAACCCAAATGGCATGACCAAAAATTCATAGTGACAATATCGTGTACGAAAAGCAGTCTTCGAGATGTCCTCTTCACGAACTCTCAGCTGATGATACCCAGACCTCAGATCAATCTTAGAGTAATAGCTTGATCCTTGCAGTTGATCAAACAAATCATCGATACGAGGTAAGGGATATCTATTCTTGATCGTGACTTTGTTCAGTTCCTTATAGTCAATGCACATTCGAAATGTACCATCCTTCTTCTTCACAAATAGAACTGGCGCTCCCCAGGGCGACGAGCTCTGTTGGATAAACCCTTTATCCAACAACTCTTGTAGTTGGGCGGATAATTCTTGCAGTTTGTTCGGAGCTAACCGGTATGGTGCTCTTGTAATTGGAGTGGCTCCTGGAGTCAATTCAATCTGGAATTCAACTTCCCGATGAGGCGGTAATCCAGGCAGGTCTTCCGGAAACACCTCGGGAAACTCGCGAACTATGGGGATATCCTCTATCTTCTTTTCATCGGTCTGTTTATCTGTGACGAGCGCCAATATGGCCAGTCGACCCTTTCGTAACAACTTCTGTGCCTTCATGAATGAAATGATGCCCATCACTGCACCACTCCTATCGCCTCTGACCGTAAGGACTTTTTCACCAATGGGAATCCGTATGATCTTCTCATGGCATATGACTTCCGCTTGTTTATCGGAAAGCCAATCCATGCCTACTACCACATCGAAACTTCCTAGTGTAACAGGCATGAGATCTATGGTGAATGTATGACCAGCAAGCTCTATCTTGCAGTCTCTAAGAATATGCGTTACGTGAATCTGTGTGCCGTTAGCTAACTCCACGGTGTATTTAGATTCTAAGGCTGAGGGCATATCACTTAAAAGACTACAGAACCTAGTGGACACGAAACTTCTATCGGCTCCGGTATCGAATAATACGGTAGCAAAACGACCATTAACCGAAAATTTACCAGTTACTGTTATAGGATCGTTTAGAGCCTCACCTGAGCCAATGACGAAGGCTCTTCCTTTGGCTCCATTTTTGTTTCTACCATTTTTGTTGCCATTACCATTGTTGTTGTTATTGTTGTTACCATTGTTATTGTTGCTGTTGTTTCCATTGTTGTTGTTACCATTACCATTCCTCTTAAGTTGGGGATAGTTGTGTTTGTAATGGACTTCTTTTCCGCACTCAAAACAACCTTTCGGAGTTTCTTGTGATTATTGTGGCTTTTTCATCAGTTCACCTCGACAGTCTTAGGCTGCGTGACCAATCTTCCCACAACATTGGCACTTGTAGTCATCACATCGACCCACATGGTTATAGTTACACCGGTTGCACTTCGGCTGTCTTCCACCATACCCACCGGGTCCTTGATTTGAGGGAGTCGCCTGGTTGAAGCTTCGATTGTTATCGAACTTCCGTTGCTGTTGCTGACTTTGCTGCTGTTGCTGAGGTTGAGATTGGCTGCTGGATGACAATCCCTTGTTGCTTGAACCATCCCACTTGCGTTTATGGTTGGGCACGCTTGCCACCGCGCCCCGCTTAGGTAATCGACCTTGCTCTACTGCTTGATCAGTCAGCCTGTGGGCTGTTCGGATAGCTTGTTGTATGGTAGTAGGGTTAGACGCAGTTACCATACTTTGAATTTCGGGCACCAATCCCCGTATATAATGCTAAACCCTCTTGTGCATTTCATTCACCATCCCTGGGCATAAAGTGGCTAACTCATGAGTACGGGTCGTGTAGGCTTCAATTTCTGAGCCTTGCATTTTGAGTTGCCAGAACTCAATCTCCAGTTTCTGTACATCATTTCGGGGGCAGTATTCTTCATTCATAATCCCCTTAAACTCATCCCAAGGTAGTTCATTGGCCATGGTTTGACCAAGCATTTGCACCTGGGCATTCCACCATGAAAGTGTTGCACCTTCCAATGTCCTGGTGGCATACATCACCTGATCAGCAGGCGGGCAGTTGCATTTTGCGAAGACAGACTCTGTCTTCTCAAACCAT
This sequence comes from Flaveria sonorensis, assembly GCA_025506505.1. NCBI lineage: Eukaryota > Viridiplantae > Streptophyta > Magnoliopsida > Asterales > Asteraceae > Flaveria > Flaveria sonorensis. Next base: position 28,453,305 of record CM046436.1, on the reverse strand, counting down.
CTTACAAGCCCTACAGCTCCTTCTGTCCCGCTGTAGGTATGGGGTTTACAGTCCATGAAGGACTTGTAGGTACATGGTGGTGGTCCTGTTTTAACAACCCAAACATTAGTCAGATATCCTAGACAATTAACTAGAAGAATTAGTTTAACCTCTCGTTATCATTTACCTGCTGGTTGCCCCGGTTGGGCAGCAGCCACTGCCGCCTGAACATGTTCGTTAATTAATGCCGCCAATTCCGCAGGCGTCATGTTTATGGCTTCGGCACCACGGCCTCCGGCGCCACGTCCAGGACCACGCCCACGTCCTCTTCCACATGCGTCCATATTTCACTTTACAATTCACAAATACAATAATGAGTAACATCCAACACATTAATCTCACCAAGGTACAGTAAACAATAAAAAATAATGCATTCACCACAACCACAACATTTATAACAGAAATGATAACCAAAGATAAATAAATTGCAATTGAGTCATAAAATATTCCATTAATATCAAAATTTAAGTTTGTCAGTTGGGTGGAAAACAACCCTTCCCACATAGGTTTCAATGAAAAGAAACACTACATAGTCTAAGTCATTTAAAAGTAGAGTTAGTCTAGTACGTCAGATCCGTCACTGTCCTCATCCATCTCAGCTGGTTCTTCTTCGGGGGCTTCCTCGGGTTCCTCTTCCGGGTCTTCCTCATCAGGATCCACCAAAGGTGCAGGGGCTTCAACAACCTGAAGTGCTGCTAGCTGTGCCTCTAAATCAGCAAACCTATCATCGATCACTATGTTATGGTGATCTTGTGCGTCCATGCGCCCACTAAGTGCTACAACGTTGCCTGCCAGAGTATGATGTCCACCGATGGCCATCGAGAGTCGCTCCTGAAGCGTCTCTACCTAGAAACGCAACTGACGCATCTCAGATCGTAATGCAGAGTTCTCATCAGTGAGTCCTCTAATCCGCTGTCGCTCCGTGTCTAGAGTGGCTACCAAAGCTGCAAACGCCTGCTCGAGAGGGATGCACAAGGTAGGAAGAGTAGGCAATGCAAAGGCGGTCGATGACCTAGTCCTAGGTCGTGTAGGATCTACTGGTGGTACGTGCTCTCTATAAGCCATACGGTTTATGTAGGTGGGGTAGAAATCCTAGTTCCACGGAGGATCAAGCTCAGGAGGTATCAAAGGCTGATCCCAGTCTATCTCGCCAAGAGGATAAGGATATCGGGGCCAGTTAAATCCCCTATCGGGTACCGGAGAAGTAGGAGGTGACTCAGATCGTGCAGGTCTCTTGCCCAAATTTCTGGACGACGATGCCATGCTGCGAAGTACGTGTTGCGTATGCCAATGAGTATACAGTAAGGAGAGTAAGCGATAAGTAACTAACAACTGTACGGTTATAGTCTAGTGTGTGTATGCAACCTAGTTCCCTATAACCAATGGCTCTGATACCAATCTGTCACACCCTCAAAATCCACGAGTGGAGTTTTACCACGAGGCGTGTGAACAAACCAAGATCACAGTCAATAGTTACTCAGAACGACATAATATGCCACATTTAAAATAAAACCAACCAAAGTTCAAACTTTTAAACCATGCGGAAGCATTAAATAAACTACTAAACCCAAAACAATGAAACATGATTTGAAAATGCGCAAACATACACGCCCAAGTATTATGCAAAACTAAAACACGATGTTTAAACAATCTTAACCCAAAATAATGTTTCATAACATGCTGCCAAACACCATGGTGCTGACCCGTGTGACGTGCTCCTAGGCAATAGCAACCTTAACCTGAGAATAGCATACTAACCAAGTCAACACATGGTTGGTGAGTTTAAGAGTTTGCGTTAAAATATAAACCAATAAACAGTTTCCAGATCATAAGTAGTGTATTGCAATAGATAGCTAGTCTATTAACATGAAAATACTAAACATAGTGATTTCGCGATTGAAGCTGACTGTGATAGTTTGTGCCTCCCGTCACGACTTACCAGGTCGTGATGAATATATGTTAGGACAAAATTGCACCCGTTTGACCTCGAGTCGCATAGGTAGGGCTCGTCAAACCCAGTAGTACTACCCAAAATTTCCAGCTTGTCAATATTAACAATCCGAAAGTGTGAGGACTTTCCATGGTAAACAACACTATATTAATATTATACATACTCATATTTAAAAGCGTTTGTGATCAACAGTATGCTATCTCCCCCAAAAGAGATTATGTAAAAAGAGTGGGGCAAGAACTCACCTGATGCGCGCAAGAATTAACTTAGAGCTTAACTTGAAAGAAAGAGAGGAAAGACAACCTTCAAAGGTCACCTAGAACACATGAGTACATAAGTACGTGTACACAAAATCAATATGAAACCCTAAGTGCTCTACAACCCAAAGAACTCAAGGTTTTAGAAAGACAAGACACATTTGACCCAGTTGACCTGTTTGACCCGTTGGTGACATTATAGGTGAATTTCCATTCAAACAAGCATAACAGCCTATCACACATGATTATCATACAAACTGATTACATATAACACTTCATTAACCACATGTACTATTTAGATTATCATACCGCCAGATATCATACAAGTCATGCGAATCTCAAACTATTATCATGCTCATAACATCTATAACACAAATAATACACCATACAAGGATCAAATCACGCATCACATGCCATGTGAAGCCACTCACGACTTCACACCCTAAACCCTGCCAATCCTACTAAGTAGGGGCCTTAGATTCGCACGTGTGTCTGATGATCATTAACATACCAATTTCCATAGCTCATATCACCCAAAATTTTCATTCTTAATCAACCATCAATCAACAAAAGTCCTAGCTTACCTATATGACTAATACCATGATTTTTCCACAAACAGGCCAAAACAGGTACAAACCAAATCAACATTCGTATAACCTAAACAACACATTTAATCACCTTAGAAACCATCCATGAACACACTAGCATGGTCCTAATATCCCAAACATACCCAAATCATCATATTTAAGAGATTTCACAATTAAAGTTTCCCTTTTGGGAAAGTTCATCCCAAATCCATCAAACACCTAAAACATTCATGAATCCATCAATCACTTACTAATTCAAGTTCATAACAACATCTAGCATGATCAAAACACCAAATCATCATGATTCATCACATTCAACATCAAAAAGTTACTATTTTAAGCAATGTATGAACTACCACGCATCTTCTTGGTTTCATAACATTCATATCAACCATCTAGCATCTAATCATCATCATAAGCATATCCATAACACCAAATCATCATCAATTCAACATTTCATGCAAAATAAAGTTACTATTCTTAGTAACCTATGAACAATACATCAAAATCCTAACTTTCTTGCACAATCAATGTTAACTAACATGTATTCAATCTAACTAACATAGTAACATCCACAAACAACCAACAATCAACATCCAATTTCAGATTTTCGAATTAGGGTTTCGGCCCTAACATAGATCCCATAAGAACTTGTAAAAATCCAACCTTTATTGCATACTTGACGTTAATTAACATGTAATCTGCCTAACAAACACATTAACAAAAACAAACAAGCATCAATCGGCCACCAAATCATCAAAATAGACAAAACTTTCGGCTATGCACCAAACCCATTAAAGGACTCGAATTCTAACCTTTAAATCGCAAAAGGAACAAGATTTGATGTTGTTAACTTGTTGAATTGCTTGGAACTCGATCAAATCCATAGCTTTGTGGGTGTTCTTGACCAAATTCGAATTGTGTGTGTGTGAAGAAGGTGTCGCGGCCGTGAATGGGGTATTAGGGTTTTCTTTTGATTTTTTTAATTAAATTAATTAGTGCTAATTACCGTTTAAGCCCTTGTAACTTGTATTTTATAAAAACTAGGCTTTTAATTAGTTTTTAAAAAGGTTTTTAACTAAAACAACAAGCATATAACTTAATAATAATAATCATATGCATTATCTTCACTAGATACAAAACATACGGATTAAACACACACGTTTCCACGTTACGCGATAAAATTCACAATTAATGTTTACATCGCATAATCACAACCAATAACCAACATAGTAATTATTTGTTTCACATTATTAATTATTATTAAGTCACCAATGTTCAACGACAACTAGTGTGTGCTCCCGACACGTGCATGCAAGACTTAACGGAACTAACGGAGTTTGGTAACGGAAAATTACCGGATGTCACAATGTTATTACAGACTAAGAGTTACAATACTGTCATACTCAACCCTGTCATTATCTGATTTTCTAATTTTCATGAATATATGTGTATTAAGATCAAAAGAAAGAAAAGCAAAACAAAAGAAAAATATTCTATATCAAATGAGCAAAAAGATGCCAAAGGCCATACAAGAATAAAAGATGCCGATATGCACATAAAACAAAAACTGTCAAAGATATACATACTATATGGGAATATTTTCTTGTTTAAGAATATGTTCTGACATGGGAGGCAAATCCGAAAGATGAGGCTTGTAAGTCCGGATTGGCATGTAAGTTCTAAAAATCTTGTGAGGGCCAACGTAAGACCGACTGGCTAAGAGTAAATCCTAAAACTTGTTAAATTCCATGTTTAGAAACTTTCTTGGGCAAGTTATGCTTAAATAGCTACATTAGGAAAATTTTAAACAATGATATTGCTCATTAGAGGTGTAAGGTTTAAGTCAATTTGGGGTAACTTGATATCTCAAAACTCTCTTGAGGCTGGATAAGTGTTCTATAGGATCTTTGGTTATGGGATCTATTAATTTCATATAATCAAATCTAAACATGATAAACATCACAACATATGTATCTTAGAAAAGACTAAAACTTGAGTTTAAAAGGATAAATATATTGACAATTAACTTAACCAGTCTTATTCTAAATACAGTCGGAAGTTGTTAATAATCATTTTTTGATGAATATGATGCTATAATAGAAAATTTCCAATAATTTAAGTTATATTTAGTTTAGATGTTTACTATCTTTCAAATTTTCAAAAAGTATAAAAATACCAAACAGATTCTATATTTCATTTGATAAATCGTTTAAAAAGATAATTTATGGTTGGTGATTCATTACTTGGTTGAACATTAAAATAGGAAATTTTTATAAAAAGTTTGGAAGTTGAAAAGGTTTGGAAAAATAATAAAATAAGGCTTTTTAAAAGTTGTCACACAAGATACCTCACCAAGAGGTAAGTAACTTGTCGCGCAACACCTTGGGATCCTTTAAAAATTCAATCGTTGTGTGAATAGTTCACTATTTGCTTCATATTCGCACTTAAACTATCTGAAAAAGTTTTAGTTCTTGTTATTGAGACCAATTGTTGTTGATATCTTAGTCGCATTTGTGTGTTGAAAGTGTGTATACAGGTATTAACTTGATTCGTAGGTGTTTTCATGTTGGAACTTGAACCGAATTTGAAAGACATGATTAAGTTGAAATTTGGACTAACTGAACGTAATCACACTTAAGTAATGCTTGAATGACACTTAAGGAACATTCATTGGTGGTTAAATTTTGTTAAAGTTAACTGAATTTGAATCGGGTTTAAGGGTTTCGCATGCGACAAGTCATGTTGAATATGAATAAACATGACAAGTTTCAAATTTTGAACTAACTGCATGCGAGAAAATGAACTATTTCACGAGAAGTTAACTTTGTTGACCAATCTGAATATGCAATTTTTTTAATGTTTTTGCATGCCAAAAGTTACAAGTAGCGAGAAATGTTTGTAATCTAATTCAAACTTTGAAAATTTTTATTTTTGAATTTCTTTAAAAAATGTTTCTAATTAATTATTATTGTGTTTGCAACAGATGGCTATACCTATGGATTTTGTCAAGAATCATAATGGCGTTGCTTATCTTGGTTGATATTCTGGATGACAAGAGTATATTTCGTTCACTTCTTGGAGGCCTAAAGACATCTTGGATTTATTTCACTATATCTACTAACCCGACCATCTATGATGAGGTCATTATTGATTTTTTGAACACTGCTGCTAATGAGCAAGATAGGTAGGGAAATTAGTGTATTATACCTATTGTGAAAGATAGACGATGGTGATAACTTCTGAGATTCTGAATTGAGTGTTACAGCTTGGAGATCAAGAGAATGCTCTAATCAAGATAGATGATGATGTGGCAAAAAGATTTCTTGGAAAGAATGGGGTATGAGCATAGATATCCTTCTTTGGACAAAAAATATTCACCTCCATTTTGGAAGTATTTGTTCCATGTAATAGCCAGATGTTTAAGTAATCTGAAGGCAGGAATGGACAGTCTGAGTGCAATATTAGGTTCATTACTAGTTTCTCTTTTTGATGATCTTCCATATAGTATTTTCAAGGTTGTATTTGCTGAGATGAAAAGAATATCTTAGCAGCCAGTGGGAAGAAGTTTCTCATGTATCCAAGATTTATTCAACTAGTGGTGAATTCTATTCATCCTGAATTAGCTAATCTTGATACATCCATAAACACTGTCATGGTGATGAAGAAGGTTGTTTTTACATGTATGTTAGGAGCTCGAAGAAATGCATGTTCTGGTAATACTTTTGCTGAACTTGGAAGATTTACCAAATGAATAGCAACAACAACCATAACACCAACCACAACAACCACAACAGCAACAACAAGAACAAATAGAGCAATCACAAGAAGCTAAGCCTATTGGTACTTCATCATAAGCTCCTGATGATAGTTCATCTCAATGAAAATAAATGACCACTTACAATGAGATGAATGAGATGTTTGGTACAAGTTCTAATTCAAAAACTATAAGTGATGATATTGGAAAGTTCCTTTCATATTACAAGAAAGACCAAAGAAACCTCCTACTTTTGGGACATCTAAATGGATAGTAGTTGAAGCTGATGTTGATTATATTCCAACAGATTCTTTTAAAAGCAAGAAGAGAAAGAAGACTATTGCATAAGTAGGTAATTGTTGAAAGGAGAATAGGTATTTGGAGAGGTAGAGATGGTGGTGTTAGTTTTAGAAGGCCAAGAATTTCCATGACTACTGTGTTACCTAGACGGGAGATTCTTGTGACTATAGAGGAAATATTAGTTAGCCAATCTTAGAGTCAAGAGAACCCATTTATGGTTATTGAAGCCACTATAATATCAGTTACTAAGACACATCCTACGAGGTTCCTACTTATTCCACACCTCCATGGGATCAAGAATAGAACTTAGATTTTGGTTTTGAAACTTATATCAACACTCCTTTAGATCAAATAAGAACTGCTGGAACATCTTCTGAAGCTCTTGAAGTCACCTCAGTAACATTAGAGCAAAGAGTTAAAGCTCTAGAAAGAAAAAGTTTAGAAAAGAAAAAGATGTTGGAGATGCTACAGTTAGATATTCATATCAAAGATGCAAGGATAAAGACTCAAGAACATCAAATGGCATTTATTTATGACTATGTTTAGAGTCTGGAAAATCAACTATAAAAGCTTTATCTTCTCAAAATACTACTCGGCAAACACATACAGAACCTGCAAGAACAACTAACGTTGGAGAATCAAGTGGATAGCAATTTATTGATCCAAAGCCTGTTATGGATACTCAACCTTCTAAACTGATCATTAAGATTGATATAGAGGAAGTTACAGTTGATCATGAACCAGTAATTGAAGATCAACCAATTATTCAAACTGCTATGATATCATCAGAAGGTGGTGATCATATAGAGGAAAAGGAAATTGAAGAAGATGACGATCTTGATAAAGTTGATTATAAAATAAGTGATGATGAGGATAATGATGATGATGGTGATGGTGATGGTGATGGTGATGGTGATGGTGATGGTGATGGTGATGGTGATGGTGATGGTGATGGTGATGGCGATGGTGATGGTGATGGTGATGGTGATGGTGATGATGATGGTCATTGTGATGGTGATGGTGATGGTGATGGTGATGGTGATGGTGATGGTGATGGTGATGGTGATGGTGATGGTGATGGTGATGGTGATGGTGATGATAAAGAAAATAAGGATGATGATAAGAATGATGATGATGGGGTGGTGATCAAGGTGTTGTAGCAGTAGCGTTTGGAGAATCAATAACTAATTATGTCTTTAGACCAAGGTTTGTGATCCAGAGATTATCAACTATTGGATCTTGATATTAAAGAGCAATATGAGAAAGAGTTCTACTTTTTTCAACAACAAATGCTGACATAAGATTCTGATGATGGTGTAGGTCTATTTGATGATTTAGAAGATTGTAAGGAATATACTTAAAGATTGATGCAACCAAAGATCAACCAAAGAGCTCTCAGCATGCACATGTGAAGTACAAGGAAGTCACTTCGGAAGATTTGATATAACTAAGTGAATTATGCTAAGTAACAAATCTTCCAAAGCCAAAAGACCATATCTTTCAAAGCCAAAGATAAAGTCTTCCGAAGCATCAAGGACAAAGTCGTCCGAAGCCAAAGACAAATTTCTTCCGATGACAGAGAAGAAATGCTTTCTTTGAATCACCTTTTGACAAAAGCTAAACCACTTTCCGCTGCGACTTCTGAAGACTCAACATCTTATATGATTTTGTGAAAAGTCCATACTTTTGTCAACTGTAGATCTTAGTCTTTTGTCTGTAACTTTCCAACTATGTACTTTTATCCTTTTTGTAATATATTAGGATGTGAGCTATGGCATGTCATGGTCACTAGTTAAAAGGCAATTTCCTTTTGACTCTACATTAATCTTGTTGTCTAAATTAGTGTTTCTAGCTGGCCTTCAAAGTATTGCCGGCTGTAGGATGTAGTATAAAGTGTCTTAAGTACTAGTATTCTATCAATAAGCTTTGTTACACTTGTAAGAACATGAGAGCAATATACATCATTCTTGAAAACCATATTTGAGTGTTCTTGTTTATTGTTCTTGTTACTTGTGTTCATTGGTTCATCCTAACCGGTTCCCTATTTGATCTGCTAAGTGTTCTAAATATCTCCACCTTGTGAAATTGTTGCATTGACCACCCTTCAACGGTCCTTCAAAGATCCATTTAGTTATACAGATATATTTGGAAACAGCTTGAAAAACCTTTTTGAAGATATAAAATTGGAAGAAGTAGAGATTGTGTCCTTTTTAGGAATAGAGCAAGCTGATGATTGAGTTGAATCTTTTGAACAAATTGGAAAGCCAGCTGTGAGACAAATTGGAAATCTTATATTCAGTGCTCCTCCACCTCCTATTGAGAAGGACCATTTAAGACACTCTAAGCTGTTTACTTGATATGGAAATTTAACCGGTGATGAGTTAGGCATATGATGAGGAAAAGAAGTTGTACATTATAAAGAGAAAAGCAAGTGCCATTGAGTATTACAAAGATGAACATGATTTCAAGCACTAAGAGCTTTTGACTTGTATGCTACAAGAAAAGTGTCATTTCATAATCCAAGTAATTATGGAATGGCTTTATGGATTAGAAAAAAAATTGATGTTAAGACAAATCAAACTAAAGATTTCAAGACTGCTAACTCTAAAGTAATTGAAGATGAGTCAAGGATAGATCCAAACACCAATGCTCTGTGTTTAAGCAGCCAAAGTATGTTCAAAAGATTCCCATCCATGCTATTGTGCCAGTGAATAGTTTATCCAAGTTTTAATGTATGGTTATAAGGGAGACTACAAGTACGCAGACGTTTACTTTTGAAGATTTGATTCTTCGAGCCTAGGGGGACATTGTAGGGATCAAACCAAGAGACTATGAAAATCAAGATCAATTTTAAAGACTCAATTTGAAAGAAGTCGCGCGAGAACTTGACTTGCCGCGTGCGAGCTACTTGTTGCGCAAGAACATCTTAGTATATATAGATATTTTTGTTTTGTAATTACACCACTTGATTATTTACATACTTGGTAAGAATTATCACCACTGGAATATAAGTGCGAAAAGTTATTTACATACTTGTTCTATTTGATCTTGTGTGATGTTTCAACCAATCCATGATATATTCATTCCACGTTTGTGGACGAGATCAATCATATTATGAACGTTCTGGATTTTTACATAATCAATACATAACCGTACTGATTTTTATTACTTATAAAGAATATATATATTTTTATGACATCTAAAACATGGATTTACCATAACATGTATATTCATTTCATGAAAACTATTAGCACCAGTAAATGATAAAAACAAGTTTTAACTTAACAAACAAAGTTGTATTTTCATAACAACATTTGATTAGAATTTTTACCTAACTTTAAACAATTATAAGTCCCTCATTCTTAATGAAATTGAGTGATTCTTTTTCTTATAATCAACTTTAGCGAGTTATCTTTAAAATCCCACTAACTCGTTTCAAAATAATAATATTTAGTCCTCCAAACAACCGACACAAAATGAGTACGCAGCGAATTCAAATTCTATGACAGTTTATTTTATGTCTTACATTTGAGATACCTAAGTCAGTTATGAAAATACCAAATTTGATGGGTTCTCTTTCAATATATGTAACTAAGTTATGTAAAAAGAACATGCACAGATAAATTTATTTGGTTCACTAAAAAGTTGTCACAAGATGACTTACTATTTAAAAAATTTACAATTATGGACCAAAGTTTTACTTTACTGTCTAAATATGACATGAGACGTTTAAAATGACCTACGAACTATATGGGCACTAATATAAGATCAACAAGTGACATTAACACTAAAATTATCAACAATGGTTAGTTCATTAGACGTGTGACGTGTAGACATAGTTCGGATCCTTATTATGTTTTACAATTGTACCACTTGGGTAGGACCATCAGACTTGACTTTTGGCTTGTGCATGTGGATTATTTTACTCATTACCGTAAGGTGAGTTCTCGTGGCCCCATTTTACTCTTTTTAACATTTTTACCAGAGGAGGAACATGCTAAACCTGATTTATCATTTTACTAGCATTTCAAGGGTCATTATATATATGTGGTATGTTTAGTTCTAAATGATTAGAGTATATGAGGTAATCAATTAGTATCACACCTTAAGTCTCTGCATTCATTCACAACCAGTTAAATCCTAGAAGAAGCGAATGGATAAGATTGAGTAGTAATATTCTGACACCCCCATTCAAGGTTAGACGCTCCAACCAACGCCATAGGCAGGTAATTGAATCAATATCTATATTTTAGATTTTAATTAATGTATTGAACATTAACCAGGGTAAAATATAATGTCAGATGGCTTTGTTTGTGGACTCAAGTAATTTATTGCATCATTTACTTTATATCCACATATTACATTCAAGCAAAGTTATGTACTCACCAACTATTATAGTAGAACTGTTTGAGCATATTTTTCAGGTTTTAACATTAGGAAATTATATTGATTGTAAAAAGCTAGACTTGTGTGTGGCTAGACATAAATGTTAAGACATTACATTTCATGTTTGTTTTTATTATCTTAGGGGTCGTTTGGCAACATCTGAACCGGTAAGTGCTGATCTAGTAATTGTTGTTTGGTTGAATCTCTGAATAATTATGCAAAATAACTATTGTTGGGTTCATCAATTGAATAAACTGAAGCTTACCAAATGATAATTACAGCCGACTGAAGATCTCATTGTACAAGTTCAGAGACCAAGTTGATCACAACAAAAAAAATAATACAAGACAATTCAACATGACAAAGTCAACATCAACACAAATAGAAAAGTCAAAATTAGGCCATGATGTAATAATAGTATAAATAGACCCACTTGTGCATTTTTGCAAGTGTGGTTCTGGTGTGTGTGTTTCTTACGTTGGCAGACGACCACCCAAGGAGAACTCCTCCTTTGAATGGGTTTGATTCCATCTTTCTTCTATGATTCTCATTGTAATTTGTTCATCAACATCAATGAAATCATAACATTAACATTATCCATCTCTTTGTTCTGTGATTCACACACATACATCCATCTTAATTTTGATTTCTAGATCTGAACGTGATGAATCCTAAGATCCAAGCTTGATGAATCTGAAATATTGATTCAACAAAATGGTATCAGAGCTTACCAACTGATAATCATAGCCAATTGGTATCAGAGCAGTTGGTTGTTGGATTAATTTATTTTTCAGATCTGATTTCATCTTTAACGATGTTAAGAACATTGAAGAAACAATAAAAATGAAGAAAAAGGTCGTTGTTCATCGAAACCACCTCTATTCATCAAGAAAATACAAAACAAAATCAATAAATCTGTTAATTTTGGTACGATTTGAAGATGATTAATCATGGATCTGATTACTTCTTCAAAACTCGATGCAACTTAACAATATTAACATCAATTGAATGAAGAAAAGAAGCATCAATCTTTGATCCAAGATCATAAGCACGTCAGATCTAATGTTGTTTGAGTACTGGTATTCGCATTAGTTTGATTAGGAAATACGCTTGAAACAACAAGAAATGCGGTTACAGATATGTAACAATTACTAATTATTACACTAATATGGATGCCGAGCAATAAACAAATGCAGATGCATATGATCAAATGCAGACGCTAAGCAATAAACAAATGAGGATGCATGATTTGCTCAACATACAAATGCGGCTGAGCATCAACCAAATGCGAATGTTCATCACAACAAATGCGGATGCATTACATAAAAACGTGGATGTCATTTTGTGTTGCAAAAACAAATGTGGATAAGCAATTATCCAATGCGGCTGAGTGTCAAACAAATGCGGCTACACAACATGGAAATGCGGATGAAGCACGAAACAAATGCAGCTGTGTATGTACAATAACAAAACAAATGCGGATGGAACCATAAAAAAGCAGATTGAACCATACAAATATGGATGGTTTGTACACTAATGCGGGTTCATTAAATTACACGTGTAATAAATGCGGCTGCTTTAGTGAACAAATGTTGATGAGTTACTCACCAAATGCGGCTGATTTAACTTCAAATGCAATTCATCCAACAACAAAAGATGATGAATAGATGATGAATAGCTGACAACATCAAACAAGAAAAAGACAATATCATGAATGCGGACGATTGCAACCAACAGGCACGTCTATTTTTGCATTCAACAAAAAGAAAAATAACACCTAAAATTAACTTTGGTCATAAAGCTGCTACGTCATTTTAGGATTTGTATAACTACCAGAAACTCTTTGAAAGTCATGATACTACAATCAAAGATGATTCGTTGAATCCCTGCCTGACTACTGAGCGAAACAGTTAGACAGACTTTAATCAAGGGGACCAATGGTTATCTAAAGAATGTCAGATTATCAAGTCTTTTCAAGAAGACATGTGACAGAGAAGATCTTCAAGTTCAATGTTGGCAAGGATCAGTTTAGGGGGAGTATTGTTGGGTTCAACAATTGAATAAACCGAAGCTTACCAAATGATAATCACAGCTGACTAAAGATCTCATTGTACAAGTTCAAAGACCAAGTTGATCACAACAAGAAAAATAATACAAGACAATTCAACATGACAAAGTCAACATCAAGACAAATAGAAAAGTCAAAATTAGGTCATGATGTAACAATAGTATAAATAGACCCACTTGTGCATTTTTGCAAGTGTGGTTCTGGTGTGTGTCTTTCTTACGGTGGCGGACGACCACCCAAGGAGAACTCCTCCTTTGGGTGGGTTTGATTCCAACTTTCATCTATGATTCTCATTGTAATTTGTTCATCAACATCAATGAAATCATAACATTATCATTATCCATCTCTTTGTTCTGTGGTTCACACACATACACCTATCTTAATTTTGATTTCCAGATCTAAACGTGATGAACCCTAGGATCCAAGCTCGATGAATCTGAGATATTGATTTAGCAACTATTTTACCCTTCTGGACTATTTTATGCTAAATGAAATATATATGTTTGTTTAGATTTCTAAATAACTATAAAAAGAAAGTACGAACATCAAAAAAATCCAAATTACTATGAAAGCTTTAATTAAAAGAATAATGTAATCTTGTTGTGAGTTTAACCATTAGTTTGGTCATTTAAAGCACCATCAAAGCTTGAATTGAAAGAAAAATGTCCACATTTGACCTTTGTAGGTCAAATGACTTGGTTTCTATTCTTGAATTTGATAATTATTATAGCCAATTAAGTTCAAACTTGAGAACTATCTTACAAGACAAAAACTTATTTAAAGTAATGGTATTTCAAAGTTATACAACAAACAATTTTCCTTGTTTATGATGAACCTTAAAAAAACATAAATGGACTTGAAATATACCACTGGGAAAGTTATAACAATTAGGCCTTTTGGTGTAGATGATCGATGATAAGGGGTGGGAGAAGTGGAGGTCGATTGGGAGAAATGGGTGTCCATGGAGGGTTTTGTTTGAGAAGGGGTGTTTTTGTCCATTTTTTCATATAGCATTTCTTTAGCTAAATCATTAAAAGGATATATGAATGATTAAGAGGCATTTTTTTCCAACCAAACAGTCTTACCTCTTACCGATTCAGATGTAGCATTTTAATGAAATGATAAGAGGCTACTAAACTACCCCTTAGACTTTTTACATTTGTAAGTGTATCAGATTATATAGTTCAAGACACTATAATGGCTTTTAGTTCCCCTCTTATAAATAGTGCGTTCTTGATAGATAATTCATTGCATTCTCGTGATTCAACCTTCCAGAGTGTCACATGATCACTTGCGTGAGCCGTTGCTGAACACGGTGTTGGCTTATAAACAAGAAATTTACCGAATACTAGAGTAGGGAATTATAGTGTTTATTTTATGTATTGTTGTATTTTTTTTAGTAGTTAGTTTGAAAAATTAAAAATACGTTAAAGTAATATAAGGTGTACACTAAATTAGATTAATTAAAAAAGTTTTGAGGATAAGTGAAAGTTCCATTTCGTTTTAGGGATGAATGAGGAATGGTATGGATGTCTATATGAAGGAGAAAGAGTTGAAAGATTGGGACCGGGGGAAGATGGACTCCCTTCATCCTTAAGGTTTCTACGCAAACTTGTAACATCAAAAAATGCAATTTTCTTCCATCCTTGAGAACTATATCATGTTACGTATTAGTAAACTCATTTGAAGAGATAATAGTTATTGCATGATACCTTATTCCTTGAAACACTTGACAAATATCACCATGTTTACCTCGGTTGTGCCAAGCTCCTCGACAATAAGAAAGCTTTCAATGAGAATACTTTTTCCACATCATATTCTTGCAATAGAATTTAGAGCAGAGAAAGATAATATCATTAGGTCATGTTCCCATGCTCCTCGATAACCCTAACGAAAAACCAACAATCCCATGATGTTAGGGAACCCACAATGCTTCAAAAATAATTGCATGGTGATAGGTATGTCTTGGAGTCATAGGGTTCCACAACTTGGCTAGCCATAGGTTGTTATGCATGTAACAATCGAGATCATTATAGTTGTCTAACAGAGAAACATGACATGGAGCTTCGACAAAAAAGTTTTAAGGATATGTTTATGAAGCATCTAGCGGGGGCAAATAATAGTTTTTAACTATATAGAGAAAGGGAGAGATGTAAAAATATTTATGAGAGGAGATACATAAAACTAGGAATAGGGAAACATAAGGAAAAAATTAGAAGTGGTTGAGTTAAAATACCCGTAATACCTATCTTATTTTCTTTTTTTATTTTAATAGCCCAAAAGAAAGAGAAAAACATGCATCTATGTCTAAGTAGTAGGAGTAAATGCGCATGTCATTGCAAGGGTGTTCATGCGACCGGGCAAAGTATAACGTTTAGTTAAAAATACAACTTATATCATGATATAATAAAAACACACAAGCGTCTCACGAATTATAAGAACGATAAACCAAGGTACTTTATAAAACAAAGAGTTTCAAATAGTTTTGATGACTTTTATGTTTGTGCTTCGAATATAAGATAGCTGCAAGTTTATTTTCATGATTAAAAAAACCAAGAGAATAACAAAAGAAAGATAAAAGAAATTCATAAAACAATCAAAGACTTCAAATTTACAAGAACGAAACACAAAATTAAGGTTAAGAAATAGATGACTTATAAGGTAGAAAGCTAAAGTTAAAAAAAAAACAATGAAATTAATTAAAAGAAAAAAAAAAGCAAATCAAAAACCGGTGTAGGTTGGGACTCAAATCTGGTATTGTGTAAGAAAAACACGTTTTGCTTAGACTGGATGTAATGGACATTTTAAGGTGCTAAACATGATTACCTGGACACAAGTGAAGCTTCAAATACCATTAGAAATGTGAATCCAAGGATCGACGCAAGAATTATCAATTTGATTTTAACAAGTAATGATCGCGGAACTATCAATACTTGCTGTTTAATGGATTGTTTATAAATTGAAATCGATGAACAAAATAAAACAACTTGAAAACACAATGTAATAATGTAACACAAAGATGATTTTTCTATTGCTTTTCATTCACAACGAACCGATTACAATTGATGTTGAGGCTCTTGATGTTCTTATGATTGCTATATTGTTGTTGTTCTATGTTCTTGTTGTTTTTTTGTTTCTCTCTTGAGTGATCCTTGATTGATATCGTTTCTATCAATATATACACCTATTTAAGTATCGATATCTCTCAATCTCTCTCTATTCTGTTCCTATTTCTTGCTAACATCTCGCTATTCTGTTTCGCTATTCTGTTTCTATATGCGTGCATCCTTGCCTTGTTTATCGGCATAGGAGATCACAATTTAAATTGGAAATTGTAAATTACATAAAGAATGTTATTGATGTGACGTGAAATATCCGCTTGACTTCAATATCTTTTGTCGTCATTGATTTGATGATATTTCTTTGACATGTTGACTTGTTGACTTTTTGATCTTCCGTAGTAATTTGTCTTTCGTAGGAAGTTCTTCTTCCGCAGCAATTGGTCTTCCTCAGCAACACTTAGTCTTCAACATTTGTTCTTCAATGGTTATGCTTTCGCATGAGTTCTTGTACTTCAGCAGCAAGCTCTCCTTCAGTAGCTCCACTTGATCTTGGATTTGTTCAGCATTTGTTGTTCTTCCGTAGGAGATCTACGAAAGCACAAACTTTAGTTATGCTTCGGAGAACATCTATGGAAGAACACTTATTCATTCGTAGATTGTTCTAACACTTGGTCAATTTTCCAAATTTACCAAGTCTGATGTTTCCTGCAATGACACATAAACAAACACACACAATAATATGGGTTAACATATAATTCATGCAGTACATTATGTTATCAAAAGAGAATTACAATGAGTTATTACAAGAGTTGATTTATCATCTAAACCTATACAAAGGATCTAGACCTAACAATACTACCCCTTAAGTTTAGTCTCTTGTAATCATTGGTTTAGTGCTCTTAATTCTTGAATTCCTCCCAAAATTCTTGTTGGGAAGTATTCAACTGCATTTTTCTGATCATCATACGAGTACTTAATCTTCATCCACTTCATTTTCTTCAATGTCTTGTATTTCAGACCCAGGATGTCCTCTTCAGTGGTAAGTGTTACAACAATATTATTATTTGAATCCACTTCAAGTTGATCTTGTTCTGATATTCTCAGCTCAGTGATTGATTGAATTTCTATCCCCATCACCTGGCCCGCTTCAAATTTTGTTCTCTTGTGAGATTTAGCATGCAGCTTGTCAATAATTTGAATGATATGAACATACAAGCACAGGTCATTTTGATCATTTTGGTCATTTAGCTTGGGGAAGGACTTTTCATGTAGATATGAAGTGTAACTGGGATGAAGGAGCTTGATTTACAATGGGTTAAAATACAATGATAAGATTGTTGTATTTTACCACCAGGAAACTCATGCTTACATCTATCTCTTCATCTCTTAAATCATTCTCATTGTAAGCAGTGCTATCAACAAAATGACTATCACTTTCAGCTTGTTGTTCAACTTCTTCATCATTCTACCCCTCTACATCTAAACAAATCTCCTCTGTAGTGCCTTCATTCATAGCATCATGCTCATCCTCATGAAAGTTGAGTGGTTCAGTGTAAGTTGGGCTTTCAGCAGGTTCAGTAGGTGTGGGTGAGAAAGTTGGTAGTGTTGTTGGATGAGATGGTGTTTGAGTGAGATTGGGAGAGAGAGGTTCAGTGGCACCAGTGCTCATTGAAGATTGAGATTGGGCAGAAGTGATAGGTTGGGTATGTTCGCTCGGTGGTGAGATAATATGGACAGGTGGTGATAAAGGTATGTTGGTAAAGGATGGTGGTAAAGGAGGATTGGGTTCATGATGTGGTGGTTCAGGGGATTTAGCATGTGGAGTTTATTCTTGTGGTTGATCAGAAGACTCAGATGATGTTGTTTGTTGCTATTGGTCATCAATGTATAGAAGTTCTTGAGGAATGTGAGCATTCTCATCAACTACATAAGCAAACATCTCCATTTCTTCTCCTTGATATTGCCTAGTGATCTTGTTGAACACAGATCTTCCTAGGTGAGCTTGAACAAGCACTTAACCTTCTCGTTTAATATTGGGCATTGCTTCATTGATAATCAACTGAAGAAACCTTGGAAACATATACAACTTATTTTCCTTCTCCACCCTGATGTGGTCATATAAACATCAAAGAATGTACTTAGAATAGTTATATGTCGTTCCTTCAAATATACCAATGATTTTGGAGGAGATATGCCATGAAAATCTATCCAACCCTGACTTCTTGTTGGACGTACACTTCAGATAAGTGTGGCATAGAAATCTATACGGCTTACACAACCTTCCCTTCTTGATTTCACCATTTCTATAATCACCATCATATCCTATCAGTTGAAAAACTTTTTGAATGTATTCATGTTTGAATACATCTGGGTGACCCACTTCTTGATTGCCAAACTCCAACACCCTCCTAATGGTTCATCATCTACCCTCAGCTGTTCTTTTCTGATTGTAGCATAGATTACCTTTTCATCCTGCTCCTCCTCAATTCGTGCTATGTTCCAGAAATCAATTATGTGATCTTGATAGATAACAGGGTCTGCAGATAGAGCATAGAACAATCTTGATCTTCTCAGATATCTGATAATATCCCTACACCCATCGGCTACTGAATCCTCTGGATTAAGAAAAGCACATAAATTAAGGTTTTGCCTTCCGTAGATGATCTACGAAAGAATAAACTTATGGATAACCACGGAAGGGTAATTAGGGTTAAGGATCCCACAACATTAAATAAAAGGTTTTAATAGTGTCTGAAGGAGTATAAATGATAATCCGACCGTTATCATTTTTATTCACTTTTTCAGAACCCCTTTTCAGACCAAGAAAAACTCACTCAAACCAAAAACTCCTTTCTCGACCAACATTCAAATCTTTCATACCTCAACAATCCTCACCTAAATCACATCTCAAACAACATCAAAATGACATGTGCTTGTATGTTCATATCATACAAGTTATTGACAAGCTGCATCGTAAAGCTCACAAGAGAAGAAAATTTGAAGTGGGCCAGCTGATAGGAACAGAAATTCCATCAATCACTGAGCTGAGAATATCAGAACAATATGAACTTGAAATGGTTTCAAATAATAATGTTGTTGCAACACTTACCACTGAAGAGGACATCTTGGGTCTGAAATACAAGACGTTGAAGAAAATGATGAGGATGAAGATTACGTACTTCTTTGATGATCAGAAAAATGCAGTTGAATACTTCACAAAAGAATTTTGGGAAGAATTCAAGAATTAAGAGAACTAAACCAATGATTATAAGAGACTAAACCTAAGAGGGAGTATTGTTAGGTCTAGATCCTTTGTTAGGTTTAGATGATAAATCAACTCTTGTAATAATTCATTGTAATTCTCTTTTGATAACATAATGTACTACATGAATTATATGTTAACCCATATTATTGTGTGTGTTGGTTTATGTGTCATTGCAGGAAACATCAGACTTGGTAAATTTGCAAAATTAACCAATTGTTAGAACAATCTGCGGATGAATAAGTGTTCTTCCATAGATGTTCTCTGGAGCATAACTAAAGTCTGTGCTTCTGTAGATCTCCTACAGAAGAACAACAACTGCAGAACAAGTTCAAAGATCAAGTGGAGCTACTGAAGGAGAGCTTGCTGCTGAGGTACAAGAACTCCTGCGGAATCACAACCACTGAAGAACAAATGTTGAAGACTAAGTGTTGCTGCGGAAGACCAATTGCTGTGGAAGAAGAACTTCCTATGGAAGGCAAATTACTACTGAATATCAAAAAGTCAACAAGTCAACATGTCAAAGCAACATCATCAAATCAATGATGGCAGAAGATACTGAAGTCAAGCGAATATTCCACGTCACATCAATAACATTCTTTTTGTAATTTACAATTTACAATTTCCAATGTAAATTGTGTACTCTCTTGCCGATAAACAAGGCAAGGATGCACACATATTGAAACAGAATAGCGAAACAGAATAGCGAGATATTAGCAAGAAATAGGAACAGAATAGAGAGAGATTGAGAGATATCAATACTCAAATAGGTGTATATATTGATAGAAACGATATCAATCAAGGATCACTCAAGAGAAAAACAGAAAAACAACAAGAACAGAGAACAAGAACAATATAGCAATCATAAGAACATCAAGAGCATCAACATCAATTGTAATCGATTCATTGTGAATGCAAAGCAATTGAAAATCATCTTTATGTTACATTATTACATTGTGTTTTCAAGTTGTTTTATTTTTTCATCAATTTCAATTTATGAACAATCCATTAAAGAACAAGTATTGATAGTTCCGCGATCATTACTTGTTAAAATCAAATTGATAATTCATGCGTCGATCCTTTGATTCACAGGTGGTATCAAAGCCACGTGCTCATTGATCTAGATCAATTGATCAATCAGTTTGATTTGTTTAATTGGTGTTTATTTTAAACAAGTTTGTTATTTTTTTATAATTAGCATAGTTAATTAACATGAGCAATTCAGTGGTTGGCGCTTATGAACCTCCGAAGTTGGAGAACAAATCTGATTTCAATACATGGAAAATCAGATTCAGGAATCATGTTAATTATACAGATTCTGACTTATGGGTGTCTATCATTGAAGGTCCTTATATTCCACCTGTTTTAGGACCTGATTACATAGATAATAATCAGCCCATAAGTCTAAAAAATATATCACCTGATGATGCCAAGAAAGTCAAAGTTGATATTAAGACCTATAGTATGCTTACTATGGCTTTACCTGAAGACCTATTGATCAGGTGTGAAGCATACAAAACTACTAACTCATTATGGAAAATTCTTCACACTTTGTGTGAGGGAAGTGATGAGATTAGAAGTATTAGGAAGGATATCCTGCATTCACAATATGAAACATTCCATCACATTCAGGGTGAATCCGTCCCTCAACAACTCCATAGGTTTATGCAACTTGTTACAGAGATGAATATCTTTGAACTGAAGTACAGCAATAAGGAGTTAAATAAAAAGATGCTTCATTCATTACCAGAAAGCCGGACCCATACTGTGTCTATGTTCAAGAATACTCTTGATCTGAAGTCAATTGGGTTAGACACTCTGGTTGTAAAGGTAGAAGCGTTGGAGTTGGATGAGAAAACCAGAAACAAGAGTGTTAAAGCACCTATAGCACCATACCAATTCAAAGAATCTAAAGGCGTTGGAAGCACCTTTATCTCTAATGATGATGAAGGTAACTCTTGTGTTGAGAGTGACAATGAAAAGGAAACTGGCTTCTATGCTACCAAGCCCTCTAAATTGAAATATCAAAACAATCAAAATAGAAAAGCAAAAGGAAAGGCTGATGACTCCAAAACCAATAAAACCAGCAATCAAACAGAACCAATCACTGTGGTTCTGGAATCAGAAGAATAGAAGGCAGCCTTTGTATCCTTCTGCCTAAGCTTTCAAGCTTACTTGGGAAGTACCTTGACTCCCGCCCACTTCTGTCAGCAAGACCTTGAAGAACTTCATCCTCATAAAGTGGAAGAGATGGATCTAGAATGGCAAATGGCCATGATTGCTTACAGGGCCAAGATGTACATGAGAAGGAACAAAGGACTATCTGTTGCAGGAAGAACAACAAAGATTGGTGTTGACAAATCAAAAGTGAGGTGTTACAAATGCAATTTGTATGGACACTTCTCAAGGGAATGCAACAGCAATCAGCAATCAACAACAGGCACAAGACAAGCAAATCAGAGAAGCTTCAAGCAACCTCAGCTAACAAACTCATCCCCACCAGCCACAGGTTCTTAACAGGTACTAGTAACTCTAAAGAAACTGGTTTGATTATTTTGCAGGATGGAACTTGTGATTGGAGCATGTATGAAAAGGAAGTACTAGAAGAAAATCAGGCTTTGATGGCTAATATGGAAAACAAAGTTCCTTTAATGGCCAGAGAGGTAAGAGAAAGGTTATGTTCTTCCTTATGTGTTGATGAGGTTGAAAGATATAGGGTTCATGCTCAATAATTGGCTGACAAAGTCAAAGAAACTATGCTTTTAAATGAATCTCATGTAAGAGAACATAAACTTTATCAGGTCAAAATCAATTCATTACAAAAAGATTTAGATAAACTTGTTTCTGAAAATTATAATCTGAAAGCACAAGTTGAGCGTCTGACCACCTCTCTTACAAAGTCCATGTCTGATCATGTATCTACTGAATTGAAACTTCAGAATTTCCAACTATCATCACAGCAATATGAGAAACTTTTGAACTCTCATATTGAATCAAAGAACAAGTTTCGGTTGGGTTTTCATGCTGTTGCACCACCTATTAATGATAACTACACCACCCTACCTGATTCAATGACAAATAGTTTATCAAATCATTTTGTAACTAGTACCAAAAGTGAATCAAAAGATGAAAATAATAATGAGGTAAGTGGTGAAGATACAGAAGTTAGTGAAACTAATTCATCTGAATCAGAATTTTCAAAACAAAATGAATCAGAATTTGACTTTGATGACTGTGATGATCTGGATGAAGTTGATGAGCCTAATGAACAAGAAAGTGCTGGTTTGGGTAAGGGTAAAAATGTAATATTTGAACCAATAATTCCCAAAGCACTTGATGAAATCAATCTACCTTATCCCACAAAACAAAAAAAAATTGTTGAAGACCATCTACACAAGAATTAGTCAGCTGAATGAAGGGATTCAGAAGCTCAACAAAAAGCATAACAGTCAACCAGCAACAAGAACTATGGAGGAAGAAAAGAAAAACACTTTAGCAGAACACCTGCGAAAGAAGAAGATAGGTCCCCACACATCCATAAAAAAGCAAAAGAAAAATGTTCCAAAGTCGACATCCATAGAAGATCTACGGAAGAAGACAAAACAGTCTTTCGTAGAAAATCTGCGGAGGAAGAAATCATCAGAACCAAAACAGTCATCCGTAGAAGATCTACAGATGAAGAAAACACCTGCTGAGTCAACTGCTAACCAAAAAGGTAAAAAACAAAAACAAGATCTTTCAGCTGCTAAGTCTGAAAAAGAATTGAAGCAGCAATAGAAAACAGTGATGAAGAAATAGACAAAGATAGAAGCTGACTCTGACAGTGATGCTGAAGAGATGTATCGAAAATGGTGTGATATGCACAACCATAGCACAGAAGAATGCTACTTCAGCAGCTATTGCTCCATATGCACCATGAACAATCATATAACTTCTGATTGTTACTTCAACAAGTATTGTGCCATATGCAACAAGAACAATCATTCTACTCAAGATTTCTTCTTCAACAAAAAGAACAAAACTATGATTCCCAAGAAGCGAAAAGTTGAGATTGCTGAATCAGATTCACAATCTTCTGCAAATGATGAATCAAATGTCCAAAAGCAAAAGAAGCAGCAACCAAAGCAGAAGATCTCAAAGACAAAGCCAACATCTGCTGATGATCAAGCAAAGAAGAAGAAGGAGAAGTAACAATATCAAAGCAAGACTCCTCACAAGAAGGTAGTGTTGTAGGAAAATGAAGCCTTCTTTGATCACTTTGAAAAGTGTAATCATATACCTCAATCAAAAACAAAAGATGCTGAAACTTTTTCTAACAAAGCATCATCTTCAAGTTTGAAGAAAAAGGTACTCAAAGAAGAAGTGACAGATGAAGTAACTATGAATCAAGATCAAAGTGCATCAAGTTCATCTTCAACAGAATCATCCTCAACCTAAATAGATCATAATGAATCAATTGGGGCTAAAAATAATCTTGAGACATCTAGGTTCATTCATGATAGAGTAACTATTCTAGATAACAATGGCAAGCCCAAGACCATTAAGGCTTGGGCTCTACTTTCTAATTGATTTCATTATTTTTACAGGAACATCCATAGAGGACTGCCAACAAGTGGTATGTTGACAGTGGTTGTCCCAGGCATATGACAGGAAACTGTTCTCTCCTCCATGACTTCAAACATAAAAATGCTTTATATGTAGCATTTGGTGGGGATAAGAAGGGAGGTAAAAGTATTGGTGAAGGAATGGTAATAAATGGAGTTCTCAAATTTGAGAAAGTTAATTTTTGTGAAAATTTACAATACAACTTGCTTAGTGTATCTTAAATTTGTTATCAAAATTACCACTTTATTTGATAACTCTTTCTGTTACATTCTTAAGCTAGGTTTTCAAGTTCCAGCAGATTGGATCCTTCTTAAAGCACCAAGAAAAGTAAACACTTATGTTATGGATATGAATAACACATCTATGACAAGCAATGAAACCTGCCTGATCTCTAAGTCATCAGAAGATGAATCACAATTGTGGCATAAAAGGATGGTTCATTCCAACATGAAGAACATGAATAAGTTGGTCAAACATGACTTAGTCATTGGCCTTCTCAAGAAAGAATTTTATTGTTCTAATGATTGTTCATCATGTTATAAAGGGAAACAACATAGGGTGTCACATAAGTCCAAAACAATCAACACAAACACAACACCACTCAAACTGCTACACATGGATCTTTTTGGTCCAACCAATGTGTTAAGCATTAGTAAAAGGCAATATTGTTTGGTGATTGTTGATGATTTCACTAGATTCACATGGGTCTTTTTCTTAAAACATAAAAGCGAAACATCAGAAACATTAATGGAGTTTATCACTAAGATTGAAAACCAACTTGATTTAAAGATCAAAATGTTAAGAAGTGATAATGGAACTAAATTTGTTAATCATGTTTTAGATTCCTTTTGCAGGGACAAAGGAATAGCCAGAAAATTCAGTGCACCAAGAACTCCATAACAAAATGGAGTTGCTGAAAGAAGAAACAGGACTCTAATTGAAGCAGCAAGAACAATGCTAGCTGATTCATAGTTGCCTATCAAATTTTGGGCAAAGCAGTGAACACAGCATGCAATGTTCGAAACAGAACTTTAATTCTCAAGAACATAATAAAACACCTTATGAACTTTTGTTTAAAAGAAAACCTTTTATAGGCTATCTTAGAGCTTTTGGGTGTCATGTGTTAATTTTAAACACCAAAGATCAATTAGGAATGTTTGATGAAAAAGCTTATGATGATTTCTTTGTTGGTTACTCATCAACATCTAAATCATATAAAGCATACATTCCTCATCATAATATTATGGAGGAAACACCTAATGTATCTTTTGATGAATCCTTAGTTCCAAAATCTGTAAAAGGTTCATCTTGGTTGTTTGATATAGATGCATTAACAAATTCATTTAACTCAGGTTATTTGAATGTTGCAGGTCCTGCGGATACATGTTATCTTTATTTACCTCCAAGTTTGAGCGAAGTGTCATTGTCAGCTGATCCTCTAAGATTACCCCACACACATACTTCAAATGTTGCTGATACAGGCCCTTCATCTCAAACAAGCAATGAAAACACTGATGGACATGGAATTTCAACTATAGCAGAAGTCAACAATGCATCCGTAGAAGTTCCTTACATATGTGTAAATGTTCCATCTACTTCTAGAAATGCTTCATTGCCTTCAACTGAAGTTCCAAACTCATTAGAAAACATTCCAACAACATTCTCATCTGCAGATCAACAAACTCCTACATCCGTAGTTGTTTCTGTAGCTGTTGCGGAAGTTGTAACTACATCTGCGGAAACACAAAATCATGAAGATGGAGTTCATTCAACATTAGACAGCCAAAATGATGAGGATCTTAATCACTTTGTTGATTCTCCATCTCAGCTGGGTCCATCTCCATCAACCAACATTACCAACTTGGAATCATCCATTCCAGTTGAATGAGTACCAACAACAAGAATTCATAAGTATCATCCTATTGAAAACATTATTGGTGATCTTACTAAAAGAACCCCTAGAAGTCAAGGGGGAGCTGCCAATATCTGTCTGTTCTCTTGTTTTCTTTCATAAGTGGTTCCAGCCAACATAATTACAACATTGAAAGACAACAGCTGGATTAAAGCAATACAAGAAGAACTTCAGCAATTCAGAAAACAAAAAGTCTGGAATCTAGTTGATCTTCTGAAGGTCAATATCCAATTGGCACAAGGTGGCTTTTCAGGAACAAACTAGATGATAGAGGTATCATTGTGAGAAATTAAGCAAGGCTAATAGCACAAGGCTATACTCAAGAAGAAGGGATAAACTATGATGAAGTTTTTGCTCTTGTTGCCAGGATTGAAGCCATTAGAGTCTTTCAAGCCTATGCATCACATAAGAAGTTCATAGTTTGCCAGATGGATGTAAAATGTGCCTTCTTATATTGTAAAATTGATTAAGAAGTCTATGTTGCCCAACCACCAGGCTTTGAAGATCCTGATTATCCACACAGAGTATACAAGCTTGAAAAAGCTTTGTATGGTCTTCATCAGGCCCCAAGAAAATGGTATGAACCATTTTCATCCTTCTTACTCAAGCATGGTCACAAAAAGGGCACAATTGATCAGACTCTCTTCTTGAAACATGATCATCAAGATCTCTTAGTTGTCCAAGTCTAGGTGGATGATATCATCTTTGGATAAACAAACAAGAGATTGTGTGAAGAGTTTGAATGTTTGATGAAATCTGAGTTTCAAATGAGTTCCATGGGAGAATTAACATTTTTCCTTGGTTTGCAAGTTCATTAGAAACCAAATGGCATTTTCATTAATCAGGAAAAGTATGTGAATCAAATCTTGAAGAAGTTCAACCGTGCTGATTCATCTTCATGCAAAACTCCAGCATCAACAATAGATAAGATTGTACCTGATCCTAAAAGGAAGTCAGTTGATCATAGAATATATAGATCTATGATAGGATCTTTAATGTACTTAACTGCCAGCAGACCTGACATAATGTTTGTTGTGTGTGTGTTTATGCTAGGTACCAATCAGACCCTAAGGAGTCATATATGAATGCAGTGAAGAGGATATTTAGATACCTCAAAGGGAAGCTAGCTCTAGGACTTTGGTATCCCAAAGAAGGAGAATTCAACCTCTACTCATATTCTGATAGTGACTTTAGAGGGTGTAACAACAACAGAAAATTCACAACTGGTGGATGCCAATTCATAGGACCAAGACTTGTTTCTTGACAGTGCAAAAAGCAAACAAATGTATCAATATCCATAGCTGAGGCTGAGTACATAGCTGCTTCAGTCGGTTGCTCTCAAGTTTTATGGTTGCAAAACCAATTACGTGGTTATGGTTACAATTTTCTTCAAACACCAATACATATTAATAACTCAGCTGCTATGTTCATCACTGCTAATCCAGTGCAACATAGTAAAACAAAACACATAAAAATCAGATACCATTTTTTGAGAGATTGTTCAGAAAAGGGTTTAATCAAGTTGATTAAAATGGATACAACAAATCAGCTTGCTGATTTATTCACTAAAGCCTTTGACTTAGTGAGATTTAATTTCTTAATTAAGTCCTTAGGCATGATCAACTTAGATTAAATAATCAACACAAAGAAAAACATAATCTATCCTTAAATTTCTTAATATGAAAAAGCCAAAAACATTCATAAAACATATAAATTCAAAAATATTGTTTAGATTCATGTTTTCTTGAATAAGCAGTTCATGTCATGGGAAATGATAGTACACTATGCCTTTGCTTAATTTCCTAAATTTTATCACACAATAAATACTGATTAGATGTGACTTGATATGTGAGTAGGTTCAGCTTGAGTGAAATCTATACAAGTTCATGCATAACGTAATGCCAAGGTGACAAATTGTTGATAATTCCATTTTGAGGAATAAGCAAGTAAGTCTTATCCTGCTGTGATCAACTTATTCACCTAAGCACACTATGTTGTGACACTTTATAACCTCTATCTTTGCACATCATGGACCCTTTATTTTGTGTAAACAAAGACCTGGGTTCACAGGCACCTCTGTTTTACATAAGTAAAGACCTGGTGTCCTGTTGATGATGATCAAAAAGATTCCAAAAGCAACAGCTCTAAAAGAATCCAATGTGATCAACTGTATATTAATTCAGTCTTACAAATCATATTAGCATTAATAATATTTCAAAAAAAATCTTAAGATAGAGCTTATAACTTAAAAAAACATAGTTTTAAGTGTGAAAAAGTGATAAACTGACTCACAAACGGAGGACAAACTCAAATATGAATTGAATGTGGAGTTCATATTTGTCTATCTTTAGTCAGTACCAAAACATGATAAACAGCATGACAAGTTGAAACTACACTCTTGTCTGAATTTATATGGATCATAATACTTGCAATCAGCACTAGATCTATGTATTCTACCATCAAACAAAACTGGTACAGTAAGTTGCTTAGTGTCATAGTATGATCCCATTGTATGATGCAAATGCTTGTAAATAGTTTTTGTTCTTTTCTTTGCCAATAAGTTGGACAGATAATTGCTTTTCATGCTATTCTCTTTATAAATTTCTGATAAATGCATAATTTCATGATTAATCACAAATTTAGGGGGAGTAGTAAGCAGCATGAAAATTTAAGTTTAATGTGTTTTATCTTTAAATGAAGAAAGTTGGATCTTGAGCACTAACTTGGCTGCTGGATATCTAAAGTTTTTAACTAAATATCTATTTTGCACATTTGCCATGAAGCAGAGTTAACAGGTCCAATAGCAAACAACAAATGATCTAATAATATGTTAGTATCATACATCACAAACATTTGCTTCGGAAGAAAATTATTATCAAAATTAACTTCTGAAGAAAAACAAACATTTGCTTTGGAAGAAAATTTTTATTAAAATTAACTTCGGAAGAAAAACAAACATTTGCTTCGGAAGAAAATTTTATCAAAATTAATTTCGGAATAAAAACAAACATGTGCTTCGTAAGAAAATTTTACCTTCGGTAGTATTAACAGAATAGAAATTTTGTCTTTCAAAGATGTGCTATGGAAGAATAAAATTAAAACAAATCAAAAAAGGAAGGTTTTGCCTTTCGTAGATGATCTACGAAAGAATAAACTTGTGGATAACCACGGAAGGGTAATTAGGGTTAAGGGTCCCACAACATTAAATAAAAGGTTTTAATAATGTCCGAGGGAGTATAAATGATAATCCGACCGTTGTTATTTTTATTCACTTTTTCATAACCCCTTTTCAGACCTAGAAAAACACACTCAAACCAAAAAACCCTTTTCCACTAACATTCAAATCTTTCATACCTCAACAATCCTCACCTAAATTGTGACATCCGGTAATTTTCCATTACCAAACTCTGTTAGTTCCGATAAGGCTTGCATACACGTGTCGTGCACACACACTAGTTGTCGTTGAACGTTGGTGACTTAATAATAATCAGTAATGTTAAATTGATGATAATTAAGTTAATAATGTGATTATTGAGTTATGCTTATGTGATTTAAATGTTAACTGTAGCTTTATCGCGTAAAGTGGAAACGTGTGTATCATTTCGTGAATCTTGTGATTAGTGAGATAATTTATAAAATTAGTATTGTTGACTAATAATGTTTACATTATTAAGTTAAAAACTCTCTTAAAAAGTATTTAAAAGATTAATTTGATTAAAAATACAAATTACAAGGTGTAAAGTGTAATTGTGAAAAATCAAGTTACAAAATGTAATTCCCAACCCTAAAACCCCCCATCGGCCGCGACCAACTGCTCTCCCCCCTCTCCCTTGCGAAAACCGATTGAGATCAAGCACAAATCTGTGATTTTAGACCGATTGCAAGGCAAACATTGCACTAGAAGCATCCAATCTCGTTCCTTTTCGCGATTTAGAAGGTAATTTCATGTTTCTTCATGTGTTTTGTTCTAGCCGAGAGTTTGTGTGCGATTTGGATGAATTGGTGGTCAATTGATGCTTGTTTGTTGATGTTAATGTGTTTTTTTGATAGAATGCATGCTAATTAACGTCAAGTATGCAATAAAGTTTGGATTTTGGTTGTTTGTTCATATGATTATCTTTAGCCGAAAGTTTGATGCAATTTTGATCAAATTAGATGTTGAATGTTGGTTGTTTGATGTTGTAATGATGCTAGTTAGGTTGTATGCATATTAGTTAACGTCAATTTTGCAAGAAAGATGGGATTTTGATTCATTGTTCATAGGTTACTAAGAATGGTAACTTTGTTTTGCATGAATTGATGATTTGATGATGTATGAATGTTATGGATGTGTTTGTGATGATGATTAGATGCTAGGTTGATGATATGAACAATTGAAAATCAAGAAGATGTGTTATAGTTCATACATTGCTAAAAATAGTAACTTTTGGTGTTGAATGTTGAAGAATCATGATGGTTAGATGTTGTTGATCATGTCTAGATATTGTCATGGACTTGAATTGGTATGTAAATGATGAATTCATGAATGTCTTGGGTGTTTGATGGATTTGGGATGAACTTTCCCAAAAGGGAAACTTTAATTGTGAAATCTCTTAAATATGATGATTTGGGTATGTTAGGAGCATTTGGATCATGCTAGTAAGTTCATAGATGAGTTCTAAGGTGATAGAATGTATTAGGTGGATTCAATGGATGTTGCTTTGGGTAATTATCTATTTTGGCCTGTTTGTGGAAGTTCATGCTTATAAATCATAGGAGCATGTTAGGATTTTGATTGATTGATGGTTAATCATGAATGAATGTTTTGGGAATGATTTGGATTGTGGTAATTGAAGTGTGATGGTCATCATACACGTGTGCGAATCTGAGGCCCCTACTTAGTAGGATTGGCAGGGTTTAGGGTGTGAAGTCGTGAGTGGCTTCACATGGCATGTGATGCGTGATTTGATCCTTGTATGGTGTATTATTTGTGTTATAGATGTTATGAGCATGATAATAGTTTGAGATTCGCATGACTTGTATGATATCTAACGGTATGATGATCTAATTAGTACATGTGGTTAATGAAGTGTTATATGTAATCAGTTTGTATGATAATCATGTGTGATAGGCTGTTATGCTTGTTTGAATGGAAATTCACCTATAATGTCACCAACGGGTCAAACAGGTCAACTGGGTCAAGTGTGTCTTGTCTTTCTAAAACCTTGAGTTCTTTGGGTTGTAGAGCACTTAGGGTTTCATATTGATTCTGTGTACACGTACTTATGTACTCATGTGTTCTAGGTGACCTTTGAAGGTTGCCTTTCCCCTCTTTCTTTCAAGTTAAGCTCTAAGTTAATTCTTGCGCGTATCAGGTGAGTTCTTGCCCCACTCTTTTTACATAATCTCTTTTGGGGGAGATAGCATACTGTTGATCATAAACGCTTTGAAATATGAGTGTGTATAATATTAATATAGTGTTGTTTACCATGGAAAGTCCTCACACTTTTGGATTGTTAATATTGACTAGCGGGAAATTTTGGGTAGTACTACTGGGTTTGACGAGCCCCACCTGTGCGACCCGAGGTCAAACGGGTGTAATTTTGTCCTAACATATATTCGTCATGACCTGGTAAGTCGTGACGGGAGGCACAAACTATCACAGTCAGCTTCAATCGCGAAATCACTATGTTTAATATTTTCATGTTAATAGACTAGCTATCTATTGCAATACACTACTTATGCTCTAGAAACTGTTGATTGGTTTATATTTTAACGCAAACTCTTGAACTCACCAACCATTGTGTTGACATTTTAGTATGCTATTCTCAGGTTAAGATTGCTATTGCCTAGGAGCACGTTACACGGGTCAGCATCATGGTGTTTGGCAGCATGTTATGAAACATTGTTTTGGGTTAAGAATGTTTAAACATCGTGTTTTGGTTTTGCTTAATACTTGGGCGCGTATGTTTGCGCATTTTCAAATCATGTTTCATCGTTTTGGGTTTGCTAGTTTATTTAACGCTTCCGCATGGTTTTAAAGTTTGAACTTTGGTTGGTTTTAGTTTAAAAGTGGCATATAGTGTCGTTCTGAGTAACTATTGACTGTGATCCTGGTTTGTTCACACGCCTCGCGGTAAAACTCCGCTCGTTGATTTTGAGGGTGTGACAGATTGGTATCAGAGCCATTGGTTATAGGGAACTAGGTTGCATACACACACTAGACTATAACCGAATAGTTGTTAGTTACTTATCGCTTACTCTCCTTACTGTATACTCATTGGCATACGCAACACGTACTTCGTAGCATGGCATCGTCATCCAGAAATTTAGGCAAGAGACCTGCACGATCTGAGTCACCTCCTACGTCTCATGTACCCGATAGGGGATTTAACTGGCCCCGACATCCTTATCCTTTTGGCGAGATAGACTGGGATCAGCCTTTCATACCTCCAGAGCTCGATCCTCCGCGGAACTGGGATTTCTACCCCACCAACATAAACCGTATGGCTTATAAAGAGCGCGTACCACCAGTAGCTCCTACACGACCTAGGACTAGGTCATCAACTGCCTCTGCATTGCCTACTCTTCCTACCTTGAGCATCCCTCTCTAGCAGGCGTTTGCAACCTTGGTAGCCACTCTAGACACGGAGCGACAGCGGATTAGAGGACTCACTGATGAGAACTCTGCATTATGATCTGAGATGCGTCAGTTGCGTTTCCAGGTAGAGACGCTTCAGGAGCGACTCTCGATGGCCATTGGTGGACATCATACTCTGGCAGGCAACGTTGTAGCACTTAGTGGGCGCATTGATGCACAGGATCACCATAACATAGTGATCGATGATAGGTTTGCTGATTTAGAGGCACAGCTAGCAGCACTTCAGGTTGTTGAAGCCCCTGCACCTTTGGTGGACCCTGATGAGGAAGACCCAGAAGAGGAACACGAGGAAGCCCCCGAAGAAAAACCAGCAGAGATGGATGAGGACAGTGACGGATCTGATGTACTGGACTGATTCCACTTTTAAATGACTTAGACTATGTAGTGTTTCTTTTCTTTGAAACCTATGTGGGAAGGGTTGTTTCCCACCCAACTGACAAACTTAAATATTGACATTGATTGAATATTTTGTGACTCAATTGCAATTTATTATCTTTGGTTATTATTTCTGTTATAAATGTTGTGGTTCTGGTGAATGCATTATTTCTTATTGTTTACTGTACCTTGATGAGATAAATGTATTGGATGTTACTCATTATTGTAATTGTGAATTGTAAAGTGAAATATGGACGCACGAGGAAGAGGACGTGGGCGTGGTCGTGGACGTGGCGCCGGAGGCCGTGGTGCCGGAGCCATAAACATGACACCTGTGGAATTGGCGGCATTAATTAACGAACATGTTCAGGCGGTAGTGGCTACTGCCCAACCGGGACAACCAGCAGGTAAATGATAACAAGAGGTTAAACTAATTATTCTAGTTAATTGCCTAGGATATCTAACTAATGTTTGGGATTGTCAAAACAGGACCACCACCATGTACCTACAAGTCCTTCATGGACTGTAAACCCCATACCTACAGCGGGACGGAAGGAGCTGTAGGGCTTGTAAGGTGGTTTGAAAAGACAGAGTCTGTCTTTGAAAAATGCAACTGCCCGCCTGCTGATCAGGTGAAGTATGCCACTGGGACATTGGAAGGCGCAGCACTTTCCTGGTGGAATGCTCAGGTGCAAATGCTGGGTCAAGCCATGGCTAATGAACTACCTTGGGATGAGTTTAAGGGGATTATGACCGAAGAATACTGCCCCCGAAATGAAGTGCAGAAACTGGAGATTGAGTTCTGGCAACTCAAAATGCAAGGCTTAGAAATTGAAGCCTACATGACCCGTACTCATGAGTTAGCTACTTTATGCCCAGGGATGTTGAATGAAATGCATAAGAGGGTTGAGCATTATATACGGGGATTGGTGCCCGAAATTAAAAGTATGGTAACTGCCTCTAACCCCACTACCATACAACAAGCTATCCGAACAGCCCACAGGCTGACTGATCAAGCAGTCGAGCAAGATCGATTACCTAAGCGGGGCGCGGTGGCAAGCGTGCCCGACCATAAACGCAAGTGGGATGGTTCAAGCAACAAGGGATCGTCATCCAGCAGCCAATCTCAACCTCAACAACAGCAGCAAAGTCAGCAACGGCAACGGAATTCGATAACAATTGAAGCTTCAACCAGGCGACTCCCTCAAATCAAGGACCCGGTGGGTATGGCGGAAGACAGCCAAAGTGCAACCGGTGTAACTACCACCATGTGGGTCGATGTGATAACTTCAAGTGCCAACGTTGTGGGAAGATTGGTCACGCAGCCAAAGACTGCCGGGGTGAACTGATGAAGAAGCCTCAACAATCACAAGAAACTCCGAAAGGTTGTTTTGAGTGCGGAAAAGAAGGCCATTACAGACGCAACTGTCCCCAACTTAAGAGGAATGGTAATGGTAACAACAACAATGGAAACAACAGCAACAATAACAATGGCAACAATAATAACAACAACAATGGTAATGGCAACAACAATGGAGGCAATAACAACAATGGAGCCAAAGGAAGAGCCTTCGTCATTGGCTCAGGTGAGGCTCTAAACGACCCTACAACTGTAACTGGTAAATTTTCGGTTAATGGTCGTTTTGCTACCGTATTATTCGATACCGGAGCCGATAGAAGTTTCATGTCCACTAGGTTCTGTAGTCTTTTAAGTGATATGCCCTCAGCCTTAGAAACTAAATACACCGTGGTGTTAGCTAACGGCACACAGATTCACGTAACGCATATTCTTAGAGACTGCAAGATAGAGCTTGCTGGTCATACATTCACCATAGATCTCATGCCTGTGATGTTAGAAAGCTTTGATGTGGTAGTAGGCATGGATTGGCTTTCCGATAAACAAGCGAAAGTCATATGCCACGAGAAGATCATACAGATTCCCATTGGTGAAGAAGTCCTTACGGTCAGAGGTGATAGGAGTGGTGTGGTGATAGGCATCATCTCGTTTATGAAGGCACAAAAGTTGTTACGAAAGGGTCGACTAGCCATATTGGCACTCGTCACAGATAAACAGATCGAGAAAAAGAAGATAGAGGATATCCCCGTAGTTCGTGAGTTTCCCGAGGTGTTTCCGAAAGACCTGCCTGGATTACCGCCTCATCGTCAAGTTGAATTCCAAATTGATTTGACTCCAGGAGCCGCTCCAATTGCGAGAGCACCGTACCGGTTAGCTCCGAAGGAACTGCAGGAATTATCTGCCCAACTATAAGAGTTGTTGGATAAAGGGTTCATCCGACCGAGTTCGTCGCCCTGGGGAGCGCCAGTTCTATTTGTGAAGAAGAAGGATGGTACATTTCGAATGTGCATTGACTATAGGGAACTGAACAAGGTTACTATCAAGAATAGATATCCCTCACCTCGTATCGATGATTTGTTTGATCAACTGCAAGGATCAAGCTATTACTCTAAGATTGATCTGAGGTCTGTGTATCATCAGCTGAGAGTTCGAGAAGAGGACATCTCTAAGACTGCTTTCCGTACATGATATGGTCACTATGAATTTTTGGTCATGCCATTTGGGTTGACGAATGCATCAGCAGTATTCATAGACCTCATGAATCGCGTGTGCAAACCCTATCTTGATCAGTTTGTTATCGTCTTTATTGATGACATACTTATATACTCAAGGACCGAGGAAGAACATGAGAAGCACTTACGTTTAATCTTAGAATTACTTAGAAAGGAACAGTTGTATGCAAAGTTTTCTAAGTGTGATTTCTGGATACGTGAGGTACAATTCTTGGGTCATATTGTCAACGAGAAGGGAATACATGTTGATCCTGCTAAGATTGATGCGATAAAGAATTGGTCTGTTCCTAAGACACCGAGTGAGATACGACAATTCCTTGGATTAGCGGGATATTATCGACGATTCATTGAAGGATTCTCTAAGATTGCACAACCTCTCACAGCCTTGACTCATAAGGGAACAACATACAAATGGGGTGAGAATCAGGAATCTGCTTTCCAGTTGCTGAAACAGAAACTATGTAGCGCACCAATATTAGCTTTACCAGATGGTAGTAATGACTTCGTAGTCTACTACGATGCATCTATTCAAGGACTTGGATGCCTCTTGTTGCAGTAGGATAAGGTGATAGCTTACACCTCTAGACAATTGAAGATTCATGAGAAGAACTATACCACCCATGACTTGGAACTGGGTGCGATAGTTTTTGCCTTAAAGATCTGGAGACATTACTTGTACGGTACCAAATGCACTATTTACACTGATCACAAGAGTCTCCAGCACATATTTGAGCAAAAGGAGTTGAACATGAGGCAAAGACGCTGGGTGGAATTGTTAAACGACTACGATTGTGCTATTAAGTACCACCCGAGGAAAGCAAATGTAGTTGCTGACGCGCTGAGTAGGAAAGAAACTACTAAGCCTCGATGTGTGCGAGCTTTGCAACTTACTATCAGCACACAGTTACCTGAACAAATCCGAGAGGCTCAGACAGAAGCTCTGAAAGCAGAAAACATTGGGTCTGAATCCTTAAGGGGAATGGAAAAACAATTGGAAGTAAAAGCAGATGGAATTCGTTAATTTATAAATAGACTTTTGGTACCTCTACATGGAAATCTGAGAGACTTGGTCATGAGTAAGGCACACAAGTCTAAGTACTCCATACATCCTGGATCTGACAAGAAGTACCACGATTTGAAGGCGTACTATTGGTGGCCTAACATAAAAGCAGATGTAACTACTTATGTGAGCAAGTGTCTGCACTGCTCAAAGGTGAAAGTGGAATATCAGAAACCATCTGGTCTACTACAACAACCTGAGATCCCTATGTGGAAGTGGGATCAGATATCAATGGATTTTATTACTAAGTTACCTCGCACTTCTACGGGATGTGACACAATATGGGTTATCGTGGACCGATTAACAAAGTCTGCTCATTTCCTAGCGATAAAGGAAACAGACAAGATGGAAAAATTAACTCGACTCTATTTCAAGGAGATCGTGTCGAGGCATGGGGTACCGATCTCAATTATTTCTGACCGCGATTCTCGTTTCACATCACACTTCTGGCAGTCGTTGCAGAAAGCTCTAGGTACGCGATTGGATATGAGTACTGTTTATCATCCACAGACTGATGATCAAAGCGAGCGTACTATACAGACTTTGGAGGACATGTTACGTGCTTGTGTGATTGACTTCGGGAATAACTGGGAAGTTCACCTACCATTGGTGGAATTTTCTTACAACAACAGCTATCACACTAGCATAAAGGTGGCACCTTTTGAAGCTTTGTATGGGAGAAAGTGTAGATCACCAGTTTGCTGGGCTGAAATTGGTGATAGTCAATTAACGGGTCCTGAGTTAGTACACAAGACAACTGAGAAGATTGTCCAGATAAGAAACCGCATGGCCGCAGCGTGAGACAGGTAGAAAAGCTATGCTGACAAGCGACGGAAACCTCTAGAATTTCAAGTTGGTGACAAAGTCTTATTGAAAGTCTTACCATGGAAAGGCGTGATTCGGTTTGGTAAGCGAGGAAAGCTAAATCCGAGATATGTTGGACCATTTGAGATCTTGGAAAGAATAGGTCCAGTAGCTTATCGACTAGCCTTACCTAATTCATTGAGTGGAATCCATGATGTATTCCATGTTTCAAATCTAAAGAAATGTTTAACGGATGAAACTATGGTTGTACCGCTGGAAGAAGTTCAAGTAGACGAACAGTTACGCTTCATTGAGGAACCAGTCGAAGTGATGGATCGTGAGGTGAAAACGCTTAAGCAAAGCAAAGATACCCATCGTCAAAGTTTGTTGGAACTCGAGACGTGGACCAGAATTCACGTGGGAACGTGAAGACCAAATGAAGCTTAAGTATCCTCAGCTATTCGAAAAGACGATGCCAGCCGGCAAAGGTACTGATTAAATTTCGGGACGAAATTTCTTTCAACATGGGGATGATATGATAACTCACCCAAAACTCACTCGATTTCGATTTCCTTGTGCCAATGCAGTAGACCAGTGACGGAACACTCACCATGTAACGCAATTTTCGGGACGAAAATTCTTTCAACATGAGGATAATGTGACATCCGGTAATTTTCCGTTACCAAACTCCGTTAGTTCCGTTAAGTCTTGCATACACGTGTCGTGCACACACACTAGTTGTCGTTGAACGTTAGTGACTTAATAATAATCAGTAATGTTAAATTGATGATAATTAAGTTAATAATGTGATTATTAAGTTATGCTTATGTGATTTAAATGTTAACTGTAACTTTATCGCTTAAAGTGGAAACGTGTGTATCATTTCGTGAATCTTGTGATTAGTGAGATAATTTATAAAATTAGTATTGTTGACTAATAATGTTTACATTATTAAGTTAAAAACTCTCTTAAAAAGTATTTAAAAGATTAATTTGATTAAAAATACAAATTACAAGGTGTAAAGTGTAATTGTGAAAAATCAAGTTACAAAATGTAATTCCCAACCCTAAAACCCCCCATCGGCCGCGACCAACTGCTCTCCCCCCTCTCCCTTGCGAAAACCGATTGAGATCAAGCACAAATCTGCGATTTTGGACCGATTGCAAGGCATACATCGCACTAGAAGCATCCAATCTCGTTCCTTTTCGCTATTTAGAAGGTAATTTCATGTTTCTTCATGTGTTTTGTTCTAGCCGAGAATTTGTGTGCGATTTCGATGAATTGGTGGTCAATTGATGCTTGTTTTTTGATGTTAATGTGTTTTTTTGATAGAATGCATGCTAATTAACGTCAAGTATGCAATAAAGTTTGGATTTTGGTTGTTTGTTCATATGATTATCTTTAGCCGAAAGTTTGATGCAATTTTGATCAAATTAGATGTTGAATGTTGGTTGTTTGATGTTGTAATGATGCTAGTTAGGTTGTATGCATATTATTTAACGTCGATTTTGCAAGAAAGATGGTGTTTTGATTCATTGTTCATAGGTTACTAAGAATAGTAACTTTATTTTGCATGAATTGATGATTTGATGATTTGATGATGTATGAATGTTATGGATGTGTTTGTGATGATGACTAGATGCTAGGTTGATGATATGAACAATTGAAAATCAAGAAGATGTGTTATAGTTCATACATTGCTAAAAAAAGTAACTATTGGTGTTGAATGTTGATGAATCATGATGATTAGATGTTGTTGATCATGTCTAGATATTGTCCTGGACTTGAATTGGTATGTAAATGATGAATTCATGAATGTCTTGGGTGTTTGATGGATTTGGGATGAACTTTCCCAAAAGGGAAACTTTAATTGTGAAATCTCTTAAATATGATGATTTGGGTATGTTAGGAGCATTTGGATCATGCTAGTAAGTTCATAGATGAGTTCTAAGGTGATAGAATGTATTGGGTGGATTCAATGGATGTTGGTTTGGGTAATTATCTGTTTTGGCCTGTTTGTGGAAGTTCATGCTTATAAATCATAGGAGCATGTTAGGATTTTGATTGATTGATGGTTAATCATGAATGAATGTTTTGGGAATGATTTGGATTGTGGTAATTGATGTGTGATGGTCATCATACACGTGTGCAAATCTGAGGCCCCTACTTAGTAGGATTGGCAGGGTTTAGGGTGTGAAGTCGTGAGTGACTTCACATGGCATGTGATGCGTGATTTGATCCTTGTATGGTGTATTATTTGTGTTATAGATGTTATGAGCATGATAATAGTTTGAGATTCGCATGACTTGTATGATATCTGGCGGTATGATGATCTAATTAGTACATGTGGTTAATGAAGTGTTATATGTAATCAGTTTGTATGATAATCATGTGTGATAGGCTGTTATGCTTGTTTGAATGGAAATTCACCTATAATGTCACCAACGGGTCAAACGGGTCAACTGGGTCAAGTGTGTCTTGTCTTTCTAAAACCTTGAGTTCTTTGGGTTGTAGAGCACTTAGGGTTTCATATTGATTCTGTGTACACGTACTTATGTACTCATGTGTTCTAGGTGACCTTTGAAGGTTGCCTTTCCCCTCTTTCATTCAAGTTAAGCTCTAAGTTAATTCTTGCGCGTATCAGGTGAGTTCTTGCCCCACTCTTTTTAGATAATCTCTTTTGGGGGAGATAGCATACTGTTGATCACAAACGCTTTGAAATATGAGTGTGTATAATATTAATATAGTGTTGTTTACCATGGAAAGTCCTCACACTTTCGGATTGTTAATATTGACTAGCGGGAAATTTTGGGTAGTACTACTGGGTTTGACGAGCCCCACCTGTGCGACCCGAGGTCAAACGGGTGCAATTTTGTCCTAACATATATTCGTCACGACCTGGTAAGTCGTGAAGGGAGGCACAAACTATCACAGTCAGCTTCAATCGCGAAATCACTATGTTTAATATTTTCATGTTAATAGACTAGCTATCTATTGCAGTACACTACTTATGCTCTGGAAACTGTTGATTGGTTTATATTTTAACACAAACTCTTGAACTCACCAACCATTGTGTTGACATTTTAGTATGCTATTCTCAGGTTAAGGTTGCTATTGCCTAGGAGCAGGTTACACGGGTCAGCATCATGGTGTTTGGCAGCATGTTATGAAACATTGTTTTG
Source organism: Flaveria sonorensis (assembly GCA_025506505.1). NCBI lineage: Eukaryota > Viridiplantae > Streptophyta > Magnoliopsida > Asterales > Asteraceae > Flaveria > Flaveria sonorensis. The sequence continues at coordinate 28,412,469 of CM046436.1, read as the reverse complement.
GGTTAAGAATGTTTAAACATCGTGTTTTGGTTTTGATTAATACTTGGGTGCGTATGTTTGCGCATTTTCAAATCATGTTTCATCGTTTTGGGTTTACTAGTTTATTTAACGCTTCTGCATGGTTTTAAAGTTTGAACTTTGGTGGTTTTATTTTAAAAGTGGCATATAGTGTCGTTCTGAGTAACTATTGACTGTGATCCTGGTTTGTTCACATGCCTCGCGGTAAAACTCCGCTCGTGGATTTTGAGGGTGTGACATAAATGACCTCTCAAACAACATCAAAATGACCTGTGCTTGTATGTTCATATCATTCAAGTTATTGACAAGCTGCATGCTAAAGCTCACAAGAGAAGAAAATTTGAAGCGAGCCAGCTGATGGGAACAGAAATTCAATCAATCACTGAGATAAGAATGTTAGAACAAGATGAATTTGAAGTGGTTTCAAATAATAGCATTGTTGCAACTCTTACCACTGAAGAGGACATCCTGGGTCTGAAATACAAGACGTTGAAGAAAATGAAGAGGATGAAGATTAAGTACTTGTATGATGATCAGAAAAATGCAGTTGAATACTTCACAACAAGAATTTTGGGAAGAATTCAAGAACTAAGAGCACTAAACCAATTATTACAAGAGACTAAACCTAAGGGGGAGTATTGTTAGGTCTAGATCCTTTGTATAGGTTTAGACGATAAATCAACTCTAGAAATAATTCATTGTAATTCTATTTTGATAACATAATGTACTACATGAATTATATGTTAACCCATATTATTATGTGTGTTGGTTTATGTGTCATTGTAGGAAACATCAGACTCGGTAAATTTGGAAAATTGACCAAGTGTTAGAACAATCTGAGGATGAATAACTGTTCTTCCGTAGATGTTCTCCGGAGCATAACTAAAGTCTGTGCTTTCGTAGATCTCCTACGGAAGAACAACAACTACTGAACAAGTCCAAAGATCAAGTGGAGCTACTGAAGGAGAGCTTGCTACTGAAGTACAAGAACTCCTGCGGAAGCACAACCACTGAAGAACAAATGTTGAAGACTAAGTGTTGCTGCAGAAGACCAATTGTTACGGAAGAAGAACTTCCTACGGAAGACAAATTACTATGGAAGATCAAAAATTCAACAAGTTAACATGTCAAAGCAACATCATCAAATCAATGACGGCAGAATATTGAAGTCAAGCGAATATTCCATGTCACATCAATAACATTCTTTTTGTAATTTAAAATTTCCAGTGTAAATTATGAACTCCTATGCCGATAAACAAGGCAAGGATGCACACATATAGAAACAGAATAGCGAAATAGAATAGTGAGATATTAGCAAGAAAATAGGAACAGAATAGCGAGAGATTAAGAGATATCGATACTCAAATAGGTGTATATATTGATAGAAATGATGTCAATCAAGGATCACTCAAGAGAAAAACAAAAAAACAACAAGAACAGAGAACAAGAACAATATAGCAATCATAAGAACATCAAGAGCATCAACATCAATTGTAATCGGTTCGTTGTGAATGGAAAGCAATTGAAAATCATATTTGTGTTACATTATTACATTGTGTTTTCAAGTTGTTTTATTTTGTTCATCGATTTCAATTTATAAAAAATCTATTAAACAACAAGTATTGATAGTTCCGCGATCATTACTTGCTAAAATCAAATTGATAATTACTGCGTCGATACTTGCTGTTGATTTGTTTAAAATCAACATTTGTTGTTCTTCCAAGTGAATCCAAGGATCGACGCAGGAATTATCAATTTGATTTTAACAAGTAATGATCGCGGAACTATCAATACTTGCTATTTAATAGATTTTTTATAAATTGAAATCGATGAATAAAATAAAACAACTTGAAAACACAATGTAATAATGTAACACAAAGATGATTTTCAATTGATTTTCATTCACAATAAACCGATTACAATTGATGTTGATGCTCTTGATGTTCTTATGATTGCTATATTTTTGTTGTTCCTGTGAATCCAAGGATCGACGAAGGAATTATCAATTTGATTTTAACAAGTAATGATTGCGGAACTATCAATACTTGTTGTATAATGGATTGTTTATAAATTGAAATCGATGAACAAAATAAGACAACTTCAAAACACAATGTAATAATGTAACACAAAGATGATTTTCAATTGCTTTTCATTCACAACGAACTGATTACAATTGATGTTGATGCTCTTGATGTTCTTATGATTGCTATATTGTTGTTGTTCTCTGTTCTTGTTATTCTCTGTATTTCTCTGTTTTTCTATTTTTCTTGAGTGATATCGTTTCTATCAATATACACCTATTTGAGTATTGATATCTCTTAATCTCTCTCTATTCTGTTCCTATTTTCTCTCTAATATCTCGCTATTCTGTTTCACTATTCTATTTCTATATGTGTGCATACTTGCCTTGTTTATCGGCATAGGAGATCACAATTTACATTGAAAGTTGTAAATTACAAAAAGAATGTTATTGATGTGACGTGGAATATTCGATTGACTTCAATATCTTCTACCGTCATTGATTTAATGATGTTGCTTTGACATGTTGATTTGTTGACTTTTTGATCTTTCGTAGAAATTTGTCTTCCTTAGGAAGTTCTTCTTCCACAGCAATTGGTCTTCCGCAGCAACACTTAGTCTTCAACATTTGTTCTTCAGTGGTTGTGCTTTCGCTAGAGTTCTTGTACTTCTTCTTCAGTAGCAAGCTCTCCTTTAGTAGCTCCACTTGATCTTGGATTTGTTTAGCATTTGTTGTTCTTTCGTAGGAGATCTACATAAGCACAGACTTTAGTTATGCTTCGGAGAACATCTACGGAAGAACACTTATTCATCCGCAGATTGTTCTAACACTTGGTCAATTTTCCAAATTTACCAAGTCTGATGTTTCCTGTAATGACACATAAACCAACACACATAATAATATGGGTTAACATATAATTCATGCAGTACATGATGTTATCAAAGGAGAATTACAATGAGTTATTACAAGAGTTGATTTATCATTTAAACCTATACAAAGGATCTAGACCTAACAATACTCCCCCTTTGGTTTAGTCTCTTGTAATCATTGGTTTAGTGCTCTTAATTCTTGAATTCTTCCCAAAATTCTTGTTATGAAGTATTCAACTGCATTTTTCTAATCATCATACAAGTAAGTAATCTTCATCATCTTCATTTTCTTCAACGTCTTTTATTTCAGACCCAGGATGTCCTCTTCAGTGGTAAGTGTTGCAACAACACTATTATTTGAAACCACTTCAAGTTCATCTTTTTCTGATATTCTCAGCTCAGTGATTGATTGCATTTCTATTCCTATCAGCTGGCCCGCTTCAAATTTTCTTCTCTTTTGAGCTTTAGCATGCAGCTTGTCAATAACTTGAATGATATGAACATACAAGCACAGGTCATTTTGATGTTGTTTGAGAAGTGATTTAGGTGAGGATTGTTGAGGTATGAAAGATTTGAATGTTGGTGGAGAAAGGGGTTTTTGGTTTGAGTGAGTTTTTCTAGGTTCGAAAAGGGGTTTTGAAAAAGTGAATAAAAATGAGAACGGTCGGATTATCATTTATACTCCCTCGGACACTATTAAAACCTTTTATTTAATGTTGTGGGACCCTTAACCCTAATTACCCTTCTGTGGTTATCCACAAGTTTATTCTTCCGTAGATCATCTACGGAAGGCAAAACCTTCCCTTTTTGATTTGTTTTAATTTTATTCTTCCGCAACACATCTATGGAAGACAAAATTTATGTTCTGTTAATTCGTCTGAAGGTAAAATTTTCTTTCGAAACACATGTTTGTTTTTCTTCCGAAATTAATTTTGATAAAATTTTCTTTCGAAGCAAATGTTTGTTTTTTCTTCCGAAGTTAATTTTGATATAAGTTTCTTCTGAAGCAAATGTTTGTTTTTCTCAGAAGTTAATTTTGATAATAATTTTCTTTGGAAGCAAATGTTTGTGATGTATGATACTAACATATTGTTAGATCATTTGTTATTTGCTGTTGGACCTGTTAACTCTGCTTTATTACAAATGTGTAAAGTAGATATTTAGTTAAAAACTTCAGATATCCTGCAGCCAAGTTAGTGCTCAAGATCTAACTTTCTTTATTTAAAAAATAAAACACCTTTGATACTCAGATTTTCATGTTGATTTAGTACTCCCCCTAAATTTGTGATTAATCATGAAATTATGTATTTTTCAAAATTTTATTAAGAGGATAGCATGAAAAGAAATTTATTTGTCCAACTTATTAGCAAAAAAAAGAACAAAAACTATTTACAGGCATTTGCATCATACAATGGGATCATACTATGACACTAAGCAACTTCCTGAACTAGTTTTGTTTGATGATAGAATACATAAATATAGTGCTGATTGCAAGTATTATGATCCACATAAATTCAAGCAAGAGTGTAGTTTCAACTTGTCATGCTGTTTATCATGTTTTGGTATTGATTAAAGATAGACAAATATGGACTCCACATTCAATTCACATTAGAGTTTGTCCTTCGTATATGAGTCAAATTATCACTTTTTCACACTTAAAACTATGTTCCTTAAGTTATAAGCTCTATCTTAAGATTTCTTTGAAATCTTATTAATGCTGATATGATTTATAAGCTCTGAATTGATATACAGTTGATCACATTGGATTCTTTTAGAGCTGTTCCATTTAGGAATCTTTTTGATCATCATCAACAGGAACCCAAGTCTTTACTTACGTAAAACAGAGATGCCTGTGAACCCAGGTCTTTGTTTACACAAAACAAAGGGTCCATGATATGCAAATATAGAGGTTATAAAGTGTCATAACATAGTGTGCTTAGGTGAATAAGTTGATCACAGCAGGATAAGACTTACTTGCTTGTTCCTCAAAGTGGAATTGTTCATAATTTGTCACCTTGGCATTATGTTATGCATGAACTTGTATAGATTTCACTCAAGCTGAACCTACTCACATATCAAGTCACATCTGATCAGTATTTATTGTGTGATAAAATTCAAGAAATTAAGGAAAGGGATAGTGTACTATCATTTCCCATGACATGAACTGCCTATTCAAGAAAACATGAATCTAAGACAATATTTTTGAATTTTATATGTTTTATGAATGTTTTTGGCTTTTTCATATTAAGAAATTTAAGGATAGATTATGATTTTCTTTGTGTTGTTTATTTAATCTAAGTTGATCATGCCTAAGGACTCAATTAAGAAATTAAATCTCACTGAGTCAAAGGCTTTAGTAAATAAATCAACAAGCTGATTTGTTGTATCCACTTTAATCAACTTGATTAAACCCTTTTCTGAACAATCTTTCAAAAAATGGTATCTGATTTCTATGTGTTTTGTTTTACTATGTTGCACCGGATTAGCAGTGATGAACATAGCAGTTGAGTTATCAATATATATTGGTGTTTGAAGAAAGTTGTAACCATAATCAAGTAATTGGTTTTGCAACCATAAAACTTAAGAGCAACTAGCTGAAGCAGCTATGTACTCAGCCTCAGCTATGGACACTGATACATTTGTTTGCTTTTTGCACTGTCAAGAAACAAGTTTTGGTCCTATGAATTGGCATCCACCAGTTGTGAATTTTCTGTTGTTGTTACACCCTCCAAAGTCACTATCAGAATATGAGTAGAGGTTGAATTCTCCTTCTTTGGGATACCAAAGTCCTAGAGCTGGCTTCCCTTTGAGGTATCTGAATATCCTCTTCACTGCATTCATATGTGACTCCTTGGGGTCTGATTGGTATCTAGCACAAACACACACAACAAACATTATGTCTGGTCTGCTGGCAGTTAAGTACATTAAAGATCCTATCATAGATCTATATAATCTTTGATCAGCTGACTTCCTTTTAGGATTAGGTACAATCTTCTCTATTGTTGATACTGGTGTTTTGCATGAAGATGAATCAGCAAGGTTGTACTTCTTCAAGATTTGATTCACATACTTTTACTGATTGATGAAAATGCCATCTACGAATGCATTGTTAACTTCTGCTGAAGTTGAATTTCCATGTCCATCAGTGTTTTCATTGCTTGTTTGAGATGAAGGGCCTGGATCAGCAACAGTTGAAGTATGTGTCTGGGGTAATCTTGGAGGGTCAGCTGACAATGACACTTCACTCAAACTTGGAGGTATATAACGATAACAAGTATCCGCAAGACCTACAACATTCAAATATTCAAAGTTAAATGAATTTGTTAATGCATCTATATCTGTCACACCCTCAAATTTCACGTGCGGGGTTTTACTTCGAGGCGTGTGAACAAACCAGGATCTCAGTCATTAGTTACTTAGAACAACTCTATATGCAACATTTAAACAAATCAGAGTTTGAAACTTTAAAATATTTACAAAAGCTTTTTGTAAATAACCCAAACACAAGGTACTAAAAGTAAACTGCACAAAACACGCGCCCAAACCAAAATACGTAAGTAAATGCTAAATTAAAAGTAAACAATGTTTGAACAAAGCATGCTTGACACGTGCATGCTCCTAAGGGCAGCTGCTAGAAACGACCTGAGAAAAGCATACTAAAAGTGTCAACTTGATGGTTGGTGAGTTCAAGAGTTTGTAATCATTCATAAGCAGTAGCGTTAGTAAAAATATATAAACAAGTGCATTGAAATATATAGCTAGTCTAATTTCATTGATTAAGAACAATAGTGATTTCGCGATCGAAGCTAACTATGTTTGTCTATTTGCCTCCCGCCACGACATACCAGGTCGTGACATTGTTAGTCGTTTAGGACAATATTGCACCCGTTGACTTCCGGTCACCCTGGTGGGTCTTGTCAGACCCAGTAGTACTACCCAATATTTCCCGCTAGATTCCTAGATTCCTTAATTAACGATCCGAAAGAGTGAGGACTTTCTATGGTATAACCCACTATGTCTTACCAAACATATGTTATATTAGTAAAGCGTTTTAAAACAAGTAGGATTTCTCCCCCAAAAAGAGAAGTAGTAAAAGTGGGGCATTGAACTCACCTGGTATGCAAACGAACGATAATAAAAGCTAACAGTGAGCGGAAAGACAATCTTCAGAGGTTACCTAGAACACGCAAGTACATAAGTACGTGTACACAGAATCTTTAGCAACCTAAGTGCTCAATAAACACATTGACTCAAGGTTTTGGAAAACAAGACTCATTTGACCAAGTTGACCCGTTTGACCCGTTGGTGACATGTCAAGTTAAATTCTTGTTTAATCAAGTATAGCAATCCATCATACATCGTTATCACACAAGTTATTCATGTATGCCAGATTACAAACCCTTAAGTGCTATAAAGCTTATCATACATCATCTAATATCATGTATATTCCTTAAGAGTCTAAATTTCCAAAGTTGTGCATCAAGCATTCATACAACCCTAATAACACAATCTACCACCATAGACATCATCAACAAACATTCTAACATGATCCTAACATCATAAACATGCTTAATTAACAATATCCAATGATCTACATAAATAAAGTTTCCCTTTTGGGAAAGTAATATCCCAAAATCAATCTAGCACCCCATTCATTCATGAATTCATCAACATCATGCCTAATCAAGTCCATGCTATCATCTAGACATGACCAACATTATCAAATCATCATAACTCACAAATCTCATATCCAAAAGTTTCTACTTATAGCAAGGTATGAACTACATGATTAATACATGGATTTCTTGTATAATTATCATAATCCAACATTCATACAACATCATTAACATCATAACATCATCAATCCATCATCAATTCATCAAGTTCATGCATAAAAGTTACTATTATTAGTAAGGTATGAACAACGCATCTAAACCATGAATTTCTTGTATAATCCACGTAAAGTAACATCAATACAATCTAACTAACCTCATACAATCATCCAATAGCAACAATTTCAACATTCAACACAAATTCTACTAGGGTTTCGGCCATACTGACTAAAAACATGAAAACTCATAAAAATCTAACCTTTAATCGTGTAATGGCTAAGAATTGATGTTGTTAACATGTTGTAATCCTTGAACTCAATCAAAATCAAAGCTTGTGTGTTGTTCTTGGTTTGAAATCGAAATGTGTGTGTGTATGGTGATTGTGGCCGAAAGGGTGGGGAGGGATTAGGGTTGGGTTTAATTTTGTTAAGTTTTAGTTTAAGGTAATTACACTTAACCCCCATTATTTATATTTTATAAAACTAATCTTTTAACACTTTTTAAAAGGTTTTAACTACTAAACACCAAGTATTATAAACTAACAATAATAATCATGCATAATTTTCACTAGCTACAAAACACATGACATAAAATATAACACGTTGCCACGTTGCAAGATAAAATTCACAAATAATATTTAAAATCTATAAACCACATAAGTACAACTTAATAATCAACATTATTAGTTAAATTGTTATCTGGTAATCATTGTTAATTATTATTAAGTCGCCAACATTCAACAACAACTAGTGTGTGCTCATGACACGTGTATGCGAGACTTAACGGAACTAACGGAGTTTGGTAACGGAAAATTACCGGATGTCACATTATCCCCATGTTGAAAGAATTTTCATCTCGAATATTGCGTTACATGGTTGAGTTACAGCACTGGTCTACTACATTGGCACACAAAGAAATCGAGTGAGTTTCGGGTGGGTTGTCACATCATCCCCATGTTGAAAGAAATTTCGTCCCGAAATTTGATCAATACCTTCACCGGCTGGCATCGTCGTTTCGAACAAATAAGGATACTTGAGCTTCATCTGATCCTCATGTTCCCACATGAACTTCGGTCCATGTTTTGAGTTCCAATGAACTTTGACTATGGGTATCTTGCTTTGCTTAAGAGTTTTGACCTCTCGGTCCATCACCTCAACTAGTTCTTCAATGAACCGTAGTTGTTTATCTACTTGTACTTCCTCAAGAGGTACAACCATTGTCTCGTCCGATAAACACTTTTCAAATTTGAGACATGAAATACATTATGAATTCCACTCAACGAGTCATGTAAGTCTAGTCGATACGCCACTGGACCTATTCTTTCGAGAATCTCAAATGGTCCAACGTATCTCGGATTAAGCTTGCCTCTTCTGCCGAATCGAATCATACCTTTCCACGGTGAGACTTTTAGTAAAACTTTGTCACCGACCTGAAACTCCAAAGGTTTCCATCGCTTGTTTGCATAGCTCTTCTACCGGTCACGTGCTGCAGCCATACGGTTCCTTATCTGTACGATCTTCTCAGTAGTCTCGTGCACCAACTCGTGGCCTGTTAGCTGACTATCACTAATTTCCACCCAGCAAACTGGTGATCTACACTTTCACCCATACAATGCCTCAAATGGTGCTACCTTAATGCTAGTGTGATAACTATTGTTGTACGAAAATTCCACCAATGGTAGGTGAACTTTCCAGTCATTCCCAAAATCAATCACACAAGCACGTAGCATGTCCTCCAATGTCTGAATAGTACATTCGCTTTGCCCATCTTTTTGCAGATGATAAGCGGTACTCATATCTAGACGCGTACCCAGAGATTTCTATAACGACTGCCAGAAGTGCGATGTAAAACGAGCATCGCGGTCAGAAATAATGGAGACCGGTACACCATGTCTCAAGACTATCTCCTTCAGATATATTAATTTATCCATTTTATTCGTCTCCTTGATTGCCAAGAAATGAGCGGATTTAGTTAATCTATCCATGATCACCCATATCGTGTCACAACCAATTGGAGTCCGGGGTAATTTGGTAATGAAGTCCATAGAAATCTGTTCCCACTTCCATATAGGAATCTCAGGTTGTTGTAGTAACCCAGATGGCTTCTGATATTCCACTTTAACTTTCGAACAGTTCAGGCACTTGCCGACATACATAGCTACGTCTGCTTTCATATTAGGCCACCAATAGTGCGCCTTTAGGTCATGATACATTTTGTCTGAACCAGGATGTATAGAGTACTTAGACTTGTTAGCCTCACACATAACCAAGTCCCTTAGGTTTCCATACAAAGGTACCCAAAGTCTGTCCATGAAATAACGAATTCCATCCGCTTTCACTTCAAACTGTTTGTCCATTCCTCGTAAAGATTCAGACCCAATGTTTTCCGTTTTCAAGGCTTCTGTCTGAGCTTCTCGGATTTGTTTAGGCAAGTGAGTGCTAATCGTAAGCTGCAAAGCTCGCACTCATCGAGTTTTAGCAGTCTCCTTTCTACTCAACACGTCTGCAACTAAATTTGCCTTTCCTGGGTGATATTTGATAGCGCAATCATAATCATTCAACAATTCCACCCAGCGTCTTTGCCTCATGTTCAACTCCTTTTGCTCAAAGATATGCTGAAGACTCTTGTGATCGGTGTAGATAGTGCACTTGGTACCATACAAGTAATGTCTCCAGATCTTCAAGGCAAAAACTACCGCACCCAGCTCCAAGTCATGAGTGGTGTGGTTCTTCTCGTGTACTTTTAGTTGTCTCAAAGCATAGGCTATCACTTTATCACGTTGCATCAATACATAACCAAGTCCTTGGATAGAAGCATCACAATAAACCACGAAGTCATCACTTCCCTTTGGTAATGCCAATATCGGTGCGCTACACAGTTTCTGCTTTAACAACTGAAAAGCAGACTCTTGACTGTCACCCCATTTATACATTGTTAGTTTGTGAGTCAAGGTTGTGAGAGGTTGAGCAATCTTAGAGAATCCCTCAATGAATCGTCGATAATATCCTGCCAGTCCAAGAAACTCTCGTATCTCACTAGGCGTCTTGGGAACCAACCAATTCTTTATTGCTTCAATCTTTGCAGGATCAACATGTATTCCTTTCTCGTTAACAATATGACCTAAAAACTATACCTCACATATCCAGAAATCACATTTGGAAAACTTGGCGTACAGTTGTTCCTTTTAGAGTAATTCTAAGATTAGACATAGGTGCTCTTCATGTTCTTCCTTAGTCTTCGAATAGATCAATATGTCATCGATAAACAAGATAACAACCTAATCGAGATAGGGTTTGCACACACGATTCATGAGATCCATGAATACTACTGGTGCATTTGTCAACCCAAATGGCATGACCAAGAACTCATAATGACCATAATGTGTGCGGAATGCTGTCTTCGAGATGTCTTCCTCTTGAACTCTCAGTTGATGATAACCAGACCTCAAATCAATCTTAGAGTAGTAGCTTGACCCTTGCAGTTGATCAAAAAAAACATCTATACAAGGTAAGGGATATCGATTTTTTACTGCAACTTTATTCAGCTCTCTGTAGTCTATACACATTCGAAATGTGCCATCCGTTTTCTTGACAAAAAGAACAGGTGCTCCCCAAGGGGCTGAGCTTGGTTGGATAAACACTTTATCCAATAGCTCTTGCAGTTGAGCAGATAGTTCATGTAGTTCATTCGGAGCTAACCGGTAAGATGCTCTCGCTATCTGAGCGGCTCCCCGAGTCAAATCAATCTGGAACTCAACATGACGATGAGGGGGTAGTCCAGGCAGATCCTCTGGAAACACCTCCGGAAAGTCATGAACTACCAGAATATTCTCTATCTTCTTTTCCTCCGATTGCTTGTTAGTTTCAAGGGCTAATATGGCTAAGCAACCCTTGTGTAACAACTTTTGCGCTTTCATAAAGGATATGATGCCTATTATAGCAACACCTTTCTCGCCCTTAGCTGATAAAATTTCCCCATCTAGGAGAGGAATGCGGATAACCTTCCAGTGGCAAATGACTTCCGCCTGCTTCTCGGAAAGCCAATCCATGCCCATGACCACATCGAAACTCCCAAGCGTAACCGGCATGAGGTCAATGTCAAAAGTATGACCAGCAAGTTCTATCTCGAAACCCTTGAGGATGTGTGTAACGTGAATTTGCTTACCATCAGCTAATTCTACCGTATATTTAGATTCCAACATAGAAGGCATATCACTTAAGAGGTTACTACACTTAGTAGAGATAAAACTTCTATCGGCTCCAGTGTCAAACAATACAGTAGCAAAACGACCGTTAACAGGAAATTTACCAGAAACAGTAGTAGGGTCGTTTAGAGCCTCACCTGAACCCACGATGAAGGCTCTCCCTTTAGCTCCACCATTGTTGCCACCGTTATTGTCACCATTGCCATTATTGTTATTGTTTCCACCGTTTCCAGCACCATTCCCATTCTTCTTCAACTGAGGACAATTCCTCTTGTAGTGTCCTTCCTTTCCATATTCAAAGAAACCTTTTGGTGTTTCTTGGGATTGCTGAGGCTTCTTCATCAACTCACCACGGCAATCCTTTGCCGCGTGGCCAGCCTTACCACAACGCTGGCATCGAAAATTATCACACCTGCTGATATGGTGGTAGTTTCATCGACTATATTTGGGATACTTCCCCACGTATCCACCTTGTCCCTGAGATGAAGAAGATGACTGATTGAAACTACGGTTGTTGTCAAACCTCCTTTGTTGCTGGTGAGGTTGATGCTGCTGTATGTGTTGTTGCTGCTGAGGCTGTTGAGGTTGGCTGTTTGACGAAGGTCCCTTGTTGCCTGAGTTGTCCCACTTGCGTTTATTGTCGGGCACGCTTGCCACAGCTCCCCGTTTGGGTAGCTTTCCCTGCTCCACCGCTTGGTCAGTAAGCTTGTGAGCTAATCGAATAACCTGCTGAATAGTGGTGAGATTTGAAGCAGTCACCATACTTTGTATCTCTGGAACCAAGTCACGCAGATAAAGCTCAATTCGTTTGATCGACGGGTCAATCATGCCAGGGCAAAGTGTCGCCAACTCGTGAGACCTCGTAGTGTAAGCCTCGATCTCAGATCCTTCCATTTTCAACTGCCAAAACTCAGCTTCCAGCTTCTGAACTTCATTTCAAGGACAATCTGAAGTGCCGCTGGCTGTACCTCTAGATCCACAAATCTATCATCGATCACTATGTTGTGGTACTCTTGCGCGTTCATTCGCTTAGTAAGTGCTACAATGTTGCCTACCAGGGTATGATGCCCACCAATGGCCATCGAGAGTCACTCCTTAAGCGTCTCTACCTAGAAATGCAACTGAAGCATCTCATATCGTAAAGTGGAGTTCTCATCAGTGAGTCCTCTAATGCGTTGTCGCTCAGTGTCTAACGTAGCCACTAAAGCTGCAATCGCCTACTCGAGAGGGATGTCTAGGGAAGGAAGAGTAGGTGATGTAGAGGTTGTCGATGACCTAGTCCAAGGTCGGGTAGGAGCTACAGCTGGTACACGCCCCCTGTAAACCATACGGTGTATATAGGTAGGATAGAAGTTCCAGTTCCGCGGAGGATCCCGCTCAGGTAATGCGAATGGCTGATCCCAATCCATCTCTTCAGAGGGGTAAGGATGTCGAGGCCAGTCTGATCCTCTATCAGGTACAGGAGAAGGAGGAGGTGACTCAGATCATCCAGGTCTCTTGTCTAGAGCTCTTGATGACGATGCCATGCTGCGAGGTACATGATGTGTATGCCGATGAGTATACAGTAAGGAATAAGTGACGAGTAACTAACAAACAATGCAGTTATAGTCTAGTGTGTATGCAACCTAGTTCCCTATAACCAATGGCTCTGATGCCAATCTATCACACCCTCAAATTTCACGTGCGGGGTTTTACCGCGAGGCATGTGAAGAAACCAGGATCTCAGTCATTAGTTACTCAGAACGACTCTATATGTAACATTTAAACAAATCAGAGTTTAAAACTTTAAAATATTTGCGGAAGCATTTTGTAAATAACCCAAACATAAGGTACTAAAAGTAAACTGCGCAAAACACACGCCCAAACCAAAATACGTAAGTAAATGCTAAATTAAAAATAAACAATGTTTGAACAAAGCATGCTTGACACGTGCATGCTCCTAAGGGCAGTTGCTAGAAACGACCTGAGAAAAGCATACTAAAAGTGTCAACTCGATGGTTGGTGAGTTCAAGAGTTTGTAATCATTCATAAGCAGTAGCATTAGTAAAAAAAATATAAACAAGTGCATTGAAATAGATAGCTAGTCTAATTTAATTGATTAAGAACAATAGTGATTTCATGATCGAAGCTGACTATGTTTGTCTGTTTGCCTCCCTCCACGACATACCAGGTCATGACGCTGTTAGTCGTTTAGGACAATATTGCACCTGTTGACTTCCGGTCACCCGGGTGGGGCTTGTCAGACCCAGTAGTACTACCCAAGATTTCCCGCTAGATTCCTTAATTAATGATCCAAAAGTGTGAGGACATTCTATAGTGTAACCCACTATGTCTTACCAAACACATGTTATATCAGTAAAGCATTTTAAAACAAGTATGCTTTCTCCCCCAAAAAAAGAAGTAGTAAAAGTGGGGCATTGAACTCACTTGGCGCGCAAACGAATGATAATAAAAGCTAACAGTGAACAGAAAGACAACCTTCAGAGGTTACCTAGAACACGCAAGTACATAAGTATGTGTACACAGAATCTTTAGCAACCCTAAGTGCTCAATAAACACATTGACACAGTTGACCCGTTTGACCCGTTGGTGACATGTCAAGTTAAATTCTTGTTTAATCAAGTATAGCAATCCATCATACATAGTTATCACACAAGTTATTCATGTATGTCACATTACAAACCCTTAAGTGCTATAAAGCTTATCATACATCATCCATTACCATGTATATTCCTTAAGAGTCTAAATTTCCAAAGTTGTGCATCAAGCATTCATACAACCCTAATAACACAATCTACCACCACAGACATCATCAACAAACATTCTAACAAGATCCTAGCATCATAACATGATCAATTAACACTATCCAATGATCTACATAAATAAAGTTTCCCTTTTCGGAAAGTAATATCCCAAAATCAATCTAGCACCCAATTCATTCATGAATTCATCAACATCATGCCTAATCAAGTCCATGCTATCATCTAGACATGACCAACATTATCAAATCATCATAACTCACAAATCTCATATCCAAAAGTTTCTACTTATAGCAAGGTATGAACTACATGATTAATTCATGGATTTCGTGTATAATTATCATAATCCAACATTCATACAACATCATTAACATCATAACATCATCAATCCATCATCAATTCATCAAGTTCATGCACAAAAGTTACTATTATTAGTAAGGTATGAACAACGCATCTAAACCATGAATTTCTTGTATAATCCACGTAAACTAACATCAATACAATCTAACTAACATCATACAATCATCCAATATCAATAATGTTGACATTCAACACAAATTCTACAAGGGTTTCAGCCATACTCATTAAAAACATGAAAACTCATAAAATTCTAACCTTTAATCACGTAATGGCTAAGAATTGATGTTGTTAACATGTTGTAATCCTTGAACTCGAAAAAAATCAAAGCTTGGGTGTTGTTCTTGGCTTGAAATCGAAATGTGTGTGTGTGTGTGTATGGTGATGGTTGCAGCCGAAAGGGTGGGGAGGGATTAGGATTGGGTTTAATTTTGTTAAGTTTTAGTTTAAGGTAATTACACTTAACCCCCATTGTTTATATTTTATAAAACTAATCTTTTAACACTTTTTAAAAGGTTTTAACTACTAAACACCAAGTATTATAAACTAGCAATACATAATTTTCACTAGCTTCAAAACACATGACATAAAATATAACACGTTGCCACGTTGCAAGATAAAATTCACAAATAATATTTAAAATCTATAAACCACATAAGTACAACTTAATAATCAACATTATTAGTTAAATTGTTATCTGATAATCATTGTTAATTATTATTAAGTCACCAACGTTCAACGTCAACTAGTGTGTGCTCACGACACGTGTATGCGAGACTTAATGGAACTAACGGAGTTTGGTAATGAAAAATTAATGGATGTCATAATATCAAACAACCAAGATAAACCTTTTATAGATTTTGGAAATAAGGATTCATCAAAAGATACATTAGGTGTTTCCTCTACAATATTGTGATGAGGAATGTATACTCTATATGATTTCGATGTTGATGAGTAACCAACAAAGAAACCATCATAAGCTTTTTCATCAAACTTTCCTAATTGATCTTTGGTGTTTAAAAGTTCATAAGGTGTTTTATTATATTCTTTGATAATTAAAGTTTTGTTTGAACATTGCATGATGTGTTCACTACTTCTGCCCAAAATATGATAGGCAACTGTGAATTAGCTAGCATTGTTCTTGCTGCTTCAATTAGAGTCTTGTTTCTTCTTTTAGCAACTCCATTTTGTTGTGGAGTTCTTGGTGCACTGAATTATTTGGCTATTCCTTTATCCTTGCAAAAGGAATCTAAAACATGATTAACAAATTCAGTTCTATTATCACTTCTTAACATTTTGATCTTTAAATCAAGTTGGTTTTCAATCTTAGTGATAAACTCCATTAATGTTTCTGATGTTTCACTTTTATATTTTAAGAAAAAGACACATATGAATCTAGTGAAATCATTAATAATTACCAAACAATATTGCCTTTTACCAATGCTTAACACATTGGTTGGACCAAAAAGATCCATGTGTAGCAGTTTGAGTGGTGTTGTGTTTGTGTTGATTGTTTTGGACTTATATGACACCCTATGTTGTTTCCCTTTATAACATGATGAACAATGATTAGAACAATAAAATTCTTTCTTGGGAAGGCCAATGACTAAGTCATGTTTGACCAACTTATTCATGTTCTTCATGTTGGAATGAACCATCCTTCTATGCCATAGTTGTGATTCATATTCTGATGACTTAGAGATCAGGCAGGTTTCATTGCTTGTCATAAATGTGTTATTCATATCCAAAACATAAGTGTTTCCTTTTCTTGGTGCTTTAAGAGGGATCCAATCTGCTATAACTTGAAAACCTGGCTTAAGAATGTAACAAAAAGAGTTATCAAATAAAGTAGTATAATTTTGATTACAAATTTGAGATACACTAAGTAAGTTGTATTGTAAATTTTCACAAAAATTAACTTTCTCAAATTTGAGTACTCCATTTGTTACCATTCCTTCACCAACAATTTTACCTCCCTTCTTATCCCCACCAAATGCTACATATGAAGCATATTTATGTTTGAACTCATGGAGGAGAGAACAGTCTCCTGTCATATGCCTGGAACAACCACTGTCAACATACCACTTGTTGTCAGTCCTCCATGGATGTTCCTGCAAAAATAATGAAATCAATTAGAAAGTGGAGCCCAAGCCTTAATGGTCTTGGGCTTGCCATTGTTATCTAGAATAGTTACTCTATCATGAATGAGCCTAGATGTCTCAAGATTGTTTTTAGCCCTAATTGATTCATTATGTTTTGTTTGGGTTGAGGATGATTCTGTTGAAGATGAACTTGATGCACTTTGATCTTGATTCACAGTTACTTCATCTGTCACTTCTTCTTTGAGTACCTTTTTCTTCAAACTTGAAGATAATGCTTTGTTAGAAAAAGTTTCAGCATCTTTTGTGTTTGATTGAGGTACATGATTACCCTTTTCAAAGTGATCAAAGAAGGCTTTATCTTCCTGCAACACTACATTCTTGTGAGGAGTCTTGCTTTGATATTGTTGCTTCTCCTTCTTCTTCTTTGCTTGATCATCAGCAGATGTTGGCTTTGTCTTTGAGATCTTCTACTTTGGTTGCTGCTTCTTTTGCTTTTGGACTTTTGATTCATCATTCTCAGAAGATTGTGAATTTGATTCAGCAATCTCAACTTTTTGCTTCTTCGGAATCTTTGTTTTGTTCTTTTTGTTGAAGAAGCATTCTTGAGTAGAATGATTGTTCTTGTTGCATATGGCACAATACTTGTTGAAGTAACAATCAGAAGTCATATGATTGTTCATGTTGCATAAGGAGCAATAGCTGCTAAAGTAGCATTCCTCTGTGTTGTGGTTGTGCATATCACACCATTTGCAATACATCACTTCAGCTTCACTGTCAGAGTCAGCTTCTATCTTTGTTTGTTTCTTCATCAGTATCTTCTTTTGCTGCTTCAATTCTTTTTCAAACTTAGCAGCTGAAAGATCTTCTTTTTGTTGTTTACCTTTCTGGTTAGCAGTTGAATCAGCAGGTGTTTTCTTCTTCCGTAGATCTTCTACGGATGACTGTTTTGGTTCTGATGATTTCTTCTTCCACAGATTTTCTACGGAAGATTGTTTTGTCTTCTTCCGTATATCTTCTACGGATGTTAACTTTGGAACATTTTTCTTTTGCTTTTCTACGGATGTGTGAGTACCTATCTTCTTCTTCCGTAGATGTCCTGCTGAAGTGTTTTTCTTTTCTTCCTCCATAGTTCTTGTTGTTGGTTGACTGTTATACTTTTTGTTGAGCTCCTGAATCCCTTCATTCAACTGACCAATTCTTGTGTAGATTGTCTTCAACAAATTTCTTTGTTTTTGGGGATAAGGTAGCTTGATTTCATCAAGTACTTTGGGAATTATTGGTTCAAATATTACGTTTTTACCCTTACCCAAACCAGCACTTTCTTGTTCATTAGGCTCATCAACTTCATCCAGATCATCACAGTCATCAAAGTCAAATTCTGATTCATTTTGTTTTGAAAATTCTGATTCAGATGAATCAGTTTCACTAATTTCTGTATCTTCACCACTTACCTCTTTATTATTTTCATCTTTTGATTCACTTTTGGTACTAGATACAAAATAATTTGATAAACTTTTTGTCATTGAATCAGGTAGGGTGGTGTAGTTATCATTAACTGGTGGAGCAACAACATGAAAACCCAACCCAGACCTGTTCTTTGATTCTATATGAGAGTTTAATAGTTTCTCATACTGCTGTGATAATAGTTGAAATTTCTGAAGTTTCACTTCAGTCGATGCATGATCTGACATGGACTTTGTTAAGGAGGTGGTCAAATGCTCATCTTGTGCTTTCAGATTATAATTTTCAGACACAAGTTTGTCTAAATCCTTTTGTAATGAATTGATTTTGACCTGATAAAGTTTATGTTCTCTTACATGAGATTCATTTAAAAGCATAGTTTCTTTGACTTTATCAGCCAATTGTTGAGCATGAACCCTATATCTTTCAACCTCACCAACATATAAGGAAGAACATAACCATTCTCTTACCTCTCTGGCCATTAGAGAAACTTTGTTTTCCATATTAGCCATTAAAGCCTGATTTTCTTCTAGTGCTTCCTTTTCATAGAGATAAAGGCACTTCCAACACCCTTAGATTCTTTGAATTGGTATGGTGCTATAGGTGCTTTAACACTCTTGTTTTTTATTTTCTCGTCCAACTCCAAAGCTTCTACCTTTGCAACTAGAGTGTCTAACCCAATTGACTTCAGATCAAGAGTATTCTTGAATATAGACACAGTGTGGGTCTAACTTTCTGGTAATGAATGAAGCATCATTTTATTTAACTCCTCATTGTTGTACTTCAGTTCAAAGATATTCATCTCTGTAACAAGTTGCATAAACCTATGGAGTTGTTGAGGGACGGATTCACCCTGAATATGATGGAATGTTTCATATTGTGAACGCAGGGTATCCTTCCTAAAACTTCTAATCTCATCACTTCCCTCACACAAAGTGTGAAGAATTTTCCATAATGAGTTAGTAGTTTTGTATGCTTCACACCTGATCAATAGGTCTTCAGGTAAAGCCATAGTAAGCATACTATAGGCCTTAATGTCGACTTTGACTTTCTTGGCATCATCAGGTGATAGATTTTTCAGACTTATGGGCTGATTATTATCTTTGTAATCAGGTCCTAAAGCAGGTGGAATATAAGGACCTTCAGTGATAGACACCCATAAGTCAGAGTCTATATAATTAACATGATTCTTGAATCTGATTTTTCATGTTTTGAAATCAAATTTGTTCTCCAACTTCGGAGGTTGATAAGCGCCAACCACTGAATTGCTCATGTTAATTAACTATGCTAATTATCAAAAATTAACAAAACTATTTAAAATAAACACCAATTAAACAAATCAAACTGATAGATTAATTGATCTAGATCAATGAGCATGTGGCTCTGATACGACCTGTGAATCCAAGGATCGACGCAGGAATTATCAATTTGATTTTAACAAGTAATGATCGCGGAACTATCAATACTTGTTCTTTAATGGATTGTTCATAAATTGAAATCGATGAATAAAATAAAACAACTTGAAAACACAATGTAATAATGTAACACAAAGATGATTTTCAATTGCTTTTCATTCACAACGAATCGATTACAATTGATGTTGATGCTCTTGATGTTCTTATGATTACTATATTGTTGTTGTTCTCTGTTCTTGTTGTTTTTCTGTTTTTCTCTTGAGTGATCCTTGATTGATAGCGTTTCTATCAATATATACACCTATTTAAGTATCGATATCTCTCAATCTCTCTCTATTCTGTTCCTATTTTCTTGCTAATATCTTGCTATTCTGTTTCGCTATTCTGTTTCTATATGTGTGCATCCTTGCCTTTTTTATCGGCATAGGAGATCATAATTTACATTGGAAATTGTAAATTACAAAAAGAATGTTATTGATGTGATGTGGAATATTCGCTTGACTTCAATATCTTCTGCCGTCATTGATTTGATGATGTTGCTTTGACATGTTGACTTGTTGACTTTTTGATATTCCGTAGTAATTTGTCTCCGTAGGAAGTTCTTCTTCCGCAGCAATTGGTCTTCCGTAGCAACACTTAGTCTTCAACATTTGCTCTTCAGTGGTTGTGCTTCCGTAGGAGTTCTTGTACTTCAGCAGCAAGCTCTCCTTCAGTAGCTCCGCTTGATCTTGGATTTGTTCAGCATTTGTTGTTCTTCCGTAGGAGATCTACGGAAGCACAGACATTAGTTATGCTTCGGAGAACATCTACGAAAGAACACTTATTCATCCGCAGATTATTCTAACACTTGGTCAATTTTCCAAATTTACCAAGTCCTATGTTTCCTGCAATGACACATAAACCAACACACACAATAATATGGGTTAACATATAATTCATGCAGTATATTATGTTATCAAAAAAGAATTACAATGAGTTATTACAAGAGTTGATTTATCATCTAAATCTATACAAAGGATCTAGACCTAACAAGAAGATAGTTAGTAGGGGCTCCAAAACTAAGAGCTTCAAGCCCTTACCCGACACCAAACACAAATTTTCTTATATTATTACAATAGGGGTTCTAACCACTAGTTAACCAATATAATTAATCAAAAAGAGGCTTTAGTTAAATGATTTATATACATAACATTTAGGTGGCATTTTCACTAAACTATCATTACACATAGTATTATAGTCTTTCAGACCCCTCTACATAACACAAACGTTTAAAGAACAGGGAAAAAGAGAAAAAAAGGAAAATAAAAAAAGGAATTGCACATATCTTGTGACAGGTTTTCATAGGCTACATCATACTAACTTTAAAAATCTATACTAATAAATGATTGTATTGGGTGGACACATGTCATCATCACATTAACTCTACCATTTATTTTCCCGCCCAAATCATTAATCAATTTTTAAAAAGTTAAAATAAGTAATTGTTAAATTCTCTCTCTATATTTATGTCTCTCCTTCTCTCTCTATCTCTCTCTCTCTCTCTCTCTTATTTTAAACATTTTAATTTTTTTGAAAATTAATATTTTTTATAAAATATATTTTTTATTAATTAAAAACTAAATATTTTGATTAAAAAGTACACTTTTTTGAAACAAAAGATTTTAGAAACTATGAATTTTTTAAATAACTTATATTTCTACACATATTAAATATTCTAAAACCGATCTTCTTTTAAAAATAAAGGTTTTATAAGAAAAACATTTTCTAGAAAATTTATAAATAACTAAAACCTAGAGTTTTTAAACAATAAAATATTTATAAAATTGATATTTTGTCAAATAAAAATTTTATTAAATACGAAAAATTATTTGTAAAGCAAAAGTAACTAAAATCCATAGTTTTGAAACAATGAGATTTTTATTAAAGATGTCATTTTTAAAAAACAATATTCTTAAAACGAAATATCTCTTAACATATTTTTAAAATGAGAGTTAAAAAACACTTTTTTAAAATGAAAATTTTAAAAATATAATAAAAAATATTTTATTAACTAAAGTACTTACTCATAATTTTAATTATATCTTATATCAAAATAGTATTTTATATTTTTTAGCTTTTCATTAATTTTGAACGTAGAAAATGCAATTCTCAATTAATTTTTACCTGCTCTAAATTTTTGCACGTCTATGGGCTGAAATCTAATTAGCTGTTTGTTTTTTATGAGAAGCTCTTTCTGACCACTTATGTCTGCGCCGCGCAGACCACGCGCAGAGGTTTACTTCTGCAAACTATTTGATTTTTCGAAGAGTTTTCATTAAAAAACGTCTGCGTGGGGTCTTCTTGGTGCAGATGTGGAACAACCTCTTCTACTGACTTCTTACCTCTTCTCCAATTTGTGTTGTGCCTGAACCCTAAACTCCCATCCTCTCCACATCGCCAACACACCCTCCTCTCCATATCGCCGACCCACCCTCTGTTCATAACCGACCGTCCGACCCACCGGACAACCACACGCCGCCGCTGCCTTGCACCCTTTCCGACTGACGTCACCACGCTACCACCGTCCGCCGACCGCCGATTACCGACCGTCAGACCCTCCTGTTCATCACCGATTGTAACCGACCACCACCGACCGTCCGACCCTCCTGTTCATCACCGACCGCCGATTGTAAGTTCTCATAACCGATCGCCGATTGTAGATCTAGTTTTTTCATACTTGATTATAGCAGAACACATCTATGAAATTAGAGGTGGGGTTCGAGGACCATATCTTTGGATAACTTTTCCTTCTTTGTCCACCAAGAACTTGGTAAAGTTCCAATGGCAGTCATGTAACACCTCGAATTTTTATTTAAAAGAAAACAAAAAGGAAGTATCTAGAAAGAAAAGATAATGGCCACAAGTGGAGGGGCTAAAGTTGTAAAAGTACAAAACTTTAGTATTATTGTGTTTAAAAGAGAGCATGGCCGCCCATGCCCCCACTGCTTTCCCTGCTCTCAGTCGAAGAAGGAAGAAAAGAAGAAGAACATAATTCTTCATCAGTTCTAGTGAGAGAATTCGCATCAAGGTGAGTTTTTCTTGAATTTGTGCTCGGTTTCAGCTGGGTTTCGGGTTTTAGACCGAGATTTTGAGTATAGTGCCTATTTTAGTGGGTTTTAGTAATTGGATTTGCTAGTGGAAGTGTTCTGCTTAGAAGTTGCTTCAAGGTGAGTTTCTAGACCTATTTTTTTCTGGTTTTCGAAGTTTTGGGGCTGTTATGCATACTAAGCAAATATTTTAAAAGGAACCGTATGTGTATTCTTGTTGTTGTTCGAATGATGTTCTGTGGTTTTAGTTTTGATGAGGTTTTAGAGGTTGTTTGGGGTTAGAATTGTTGTTAGCATGTTTTAAGGGCCTTAGAATGTTAGATCTATGTTTGGGTAGTGTTAGAATGATTATCGGGTGTTTTTGGGTGGTTAGAAATATTTCAGAATGTTCTCATGCGCCTAAACTGATCTGTGACCAAGTGTCCTGATGCGCTTAAGGTGGTGCGCCCAAATAGTTCTGATGCGCCCAAGGCCATGCGCCCAGAAAACTATCCAGCTGACTAAGTGTTGGCCATGCGCCTGTATAGTGCCCATGCGCCAAGAGTTGCCCATGCGCCTAAGTGTTGAAGCGCCCGTATAGTGGTAAAACGCCTAAGCAGTGCTCATGCGCCTGCATAGTTGTAATGCGCCCAGGCTGTTTATACGCAGAATTTTATGCTAATACGCCTAGAATGTTCCATTGTGCCTCGTTCTAGACTTAGGGTTTTCTAAGAGCTT
The DNA here is from genome assembly GCA_025506505.1 of Flaveria sonorensis. Classification (NCBI taxonomy): domain Eukaryota; kingdom Viridiplantae; phylum Streptophyta; class Magnoliopsida; order Asterales; family Asteraceae; genus Flaveria; species Flaveria sonorensis. Next base: position 28,388,629 of record CM046436.1, on the reverse strand, counting down.
TAAGAGGTGGTTGTTTGAGATAGGTTCCTTGGTGTTGTGTTGGCTTATGCTTGATGCATGCATGATGTTGTGATGTGGCTTTGTGTGTGTGTGATGTGTTATCTTTCTTTGTTAAACGGTTTTCAAAATGTATGTATTATTTTATATTATACGTTATGTATGATGTATGACTTTACGTGGTTTGATGTATGGCTATGAATGAACGTAAAGTACTATGTAACGAAGTGAAAGATAACGATAATGAAAAGTGGAACGTAAAGAATGAAGGGAGTCTTTGTGACTCGAAGGGAGTCTTTGTGACTCGAAGGGAGTCTTTGTGACTCGAAGGGAGTCTTTGTGACTCGAAGGGAGTCTTTGTGGCTCGAAGGGAGTCCCTGTGGCTCGAAGGGAGTCTTTGTGGCTCGAATGGAGTCCTTGTGGCCCGAAGGGAGTCTTTGTGACTCGAAGGGAGTCTTATGACTCGAAGGGAGATCGATCCTTGGGATTGACTCGATGGGTATCCTTGTCGCGTACCCCGGTACTGTCGGTCTTCGAACATGAGTCGGGTATTGCATGAGACAGGATCCAGATTAAAGTGAAAGATAATGATGAAAGTACGAAACGTACGAAATGAACGATGATGAAGATAATAAATATTATCAATATGTACGTATGATGTGTGCTCGCGTACGATTGTGAAGGTTATGTTTTTAAAGGAAGAAAAGTATTTTATTTATAAAACTAGAACTCACTCAGCGTCACTGACTTTTTGTATGCATGATAGTTGGCAGGTATTTTGTTGATGCTGAGGAGTTGCAGGCATGGATGCATACACTACTGGGGACGTTTTGAGTCTGGCATCCACATTTTGATATGATGATGTAATCTGATATGTAAACGATTTATGTAATGTAATGATATGTTTTTAATTATTAATGAAAGTTTTTAAATTCCGCTGCAAAGGAAATGTTTGTTTTAAATATTTTATGCGATGACGGTCCAGCTGTAAACGTCCCGGGAACGGGGCCTTACAAGTCGTGTGCTGTGTGTTTTGATTCGGATAATTATTCCAACTTGTAGTTAATTGTTACTTCCATGAAATCAATAGATTGTTTTAGACAGGGTATGTATTAAATTTTAATATAGTATGATCAATTGGGATTGCTTATCCAAACTGCTTTCCGTTTATTTCAATTTCATACAACACAAAAAGTCTTGAGAGAGTTTAGGATTGCTTATCCAAACTGATTATATGATTAAATAATGAGTGAAATAAATAGATTTGAATAAGCAGTTTGGAGTTGCTTATTTGACAAATAGATTCTTGAATTTCTTCATTTGTTCCTGGTTCTTGCCTAAGAAACTGGTTGCAAGGAAAAGCCAAGATTTCAAAATCTGCCCACATGATGAATTTCACATAAGTGCATTAAATGTGTCATATTCTGATATGTTGTTGATGTTGATGAATTGAAGTAGTAAAAGAGTTTATTCTAATTGAGCTTTATTTGGTTAGTTTTTTGTTGATTAATAGAAATGGGAGAGAAACAACAATGGTCGTGAATCCTTTCTCCGACTATGTACTCATTTTAGAGTAAATTATTCGTTAAAGGATAGTAAACATGTTACGGTTGAGGAGAAGATGGCTATGTTTTTTATGATAATTGGTCATAATCAACGATATGTGGTTATCAAGCGTAGATTTCAACACTCAAAGCAAAAAATTCATAAATTTTTTTATGAAGTGTTGGATAAAACGATGCTTTTTGCCAACGATATGATAGTACCAACTTCTTTCAATCCGAATCCAAATATTCCGGGACATAACAAAAGACTACAACGGATTTTCAAAGGAGCGGTTGGTGTACTTGATGGAACTTTGATACATGTTGTTGTCCCTGCTAGCAAACAAGATTTATATAGAGGAAGGGGAAAAGTGGATTGTTATCAAAACGTATCAGCAATTTGTGACTTCAACATGATTTTTACATTCATTGTGGCGGGTTGGGAAGGGGTAGCATATGATTCTAGAATATTATCGGAGGCATTATCAGATACAAATGCTCCATTCCCGTTACCACCACCAGGTATTTAAGTTGTTTGTTAATTATTTGTATCTTATTTTAATTTTCTAATTATTTATATATGTTTACAGATAAATATTATCTTTGTGATGCCGCTTATGCACACATACGAGGATTTATGGCTCCATATCGTAATGTTAGGTATTGGCTTGGAGATTTTCGTAGGAGCCGTGCATTGACCAATAAAGAAAAATTTAACCATGCACATGCAAAACTACGAAACGTAATTAAGCGTTCGTTTGGTGTCTTGAAAGCACGATTTCCTATATTGAAGAGGATGGCACCATTTCCTTTGGTTACACAAAGAAACATTATCATTACATGTTTCTCGTTACATAATTTTATAAGGAAAGAGGGTTTCAATGATGAGTTTTTTACACAATACGATCAACCCAATGTGTCATTTTGAAATCGTCATGTGCACGTTGATGTTGATGAAAATGAGGTTGAAGCACATGGTACCGCATCCGATCGGGAATATATGACTCAGTTACGAGATGAAATTGCTGAGCAGTTAATGCAAAATGTAGAATAAATGATTTAAATAAAATGTATTTTTATGGTTTTATGAATATTATTGCAGTGTTGTATGACTTTTATTTAAATTTTAATGTTGAAATACTTTTTAAAGTTTAGAAATTAGGTTTATTTTAATTACAAACTATTTTTGCAGTCTGCGGATGTTAAAAGACAAACAGTCTTCTTCTTGCAGATTGCAGACGTTTGGTCCACCTATTCTCCTGCAGATGTCTGCAGATATGATCCGCAAACTGCAGACATAATCCGCAAACTGCAGACATTTTCATACAGAAAAAACAAACAGCACTTAAGTGTGTCAAAATTCAAAAATATTGGGAGAGAGAAGCTTCAAAATCAAATCGGCCCGACCGAACAACTTTTTAAACATTTGCCACCGTGATCCGACCCGGATTAAACTACTGCTGGGCGCTGGCCTCGTAGGTAACCTACCATGGCGATTCGCTCACTGCTCACCCGTCTCCGCCCTCTTAGGTATGCCTCTTTGTCTCACCCCCTGCATTTCTATCTGAAATCCTCCATACCCACAACCAAACATTTGCAGTTTTCCCACCAATGGATTCGCTTTTCTAAGGGGCATTTCGTCGAACACCTCTTCGGCATCTTCGTTCCACGATTCCACCTCCTATATGGAAGATGATGCCATCGACCTCAGAAGTAAGTTGCTTTCCCTCGTGTATCCTCGACGAAGCGCCACGAGTGTGCTGCAAAATTGGGTCGGGGAAGGCCGAAAAGTCTCTATTTACGATCTCAGAGAGATTTCGAAACAGCTTCTGCAACGTAGGCGTTACAAACACGCTCTCGAGGTTTGCTCTTGTTACAATCCACCTCATATGTCATTACGGAACCCCTTTGATCAATTGAGGTCACAAGTGTGAAAATGAAGTTCGTGATGTGATTTTTTGATAGGTAATGAAGTGGATGGACGCTCAAGATCGGTTCCGGATATCAGAAGCTGATCATGCTCTCAGGTTAGAATTGACCATCAAAGCTAGCACTTTACAAGAAGCAGAAGATTACTTCAACAAATTACCAAGCATTGCTTCGCAAAAAGCTTCGTATCTGCGTCTTCTCAGTTCATATGTTAAAGAAAAAGCCACTGCAAAAGCTGAATCCCTTATGATTAAGATGAATCGTTATGGTGCCAATGTGACTCCACATCCATTTAACTCAATGATGAAGCTTTACATTGCCACATCACAGTTTGACTTGGTATTATCCATCATATCACGAATGAAGCAAACTAAAATACCAAGAAATGTACTTTCCTATAATCTTTGGATGAGTGCGTCTTATGAGCTTTATGGCGTCAAATATGTAGAGATGGTTTACAACGAGATGGTAAATGACAAGAATGTAAAAATCGGGTGGAGCTCTCTTTGTACATTGGCTAACATCTACATGAAATCGGGACTTATTGAGAAGGCAACTTTAGCACTTAGAGACGCGGAGAAGAAGCTATCATCATATAACCAATTTGGTTACTTTTTCCTGATTACAAATTATGCTGCTTTGAAAAACAAAGATGGAGTTATTCATGTTTGGGAGGCTTGTAAAAGGGTAGACCGGAAACTTACATGCGCAAACTATATGTGTATTATGTTATCTTTAGTAAAACTTGGGGATGTTAAAGAAGCTGAGAAGATCTTTGTGGAATGGGAGTCTCAGTGTATAAGATACGACATTAGAGTGAGTAATATTCTCCTTGGTTCTTATGTTAGGGATAATTTGATGGAAAAAGCCGAGGCATTACATTTTCAAACATTGGAAAAGGGGGGGTGTCCAAATTACAAGACATGGGAGATACTTATGGAGGGATATATTAGAAACCAAAATATGGAGAAAGCGGTTTTTGCAATGAAGAACGGGTTTAAGATGTTAAAGCATTGTGATTGGAGGCCATCGCCTGTGATTATTGAGTCTATGTTGGAGTATTTGGACCAAAGTGGAAATTTGGAAGATGGGAAGTGGTTTTTGAAGGTTCTTAGAGATTTTAATCTTGCTAATTTGCATGTTTACGGAGTTTTAATTAGGATGCATGTAGCTAAAGGTAAACCCATCGGTGAAATTATTAAGTTGATGCAGGATGATGAGATAGATATGGATGATGAAACTATGACTCTTGTTGATGCTTCAAAAATTGGCACATCGTCATAGAAGCTTAGAAGAAAACAAGGCAAAGGAGTTGTGATTCAGGTATTATCCTTTCTGTTTTGTTCATATTTCAAGCTTTTTGTTACAAGGTGTTTAGTTTCATCTTTTAAGGTTTACATGATCAAATTAATACAATCAAATTTTTGATAAGCAAATATCAAGTAGTGGAATGACTCATTAGATTTGCAAGGATAAAGTAAAAATCCATTGTTGGCCCTCTTTATTGGGCCATGGTGGAGTAAAGAACAGAGCCTAGCCCGACTAAGCTTAAGCGATTATTTTAATAGAGCTCGCTTTAATAACTTCCATATATTTATAATAAGATTTTGTGTATGGTATATATATTATAATTTTCTATTAAAAGTATATATATATAATATTTATGTAATATATTATATTATAATGATTCGTTGATCTAAAGCCTAATTAAGCGAGCACCACTTTGAGTTTGAGCTACTTAAGCTCGGTATATTACTTTTATATATTTATAATTAAATTTTGTGTATAGCATATATATTATAGTTTTCTAATTAAATTATATGTATAGTATTTTATGTTATATATTATATTATAATAATACAATGAAGTAGGCTTGTAAGCCTAATCAAGCGAGCATCATTCTGAATTTAAGCTACTTAAGCTCAGATAGGTTCAATCTTTCAGCAAATCAATCTCAAGTAGCTTGCAAGAAGTAAACTCGTGATCACTCTTTGTGGGCCTACTATAGCTCATGTATATTTTGCATGTGTGTCCAATTTTCTCGTCGAAGAAAACAATGTGAATGTGTGGGTGTGTTTCGAAAGTGATTACTATGACCTCAAGAAGTTGAAGCTAAAAGTCTATGCATGCGGTTTGATTTTGGTCCGTAAGATGTACTTTAACTTTAAAACCAACTAGTTTTTTGTCTGCTGCGCGTTGCGCGGCGTCATACGCGACATGATAAAGTTTAAACTAACAATCGATCTGACTTATCTCCAGATAAAATTTACGTCTAACTGTAAAGTAACTCGAGTTCGGTTGAACGGAAACTTATTATACTTGACCTGCTTTCTTTTTAAACAAATTATGTCGAAACGTAATACAACTCAAAACATACATAAAAAAAATACATAGTCTACAATCTTCCCGATTCGTTTCTGAACTAAATTTACATTGAAACGTAAATGCACGGAAACGTTTTATATTTAACCCGACTCGTATTGACACGTACATAAAAATACGAACATAAGAAATCAGTTTTTTAAAGTAACAACTATATTGGGTTGGATACGAAACTTTAAAAACTATTATTTTTAAACAATTTATTTAAATGTTATTAATAAACAAATACTATTATTTAATCAATACTATTACTGTTCAATAACATATCAATTAATATAGATGTAATTGTCCATATAATTTTATACTTATAGTAGTATTATGAGACTATTGGCCCAAGAGGAAGTTCTGGTAGTGTTTTAAAACATCTAATAATGGGTTTGTTTTGGATTTTAGTGTCAGTAATTAAGGTAGAACTAACGTTTGTTCTACCAACTGCTTTCACTAATATAAGTGCTCTTTGGACAGGAGCAACAGACAACCCAGCCCATCCACGTTTATGGATTTTCGGTTATGAGTTTCTACATGAGATGGTCATGTTGGTCTGCGAGGTTGTGAGGTTAGCTAACTTACGAGTGGCGAGCCACTTTTTAACAAAGCTTAGCAAAGTTCAAGATTAGTAAGTATCAGCTCGGCTTCTTGAGTGAAATGACACAAGCTTGTCTTTCTTGGTGTGATTTAGCATATGTTTTAGAAAAGAAAAGGAAATGTTTTTTTGTAATTTTATTTGAATCTTTACAGAAGGTTGACTTGTAACTGACAAAAACTTGTCGTTTTTTGTGTGATTTATTTAAGTCTCACGTTGATATTGACAATTTGTCATCTGCTACTTTATACTAGAAATTGGGTGTAAATTTTCACTCATATCAATCATCTCATTTCTAGTAGTAAAACCCACTATCGAATTCTTTTATATCGTCGCCTTCATAACCTGTTTGATGTGGACAACTATGCGTCACATACAGACTTAAGTATTTACATTGGATTTGACATATCCAACCATAATCTTTATATTATAAGACAAACCTTAAAAAAACCATCAAAATCACTCCCCATCCCTTTCATTAAATGACATCTTTTTCTTATAATTTAACGACCACATTTAAGGTTGCAGTAGATTGGTATGTTTGTCAATCTACTGTACACTTCATAAAACAACCTTTCTTTTCCCGGTTATTCTCCCCAATCATCTTCCCTGCTTCTTCTTCTTCTATGGTTCATCATGCCCTAAATCATTGAAACAACCTCATCATCATCGACCCAAACATTGCATCCTCATCATCGACCCAAACTTTGCATCCTCATCATCGACTCAATAGTTATTCTCTTCGATCACCCATCGACTCATTGCCCCAAATCAGTTCTTTTGCTCGTAATGCCCTAAATCACTAGTTCCCAAAAGCGAATGTAAGCATTATAAGCACGATTGCTTGATCAGACAACAGAGATCCCTATGAAGGTAAACACCTAAACCATGTTAATTTGATTGGGACTCGTAATTTCGTGATTTTCGTTTAGAATTGAACCCAACTCCAAATCTGAATTCTGCATGTGGGTGTTTTATTGTAATGTGCATTGCTTCTTAACGATTAATGATTTTGGGCCTTTTGTTTGTCAAAATTCAGGTGCTAAATTTCAAGTAAGATGCTAAATTGACAAATGTGATGTCTATAGTTCAGGTGCCTATAGGTCAACTGCTAAACATGTTCTTAAGCTGAGTTTTGGAGGATTGAAAGTTTGACTAACATGTTGTAAATTTGGCGCATTTGACTAAATTGATAGAAATCATCTATAACTTGAGTATTTAATTGAATTATTTTCCCTTATGATAAAATTTAGGAGTATATAAATGAGATAGAATGATAATTTTTGTTAAGTTTCATTTTTCCTCCAAACGGGTTAAATAAGTTGAAAACAAATCATTTTATGTCCACTGTTTTGACAACTCACAAACTGCAGTTTTGACAACCCCCAAACTGCATTTTTGAAATTGTTTTGACAGCTCTCTAAACTGCACTTTTGAGGCTGTTTTGGCAACTCACAAACTGCACTTTTAATTGTTTTGGCATCTCATAAACTGAATTTTTAGATCTGTTTAGGCAGCTCGCAAACTGCAGTTTTGACAGCATTTTGGCAGCTCACAAACTACAGTTTTAACAATGTTTGGGCAGCCCCCAAACTGTATTTTTAGAACTGTTTGACAGTTCTCAAAACTGTACTTATAAGGCTGTTTTGGCAGCTCACAAACTGCACTTTTGATAGCGTTGTGGCAGCTCACAAACTGTATTTTTATATCTGTTTAGGCAGCTCTCGAAACTGCACTTTTGAGGCTGTTTTGGCAGCTCACAAACTGCAGTTTTGACAATGTTTTGGCAGTCCCCAAACCGCATTTTAGAACTGCACTTATAAGACCACAATTTCAAGTTCTTTCTACCAAATGTCATATTGATAATGTCTATTATATTTACAGAAGGTTAAGACTTTCACTTCATATATCAAATGGCTCGTACCTTCTTTCGCAAAATGATAGACATTTGTCCTTAGGGGTGCAAACAAGCCGAGCCGAGCCCCAGCTCGTATAGGCTTGAGCTCGGCTCGTGATGACTTAGAAGAGCTCGAGCTCAAGCTTGACTCGTTTCGACCTTTATTTTTAAAGCTCGAGCTCGGCAAGACAAATACTTTTTCAAGCTCGAGCTTGGCTCGGGCTGGGCTCGTTTATTTATTTATATATTGTTTTAATATTTTTATATTTGATTTTGATATATATATATATATATATATATATTTATAATTATATATTTTATATATATTATACATATTATTTAATTGTTTTTTATCATAACTTTATATATAATAAATATTATTTATATAATGTATTTAATAAATTAAATAAAAATATATAAATAAAAAGCCCGTTTAGGCTCGCGAGCCGGCTCGAGCTTGATACGTGAAGCTCAGGCTCGATAACTAAATGTGCTTCAAGCTCGAGCTCGGCTCAGGCTCAATAAAGCTCGGCTCGTTTCAAACTTTTTATCGATCCGATCTCGAGTAGCTCGCCAGCGGCTCGGCTCGTTTGCTCCCCTATGTGCCATCTGATGATAAAATGATGTTGCTCTTATTGAAGATGATGATGTTCCTCAACATCGTAAGTTTATTCGACGTGATCGTATTGAGGAGTATAACCGTCTATTTTAGGATTACTTCGCAGAAAAACCAATGTATCCCTAAAATCTATTTGAAGAAGATTTCGGATAAGTCGTCCTCTATTTCTCATATCCTAAATGAGGTCGAGTCTAACGAGCCATACTTCATCCAAAAAAGAGATAGTATAGGTAGACTCGGTTCATCTTCTTTGCACAAGATGACAACATCACTTAGAATGATGGCGTACGAGGTTACTGGAGATGTTATGGATGAATATATATGTATAGGTGAAAGCATCGCAACGGAAAGCCTAAGAAAATTCACTAAAACAATAGTAAGTATTTTTTCAGATGAACATCTACGATCTTCAAATGCCAATGATATTGCACGATTGCTTGTTGTTGCTAAACAACGAGGATTTCCTGGAATGCTTGAAAGCATTGCCTGTATGCATTGGAAGTGGAAAAATTGTCCCTCGGCTTGAAAAGGTATGTACTGTGGTCATATTCGTGAACCTACTATTATTTTGGAGGCGGTTGCATCATATGATCTTTGGATATGGCATGTATTTTTTGGCATGCCTTGTCCACATAATGACATTAATGTGCTAAAGAGGTCTTTTATTTTCATGGAACTTGCACAAGGGCGTGCTCCTCCAGTTAATTTCACTGTGAATGGTCATGACTATACTATGAGATATTACCTTGCCTAAGTGGCAAACTTTTGTGAAGACGATCCCATCACCAAGAGGAAATAAGAATAAAGATTTGGCCAAAGCACAAGAATCGGCAAAAAAGGATGTTGAGCGAGCATTTGGTGTCCTCCAAGAACGATTTGCAATCATTCGAGGACCTTCTCGAATGCTTAAGGAGAAGGAACTAACAAATATAATGAAAACATGTTATTCTGCATAATATGATCATTGAAGATGAACGTGATGACAATGACAATCTTAACTTTGAGTATGATCAATTTGATGATGATCTCCTTGAATTGTCACGCAATCATATAACTCAACTTATGGACGTCATCGAACGTCATAAACAAATTAGAGATAGCTTAGCATATTATCAACTTCAAGAAAATCTGATTGAACATCAATGGCTAAATTTTCCCAACAATAAATAAGGTCGCATTATATGGAGCTAACGTTTGTTTGTCATGTTTTACGTTGAAGATGTAACATGTTTAAATTTCATTGTCTATTAAAACTTGGTTTTGTTTATTATATGAAACTTATCTAGTGTTATTTTTTCATTTTAGATTTTTAACTCGAAACCCGAAGATAATAACTATATAACCAAACTTCTATAAAAATTAAATAAAAATTAATTTAGAAGAAATAAAATAATAAGACAAAATAGTTGGTAGTTGATATTATAAAGAAAAAAAAATAGAAAGAAATAATAAAAAAAGAATATAAAGATGAAGATAAGAATGGGATGTGAGAAGATTTTAGAAATTGGTATATAAATTTAAGGGTTTGTGTTTTTTAGTTATATTATAAGGATGAAGATAAAGGTTTCACTCTGAATACTCTTAGAGGTAGTAAATTCATATGAAATAATTAGTTAGGATACTTTATACCCCATCTTAGTATAGTAAATCCATACAAAATATAAAAAAAAATCAAAAATAAGTTGTAACCACTATCTTTTTAAGAGAAACAATAATTTTACCACCCTCACAATCACAAAATGCATGAAAGAATTCATGAAAATTACCACACCTGTACAAATAAATAAAATATAGATAAACAGAAAGTGAACGTAAGAAATGTATGACCTAAAATATGAGCACAAGATTCCTATTAAGAATATAATCAAAAGAAAATAAATCATGCTTACGATCCCATAGAACATGTATGACGCTCAAACTATGAATTACCATGATGGCAATAAAAGCTAAAAAAACGCACTAGACTAATTGTCTGAGACAACTTCTTTTATGTGTCTTTATTAATTGTTTGAGACAACCTCGTGTATGTATCTTTATTTATGAGAGTTGTTTAACAAATTATTTTTAAAGGTCAACACTACAAATGTATTCTAGTAGCATTGAACTATGGGGTAAGCATGGTACTACTCTATCATGAGTCTGAATCTCATGTTTTGAATAGTTGTCATGTCAAACATTTTATATATTACATATAAAGCAAATGCATGACGGAGTCTTTCAACTATCTGCCCGCCCGCCCAGACGCGACGCCTTTTCTCATTATCGCCTTTCTTTCCTCCCCGCTAATGCGAGCAGGAGAATAGGAAGAATTGAGTCGTCAAATGAGCCACGTTAAGTGTCGCCCAAGCACACATTGGCCCACAGCTCAAGAGGAGATTTTAATCTTCTTTATCATTTTATCATTATACACATAAGGAAGGAGCCGTATGACATGGCGCTGAACTGGACTTCCAATAATAAAATAGGAAATAAGATAAATACTGTAACGAATACACTTAAAGGATGATGCAACCAAAGTGTAACACCCGGAATTTTATTAACAGAAGGAAAAGAAAAGAAAGAAAGGTGAAATATCCCAAGTCAATGAGTTAAAGTTATGCAAGTGGCAAACTTGCCCACTATGGGATTTAAAAGAAACATGGCCTCCCATACCCCCCATTTCCCCCACATCTGCTTTCGGCTGCAAGAAAAAAAGAAGAAGTTGTTCAACCGGATTTTTGTGTGAGAAGTCGAAATTCTCCTAGAGGTGAGGTTTTCTTGCATTTCTGTTAGGTTTCAGTTGGATTCGAGCTGCTGGACCGGTTTTTATGTGTTCTTTTGTGTTTGGCTGCTTGTTTCGGTGTGTTTAGGTGCTAGAACTCCCAATTGCTCTCGGTCTGAAGAAGTCTTACTCAAAAGCTGCTAGAGGTGAGTTCTAGATTCCCCTATTTTACTTGTTTTAAACTTGTTTGGAGCTGAAATGCATATTAACTGAATTTTTACAACTGAAGCATGAGTTTTCTACGTTTTTGCATCTGATGTGTATGCGATGTGTGTGTTTTTATATGCCTTCTTTGATGTTGTGTAGTTGTAAGCTCTATTTTAAGTATTTGACATAATAGATCTAAGCTAAGTTCATGTTAAGAAGATGTTTGGGACTGGAAAATTTCATAAGTTGCATCACAGGTACTGGACTTAGTGTCCGCTGTGGACACATGTGCATGGATAAGGTGTCCGCTGTGGACACTTAGAATGTTTTAAGTCATCCGCTGTGGGACTTTAGACTGTCTGCTTTGGACTTGCATGTCCGCTGTGGACTTTGCATGTCCGCTGTGGACACTTAGGCATTTAGACTGTCCGCTCTGGACTTTGGTTGTCCGCTATGGGCATTTGTTGTTCATCCGCATTTGTTAAGTGTTCTTCCGCATTTGTAAAGTGTTCTTCCGCATTTGTTAAGTGTTCATCCGCATTTGTTAAGTGTTCTTCCGCATTTGTTAAGTGTTTTGTTAAGTGTTCTTCTGCATTTGTTAAGTGTTCATCCGCATTTGTTAAGTGTTCACCCGCATTTGCTGGTCTTCATCCACATTTGTTGAGCATTCAACCGCATTGGTTTTATGTTCCATAGTTAAGTATTTTGTTCATCCGCATTGGACTTGTTCATCCGCATTGGACTTGTTCATCCACATTTGGTTCACCCGCACATCTTTGGACACTTAGAATATTTTTCTAAGACTTTCATCCGCATTTGCCTGTCCGCATTTGCTGAACATCCAGCCGCATTGGCCTATGTTCATCCGCATTTCTTTGAGGACTTAGAATTTTCTGAAATCTTGGGAAGTAGAATGTAAAGTTCTGGAATGTTTTGGTGGTTTATGTTTGATGATGTTATGTATGTTTGAGGGCTGTTGTTAATGTTCCATATTATGTATTATGACGTGACTTTACGTGGTATGATATGATTATGTACGTAAAGTATTATTGTAATGAAAGTGGAATATAAAGATAATGAGAAGTGGAACGTAATGAATGAACTAAAAGTCTTGCAAGCATAAAAAGGGGGTCACAACTCGTTATAGGTTGCCACCTCGATAGTGTGCCAAGTGCACACCTAACCATCAGTCTTTGTGACTGATGGAAACGTGCGATTCGGGGTCCTTGCCACTTGCTCCCAAGACTTTAGTCGCTTTGTGCACCGAAGAGGGGCCATGGCAGGATCTGGATAGAAGTAAAAGATAATAAAGTACGAAATGAACGATTATGTACGATGATAAATGATAAATAAATGATTATCATCAAGATGTACGTATGATGTGTGATCATGAACGAAAGTAAAGGAAAGGTTTTATTAAAAGTAAAGTATTTTATTATATAAACTAGAACTCACTCAGCAATGCCGACTTTTTATATGCATATCAGTTGGCAGGTAATTTGTTCTTGCTGAGGAGGTGCAGGCATGGATGCATAAGCTACTGGGGATAATCAGAGTCTGGCATCCATATATTTTGGGAATGTTATTGTACTAATATAATTTTTAGGATGTAAATGAAACAACAGGATGTTTTGTCATGACCTTTTTAATTACTAGTGAAAAGTTCAAATTCCGCTGCAAGTATGATGTGTTTTAAAATGTTATATTCTATATATTTTATGCTTTGAATGACCGATTGTAAGCGTTCCGGAAACGGGGTCTTACAAGTTGGTATCAGAGCCAAAGTTTAAGAGAATTGGGTAAAATATTTTCAAAAACCTAAACTTAAACTAAGAATGGGACAAGAAAGGGAAAGGGATGCCAGTCCTAGTAGCTACATGCCTGCAGGTAAAGGTTTTATGTAAACGTTTTATTAAGTTACTGAAAAGAAATTATGTGCGTGTGCTATGTGGATTATGTGTTCTTAGTATATTTGGATACTGATGTAGTCTGGATAGGGAATGCTTGGGGGATGAAGAGTAAATTATGTGGCTAATCACAACTGGCCACTATAATTAGGGACTTACTATACTTGACATAATCTGAGCTATTACCTTGAATGACCTTGTTAGTATTTGAATCTTATAAGAAGTAGATTTTATGGCTGGGAGAAAATCTGGGAAGGCAACCAGAGGTGGTGCTCGTGGCGGGCGTACTACTGGGCCACGTGTCACCAGGAGCAAGGCTAAGGCTCCTGAGACGATTCATGAAGACACAGACCTCCATAGCCACCAAGAGGGTACAGGATCAGCTACCCTCAAGTCTACGGTAAAGGAAGCTATTGCTGACGAGGTCTACAACGTCATGCAAAATGTGTTACCCTCAGTGGTGACCGAAGTGTTAAGGGCTGTAAAGGACGGTGAGAGAACTGATGATGCTAGGAAGAAGGAGAAAGCAGAGGAAGAGCCATCTAGCCCAAAGGTGGTAATTCATGATGATGATAGTGAGGAGGAGAAGGAGACCGCTAAGGGGTGCACCTATGGGGCGTTTTAGAGGTGCAAACCCCCGACCTTTGACGGTACGAAAATGCTACTGCTACTCGTCGTTGGGTTCGAGAGATGGAGGCAGTCCTAGACATCAGTGAGTGCTGGGAGGATCAGAAGGTGAAGTTTGCCTCCCATTCTTTCGTTGACTCGACATTATGCTGGTGGGACAACATTGTCCAAGCCGAGGGAAAACAGTTTATAGCAAGGATAAGGTGGTCGGATTTGAAGGAACTGGTATCGGAGGAGTATTGTCCACATTGGGAGTTGGACAAAATTGAGAAGGAGTTCTTGCATTTGGAGGCTGGAAACATGACTCATCAAGAGTATACCTCTAAGTTCAATGAACTTGCAAGACTTGTGCCGGATCTAGTAACTCCAGAGTCCAAGAAGATTAAGAGGTACATGCAGGGTTTGCCCGTGGACATTAGGAGGAACATGATAACCGCTAGACTGAGCACGTTTAGGTCTGCGGTAGATTTGGCCGGGAGATTGTATGATGAGAGGGACCCGGTGCCAATTCAGAGGAAGGTTGAAAAGAGTTGGAACAAGAACGGAAGAGGTTCAGGAGTGACAAGTATGGGATCGGGGAGAAGAAGATGAGGATTGATGATCGTCGCCCAGGATTGAGTAAGGGGAACAACAAGAGGGAATGTAAGAAGTGTGGGAAGGAACATGTGGGAGAGTGTAAGTGGGGTCTGAACGTTTGCTTCAAATGTGGGAAGCCTGGTCATATAGCAAGGGAGTGTGGGGTGGTGAGGTGCTACAACTGTGGTGAAGAGGGCCATCTGAGAAGGGATTGCACGAAACCGAGGGCTGAAAATTCCGGGGTGAGAAAGGGGATCGAGAAGGAGAAGGAAGGGCAGAGGGTAAAAGCCACAGCATTTACTATGACCCGGGAGGAGGCTAGAGTGGACCCTGATGTTGTGTCAGGTACCTTCCTAGTAAACCAAATTTGTGCCTCTATGCTTTTCGATTCTGGTACTAGTAAGAGTTTTATATCTATTGCCTTCTGTGTTAAGTTACCTGTTAGAAGTAGAAGTATTGATGAGCCCTTCGATGTAGAAACTGCCATTGGTAAGTCTACCAAGATTTCTAATCTGATTGAGGATTGTGACATAGAGTTGGAAGGCCATAGGTTCTCTGCTAAATTATTCGTGATGCCCCTAGGCGGATTCGATGTGGTTCTAGGAATGGATTGGCCAGCCTATGAGGCAAATTGTGTGTCGCAAGAAGATGATTTGTGGCACTTGAGGGAGTTCAGTGATATTTACGACTTGGATGTAGTGCTTACCTGGATGTAGTGCTTTTGTGAAAGATGTGGATGCGTCAGTACCATGATTGTCCGACATACCGGTCGTGTGTGACTTCCCAGACGTATTCCCGGAGGATCTACCAGGTGTGCCACCGGAACGTGAGATCGAGTTCCAGATTGATTTGATACCTGGTGCCCAACCTGTTGCCAAGGCACCGTATCGACTAGCTCCCTCCGAGATGAAGGAACTGATGGTCCAGTTGCAAGAGTTGCTGGATAAGGGGATCATCTGACCGAGTATCTCTCCCTGGGGTGCTCTGGTCTTGTTTGTAAAGAAGAAGGACGGTAGCATGAGGATGTACATCGACTACCGTGAGTTGAACAAGTTGACGGTGAAGAACCGGTATCCACTACCGAGGATTGATGACTTGTTTGATCAGCTTCAAGGCGCCAACTGGTTCTCAAGGATAGGTCTTCGATCTGGTTATCATCAGCTAAAGCTTAAGGAACAGGATATCCCGAAGACCGCTTTTCGGACCCGATACGGGCATTACGAATTCCTCGTTATGTCTTTCGGTTTAACCAATGCGCCAGCTGTTTTTATGGATTTGATGAATCGGGTGTGTCGGCCGATGTTGGATAAATCAGTGATTGTGTTTATCGATGATATCCTGATTTATTCGAAGAGCGAAGAAGAGCATGCCGGTCACATTCGCGAGGTATTGGAGACGCTTAGAAGAGAGAAGCTATATGCTAAGTTCTCCAAATGCGCGTTCTAGTTGCGGGAAGTCTAGTTTTTGGGTCATGTGGTTAATTCGGAAGGGATTATGGTGGACCCGACAAAGGTGGAGGCGGTGATGCAATGGAAGACTCCAAAGACGCCATTCGAGATCCGCACTTTCTTGGGTTTAGCGGGCTATTACCGGATATTCATCCAAGATTTTTCCAAGATAGCCTCACCATTGACCAAATTGACCCGTAAGGATGTGAAGTTCATACGGGGTCAACAGCAGGAGAATGCTTTCGAAGAATTAAAGACAAGATTGACCTAAGCTCCTGTCTTAAAGTTACCCGAAGGGAGCGAAGACTTGGTGGTCTACTCGGATGCTTCATATTCGGGGTTGGGTTGAGTGCTGATGCAGCGAGGGAGGGTAATAGCTTATGCGTCTCGATAGTTGAAAATCCATGAGGCTAATTACCCTACTCATGATCTGGAGTTGGCGGCTGTGGTCTTTGCATTGAAGATTTGGAGGAACTACTTGTACGGGGCGAAGTGCACTATCTTCACTGACCACAAGAGCTTGAAGTACTTCTTCAAGCAAAAGGATCTCAACATGAGGCAAAGGAGATGGTTGGAGCTTATCAAGGATTATGATTGTGAGATCCACTACCATCCGGGCAAGGCCAACGTAATGGCAGATGCCCTTAGCCTAAAAGAAAGTCCCGAGCCGATTCGGGTAAAGGCTTATCAGTTGGTAATGACCTCTGACGTGATGAAGCAGGTCAAGGAATTTCAGGATGAGGCGTTGAAAGAGGATCGAATCAACTCCAAAATGATGAAAGGCCTAGTCGCGGAGTTGGGTGAGAACACTCTCGGTGTTAGAACCCGCTTCGGGCGAATGTGGATCCCTCGTTATGGAGACCTACGGGGGCAAATCATGGATGAAGCTCATAAAACTCGATACTCAATTCATCCCGGTGCTACAAAGATGTATCATGATATGAAGAACACTACTGGTGGTCGGTTATGAAGCGCGATATAGAGAAGTATGTGAGTAAGTGCCTTGCTTGCAAGTGAAGGCGGAACATCAGAAGCCATACGGGAAGATCCAACCCTTGGATATACCCGAGTGGAAATGGAGCACATCACCATGGACTTCGTTACGAAGTTACCACATACGGCAAGGGGGTACGATGCCATATGGATGATAGTTGACCGTTTGACAAAGAGTGTTCACTTTCTATCGATCCGGGAGACGTATTCATCTGAGAGGTTGGCAGATCTGTTCATCAAAGAGATTGTGACTCGTCATGGTGTGCCGGTGTTTATAGTGTCTGACCGTGGCACTCGGTTTACATCTAAGTTTTGGAAGAGATTCCATGATGCGATAGGGACGAGGTTGCACATCAGTACGGCTTACCAGCCTCAGACAGACGGTCAGTTAGAGAGAACCATTCAGATGCTTAAGGATATTCTTCGAGCTTGCGTCATTGATTTTGGAGGAAGTTGGGACGAACACTTACCGTTAGCCGAATTCTCATACAACAACAGTTATCAAGCCAGCATCGGTATGCCTCCATATGAGATGCTATACGGTAGGAAGTGCAGAACTCCCGTATGTTGGGGTGACATTGGGCAGAAGGAGCTAGGGAGCATCGAGGTGATCGAGGCTACGACCGAAAAGTTAGAGAAGATCAAGGCCTTTATGAAGGCGGCAAAAGATAGACAAAAGTCGTATGCTGACAAGAGGTGTAGACCGATTGAATTCAAGGTGGGTAATAAAGTTATGCTGACGGTTTCACCTTGAAAGGGGATCATCCGGTTTAGAAAGCGGGGTAAGCTGAGCCCGAGGTATATAGGGCCTTTCCGAATCATTGCTCTAGTAGGAGAGGTGGCCTACAGGTTGGAGCTACCCGATGAGTTAAGTGGAATTCATCCGACATTCCATGTATCTCATCTGAGAAAGTGCTTAGCCGACGATGATATGATTGTGCCATTGGAGGATATTGAGGTAGGTGAACGGCTCAATTATGTGGAGCAACCGGTGGCCATCATTGACAGAAAAGAGAAAAGGCCTGCGGAATAAAGTGGTTCCACTGGTGCGAGTACAGTGGAGACACAGGAAGGGATTCGAGTCAACATGGGAAACTGAGGAAGAGATGAGGCAGCATTACCCACAACCGTTCGAGGAGTGACAGGTTTCGGGGACGAAACCTATAAAGGGGGTGGACTTGTAACACCCGGAATTTTATTAACAGAAGGAAAAGAAAAAGAAAGAAAGGTGAAATATCCCAAGTCAAGGGGTTAAAGTTGTGCAAGTGGCAAACTTTCCCACTATGGGTTTTAAAAGAAGCATGGCTGCCCATACCCCCTATTTCCCCCACATCTACTCTCGGCTGCAAGAAAAAAAGAAGCTGTTTAACCGGATTTTTGTGTAAGAAGCCGAAATTCTCCTGGAGGTGAGGTTTTCTTGCATTTCTGTTCGGTTTTAGTTGGATTCGAGCTGCTGGACCGGTTTTTATGTGTTCTTTTGTGTTTGGCTGCTTGTTTTGGTATGTTTAGGTGCTAGAACTCCCAATTGCTCTCGGTCTGAAGAAGTCTTACTCGAAAGCTGCTAGAGGTGAGTTCTAGATTCCCCTATTTTACTTGTTTTAAACTTGTTTGGGGCTGAAATGCATATTAACTGAATTTTTACAACTGAAGCATGAGTTTTCTACGTTTTTGCATCTGATGTGTATGCGATGTGTGTGTTTTTATATGCCTTCTTTGATGTTGTGTAGTTGTAAGCTCTGTTTTAAGTATTTGACATGATAGATCTAAGCTAAGTTCATGTTATGATGATGTTTGGGACTGTAAAATTTCATCAGTTGCATCATAGGTACTGGACTTAGTGTCCGCTGTGGACACATGTGCATGGATAAGGTGTCCGCTGTGGACACTTATAATGTTTTAAGTCATCCACTGTGGGAATTTAGACTGTCCCCTGTGGACTTGGATGTCCGCTGTGGACTTTGCATGTCCTCTGTGGACACTTAGGCATTTAGACTGTCCGCTGTGGACTTTGGCTCTCCGCTGTGGGCATTTGTTCATCCGCATTTGTTAAGTGTTCATCTGCATTTGTTAAGTGTTCTTCCGCATTTGTTAAGTGTTCATCCGCATTTGTTAGGTGTTCATCCGCATTTGTTAAGTGTTCTTCCGCATTTGTTAAGTGTTCATCCGCATTTGTTAAGTGTTCACCCGCAATTGCTGGTATTCATCCGTATTTGCTGAGCATTCAACCGCATTGGTTTTATGTTGCATAGTTAAGTATTTTGTTCACCCGCATTGGACTTGTTCATCCGCATTTGGTTCACCCGCACATCTTTGGACACTTAGAATATTTTTCTAAGACTTTCATCCGCTTTGCCTGTCTTTATTTGCTAAGTATCAAATCTTCCGAAGCCAAAATACCATATCTTCTGAAGTCAAAGATGAAGTCTTCCGTAGCTTCAAGGACAAAGTCTTCCGAAGGCAAAGACTGATTTCTTCCGAAGACAGAGAAGACATGCTTTCTCTGAATCACCTTTTGACAATAGCTGAATCACTTTTCGCTGCCACTTCTGATGACTCACCACCTTATATGAGTTGGTGAAAAGTCATTCTTTGGGAGCAATATACATCATTCTTGAAAATCATATTTGAGTGTTCTTATTCTTGTTCTTTTACTTATGTTCCTTGTGTCATCACTAACCGGTTCCCTATTTGATCTGCTAAGTGTTCCACCTTTCTCCACCTTGTGAAACTGTTGCATTGACCACCCTTCACGGTCCTGCAATTGGTATCAGAGCTCAAGAGCAGCATCAAGCAATGAAGGCCAAAGCTCTCTCCATCCTGAGTCACACAGGCATGTGAGTGACAAAGGGTAAAGGAAGATGACTCCTGAGGAGATTGAGGAGGAGAAGAGAGAAAGAGAGAGAGGAAGAGGAAGGTAAGGGGAAAGAGTTCAAGTAGGACCCCTGGCTTCATGGAAGGCACAATAAGGGCTGCCCCCAGGCCAAGTACTCAAGATGATGAGTTAAGGGCAGCTAGATTGAATTATTTGGGGTCCAGAAACTACAACATTATCTCTCTCCCTTTGTAGGAATTAAATGAACTGGCTAACATGGAAGTGTCTAAGGAGAGGAAGGAAGCTAAGACAGCAGAACTGCTTCTCAAGATCAAAAAAGAAAGAAGAAGAAAGAGAATCTACAAAGCTCTTACCCTCTCCCCAGTTCAGGAAAGTCCTGAGACAGAGATTGTGGTCACTGAGCAACAAACTCAGGTAGATAGGGAACAAGATAGACAAACCATGATCATCTATCTGAGTGCCACAAGTCTCTATCAGGTAGCAGACCTTCTTCCCTTTCTATATGACTACATTGAGTTCAAATACCTCAAGCAGCTTGAGCAACAAGTGAAAAAAGAGCAAAAAGCTACAAAGAGGAAGATGAGGGAAGAGGCTGCAAGGTCAAGAGCCACCATCAAAGCAAACTTGAAGAAATCTGTTGATAGACAGAAGATGGTGAGTTTTTGAAGCTGTATGGATTCTCCGAAAGAAGACTTGGTCCAATGTCTCTATCCACCATGGATGAGCACATTAGAGTGATCAAGTAGAAGATAAAAAGGGGTGAGCTGATTGACTTGCATTCTCCACCAAGTCAGGCTGCACCTGAAACTGAGGTCAAGGTTGAACCCCAGGAGACAACACAACCTGGACCTAGTGTTGCATCACAACCAGCTTCATCTTCTGATCCACAGCAGGATCCTAATCCTTCTCCTTTTGAACTTGTGAAGGATAGGGACCTAACTGGGAAAGACGAACAAGAACAACCTAGTACTGTAGGCCAGTCTCCTAAGTTAAAGTTCAAAAAGAGGAAAAGAATGGCCATAAGAAGGGACAAGACGAAGAAGAAAAAGAAATCCAAGGCATCCACCTCTGCACCTCAGGATGGGTCAGAACATCCTTAGTGTGCTCAAGAAGAGGCTGCTCATCCAACTCCTATTCAAGTAGAGCATCTTGCTGCTGACAGACCCATCGTGTCTTGGATGTTTTCCACCAATCTAGACAGATGGTATGTCACTAGAGATCA
This sequence comes from Flaveria sonorensis, assembly GCA_025506505.1. Classification (NCBI taxonomy): domain Eukaryota; kingdom Viridiplantae; phylum Streptophyta; class Magnoliopsida; order Asterales; family Asteraceae; genus Flaveria; species Flaveria sonorensis. The sequence continues at coordinate 28,367,164 of CM046436.1, read as the reverse complement.
AGGGTCAAGACCTGTACTTCTGGGAAAACATACTTGACTTCCCTCTGTATGATCTCTATGACATGAGGAGATACTTTGAGAGTCTAAGTAATCCTGACCAACGGATGATAAAGAGATTGGTCTTGATTCTAATGAGGACTGTCAACAGATGAAGATCAAGAATCAAAGGTCTCTTCAGTTTTGGTAGCATCAGCCTAAGTGTAACACCTGAAATTTTTGTCAAGTTAAAAAGAAGAAAGCAATAAGAAGAAAAATAAAAAGTATCTTGAAAGAAAAAGAAAAGGAGCCAAAGTGGAGGGGACCAAAGTATAAAAGAGTACAAAACTCAATATTTATTATATAAAAGAGTATGGCCGCCCATGCATTCACATCTGCTTTCTTCTTTTCGACCAGGAACAAGAAGAAGAAAGAGAAAAGATTTTCTCTCGGTTATTCAAGAAGAAGAGACTGAAATTCGCATATTGGTGAGTGTTTTATGTGTTCTTGGTTTGGTTTTGTTGGGTTATCGTCCTTAAATTGATTTTTATGTGTTCTATGTGTTTGGTTGTTTATTTTGGTGTGTTTTTAGGTGTTTGAACTCTTGTGCACTCAAGTTTGGAGGAGTTTTACTTGTTAGCTACATAGGTGAGTTCTATACCTCGGTTTTTATGTGTTTTAAACTTCTTGGGGCTGAAAATGCATGTTTAAAAAGGTTTTACAACTGTTATATATGTATATGTATGTATTGTGTATGTATGCTTGTGTTTTGTGGTTGCATATGTGTTGTTGATGCTTAGAATGATAGATATATGTTAAGAACAGGTTAGAATGTAGATTGGGTTCGAAAATAAGTCTAAATTATGCTTAACTGTTGGTCATGCGCCCAAATAGGGCCCATGGGCCTGAAACTTTGACTTAGAAAACTTAAGTGTAGCTCATGCGCCTGGAATTTTTGCCAAAATAGCCTAAGTACCGGCCCATGCGCCTAAACAGTACTGTAGGAACCTCTGAGGTTATGAGGCTGATGCAACCAAAGGATACCAAAACAACCAAGTCTTCCAACATGCACTAAGGAACAAAGAAGAACTAGCTTCGGAAGTTTTACACACTTGAGTAAAATGCTAAGTGTAAAATCTTTCAAAGCCAATGTTCAGAAGAAACTACTAAGGAAACTTTACACTAAGTGTCAAGTCTTCCGAAGCCAAAGACTCAACTCTTCCGAAGGTTAAAGATGAAGTCTTCCGAAGCTCTCAAGACAAAGTCTTCCGAAGCTGAATAAAGACAAGACTGATTACTTTAGAAGAGAGAGAAAAGACACTTTTTCTATCAACTTTATCATAAAGCAACCCCCTGTCCGCTGCATGCTCTGGTGGTTCACCCACTATCATAAGTTGGTGAAACTTCCATGCTTTATGATAAAGTAGATAAGGTCTTTGTCTGCAAGTTTCTGTATTTGTTTCTTTTTGCTTTTTGTAATAGGAAAGTCAGTGAGCTATGACCTGTCATAGTCACTAGTTAAAAGGCAATCTGCCTTTTGACTTTAGGCTGATCTTGTTGTCTAGATTAGTCACATCCAACTGTCTTTTTGCATATTGACGGTTGTAGGTTTAGTATAAAGAGACAATGGTTCTTGTATTTCAAATATCAGTGCAAACACTTGTAATAGAACCTAAGAAGCAATATACTACTTCCTTGAAAATTATTTCTTGTGTTCTTGCTCTTACTTTACTTGTGTTGTGCATTGTGTCATCAGTTTAAGTTCTAAGTTCCCCATTTGAATTGTTAAGTGATCCTAAAGATCCTCCTAAGTGTGTTAACTAAGTGAAAAGTCCCTTTTAACGGTCCTGCATTTGGTATCAGGGCTATGATTGGGTCACTTATGTATCTTACTGCTAGCAGGCCTGATATCATGTTTGCCACATGCATATGTGCAAGATATCAAGCCAACCCCAAGATGTCACACCTAATCACTGTCAAAAGGATTCTTAGATATCTTAAAGGTGCTCTAAATCTAGGCCTTTGGTATCTAAAGAATTCAGACTTTAATCTGTATGCTTATACAGATAGTGACTATGGTGGCTGCAACATGACTGCAAAGTCCACATCTGGGGGGTGTCAGTTCCTTGGTTGAAGGTTAGTCTCTTGGCAATGCAAGAAGCAATCCTGTGTGTCTGCATCAACTGCTGTAGCTGAATACATTGCTGCTGCCAGCTGCTGTGCTCAAGTGCTTTGGATTCAAAATCAGATGCTAGAGTATGGATTCAATTTCAAAGAGACTCTCATCCACATAGACAACAACAGTGCCATCTCTATTACAGAGAATCCTATGCAGCACTCAAGGACCAAACACATCAACATCAGGTGTCATCTGATTAGGGATAATTTTGAAAAGGGTTTGATAAAACTAATCAAGGTTAACACAAATGAACAATATGCTGATCTGTTCACAAAAGCTTTTGATGAGCAGAGATTTAAGTATCTTGTATCAGCCATTGGGATGATTAACCTTGAATAGGTTTTTTCTAAATAACTTATTCAATCTTACTTTCTAAAATTGTGTGTCCTAGGTTGTCTATTAGATCACTTCATAAGCCCAGTTCTCTTTGGAAGAAAACAAATTTTCAAAATGATATTTTTTAGAGTTATGAAAATTTACCTTCGGAAGAAATAAAATTGCACTCGGAAGAAATTTACAGCTTATCTGACAATTATCTTCGGAAGAAATTCATGTAGTATCTTCCGAAGCTTAAGTTGAATATAAGCTCCTAAATGCATTTTAGAATAAATTTCTTCCAAAAGCAATTAAGTCTCAGAAGACTTGTTTATTTCTTCCGAAGCCTAAAACTTTCAAAACTCTTTGAAATATCTTCTGAAGCAAAATTGCCTTCGGAAACTTTTTCTGAAAAGCTTCCGAAGCTAAAATAACCTTCGGAAGTTTCGCAACTTCCAAGAAAACTACCTTTTTGGGCGCCTTTTTCTGAAGTAGGACCCACTTGCGGATTTCAAAGTTTATCTTTTGCTTTAACTTTGTTTAAAATCCAGAGTATATCTCTCCAAACGGTCCTATCTTCATCTCTCTACTCTTATTGTTCCTTAACCTAATATTACCCCCAAATTCATCTTCTTCTACCTTCGTTCACTGCAAAGCTTCTGCAAATGGCAAATCTTGATCGCCGAAACGACCCAGATTTCACCATGCACCTACACAGGCAACACAACCAGGTTGCTCTGTTAAACTCTGAGAAGGATCCAAGCTTCTCAGATGTTTGTAGGTATCTTTCTTCGTCTCATTATCTCACCTCCCTTACAATTGATCCTCCCCTCTATGAGGATCAGTTTCTTGAGTTTTGGCGGACCTGTCAAGAGGTCACCTTGTACGGGGAGAAGGCATTGTCTGCCACAGTGCAGGGGAGGACACTGTTCATCACTCCAGCCATCATCAACACCCATCTTCAGCTGGATGATAAATAAGGTGAAATGTCCTTTCCAAAAGCTGTTGTCAACCATTCCTTTGAGCAGATGGGATATGAAGGTGACTTCACAGTCAAGACCTTCAGGAAGGGGAAGGTCTCATACCAGTGGAAGTACCTCCTCCATGTTGTCATCCATAGCTTGTCTAACAAACATGGAGGATGGGACCAGATTCCATAAGACCTCTCCTTCATTATCCATGGGATGGTTCAAGGGGTCAAATTCAGGTATTCTCAGTTTGTTTTTACAAATTTACTTCCGAATTTTGACTCCCTAGAATATTACATGTTCCCCCGGTATGATCAACACATTCTCAACTGTGAAATGGGATCACAGTTGAGGGGAACAGGTAATGTTCTTAAACTTGCACATATGAGGCCAGGCATTTTCAAAATATTGAAAAAGCCAACTGTTGGGTTCTCAGGGGTAGAAACAGCCCTTATCCCAAAAATGTTTAAGCTCATTGCTTAGGGTGACATCCTAGCAGCACCAGCTAGTGATGAACCAACACCCTCTACATCTCAACCACCATCAAGGCCAACCATTACCCTCATTTACCAAAGAAAATCCAAACGAACCCATGCACCTGCTATTAAGCATATTCAGGCCCCCATATCACAACCCACACAGGAGGAAGTGGACACTAGAGCTCCCACTTCCCCTGAGGAGCAAACCACTCCCATCCTTGACACAATCAGTGCTGAGGTTCCTCATGCTCAGCCTGATGAGCTCACACCTCCTCAAATAGCCTTAAGCCATCACTCTGAGTCTCAACACTCTGGTGATCAACCTTCAGGGGAAAGCTACCATCCCCAGCCTCTTGATCTTAATCAACCCATGCCTAGCCTTGACTTCTACTCTGATGAAGAAATGGTTTTTAGTGAGTACCATGAATCTCTCCTCTCCACCCAAACTCAAAGTGAGATGAGTACTCCTGCCTCACCCACTTCTAGCCCACATCAGACACCACAAACTGAGGTGGATCTCCTTCAGATTGTCCAGGAGATCCATGTGGCAGAGGCTTTCACTGTTGGCAGTGATTACATCTCTAAGACCTCAACCACGGCAACCCAGCCTCTTGAAATTGTCATAGAGCAGGGGAAATCCAGCAGCCAAGAAACCTATGCTGGTGATGAGGGAGAAGACTCAGGTCCAATCATCTCATCCCCCTATGATTCTTCATCTGAAGATGAGGGGAGTCTGCAACAAAAGGTGCACAAACTTTCAAACATGTGCACCTACTTTGTGTCCAAGATAGCTCACCTGGAATCTCAGGTGACTATCTTGTAAAAAAGAGTCAATGACCAGCAACTTGAGATCACCGATCTCAAGGGTAAGCTAGCTGAGAGACCAATGAGATCAACTCATCCAGGTCCACTCATCCAGGTCCACAAGAACCTGTGGATGTCATGGATCAATCTCCCAGCTCACCTATGCAAGAGGGTGATGCTACCAAAAAAGGGGAGAAAATCTTACAATCACAGAACCTAGGAGTTCCTCTCAGAGTATGGACATAGAGGACTCACCATCCTCTCTTGCAGTTGTCCATACTCAGCAACCTCCTCTAGACAGTGATCTACATTTGTTAATACAACAACTGTTTGAGGAGGGAGTACCAAGAGCAATGTCTGCCCCTTCTGAGAACCCAATCTGGGGTTGGGGGTATGACAGTGAAAGGGAAGCTCTTGTACTCTCTAGAGCTCAAGGTCAACTAGAAATCTTAAACATTTCAAACCTGAGTTTCTATGAGGGTATAAATCTAGTAGATCTGGGACTTGTCTACCCAAGCAACAACAGACAAGCTGCCAGACTAGCCATTAGAATTCAAGATTGGGTGCTGGAAGAATTCAAAAGGAGATCAGCACTATATACACAGAGGCTAGCAGTTGAAGCCTTTAGTCAACTGGATGTTGAGGTGGACCCTAATATTAGCTTCAAAGGGAAAGCCTTGACTGAAGGCCCAGAGACTGAGACTGTGAACCATAAGACAACATCTCCTCCAGCACCCCATACCCTCAGTGAGGGACCAGCTGGTGATCGTGCATCACAACCTCTATCTGGCCAGAGCTTGACTGCTGAATCCAGCAATGAAGGCCAAAGCTCTCCCCAGCCTGAGTCATCAAGATCAGTACTTGACAAAGGCAAAAGAAAACTAACTGCTGAGGAGATTGAAGAAGAGAAAAGAGAGAGGAAGAGGAAGCTGAGGGGAGAGAGTTCAAGTGGTTCCCCAGGATTCATGCAAGCTGCAATTCTGCCTGCCCATGTTCCAAACACTCAAGAAGATGAGTTAAGGGCAGCCAGACTTAATTATCTGGGGACCAGGAACTACAACATAGATGAACTCATCTCTCTCCCCTTAGAGGAATTAAATGAACTGGCTGACACTGAGTTGTCAAAGGAGAGGAAGGAAGCTGAGGATGCAGCCTTGACCCTCAAGCATAAAGAGGAAATGAGAAGAAAAAGAATATACAAGAATATTCCTGTCCTCTCCCCAGTTCAAGAAAGCCCTGAGTCAGAGGATGTGGCCGCTGATCAACCTCAGGTAGTTAATGAAGAAGAAAAGACAAAGATGATCAACTACCTGAGTGCCACAGGCCTCTACCAGGCACATGCACTTCTTCCCTTGCCATATTATTACATACTGTTTGAATACAACAAGCAGCTGGAAGAGCAAGCCAAAAGAGATAGGCAAGCTGCTAGGAAAAGGGAAAGGGAAGAAGCTGCCAAGTCAAGAGCCATCATCAAGAAAAGTTAGAAAAAGTCTGTAGATAGGCAGAAGATGATGAGCTTCTTGAAGCTGTATGGGTTCTCCGGAAGGAGGCTTGGTCCCATGTCTTTGTCCATAATGGATAAGCACATAAGGGTGATCAAGCAGAAGATTAAAAGGGGAGAGCTTGTGGATCTCCACTCACCATCAGAACAAGCTCAACCTGAAGTTGAGGTAAAGGTTGAACCTACAGAGACAACACAACCTGCACCTGAAGCTACACAACAGCCAACTTCATCTTCTGATCCACAGCAGGCTTCTCCTCCCTCTCCTTCTGAACCTGTGAGAGAGGAGATTCCAACCGAGAGGGAATCCACTGAAGAACCTGGTACTGAAGACCAACCCTCTCAGTTAAAATCATCTGGGAGAAAAAAGAGGATGGCCAGAAGAAGATCCTCTAAGAAGAAGAAAAGAAGAAAGGCATCCACCTCCCAAACTCAGGATGAGTCAGAACATCCTGAGGAAGTGCATGAAGAGTGCTCTCAACCAACTCCTATCATAGTAGAGCCTCTCTCTGTTGGAAGACCAATTCTATCATGGACATTTGCTGAAGATCCTGATAGATGGTATGTCACTAGAGATCAGGGAGAACAACATGTCTACTTCACTAGTGACGTGCTTGAACTCCCTCTGCATGATCTCTATGACATGAGAAGGTACTTCATGGGTCTGAAGAATCCTGATCTGCTGACGAAGAAAGGAATTCTAAAGATCCTCATGTGGACTATCCCAGTCTGAAGACCTCTCTGTTTTGGTAGCATTAGCCTAGGGGGAGTTTGTAGGTACCTTTGAGGTTATGAGGCTGATGCAACCAAAGGATACCAAAACAACCAAGTCTTCCAACATGCACTAAGGAACAAAGAAGAACTAGCTTCGGAAGTTTTACACACTCAAGTAAAATGCTAAGTGTAAAATCTTCCGAAGCCAATGTTCAGAAGAAACTACTGAGGAAACTTTACACTAAGTGTCAAGTCTTCCGAAGCCAAAGACTCAAATCTTCCGAAGGTTAAAGATGAAGTCTTACGAAGCTCTCAAGACAAAGTCTTCCGAAGCTGAATAAAGACAAGACTAATTACTTTAGAGGAGAGAGAAAAGACACTCTTTCTGTCGACTTTATCATAAAGCAACCCCCTGTCCGCTGCATGTTCTGGTGGTTCACCAACTATCATAAGTTGGTAAAACTTCCATGCTTTATGATAAAGTAGATAAGGTCTTTGTCTGCAAGTTTCTGTATTTGTTTCTTTTTGGCTTTTTGTAATAGGAAAGTCAGTGAGCTATGGCATGTCATAGTCACTAGTCAAAAGGCAATCTGCCTTTTGACTTTAGGCTGATCTTGTTGTCTAGATTAGTCACATTCAACTGTCTTTTTGCATATTGACGGTTGTAGGTTTAGTATAAAGAGTCAAAGGTTCTTGTATTTCAAATATCAGTCCAAACACTTGTAATAGAACCTAAGAAGCAATATACTACTTCCTTGAAAATTATTTCTTGTGTTCTTGCTCTTACTTTACTTGTGTTATGCATTGAATCATCATTTTAAGTTCTAAGTTCCCCATTTGAATTGTTAAGTGATCCTAAAGATCCTCCTAAGTGTGTTAACTAAGTGCAAAGTCCCTTTTAATGGTCCTGCAAGTACCTCATGCGCCTATTGACCAAATGACTAAGTGTAGTTCATGCGCCCAAATAGTCTTCATGCGCCTAAGTTTCTCATGCGCTTAAGTGTTGGTGCGCCCGCATAGTGCTGATGCGCCTACATAGTGCTCATGCGCCTAGAACACTTAGAAAAATTTCTGAAATTTTAGGAAAAAGGAAATTTAAGGAATTACCCTGGGATGTTTTGGTGGTTATGTTTATTCATTTTATGCTTGTTTATGGCCTGTTCTAGTGTTCCTTATTATGTATTTATTGCGTGGCTTTACGTGGTGTGTTTATGCTCGTATACGTAAAGTATTATCATAAATAGTGGAAGATTAATGATAATGAAAGTGGAACATAACGAATGAATGAAAGTGTTGCAAGCAATTGAATAGAGGTGCACGACCATGTTGTCGTTAGCTCAATGGTGTGCGGTTTAGCTAACCCGAAGGATGCACACTGGGTCAATCTTTGAGATTGACTGGGCCCTTGTGGCATGCCCTGGTACTGGGTCAGGCTTCATGCACAATGTTAGGGGTCTATTTATAGATTCCGACCCAGTACCCGCTTCGTGCACAATGTTTAGGGTATTGCACATTGGTCTGGTAGAAAGTGAAAGATAATAATAAAATGAAAGTGAAGAATGATGAAGGATAATAATGAATATTATCTTGTTATACGTATGATGTGTGAACACGTATGAAAGTAATGAATTTTATGAAAATGAAGTAATTCAAAGAAAAGATATTTTCATATATATACGCAAGGTATTTTAATGATTTAAAACTAGAACTCATTCAGCAACGCTGACTTTTATGCATTTTCAGTTGGCAGGTAATTATTGCTGAGGATGGCAAGACTGGCATCCATTCAATCTTAATGATATTGTTGTTTTGTAATGCAATTAAAAGGTCTTTTGTAACTTAAGAAACAATGATGTATTGCTTAGCAACAGTAATTATTAATGAAATGAATGGTTTTTCTTAACTTAATCCGCTGCTTAATCTTATGAAATGTACAATGCTTTATATGTATTATGCTATGATTGACCAACTGTGAGGTCTCCGGTAACTGGGCCTTACACTAGGGGGAGCTTGTAAGGAATACACTTAATAGCTGATGCAACAAAAGATCAACCAAAGAGCTCTCAGGATGCACATGTGAAGTACAAGGAAGTTACTTTGGAAGATTTGATATAACTAAGTGAATTATGCTAAGTATCAAATCTTCCAAAGATAAAAGACCATATCTTACAAAGCCAAAGATGAAGTCTTCCGAAGCTTCAAGGAAAAGTCTTCTGAAGCCAAAGACTGATATCTTCCGAAGACAGAGAAGACATGTTTTCTCTGATATCTTACTAGTAATTAAATGACAACAGACTATTAATTGTTTATCGGATATTATGCTCACTAGATGTTTCACACACCTACTGATGAAATTAATCTTGCTTTGATCTTATTATTTATTAAACTACTTTCAAAAGAAGGAATCATGCCTGCTTACATTAGTTAGTATGTTGAGTGATAGCCCTTGTTTTAGAAAACACAACATACTTAGCATTCAGTTATATCAATGATGATTATTTATTTTATAAATTTAACGCTACTAACATGACTTAGCGGCACTAATTTGAATAGAAAACATGGAATAGTCCACATCCACAAAGCTAGGAGCTCTTAAAAAATAAATAAATTATATTCATGACCCTTGTTAGAATAAAGCTTGAAACCTAACACTTAACAAATGATACCAATTCAACTTTATAAAAGGAAAGTATCTTTAAAAAAGCCTTAACAAAAATAACACGGAACAAAAACCTTGTAAACTAGCAAGGATCCGAAACTAGGACCTTATATAATGTTAGTAAGGAATAAAAACTCTTAAAATAAACAAGGCTCCATGACAGGAACTTACAATGCACTACAAGGAACAAAATCTCTAGACAAGAATCCAAGAAGTGACCATGAAGTAAACAACATAGAATAAAATCCCTACATAAGGATCCAAAACAGAACCTTGAGTTACAAGAAATATAATCCCTAAACAAGATTCTAAGATAGGACCATAAATTACACTTACACCGAATAAAATCCCTAAACAAGGATCCAAGACAGGACTTTAAGTTACACTATCGGGAAAAAATCCCCAAACAAGGATCTCAAAGAGGACCTTGAATTACACTAACCGGGAATAAAGACCCAAAATAAGGATCGAAGATAGTACCTGACAAATTAAACTAACATATTTATAATTGATCTTAATAGAAAATGGGTTGTAGTTGCTAATTTTTGAGTTTTTTAATTTTTCTGTGTTTTCTTTCACTATTATGCTCAGATAGCAACCTGACAACTATTTCGCATCCTTTTACATGTACTCTATGAATGCTTCTTGCAGATGTCGTCTTTTTTCTTAGAATCCAACACTACCTACTCATTTGTCTTCTCATATCATTATGAGTTCCTTTATGCTAAATAATGTTGCATATCATAAAACCATTATCATTTAAACTCTTCATATGACAGTTTCATCATGTTGATTAAAGAATGAAATAATATAACTTAATTTGCTTCACTCCCTCTAACACGATGATGAACTCTTATAGAAGAAAGATGACATCTTTAGGGTTTACTTTGAAAATCTATGAATATGAACAAGTTATGTATGCATATCATCCCCAAAACATTGGGAAAGCATGGGAAAATAGGGATCTAGATCGATGAACAATGAAAGAAAACCTAGAAATGACTTCTCATGCTGAGATCTATGCAACAATCAAGATCAAATTTTGTTAGCACAACTTCCTTAGGAGTTACTAAAACATGTTTTCATGCATAGATATATGCATTTCATAAGAATCAATACATAAAGTCTTAAATTCTCTTTGATCTTTGAGCTTTCTCTTTCTAGACTGTTTCTCTATCTAAAACCACTAGCGGATTGGACCTGCGCTTCATCGCGGTTCGATTTTGAATGTGTATGATAACGTTGCAATTATAGTTTTTAGTGTTATTTTGGTTTTGTGAGTTTAATGATATAGACATTAAGATTCTAGCAGATATCTACACATGTTTTGACGATTCGTTATTGTATCGTCGTCATGATACTATTACCGAATATGTGGTATGTGTTAGGTTGTGAATATCAATTAAGTTGAATACCTTAAAATCATTCACAAAAAACTCTTGTCAAATGTAGAATATTATATTATGATTACTGGTATGTTACTATTAAAATGTTATAGATATGATAACAAGGCAAAAACACATATTAAATTGTAACTAATAGAAAAATACAATGTTATTGTTGTTGTTGTTGTTTTTATTTTTGTTGTTGCAATGTTATTTTTATTATTATTGTAATTATTTTTTAAATATATTAAAATATATGTCATTAACTAAGAAATTTAGTTGTAAATACTTAAAGTATGCTGCTGCTGCTGCTGCAGTTACTCGTGTATTACACGGGTTGAAAAAAATAAAAAATGGCACTTACGAACTTAAATATATAGTATGATATATACGGAGATGTGGAACAAATAAATCAAAATGTAAAAGTTATCTCATGTAAGGCTCCAATCCCAGGAAACCTCACAGTTGGTCATTCATAGCACAATACATATTAAAATTCATTGAAATATGAAAACATTACAGTGGAATAATTTAAAAAATCCATTTTATTGCATTAGTAATAATTTTTGCCAAGAAATACATGATTGTCATTAAGTATAAAAAGACATTTTACAAGACAAAAACATTGTTTCTGCAAAAACATGGATGCCAGTCTTTATTTGCCAAGTAGCTCCATCCTCGTGCCATCCCGATCAACCCCATTACCTGCCAATTGATATGCATATAAAAATATACATTTTGAAAGCTTCCTTTAGTGATCACCCATCAATAATACATAACAGTCGAATTGACTGATAACATTCATTAAAACATTCATTATCTTTCTTTCTTTCATTTTCTTTCTCTTTCATTAACTAGGATTGCACAAAGCAAGAGCCTACATCATATGGTTGGCAACAAATGCCAAACCCTTCCAGTACACATTCATAAGTGGTAGTTAACCTTTGATAGTTGACCCACACTGCTAGGCACGAAACCTGCTCATGAATACAGGTCCCATTCATTCATTCATTGGTCAATCACAAAGATTAGACCCCAGATGTGCATCCACATGGGCTGAAACAGCCGCACATCAGTTGAGCTACCGACAACATGGTCGTGCACCTCCATTCATTTGCTTGCAAGACTTTTCATTCATCATAAGGGCTAGGGAGTAATATTTACTAAGTTCTACTGTCTTCCTTTTATTCCTTTATGCCCACTTGACTATGAATAATACTTTTAACATATCCATTGTTGTTGTAATCACATAACATGAAATAATAGTTATTCATATCAGTAGCCCATAAAAGATAACAACATAATAAGAAAACATAAACAATCATATTCTTCCATTAAACATAAGCACTAAACACTTAAACTCCTTCCACAAAATTCAGGTTAAAACCTAAGTGTTTACAGCGCATGCATAAGGTCCACTGCGGATGACTTAAACGCTAAGTGTCCACAGCGGACAGCCAAAGTACACAGCGGATGACCAAAGTCCACTGCGGATGAAGTAAACACTAAGTGTCCATGACGGTCAATGTCCACAGCGGATGACTAAGGCATACAGCGGATGACTAAAGATTCACAACGGATGACTTAAGTGCTTAAGTGTCCACAGCGGATAGTCAATGTCCTCAGCGGATAACTCTAAACCATTCCAAGTGTCCACAACGGACGTCACATACCCATAGCGAACAGCACTAACTCATTTCCAAGTGTCCGCAGCGGACCACTAATGTCCACAGCGGACAACCATTTAAATGCATATGTTCTACTTATGTGAATTCTAGTTCCATACAACACCTTTAAACGTATACTTCGCCTAGATCTATCATATTTACACTTAACACACCCATTTATCATCACAGAACCATTGGAAAGCATACATCATTCGTAAAAATTCATCTTTATCATGTAAAACATATTTTTGCTAAGAAACATCGTTTTAATACACATATCAGCCTCAAACAAGTAGAAAACATGTAAAAGAGATGATCTAGAACTCACCTTAACCAGCTTTCAAGCAAACCGGTATAAACTCAAGAGCAACCTGGAATTCTAACACCTATACATATGTAAACATTCAAACTCACCACATAGAAACACAAAGAAACCTATCTAGAAGATTAATCCCGACAAGATCCGAGAAGAATCACCATGAAAATCTTACCTTCTTGAAGAATTTTCCACTTTCTCACTCTAGAACCGGTGGGGAGCCTTTTTCTCTCTCTAAAGTTGTAGGTTTGAGTGCATGGGAGAAAGTATGGGTGGCCATTTCTCTTTTAAACCCCATTATGGGCTGGTTTGGCCCTTGCACACTTTTACCCCTTGCTTTTAAATAAATTGACCCATTGGCTCCTTTACTTTTCTTTCCTTTTTTTTTTGAAGTTTTCGGGTGTTACAAGTCCACCCCCTTATATCGGTTTCATCCCCGAAACCTGACACTCCTTAAAAAGATCGTGGTAGTGCCGTCTCATTTCTTCCTCCGCTTCGCAAGTGGCCTCTGATCCCTTGTGATGCTTCCACTGCACTTTTAATTCAACCTTTTATCAACCTCGATGTCTGTTAGAGGGATAACAACATCATCTTCCGCCAAGCACTTACGTAAATATGATACATGGAATGTAGGATGAATCCATGTAGCTCATCAGGAAGTTCCAACCTATATGCCACCTCACTAACTCTGGCAATGATTTTGAATGGCCCGATGTACCTTGGGCTCAATTTCCCTCTTTTTCAGAAACGGATGATCCCTTTCCATGGAGACACCTTCAACATCACCTTATCTCCTACTTGGAACTCAATTGGCCTTCTTCTCTTATCAGCGTACGACTTCTGTCGATCCTTTGCTGCTTTCATAAAGGACTTGATCTTTTCCAACTTTTCCATCGTGGCCTCGATGACCTTGATGCTTCCTAACTCCTTTTGCCCAATATCACCCTAACACACCGGGGTTCTGCACCATCTCACATATAACATTTTGAATGGTGGCATGCCTATACTTGCATGATAACTATTATTGTAAGAGAACTCTGCCAATGGTAGGTGCTCATCCTAACTTCCACCAAAATCAATAATGCATGCCCAGAGCATGTCCTCGAAAGTCATAGTCATTCTTTCTGATTGACCGTCTGTCTAAGGGTGGTAAGCTGTGCTAATGTGTAACCTCGTTCCCATCGCATCGTGGAATTTCTTCCAAAACTTGGATGTGAACCGAGTGTCCCTATTAGAAACAATGGACACCGGCACCCCATGGCGAGCTACAATCTCCTTGATGAACAGATCCTCCAACCTTTCCGACGAGTAAGTCTCTTGGATTGACAAAAAGTGGGCACTCTTCCTCAAGCGGTCTACGATCACCCAAATGGTATCACATCCTCTCGCCGTACGAGGCAATTTCGTGATGAAGTCCATTGTGATGTGTTACCACTTCCATTTAGGTATATCCAAAGGTTGGATCTTCCCGTATGGTTTTTGATGTTCTGGCTTCACTTGTAAACAAGTCAGGCACTTACTCACATACTCCACCACGTCACGCTTCATCCCTGGCCACCAATAATCCTTCTTCAGGTCATGATACATCTTTGTAGCACCAGGATAAATGGAATACCAAGTTTTATGAGCTTCATCCATAATCCTTTCCCTCAGATTCCCATAGCAAGGAATCCACATCTGCCCGAATCAGGTTCTAACACCAAGAGTGTTCTCCCCTAAATCTGATTTCTATCCCTTCATCCGCTCAGAGTTAATCCTATCATCCTTCAGTGCCTCATCTTGAAACTTTTTTATCTATCCCATTACATCAGGCGTCACAACCAGCTGACAAGCCTTCACCCGAATCGGTTTAGGTTGCTCCTTTCAACTAAGGGCATCAACAACCATATTTGCCTTGCCCGGATGATAGTGGATCTTGCAATCGTAGTCCTTGATCAGCTCTAACCATCTTCTTTGCCTCATGTTAAGATCCTTCTGTTCGAAGAAATACTTTAGGATCTTGTGATCTGTGAAGATGGTACACTTCATCCCGTACAAGTAGTGCCTCCAAATCCTTAACGTAAAAACCACAACAGCCAACTCCAAATCATGAGTAGGGTAGTTAACCTCATGAATCTTCAACTGCCGAGACGCATAGGCTATGATCTTCCCTTATTGCATCAATACGCAGCATAAGCCTGAATGCGAAGCATCCGAATATACCACCAAGTCATCATTCCCTTCAGGCAACGTCAAGACTGAGGCTTGGGTTAGCCTCATCTTCAACTCTTGAAAGGCACCCTTCAAATCTGAACCCCATTCGAACATCACATCCTTGTAAGTCAACTTAGTCAATGTGGATGGAACCTTAGAGAAGTCTTGAATAAACCTTCTGTAGTAACCTACCAAACCCAGGAAACTACGGATCTCGGATGGTGCTCTTGGGGATTCCCATTGCATTACAGCTTTAACATCTACAGGGTCCACCATTATTCCTTCGGGATTAACCACATGATCGAGAAATTGGACCTCTCGTATCCAAAATGCACACTTAGAGAACGTACAACTTCTCGTTTCTAAGTGTCTCTAGTACTTCCTTGAGATGAAAGGTGTGCTCCTCTTCGCTCTTGGAGTAGATCAAAATATCATCAATGAATACGATCACCGATCTGTCTAACATCAGTCTACATACCCGGTTCATAAGGTCCATAAATGCAGCTGGTGTGTTGGTTAAACTAAAAGATATCATGAGAAACTCGTTGTGTCCATAACGCGTGCGAAAGGCTGTCTTAGGAATATCCTGCTCCTTCACCTTCAGTTGATGGTAACCCAATAGAAGGTCTATACTCGAGAACCAACTGGCACCCTGGAGCTGATCGAACAAGTCATCAATCCTAGGTAACGATACCGGTTCTTCACAGTCAACTTGTTCAGCTCACGATAGTCGATGCACATCCTCATCTACCGTCATTCTTCTTCACGAATAAAACTAGAGCACCCCATGGATAGATGCTTGGTCGGATGAAGCCCTTATCCAAAAGATCTTACAGTTGCGACATCAGTTCCTTGAGGTCGGATGGAGCTAATCAGTACGGTGCCTTGGCGATGGGTTGCGCTCCTGGTATCAAGTCAATCTGAAATTCGATTTCTCTATCGGGCGGGACCCCTGGCAAATCCTCCGGAAACATATCGGGAAAATCACATACCACTGGTACTTCCGACAGTTGAAGCACTATCGCATCCACGTCCTTCACATAAGCCAGGTAAGCACCACACCCTCGCCTCCTAAACTTCTCTGTCGTTATCATAGATATCACTCGCGAAATGACGCACTCCTTGTCTCCATGAACCATAACCGAACTGCAGTCGGGGGCAATCAAACGAATCATCTTCTTTTGAAATACGATATTCGCTTCATAAGTCGCCAACCAATCCATTCCTAACACCACATCAAAACCTCCTAGGGCCATCATATACAATCTAGCAGGGAGCCTATGACCGTCCAACTCTATTAGGCAATCAGCAATCATATCAGTCACTTTGGAAGATTTTCCTATCGCAATCTCAACATATAAGAGCACATCTATCTTCCTACTCTTACCATGTATCAAACGAAAAAAGGCAGTAGATACAAAGCTCCTACTAGCACCCGAATCAAAGAGCACAGAAGCATACAATTGGTTTACCAAAAATGTACCTGAAACTACCTCAGGGTCCACCCTGGCTTCCTTCCGGGTCATGTTGAATACCCTTGCCTTCTCCTTGGCGCTATCATTCTTCCCTCATCATCTTGATTCCTGAGCATCCTGCTCCACCCTTCTTGCAAACCCGGGTCGAGTGGCCTATCTCACAGCATTGATAACACCTCGGTACCCTACACTCCTTAGCATAATGGCTCTCGCCCCCACATTTGAAACACCTATTTGTTCCCACTCTGCATTCACCCATGTGACTCTTCCCACACTTCTCACACTCCTTTCGGTCATTCCCCTTCCTCTGTTCTGTGTACGGTCGTCGACCCTCATCTTTTTTTCCCCAATCCCGTAGTTTTCATTCCTGAACCTTTTCCCATTATCGTTCCTATTCCAACTCCACTTCTTCGTCTTCTTCTGAACTGGCGCCGGTTCTCTCTCAACATATAACCTTCGTGTCAAATCCACCACCAAACTAAACGTGCTCGGTCTAGCAGCGATCATGTTCCTCCTAATATTCACTGGTAAGCCTTGCATGTATCTTTTGATCTTCTTGGACACAGGAGTTACTAGATCTAGTACAAGTCTTGCAAGTTCATTGAACTTGGAGGTGTACTCTTGATGAGTCATGTTACCCGCCTCCAAATACAAGAACTCCTGCTCAATTTTGTCCAACTCCTGATGTGGACAATACTTCTCCAACACCAATTCCTTCAACTCCGACCACGTCAATTTTGCTATTGCTCGCTTTCCTCGGATTGGACATTGTCCCACCAGCATAGTACCGAGTCTACAAAAGAATGGGTGAAAAACTTCACCATTTGATCTTCCCTGTGACATTTCGTATTTTTTGTTACTTTCGTTATCCCTTATATGTGTTGTTTAAGTTATTTAATATAAATACGAGGGCTCATTTGCAAATTTTATTAATCTTTATTTATTGATATTTAAAAATTTTTATAACTTGTTTTGTTATTAAATAATTAAGTAAATATATATATATATATATATATATATATATATATATAATAATAATAATGATAATAATAAATATTAATAATAACAATGATAATAATAATAATAATAATAAAAACAATAAAACATATAAAGCATATTTGAAGTTTGTGCTTAAAATGGTAAAAATGAAATCACAGGGGCTTAAACTGTAAAATTTTAAAACACCAAACCCCCCATTCAACCCCGTATTTCCGGCCGTTTTCCCGGCCGCCGTCCGGCCAACTCTGGCCAACACGCCGACGAACCCCAAAACCCCCCCGAACTGTAGCTTTTAACACTTAAATTGATCCCAATCAACCCGGTAACCCATTTCGAACAAGAATAAGTGTGTTAATTGGACTATAAACTCGGCCATAGTCACCCACGAACCTGAAACCGATCCCCATCATTAACCGAATCCGTTTCGATATTGAATCAAGATATTAACCCAATTGATTAAGCGTATACGTTCACATAATCAATTATAAATCAATGATGGGTTTAATTTCACTTGAAACAACAATTTACGTATCAAATTCGACTAGTAACGTTCGGGATTAATTGTAGAGCCGTTGGGCAACAAACCGACCAAATAAGGACTATAAATCAGAGGGGAAATACTCAAGATGGTTCCTTTAAACTCTCTGAACTCTCAATTCAATAAAACACACACGCACATCTCATTTGAATCCAGCCACCGTCGCGACTTCAACTCTTCTAATCACCATCGACATCACCTCATTAGCAGGTAATTAAACATGTGAATGTACTCGATTTCATGTGGGGATTAAAATCCCTAACCTTTCATCGATTAACATCATGATCTTGGGGTTCGATTTGGACGATTTCAATCTAGGGTTCTTGAGGAAATTGGGGATCTTTTCAGTTATAGTTTATAATAATTATTTTGCGTTTTAAGACAGGAATGGGGCTTTGGCCCACTGGTTAAAGCGTAAGGGTGAAGGGAAGGAGGTTCCGGGTTCGAACCCGGGCACCTGCAATTGTTTTTAAAACTTGATTTTCTTGAATAATTAACTCCATAAAATTTTAAAATATTATTTAATTAATAAAAAAAATCATTTTTTTATAATTTTTACTAAATCAGGATTTAATTAAAACACATTTTCTTTTAAATTCTCAGAAATTACAATTTAATAAATCCTTATTTTTAAATATATAAAATTTCCATAAAGTATACACTTAAAATTTTAATCTATTGTATTTAGTAATTCTTTTTAATACATTAGTATTTAGACACAAATTAATTACTATATCAAATAGTATACCGATAAATTCTTTAATTATAAAATTTTAATTTCTTATTATTACAACATTTCTTATTTGGTTATTTAAATTTTAAAATAGTTATTTATTGTGGCTATTTTATAATTTATAACCAATGGCTAAACGATTTATAGGTTTTTAAATAAAATCGTATACTACCACATTGTTATCCAAAACCCCAAATTCCAAAGGAAACCGTAGATTCTTGAGTAACCGTTAACATTATAATAATTATGGATTAACTTAAAAACGTCGTTCTCTAGGTTGGACTTTAAAGAACCTTCGGCGTTTAATACAAGACTTCTTATATATTCATCTTTATAAGTCATGTGAGTTTTCATACCCCATTTTATATTATTTCTCATTTTTAGGGTGAAACATGTTAACCTTATTATAAACACACTTGTAAACACGTTTTATTCTTGTAACACTTGAGCAATTCATCTTATATTTGTCATGGTTATTTGGACTCTTGTAAGATACAATCATTAACTATTGCTAGCCTAGCGACGTCATAGATCTATGGGCCTGACAAGCCTATTTGGTGCTAAAGCCGAGGTTATTGCCGGCTCCTAGTGTTGTATTCTTGAGCACTATAGGAACCAAGTACACTTAGCTAATCATATAATCTTGTAATGGCCATATTTGTCAAGGTTTGATTGTTACATTTGTTCATCCATCTATATTTACTTTATTCAATAACCTATGACGTGAATTGCCATCTTTTGATATATATATCTATGTATGATTAATCTATGGAAACTCACCAACAATATGTTGACTTTATTTTTAACATGTTTCAGGAAATGATACCGCTTAATATTGCTCTTGAAGACTTGAACACGTCTAGGATTGGACCTAGAGATTACAATAAAATGACTTATTTGTCACATGATGCTATTTGAACTTTTGTATTTTGTTTGCTTGAAACTTATGTTATTTCCTTACTGTATGTTATGAACCTTGGAAATTAATATTATTGACACTTGGAATTAGTGTTGTGTGGCATGAACAATCTTAACCCTCACACCTCGACGTTTTCGCCGTTAAGGTTGGGGTGTGACAGATTGGTATCAGAGCCCATAACTATAGGGATTTAGGTTATTAGAAATGGTGGCCTAGACTATGGTTAATCTAGGAACCCTCAACATGATATTTGTTATAATCTTGTAAGTATGCTTATATGCCTATCACATGTTGTTACATGTTGCATGATAAATCCCTTATGTGCTATTTGTTTATATTTAGAAAATGGTGCCTTAGGGATATGACTTGAACCTTGTATACCCCAACTTCCTAATCCTCTTCTTATGCCTTTAAGTTCTACCAAATCTAATCTTTTCTAAATCTTATTCTCGACTACGTGTGGAATTCTACGCATCTTATCGAGTGGAGAAAATTCCTTAGACGATATGTTTAAATCTTGAAAATCTCATCGAGGTTTTAATTCTAGTAGCCTATAGGGAAGTGTGTGACATATAAACACCTGTATTCTGGATTTCCTGGCAAAAGACCCTAGGGCTAAGGCAAGCATTTCGTATAAATCTCATTGCGAGACCTGTTATGCTTACCTGGGGATTTCTGGAATGAGTGCTAAATTATGGTCAACATACACATCTTCTCCAAGGTAATTGGGATAAAGTCACCTCGACGTGTCCATGTTCCTATTGGCTATGTGGTACCAATTGGAACCATCCTGGTTATATTTATAAATATCAAAAATTCTTGATTTCTTGAACTGGTTTATTACCGAATTCTAATATTTTCTTTATTTCTATCTTATAGAATGTCTCGTCACCAAGAAAAGCGTGCTACCTTCGACCACAAACTTGCCGCGATGATCGCCTGTCAGATGGTTGCTGTACTTCCGACCATGGTTGCAGAACTTAGTAGCACCCTAATGGCCAACAATAGCAACAACACTAATGGAAATAATGGTTGGGATGGCAACAACGACCATGGGGAAAATAGCAATAACCAAGGTGGAAACAATCGTACCTGTACCTTTAAGCGTTTCAACTCATGTAAACCTACTAGCTTTAGTGGAAAGGAGGGAGCCACTGGACTTCTCGAGTGGTTTGAGAGCATGGAAAATACGTTCATCAATAGCGAGTGCCCCGAGGAGCTCAAAGTCTGCTATGCTGTGAGTGTCCTTCAACAACGGGCACTTACTTGGTGGAATAGTGAGAAAAGGAACCGAGGTGCTGAAGTTGCTTTGGCACTGTCTTGGGAGGAGTTTAAGGACTTAATGGTCCAAAAATTCTGCCCGAGAAGTGAGTTACAGAAACTGGAGGAGGAGTTCTAGAATCTCAAACAGGACAGCGGGAATCATTTGGCATACTCCACCCGCCACCACGAACTGAGCATGCTTCTACCACACATGATGGATACTGTACCCCGTAGTATTAAGAAATTTATCAAGGGAGTACCGCTTCAAATCCAAGATGCGGTGGTGGGAAGTAAGCCCACAACTTTGGAGGAAGCGATCAATATCACTGCCCAGCTCACCGAGAATCATATTAAGGCTGGCACTTTGATGGTGAAGGGTGCCAAGTCAACTGCAAAGGTGACTCCTAAAGCAACAAAGGAGGTGAAAGCTGAAACATCGTTCAAGGGCAAGAAGCGCAGGTTCACACCGGCCTGCAACTATGCTGTGACAGCACCAAATGCCCCTCAAAGGCAAGCTGTCGCTGCAAATCAAGCAACCGTGGCAAGGGCTTATACTGGACCGTACCCGATGTGCAACACCTGCAAGTACCATCATGCGGGGAACACTCCTTGCCGAATCTGTTCGCTGTGCTGGAAGTATGGACATTTGGTGGCTACTTTCCATCGTGCCCCGAATAATGCTGCCATGATTGCCAATCGAGCCTGCTACAATTGTGGCGAAACTGGGCATTTCCGTCCTCAATGTCCTCGCCTTGCGGGAAATGTTCCACCGGCTCGAGGAAGGGCTTTCAACATCAACGCAAATCAAGCGCAAGCCAACAACGACGTAGTGAATGGTACGACATCCTTTTCTATTAATCGATCTTTTATTGTGTAAAATCCTACCTGCTTTCTATGTACCAATGATAGTTCTATATCTAAGCAGGTATGTACCTTGTAAATAATCGCTATGCGTCAGTATTATTTGATTCGGGTGCGGATAAGAGCTTTGTATCCTTAGAATTCGAACCCATCCTTGCTAAGCCGCATTTTAACTTAGAAAGATCCTTTACGATCGAAGTCGCCGATGGAAAATCGATTGTAGTTGATGTTGTAATACACGATTGCATCCTGAGTCTTAACGAACACGAGTTCCGTATCGATCTTATTCCTATGCAACTAGGGAGCTTCGACATTATTATTGGCATGGATTGGTTAGCCAAACAGCACGCGAAAATCATTTGTTTCGAGAAGTGCATTCGAATTCCTCTACCATCGGGAGATACCTTAAAAGTCTGTGGGGAGAGATCATCTCAAAGAGTCAAACTTATGTCTTGTGTCAAAGCCCGAAAGTGCTTGAGTAAAAATTACGTAGCCTTCATGGCTTACGTAGTTAACACGAAAGCCAAGGGGAAGGAATTGAAGGATATTTCTGCCGTACGAGATTTTCCCAAAGTGTTTCCCGAGGATCTTAGTGGGTTACCTCCCGTACGAGAAGTTGAGTTCAAGATAGACTTGATCCCTGGTGCAAACCCCGTAGCTAAGGCACCTTATCGTCTTGCACCTTCTGAAATGCAAGAACTAGCAAGTCAACTACAGGAACTGACCGATAAGGGTTTTATTCGTCCGAGTTCTTCACCATGGGGTGCACCTGTTCTATTTGTAAAGAAGAAAGATGGGTCTTTTCGTATGTGCATCGACTATCGAGAACTCAACAAACTCACCATCAAGAACCGATACCCTCTTCCTTGAATCGATGATCTCTTCGATCAACTCCAAGGAGCTACGCAATTCTCGAAGATCGATCTACGTTCTGGATATCATCAACTACGAGTTCACAACAACGATATTCCAAAAACCACGTTCCGTAGTCGATATGGACATTATGAGTTCATGGTTATGCCTTTTGGCTTGACTAATGCACCTGCTGTCTTCATGGATCTCATGAATCGAGTGTGTAAACTGTACTTGGACAAATTCGTGATCGTATTTATCGATGATATTCTCATCTATTCCAAGACAAAAACTGAGCACGAGTCGCATTTGCATCAAGTCCTCAATCTATTGAAGAAGGAACAACTGTATGCCAAGTTCTCCAAGTGTGAATTCTGGCTCGAAGAAGTTCAATTTCTAGGTAACGTGGTTAATAGCCAAGGAATTCACATTGACCCTGCAAAAATAGAAGCCGTGAAAAATTGGTGTGTTCCCACGACCCCAACCGAAGTTCGTTCTTTTCTGGGTTTAGCGGGTTACTACCGTAGGTTCATTGCAAACTTTTTGAAGATTGCTAAACCGCTTACAGCGCTAACTCAAAAGAATAGACTTTTTGAGTGGGCACCCGAACAAGAAGAGGCTTTCGAGAGCCTGAAACGCAAACTGTGTAATGCTCCTATCTTAACCCTCCCCAATGGACACGATGATTTCACTGTGTACTGGATGCGTCTAGTCAAGGACTTGGTTGTGTTCTCATGCAATGAGGAAAGGTCATAACGTACGCGTCAAGGCAATTGAAGGTTCATGAAGTGAACTACACCACTCACGATCTCGAACTTGGTGCCATAGTATTTGCTTTGAAGATTTGGTGGCATTATCTTTATGGGATGCAATGTATAGTAAACACCGACCACAAGAGTCTCCAACACATGTTCAATCAAAAGGATCTCAACATGAGACAAAGACGTTGGGTTGAGTTGATTAGCGACTACGACTGCGACAATCGCTATCATCCTGGAAAAGCGAATGTTGTAGCCGACGCGCTGAGTCGCAAGATCCACAACAAGACTGTCTCACTTCAAGAAATTCAAGATCGTAGGCAATGGTTTGACATGTTAGGAGAATTTGATACTGAGATTCATGTGTATGTTAACGAGGCTACTACCATGCTTCAAAATATAAGGATTGATAGTGATCTCGAGTTTTGCATCCGCGAGGCTCAACAAGCGGCGTTAACCGAGGAAGGGAAGGATGAAGAACTAACATTTAACATTCGGTCACAATTGGAGACAAAACCGAATGGCATGTGGTATTTCTTGCACCGGCTTTGGATTCCTAATCGTGACAATCTCCGTCACTTCATCATGAACGAAGCTCATCAAACATGATATTCTATTCACCCTGGGTTCGATAAGATGTATATGAATCTGTGTGCCCAATATTGGTGGCCAGGAATGAAGAAGGATATTGCATCTTATGTTTCAAAATGCCTCACGTGTGCAAGGGTCAAAGTTGAACATCAACGGCCTAGTGGTTTACTTGAACAACCCAAAATCCCTATGTGGAAATGGGAACATATATCCATGGATTTCATAACCAAGTTACCACGTACCCCTCGTGGCCATGATAGTATATGGGTGATTCTTGACCGTTTGACCAAAACGGCACATTTCATACCAATACGAGACACTTACAAGGTTTCAAGGTTGGCTCGTATCTATATCGATGAAATTGTGAGTCGTCATGGTATGCCATTGCATATTATCTCTGATCGTGATGCTCGTTTCACTTCATATTTCTGGTCTTCTATGCAAGAACTGTTGGGTACTCAACTGGATTTAAGGACGGCATACCATCCTCAAACGGACGGTCAAACCAAGCGAACAATTCAAACTCTTGAGGACTTGCTACGTCTTTGTGTCCTTGACTTTGGTGGTGACTGGGATACGCATCTACCGTTAGCGGAATTCTCGTATAACAATAGTTACCACTCAAGCATCAAGATGGCACCATTCGAGGCTTTATATGGTCGTAAATGTCGTTCTCCGATCTGTTGGACTGACATTGGTGAGAATCTTATTACGGGTCCAGAACTTATTCAAGAAACGACCGACAAAGTCTCCAAAATCCGTAATAATCTTGAGGTGGCTAGAAGTCGTCAAAAGAGTTAAGCAGATAAAAGATGTAAAACATTGGAGTTTCAAGTCAACGACATGGTCCTTCTTAAGGTTTCTCCATGGAAGGGTGTTGTTCGCTTTGGGAAGAAGGGCAAGTTAGCCTCACGTTTTGTAGGACCTTTCAAGATTCTGAAAAGAGTTGGGAAAGTGGCTTACAAACTAGAACTACCTTCTGAACTTAGCGGGGTTCATCCTGTTTTCCATGTCTCAAACTTGAGAAAATGCCTGGCCGATGAAAATTTGCATGTTCCTTTGGAGGAAATCCAAATTGACGAGTCCTTGCATTTTGTTGAGAAACCTGTCGAGATTATGGATAGAACACTCAAGAAGACCCGAACGACTACCACGCCAATCGTTAAAGTTCGTTGGGAAAATAAACGTGGAGCCGAGTTCACTTGGGAACGCGAGGATCCCTTGAAGAAGAAATATCCCCATCTGTTTGTCTAGCCTTATCTTTAATTTCGGGACGAAATTTCTTAAAGTTGGGGAGACTGTGACATTTTGTATTTTTTGTTACTTTCGTTATCCCTTGTATGTGTTGTTTAAGTTATTTATACAAATACGAGGGCTCATTTGCAAATTTTATTAATCTTTATTTATTGGTATTTAAAAAAATTTTATAACTATTTTTGTTATTAATAATAAGTAAAATATATAATAATATAATATATATATATATATATATATAAAAATATGATAATAATAATAATAATAATAATATAATAATAATGATAATAATAATAAATAATAATGATAATAATAATAATATTAATAATAACAATAATAAAATAATATGATAATAATATAAATAATAATAATAATAATAATAATAATAAATATAATAATAATAATAATAATAATAATAATAATAACAATAAAACATATAAAGCATATTTGAAGTTTGTGCTTAAAATAGTAAAAATGAAATCACAGGGGCTTAAACTGTAAAATTTTAAAACACCAAACCCCCCCCCCCACTCTAACCACCGTATTTCTGGCCCATTTTCCCCGCCGCCGTCCGGACCACTTCTACTCCGGCCACACGCCGACGAACCCAAACCCCCCCCGAACTGTAGCTTTTAACACGTTAAATTGATCCCAATCAACCCGGGAACCCATTTCGAACAAGAATAGTGTGTTAATTGGACTATAAACTTGGACATAGTCACCCTCGAACCTGAAACCGATCCCCATCACTAACCGAATCCGTTTCGATATTGAATCAACAAGATATTAACCCAATGATTAAGCGTATACGTTCACATAATCAATTAAATCAATGATGGTTTAATTTCACTTGAAACAACAATTTACGTATCAATTCGACTAGTAACGTTTGGGATTAATTGTAGAGCCGTTGGGCAACAAACCGACCAAATAAGGACTATAATCAGAGGGGAAATACTCAAGATGGTTCCTTAAACTCTCTGAACCTCAATTTCAATAAAACACACACGCAATCTCAATCGAATCCACCACCGTCGCGACTTCAACTCTTCTATCACCATCGACATCACCTCATTAGCAGGTAATTAAACATGTGCATGTACTCGATTCAGGTGGGGATTTAAAAGCCTTAACCTTTCATCGATTAACATGATGATCTTGGGTTCGATTTGGACGATTTCAATCTAGGGTTCTTGAGGAAATTGGGTATCTTTGCAGTTAAAGTTTATAATAATTATTTTGCGTTTTAAGACAGGAATGGGGCTTTGGCCCACTGGTTAAAGCGGAAGGGTGAAGGGCAGGAGGTCCCGGGTTCAAACCCGGGCACCTGCAATTGTTTTTAAAACTTGATTTTTCTGAATAATTAATTCCAAAAAATTTTAAAATATTATTAATTAATAAAAAAAATCATTTTTTTTATAATTTTACTAATCAGGATATATTAAAAAATTTTCTTTAAAATTCTCAGAAATTACATTTATAAATCCTTTATTTTTATTTTGAAAGATATAAAATTTCCATAAAGTATATACTTAAAATTTTAATCTATTGTATTTAGTAATTCTTTTTAATACATAGTATTTAGATACAAATTAATTACTATATCAAATAGTATACCGATAAATTTTTTGATTATAAAACTTTAATTTCTTATTATTACAACAATTCTTATTTGGTTATTTAAATTTTAAAATAGTTATTTATTGTGGCTATTTTATAATTTATAACCAATGGCTAAACGATTTATAGGTTTTTAAATAAAATCGTATACTACCACGTTGTTATTCAAAACCCCAAATTCCAAAGGAAACCGTAGATTCTCGAGTAACCGTTAACATAATAATAATTATGGATTAACTTAAAAACGTCGTTCTCTAGGTTGAACTTTAACGAACCTTCAGCGTTTAATACAAGACTTCTTATATATTCATCTTTATAAGTCATGTGAGTTTTCATACCCTATTTTATATTATTTCTCACTTTTGGGGTGAAACATGTTAACCTTATTATAAACCACTTGTAAACACGTTTTATTCTTGTAACACTTGAGCAATCATCTTATATTTGTCATGGTTATTTGGACTCTTGTAATTATTATGTGATGACTCTTGTAAGATACATCATTAACTATTGGTAGCCTAGCGACGTCATAGATCTATGGGCCTGACAAGCCTATTTGGTGCTAAAGCCGAGGTTATTGCCGGCTCCTAGTGTCGTATTCTTGAGCACTATGGAACCAAGTACACTTAGCTAATCGTATAATCTTGTAATGGCCATATTTGTCAAGGTTTGATTGTTACATTTGTTCATCCATCTATATTTACTTTATTCAATAACCTATGACGTGAATTGCCATCTTTTGATATATATATCTATGTATGATTAATCTGTGGAAACTCACCAACAATATGTTGACTTTATTCTTAACATGTTTCTGGAAATGATACCGCTTAATATTGCTCTTGAAGACTTGAACACATCTAGGATTGGACCTAGAGACTAAAATAAAATGACTTATTTGTCACATGATGCTATTTGAACTTTTGTATTTTGTTTGCTTGAAATTTATGTTATTTCCTTACTGTATGTTATGAACCTTGGAAATTAATATTATTGACACTTTGAATTAGTGTTGTGTGGCATGAACAATCTTAACCCTCACACCTCGATGTTTCCGCCATTAAAGTTGGGGTGTGACATTCCTGGCACTCATATGTCCAGGACAGCTTCCATTTCTCGAACCCAACGGTGAACAACAGTAGCATTACCATTACCGTCGAAGGTCGGGGGTTTGCATCTCTGAAACGCCCCATAGTTGCACCCCTTAACAGTCTCCTTCTCTGCCTCCTCTTCTCTATCATCATCATGAATTACCACCTTTGGGCTAGATGGCTCTTCTTCAAATTCCTCAGTGCCTTCAGTGGACTTTTCTGATTTCTTCTTCTCCTTCTTCCTGTTATTCTTAGCTTTCTCCCCATCCTTAACAGCTCTAAGCACTTCGGTCACCACTAAAGGTAAGACATTTTGCATAACATTGTAGACCTCATCAGTAAGAGCCTCCATCATAGTAGGCTTGATGGTAGCTGACCCTTCACCCTCATGGTTGCTATGGAGATCCATCTTCTCGTGAACCGTCTCGGGAGCCTTAGCTTTGCTCCTGGTGACACGTGGCTCAGTAGTACGCCTACCACGAGCACCTTCTCGGGTTTCCTTCCCAGATTTTCTACCCGCCATAAATTCTACCTCCTATAAGATTCAAACACCAACAAGGTCATTCAAGGTAATAGCTCAGATTATGTCAAGTATAGTAAATCCCTAATTACAATGGCCAGTTGTAATTAGCCACTTACTTTACTCTTCATTCCCCAAGCATTTCCTATCCTGACTACATCAGCGTCCAAATCTACTAAGCACATAAATTCAGATAGTACACGCACATAATACTGGTTAACTTTAAGAAAACTTTACTTGATGGCACGTAGCTACTTGGGCTGGCATCCCTTCATTTGGTCCCATTTTCAGTTTAAGTTTAGGTTTTGAAAATAATTTACCCAATTCTCTTAAACTTTGGCTCTGATACCAACTTGTAAGGCCCCGATCCCGGGAAACCTCACAGTTGGTCATTCATAGCACATTACATATTAAAATTCATTGATATATGAAAACATTACAACAGAATAATTTAACGAATCCATTCATTTCATTAGTAATAATTTTTCCCAGAAATACATCATTGTCATTAAGTATAAAAAGATATTTCTTTTGTATTACAAGACAAAAACATTGTTTCTGCAAAAACATGGATGTCAGTCTTTATTTGCCAAGTAGCTCCATCCTCGTGCCATCCCCAGCAACCCCATTACATGCCAACTGATATGCATATAAAAAGTCAGCATCGCTGAGTGATGTCTAGTTTTGATAATATATAAAAATATACATTTTGAAAGCTTCCTTTAGTGTTCGCCCATCCATAATACATAACGGTCGAATTAACTGATAACTTTCATTAAGACGTTCATTATCTTTCTTTCTTTCATTTTCTTTCTCTTTCATTAACTAGGATTGCACAAAGCAAGAGCCTACATCATATGGTTGGAAACAAATGTCGAACCCCTACCAGTACACATTTATAAGTGGTAGCTAACCCCTGACAGTTGACCCACACTGCTAGGCACGAAGCCTACTCATGAATACATGTCCTATTCATTCATTCATTCATTGGTCAATCACAAGGATAGACCCCAGATGTGGTTCCTCATGGGCTGAAACAACCGCATATCAGTTGAGCTAACGGCAACATAGTCGTGCACCTCCATTCATTTGCTTGCAAGACTTTTCATTCATCATAAGGACCCGAGGGTAACATTCGTTAAGTTCCACTGTCTTTCTTTTATTCCTTTATGACCACTTGATTATAAATAATACTTTTAAGATATCCATTGTTGTTACAATCACATAACATGAAATAATAATTATTCATAACAGTAGCCCATAAAAGATAATAGCATAACAGGAAAACATAAACAATCATATTCTTCTATTAAACATAAGCACTAAACACTTAAACTCCTTCCATAAAATTCAGATTACAACCTAAGTGATTACAGCGCATGCATAAGGTCCACAACGGATGACTTAAATGCTAAGTGTCCATAAAAGACAGCCAAAGTTCACAGCGGACGACCAAAGTTCACAGCGGATGAAGTAAACACTAAGTATCCACAGCGGACAGTCAATGCCCACAGTGGATGACTAAGGCATACTAAGGCATACAACGGATGACTTAAGATTCACAGCGGATGACTTAAGTGCTTAAGTGTCCACAGCAGACAGTCAATGTCTGCAGCGGACAACTCGAAACCATTCTAAGTGTCCACAGCGGACGTCCTATACCCACAGCGGACAACACTAATTCATTTCTAAGTGTCCGCAGTGGACCACCAATGTCCACAGCGAACGACCATTTAAATGCATATATTCT
This sequence comes from Flaveria sonorensis, assembly GCA_025506505.1. Taxonomy (NCBI): domain Eukaryota; kingdom Viridiplantae; phylum Streptophyta; class Magnoliopsida; order Asterales; family Asteraceae; genus Flaveria; species Flaveria sonorensis. The sequence goes on along the minus strand of CM046436.1, from coordinate 28,336,784 downwards.
ACTTATGTGAATTCTAGTTCCATACAACACCTTTAAACGTATACTTAGCCTAGGTCTATCAGATTCACACTTAGCACACCCCTTTATCATTACAAAATCATTGAAAAGCATACATCATTCGTAAAAAGTCATCTTTATCATGGAAACATAGTTTTGCTAAGAAACATCGTTTTAATACACATATCAGCCTCAAACAAGTAGAAAACATGTAAAAGATGGGATCTAGAACTCACCTTAACTAGCTTTCGAGCAAAACACTACAAACTCAAAAGCAACCTGGAGTTCTAACACCTATACACAAGTAAACATTCAAACTTAACACATAGAAACCCGTCTAGAAGCTTAAACCCGACAAGATCTGAGAAGAATCACCATGAAAATCTTACCTTCTTGAGGAATTTTCCACTTTATCACTCTTTAAAGCCGTAGGTTTAAGTGCATGGGAGAGAGTATGGGCGGCCATCTCTCTTTTAAACCCCATTATGGGCCGGTTTGGCCCTTGCACACTTTTACCCCTTACTTTTAAATAAATTGACCCATTTGATCCTTTACATTTTTTTTCCTTTTCTTTTGAAGTTTTTGGGTGTTACATCTCATTAGTTTTGGTATATGAAAAATGAAATATATACAATTTTAAAGAAAAAAAAGAGCATATATCTATACTAATAAATGATTACATATGGTGACACATGTCATCATCAGATTTCACCTCACAAAAACTTTCCCGCCTAAACTTCCTTTAACAAATTTTTCACAAATCATGCTATATTTCTTACTTGAAGTTTTTATTTTATTTTAACTTTTTTGAACGACAAGTGTGAAGTTTTTATTTTTTTTAACTACTTCAATCACCACCAACCATTCTAGAAACTTTAAATCTATAATATTAATCATCTCAAACCTTATTTAACCCTTTAAATCTTATGATCACAAATCCTTATTTTTATATAATCAATTTAAAATAAAAACGATAGAGTTTAAATATTTTTGTTTACATATTTGAATTATACATTTAACTTTTAACCCATGTAATATACGGGCTAATAACCTAGTTACATTAATAAATAAGTGTAATAAAAATATAAAAATTTGAAAGAAAGATACGGTGTTAAGACAAAGACTAATTAAAAGTAAAACAAATGTTCATAAAGATGCAAAATACTTCTTTGTAGACAAAATTAGAAGTTTTATTTTTGACTTGCTCGTTTCAGGTGTCTTAAAATTTAAGTAAAATGACCATTTTGTCCCCATTCCATCCATATATATATATATAGGCATATGATATTTTCAGAACCGCTATAACTCATTATAACCATTTGATCATATGATCAATGGTTCAAAACAACATATGGTATTATTGTAATTAAAACAAATATGTGAGACAACTTAATATCTAGAAAATGGCATTTACGAACATAAAAAATTAATTCCATTTCTTCCTCTCTTTATTACTTCTAAGACCTAATCTCTTGTTGGTAAATAATTCGATTGTAGGTGTTCGAAACACTCGAAGGATATTTAAACTATATTTGAATTTGTTTTATAGTGTTCAAGTTCATACTTGACATTAATTAGTGAGAATTTCATATGTAATTGGGTTCTTGCGGTTGGATGAATCGTTCCTGATTTGAATTACATACATGTTTATTATTTATTTACATATAGGTAATGTAAACAATACTAACATATATGATTAGAGTGAAAATGGAGTTATATAGATCTATACTAATAATTCTTTACAATTGAGGAACATGTCATCTTCACAATCACTCTTAACTTCAAATTTCCGCCCAAACCTCTTCTCATTTAAACGAAGATGATAACATAGTTAAATTTATATATAAACTATTTTAAAGATGTACCAATGAAGTCAACAGATGTTGTTTAAAACAAAAATTATCAATTAGATAACAATGTATTTAAACTTCAAATATTATAACTAACCTCTAAAATCACGAACTACCATCCCACTTTTGGTGAAATGGTGGGTTTTTGCCAAAGTTTTAATTGTTTAGTTGCTTTAATAATAAAAGGTATTTTTTTTTAAAATTTTCTTAACCTATGTAAAAAAAACATTATTACTTAAACGGTTTAAAAACATGCTATATATTCAAATTTCAGAAGCAAAAGTGTTTGATTCTTAAATATAGATTTGTGTATATCATTTTGGCTAAATATTAAATATTAAAATCTCTATGCTTAGAGGAGTTGTAAAGCTCTATTAGTAACCTTAAAAAACATGCTATGTTGGATTTAATACAATCTATACAATTAAAGAGGATCACTCGGGAGATAATGAGAGTATGACAATATTAGTGCTAATTTGATATGCTATAGTTTTGATAATTAAAAAAAGTTTGAAAGCTAATAATATTTTTTATAAGCCGCTTCAAATGAAATTTTATATAGTAAATACATAAATCTTTATAAGGTTAAGTTGAGAAACTTGTAAACTATCAAAAATTATCTTTGAAAGAAAAAAATTTAAAATATTCAACATATTTAAATTTAAAAACATGTATATACATCTTGTGTTTATACTTTTGGTTATTATGATAGCTTTTTTAATTTGTTTTTTATGCGATAAATTCTCATAATCATATTCAGATTATTAGTTTCTTTTCGTTTGGTATGGACATTAAATTCAAAATGTAAAACCATAAGAGCCTGTCATAACACGTGGTTTACTTACTAAACTCGAATAAATGATTAACTTGAATGTCGCGTGACACAATTTTATAAATCCGTTAAATGTTTTTTCCTTTCGAACCAACAACCCACGTTAGTTAATTTTGTTATTTGTATGAATATAAAAAAGTCAAACTTGATTCGAAATATTTGTTTTAACTAAGACTTTAAAAGAAAATTAATAAACTAATAGAGGTAATTTTAATCGACAATACAATCGATCAATTCAATTGAATGAATTTTGTTACTTGCATTTTTTACCATCTTTATTTTGAATTAGCAATTCTATTCAACGCGTGTTTTACACGGGTCTATAACCTAGTTTTCATATATAAAAATATACCAGTTTCCCGAAAGATGAACCATTGATACAATGTAGATATATGTAAATACACCATCAACTGGAAAAAATGGATGATAGCCTTAGAAGACTTACACATGACAATAAAATATTATTTTGGGAAATGAATAATTGATAAGAAAATTACACATATGTAAATAAACATATGAAATAGAAAATCATTTTTTTGGAATATGAATGATTTAGTTGAAAAAATGACAAGTTTAAATTTTTACATATATGTAAATAGTATTTTACATATATGTAAAACAGTTGATACTGAGAAATAATGAATCTGATTCTCAATCAATTTCAAAAGATATATGATCAAATTTTAAATTGTTTAGATGTAAATAGATTTGTAAATCTATACAATTAAAGGGAGAGAGAAAAATAAGGGAGATAATTAATTAGCCATTTGATTTATTGACCGAATAGAAAAAAATTATTGATTATCATTATACCCTTTTTTATTTATTTTTTAATTTTTAAAATTAGACAATAATAAGTTCTGTAAAGAATCCTTTCTCTTTAATCTTTTCATCAGCCGGACGTATTTAAAAAGAAGAAGGGGAGAGGAGATTCTACGGGTTTCTATAATAATTATTTTTAAATTCTTAACTTTGATGGTTTAACATATTTAACCCAAATTCTGACATATGCTTTATTACATAAAAACAGGGTGTTACATCTTAACTTTTTATATCAATCACATCTAAGAGTAGTACAGTGTACGTGATTATAATGAGTTTGGAGCCTTTATTAAGCCAGCGTGTCAAGCGTGAATTAACAAAGCCTTGAAAAACAAAGTTTGTGATCCTCTCATGAACCATGTCAATGTCGATATATGTAAATGCCTCCCTGGTTTACATTTGTGCTTGACCATGAGCCGAATTATTCTTGCTTTACAATGTTATCCAAATGAGCTTTCATAATGGGGTTAGACTCGGATTGAGAAACATATGACCATTCTTGGAACGATCCCTAAGCGAATAGTTTAACATTCCGTATCAATCAAACTTTGACTAAATTTCTTTATTCTAGTTTGTTGATAGTAACCTTACCATTGTTGGTTCACCTGAGGAAGCACCAACCCTTGAGCTTACTATTGAGCTTTTAAAACTTGCAGTTTGTGAGCATTTATATGTTTTTGATCTTTCTCTTTTGAATTTGAGAGCTAGAAAAATGTTATGATGAAAGCAATACACCTCAATAATTGTTTATATACTAACACTAGGTTAGTACCCCGTGTATCACACGAGTTGCATAAATAAATTATTAAATAATTAGTAATAAGTTTTAAATTATAAAATCATAATTCAAGATAAAATATGATTGAAATTACGTGTAAATAGCTACTTTAAGTAAATGAACAATAACATCTTTTTCTTAAGCTTTTAATTATTTTGTTGTTTTGATAAGATTGTTTTTAGAAATTTCACCTTATATAATTTTTATAAGAAGTGTGATTTAAAATACTTTGTTTCAAAAAAGTTTAGTGTTTTAGAAAATTTTATATTTTATAAAAAAAAATTGTTTATTAATTATTTCTATTTTTAATAAAAAGATGTGATTTCTAATTTCCTTAATAAAATCTATTTTTAAAAAGAAGTTTGATATTAAAAAATCTAAATGAGAGAGAAATAATAATTAATTAAATTGATTTTTAATAAGAAAAAGAAATTAATGTGAATGTTTAAATGACTATAATATTCGAAAAATAATATAAGATTGTATACAAAAATAACATATGATAATACCAAATAGTTTTTTATTATATTCTACAGATAGCGGGTAAAAATGTCAAAAGAAGGGCTACAAATTGATTCCAAGGGCCTTAAAGGAAATAACTAATTAACCCGTTTTTCGTTCATTAAATTAACCTGTTACAAACCGGTTTATTGGCTGGGAACGGAAAACCGGGTAGAAACCGGCTCGGTTCGTTACAAACCCCTGACCTTAGAACCACTGAAATTTCGATCATACAAACCTAGGGTTTCGATCATACAAACCGGGTAGAAACCAGTGAAACTCCAATTTGCTGCTTCCAACATGAGTCTCACCCAATTCTCAATGGTAAAGCCTTCTTCTTTATGTCTCTGATACGAACAAGTTGATGTTTTTTGATTTCTTTAGCAATCTATGTTGTAGTTTGCGGCAGAGCGTCTAACTTTTATTCTTCTGAATAATTTCCTTCTTAAGATATATCATCGTATGAAGCACTAAACAACTTAGAACTTACATTTATAGAACATCAGTATGATGATCAATACGTACATGGTGCCCAGTTCTAGGATTCCAGTAGTGATGAGGTTTAATCAACGAAGAATTGTTGAATGGAGGTCAATATTTGCTTCCGGGACATTTTTGTGTGCAATATCATAGTTATACTCATATCTTGATTATTGGTTTGCCATAGGAGTAGTAAAATGATATTATCCATTATGCCAGATCAACAACTCTGAATTCTTACACATAGGCTTGCATAATTCAGCTGTATAAGAAGTGTTACAGATTATTATTGCACATATTCATATTGTTGACATAAACTTTTGTCTTGGCTTCTTCTGTGCAAAATCTTGTTTTCATGATCCGTGGTGTCTGCTAAGCCGGGCCCAACAGATTGAAGTTCACTTCTTGTTTTCATTATCATTGCAAGATTTTGTTATTTTCATTTATTAGGGGTTGCTTTTGATGTTTGGTTAAAGTCTAAAACACTTCAATTAAACTACTCAGGAGTCAAATGTTGCATTCTTTTAAGTCAAAAGGAGTACTTTTGTTAATTTATATGGTATTTTAATGACAATTATGGGTTTCAGAATGTTGAAACAAAACTTCACATGTTCTTACAGATTTACAGTATTGATTTTAGTATTTTTGGATTTACTTTCTATGCTTATTTTTTTAATACCCTTCTCTAAGGAGGTGATATCTAATTATCTATAAGCAAATCTTTTATCTGAAACTAATTTGAGTGGTCCATCGCTTCATCTTTTATCCATAATACCAAATTACTATGAATTTTAAGCTGACATAAGATTTAGCAGATGTACTTTGCATTAAATTGCTTAATGGTCAAGAACATAGTTATTATCTTGTTTTATTGTTTTTATTTTGTTTTCTTGCATGGTTTTTTTGTTTGTTTGTTTTTTTTTTTTTCTAATGTCTGTATAAATAACATGTTATTTGATCAAGAACTAAGACCATAATCTAATAGATATGATTTACTCTGATACATTTGTCTGTCTGAACTGCATAATGAAAGCGCAGGTAGAAGAATTAGCATTTCTTATAAAGGACAATCTTTCTTGCAAGCACCTTGTTCTCTCAATGGAAGACATGCTTGTTGATTTCCTTCAGAATGAAACAAGGTCTGTTTTCTTCCTTTCAACATGCATTGAGGTACCCCATCTTGTTTTTGTCAGAGCAAATTTTGAATGTTTAGTCAAACCATTTTTTTTGAGTATGTGCTGATCAGAAGTTGAATTTCTATTAGACAGTAGGGATTGTAGTTTATCGTAACTTTTACATTGTTAATAAATCTACATCCTCCCAAATATTTTCTAAATTGACACTTGTCAAAAGAGTAAATAATGTTGACTTGTTGAGTTTAATAAGCGTATGAATCTTTGCCAAGTTTTTATCACGGAAATTTTGAGGCAAAAGCTTCGGTGGATTTAGCATTAGTTGACAATTTAAGTAATAAATGATCACGTCAATTTTGAAGTTTAAAATTGGTTTAATAAACTCTGGAAACTAAATCATGATGCTTATGGAACACTGGGAGTAAGATTTGATGGTTTGCTAATTGCTATAAAAAATTAGATTGATATGATTTTCTTGATGACAGATGTATTCCATAATACTTATATTATCAATGGTGGTTAGTATTTAGTGCTTCCTGCAGCTGTCTAATTATGTAGTTGTTTTCATAATGTGTTTGCGGTTCTCTGATATAAATAGAGTTGAACAAAATTTAAATTATGCCGTGTTGCAGCCTGACTGATGTGCTTGAACTGGAGCCAATGAACCCGTACAATCGTCTTCTTTTACACCGTCTTGCTGATATATTCGGGTATCTTTCATTTGGCAATTTCTCACCTTTTGTAGGCATCATTGTTTCTTAGAGGTGGCAGTTTTTAACCTATTTACTTATGGATGGATTTATATGGGTAATGTTTTACTTCTAAAGTTAAAAAGGAAATGGGTCATGTGGGTTGAAAGTTTCACAGTGTGTATTTTTTAATGCATACCACTCCCTTTTATCTCTATTAAAATATTAGATTATCATCTGTTATAAAAACACTACTATTTTTCATCATTAAAGATTTAAAGTGTTTTGGGTCGTCCTGATCCTATCCAACCTGTGCTAAAAGCTACCCACTTTGACCCGCCTGATCCTACCCAATTTCCACATCTGCCGTTTTTCATGTTCAATTTTGTAGTTGTTAACGAAGTTTCCCTTTTTTGTATGCAAGATTTTCTCATCAATCTATCGGTGAAGGAGATGATCGGCATCTTGTTTTAAAGCGTTGTGAGGAAACATCAATGTCCGTCTAAAAGACTTTTACCTGAAGTCGTAGTTCTCAAATGTTTTCTTCTTGTTGTTTCTTCATAGATAAATAATTATTTGTTAACAAAATAGATATGATGACCACATGTATCCTCTTTGTTGGGTTATATAGCTTCTAAGATTCTGATACAGACCTTTTGTATTTCAGACCCTCCATTCTTGTTGCAGATCTGTTGTGGGAAGAACATGATGATTATCAGTCTCCAATTACGTCACAGCTTCTAACACGAAGAGAGGATGGTTCTACTGGTAATTTTTTATGGGAGTGTAGCTTTTGCTTGCATGTATAAATGCAACTCTTACTAAAGTAATAAGTAATGACACATGCTTTTTAATATAGATGGGTTGGATGGATTGGAAAGGTTGTTCTTTAGGAGTTGAGATGTGGTGGTTTGACCCTGGAACACATTATAAGTAACCAATGTGTCAAATGTGATTACAAAAATTATATTAGTTCAATAATAACAAATACACTCCAGTTTGCTTTGAAACTAATATTTTGGTCCTACTCGTTTGACCTATAGAATAAAACATAACTGAATCAACACTAAATTGAATCGGTTGAAATTGTCACCTCTAATATATATTTCCCTTTATCAGTGACAAAGGTAGAAACATTATGTGCTAGAGTTTCCTTAGAGGACAGGGAGTCAGCCTACCTGGCAGCTCGGAAGCGGATTTTCTCAACAGAAAATGATGACATGGAAGCACTTGCAAAAGAGAGGCCTAAAAATAATCCTGTTGTCGCTCGACGTATGATTGCTCATGCACTTGGCCAGAGAATTAAACAATCTAATGAAGGGATATGCATCAAAGAGGCAATAAGATACCGTGAACCTTCTAACGTGGCGAAACATAAGTCAGCTGGTCAAACAAGCTTGCAAACTTGTCAAAAGTCAAACAGTCCACAACATCCAAGTAAAAAGGTGCCTCAAAACCTTGCATCAACTACTTCGAGTGCAAGAAAAGGTGACACAAATGCCCCCAAGCATAATCTAAAAGAGGAACGTATTGGAGCTGCAAAACGGATGTTTGCTAATGCCTTAAGAATGCATCCGTCCAAAGACACTGTTATTTCAATTAGTGATCAAACAAAGCAAACCAATAAATCTTAGGGGGGCTTCGAGTTCTATTCCATCCAACTATAATAGACAAACTGACTCCTTCAGGCAAGAAGAAGGGGAAAATCATTTTGTGAGAACTTTTGCAAGTATGTGGGGTTTCTTGATCATATATTGGTGAATTGCAAAGTATGTTGCATACATTATCAAGAAAACTAAACAGTTTCCAGCATATCATGTAGTGCAGTCAACATGATTTCCCGTCTTCATGTGGAACTTCTTTATGTTGCAGGCATGTTGTTTTCTTTTTAGTTCTCATGTTTTTAAGCTATGTTTGTATAATATCTAGAGAAAGATGACAAATTGAATGATCTTTGTATATGACTTGTGCATTATCACCTCGGCTCTTAGTGTTGTAAAATTGATTGACATTATTTAAATGAATTCAAGGAGGAACTATTCACATATACGGCCTAGAAAAGCCTATGTTGAGCCATATACAAATAAAGTTGTACTAATAATAATACTATAACTGTAATTAAAATTACTGCTCAACTTGGATCACAAGGCTTTTTTTTTTAATGATCAACTGGTATCACAAGTGATAATAATGTTTAACATGTTATAAATATAATCTATATTTGTTTTACGTGGAGGTTTGGTAAAGATTATACAAGTTGAAATTTTGTGATGATATGTATTGACTAAACCAGGGTGTTGGATATTTTGTTTAGGTGGGGTGGGGGGGGGGGGTTGGTTTGGTTTTAATGCTTACTACCCAATTTGTAATTAGATGACAGTTTACTTGTATAAATTCTACCCTCCCATGAATTACTTAATTTTTGGTTGTAAGTATAATAAGATTGGGATATGAAAGAGGCGATTTGATGAGCCCCACAGGATTTGAGCTGACAAGATACATCAGATTGAAGCTAAAGAATCCAAGCAACAGAGAGGAAACTTGGATAACTGAGAAGTTTGTTTATTAAATGCACAGAAAAATGTATTTGAATACTTAATTTTGATAGAATCAACCTAGAGTGAGATTGTTGGGTATTTATGAGGCTCTATTACTTCACCTACATGATTATGACCTTGATCATAAAGCAAAATACTTATATCTGGGTAGTCTTGAGATTCCTCGATACATGAAGAGCAACATCCTAGTATATGGTGTATGGTGTGGGCATGAACCAACTTAGAACACTTAAGGGAGTGAAATATCTTGACCAGTGGTTTGTATCAAGTAGTTAAGTTTCTTGATCAGTGGTTTGTATCATTAGGCTCCTAAATGAGCTTCTTTGTAGGAAACATTACGCCATCAACTGGTTCGCAACTCAGTAATCTTAAATCACATGGCATGTTTAGGAAATACATCCATGGTGAAAAAAAGTATTCCAAGTGAAAGTACGAGATATTCTAGCTAAGAAAGTATCGAAGTTGACTAAGTCACTAATTTAGAACTAAAACAAAAGGTCCTTGTTGGTCGCAGGGTTAGTTGACTATTGGTCTCAACAAATGAGATCGGTTTGTGTTGAACCTTTAAAGGAAAATGCTTGCCTAAAACATGGTGCTTGGTGAACTATCAACTTTTGAAGAACTTATACAAGGCAGGTCTTCATATGGGTGGCTCAATCAGATTCGGGTATAGAATTGGAGATACGGATGTGATGACAAGTTTCATCATATTCGGGTGAAGAAAAGGAGGTTCGGGTGAACAACTTTTGTCTAGGTATACCCATATACGGGTGGCTTAGAGATAGGGTGAAGAAACACATGCGTATACATCAAGTCACATGCGGGTGACTTGATTAACATCCGGTGACAAGATTTGGTTAAGGCAACTCAATTCCGGGTAAAGAAAATTAAATACTGATGAACAACATTCACTTACAGGTGGTGTAAATAGACCAATGCAAACCAGATACAAGTGACCAAGTCCAGAGGTGAAGACTTTTCACGCCTGGTTGAAAAATCTTTACTTTTTAACTCAGAATATTCTGATGTAACAGTTTTATATATGTCAGAGTATTTCACTCAATTGTTAGAAAATGTCAGTACCTATATATAGGAACTTTTGCCTAGCAAATTGTAAACCTAAATTCCTATTATACGCAACTACTAATATTCAATGACACACATATTTTGAATGCGTTCGTTCTTGTTATTGATTATCATATTAGCTTTGATTACTGATTTGTGTGATTCCACAACATGATTCAATAGTTAGATTTGGGTTATCTGTAGGCCTTATGGATTGTTATGTATGTATTGCATATTGTTCGTGTTTGTTTACCCGTGATTTAAATTTTATTAGCTTTTGTAAGATTGATCATAGTTTTTATATTTTTGTTAGCATTTGTAATGTATGGTGGTTTGTATCAACTTCGTGGTTGTTTCTATTTTGTTTTTGCAGGTTCTTTTAATTGATTTCCATTTGGCTTGCTTTGTTGGATTAAGCACCTATTTTGTTTGGTTCCATTTCTTTTCATCTCATAAACAAGTCTTGTTTTCGATTTTGGTTGTTTGCATATTTATAACAGTTAAAGGTTGTATTTGGCTGTTGTAGGTTGTTTGATAATGGTATTATTGTTCATATTGTGTTTATGTTTATATAAAGGTCCCATGCCTTGGATTATTTGTTTGGTTTGGCTTAAGTGGTAAACATCATATTTTTTTGTGATGTTGAAGTCATTATTTGCAGTCTGTTATGCGAATTTTTCCAGTCCTGTTATATCATCTGCATTCTGATGTTGATACTATAATGTTTGCCAATTACATTTGTTGTTTTTGTTGTCAAACTATTTTGTTTGCTCACTGTTGGTTATTAGCGGTATACAACAATAACAACAACAATAAACATGCACAGTAAATCTTACCAATAGCAAATCTATTAGTGAGATGTTTGTTATTAGCGATTTTGTGGCATATGACCTGTTATTGATAGCTTATAGTTGATCCCAGTAGGTTTTATTCTTTCTTTCCTTGAAATGTCTTCGGTTTTGGTTGTGTACTAGTTTCTAACAATTAAATGTTGTATAGCTTTTGTAGGTTATGTAGTAATGGTATTATATATATGATGTATTATACATCTTGACTTATGCGATGCTACTTTGTTTAAGGTTGTATTAAGTTCCTTTTCTATATGCTTAGATTTAATTAGTATAGATGTTTAAATTTTTTTACATTTTTTATGGTTATGTTGAGGGATTTATTTGTATCATATTACGTAGTTATGTCCGGTATATTGAAGAGCTATTTTTGTACTTTTATGCATAAGGTTAGATTTAGTTGATGTAAATATCTTGCTTGCTTACGATTGGTACGTTATTTTGATATGTGACCCATTATTGGTAGCTTTTCATTAATCGAAGGGATTATGGTGAATACATTAGACGTTTAGTTCTATTAACCATCTTAGTGCTTTATTATAGATGTTTGGATGTACTATTTTATTAATGTAATTTTTGTTAATATAAATTCAATAGTTTGTGTTTGATTGTGTTGCTTTTTAATTATATTGAATAGTATTTTAAGCTAACCTTATTGTTTCATTGATAGAAAGGAGGTGCTTTCCTTTCGAAATGATAATCCTTTTTTAACGTGATAATAGGTTTCTTATTTGCTGCTTGGCCTGCGTTTTCACAAGTATGATGCTTTCTTGGATTAAACGATTTGAAAAAGTGTCGTTAACAACTTAACATCTTACTGATGGTGCATAAGTGATCCATAATCATTGCTATTTTATATTACGACATTTTAGAATAATGCCAAGGGAATTAATATGTACAGGTATGCCATAGTTTTCAAGTGGCTGTTTTAAGTAATTTAAATTTGATTTTCTCATGAGTGATGGATAATTCATGTCACATACATTATATCAAAGCAGAATACACTTATTTACAAGTAATGTATGTTAGAATTTTTTTGTTATAGTTACAACATCATAAATATTTTGTTTGGCTTTCCAACCTATAATCATTGTTGTTGAAGGAGTTTATATTTCCTTACATCTTTTGCTTAGCGTTTTACCTATTTGTAGTTTCATTACATTTCTCGTGATTCATGTTTCGTTTGTTGTTTTTAGTTTTTAATTGTCTTATGTTGCTTTGACAGGAAGTTTTTTTAATAGAATTCTCTATTGCTTATCATTTTACTTATGGTTGGTGTTCTGGTGGGAGATACTCAGGCCTTTTGCTATTGAAGTGGGTCCCCACCAAGGGTCCACGTTGAGCCCATTCTAGTTTGTGGTAGTCCTGGATGAGTTGTCAAGATCGATGCAAGGGACAGTTTTACGGTGTATGCTTTTTGCGAATGATGTTGTTTTACTTAAAGACAATAAAAAGGCGTTGAATGTGTAGTTAGAGGAATGAAGAGTAGCGTTAGAGGACAAAGGGTTGAAGATCAGTCCAAAGACTAAGTACAAGTATTGCAACTTCTTGCAAGTTCAGTGGAGCTGGAGATCGTAACGAGTCAAAGATTATCATTGAAGGACAAGTGGTGTCGTAGAGAACTAAGTTCAAGTATCTAAGATCGTATGTGCAGGGGGATGGAGAGGGGCAGAGGAATAAAGGTAGACCTAAATTGACTTGGGATGAGAAGATTAGACATGATCTATTGGAGTATTCATTCGAAGGAGGTTCTGAGAATTCAAAAGTACGAAGTCACTTTCTTTGTCCCTAGGAATCTAAGGATGAAAACATATTTAAAGAAAGGCATCAGCATTCTTGCAAATGAACAAAAAACAGAACTAGATGTAGTCATGATTCCATTATTTTGTACACTGCTGGGGTTCCATTTATCTCTTAGTGGTAGTTCTGGTTTGAACGTTTATATCTATAGGAAGACTTGTCGCAAGGACCCTTCCGATGGGGGGCAAGTTATGGTGGAATGATGTGACCTTTCCTTAAAGATCAGGTCTAGGACTCGAGTCAAATCGACCTCAATAGTTTTCTCGTCCAGAAAAGTAGCTCCTAAAGAGCAAAAAGGAGGAATCCGTCCAAGGAGGGGCACTCGTCTAATTAGCTAGTTGGTGAGGTGGCATCTCTTTGAGGACCTGGTCCAAGATAGAAGTACGTGAAGGCGTAGGATTAAGGTTATAGATGTCTAGGGAAGGGTTTAGAGTTATCGTATATTAGGTTGTTACCCTGCATGTTGACCTTGATTAGTTATGGTCTCTTGATTAGTGTCAAGGTGCTTTTTGGTGCAAATAGCCTTGTATATTGTTGATCATGTATGCGTGAATCTTTAATTTATAATGATTGCCTAGTAGGTGCTATCTGATTTATTACTGTCGACGAGTGCTTCATGCATCTTTTGTATATTTGTTTGACTTGTTGAATATTGTGTTCGCGTTCTACACGTCGTGTGATCGTATTGTGAGCGCTAGAGCCGAGGGCCTTATCGAAAACAACCTCTCTATCTTCTGGCACCTTTTAAACTTTTAAAGTGACCAATGACATATAGCAGAGTTAACAGTATCAACTGAAAACCATAGCCCAACATCTAAAAAGTTTTATGGATCAGACAATTTGTGTCATCTTAAAAAATGTTTGAAGTTTAAAAATACATCTGAATAATCACTTATAAACTAAACCAAATATTTTATCCTTAATCATAGTTTTCTATAATCAAAAAAATTTGTTGGTTGCCCTTCTAGCACGCTTCCTTTAATCGCATTGTGTGTGTTGGTGTTATTAATCAAAAACACATTACACACTAAAATATTTATATCTTTTTACGAATACAAAACATAGTAAAATTGACGTTTAATGGTTTATATGGCAAAATTATCACTACTGCAGATTTAATATCGGTGTAGCATCGGTTAAATAGAAAATAGAAAAGTTGCCTTGACGGTCTTTGTACAATGTTAAACATTTGAAAAACAATATTCTTTTTATGCGTTATTTGATTCTATTGGCGTAATCACGTCCGATTACGTAGCGTAAAGAGAATAAACCTAGTTCAATTAATTCAAAACATTTTCAAAATAATAACTCTATTATTTTTTGGTTTCTTAAAAACTATCATGAAACGAAGACGCATTTTGTTTCTAAAAAACAAATTATGGTGACATCATATCTTAAATAATGATAAGATAATAGATTGAATACATAATTTGTACGATCTATGATCAACATTGTTCGCAAGAGATGGCGATCAATAGCTAGTCATTTTAGGGACAACCGCAGTAACACGTGGATTACAATTCTATTTTCATGTATATCTACAAATGTACATAGCAATATACATATGTACCCTCTTATTCTAAAGTCTCATATTTTAACTAGATGAAGAAGCATACTACCTATTACAAGTGTTCAAAGGATGTTAACGATAAATTTTTTAAGACTACGTGTAGTGGGCTAACGCCCACACCATGTTAGCGCCTTGGAGCACCAACACTACACCAAACACCACGTTGTGGTTGTTTTAAAGAGGTGTATTGTGGGGGGGGGGGGGGGAGGTGGTGGTTTGTGGGTTAAACACATAAACCTTTCTAATTTACTCCATAACTTTCTCATTCTTCTCCCAAAAATTTGTAATTATTTCTAAAGAAATCGATTTGCCACCCAACTATTTGTTATATTTAAAAGAAAGTTGATTGTTTTTGTAAAGTTTGAGGTGGGGATCCAGCTTTTAGCCTTTCTTCACGACCACTTACCCAAGAAGCTCCACCTAAACGGTGTAGTGAGCCTGCTCATAACCATTTGGTAAATGATTATTTTTTCTTCATATTTGAATTTTTCTAAGTATTTTAATGAAAATAATATAGTTAAATAGTTAAAAGCATTGATTAGCAAATAATTATGCTTTAGTTAACCCATTACATAATTTTTGGAGTTTAGTTATTAAGAGCCCTATTGTCTACATGTCACTGATGTCACAATCACTATTTATAACCACTACACGTGGTCTAAAAGTTAAACAATGACATTACAATAACTTTTTATATATACCACTACACAGATGGTCTAAAAGTTTATCAACATGTTAAAGGATGATAGATTATTACATGGTTGTTGCTTCAATCATTCGGTCCCAACAACATATATGGAGATGAATCGATGGCTTTTTCATCATTTAGCTAAAAAATATTCTACTGTAAATTGTTACAAAAGATTCTCACTAATTAATTTATGAAGAGTAAATTATCTTTTATATTCTTAACGTTTGTTAATTTTAACTACTTGTATCCCTATAGTTTTAAAAACCTTATTTTGAATACCTGACGTTTCTATTTTTAACCATTTACATCCCTAGAGTTTTCATTATGTAACAATTAGAATTTAAATGAGTGAAAGTAACACTGTCAGTCAAGTATGTTAATATCTCACTATTTATCTCTTCTAAGGGTATTTTTGTCATTTCCTTTTAACCCTCTTATTACTTTCATCCATTCTCCTATGTTATCATCGCACCGTCACTCATTATCATCATCCAAACCATCACCCATCACCATTAATAAACCCACTAGCGTGACCACACCGCCAACCACCCCACCACCATCATAGTACCACCACTGATGTCGCACCAGATACCACCACTACCATCACCAACATCTGTCACCGTTCCCACCGTTTCCACCCTAGCACCACAATTACCATCGCATAAGCATTATCCAACCACCACCATCATCGTACCCCTCTTTCAATTTCACAATTCAGGTATCAAATAGCACAAATTCGATCAAATCAACAATAAATTCCCTCTATTTCTAGTTATTCATGGCTTCCTCTAGAAACCACAACCAACAACCAGGTGGAGGACTATTCGATGTTCAATGATTCTTTAATCATCATCTTCCCCACCACCGATTTCATCCAACTCTAATTCCATATTCCAAAGCACTAATGTAAGATTAAGAATATTATCTTAAATACTGATGCTAACTAAAGATCTCTTAGCATGCACTGAAGTACAAGGAAGTTTTTTGGAAGATTTGACAATGTACAAAGAAAAATAACTAAGTGTCAAATCTTCCGAAGCTAAAGACAGAAATCTTCCGAAGCTAAACCTGAAGTCCTCTGAAGCTTAACAAAGTTTTCTGAAGCTTGAAGAATGACCTCTTCTGAAGACTAAGAAGACATGTGTCTCTAACATACTTTTAACAAAAGCAGAAGACCTTTCCGTTGTCAGTTTGAACACTCACCAACTTATATAAGTTGGTGATTATCTTTTTACTTTTGTCAACAGTACATTATGGTTTCTTTTCTATAACTTCCCACTTTAGTATTTTTATCCTTATTGTAATACAATAGGATGTGAGCTATGGCATGTCATAGTCACATGTCAAAGACAATCTGCCTTTTGACTTTACATTGATCTTGTTGTCTAGATTAATGTCCAGCTGACCTTTAAAGTATGGCCGGCTATAGGTTGTAGTATAAATTATCTTATGTATCAGTGTTAGGACTAACCTTTGTAACACTTGTAAGCACTTGAGAGAAATATACATCAACCTTGAAAACCAATCTTTCTGTTCTTGAGTGTTCTTACTTATTATTCTTAGTTTCATTGCCTGGTTCCCTATTTGATCTAGTAAGTGTGTTTAGTTGATAATATCTAATTGTGAAACTGTTGTGAACTATAACAGGTCATGCAATTGGTATCAGAGCATCTCAGTCTCTTGATTGCAAGATCTCACCATCTTGAATCACTCTTTAGTTTTACATTCACTTACTTTCTCAAATGGCAGCTCTTTCTAAAGCTGATATGGAAAGCGACACAATGACAAAGTATCCACTGATCACTCCTAATGACTTTGACAGCTGGTGCATGAGAATGAAAGGCTTCATCAAGTCTCAAGACAGCGGGATGTGGAGATCTGTAGTCTCCGAACCTCATATCCCAAACACTAGTTTAGCAACCGCTGGAGGTGAGATGATACCCAAAGAAGCGGATGATCATGCAGAAGAAGACTGGAAGAAAATAGACATTGATCAGAAAGCCATGACTACTCTTCAAACTGCTCTTCCTAACTCCATCAACAGAGGCTTCAAGAAGTTCAAGAGTGCAAAGAACTCTAGGATGAACTGAAGCTGATGTATGAAGGATCTTAGAAATCTAAGGAGAACAAGAAAGACATAATAAAGTAGCCATTTGAAAACATCACCTACAAGAAAGGTGAAACTATGATTGAAAAATACTTCAAGTATGTTGAGATTGTAGACACTCTAATGGATGTTGGAGTCAAACTTGAGAACATGGATATAGTAAGTAAGTTCATGTTCTCTCTTCCAAAAGAATGGACACACTACTATGTGGCCATCAAAAGAACTGAGAACCTCTCTACCCTCACTCTCACTGAGCTGTATGGTATCCTGAGCGGTTACCAAATGGAGATGAACATGCAAAATCCTTCTCCCAGCTCATCTAGCACCCAAAAGAGTTCAACCCTTCATGTAGTTAAAAGGGACAGTAGAGAACCACAACATCATCTAATCTGCTACCTTGGCAACTCACCAAAGGGTCCTTTCATTACCTTCCCGGAGACACTAAGGGAGAGCTATACTCAAGGAAGTCCATTGCAAGAGCCCAACTCTTCTCAGGCCTTTGTGTCTTTAGATAAAAGTTCTGGAAACTTTCTATTCACCTTTGAAAACCTAGACTACATCCATCCAGATGATCTGTAGTACATGAAAATAGTCCAGCAGATGGCTCTTCTCACTCATAGAGCCAAGAAGTTCTCCAAGAGTACAGGGAGGAAGTTTCAAAGCAATGTGTCCAGTGGAAAGTTTAGGCTGGACAAGATTAAAGTAAAGTGTTATAACTGTAACTAAATGGACCACTTTGCTCAGGAGTGTAAGGAACCAAGAACAAATAGTGATCATACACAGTCCAGGCTAGACTACACTGAGGCAGCTCCAAGAGCTGAGAAGCCCTACCAACAAAAGCAGCAAGCTGCAATTGTTGTTAAAGAATAAGGATTTGATTGGAGCTTTCAGGTGGAAGATGTCTACTCAAACCAAGCTCTGATGATAGACCATGATGAATCAAAGGTATTGGAACATCTTTGCTCTCCTGAATGCATTACTAAAGTTAATATGTACAGGTCCTATAACTTGGAAGTAAGATCTGATCTTGAGTCCTTAAACATTTTAAAAGTTGATTTTAAAAGTTGATTTTAAAAGAGTAGAAAATGATTATAAGCTTAAAATAGAAGACTTAGAGAAAACCTTTATCTAAAACATGAGCATACAAACTACAGGACTTAGATTAAAGATCTTGTTTCCATGTTAATAGAATGTCAGGCTGAGCTTGTGATCGGCAAAGCCAAGGCAGAAAAATATATTCTTGAATAGGAAACCATCAAGAACATTATATCTTTATCCTTGCATGCAAAAGTTTGTTACCAGAATAGGCAGGGACTTGGATCAAATGAAATAGCTCCTCCACACACACTACTATCAGTCAAAGAATCAAGGTATGGAACTTATGAAGATGAAATGCCTCCTATTGATCCTATCCTAAAGGAAGATGAAGATGAAACTGAGGAATAGGATATAGTGAAGGGTGAACCAGAAATGAACAAACAGGTTCACTCTAAGAAGGGTAACTATATCCCTGAAGAGAAGAAGAGACCAGGGATGACCAAGTCTGCAAGAAAGAACTTGATCAGGGCTGCAAAAAAATCAAAGAAAGTGCAGGAGATCAAGCCTACCTTCAACCCTAGACAAAAAAAAGTTTTCATCTCTACTGGCTTTAAGGTGAGTAACACTGAAGACTTAACCAAGTACTGTAGTACCAGGAGTACTAGTTCAAGTCTAAGCCATCCAGGTAAAGAGAAGAAGGTTAAAGCAATGTGCACTACTGTTGCACATGCTGGACAATCCAACTCCAAAGGTAAGCTTCACCCTTAGAAGCATGCTGCATCATCCAAGAAGATGAAGAAGGAGCTAGAATGTATCATGTGTGGTGGTACAACTCATTATGCTAAGGATTGCATTTACAATCCTAGGAGTACCATCCACATGAACAAGAAAAAGACTTTTGAGAGGAAAAAGAAAATAGCTTCGGAAGGAAAATCATTTTCCTTCGAAAGCATCAAGGTGACCTAGAAAAAGATAGGTGGAAGACTGTCTTCGAAAGCAAGTTTGGTCTTGGAAGAAAGTCATGCTTCCGAAGCACTGAAGTCTGCTGCAATGGATGCAAAAGCTTCCAAATGTTCAGTCTCCAAAACTTTTGAAGTCATAAAAACTTCTGAAGTTTGGAAAGCCAAGTCTAATCTTCCAAAGATGGTGTGGAAGATGAAGAAGGCCATGTGAATAAAGTTTCTTCATCAACAGCAGCCAAGGATCTCCTAAGCTTGCATATAGGATCAATGACTGTTGAACTATCTTCAGTTCATATTGATAAGCCCAAGACTAGCAAGGCTTGGATTTTCAAATGTAACAAATCATCTCTTTTCATGTACAGGAACAACTGAAGACCAAAAGCAATATATGGATTATTGATAATGGTTGTTCTAGGCACATGACTGACAATGGCTCTTTGCTTCAAAACTTTGAAAAATTGATGGAGGGCCAGTTGCTTTTGGAGTGAATTAGGAGGTTATATTACTAGAAGGGGCAGGGTCATAAATGGTAAGCTCAGCATTGAAAAGGTACACTTTGTTAAGGAGCTTGAGTACAATCTTTTGAGTGTGTCTCAATTTTGTGACTAGAGACATAACATGCTCTTTACTGAGCATGTACAAGATGGATTTGCAAGAAACCTCCCCTCTAGAGAAGTTTCTTGCTTTCTATCTAAAGCAAATAGTGATAAGCATTTCATTTGGCATAAAAGAATATGCATGTAAACTTTAAGAACATGAATAAACTGTAAGGCCCCGATCCCGGGACGCTCACAGTTGGACAATCATCGCACATAAAACATATAATTTACATTTACAATTTCTAAAACATTGCAGCGGAATAATTTTAAACCGTTTCTTTATAATTGCTTTTGCAAAATAATACATCGTTGACAGATTTCAAAATATTACTCGTTGCATTACATCATAAAAACCTTATAATTTAAACAACGGATGCCATCCAAAAATGCCAAGTAGCTGCCCCATGCCATCCTCAGCAACATTACCTGCCAACTGGAAACACATAAAAGTCAGCATTGCTGAGTGAGTTCTAGTTTTATAAAATAAAATACTTTTCTTTCATTTAAAACCATTCTTTCTTTACTTTCACATGTGATCATGCATCATACGTACACATAGATAATAACTTATTATTATCTTTCATCGTCATTCGTTGACTTCCGTTCATTCATCCTCGTACGTCATATTTATCATTCGTTATCTTTCTTTCCGTACTATATGTACACTCATTAACTTCCGATGACATGTACTGTACCCCGAACATTGTGCACGAAGCTGACTTAAGGGCCTGGGGCAAGTACGCTCATCATTATCTTTCATCTTTCATTCCAGACCAGTGCCATGTGCTATACCCCGAACATTATGCACGAAGCTGGTTACCGGGCCTGAGGTCTATCATAGACCTCGAACATTATGCATGAAGCTGACTCCAGTACCTAGGGCAAGCGGCAAAGGTCCCATACATATGGTCAATCTCAAAGATTAGACTCCTAGTGTGCATCCTTCTGGGGTAGCTAACCCGCACACAGTTGAGCTAACACCCTTCATTGGGTGTGAACCTCCATACATTGCTTGCAAGACTTTCATTACTTTCATTCATTAATGCATGCATTCATTCATTCCTTACGTTCCCTTTTTCATTATCTTCCGCTTTACATTACATAATAATTTCCATTTACTTTTCATAATCATACCACGTAAAGCCACGGAAAATAAACATACATAATAAGGAACATAACATAAACATAACCATACCATACATAGCATCATCACATCACATATGACATCATAAATTCAACTTACATTACCTCCGGGAACATCCCAAGTCAAAGCCTACACTTTACATTTTCCCCAAAATTTCAGAAAATATTCTAAGGCATAGGCGCATGAGCACTATGCGGGCGCATGGCCTTCTGGGTGCATGGGAACACTTAGGCGCATGGGGAACTTTCAGGCGCATGGGCACTATTTGGGCGCATGACCCAACACTTAGGCTCCTGGGCAAATTTCTAGGCGCATGGGCACTATGCAGGCGCATGGGCACTATGCAGGCGCATGGCCAGTTTTGGGCGCATGGAACACTATTTGGGCGCATGGGTTTTGGGCACATGGGACTACACTTAGGTAATTGACCGTTGGGCTCATGGGCCAATTTAAGGCGCATGGGCAACCAACTCTCGCTATCAGCATCATAATCAGTCCCAACATCATCAGTTCAACATGTTCTAACTTAGTTCTAGCATTAAAGCATCATAATATGAACATGGCATTATCATAACATCAAAATCACCCAAATGATAACCCACCCACATTCACACATACACATTCATACGGGTACAAAACCCATTTTCATAAAAACATACATACATGCATTTCCAGCCCCAAAATCAGTTAAAACATGTAAAAATGGGGGTTCTAGAACTCACCTTTGACAACCTTCGAGTATGACTTCTTCAACCCGTTTGCAAATGAGTTCAAACACCTAAAACCCACCAAATCACACAACCCGAACACACAAACAAACACATAAGCATACAACCGAGGCATAGGCCTGCTAAGAACAACTTAAAATGATGAATTCTTACCTTGAATTTGGTTTCTTGTTCTTCCTTCTTCAAAAATCCAAACTCTGCTCTTTCTCTCTCTAGAAAATCCGGTGAAAAGAAGATACGCAAAGAAGTGTGGGCGGCCATGCCCACTTTATGCACCCACTTTTATTCTTTTTGTCCTTTTGACACATTTAGCCCCTCAACTTGGGTTAAATTGTGTTTTTCTTTCTTTTATACACATTTATTCCTTCTTTCTCGTCTTTTAAAATTTTCCGGGTGTTACAAGTCCACCCCCCTTATATAGGTTTCGTCCCCGAAACCTGTTATTCCTCAAACAGATGTGGGTAATACTGCCTTATCTCTTCTTCAGTCTCCCATGTAGACTCGGATCCCTTCCTGTGCTTCCACTGTACACGCACAAGGGGAACCACTTTATTCCTTAACCTTTTCTCCTTGCGGTCAATGATTGCCACCGGTTGCTCCACATAATTGAGCCTTTCATTAACTTCAATATCCTCCAGTGGTACAACCGTATCCTCGTCAGCTAAACACTTCCGCAGATGAGATACATGGAATGTCGGGTGAATTCCACTTAACTCATCGGGTAACACCAACCTATAGGCCACCTCTCCTACTCGAGAAATGATTCGGAAAGGCCCTATGTATCTCGGGCTCAACTTGCCCCGCTTCCTGAACCGAATGATACCTTTCCAAGGTGAGACCTTCAACATAACTCTGTCACCCACCTTGAACTCAATCGGTCTACGTCTTCTGTCGGCATACGACTTCTGCCTATTTTTAGCTGCCTTCGTAAAGGCTTTATCTTTTCGAGCTTCTCAGTCGTAGCCTCAATCACCTCAATACTTCCCAACTCCTTCTGACCAATATCACCCCAACAAACGGGTGTTCTACACCTCCTACCGTATAACATCTCATAAGGGGGCATACCAATACTGGCATGATAACTATTATTATACGAGAACTCAACTAACGGTAAGTGGTCATCCCAACTTCCTCCAAAGTCAATGTCGCATGCCTGAAGCATATCTTCTAGCGTCTGAATAGTCCTTTCCGACTGACCATCCGTCTGAGGATGATAAGCCGTGCTAATGTGTAACCTCGTCCCCATAGCGTCATGGAATTTCTTCCAAAACTTAGATGTAAACCGAGTGTCATGATCAGAAACAATAGACACTGGCACACCATGATGAGTTACAATCTCTTTGATGAATAGATCCGCTAATCTTTCAGAGGAGCATGTCTCGCAGATCGGAAGAAAGTGGGCACTCTTTGTTAAACGATCAACTATCACCCATATGGCATCATACCCTTTCACGGTACGCGGTAAATTCGTAATAAAGTCCATGGTGATATGCTCCCACTTCCACTCCAGTATATCCAATGGTTGGATCTTTCTGTACGGCTTCTAATGCTCGGCCTTCACTTGCAAGCAAGTAAGACACTTACTCACATACTCCGCTACATCGCGCTTCATACCCAGCCACCAATAATCTTTCTTCATATCTTGATACATCTTTGTAGCACCGGGATGAATGGAGTATCGAGTCTTATGAGCTTCATCCATAATCCTACCATGTAGATCCCCATAACGAGGGATCCACATCCGTCCGAATCGGGTTCTAACACCAAGAGTGTTTTCACCCAATTCCGCAACCATACCTCTCATCCTTTCGGAGTTAAGACGATCTTCTTTCAACGCTTCATCTTGAAACTCCTTGACCTGCTTCATCACATCAGAGGTCATAATCAACTGATAAGCCTTCACCCAAATCGGCTCGGGTCTCTCCTTTCGGCTAAGGGCATCCGCCACTACGTTGGCCTTGCCCAGATGGTAATGGATCTCGCAATCATAATCCTTTATGAGCTCCAACCATCGCCTCTGCCTCATGTTCAGGTCCTTTTGCTCGAATAAGTACTTCAAGCTCTTGTGGTTCGTGAAGATTATGCACTTCGTTCTGTATAGGTAGTGCCTCCAAATCTTTAGTGCAAAGACCATAGCTGCTAACTCCAAGTCATGAGTAGGGTAATTCACCTAATGAACCTTCAATTGTCGAGACGCGTATGCTATCACCTTTCCTCGCTGCATCAACACGCAACCCAACCCCGAGTAAGAAGCGTCTGAATAGATCACTAAGTCCTCGCTTCCTTCGGGTAATGATAAGACAGGAGCCTGAGTCAACCTTGCTTTTAACTCCTCAAAAGCACTCTCTTAAGCTTGACCCCATACAAACTTCACATCCTTGCAGGTCAACTTAGTCAACGGAGAAACTATCTTAGAGAAGTCTTGAATGAATCTCCTATAATATCCCGCCAACCCCAAGAAACTATGAATCTCAGATGGCGTCCTTAGAGACTTCCATTGCATCACCGCTTCCACCTTTGCCGGGTCCACCATGATCCCCTCCAGATTCACCACATGACCCAAAAACTAAACTTCGCGCAACCAGAACGCGCACTTGGAGAACTTGGCATACAACTTCTCCCTTCTCAATGTCTCCATCACCTCCTGAATGCGACCGGCATGCTCCTCCTCTCTCTTCGAATAAATCAAGATATCATCGATAAACACAATCACTGATTTATCCAACATCGGCCGACACACTCGATTCATCAGGTCCATAAAAGCAGCTGGCGCATTGGTCAAACCAAAAGACATAACAGAAACTCGTAGTATCCATAACCCATGCGAAAAGCTGTTTTAGGAATATCTTGCTCCTTCACCTTCAGCTGATGGTAGCCAGATCGAAGATCTATCCTCGAGAACCAACTGGCACCTTGGAGCTGATCAAACAGGTCATCAATCCTCGACAATGGATACCGATTCTTCACCGTCAACTTGTTCAGCTCGCGGTAGTCTATGCACATCCTCATACTACCGTCCTTCTTCTTCACAAATAAGACCGGAGCACCCCAAGGAGAGATACTCGGTCTAATGAACCCCTTATCAAGCAACTTCTATAGTTGCTCCATCAATTCCTTCATCTCGGTTGGAGCCAACCGATACGGTGCCTTAGCAATAGGTTGAGCACCAGGTATCAAGTCAATCTGGAACTCAATCTCACGGTCTGGTGGCACACCTGGTAAATCTTCGGGAAACACATCTGGGAACTCACACACAACTGGTACATCCAACAGTTGTGGTGTTGGCGTATCTACATCCTTCATGTAGGCCAAGTAGGCACTACATCCATGCCTCATGCACTTTCTCGCCACCGCCATCGAAATCACCTTCGTGATAGTCGTAACTCGATCACCGTAGATCGTCACCAAACTCCCGTCGGGCGCTGTCAGTCGAATCATCTTCTTACGACATATGATATTCGCCTCGTAGTCCACCAACCAATCCATTCCTAGGACTACGTCAAATCCACCTAAGGTCATCACGAACAGTCTAGCAGGAAATTTATGACTCTCTAATTCAATATCACAGCCTTCTATCAGGTCAACAGTCCTGGTAGACTTACCTATGGCAGTTTCTACATCGAAGGGCTTATCAAGACTTCTACTACTAACAGGCAACTTAGCACAGAAAGCAGCAGAAATAAAACTTTTACTAGCACCAGAATCAAATAACACATAAGCAAGAGTTTGGTTTACTAGAAACATACCTGACACGACATCGGGGTCCGTCCTAGCCTCCTCCTGAGTCATCGTGAATGCCCTGGCACTTGCCCTCTGCCCCTCAGTCCCGGTCTTCTTCCTTGCCCCAGAACTCTCAGCCCTTGGCTTCTTGCATTCTCGACTCATGTGGCCCTTTCTGCCACAGTTAAAACACCTTGCCGCCTTGCACTCTCTTGCCATGTGGCCAGGCTTTCCACACTTGAAGCACACGTTCAATCCCCACCTACACTCCCCTGTGTGCTCCTTCCCACCTTTACCACACCTCTTCGACTCCGCACCGGATGTGACCACACGCCGGTCATCCACCCGTGCATTCTTGTTGTTTGCCGGGGCACCACCCCGACCATACCTCTTCCAATTCTAGTTTCGATCACCACCACCTTTCTTGCTCACCTTAGCCACCACCACTTCCCTCTCGTCGTACAGCCTTCCCGCCAGATCGATCACCGACCTGAATGTATTCGTCCATGCGACGATCATATGCCTACGGATATCCGCCGGCAAGCCCTGAATATACCTCTTGATCTTTCGCGAAAGAGGTGTTAACTGATCTGGCACCAGTCGTTCCATCTCGTTAAACTTGGTGGTGTATTGTTGATTCGTCATGGTTCCCGCCTCCAGCTGTAGGAATTCCTTTTCAACCTTGTCGAGCTCCCTATGAGGACAGAACTCCTCGATCACCAGCTTCTTCAACTCTGGCCACCTCATCCTTCCAATTGCCCAACTACCCTCGGCTTGGGCGATATTGTCCCACCAGCACAGAGCCGAGTCCACAAATGAATGAGTGCTAAACTTCACCTTCTGATCCTCCCGGCACTCGCTGATATCAAGTACAGCTTCCATCTCTCTCACCCACCGGTGAGCAGCAGCAGCAGTGCCATTTCCGTCAAAAGTCGGGGGCTTGCATCTTTGAAATGCCCCATAGTTACATCCTCGTGCTGCCTCCAGCACAGGCTCTTCTTCTTCTTCCTCATCAGTAGAGACAACCGTCTCAGTCCCCGGTTGCTCCCTTACTCCCAAGGACCTATTCCTCTCTTTCCTTTCTCCTTCTCTCACAGCCTTTATCACTTCGGTCACCAAAGACGGTAAGATCGTCTGCATGACCTGATGAACCTCCTCTATAACAGCCTCCTTCACCGAGGCCCTTAAGTTAGCACTCTCGTCATCGCCCTGTAGATGAGGGGTCTCAGGCTCTTCATGAGCCACCTCTTCACCCCTAGGCCTTCCTCTCGTGACCCGTGGTCCAGCACCACGTCCACCACGACCTCCACCTCGAGAAGCCTTTGAAGATCTACCACCGGCCATCCTCTAACACGCTATAAGATTCAAACACTAACACGGTCATTCAAGGTAATAGCTCAGTTTATGTCAAGTATAGTAAGTCCCTAATTACAGTGGCCAGTTGTGATTAGCCACTTACTTTACTCTTCATACCCCAAGCATTTCCTATCCGGACTACATTAGTATCTAAATCTACTAAGAAGCACATAAACCACATAACATGCTCACATAATACCGGTTAAGATCAAGAAAATACCTGATGGCACGTAGCTACTCGGACTGGCATCCCTTCCCTTTGTCCCATTCTCAGTTTAAGTTTAGGTTTCTTTTGAAAATTTTAACCCGTTTCACTTAAACTTTGGCTCTGATACCAACTTGTAAGGCCCCGATCCTGGGACGATCACAGTTGGACAATCATCTCACATAAAACATATAATTTACATTTACAATTTCTAAAACATTGCAGCGGAATAATTTTAAACCGTTTCTTTATAATTGCTTTTGCAAAATAATACATCGTTGACAGATTTCAAAATATTACTCATTGCATTACATCACAAAAACCTTATAATTTAAACAACGGATGCCATCCAAAAATGCCAAGTAGCTGTCCCATGCCATCCTCAGCAACATTACCTGCCAACTGGAAACACATAAAAGTCAGCGTTGCTGAGTGAGTTCTAGTTTTATAAAATAAAATACTTTTCTTTCTTTTAAAACCATTCTTTCTTTACTTTCACATGTGATCATGCATCATACGTACACATAGATAATAACTTATTATTATCTTTCATCGTCATTCGTTGACTTTCGTTCATTCATCCTTGTACGTCATCTTTATCATTCGTTATCTTTCTTTCCATACTATATGTACACTCATTAACTTCCGATGACATGTACTGTACCCTGAACATTGTGCACGAAGCTGACTCAAGGGCCTGGGGCAAGTACGCTCATCATTATCATTCTTCTTTCATTCCGGACCAGCGCCATGTGCTATACCCCGAACATTATGCACGAAGCTGGTTACTGGGCCTGAAGTCTATCATAGACCTCGAACATTATGCACGAAGCTGACTCCAGTACCTAGGGAAAGCGGCAAGGGTCCCATACATATGGTCAATCTCAAAGATTAGACCCCTAGTGTGCATCCTTCTGGGGTAGCTAACCCGCACACAGTTGAGCTAACACCCTTCATTGGGTGTGAACCTCCATACATTGCTTGCAAGACTTTCATTACTTTCATTCATTAATGCATGCATTCATTCATTCCTTACGTTCCCTTTTTCATTATCTTCCGCTTTACGTTACATAATAATTTCCATTTACTTTTCATAATCATACCATGTAAAGCCACGAAAAATATACATGCATAATAAGGAACATAACATAAAGATAACCATACCGTACATAGCATCATCACATCACATATGACATCATAAAGTCAAATTACATTACCCTCGGGAACATCTCAAGTCAAAGCCTACACTTTACATTTTCCCTAAAATTTCAGAAAATATTCTAAGGCATAGGCGCATGAGCACCATGCGGGCGCATGGCCTTTTGGGCGCATGGGAACACTTAGGCGCATGGGGAACTTTCAGGCACATGGGCACTATTTGGGCGCATGACCCAACACTTAGGCTCCTGGGCAAATTTCTAGGCGCATGGGCACCATGCAGGCGCATGAGTGCCTAGGCATATGGGCAGTTTTGGGCTCATGGAACACTATTTGGGCGCATGGGTTTTGGGCGCATGGGACTACACTTAGGTAATTGACCGTTGGGCGCATGGGCCAATTTAAGGCGCATGGGCAACCAACTCTCGCTATCAGCATCATAATCAGTCCCAACATCATCAGTTTAACATGTTCTAACTTAGTTCTAGCATTAAAGCATCATAATATGAACATGGCATTATCATAACCCACCCACATTCACACATACACATTCATACGGGTACAAAACCCATTTTCATAAAAACATACATACATGCATTTCCAGCCCCAAAATCAGTTAAAACATGTAAAAAGGAGGTTCTAGAACTCACCTTTGACAACCTTCGAGTATGACTTCTTCAACCCATTTGCAAATGAGTTCAAACACCTAAAACCCACCAAATCACACAACCCGAACACACAAACAAACACATAAGCATACAACCGAGGCATAGGCCGGCCAAGAACAACTTAAAATGATGAATTCTTACCTTGAATTCGGTTTCTTGTTCTTCCTTCTTCAAAAATCCGAACTCTGCTCTTTCTCTCTCTAGAAAATCTGGTGAAAAGAAGATATGCAGAGAAGTGTGGGCGGCCATGCCCACTTTATGCACCCACTTTTATTCTTTTTGTCCTTTTGACACATTTAGCCACTCAACTTGGGTTAAATTGTGTTTTTCTTTCTTTTATACACATTTATTCCTTCTTTCTCGTCTTTTAAAATTTTTCGGGTGTTACATAAACTGATTGAGAATGATTTGGTAACTGGAATGCCAAACAAAGAGTTTACAAGTGATGATCATTATGTTGCATGCCTAAAAGGAAAGCAACACAAAGTGTCACACAAGCCAAAGGAAATAAACTCCATCACTACTCCCCTTCACTTATTACATATGGATCTCTTTGGTCCCACAAGTGTAATGAGTTTAGAAAGAACTTCATACTGTCTTGTGATCATATATGATTTCATAAGATAAATTTGGGTCTTCTTTCTTAAAAGTAAGGATAAGACCCTTGAAATCTTGAAATCTTTCATTCTGAAAATTGAGAATCAATGTGATCATAAGGTTAAGATCATAAGATGTGATCAAGGAACTGAATTCAAGAACCAAAACCTTGATTCATTTTATGATGAAAAGGGTATTTCAAGACAATATAGTGCTCCTAGAGCTCCTCAACAAAATGGTGTTGCTAAAAGGAGAAATAGGACACTTATTGAACTATGGCACAAAAGGAATAGAGGTAGTCAACACTGTCTGCTGTATGCAGAACAGAGTTTTAGTAGTCAAAACTCATAGTAAGACACCTTATGAACTGTGGCACAAAATGAGACCTTTTGTTAGTTTTCTCAGGTCATTTGGATGTCCATACACCATCTTGAATACCAAAGATTATATTGCCAAGTTTGTTAAGAAGGCAGATGATGGACATTTCATTGGATACTCTTCTCAAGCTAAAGCTTATAGAGTATACAATCTCAAAACTAGAGTAGTTGAAGAATCAGCCAATGTGACCTTCAATGAACACACTCCAAGTGTGAAAGGTTCTGATTATGATTGGCTATTTGATCTTGATTTAGTTACCAACTATTTTAATAAATCTTGTGAAGATGTTTCAGGAACAACAGGTAATATTTCTGCAAAAGATCTTGAGCTAAGATTTGAGCTGAGAAGACCAAATGATCAAATCTCTTTAGAACTAGTGGTAACAAACACTACAAGTGTAAATCCTATCAGCACAAATATGATAACAAATTATTCTGCTAATACACCTGAGGTGCCAACCAATTCCAGCAATGACACATAAAACTCAAATGAAGGAATCTTTGATGCAGAAGAAGATGGAGATAGTGAAAGTGATCAAGAATATCCAGATGCTGATAACCACTCCACTGAAGAAAACATCAATAATGTTACACACTCTCCAGATCAAGTCATACTTGATGGGTGTGCTATAGTGGCAGGTGATACTCAATCACCATATCTAAATTTCTCAAATTTGGATCTATCAAATCAACTTGCTATAACTTCTCAGCTAAGAATCCACAAGTCATATCCTACCACAAACATCATTGGTGATGTTGAAACTTAGGTGAGAACATAAGGATGAACCCATGATCAAAATGTTTGTCTCCACTCTTGATTCTTATCCCAGATTGAGCCAAATCAAATAGATGAAGCTTTAAGAGATGGAAGCTGGATTGAAGCAATGCAGGAAGAACTGCTTCAATTCAAAAGATAGGGTGTTTGGAACCTATGTTCTCTTCCTCCTGGGAAGATGCCAATAGAAACCAAATGGGTTTTCAGGTACAAGAAAAATGATAAAGGACTTGTCATCAAGAACAAGGCAAGACTGGTAGTCCAAGGGTACACTCAAGAGGAAGGGATTGACTACACAGATATTTATGCTCCTGTAGCAAGACTTGAAGTTGTAAGAATATTCATTGATTTTGCTGCATTAAAGGATATTAAGGTCTACCAACTTGCTACCAAGTGTGCTTTCCTATATGGGGTGATAGATGAAGCAGTGTATGTCTGTCAACCACCTGGCTTTCCAGATCTAGATCATCCTTATTATGTCTGCAAGTTTAACAAAGCACTTTATGGGTTGCATCAAGCACCAAGGAAGTGGTATGAGACACTGTCACAGTACCTAGTTCAATATGGTTACAAAAGAGGTACTATTGACAGCAGACTCTTCATTAAAAAAACAAGGAATGACTTGATGTTGGTTCAAGTTTATGTTAATGACATTATTTTTGGGTCAACTAATGAAAGGCTCTGCAAAGAGTTTGAGAAGCTTATGAACAATAGGTTTGAAATGAGTGCCTAGGGAGAACTTAATTTCTTTCTAGGAATTCAAGTGAAGGAAGCTGACAATGGCATTTTCATACACCAGTCAAAGTATGTACAGGACATACTAACTAGATTTCATCTGACTGGTTGTAAGGTTGCTAACATTCCCATAGCTAGAAAACACTCCTTAGGACTTGATCTTGAGGGAGAGTGTGTGGATGAACATCAATACAGGGCTATGATTGGTCCCTTATCTACCTAACAGCCAGCAGGCATGATATCATGTTTGCTACATGTATATGTGTAAGATATCAAACCAACCATAAGATGTCACACCTAGTTATTGTTAAGAGGATTCTTAGATGCCTTAAAGGTGCTATCAAACTAGGACTTTGGTATCCAATAAATTCTGACTTCAATCTGTATGCATATGCAGATAGAGAATATAGTGATTGCAATATGACTGGCAAGTCTACATTTAGGGGATTTTAGTTTTTTGGTAAAAGTATAGTCTTATGGCAATGCAGGCAAGGATAGTTTTCATCACTCCAGCCTACATAAACCAACATTTGCAGTTGGAGGATGAAGATAGTGAGCTGTCCTTCACCAAGGAGGCTGTCATTGGATCATTCTATTAGATGGGCTATAAAGGTGACTACTCAGTCAGAACCTTCAAGAAAGGAAAGGTGTCTTCACAATGAAAATACCACCTGCTTGTGGGTATCTACTCATTATCCAATAAGCATAGAGGATAGGACCAAGTTCCAGAAGACCTATCATACATATTCCATTGAATGGTCAAGGGGATCAAGTTCAGGTACTCTCAATTTGTCTATACAAATATACTTTCAAACTTAGATTCCCTTGAATATTATATGTTCCCTAGATATGTTTAGCACATTCTCAACTATGATCTGGGCTCACAGTTGAGGGGAACATGAAATATTCTAAAGCTGGGACAACCCGACATCTATAAAATAATAAGGAAAACCACTGTTGGTTTTTCAGGGGTAGAAACAGCCCTTGTCCTAAAAATGTTAGAGCAACCTGCTCAAGGTGAAAACATGGCAATCCCAGCAAATTGTAACACCCGAAAATTTGCTAAAAACAAAATAAAAGAAAAGTATAAAGAAAGAAAGGAGAATTTGCATAAGTGGGGGGCTAAAGTTGTATAAAGGACAAAACCTTATTATTTTATGTTTAAAAGAAGCAAGGCCGCCCATTACATCTGCAATTCACCTCCTCTCAGTTGCAAAGAAGAGAAAAAGAAGAAGAATAGGGTTTTCATCAGTTTCTAGTGAGAGAAACCTTCGAAGGTCTTGCGTTTTTGTTCGGTTTCAGCTGAGTTTTCAGCTTTGGGACCGATTCTTATGTGTTCTTTGTGTTGGGTTCTATGTTTTTGGTGTGTTTAGGTGTTTGAACTCCAAGTGCTTTTGAGTTTGAAGGAGTTTTGCTTGAAAGCTGCTACAGGTGAGTTCTAGATCCCCGGTTTTCTGTTTTTAAACTTGTTTTTGGGGCTGAAATGCATATAAAAATGTTTTACAAAATACGTGTATGAAATCGTATGTTTATACTCTGTTTATACGGGTGAATGTATGTTTGTGTATAATTTGTTGTGTTTCGTGTTTATATGCTTGATTTAGGTGTTTGGCATGTTAAATTTGGGCTAGGAACATGTTAAAACAATGATTGGGTTTGAAAAATAGTGTAAGTTCGAATTATCAACTGCCCATGCACCTAACATAGTGTTCATGCGCCTAAAATTTTGCCAATAGAACTTAAGTGTTGATCATGCCCCCAAACAGTACCCCATGCGCCCACTGCTCAGGCGCCTAAGTGCTCATGCGCCCAAGCAGTGCTCATGCGCCCAAGCAGTGCTCATGCGCCTAGGTTTCCTCATGCTCCTAAGTGTCCTCATGCACCTAAAGTTCCCTTGCGCCTACATAGTACTCGTGCGCCTGCATAGTGCTCATGCGCCTAAATGCCTTAGAAAATTTTTTGAAATTTTAGGAAATAGAAATTTTAAGACTAAGCCCTGGGATGTTTTGATGGTTATATTTGTTGGTGTTTTTCATGTTTTTAACCTGTTGTTATGTTCCATATTACGTATTATTACGTGACTTTACGTGGTGTGTTTATGCCCGTATGTGTAAAGTATTATCATAAACGAAGCGAAAGATTAATGATAATGAAAAGTGGAACATAAGGAATGAAAGTCTTGCAAGAAAAATGTTTAAGGAGGTTCACAACTCATAGAGAGTTGTTAGCTCAACTGTGTGTTATATAATGTGTGTTTTGGCTAACCTATGAGGGTTCACACACAGGAGGGTCAGTCTTTGTGACTGATCGAGACGTACGAAAACGGGATCCTTGTCGCTTGACCCCAAGAGGTAGTTGCTTCATGCACAATGATGGTGCATAGCATATGACAGGTCCAGATAAAGTGAAAGATAATGATGAAAGAAAGTGCGAAAACGAACGATAATTAAAGATAATAAAGAATTATTATCTAGTTGTATGTATGATGTGTGATCATGTACGAAAGTAAAGAAAGTGTTTTTTAGTAAAAGTAAAGTATTTTATTTATAAAACTAGAAGTCACACAGCAACGCTAACTTTTATGCATTTTCAATTGGCAGGTAATTAGTTGCTGAGGATGGCATGCGGGTGAAGCTACTTGGCGGGCAAGACTGGCATCCATTTCATGCATAATAATATTGTTGTTTTGTAATACGACTGAACGACTCTTTTGTAACCCTAAAACTACAATGATGTATTATTTTGCAAAATCAAATAGTAATGCATGAATGGTTTTTGATAAATTAATCCGCTGCAACATTTTTATGAAATGTATTGTACTTTTACATGAAAAATGCTGTGATTGACCAACTGTGAGGTTTCCGGGAACGTAGCCTTACAAGTTGGTATCAAAATCAAAGTTTAAGAGAAATGGGTAAAGTATTTTAAAAGAACCTAAACTTAAACTGAGAATGGGACCGAATGAAGGGATGCTAGCCCAAGTAGCTACGTGCCATCAGGTAATTCGTTTTCTTAAATATAAATCAGTATTATGTGCGCGTGCTATTTGATTTATGTGCCCTTAGTAGATTTGAATACTGATGTAGTCAGGATAGGAAATGCTTGGGAGATGAAGAGTAAAGTAAGTGGCTAATCACAACTGGCCACTGTAATTAGGAACTTACTATACTTGACATCAACTGAGCTATTACCTTGAGTGACTGTGTTGGTGTTTGAATCTTATAGTGTTTTGAAGATGGCTGGTGGTAGATCGTCGAAAGCTTCTCGAGGAGGAGTACTGGGTGGCCGTGGTGCTGGACCACGTGTCATGAGGAACAAGACTAGGACTGCTGAGACGGCTCCTACTGAGCCCGAGCTTCATCACCAGGAGGGCGGTGATGAGAGTGCCACCTTGAGAGCCTCAATAAAGGAGGCAGTTATGGAGGAAGTGCATCAGGTCATGCAGACGATCCTGCCGTCTGTGGTGACCGAGGTCATTCGTGCAGTGAGAGAGATGAAAAGAAGGAGAAGGAAGAGGAGTGAAAGAAAACTGCTAGGAAAAGGAGGGATGATAGGGGTCATGATGAAGGGGAATGACTAGATACCGAGATGGTTACCTCCAGCGATAAGGAGGAGGAGGCTGTGCGGGAAATCGTGAAGGGGTGTAGCTATGGAGCATTCCAAAGATGTAGACCCCGCAACTTTTGATGGTAATGGTAATGCTGCTGCTGCTCACCGATGGGTGAGAGAGATGGAGGCTGTGTTGGAGATC
Source organism: Flaveria sonorensis (assembly GCA_025506505.1). Classification (NCBI taxonomy): domain Eukaryota; kingdom Viridiplantae; phylum Streptophyta; class Magnoliopsida; order Asterales; family Asteraceae; genus Flaveria; species Flaveria sonorensis. The sequence goes on along the minus strand of CM046436.1, from coordinate 28,301,250 downwards.
AGCGAATGTAGGGAGAACCAAAAGATGAAGTTTGCCACTCACTTATTCATGGACTCGACTTTATGCTGGTGGGACAATATTGTCCAGGCCGAGGGCAGCAAGGCAATTGGGTAGATGAAGTGGGATGAATTGAAGAAAATGGTGATCGAGGAGTTTTGTCCTCACCGAGAAGTTGACAAGATAGAGAGGGAGTTCTTGTAGTTAGAGGCGGGAATCATGACACACCAGCAGTACACTACTAAATTCAATACGATGGCGAGGCTGATACCGGATCAGGTGACGCCGGTGTCAAGGAAGATCAAGAGGTATATCCAGGGTTTTCCAGCGGATATCCGCAGGCACATGATTGCTGCCCGGCCGAGTAACTTTAGGTCCATGGTGGATTTGGCAGGGAGATTGTATGATGAGAGAGAGGTGGCTATGGTTGAGGTTAGTAAGAAGGATGGTGGCAACAGGAACTGGAGTGGGAAGTGATTTGGACGTGGTGGTTTCACCCCAAATAACAAGAAGGCAAGAACGGATGACCGGCGGGTAGTGTCGGCGAGTACTGGGGCAAAGAGATCTGGTAAGTGTGGGAGAGACCATGTGGGGAAGTCTATGTGGGGGTTGAAGATCTGCTTCAAGTGTGGGAGGCCCGGTCATATGGCAAAAGATTGTGGGGTGATGAGGTGCTATAATTATGGTGAAGAGGGCCATCTGAGCAGAGACTGCAAGAAGCCGATGGCTGAGAGCTCTGGGGCAAAGAAGAGGACCAAGAATAAAGGGCAGAGGGAAAGCGCCAGAGCATTTATGATGACCAGGAAAGAGGCCAGGGTGGACCCCGATGTCGTGTCAGGTATGTTTCTTGTAAACCAAACTTGTGCCTCTGTGTTATTTGATTCTGGTGCTAGTAGGAGTTTTATTTCTACTTCTTTCTGTGCTAAGTTGCCTGTTAGTAGTAGAAGCATTGATGAGATGTAGAAACTGCCATTGGTAAGTCTACCCAGATTTCCGACTTGATAGAGGATTGCAACATAGAACTGGAAGGCCATAGGTTCCCTGCTAAACTATTTGTGATGCCCCTAGGCGGATTTGATGTAGTTCTAGGGATGGATTGGTTAGCAGCCTATGAGGCAAATATTGTTTGTCGTAAGAAGATGATCCGACTGACAGCGCCTGATCGGAGTTCGGTAACGATCTACGATGATCGACTTACTACGGCTCCAAAGGTGATTTCAATGGTGGTGGTAGAGAAGTGCATGAAACGTGGATGTAGTGCCTACTTGGCTTACATGAAGGATGTGGATGCTTCAGTACCACAATTGTCCGATGTACAAGTTGTGTGTGACTTTCCAGACGTATTCCCAGATGATTTACCAGGTGTACCACCGGACCGCGAGATCGAGTTTCAGATCGATTTGATACCTAGTGCTCAGCCTGTTGCCAAGACATCGGACCGATTGGCTCCGTCTGAGATGAAGGAACTGATGGTTCAGTTGCAAGATTTGCTGGGCAAAGGGCTCATTCGACCGAGTATTTCTCCCTGGGGTGCTCCGGTCTTATTTGTAAAGAAGAAGGATGGTAGTATGAGAATGTGCATTGACTACCATGAGTTGAAAAAGTTGACGGTGAAGAACCGATATCCGCTACCGAGAATAGATGACTTGTTTGATCAGCTCCAAGGTGCCAGTTGGTTCTCTAGAATAGATCTCCGATCTGGCTACCATCAATTGAAGGTGAAGGAGCAGGATATCCCCAAAACAGCTTTTCGCACGCGTTATGGACACTACGAGTTTCTCGTTATGTCCTTTGGTCTAACTAATACGCCACCTGCTTTCATGGATTTGATGAATCAGGTGTGTCGGCCGATGTTGGATAAATAGGTGATTGTGTTTATAGATGATATTTTGATTTATTCGAAGAGCAAAGAAGAACATGCCGGTCATATTTGTGAAGTATTGGAGACACTCAGAAGAGAGAAGCTGTACGCTAAGTTCTCCAAGTGTGCTTTCTGGTTGCGTGAAGTTTAGTTTTTGGGTCACGTGGTAAATTCCGAAGGGATCATGGTAGACTCGACAAAGGTTGAGGCGGTGACGCAATGGATGTCTCCAAAGACGCCATCCGAGATCCGTAGTTTCTTGAGATTGGCGGGCTACTACAGGAGGTTCACCCAAGACTTTTCCAAGATAGCCTCACCATTGACCAAGTTGAACTGTAAGGACGTGAAGTTTGTATGGGGTCTGGAACAGGAGAACACTTTTGCGGAGTTAAAGACAAGGTTGACTCAAGCTCCTGTCTTGACGTTACCTGAAGGGAATGAAGACTTGGTGGTCTATTCAGATGCTTCTTATTCGGGATTGGGTTGCGTGCTAATGCAGAGGGTAAGAGTAATAGCCTATGCGTCCTGACAGTTGAAAATCCATGAGGTTAATTACCCTACTCATGACTTGGAGCTAGCAGCTGTGGTCTTTGCATTGAAGATTTGGAGGCACTACTAGTACGGGACAAAGTGCACTATCTTCACTGACCATAAGAGCTTGAAATACTTCTTTGCGTAGAAGGACCTCAATATGAGGCAAAAAAGGTGATTAGAGTCAATCAAGGATTATGATTATGAGATCCATTATCATCCGGGCAAGGCCAACATAGAGGCGGATGCGCTTAGCCGAAAGGAGAGACCCGATCCAATCGGGTTGAAAGCTTACCAGTTGGTGATAACCTCCAATGTGATGACGCAGGTCAAGGGGTTCCAAGATGAGGCGTTGAAAGAAGAGCGTCTTAACTCCGGAAGGATGAGAGGTGTTGTCTCAGAGTTGGGTGAGAACACTCTCGGAGTTAGAACCCACTTTGGGCGGATGTGGATCCCTCGTTATGGAGACCTACGGGGGAAAATCATGGATGAAGCTCATAAGACTCGGTACTCCATTCATCCCTGTGCTACCAAGATGTATCATGATATGAAGAAAGATTACTGGTGGCCGGGTATGAAGCGTGATATGGCGGAGTATGTGAGTAAGTGCCTTACTTGCTTACATGTAAAGGCAAAGCATCAGAAGCCATATGGGAAGATCCAACCTTCGGATATACCTGAGTGGAAATGGGAGCACATCACCATGGACTACATTACGAAGTTACCACATACGGCAAGGGTTACGATACTATATGGGTGATAGTTGATCGCTTAACGAAGAGTGCTCACTTTCTACCAATCAACAATACATATTCATCTGAGAGGTTAGCGGATCTGTTCATCAAGGAAATTGTGACCCGTCATGGTGTACCAATGTCTATCGTGTCAGACCGTGACACTCGGTTTACATCTAAGTTTTGGAAGAGATTCCATGATGCAATGGGTACGAGGTTGCATATCAGTACGACTTACCATCCTCAGACAGATGGTCAGTCGGAGAGAACTATACAGACACTTGAGGATATGCTCCGAGCATGCGTCATTGATTTTGGAGGAAGTTGGGACGAGCACTTACCGTTAGCTAAATTCTCATACAACAATAGTTACCATGCCAGCATTGGTATGCCACCATATGAGATGTTATACAGTAGGAAGTGTAGAACGCTCGTATGTTGGGGTGACATTGGACAGAAGGAGTTGGGGAGCATGGAAGTGATCAAGGCTACGACTGAAAAGCTAGAAAAGATCAAGGCCTTTATGAAGGCGGCAAAAGATAGGCAAAATCGTATGCTGATAAGAGGCGTAGGCCGATTGAATTCAAGGTGAGTGATAAAGTTATGCTAAAGGTTTCACCTTGGAAGGGGATTATTTGGTTCAGAAAGTGGGGTAAGCTGAGCCCGAGGTATATAGGACCTTTCCGAATCATTGCTCGAGTAGGAGAGGTGGCCTATAGGTTGGAGTTGCCCAATGAGCTAAGTGGGATTCATCCAACATTCCATGTATCTCATATGAGAAAATGCCTAGCCGATGAAGATATGATTGTACCACTACAGGACATTGAAGTGGATGAACGACTCAATTATGTAGAGCAACCAGTGGTAATCGTTGACCGGAAGGAGAGGAGATTAAGGAATAAAGTGGTTCCACTGGTGCCAGTACAACGGAGGCACATGAAGGTGTGACAACCGACCTCTAGGTCATAATTCTAACCTTTAACCTCCTGCATCATTATCCATACAATTAATATTAATGTTAATATCATTATTATTATTAGTAGTAGTGTTATTATTGTTACTGCAACTATGGTCATTCTTATTATTTTATGTGCTATTTGAGATGATTTAGCTAAGTCTAGCCTTAGCATAGAATAACTTAGTGTTCCGGGAAAGTTAATTAGTCACCCTTGCAAAAAATTTAATCTTAATTTAAACAATTAAAATGTGTAAATATACACATAATTCACGGTTGAAGCACTCCTATGCATGCTTAATGCTTAACAACTAACTAGTGTTTACCACAAAAAATACTACACTACACTACAAAATAATACTACATAATAAAAATTTCTATTAAAATTTAAATTAATACACACCCCCACTAAACAGCAAATCGGCCGCCCCTAACCCACCAATCCACTCCCTTCTACACCACCCACAATTGCCATCATTCTCCTCCACTCCCCTTACATGCAGGACCATTCAAACCATACACACAGACACACACACACTCATTCTCTCCCTATTCTCTCTTGGATTCTCTCTAGCAGAAACACACACACACCCACGGTTCTAACACCATTTCAGCCATAATCATCGAAGAACATCATCAAACATCATCGGTCAAGCATCAAACTAGCAAGAGGGTGTTATCTTGGGAGCTTTTGATACACGGTTTCATCAAGTTTGACTTCTCCAGCCCTTGTTTGAATCTTTCCAGATCATTTTTTCCCCTACACTCTCCAAATCGTGAACCAAACAAAGAGTAAGCTTCATCTTACCCGAAACAAGCTATGTCATATGGTATTCTTTCTTTTATCCATCAAAAACCTTACTTTCTTTGTTCTAACAGAAGTCTACTGATATCACCTTGTTCTTGAGGAGCTTCTAACATCCTTGAAGGTATCTCAATCGATATGTTAGTGATTCTATGGGTGGAACTCGATTTACACCATGAAAACCCTCTTTTTGGGTGGTGTTTGCACCATCTAACTTGCACATCTTGTAACCCTCCAAAGTAAAGATTGTAACCTTCTAAAAAATAGTTTTCTAACCTTTTAATAACATTTTTTTAAAGTTACAAAAGGATTTGGTAATGTTTAAGCATGATCTATAATGTTTTACACATGTGTAATGAGTTTAAATGGTGAAAACACACAACTACAAGCTTATTTCATGGTTTCATGTTAAATCCATATGTTAGAGCTATTTTTCAGAAATCTTTGAGTTATTATTTGTGTATAAGGTGATGTTAATGGCTGAAAATAATAAAAGTATGGACTTGTAGGCATTTTGAGCTTATTTTGGGACCCGAAAGGTGGTTAAACGACCATAAAAGTAAGAGAAATTAGAGTATAACCATGTTAAAAATAATTCCAGGCTCTAAAATAGTTAATAAAGTGATTTAAATTGTATTTGTTGAATAAATGGTCAAAAATGCTTTAAATGGAATTTTTAGTTAAAAACGGGTTTTAACCGGGTAACGTTTGGAGGAAAGTCTTGGAAATAATGGTATAAAACCAAAATCCATGGAAACCATGTTATTTCAGTAAGTTAGGAACTATAAGACTTAATGATGGTGAAAAATTGGTCAAACAAGTTTTTAAACGGTCAATTTCGGGTAAAAACGCGTTTTAACGGGTTAAACCTAAAAATGAAGCCTTCAATTAAAAGAGGCTTAAAAATATATTCTCAACAGATTATAAAACTTATGAAAAGTCCTTAAAATAATATTTAAAGTTCTAAAGACTTAAAACCGTAATATTTATTACATAACCGTTAAAAACCTTCGATTTTACCGTAACCGGTAACTTAAAACATATGTTCACCAACTCAAATTTAAAACCTGGAAAATTTGGGAGTTTAACTTATTAATAATGTAATATTTAACTCCGAAAGTCGGTTATGGGGTCATAAAGGTCATTAAATGTAAAGAAGCAAACTTTAGGGTAGAAAATGTAAATTCTGAAACTTGAAGGACTAAACTATGAAGTCTGCCAAAGTTCAATACACCGACCCCCTTGGACTGGTAATCACTTGATAAACTTAATTTAACTTGTGTCAATGACCTAATAGTGTAAAAACATGAATTTCCCTTAAGAAACCCTAGCTTTCTATAAAATGAAACTTTTAAATGCAAGCCTTAGCAAATATAAGCTAATTGAACATTTAACTTCTTAACACACTTTTTCCACCTCGTGTGACCTTAGAACTAGTGGCTTATGACTTAATCTTGATGGTAGGGTGCTAGACTTGAAACTTTCCCGGTACTCGAAGAACCCGTTGCTTGAAACTTAAAGTGAGTTCTAGTGTTCCCTTTTTACTACTGTTTTTGGGATGAAGCATGCTCTGTTTAAACTGAACTATTTTTGTGCTATATTATGATGCTATATGTTGTGAAAATGTTAGAACCTGCTTTTACTATTATCACGATCATTAATTCTTTTGTGAACCGCTTGTTTTATATGGGTAGATCTACTTGGGGAATCCCCCACACACAATGCCTTCCATGACGAACGGGGAAGGGTACCACACTGAGATCCTGCGAGGTCGTTTGTGTCATGTGACAGGTTTTTATAAGATACTAGGGTGAACCATAAGACAGGTATGGTCCACTGTTTGAGGCTCAGTTCTTCCTTCGGGATTAACCAGTACAACATAACTTTTGAAGAGGCTAGTTGGGACTGAGTGCAGGGTTGATGATCCCCACAACAATGAAACTATGACTTTTAAGTCAAATGTGGATTCTATTGAATCCTTTTATGTTAAACTTTAAGCACTTGAATTCACCAACTTTTTAGTTGACAAAATTTTCTTTGAGCATGTTTCAGGTAACCCGTGATGAAGGTTTGGCTTTTGTAGAAGACTTATGATGACCTAGCACCTTGACCCATGGCATTGGCTTGTTTTGTTTTTAAAACAAATTGAACAATTTACATTTGTTATTGTTGGAAACAATTTGTACTGATGAATTATGTACTTGTATTGGTGGCTAGACCTACTTCTATCCTGGTTTTTCTTTAAACATTAATGCCATGTGATGTTCTCTCCTTTTGTGCTTTTATGATGGTTTGTTTCCACTGCCATATGTTGTTGCTAGTCTGTGACGTCCCACCCTACTTGGGCCCGGGGTGTGACAGATTGGTATCAGAGCCAAAGGTTGTAGAGAAGTCAGGAATACCATAGTAGACCCTAGGCTACAACCCTGATACCTTAGGACCGTCCTTATGGGAAAGTGTTGGGATGATCGGGTTGGGTAAATTGATGATTACACTTGATCAACGTAATCATGAATTTACCGGACGCGTAAATTTCAGGATGGTCCTTTAGGTAATGATTGGACCATTTTCGTTTGAGATTTATGATTTCTAAAACTTATGTTGAGTGGTCTAAAGGTTTTCCTTAAACGAACTACTCTACTTGTTATTATTTGAAGAGATTACTGATTCCTGATACTAATGCTTTCTGATATCTCTGGTTATTGATACTATTAGGATATCTGATACTATTGCCATCACTACTACTATACGTATTATTATTATTATAATCATGAGCTATGAGAAACCAAATTACTCCTGATATTTCTTATAGGAAATCAAAGCTATGGCCGACAAAGGGAAGGTACCTGCGTACCCAACTGATGGTACTGCACTAGCTGGGAGCCACAAGAAGGCGACGCCGTGAACAGAATATGAAGAATACCTAAGGAGATGCGGACATCCGGTCTGGATATCCGTTACATCCGACGACACTGAGCTATCAGAGGACTCTTCCTCGACATCCCCCTCCAGGAGCCGAACGCGCTCCCATTCACCACATGTCGCAGCTCCTACCCACTCACCTATCCCTCCTATCAGGGATAGGGGTGCACGTGTTATCACCCATCCATGTAAAAGTACTAGTCCAGGACCCTCAGTCTCCTTTAGGATGCCACCTCCTCCTCCACCACCTGTTAGGACTCCCACACCTGCACCACCGATGTTTGACCCACTCCGACACCACCCACATGATGAGCACTGGATGCCACCGAGGCACAACATGTATGATGGACCTAGTGTGCTAGTTGGTGACCGGTACTCCCAGTCTAGCCACCATGCAAGCGACGTAGGTCCCTCTGATGCTGCATTGGACGAAATTCTGAAGACCGTCCGTCGCCTCGAGCTGACACTCCAGCACGCCACTCAGACGTCTCTGTCCGCATAGTTTCAGGCCAGGATGGCTTCGCATGGGGTCCGACGGTTAGAGCAAGATCAAAGGAAGAAGAACTCAGGGTGGCTAGGGTGGCTGAAGAAGAAGTGGATGTGAGAGCGTGGAGAAGAAGTGGGATTGTCTGTCTTTTAGACAGTTGAAGGAAACAATTTTTATTATTATCAGATACTATTATTATTTTTTATGGGGGGTGATGGCACCTTCCAAATTGTGAGACTGTAACTCTGATGCATTTATGTTTTGCTGATACTATTAACCCAATCTATCTATGAAACTATTTCTAATGATGCTAATTCCACAGGGTAATTTGTATTGATTTGCAATGTGTTATGACATGTGTTGGGAATTTTGTCTTGCTTCCTTTTTGGGTTGAATGGCCCTAAATTAATTTAATGGAGCATATTTAGAGGTATTTACTGGTGTGTATATTACACCCCCTCCTATTAGAACGTGGTATATTAGGATAAGTGATGCATGGGCTACATGAAACCAAAAATTATGAGATGCTAAATGAATTTATCTATGATGCTATCAGAATGCCAACCAGACAAGGAACCAGTATTGGAAGGCAAAGAGCTACTAGAGGTCATCATGAGGGTGCTAAACAGACCAAAAACCAACCCCCTACTCCACCAGGAACTCCTCGTGGAGAGAATGCCAATCAGGGGAATGATAAGAGAATTGCCAACCTTGTAGCACAACAAATTACTAACGCCATTCTGACCATCATTGCTCAGATCAATGCGGACCGGAGCAACCCTGATGGTAATGATGGATTCGGGAACGATGAGGGTAACAATGAGGAAGCTGAAGCATTAAGGAAAGGATGCTCCTACAAAACCTTCATGGCGTGCAAGCCAAAGGATTTCTATGGTACCGAGGGTGCGATAGAGAAATACCGATGGATTGATGAAATGGAAGCCGTCTTAGATATCAGCGAATGTAAGATGGAACACATGGTGAGGTTTGCTTCCCAATCACTCAAGGGATCGGCACTGGAATGTTGGAAGACTGTTACTCAGCCCCGGGGAAGAAACGCTGCTAACCGAATGAGCTGGATCGAATTCAGGGAATTGATAACCAACAAATACTGCGCAATCAACCAACTAGAGAAACTGGAGTCTGAATTTCGGAGCCTGGAGATGAAAGGTCCTAATTACACTGAGTACATCAACCGCTTCTTAGCCCTGTCTCATCTAGTGCCAGACCTGGTGACACCAGAATCCAAGGGCGTAGCATGTTTCTTTTTGGGACTACATCCTAGAGTCAGGGGTATGGTTAGATCCTCCAGGCCCTCAACCCTTCAAGCTGCGGTTGACTTCACCAGTAGTTTGACTGATGATTTAGTCAGGGCTGGATGGACTGAACAAACCAGGGCTGACGAAACTAGGAAGCCGATGGGTGAGAAGAGAAAGTGGTTTGATGTGAAGAAAGCAATTGGTAGCAGTAGTGGGTCAAGCAAGAAGGGTTTTGAAGGTATGAGGCGTGATGACCAGGGTGGAAGGACTCGGAAGCTATACTCGGGTACAAGCCCATTCTGCAACAAGTGCAAACTGCATCATCAAGGGGAGTGCAACCCGATGCCCTGCTTCCGATGCAAACAACCAGGTCATTTAATTAAGGATTGTACGTATGCGCCAGGTAAACAATACTATGAGTGTAGAGATCCAGGGCACATGAGGAATAAGTGCCCTAGGCTGGGGAGAGATAAGGACGCCAAACCCAACAAGCCCAAGGGACGAGCATTCGTGATGGATCCAGTCGGTGCTCGTAAGGAACCTGATGTGGTCAATGGTACGTTCCTTATAAACAACCATCCTGCTACCCTTCTATTTGATACTGGAGCAACTGCTAGTTTTGTCTCTCGTACTTTTAGGCCTTTGATTGACTTGAGTGCATGTGTCCTGACTGATACGTTTACCATATAATTAGCTGACGGTAGCATCTTAGAAACTAATGAAGTCATCAAAGATTGCTTAATGAATCTAGAAGGAAGTACATTTAAGATAAACCTGATGCCTATTAATCTAGGAGGAATCGATGTGGTTGTTGGTATGGATTGGCTGGCTAGGCATAGAGTCAAAATCGTGTGTGATGAACGCCTACTTAAGATACCATTGAATGATGGGAAGGTGTTAGTTGTTCATGGTGAAAAAAGTAACACGCTATATCCTATGATATCCCATTTAAAGGCGACCAAGAGTCTCATGAAGGGATGCCCGACTTTCATAGTCTATGTAATGAAAGCCAAAGAGGAAAAGAAGATTGAGGATATACCAGTGGTTTCTGAATATCCGGAAGTACTTCCCGAAGACCTACCGGGACTCCCTCCGACTCGTCAGGTTGAGTTCCAAATAGATCTATTGCCTGGTGCTGCACCAGTAGCCAAGGCACCGTACCGACTTGCCCCTCCCGAGATGAAAGAACTAATTCTACAAATCCAAGAGCTACTCGACAAGGGGTTTATACGACCGAGTGTTTCTCCATGGGGGTGCTCCGGTGCTATTTGTGAAAAAGAAGGATGGAACCCTATGTATGTGTATTGATTACCAGGAACTAAACAAGCTGACAATAAAGAATCGTTACCCTCTTCCGAGAATCGATGACCTATTTGATCAACTGCAGGGGGCAAGCTATTTTTCCAAAATAGATTTAAGATCAGGGTACCATCAACTAAAGATAAGAGAGGAAGACATACCCAAAACAGCCTTTAGAACTAGATATGGACATTATGAGTACTTGGGCATGCCCTTTGGACTGACTAACGCACCAGCGGCATTTATGGATCTCATGAACCGAGTGTGCCGCCCATATCTAGACAAATGTGTGATCGTGTTTATCGACAACATCCTGATCTACACTCGTAGTAAGGAAGAGCATGAGAAGCACCTTAGGCTGATTCTCGAGTTGCTCAAGAATGAGCAACTATATGCCAAGTTCTCCAAATGCAAATTTTGGATATGAGAGATCCAATTTCTAGGACATGTCATAAATAAAGATGGAATTCAAGTGGACCCTTCAAAGATAGAGGCTATTAAGAACTGCAAAATTCCGGAAACTCCTACCGAGATAAGGCAGTTCCTTGGATTGGCCGGATACTATAGAAGGTTTATCAAGGACTTCTCGCGTATTGTGCAACCATTAACTTCTTTGACTAAGAAGAATACAGCTTTTGTGTGGGAACAAGAGCAGAATGAAGCATTTGAAACACTCAAGGAAAAACTATGTAGTGCACCTATCCTCGCCCTCCCAGAAGGAGTTGAAGATTTCGTGGTCTATTATGACGCCACGTGTCAGGGACTAGGATGCGTGCTAATGCAGCACAACAAGGTAATTGCTTATGCATCAAGACTGCTGAACGATCATGAGAAGAACTACACAACGCATGATCTAGAATTGGGTGCCGTGGTGTTTGCACTCAAAATGTGGAGGCATTATCTCTATGGCACAAAGTGCATTATCTACATTGACCATAGAAGTTTGCAACACATTCTTGATCAGAAGATGCTAAACATGCATCAGAGAAGATGGGTTGAGCTACTGAATGATTACGAATGCGAGATTCGCAACCATCCCGGCAATGCCAATGTAGTGGCAGATGCCTTGAGCAGGAAAGAAAGAGAAAAACCCCTCCGTGTCCGTGCATTAAGGATGAGTGTGTATACCGACCTCATCATGAAACTAAAAGAAGCACAAGGCGAAGCGCTAAAGGAAGATAACTTAGCAGAGGAATCGTAAACAGGAATGGAGAAGCGATTTGAGATGAGTAACGATGGTATATATAAACATGAAGGGAGAACGTGGGTACCAAAATACGGGGGAATTAGAGAGATGATCCTAGACGAAGCCCACAAATCTAGGTACTCGGTTAACCCCGGAAGCGACAAAATGTACCAAGATCTAAAGGAACTTTTCTGGTGGCCTGGAATCAAGAAATCAATCGCCATTTATGTTGGGAAGTGTCTGACGTGCGCCATGGTAAAGGCTGAAAATCAAAAACCATCAGGGACGTTACAACAGCCCGAAATTCTAGAATGGAAATGGGATAACGTCAAGATGGATTTTGTTACAAAGTTACCCAGAACTTTCAGAGGTCATGATGCTATCTGGGTAATAGTGGATCGGTTAACTAAATCAGCTCACTTCTTGCCAATTCGAGAAGACTACGACCTGACAAAGCTGGCCCAACTGTACATCGATGAAATAGTAACCAGGCATGGGGTGCCATTATCAATCATCTCTGACCGTGATAGTCGTTTCACTTCTCATTTCTGGAAGTCATTCCAGCAGGCCCTAGGAACCTGTCTGGATTTAAGCACTGCATACCACCCTCAAACTGACTGTCAGAGTGAAAGAACCATCCAAACCTTGGAAGATATGCTAAGGGCTTGTGTGATTGACTTTGGTGGGAACTGGGATAACCATCTTACTCTAGTAGAGTTCTCCTACAATAATAGTTACCACGCAAGTATAAAAGCAGCTCCGTATGAGGCCCTATATGGCAGGAAATGCCGATCACCGTTGAGTTGGAATGAGATTGGTGATAGCCATGTAATGGGACTCGACATCGTGATGGAGACCACTGACAAAATATTTAAAATCAAGGAGCGTTTAAGAGCAGCCAGAGACCGTCAGAAGAAATATGCTGACAGAAGGCGAAAACCTTTAGAATTTCAAGTAGGTGACAAAGTAATGCTAAAAGTAGAACCATGGAAGGGAACTGTGAGGTTTGGAAAGAAAGTAAAGCTAAGCCCGAGATACCTAGGACCATTTGAGATACTAGCGAGAATTGGCCCCGTGGCGTATAAATTAAAGCTGCCTCAAGAGTTAAGTTACATACATGACACCTTCCATGTGTCAAATTTGAAGAAGTGCATGGTAGATAAGACCATGGATTTACCTTTGAAAGAAGCTAGGATAATGACAAGTTGAACTTCGTGGAAGAGCCTATAGAGATCACCAACCGGCTGGTCAAGAAACTCAGGCGAAGTCGCATACCCAAGGTCAAGGTAAGATGGAATTCTAGGCGAGGACTTGAATTCACTTGGGAGCGAGAAGATGAGATGAGAAAGAGTTATCCACACCTCTTCAAACCCACTTGTTCTGGAATTTATCGAAGCTAAAAATTTCGGGACGAAACTTCCTAAACGGTGGGAGAATGTGACAACCGACCTCTAGGTCATAATTCTAACCTTTAACCTCCTACATCATTATCCATACAATTAATATTAATGTTAATATCATTATTATTATTAGTATTAGTGTTATTATAGTTACTTCTACTATGGTCATTCTTATTATTTTATGTGCTATTTGAGATGATTTAGCTAAGTCTAGCCTTAGCATAGAATAACTTAGTGTTCCGGGAAAGTTAATTAGTCACCCTTGAAAAAAATTTAATCTTAATTGAAACAATTAAAATGTGTATATATACACGTAATTCATGGTTGAAACACTCCTATGCATGCTTAATGCTTAACAACTAACTAGTGTTTACCACCAAAAATACTACACTACACTACAAAATAATACTACATAATAACAATTTCTATTAAAATTTAAATTAATACACACCCCTACTAAACTCCAAATCGGCCACCCCTAACCCACCAATCCACACCCTTCGACACCATCCACAATTGCCACCATTCTCCTCCACTCCCCTTACATGCAAGACCATTCAAACCACAAACACACACACACTCATTCTCTCCCTCTTCTCTCTCGGATTCTCTCTAGCAAAAACACACACACACCCACGGTTCTAACAATATTTCAGCCATAATCATCGAAGAACATCATCAAACATCATCGGTCAAGCATCAAACTAGCAAGAAGGTGTTATCTTGTGAGCTTTTGATACACGGTTTCATCAAGTTCGACTTCTCCAGCCCTTGCTCAAAGCTTTCCAGATCATTTTGTCCCACTACACTCTCCAAATCATGATACATACAAAGAGTAAGCTTCATCTTACCCGAAACAAGCTATGTCATGTGGTATTCTTTCTTTTATCCACCAAAAACCTTACTTTCTTTGTTCTAACAGAAGTATACTGCTATCACCTTTTTCTTGAGGAGATTCTAACATCCTTGAAGGTATCTCAATCGATATGTTAGTGATTCTATGGGTGGAACTCGATTTACACCATGAAAACCCTCTTTTTTGGTGATGTTTGCACCATCTAACTTGCACATCTTGTAACCCTACGAAGTAAATATTTTAACCTGCTAAAAAATAGTTTTCTAACATTTTAATAACCTGTTTTTAAATTTACAAAAGGATTTGGTAATGTTTAAGCATGATCTATAACGTTTTACACATGTGTAATAAGTTTAAATGGTGAAAACACACAACTACAAGCTTATTTCATGGTTTCATGTTAAATCCATATGTTAGAGCTATTTTTCAGAAATTTTTGAGTTATTATTTGTGTATAAGGTTCTGCTAATGGCTGAAAATAATAAAAGTATGGACTTGTAGGCATTTTGAGCTTATTTTGGGACCCGAAAGGTGGTAAAACGACCATAAAAGTAAGAGAAATTAGAGTATAACCATGTTAAAAATAATTCCAGGCTCTAAAAGAGTTAATAAAGTGATTTAAATCGGATTTGTTGAATAAATGGTCAAAAATTCTTTAAATGGAATTTTTAGTTAAAAACGGGTATTAACCGGGTAACGTTTGGAGGAAAGTCTTGGAAATTATGGTATAAAACCAAAATCCATGGAAACAATGTTATTTAAGTAATTTAGGAACTATAAGACTTAATGATGGTGAAAAATTGGTCAAACAAGTTTTTAAACGTTCAATTTCGGGTAAAAACGCGTTTTAACGGGTTAAACCTAAAAATGAAGCTTTCAATTAAAAGAGGCTTAAAAATACATTCTCAACAGATTATAAAACTTATGAAAAGTCGTTAAAATAATATTTAAAGTTCTAAAGACTTAAAACCGTAATATTTATTACATAACCGTTAAAAACCTTCGGTTTTACCGTAACCGGTAACTTAAAACATATGTTCACCAACTCAAATTTAAAACCTGGAAAATTTGGGAGTTTAACTTATTAATAATGTAATATTTAACTCCAAAAGTCGGTTATGGGGTCATAAAGGTCATTAAATGTAAAGAAGCAAACTTTAGGGTAGAAAATGTAAATTCTGAAACTTGAAGGACTAACTTATGAAGTCTGCCAAAGTTCAATACACCGACCCCCTTGGACTGGTAATCACTTGATAAACTTAATTTAACTTGTGTCAATGACCTAATAGTGTAAAAACATGAATTTCCAATAAGAAACCCTAGCTTTCTATAAAAGGAAACTTTTAAATGCAAGCCTTAGCAAATATAAGCTAATTGAACATTTAACTTCTTAACACACTTTGTCCACCTCGTGTGACCTTAGAACTAGTGGCTTATCACTTAATCTTGATGGTAGGGTGCTAGACTTGAAACTTTCCCGGTACTCGAAGAACCCGTTGCATGAAACTTAAGGTGAGTTCTAGTGTTCCCTTTTTACTACTGTTTTTGGGATGAAGCATGCTCTGTTTAAACTGAACTATTTTTGTGCTATATTATGATTCTATATGTTGTGAAAATGTTAGAACCTGCGTTTACTATTATCACGATCATTAATTCTTGTGTGAACCGCTTGTTTTATATGGGTAGATCTACTTGGGGAATCCCCTACACACAGTGCCTTCCATGATGAACGGGAAGGGTACCACACTGAGATCCTGCGGAGTCGTTTGTGTCATGTGATAGGTTTTTATAAGATACTAGGGTGAACCATCCGACAGGTATGGTCCACTATTTGAGGCTCAGTTCTTCCTTCGGGATTAACCGGTACAACATAACTTTTGAAGAGGCTAGTTGGACTGAGTGCAGGGTTGAATGTGATCCCCACAACAATGAAACTATGACTTTTAAATCAAATGTGGATTTTATTGAATCCTTTTGTGTTAAACTTTAAGCACTTGAATTCACTAACTTTTTAGTTGACAAAATTTTCTTTGAGCATGTTTCAGGTAACCCGTGATGAAGGTTGGGCTTTTGTAGAAGACTTAGGATGACCTAGCATCATGACCCATGGCATTGGCTTGTTTTGTTTTTAAAACAATTTGAACAATTTACATTTGTTATTGTTGGAAACAATTTGTAGTGATGAATTATGTACTTGTATTGGTGGCTAGACCTACTTCTAGCCCGATTTTTCTTTAAACATTAATACAATGTGATGTTCTCTCCTTTTGTGCTCTTATGATGGTTTGTTTCCGCTGCCATATGTTGTTGCTAGTCTGTGACGTCCCACCTTACATGGGCTCGGGGTGTGACAGAAGGGATCCGAGTCTACGTGGAAGACTGAGGAAGAGATGAGACAACATTACCCATAACTATTTGAGAAGTGACAGGTTTCGTGGACGAAACCTTATAAGGGGGGTGGATTTGTAACACCCGAAAATTTGCTAAAAAGAAAAGAAAAGAAAGGTATAAAGAAAGAAAGGAGAATTTGCATAAGTGGGGGGGCTAAGGTTGTATAAAGGACAAAACCTTATTATTTTATGTTTAAAAGAAGCATGGCCGCCCACTACATCTGCTTTTCACCTCCTCTCGATTGCAAAGAAGAGAAAAAGAAGAAGAACAGGGTTTTCATCAGTTTCTAGTGAGAGAAACCTTCGAAGGTGAGTTTTTCTTGAGTTTTTGTTCGGTTTCAGCTGAGTTTTCAGCTTCGGGACCAATTCTTATCTGTTCTTTGTGTTCGGTTATGCGATTCCAAGTGCTTCTGAGTTTGGAGGAGTTTTGCTCGAAAGCTGCTGCAGGTGAGTTCCAGATTCCCAATTTTCTGTTTTTAAACTTGTTTTCAGGGCTGAAATGCATATAATTTTTTTTTACAAAGTATGTGTATGAAACCGTATGTTTATACTCTGTTTATACGAGTGAATGTATGTTTGTGTATAATTTGTTGTGTCTCATGTTTATATGCTTGATTTAGGTGTTCGGCATGTTAGATTTGGGTTTGGAACATGTTAAAACGATGACTGGGTCTGAAAAATACTGTAAGTTCGAATTATCAACTGCCCATGCGCCTAACATAGTGTTCATGCACCTAAAATTTTTCCTATAGAACTTAAGTGTTGATCATGCGCCCAAACATTACCCCATGTGCCCACTGCTAAGGCACCTAAGTGCTCATGCGTCTAAGTAAGGCTTATGCGCCCAAGCAGTTCTCATGCGCCTAGGTTTCCTCATGCGCCTAAGTGCCCTCATGCGCCTAAAGTGCCCGTGCGCCTACATAGTACTCGTGCGCCTGCATAGTGCTCATGCGCCTAAATGCCTTAGAAAATTTTCTGAAATTTTGGGAAATAGAAATTTTAAGACTAAGCCCTGGGATGTTTTGATTGTTATGTTTGTTGGTGTTTTTCATGTTTTTGGCCTGTTGTTATGTTCCATATTACATATTATTACGTGACTTTACGTGGTGTGTTTATGCCCGTATGCATAAAGTATTATCATAAACGAAGCAAAAGATTAATGATTATGAAAAGTGGAACATAAGGAATGAATGAAAGTCTTGCAAGAAAAATGTTTAAGGAGGTTCACAACTCATAGAGAGTTGTTAGCTTAACTGTGTCTTATATAACGTGCGTTTTGGCTAACCCATAAGGGTTCACACACAGGAGGGTCAGTATTTGTGACTAATCGAGACGTGCGAAAACGGGATTCTTATCGCTTGACCCCAAGAGGTAGTTGCTTTGTGCACAATGATGGGGCATAGCATATGACAGGTCCAGATAAAGTGAAAGATAATGATGAATGAAAGTTCGAAAATGAACGATAATGAAAGATAATAAAGAATTATTATCTAGTTGTATGTATGATGTGTGATCATGTACGAAAGTAAAGAAAGTGTTTTTTTAGTAAAAGTAAGTATTTTATTTATAAAACTAGAACTCACTCAGCAACACTGACTTTTATGCATTTTCAGTTGGCAGGTAATTAGTTGCTGAGGATGGCACGCTAGTGAAGCTACTTGGCGGGCAAGACTGGCATCCATTTCATGCATAATAATATTGTTGTTTTGTAATACAACTGAATGATTCTTTTGTAACCCTAAAACTACAATGATGTATTATTTAGCAACATCAAATAGTAATGAATGAATGGTTTTTGATAAATTAATCCGCTGCAACATTTTTATGAAATGTATTGTACTTTTATATGAAAAATGCTGTGATTGACCAACTGTGAGGTTTCCGGGAACGGGACCTTATACAATGTTAAACCCACACCTTCTTCACCACCACCTACACAGACTCAAATCACCATTTCCTATAATAGAAAATCCAAACAAACCCCTGTTCAGTCTATTTAGATTGAGCAAGCCCCCATATACTCACCCATGAGCAAATGGAAACAAGAGATACCACTTCTCTTGAAGAGCTGACCACTCCTATTCCATCAAGTATCATTGATGAGTTCCTCATGCTCAACCTGATAAGCTCACAATCCCAGCCTTAATCCATAATCCTAAATCTTAACACTCAGATGATCAACCTTTAGGGGAAAGCTGCCATCTCCAGCCTTTAGTCCTCAACCAACCAATTCATAACCTTGAATTCTATGATGATGAAGACATGGGATTCAATGAGTACCATATATCTCTCTACTCCTCCCCTACTCAAGGATAGACGAGTGCTCATGATACTCGTATGTCTAGCCCATATCATCCACCCACTACTGAGGTGAACCTCTCTGAACATTTTCAAGAGGTCTATATGGAAGAGGCTCTAACTTTTTTTAAGTGATTACATCATTCAGACCTCAACCACGACAACCCAACTTCTTAGCATTTCTTATGTAGCTGTCACAGAGCAGAGGAAAACCAGAGACCAAGAACAAATATCTGGTGGGGAGAGGGATGATTTTGGTTATGTACTCTCATCCCCCATGATTCTTCTGATGTAGATGAGGGGAGCATGAAACAAAAGGTGCAAAAATTGATGCATACATGCACATACCTTGTTTCAAAGGCTAGTCACCTGTAATATTAGATAGCTACCATACAAAGGCAGGTGCTTAATCAGCAACTTGAGATCATCGATCTCAAGGGTAAGCTAGCTGAGAGGCCTGCCAGGCATGCTCAACCATGACCACAAGAACTTATGGATGTAGTGGACCTAACCTGCAAGTCATTTTTGCAAGTAAGTGATGCTACCAAAAAGGAGGAGAAAGTTACTATAATCATAGAACATGGGAGCACTGCTCAGAGAATAGACATTGAGGATTCACCACCCTCATTTGCAACTGTCCAAACTCAACAACCTACTCTGGCCCACATCAATGTGGTTGCCATCTTTTAAAGCATATTTGAGAAGGGTTTTGTACCAAATGCCATGTCACCTCTATCCAATCCTGCTAAAAATCCAATCATAGGATGGAGGTATGATATTGACAGAATGGCCTTGATGCTTTCTAGATTCCAGGGTCAACAAGAAATATTCAACATCTACAACCTGGGATTCTATAAAAGCTTCCCTTATGCAATCCTATCACTTGTTAACCCAAGTCAAAACAGACATGTTGATAGGTTAGTAGAGAGAATTCAAATGAGGGTGTTTGAGGAGTTCAAAAGAAGAACAAGAATTTATAGACAAAGAATAGAAGGGAAAACAATTGGTCAACTGGATACTGAGTTGGATCCTAAGATTAGCTTTGAAGGGGAAAGCTCAGTTGAAGGCCCTGTTGTGGACTCTATGAACCTTGAGATTCCTACTCCTTTGGCACCAACCACTTTAAGTGAGACACCAGTTGGTGAAGGTGTCTCACAGCCTCTCCCTGGCTAGAGCTCAAATGAAGAACAAGTTCAAGAAAGCCAAAGCTCTCTCCTCTCTGAGTCACACAGGCTAGTGATTGACAAATGAAAGAAGGTTCTAACTGCAGAGGAGATTGAGTAGAAGAAAAGGGAGAGGCTCCTAGTTTCATGCAGGCAGTAATCAGAGTTGTTCAAAAGCCAAACACTCAAGAAGATGAGTTAAGGGCAGCTAGATTGAACTACCTGGGAACTAAGAATTACAATATTGATGATCTATTCTCTCTTCCCTTGGATGCGTTAACTGAACTGGTAGACACAGATGTGGTTAAAGAGAGGAAGGAGGCTGAGGATGCTGCTTTTCTTCTCAAAATAAAAGAAGAAAGAAAGAAAAGAAAATTATATTAAGCTCCTGTCCTCTCCACAGTTCAAAAGATGCATGAGGTAGAAACTGTGGTTGTAAAAGAAGAAACTCAAGTAGACAAAGAACAAAATAGACAGAACATGATCAACTATTTAAGGGCCATAGGTTTCTACCAGGCAGAAACTTTACTCCCTCTATCTTATGATTATATAGAGTTTGAGTACCTTAAACAGCTAGAACAAGAAGCTTTTAAGGGAAGAAAAGTTGCTAAGAGAAAAATGAGAGAGGAAGCTGAAAAATCAGGGGCCACCATCAAAGCCAACAAGAAGATTTCAGATGGCAGAAAAAGAATGGTAAGCTTCTTGAAGCTGTATGGGTTCTATGGTAGGAGACTTGGTCCCATGTGTCTATCCTTAATGGATGAGCACATAAGGGTGATCAAGCAGAAGATCAAAAGGAGTGAGCTTCGACTTGCATTCTCCTCCAAGTCAAGCTACACGTGAAGCTGAGTCAAGGTTCCACCCAAATAGACAACAAAACCAAGACCTAGTATTGATTCACAGCTAGCTTCATCTTCTGACCCACAGCAAGGTCCTGAACCTTCTTCAGAACATGTGAAGGGGAAGGACCAAACTGAGAAGGAAAAAGAAAGAAAATATGATCAAGACAAACCTACTCAGTTAGTAGAAAGAGGAAAAGGATGGCCATTATAAGAGACTTGAAGTCAAAAAAGAAGAAGATGTTTAAGGCATCCACCTCTACACCTCAGGATGAGTTAAAACATCTTGAGTATCAAGCATAAAAGGCTGCTCAACCAACTCCTTTATTTGTAGAGCCTCTAGCTACTAAGAGACCAATCATGTCTTGGGTGTATTCTCTAAATCCAGAGAGATGGTATGTCATAAGAGATCAAGTAGGTTAATAAGTATTCTTCTGGTAAACATACTTGACCTGTCTGAGCATGATCTCTTTGATATAAAGAGATACTATGAAACCCTGAAAAATCCAGACCAGCTGAAGAATAAAGGAATGGCTCTGATCCTGATGGTTTTAACCTATTAGAAGATCAAACTTCATAATAATCTTCAAGTTTTGGTAGCATCAGCTTACTGGGAGTTTGTAAGATCAAGAGGATTATCTTAAATGCTGATGCTAACCAAAGTTATCTCAGTATGCACTGAAGTACAAGGAAGTACTTTGGAAGATTTGCCAATGTACAAAGAAAAATAACTAAGTGTCAAATCTTCTAAATCCAAAAACAGAAATCTTCCGAAGCCAAAAGTGAAGTCTTCCAAAGCTTAAAGACAAAGTCTTTTGAAGCTTGAAGACTGAACTCTTCCAAAAACTAATAAGACATGTGTCTCTGACATACTTTTGACAAAAGCAGAAGACCTTTCCACTGTCAGCTTTGAAGACTCACCAACTTATATAAGTTGATGATTACCTTTTTACTTTTGTCAACTGTACATTATGGTTTCTTTTGTATAACTTCCTACTTTAGTATTTACCCTTATTGTAATTCCATAAGATGTGAGCTATGGCATGTCATAATCATATGTCAAAGGACAATCTATCTTTTGACTTTACATTGATCTTGTTGTCTAGATTAGTGTCCAGCTGGCCTTTAAAGTATGGCCGGCTATAGCTTGTAGTATAAAGTATCTCATGTATTAGTGTTAGGACTAAGCTTTGTAACACTTGTAAACACTTGAGAGCAATATACATCAACCTTGAAAACCAATATTTTTGTTCTTGAGTGTTCTTACTTGTTATTCTTAGTTTCACTGCCTGGTTCCTTATTTGATTTAGTAAGTGTGTTTAGTTGATAATCTGCAACTGTCAAACTGTTTTGAACCATAACCGGTCCTACACCTAATATCCCTTACCCTCCACCATCCTCCGTCGCATTGTAACCTCCACCTACCCTTAGTGGCAACCCGTACTCATACTCCCCACAACTTCAATCTGTAGGGGTTTTCACAAATTTTGTGGAAATCCCCAGCAGCAGATCTGATTCTGCTGGGGTGAATAGAATATTGCAATCGTATTGTTGTCGTTTATCGAATTTGTGATGCGGAATGTCACAAACCCGTTGATGATTTCATTTTAAGATCTATTGCAAAATGAATATGTATGATGATGAATGAATAATGAACAAATTCAAGAACATATATTCATATAAATTTCATTCATTCATATGTATGATATCAAGAGAATTACAAGGGAGTTTGCAAGCACACTTTCTCTCACACACACTCAACCTTGATTTCACTAGTGAATGCTATAGTTTGTTAGTGATTGTTCTAATGTTAGAGTATAAATGACTACACTTAGTCATTTATACTCTTTACGAAAATAAAAAAAATTACATTTAAGCACAAATGATTACACAAATATAGTTCTAAGTCTGATAAATTCTCTATTGCTGATGCGTGACTGTCAGGTGCTGACGTCATTCGGGACGACCGCTGATGTTGACTGTTGACTTTGACCACGGTTGACCAAGTTTGACTAAGTTTGACTTTGGTCAATTTTCTTCATTTTGATTATATCTTTAGCATATCTTCACCGTGTCACTTTTGGTAATCATCATGAGATTTGGCACTTAGGTTTTGGTAATTATCATCTTTTAATAGTCTAACAATACTCCCTCTAAGATGATGCTGCCAAAACCTCATGATTATCAAAACCTTGGATGTTGATTGACGTGTAGTCTTGAAGTGCAGTCTTCTCCCCCTTTTTGGTAGCATCTTCTTAGAAGCTTCATAAAAAGGCATTGAGAAAAGGTCTTTGTTTTGGCACTTTGGTTTGGCACTTGATGGATGTTTCATCAGCTTGATCTTCTAGTCTTGTTTTTAAGACTTGAAAATGCACCCATGTGCATGCACTGTGGATTGCACAGGTAGCAATATCAACAGCTATATCTCAACTTCAGAAGTAAAGGAGAAGCATCAGAAATTCTTCAGACTTAACATATACTATCCCTTAACAAAAGATTTGGAGGGTGAGGAACTTTTATGTATGAGACACCAAGAGGAGGATTCTTAGTTCTCAGCAACTGGCAGGAGATCTTTGAAGGAAGCAGGAGTGTTCTCTTGACATCTTGAACTGAATAAGAAACTTAGGCATGTCATGCAATTCATCACCTGTAAAAGTCTAAATCCTCTCGGTAGAAGTATTGTATGGAAGTTTCACTCCTAAATCAATAACACATGTAAATCTACCAAAACTAAGAAAAATACTAAAAAATGCAAATCTTTTTGGTATTTTAGATTTTTCAAAATTAAGATATTTACAAGCATGAATCCTTCAACTGCAATAAGATCATACTAATCCAAAATCCTTTACATCTAAGAATGTTTAACATTTGGAATAGACATAGACAAAGAACAAAGTTGATTATAAGTATGTTTGTCCACTTAAACTCATGCAAGGATCTATTTTCAACACTTTGTGATTTTATCATGTTTAGGTTTGATTAGATATGCTAATTGAGTTCCCCACACTCAGAAGTATGGAAGAATAACTCTTCTCATGAAATGCAAGGTGGCACTTTATTGTAACTTGAACTAGGCTACTTAGAGTATAAATTCTCATGATTTGATCCACTTTGGGATTCTTTTACACTTCACTTTGGAAGTTGATCCGGATTGGGATTCTTTTAGCTTTGATCCACATTGGGATTCTTTTATTTGACTTTTTGGCAAGCATCAACACTTTTAGTGTAAGGTCAACTAGGTCTGTGCTCAGCACAACGGAAGTTGTCCTCATGTTTACTCCAGGTCTGTATTTACATACAACAAAGGAGAAACAGATGCTTTTATCAATGAGAAATTTATAAACCGTTTTCGCATAGTGTGTTTAGGTAACCGCACAAGCAAACTCATGAAAAGTCATTGCTTACCAATACCCTAATGTCACACCCCGAAAAGTGCACCGGAAGGGCACACGTGTGACGGAGATAATTGAAGTTGGATTATTTCTAACAATTATTAAGCAAACAAATCATGGATACCAAAGTTAACTATTATTATAGAATGTTATTACATTGATCCAAAAGTAATCTTAACTTGAAAACTAAAATAGTAATAACATAATATTGTTTTTAAACATTAACAAGATTTTTTGATTGGCAGCGGAAATTGGGTCCAAAATGGTATCCAAACTTGATAAGTTTTCCGTTAAAACTCTTTTCATTCCCATGCATGCCTAATCATCTAAAAAACATGCCCAAAAGTTTATCAGCAAAAAGCTGGTGAGTTCACAGGTTTATATAAAAAAGTTATCATAAGTTCCTATATAAAAAGATATGATTATCCCGGAATCAACCCCTGGATCGTCAAGGACTAGCTAGGTTCACTGACTATGATCGTAGCCAAGAGCCCCATAATCAAACCAAGACACAATGTCCCTCAAAAATCCTTTCAAGATATATTCCCTCTGTACCAGACCGATAAAACCGATCCTGAGGGGCGGTTGTCAAACCCAATAGATCTACCAATATATCATGCGGCCCTTCAAGGGTTAATGATTATGTAAGAGGACAATCATGCGCAAATAATAAAACAACTCAAGGCCATCATAAAGATCACGCAGTTATTCCATAATTAAATCATATCACAAATAAAACGTTATAACATGTTTTCCCCCCAAAAAAGTTAAATAAAACGTTATTTAAAAATAGGGGCTGTGAAAACCCACCTTCAAATGTGACAGAGTGATGATCTAGCAAAAATCGAGCCCAGAAAATAAACGACCAATTAACGCCCTAAACACAAGGGATCTATTAATTGTTGAGCAAGATGGACAGATGAAAGTATACAAAGACATAATGTAAAATTTACTACGTTATATACTATACAAACAAACAAACAAACAAACAAACAAATAAATAAATAAATAAATAAATAAATAAATAAATAAATAAATAATTATTCTTTCCAAATAATATTTAATTTAGGATTAATATCCATATTTTTGCTTTAGTTAAGAAATCTATTTCTTATATTATTACTTTATAACTACTACTTTATTTAACACATGCCAACGTTTATTAATCTTTTAACAAATAACAACATTTTCAGTAGTAAAATATATATAAATTTATTTTAGATAAATTTTTATTATAAAAATATGCTCTATTATGTTTGACCCATATTTCACCCATATATGGTAATTTTTGACCCGAAACTGCACGGTTTTACACGCATAAACCGTACATCAACCCATATATATCTTGTGACCATTTTAAATGTTTAAAAATGGCTCTTTTATACCAAAAACATTCTGAAATAATTTGTTAAAACTCAGTTTCAAAACAGTCCATTATTTTTAACCCGAAATTGTCGGTTTTCGGCTTTTTCGCGCGTATAAAGTCATCACCGAAGACCTTGCTTGTTATGTGTTTGTTATATACTTAAAAACATAAGTTTTTAACTTAAAACAAAATATTATTTTCTGTCCAAAACCGGACTTGTACATAATTACTTGTTTTAAACCAGAAAACACCGTTTTTAACTCGTTTTTAAACGTAAAACGTTTATGAGATTAAACCCAATCATTAAGACTTTTATTTTCAGTAATATTACTAAATTTTAACTTAAATTTTATATGTTTTTAAACTTATTATTCCAGATTTTACAAAGATACTTGCCTTGTTAGCTATCAAATTTTATGACATGACCACTAGTGGTCATGTCCCATCTATACTTGAGTACCTTTAATTCTAATTTGCTTTTATCTTTTCTTAAAATCAAATGTGAATAAAAACACCAAAATCTTCAGATCATGATCACCATATACATGGATCATTTCAATCATCTCTAAACTTATGAGTGAAGAACAAATCAAGAACAAAAGTGTAAACCATATATACATACATATACATGATTTTATACATACATATATAATCCATATCATATATTTTATCTTATCTTCTTAGTTTTCATTTCAATAAAACATACTTAAAAATCAAAAGATTTCAGATCATGATCACCATTATTCATGGATCATCTCAATCCTTTATGAAATCAAGAGCAAGATGGGTTCAAGAACATCATTCTGTACATACAATCATGAATTACTCATTTTCATCATTTGATAGACTCCTTTTGAAGATGGGTTTCTTATGATGTTCATAACCTCAAATCAAAGTTTGATCATCTTGCATGCAAGTGAAAATCAACAAAATGTTAAAAGATCATCAAAACACAAAATCAACACACACACACACACACACACACACACACACTTATGGCACACACACACATTGTTTAACAACACATTTTCTTGATTAAAACCTTTGTTGGAACCTTTGATTTCAAGAAAAGCTAGTTTTTGGTGAATAAAATATGCAACAATCATCCAAAAGTCATGTTGCATGTGTTAAAAGATGAAATGTTCATACCTAAGACGAACAAGTTTTGAAGATTCAAGAATGATTTTCTTGTAGATTTCTTCTCCTTTGAGTTGGATTTATGCAATGTTTTGCACCAAGCTCGTAAGGGATCCTTGAAATCAAGAAATCAAAGCTTGAAACAAACTTTGGATGATCAAAATAAAATGAATAGGGGCTGTTTTTGGTGCTTCCAACCGTGAGTTAGAGAGAAGGGAGAGGAAAAGTGTGTAGGTAATTTCTAGTGAGAGAAATGTGAGGTTGAGTGTGTGCAAAAGGTGGAGTGTTGGGTTGGTTTTATAAAAATGATTAAGTGTGATTAGATTAATCTAATCATGCAATTATGTCATACAAATGGCTGGTGGATCTCTAAGTGAGATCCCACCCGGTGTAAAGCGGGTGTCGGTCTCGTTAAATTTTTGTAAAATTCTTAAACGTTCGGGTTTTTACGTGAAAATTTTATATAAAATCAAATTATTAATTTTATACTTTCCAAAGGTTCACAACATTTAATAATAGTGACAAAAAGTCAAGAATTAAAATATACATGGTATAACACAGTATGCAACGGACTGTACGTTACATCAAGGCAATATTTAAAAAGTCTTAATTTTACGCGATCAAGGTAAATAATAATAATTATTATTTTTCATGACTAATAATATTTTCACTTAAGATATATTAAATCATAAAAATCAACATATATTGACCAATTTTATTTAACCAAATTGTCACCAACGCTCGTTAAAAGTTTTGTCGCTACGCCACCCGGTAATTCTTAAAATTACCAATTATAAAATTTATGCACAAAGGGGCTTTTCTAGACCTTAAATGACCTTAATTATCATAGAATTAAGTCTTATGATACATTTAATTATTTTATCATATTTCATTAACGTACGAATATTAACCTGAAAAAAAAGGATGTCACACCTAAGATGGTTTTGGTCCACAATGCATATTGATTTAGTTCATCACAAATATGCTTATCTTCAATCCAAGCTGAGCCTACTGACATATCAAACAAAGTCTTGTCAGTCTTAATTGATTTGAAAACTAGATGCAGAAGATAGTAGATGAGTGTACTATCATTTCTCATGTAAATGCAGGAAGATTCAATAGAAATATTTTTGAATTTTTCTTGTTTTTCAAATTTTTAGGATTTAGGTTTTTTGAGAAAATCAAGAAATGGAATATATGTTATCAATTCAATAGAGATCATAAACAGTTAGACTAAGCAGATGGAATGAAACATCGGTTGTTTCTTGCATTACCATCATAGTTTTTGTGAGTGATTTATATCCTGCATTGAATTCTTGTTAATTTCTGCTCCATTTGGCTCAGTCGCATCATAATATCATGAACAGGAAGAACGTTCCTGTCATGAGAAGGGATCAGCCACTGCTAACTTTTCTTGGGTTGGCAGACCTCCATAACTATCCCTATCACACTAGCAAATTAGTTAGATGTTTCAACCCAGGCCATTATTGTCCTGAGCTGTCCATTTGCATTTTTATATGTGACTTACTCGTATGTGTATGATTTTGCTGTATCTGCTGATATATCAAATTCACCTCCTGAAATTGTTTTCTTTCTCCAATATTGTTTTGTTTTTAAACCAACTGACTCAACTTTAGCTTGTTTAACAAAAGGATTTTGTTTGATTTTTGAAATTTTTTTGCTTGGTTTAGAAAATCCTATTTTCTTGGTTTAGTAAAGGATCTTTGTCCTTGATCATGTTTGTTTCTTCTGGGCATGTGATCATATTCATCATAAGAATTATAATTATGATTATAATAATTTGATGGATATGATCTTCTATGATATCTATTATTTCAAGTATTATTCCTATATCTGTCATACTGATGTTGTGTGTATGACCTAGGATAATGTCTTGGTGCCCAATAATTATAAATATCATAATGTTAAAATCATACCCATGCCAATGTGATCGAGGAGAAGAGTAGCTGTGATATTTGTTGTAGTACTCATGCTCCGATCTTGGTGAGTATGACTCTGATGTATGATAAGATCCTTGACCTCTTATGTGTTGTGATGTTGGAGAGTTGTTGTATGAACACTTTAAAGTGGTATGATTCTCCATGTCATAATTTAAGCAGTAAGGAGTAGGTCTGGATCTTCTTCCCTTAGGCTTGAAAGATGAAGTTGGATTTGCTTGGAACTTCACAGCCTTTTGTCTTATTTGTTTGTGTTGCTTTCTCTTGTAAGGACATATATATGTATCACTCTCAGTGTTTTTACACTCTGAAGTGTTGTGTGAATCTGAATTACATGTCTCATAGAGAATTGGTTGTTTTGGAGTTTCTAATGTAGCCTTTGAGGTTTATGGTTGGTTTGGATCAGGATTAGAAGACTTGGTCTGACTTTTCTTCTTTCTTTTAGATCCGGTCTTCTTCCTCTTGACTTGTTCTTTGATTTCTTGTACCTTAGGCTTCTGTTTGTTTTTTAACTCCATCTTGATCTTTGTCTTCAGTTCAGCCTTAGGCAATTTTGGTTCAAGAAATCCTACTGGTTTGAATGTCTCATAGAGAACCATTTCCTTTTGTTTGTTGTAAGGCTTTGTTGCTTTTGATTTCTGTGGTTGTGTTTGTTTTGGAATGATTTCTTCAATGACATGACTAATACATGTCAATGTTTGTTTGTTTGGTAGGTTGATTTCTTCATCACTGTCATCACTTGCCGGATCTCCATCTTGATCATCACAAGAATGATAGGTTTCATTCGTTGGTGATTCTGGTTTGAGATACAGCTTTGGTGCTGTCTCAGGAGAAGTGATTTGAGTGATAGTGGATGGTTTGTCTGTTTGATGATGATCATGCATCTTTGAATCTTCTTTAACCGGACTTGTCATTGAAGTTGGCATTTCTGTGTAGTTATCATTGTAAGTTGGAGGAACAACCTTGTATGTAGTTCCAACACTCTTCTTTTGATCTCTTTGTGCATTAAGTAGTTCTTCCAACTTGCTGGCAGTCATCTTTAAATTTTCAAGTTCAACTTCTGTTGATGCATGAACTAATTTTGTCTTTGTTAAAGACTCAGTGAGTCTTGTAACTTGAGCTTGAAGACTAAATCTTTCTCTAAGGAGTTTGTCTACATCCTTTAGAAGAAAAATGATTTTATCTTCAAAGGCTTTATGTTGTACCTTCAATTCTGCATTTGTAGCCTTTTCTGTTGTGATTGCTTGATTTAGACGCTCAATGTAATATTGCAAGCTACTGATTGTTTTGGTTGTACTTGCTTTTGATATTTTGGCTTCAGCTTCAGACTTTGTGATTGTTAACTTCACAAAGAGTTCAGTTGATTGAGCATTCAGCTTGTGATTTTCTTTAAGCAATTTATCAACTTCTTTCTTTAGTAAACTGATTTGTTTTGTAGAAGTTTGTAGTTCCTCTGCATGTGAAGCTCTTTCCTCCTTTATCATGTATGATATATTATTGCAATAATTCCGATATGCCTGAACTTCATCTTTGCATGCTGATGAACATAGATTGATCTTTCTATCTTCAGGAATTTTAGGAAATGGAGGAATGTTTGTGTTGTTAATGTTTGTGGCTTTTGCAAGCTCAGCAGTTAACTCTTCAATTTTGATTTGTTGTTGAACCATTATGTCTTGCAACTCATTCATGCTTGAGTTAAACTGATGTTTTGTTGATTCAATGTCTTGATTCGTGCTTGATCATTTCTTTGAGATTGTTCCATCTCTAACCAGCATTTTTATCAAATCATTAGACAATATGTTGTTTGAGTTTGCAAGATCACAAAAATTAAGTGCATCAGTTCTTTTTCAATGTGACTGATGTACAACTGTATGTTTATGTTGTCAAACAATGAATTATTGTTTGATGTGTTGCTGATGTTTGGTTGTTTGCAGCTTTTGTTTGATTTGCTGCTATTGTTTGGTTGATTGCAACCATTGTTTGATTTGCTGCTGTTGTTTGATTGTTTGCAGCTTGGTTTGCTTTATTTGAATTCTTGAAACCTCTTTCTACCTGCCGGAAGAAAGATAGCTCGGTTTCTTGAAACACGAGTGTCAGTGAATGATGTTAAATTTTTCATTTTGTTTAAAAATAAAAATGATTTGAAACTTTGTTTTGTGTTTTAAATCAAAATCAATATAAACTTTAATTGAATCCAAAGAACGTCGAAACTCAATTTAATTAGATCGGCCTAATTAAAGAGTTAACTTTGTTCGATTACAGTTTATTTAAGTTCAATTAATGTTAATCGAGCTTAACTAAAAAGTAATAAATTTGGATCTCCTCAATTAAAATTAAATGATTTTAATTTTAATTAAACTTGATGAAATTAATCAAATTATAATCACATTAACCTGATTAAAAGTATTATGAATTTATTTGTTAGAAAAATATAAATGTCTTTTAAAAATAAAATCTTTCAAGAATTTTAAAAATTCTTCCGAGAACAAACTTTTAAAAAGTTTGTCAATTATGATTTGTTTGTTTTAAGAAAAATATAAATATTAAAATAATATTTATATTTTGACGGTCAAAATTAGAATAAATGTCAAAATTAGAGTTTTAAAAACACAAAAAAAAGTCAAAATTGTTATTCTTTAAAAAAAGACTCCTTGTCGGTCAAGGGTCGTAGAAACACAGACTTGTAACCTAGAACACTTTGTCGGTCAAGGGACTCAAAGACTTCCGAAGCTTCTGTTTTACCCAATTTCTCCACTCTCTTGATCAACCGGTGAACCTCTCTCCCAATCGAACACAACTCCAGAATCAAAATCAACACTCGTCGGAGGTCAAAGGGGAAGCAATCGATGGTGGTCCGATGGTTGATTTGGGGGTTTGGTTGATAGTTCGAGTGGTTGCGGTCGGTGGATTGGGGATTCTGGAAGGTCGACTGTTGATTGAAGTTTTGTGATGAAGATGAGGATGTCCGCTGTGAATCAAAATCATGTTCGTCCACTGTATGCTTCTTCAGTTCATCTACTGTGGACCGATTTTGCTCATCCGCTGTAGCTTCAAACGAATACCCAAATCAGTTTATCCGCTGTGGGTTTCTATATGCGTCCACTGTGTGTTGATTATGTATGTTTCATGTGTTTATCCGTTGTGGCTTCGAAGCAACATGTCCACTATGAATCAATTTTACTTGTCTGCTATGGACAAGATTGCTTATCCACTGTGAGCTGTGATTAAATGGACTGGTTTGATTCAATTCATCCGTTGTGGATATGAATAGGTGAGTTGTTGAGATGAATCAACGTCCGCTGTGGATTCAATTTTGCTCGTCCGTTGTGAGCGGTTATGTGGACTTTGTGTGTGTTCGCTATGGACAAATTGTGTATGTCCGTTATGGGTTGTGGTTGATGTGCATTGTGTGTTTCAAGTCTAATTGTCCGCTGTGGACCATTTTTGCTCATGCGATGTGTGATGATGAACGGTAACTACACGTCCGCTGTGAAGTTAAAAATTTTAGATTTGGACCAATGTCCGCTGTGGAGTTAACACATCCGCTGTGGATGTGTTTTTCAGCAGTTTGATTGGGTTGGTGTTAATGTGTGATGTTAATAGGTCCGCCGCGAGTGTTTTGTGTGGTGATAGATAGGTATATGATGATTGGATGAATGAATTTGGTTATGAATGATGATAATTGATGTTGGTGAGTTGTGTGTGATGTATGATATTTGATGGTGGGTGAATGGGTGTGGACAAACTTCTGCTAGTCTGCTTTGAACTGAAGTGTAAGCATAAAAGATTATCACATCAGCTGTGAGTTTTAACACATCAGCTGTGGATGTATTTCTTCATCAACTGTGAATACGTGGACAAATTGGATGTTTGTCAGCTGTGGACTTAGTGTATCAGCTTTGGATGTAACACATCAGCTGTGGACACTTGGTTGTAAAAATGATGAACATTGTCAGCTGTGGAATTAGAACATAAGCTGTGGAATTAGCTCATCAGCTGTGTATGATAGAATACTTGGTCAAAAAATCAAATTCAAGTATTCTTTGTAAAATTCGATTATGAATGAAATTTCACTTTCAAATACACAAATTGATGTTTGAATGACTCTTGAATGATTGTATGATGAAAAAATGTATCAAAATCTAAATCAAATCAAAGATTTGGCTGATTTTCAGATTTCAAAGCAGTTTGACTCTGAAAAAGTCAAACTTTATGTTCTTGAATGAATAAACTTTTGATTCTTGGGTTTCTAATAGAATTTGATAAAATCAAAGGTTATTACAGCTGTAGATAAGTGATTCTAAGCTAGAACAACAATCAATTTCTTATAATCATCACCTAAACTCGGATTTAAATGATGAACCCATGAGGAACACAATGAAGAACAAAAACCTAGATCTAAGAATCAATGTTCAAAATGTATGATATGGATGTTGAAAATGATAAACGAACCTTAGATTTGATGTTTCTAAGCTAAAACCACTATCAATTTCAGCTAAACAACATCAGATTCGTGATTTTTGATGATTTTTCCTTAAGAACAGTGAACTTTTCTCAAGAACACAAAAATTTCAAAAATCTTCAAATTCAAGAGTTGTGGTTATCCAATTGATATGAAACTTTACTGATGTGTTAGTTATCACAAACTAAAGCTATTAGAAGCTTAAATTCTATCAAACAACAACAAAATCAAAATTTCACGTTCATGAGCATTTGAATACTTTAAGAACAAGTCTACTTGAATCTTCAAACTAAAGGCTCAAATGAACTTCAATTGATATAAAAACTTGCAGATTTTCATGAAATAGAAAATCTAAGCTAATCGTAGCTTGATTTTATAAAAAAAAAAAATAATTTGCAGATCAAACTTGTGGTTCAAATTTTTGAGAAAAATTTGAAGAACAAGGAGCTAAGGCTCTGATACCAATTGTGGAAATCTCCAGCAGCAGATCTGATTCTGCTGGGGTGGATCGAATATTGCAATCATATTGTTGTCATTTATGGAATTTATGATTCGGAATCTCATAAACCCGTTGATGATTTCATTTGAAGATCTATATGCAAGATGAATATGTATGACGATGAATGAATGATGAACAAATTCAAGAACATATATTCATATATTTTTCATTCATTCATATGTATGATATCAAGAAAATTACAAGGGAGTTTGCAAGCACACTTTCTCTCACACAGACTCAACCTTGATTTCTCTAGTGAATGCTATGGATTGTTAGTAATTGTTCTAATGTTAGAGTATAAATGACTACACTTAGTCATTTATACTCTTTACAAAAATAAGAAAAAATTACATTTAAGCACAAATGATTACACAAATATAGTTCTAAGTCTGATAAATTCTCTATTGCTGATGCGTGACTGCCGGGTGCTGACGTCATTCGGAACGACCGCTGATGTTGACTGTTGACTTTGACCACGGTTGACCAAGTTTGACCAAGTTTGATTTTGGTCAATTTTCTTCGTTTTGATCATATCTTTAGCATATCTTCACCGTGTCGGTTTTGGTAATCATCATGAGATTTAGCACTTAGGTTTTGGTAAGTATCATCTTCAAATAGTCCAACAAATTTATCAGAGTCATTTTATCCTTATAAAATGAAAACGCAGCGGAAATTGAATGAAAAACTTGTTATAGTTAATATGTATAAACCAATTTATATATCTGTTAAAAACCTATAATGGATTGTTGTATGAAGAACCATGCTTACAAACAACCATAGGGTTTTTAGAATTCTACCTCTCGAATAGGACAGAGGAAGATGATCTTTGATCCGCAGCTTCCAAAGTAGGAAACCTCAAGCTTGTCTACCCCAAGCTTCCAACAAAACACCAGGTTGCTAGGATTTTTTGCACTTGAACAATCTCAGTTCACTGTTCTCTTCGATCGATAGAGAGAGAACCAACATGAACACCGATTTGCACCTTTGTGTGTTGTAAGATATCAGAGAGAGTGGTTGAATGCAATCATATATTGCACGTCATGTGAAACTGAATTTCAGAGTGAGAGAAAAGTGGATGGGACCCATCCCTTTAACGCATTTGTATTTCTCTAATATTCATCCGCATTAGTAAATGCTAATGAACAAACTCTAACCGCATTTGTAAATGCGGAAGAAGAAACTTCATCCGCATTTCTAAATGTACATTTGTATTTGTAATTGCGGATGAGTAGTTCCATTAGCATTTCCACAAATGCACATCCGCATTTGTTAATGCAGATGAACAGTTCATCAGTATTTCCCAAATGCACATCCGCATTAGTTTATGCGGATGATCAGTTTCATCAGCATTTCCTTAAATGCTCATCCGTATTAGTAAATGCGGATGAAGAAATTCCTTCAGTATTTTCCAAAATGCACATCTGTATTTGTAAATGCGGATAAGTAACATTCATTCTCATTTCCTCAGTAACACATCCACATTAGTAAATGCGGATGAGTAACAGAAATGCAGACAAAAAAGACTTGTTGTTTGTTCAACCATTTGAATAACAATACAAAGTACTCTCTCTCTAGAACAAATTATCCATAACACTAGTGCAAATATTTAGAAAACCAATTTCTAAATACTTCAAGTGTCAATATTTATTTACATGATCATAACATAAAATAAATATTATGGGTGTTTGTCTAGCTTGTTATTGGGTATGACCCGACTTGGATCATAACGTACTAGCCACATCAATTCAATTTGTGTCTTGGGCAGACCGTTCCCAACAATCTCCCACTTGCACAAGATACATAAAGAATTGATGCAAGAAGTAAATACTGCCTAACAACAGTTTACTACCCCTAATACGCATGACGAAGTGCCATTCAATAACATCATCTTCCTCAAGTCCCTTACTTGAAAATGATTTAGGTGAATCTATCATTTATCCTTTTGTTATAGATGTCATGTTAAATCTAGAGATATAGAATGATCATTCCCTGATGATTTAACTTAATCAGGCCTTAAACATCATACTCTCAACGAATAAGAGGAACAAATCCCATCTTGACTACATACGTTTCTCACAATCACCTTGTATCACACCTGAAACTAGCCTTATGTACTGTCCATTATTTCAGAACAGTGAAGAACTAGATCAAAGTATAATATTTGGTGAATATCAAAACCCAATATGTATCTCAGGTCGGAGGATACAATGATGTTCGCCTTTACTCAAATTTACTTATGATCAATTACATAATTCCATGCAGTAAAATTTGAGAATATTTGTATCCCACAAATATCTATGAACCTTGGTAGCAACCTCTTGCTCTATATTCATACCTTATGAATATCCACCAATCCAACTTCATAATTGTCTTACTTCATATTTGTTTCCACAAATATGACCGACTACGGACATTTAGAATAATAAACATATTCATGGATCTGAACATGCTAAAATGGAATACAACTCATAGTATCATAATCATATATATATGAGTCAAAATAACAATTGTTCTGATATTTAAATACTAAATAGATCAAATCCAATCACTAGAATATCGTAGTCCTTATGCACGAGTATGACTCTCATGCTTTGGCCTTTCAAGGAGCTTCGTGAGTGGATCCGCAATATTTTGATCAGTGTGAACTTTGCGAATACATATCTTTCCTTTTTCAACTTCATCACTTATGTAGTTGAATCTCCGCTCAATGTGCCTTGTCTTTTGATGTGCACAGGGTTCCTTGATTTGAGCAATCGCATCCTCGTTGTCACAAAAGATCTCTAGGGGATCTTAAATGGTAGAGACTACCCCTACATCGACAATGAATTTCTTTAACCATGTAGCTTCCTGTGATGCCAATGAAGCGGTGATTTATTCTGATTCTGTAGTGGACAATGCTACCACATCCTGCTTTGAACTCTTCCAGGATACTGCCCCTCCATTCATAATGAAGACATACCCTGATTGTGATCGAGAATCATCTCGATCAGTTTGGAAACTCGCATCCGTGTAACCCTTTACAACGAGTTCCTCTTCACCAGATCCGTATATTAGAAACATATCCTTAGTCCTCCTAAGGTATTTCAATATACTCTTAATAGCCATCCAATGGCTATTTCCTGGATTCTACTCATATCTGCTTGTCAAGCTTAAAGCGCATGACACGTCCAGTCTAGTGCATATCTTTGCATACATGATGGATCCTATAGCAGATGCATATGGGATTTCCTTCATCCTTTCTTCTTATCCTTTGAGCTTGGATATTGAGATGCACTCAATATTGTCCCTCTTTGAATAGATACAAACCTTTCTTAGAGTTCTCCATCTTGAACCTTTTCAATATTTCATCAATATATGCACTTTGGTTTAAACCTATCAACCGCATTGATCTATCCCTATAGATCTTTATTCCTAAAATTGAGGCGGCTTCACCAAGATCTTTGATGGAAAAACAACTTCCAAGCCAGGTTTTAACACCTTCCATGGTTGGAATGTCATTTCCAAATAGTAGTATATCATACATACAATACTAAGAATGTGATGATGCTCCCACTAGCTTTCTTATACACACAAGCTTCATCAGCGTTCTTGATGAATCCAAATTTCTTGATCTCTTCATCAAAACTTTGATTCCAACTTCTTGATGCTTGTTTCAACCCATATATTGATTTCTTTAACTTGGATACTTTATTAGGATATTGTGGATCGACAAAACCTTTGGGCTAAACCATATAGACATTCTCTTCGAGATGTCCATTAAGGAAAGTAGTTTTGACATCCATTTGCCAAATCTTATAGTCATAATATGCAGCTATGGCAAATAATATCCTAATTGACTTTAGCATTGCCACAGGCGAGAAGGTCCCGTCATAATCAACCCCTTGAGTCTGAGTGAAACCTTTTTCTATAAGTCTGCTTTATAAGTATCCAAATTTCCATGCATATCAGTTTTCTTCTTGAAAACCTACTTACATCCAACCGGTTTAGAGTTAAGGGTGGCATAACCAATTCCCACACTTAGTTGTCATACATGGATTGCATCTCTACTTTCATGGCTTCAAGCCATTTGTCACAATCCCAATCGGACATTGCATCATGGTACGTAGTTGGTTCATCCGAGTCAACTACATAGCATCCATTCATGAAAAATTCATATATTTCGGGTGGATAGCTACTTCTACCAGA
Source organism: Flaveria sonorensis (assembly GCA_025506505.1). Classification (NCBI taxonomy): domain Eukaryota; kingdom Viridiplantae; phylum Streptophyta; class Magnoliopsida; order Asterales; family Asteraceae; genus Flaveria; species Flaveria sonorensis. The sequence continues at coordinate 28,263,269 of CM046436.1, read as the reverse complement.
TCTGCGAATGTTTTGTTTGTATTGATCAACCACTTGATCATTATTAACAACCTCTTGTTGATTGCTAGTATCAACCAAACGTGTATCGGCTTGTGGTTCTCGATCCTCATCAAGTTCCACTGTTCTATCGGTAGTTCCTTCCATAAGGAATTTAGTTTCCAAGAACTCAGCCTTTCGAGCAATAAATACCTTTTGCTCTGTTGGATTGTAGAAGTAATATCCCATCGAGTCTTTGGGATATTCTATAGAGATACACTTAGTGGATCGGCTTTCTAACTTGTTTGGGGTGTTTTGCTCAACATAAGCTTAACAACTCCATACCTTTGAATATGATAATGATGTAACCCTTCCATGCCATATTTCAAAAGGTGTCTTATCCACTTTCTTGGTTGGGGCCATATTCAGAATACGGGCCACGGAGAGCAATGCGAAACCCCAAAATGATAGAGGTAGTGTGCTTCTAGCCATCATAGATTGAACCATATCTAATAGGGTTTGGTTTCTCCTCTCAGACACACCATTATGCTATGGTGTTCCAAGTGGAGCAAGCTATGAGACAATTCCACAACTCCTAAGATGATCTTGAAAAGCATCACTAAGGTATTCACCTCCTCTATCCGAATGAAAAACTTTGATTATTTTTTTGAGTTGATTCTTTACTTCATTCTTGAAGATTTTGAACGTTTCAAAAGCTTCATCTTTGTGTCTCAACAAGTACACATAACCAAAATGCCTATAATCGTCGATGAAGGTAATGAAGTATCTTTCACCATTCCTTGTCATTGCTTTAAAAGGACCACATACATCTGAATTTATGATTCCTAATAAATCTTTTGACCTTTGGTTAGTACCACTAAAGAGTTCCTTGGTTATCTTTCCTTGTAAACAAGATTCACACTTATCAAATAAAACCTCTTCATTTGCTTCCAAAAGACCATTCTTTTAAAGTGTTTGAATACGATTCTTGTTTATGTGACCAAGACAACAATGCCAAAGATATAATTCACTTAAACCCATTTTAAGTTTCTTGGTGCTTGACTGGTATGATGAGTTATTAAAGAATGAGTTATCATGAACCAATTCATAAATACCATTAAAAGGCATAGCCTTAAAATAAAGTATATCATCCATAAAAACACAAATACCATCGTTTACAAACTTTAATACATAACCATATTGTTTTAGAAGGGATATAGAAATTATATTCCTAGCCAAACTAGGAGCATACAAAAATTCTTCAAAATGACTTCCAAACCACTTGGAAGCTTCAAGATATAGTCTCCTTGGGCTTCGGCATCAACTTTTGCTCTGTTGCCCATGTAGAGACTAGTATCCCCCTTCTTAAAATGCTTATTTCTTTTGAACCCCTTCAACAAATTGCAAATATGAGCTCCACATCCAATATCTAATACCCATGTGTTTGAAGAAATAACATTAAGTTCAATATGGATCATAAAACTTGTACTAGAGGTCTGCCCAGCATTCTTCTTATTTCTTAACTCCTTGAGATAGATTGGACAGTTACTTTTCCAATATCCTATCTCAACACACTCAAAGCATGGATCGTTCTCCATAACCTTTGGCTTCTTAAGCCTCGGTTTTGGGGGTCCCACTTTAGTCTTTACCTTACCTTTTCCTTTGATGTATCCCTTGCCTTTGGCAACATTTGCCTTGGGTTTGGGGTGATGCCTTTTCTTGTTGCCTCCCTCATTGATCATGAGAACCGGTAAAACCCTTTTACCCATCCCTGCCTCAGCTATTTTGAGCATTGCATGAAGTTCTCTAATGGTCTTCTCCCATCCATTCATGTTATAATTCATGATAAAAGTCTCAAACTTCTTGGTTAGACCATTGAGGATCAAATCCGTGGCCAACTATTATGAGACGGGACAATTCAGCCTTTCAAGGTGATCAATGTGGCTTTTTAAGATGACACAGATTGGGTTTCTTCTATTTCGACATGCATGAAGCGCTCGAACCGTTTTGAAGCGCTCTACCCTCGCTTGTTGAAGGAACATTTCCTTCAGTTGGGTAATCATGTCGTATGCCCCGTGATGTTCAAAATCCTTTTGAAGCTCAGGAATCATGGTTCCCAACATGAGGCAATAAACTTGTACAGAATCCTCAGTGTGCTAAACCCAATCCTCGTAGGCATCAACATCATTAGCGTTGGGTTCATCGGGACTAGGATCGTCCAACACATATGATTTCCTTTCTTACTTGATAACAATTCTCAAGTTTTGAAACCAATCCATGAAATTATTATGGTTTAGGCGATTCTTTTCCAGGATAGTTCTCAGTGACAGGTTATGGACGGTCGGGGAGGTAGCATTGTTATTATTTGCGGCCATTACTACAATACAAACAAAGTTCAATTTTAGTATTTATAAAAATATTTTAATTATTAATACCCTTTCATGTCTCATAGAAAATTAACAATTAAAATCTAGACAATCTCATAGACAATTGCAACCCTTTGTAACTTCTAGTTTATGGGATCAGTTAAACATCTTTATGTTTAGTCGGTATGTTTTATCCCATCAACACCATTATACGCCATGCTTCAATGTGAATCCAAGGATCAAATCAAGAATTATCAGTTTGATTGAACAACTAAAGATCGCGGAATTATCAATATTTGATCGTTTAATTTAATTGTTTGTGAAATTGAAATCGTCTAACAAAATATAAAACAAATTGAAAACAGAATGATATAATGCAACAAAACGATTATTTCAATTGTTTTTCATTGATACAAAATCGATTACAATGACTAATGATGCTTTGGTGATCTTGTGATCTCCAATGATGTTCTTGATGTTTTGTTCTTTTTGCTATATTGATTGAATAATTGATTGATATCATTTCTATGAATAAGTGACTCACTATTTTAGTATCAATATCTCTCAATCACGTATTCAATCACCTGTTGATTGCTATCGATTGCTTATGAATCGACTATCAATAGCGTATGTATTGTCACCTAGTGAGTGCATCCTTGCCTTATATTTATAGGCAGAGGGCTTCACAGTTTACAATGAAAACTATAACTTTCCTATTTGTGAAGGCTACACCTGTAACATTACTAATATGACATCCTAAGACCACTGACAGAAAGCAAGTCTTCCGTAGATGTTTACTTGATGACATCACTTCAGGTAGCTTGACTTGTTGATCATGTGTTGGTACCTGATGAGTGCTCATGCAAGTTGTTCTTCCGTAGGAAATTGGTCTTCCGTAGGAATTTCTGATCAAGGAACTTTATCCTTAGGAGAAACCTCTTCAGTAGCAAGAGCTTGATCTCTGGACTTGTTCTTCAGTAGATGTTGTGCTTCTGCGAGAAATCTGCAGATACACATCACTTGTTCAGATATGCTCCGGAGAACATCTACGGAAGAGCAAACTTTATCATCCGTAGTTTTTCTTGTACTTGGTTCTACAGAACATCTACGGAGGAACAACTTGGTCATCCGCAGGAGTTCTTTCACTTAGTCAATTTTCAAAATTAACCAAGTATGATGTTTTCCTGCAATCATATAAAATCAACACAAATAATATTTGGGTTAACATATATTTCATCATTACAAAATGATAAAGAATTACAGAAGTTCATTACAAGAAATGATTCATCATCTAAACCTATACAAAAGAACTAGACCTAACAATACTCCCCTTTAGGTTTAGATTCTTGTAATCATCAATTCAGAGCACTCAATTCGTGAACTCTTCTCAAAATTCTTGTGTTGAAGTATTCAATCGCATTCTTTTGATCATCATATAAATACATAATCTTCATTCTCTTTATTTTCTTTAATGTTTTGTAGTTCAATCCAAGAATGTTCTCTTCAGTGGTCAGTGTTGCCACTACACTGTTGTGAGAAACCACTTCTAGTTCATATTGTTCTGACATTCTGAGCTTAGTGATCGTGGGGATTTTAGATCCCATAAGCTCACCTGCTTCAAATCTTCTTCTTTTGTAAGCTTTAGCATGCAACTTGTCAATCACTTGGATGATATGGACATATAAGTATAGGTCATCTTGAGCTACTTTGTCATTCATTTTTAGAAAATACTTATCATGCAGATAAGCTGTGTAGCTTGGATGTAGTAGTTTGATCTCCATTGGGTCAAATAGCCTTATGCTAGAAGCTTTCTTCCGAGGATCATTCCTTTGTAGCAGAAGCTCTTTTGTTCTCTCCACATCTCCCCATTCTATGGTAGGGAATGAGTACCGATTTCCTTCAATGCTCTTTACACATGCTGAAGTTTTGTCTTCATATCCAACTCTTCTTAAAAATTCATCATCAACTAAGTGAGATGAGCTGGAATGAGACCTTTTCTGCCACTGTCTTCTTTGATTGTGTTCAGCATCCTTTCTCTTTGCTGCCTTTAAAACATCACCTTTAAACTTGTTTCTGAGTTTTTCTATCAGCACAGAAAAATCTTTTCTCCTTGGACTGATTGGGTAATTGGTGATAGAGATGTTTTGCAAAGAATACATGTCTGCATCTGGGAGTGATAGGATTGTCTCCATCCAATGAAAATATTGCACCATCCCAGATGCTCTCTTTATCACAGCACAATCCCATTCAGAATCAAACTTCCATGCTATAATTTTGTTTTCTTCTGCTGATCTTAGGGTGGTCATGTGCTCAAAAAGTTGGATCAGAGAAGATTTTTGATCGGTTATCTCTCTCACAGCGGTTCCCAGAGGCCAGATTTTGTTGGGGATTACATCCCTTGGCTCCCTAATCAGTTTTTCTTTTCCTCTGTGCATGTCTTTGCTTTCTAAAACTGTTGGCTCAGCAGGAGTTTGTTTTGATTGTTGTTTGTATGCAGGATTGGGAGCTCTGGTTCTGAATCTCACACTAGTTTCTAGCTCATCCTTTATTACATATTTCATCATGGCTTTTAATTCTCCCACTGATCTTCCCTTAAGCTTATGAAACCCATAGTTGTGACTTTGTAGCCAATAAGTCATGTTATTTTTTTAGCTTCTTAGGGTCACAGTGACCCAAATCTTTTCTTATCTTTTCAATGGCTTTGACCTTTGAGAATGTTTCATAGTTGCATACTGGTAGCATCAATCTAGCAGCATCAAACTCTTTTAGCACTTGAATCATTTCAGCCATGTTCGTCTTCTCAACCATGTCATATGGGAAGCCATTGTTTATCAGATCCATGAACATTAAGGATTGGGCTCTTTCCTCAAAAGTATCTTCAATGGATAATAGCTCTTCATCAGTGTGAATCCAAGGATCGCAATCAGGAATTATCAGTGTTAGAATGGTTTTGAATTAATGATCGCGGAATTACCATTAATCGTTGTTTAATTGATTAACAAATAAATATTGATGCCAGAGAAAATAAACAATAAATGATCAAATGATATCAACAATATGCAAAGAATAATGATTTGAGTCAAACGTAATTCACTAAAACCGATTAATGATTACAAAGAATCAAATAATAATTGCTAACAAAATTCTATGCTATGATTGTGTTTATGATTTTTGGTGTGTTGATGTGACAGCTGCTAGGGTTTGTGTTGATCGTGCAAAAACGATGTGATGGTATGTTTGTCGCCGTTTTTCTCTGTTCTTGATATGAAACCTAGAACTCATATTTATAGACCCGCGTGTTTCTGTTAAGGAAATAGCGAATCTCTTGGAGTCTGTGATTGACTAGTTGACTTGTTTGACTAGAAACACTTGTATGATTTACGTGTCTGGTTCTTCCGTAGTTACTTTGTTCTTCCGCAGCTACTTTGTTCTTCCGCAGCTACTTGGTCTTCGGCAGCTACTTTATGTGTTCAGTGAATATCCATATTCATCCGTAGAAGATCTTCTAATGAATGTCTTGTGAGAAAGATATCTATGGAAGAACAAAAATTTTCAACCGTAGATGTTTTTCACACTTAGTCAATTTCACAAATTGACTAAGTATAATGTTTGTACCTGTAATCATACACATAAATCAACGCACATATGGGTTAACCTATATATATGCATAACGAATTACAAATATTCATTACATGTATTGATTAAAGTTCTAAGCCTATACAAAGTGATCTAGACCTATTATTCCAAGATCTAACAATACTCCCCCTTAGGCTTAGAACCTTGTAATCAGTTCTTCAAGGCTGAAAGCTCTTTCACTCTTGCTATAATTTTGTTATAGAAGTATGAGACAGCAGTCTTCTGATAATCATACTTGTAGTTGATCTTCATTTTGCTAATCTTTTGTAATGTTTCAAAACTGAGACCCAGAACATCTTCTTCAGTTGTAAGAGTTTCCAAAACATTATTGTTGTGGACTATCTCTAACTCATCTTGCTCTGAGATCCTCAGCTCACTCACTTCCTTGATGTTTGATCCTCTCAAAATCCCTGCCTTATATCTTCTTCTCTTGTAGCCTTGGAATGCAGTTTATCAATCACTTGAATCATATGAACATGTAGGCATAGATCATTCTGAGCTCTTTCATCAGTCAGCTTTGGAAAGAATTTGTCATGTAAGTATGAAGTGTAGCTGGGATGGAGTAGCTTGATTTCCACTGGATCAAAGATCCTGATTCGATCAGCTCTTTTGTTCTCTGCATTCCTTAGCAGCACCAACTCTTTTGTTTTCTCAACATATCCCCATTTAGTTATGGGTAATGTATATTGATTACCATCAAAGCTTTTAGTAGTTGCTTCCTTCTTGTTTTGGTATCCAACCCTCTTTAGAAACTCATCATCTACCAATGTAGAGGAGTTGGATTTTGATCTTTTCATTCTCTCTATTCTTCTTTTGTACTCATCATCCTCTCTCCTAGCTTCTTTTAGCACATCATCTCTGAATTTTGTCTTTAACTTACCCAGAAATACAGAGAAGTCTCTTCCTCTTGGGTGAATTAGGTAGTTAGTCATGATTAGGCTTTGTAGATCTCTGATGTCACATTCAGGCATGCACTGGACTTGTTCTAAATCATGAAAGTACTGCACCCTTCCAGATGATCTCTTTATGAATGCACAATCCCACTCTTGATCATATTTCCAGGCCATAATCCTGTTGTCTTCCACAGAGTTGGGAGTTGTGAGGTGATCAAACAACTCTATCAAGGTAGACTTCTGTTTAGTTATTTCTCTGACTGTTGTTCCAAGTGGCCATACCTTGCTAGGTCTCACTTCTTTTGGTTCTCTAATCAGTTTATCTTTCCCTTTATGCTGGTCTTTACTTTCAATAGTGACAGGCTCAGCAGGGACTTTGTTGTGATGCTCAGCAGCTGGATTTGGAGCTTTAGTCCAGAATTTCACACCAGTTTCAAGCTCAACTTACATTACATGCTCCATCATCCTTCTAAGCTCTCCTACTGATCTTCCTTTCAGCTCATGTATCTTGTAGTTATGACTTTGTAACCAACAAGTCATATTGTATTTGTTCAGCTTTGCTGTATCATAATGGCCTAGTTCTTTCTTTATTCTCTGAATTGATTGGAAGGTTGTGAATGTTTCATAATCGCAATCTGGAATCATGAAGCTTGCTAGTTCAAATTCCTTTAGTGCTTCCTTCATTTCTGTCATGTTCATTCTCTCAACCATGTCATACGGAAACCCATGATTGATCAGGGTCATAAACATAGTTGATTGAGGCCTTTCTTCCAATATTTCTTTGATGGATAGTAGGTCATCAGCCTTTGATTCTTTTTGTTCTTTAGGAGACTCATCTTTAGTAAGCTTATCCCATTAAGCATCACTCTCAGTTTCAGCATGAGACTTAGGCTTTAAATTGGAAACATCCACTAAAGAAATGTGCTCTTGAGATGTAGGCCTTGATCTTTTTGGTGAATCTTCAACATTAATCACCTCTTTCTCTACATACCCTAAATACTTCCTCTTTCTTGAGTACTGATTGATTTGCTTTGAAGCTTCAGTAGATTCTTTTTATTTTTGTTGATGGAGCAACATTTGATTCAAGTGCACAAATTTTCATCTTGAGCTCATCAATTAGTTCATCTTTCCTTTTCAACAAAATAGACTGAGCAGTGAGAGAGTTGTTTGCTTGTTCAACTTCCAACATGAACTTCTCTTTTTCAGTCTTCTCATGCTTCATAGAGTCTTTAATTTCTTCAATCAGTTCATTCAATGCATCAATTACTTCATTGTTGGTTTGAGCATCTTCATTTAATCTGATCAGTCTGGATTCTTGTTTGTTCATCAGCTCCTCCTTTTCTTTTAACATTCCTTTGAGCTCTCTAATTCTTTCCAACCTTTTGTTTGATTTGATAATAAGTTTGTTATACTCAGCAACCAGATAACTTTTGCTTACATCTATATCATCATCTTCCAAGTCATCTTCATGATAGGCTATAACATCAACATAGTTAGCTTTTTCTTCACATTCTTGATGTTGACCAGCAATCTCAACCTCATTGCCTACAGCAGGAGCTATACTTGCTGAGCTTGAAATACAATCAACTGCTTGATCTATTTTCTCTTGATGAGGTTGTTGTTGATGTTGAGGATCAATGATTGGAGATATTGGTTCAGTTTGGTTAGACATGACAGGGGTTTATGGGCTGGTGATTGTGAGAGGAATGGTACTTGCCTGAGATACTAACTCAGTCTCACCTACTGAGTTTTGAGATTGAGTAACTGAGATGGGTTCTATATGAGTACTCTCAGGTGATAGATTTTATGGAGTTAGAGGTTGTTGATGAATGGGTGATTGAGGATAATTTGGAGAGATTGGTTGGGTGTGTTGACTGGCTGGAGATTGGATTTGTGTAGATTGATGATGGTGGTATATGGGAGATTGAGGAGTGAAATGTTGAGGTAAGTCTTGCTCAGCATCAGTAGATTGACTATCTTGCTGATCTTCCCACATCTGTTCTGGTGGAATGTTGGCATTAGCATCTGCCACATGTGCAAACATTGGCGTATCTTCTCCTTCATAATTTCCACTGATCTTATTCAGTACAGATCTCCCCAGATGTGCTTGAACAAACACATTACATTCTCTTGCTATCCTAGGCAATTCACCATTAATGATTAGTTGCATAAACCTTGGAAACATGTACATCTTATCAGCCTTTTGCACTTTGATGTGATCACACAGACAACTGAAAATGTACTTTGAGTAGTTGTATGTCCTTCCCTCAAAAATGCCAATAATGTCAGATGAAATGTGCCTTGAGAATCTATCAAGCCCAGACTTCCTGTTGGAGATGCACTTTAAATATGTGTGACATAAGAATCTATATGGCTTGCACAATCTCCCTTTCTTTATCTCACCCTTGTCAAAGTCACCATCATATCCCATCAGATAGAACACTTTCTCTATGTACTCATTCTCAAAAACATCCGGGTGACCAACTTCTTGTTCTCCCAGCTCAAGTGCCCTTCTGATAGTTTGTTCATCAACTCTCATCCATTCATTCTTGATTTCAGCAACTATCATCTCATATTCTCCAACTTGCTCTATTCGAGCTGAATTCCAGAAATCAATGATGTGTGCTTGATGAATCACAGGCTCCGCTGATAAAGCATAGAGAAGCCTGGATCGTCGTAGGTATCTGATGATATCTTGACATCCTTCTGCTACAGGGTCGTTAGGATTTAAGAATGCACATACATTGTGCTCTCTTGCAAAACGATTAGCCATCTGTTCATAAGAACGAAGAAAATTATGTTAGAGCAAAATCATCACACTTAAGGATACGAAGAGTTTAGACACACAAATGATGAATCAATCAGTTCATAATTTCGGATTATGATATATTTTACCTTGATATTATTGAACTTGTAGTGAACAGAGATCAAGAATCAAGCAATGTTTAAAGGTTATTGGTAATTTTGAATATTGTCGGACGGGGGTTTATTTGAACGTTTTTCTAGGTTGAAAAAGATGTTCTGAAAAAGTGAATGGAATTGACAAGTCAAAAACATCATTTATACTCCCTCGGATATATTAATTTCATTTATTAAATGAGCTGGGACCCCCTATCCTTATTACAAATTTTATTGTTTCCGCAGATTTTAGTTCTTCCGTAGATCATTTATGGATGACTTAGAATTGAAAACTGATTTTTGATGAAGTATAATTTTAATTTTCATAGATTGCCAGTCTATGGAACTATATACTTTTAAATACTACCACATCCATAGGTTACCAATCTACGGATGGTCATATTCCTTTTTCGCACTATAGCATCTACTGAACAGGAAAATGTACCGTAGCTTCTGCTGATGTTGCAAATACAAAGTTAACTTCTTTGATTGTATGGTTCTATTCAACTGATAGAACCATTTATTGCTATTGGACCTTGTTGACATTGTTTTCATGACAATTTGTGCACACTTAAGAAGGTTTATATTTTGTACAAGTTCATGTATCCTTCAACCAAGTTAGTGCTCAAGTTCCAATTCCTTCATTTGAATTTAGATCACTGAATTTAGCTTTTATGTTTCATGAATTTCATGTATTAACTACTACCCCTAAATTTGTGATTAATGATAAAGTGTTGCATTCATCATAAATTTATGAAGTAAATAGCATGAAAGGCACATGACAGTCCAAAGATTACACACAATAAATAAACTAAAAGTAACAAAATTGAATTAAAAATATGTACATGCTTATAAACACATATAATGGGATCATACTCTGACACTAAACTACTTCCTGATTGAGTTGATTGTTGAATTGTGACCTGATTCTAGTCCTGATTGCAATTATGTTTGTCCACTTAAATCCAAACAAGAGTATGGAATCAACTCGACATGCTGTTTATCATGTTTTCATGTGTATTAGGGATAAACTGTTATGGGCTCCACATTCAATTCACATTAGAGTTTGTCCTCTGTTTGTGAGTCAATTCATCACCTTTTCACACTTAGAAACTATGTACATTAAGTTATAAATTCTATCTTGAGACATATGAGTTTTCTCATAAATGCTTTGCTACTAAAGCTCTTATGTAAATTTACAGTTGATCACTATGGATTCTTTTGAGAGCTTAGATATGATCATCATCAGGTCACCAGGTCTTTACTTACGTAAAACAGATGTGCCTTTAACCCAGGTCTTTGTTTACACAAAACAGAGGGATGATGAGGATCATGATCTTTTCACCAGATGAATACATATGTATCTCATGGTGTTCATAAACCCAGGTCACACAAAACAGAGGGAATTCACACAAAACAGAGGGAATATGATTTGCTGAGTTAGAAGTTATAAGGTATTTTACATAGTGTGCTTAGGTGAATGAATTGATCACATCAGGATAAGACTTACTTGCTTGATCCTCAAAATGAAGCTTCTCACAGACAGTCACCTTTTCATTATGTTAAGCATGCTCTTAGTATAATCTTCACTCAAGTTGAATCTACTTACATATCAAAGAACTTTTGATCAGTTTTTGAAGAAATTTAAGAACTCAAGAAGCAAGAAAAGGCACAGTGTACTATCATTTCCCAAACTTATGTGAAGCAGAAATAGAAGACACAATAAATAAAGACAATAATTTTTTTTGTTTTATTTTTCTATTATTATTATAAGGACAGACACATGCTTTTCTTGGTTAATGATGATTAATCTAAGTTAATCATGCCCAAAGACTTAATTAGAAAATTAAATCTAACTGAATCAAAGGCCTTAGTGAATAGATCAACAAGCTGATTTGTTGTATCCACTTTGACTAACTTGATTAAACCTTTTTCTGAGCAATCTCTCAGAGAATTATATCTGATTTCAATATGCTTTGTTTTACTATGTTGAACTGGATTAGCAGTGATAAACATAGCAGCTGAATTGTCAATGTAAATTGGAGTTTGAAGGAAATTGTAACCATAATCAAGTAATTGGTTTTGCAACAAAAGGACTTGAGAGCAACCAGCTGAAGCAGCTATGAACTCAGCCTCAGCTGTGGATACAGATACATTTGTTTGCTTTTTGCACTGCTATGAAATAAGTCTTGGTCCTAAAAATTGACATCCACCAGTTGTGGATTTTCTATTGTTGTTGCATCCTCCATAGTCACTATCTGAATAAGAGTAGAGAGAGAAGTCTCCATCTTTTGGATACCATAGACCAAGGGCTGGTTTCCCTTTGAGATATCTGAAAATCCTCTTCACAGCATTCAGATGGGACTCTTTTGGATCTGCTTGGTACCTAGAACACACACATACAGCAAACATTATGTCAGGTCTGCTGGCTGTTAAATACATAAGAGATCCTATCGTTGATCTATATAATCTTTGATCAATAGATTTTCCTACAGGATCAGGTACAATTTTGTCAATTGTTGAAGCAGGTGTTTTGCATGAAGATGTATTAGCAAGATTGTACTTCATCAATATTTGATGAATATACTTTTCTTGAATGATGAATATGCCATCTGTTTTCTGATGAACTTGTAGTCCAAGAAAGAAAGTTAATTCTCCCATTGAGCTCATTTGAAACTGAGATTTCATCAACTCTTCAAAGCTTTCACACAGTCTGTTGTTTGGTGATCCAAATATAATGTCATCTACATATATTTGAACAACTAAGAGGTCTTGATGTTCATGTTTGAGAAAGAGAGTCTGATCAATAGTTCCCCTTTTGTATCCATGCTTGAACAAGAAAGATGATAATGTTTCATACCACTTTCTTGGTGCCTGATGAAGACCATACAAAGCTTTGTCAAGCTTGTATACTCTATGTGGGTAATCAGGATCTTCAAAACCTGGAGGTTGAGCTACATAGACTTCTTCATCAATTTTCCCATATAAAAAGGCACACTTCACATCCATTTGATAAACAGTGAACTTCTTATATGATGCACAGGCTAGGAATACTCTAATGGCTTTAATTCTTACAACTGGTGCAAAAACTTCATCATAGTCTATCCCTTCTTCTTGAGTATATCCTTGAGCAATCAGCCTAGCTTTGTTTCTCACTATGATACCTCTGTCATCTAGTTTATTTTTGAATAACCACCTTGTGCCAATTGGATGTTGTCCTTCAGGAAGATCAACTAGATTCTAGACCTTTTTCTTTCTGAATTGTTGAAGTTCTTCTTGCATGGTTTCAATCCAACTATCATCTTTTAGTGCAGCTGTAATGTTTGGAGGAACAACTTGTGAAAGAAAACAAGTGAAAAGACAGATGTTTGCAGCTCCCCCTTGGCTTCTTGTGGTTCTTTCATTGAGATCTCCAATGATGTTGTTTATTAGATGAGTCTTATGAATTTTTGTTGTTGGAATGGACTCAACTGGAATAGATGATTCCAAGTTAGACATATGCATTGATGCAGATATATCCAGCTGAGATGATGAATTTATGAAGTAATCAAATTGATCATCATTGGAAGCTGAATGATTTTCGTTTTGTACATCAGCTGCATTGTGAGTGCCATCCGCATGAGTTACAGGAACATCTACGGATGTATTTTGTGCTTTCGTAGGAGTTTCAGTAACATCTACGGATGTATTTTGTTGACTTGCTGACAATGACTCTTTGGAATGCAATGGACCATCTCCAATATGTGGAACATCTACTGATGTGAATGGAAAATCAGCTGATCCAATAATCACATCTCCGAATGTAGGGCACTCATCTGCGGATGCAGAGTCAGCAGCTGCTGATGAAGTGTTTGCGTCTGAGGATGTAGATCCATTTGCTTGGTCTTGTGCCATTATTGACATTATTTGGTGTTCCTTGTTCCATGATACTTGAAGTTTGTATTCTTGGAGGATCAACAGATAATGACACTTCATATGTTTGGAGGAACAAATTTGTATCCTCAGTACTTGCAAAATTTCCTAATTGTTCTTTTGTGTTTAAAACAGATACATGACACCAAAAGCTCTAAGATTCTATGTAAGGTTTTCTTTTAAATAAAAGCTCATAAGGTGTTTTATTGTGTTCTTTGACAATTAATGTCCTGTTTGAACATTGCATGCTGTGTTCACTGCTTCAGCCAAAAGGTGATTGGCAATTGTGAATCAGCTAGCATTGTTCTTGCTGCTTCAATGAGAGTTCTGTTTCTCTTTCAGCCAACTCTATTTTGTTGTGGAGTCTTGGTGCACTGAATTGCCTTGCTATGCCTTTATTCCTGCAAAATGAATCTAAGACAGTATTAACAAATTCAGTCCCATTATCACTCCTAAAAATTTTAACTTTAAATCAAATTGATTCTCAATCTTAGTGACAAACTCCATTAATGTTTCTGATGTTTCACTCTTTAGTTTAAGAAAAAGACCCATGTGAATCTAGTGAAGTCATCCACAACCACTAAACAATATTGCTTTTTCCAATGCTCATCACAATAGTTGGACCAAAAAGATCCATGTGAAGCAATTTGAGTGTGTGTAGTGTTTGTGTTCATTATTTTGGATTTATGTGACACTCTATATTGTTTCCTTTATAACATGAGGAACAAGGTTTGAACAAGAAAATTCTTTCTTTGGCAATCCAATGACTAAGTCATTTTTCACCAATTTATTCATGTTCTTCAAGTTGGAATGAACAAGCCTTTTATGCCACAACTGAGATTCATCTTCTGATGACTTAGATAGCAGGCATGTTTCATTGTTGTGAGTGCTGTATTATTCATATCCAAAACATATGTGTTTCCTTTCTTGATGCTTTAAGAAGGATCCAATCTTCTGGAACTGCAAAACCTGGCTTAAGAATGTAACAATTAGTGTTATCAAATAATGTGGTATAATTTTGATACAAATTTGAGACACACTCAATAAATTATATTTCAAATTTTCATAATAATTTACTTTCTCAAATTTGAGCACACCATTAGTTACCATTCTTTCACCAACTATTTACCTCCCTTCTTATCCCCACCAAATGCCACATAAGAAGCATTTTATGTTTGAAGTCATGGAGAAGAGAACAGTTCCTGTCATATGTCTGGAAACAACACAGTCAACATACCACTTGTTGTCAGCTCTCCAAGATTGTTCCTGCACAATTAAGAAATCAATTAGATTTGGAAACCCAAGTCTTAATGATCTTGGGTGATCCTGTGGAGTCTAAAATTTGAACTTCCTCATGAATGAGTCTTGAAGATTCAGTATTAATTTTAGATTCAATTGATTCATTGTGTGTTGTTTGTGGTGAGGATGATTCTGTTGATGATGAACTTGTGGAATTTTGTTCTGATTTTCAAACTCTTCCTCAAGTATCTTCTCTTCTTTGTTTGCTGTTTTGACTTTGATGATGCCTTGATGTTGAAAGTTTCATCATCCTTTGATTTGAATGTGAAACATGAGTTCCTTTTCAAAATTATCAAAGAAAGTATCTTTAGCATTTGACTCTTATTGTTCAATCCACCTTTTTGTGAGGTGTCTTTGATTGTTGAGGAGTCTTTGATTTCTGTTCAGGTTGTCTTTTTTAAAGGTTCACTATCAACTGATGATTTCTCTTGTGGTTTGTCACTTTTGTTTTGTGTTTTGTTGTTTCTTTAATCTTGAATCTTTTTGATCTTCACTTGATTGAGATTCTGATTCATCCTTTTCAGGTTGTTTCTTCTTTGTGCTCTTTGTCTTGTTCTTTTTGTTAAAATAACATTCCTGAGTGGAATGGTTATTTTTGTTACAAATAGCACAATGTTTGTTGAAGTAACAGTCTGAAGTCATGATTTTCATATTGCAGATGGAGCAATAGCTGCTGAAGTAACAGTCTTCAGTGTTGTGATTTTTCATATCACACCATTGTAATACTTTTCTTCTGACTCATTATCAGACTCAATAATTTCTTCTTCTTTGCTGATTTTGAGTCTTCAACTCCTTCTCAAACTTTACTGAAGCTGACTCCTTTCCTTTTCCTAACATGATGTCAAAAGGTTCATGTTTATCAGCTGAAGTTTGTTGCTTTGAGCTCACACCTTTTGAGTTTTCTTTTTGGTCATTTCTTTTGCCTTCCGCAGATCAT
Organism: Flaveria sonorensis; assembly: GCA_025506505.1. Classification (NCBI taxonomy): domain Eukaryota; kingdom Viridiplantae; phylum Streptophyta; class Magnoliopsida; order Asterales; family Asteraceae; genus Flaveria; species Flaveria sonorensis. The sequence goes on along the minus strand of CM046436.1, from coordinate 28,247,352 downwards.
CTACTGATTCAGTAGATTTGTTTTTCCGCAGATCTGCTACTGAAGAATGTTTCTTCTTCCGGAGAAGTTCTGCTGATACTGCTTCTTTTCAGTTTCTAAGGAAGATTTGTGAACAGTAGATGTACACTTATCAATCACTTCAGTTGAAGGTTTTGTTGCTGATGAAGTACTTGAAGACCTTCATTTAGCTGAGCTATTCTCTTGCAAATAGTCTTCAACATATTTCTTTGCTTGGAGGATATGGCAACTTTGTTTGCTCAAGTACTTGGGAATGATTGTTTCAACTGAAACATTCTACCAATGTTCAGTTGATCCGCACAGATATCATCATGTTCATCAGAATCATCCAAGTCATCACATCCATCAAGTCAAATTCTGATTCATTTTGTTTGATTTATCGATTCAGAAGACTCAGTTTCACTCACCTTAGATTCATTGATATTAACTTGTTCAGTACAGTTTGTTTCAAACTTGGTGCATGGCACAAAATGATTTGACAAGCTATTGTCATTGATTCAGGCAAAGGTGTATAGTTATCACTCAAAGGAGGTGTAACAACATTATATCCCAACCCATACCTGTTCTTTGATTCAATATGAGAATTCAATAATTTCTCATATTGCTGAGAGATGAAAGTTGAAATTTTTGAAGTTTCACTTCAGTTGATGCATGATCAGCCATGGATTTAGCTAAAGGAAGTGGTCAGATGCTCAACTTGGGCTTTTAAGCTGTAATTTCTGAAACAAATTTATCTAAATCTTTTTGTAAAGAGTTAATTTTGAATTGATATAATTATGTTCTCTACATGAGATTCATTCAAAATCATTATTTCTTTAACTTTATCAGCCAGTTGTTGAGCATGGACTCTATATCTTTCAACTTCCTCAACACACATTGATGAACACAATCTATCTCTTACCTCTCTAGCCATAGGTGGAACTTTGTTCTCCATGTGGGACATTAAAGATTGATTTTCATCCAAAACTTCCTTCTCATACATGCTCCAGTCACAGGTTCCATCTTGGAGAATGATCATCCCAGTTTCTTTAGAATTACTAGGTCCTGCTGATGCATTTGTGACTGGTGGGGATGAGTTGGTTAGCTGTGGTTGTCTATAAGATCTCTGAGATGTTGTTGTTTGATAAGATTGATGCTGATGAGACTGATGTTTGCTATTGTCTCATGTCAGGATTTGATTGTTGATTACATTCTCTTGAGAAGTGCCATAGAGATTGCATTTGAAACATCTTACCTTTGACTTATCAACACACCAATCTTTGATGTTTGCTTGCTACAGCCAGATTTTGTTTCTTCTCAAGTATTGTTTAGCTCTATAAGCAATCATTGCCATTTGCCATTGAAGATCCATCTTCTCTATACATCTGGATGTAGTTCTTCCAAGTCTTGTTGGCATATATTTGCAGGTGTTAAGGTGCTTCCTAAGTAGGCTTGAAAACTTGAACTAAAAGCTGCAAATGCTGCTTTTGTTCTTCAGAATCTAGAATCACAGTAATGGGCTCTGCTTGGTTGTTGTTTGTTGAAGACTTTGCTGCTGTTGTAGATGCATCTTTTCTATATCAGGTCTTCCTTTTTCTTTTCCTGGTTTACTCTGAGAAGATTTCTTTGAAGGCTTTGATGCATAAAAGCTCACTTCTCTTCATCTTCACTCAAAGTACAAGAGTTGTCACTATCATTGTTAGAGATAAAAGCACTTCCAGCACTTTTGGTTTCTTTAAAATGATAAGGTGTGACATGTGTTCTCACACTCTTGTTTCTTGATTTTTCATCCATTTCAGAGCCTCAACTTTAGCTACCAATGTATCTAAGCCAGTTGCTTTGAGATCAATGGTGTTCTTGAACATGGACACAGTTTGCTTCCAACTTTCAGGCAATGTATGGAGCATCTTTTTGTTCAGTTCCTCATTTGTATACTTCAACTCCATGATGTTCATCTCGGTTACCAATTGCATAAACCTATGGAGTTGTTGAGGAATTGATTCACCCTCAATATGATGAAATGTTCATGTGAGCGAAGTGTGTCCTTCCTAATGCTTCTGATTTCATCACTCCCTTCACAAAGAGTATAAAGTATCTTCCACAAGGAATTTGTTGTTTTATAATTCTCAAACCTGATTAGTATTTCTTCTGGTAAAGCCATACTGAGCAAACTGTATGCTCTAATATCAACTTAACCTTTTTAACATCATCAGGTGACAATCTTTTGTACTTATGGGTTGATTTTGTCACTATAATCCGGCCAAGGGTGGGTGGAATATAAGGACCTTCAGTTATGATACCCATAAGTCAGAATCAGTGTAGTTCATGATTTCTGAACTTGATCTTCCAGGATTTAAAGTTTGCTTTTGTTTCCAACTTTGGAGGCTGGTACGATGATCCACCGACAAAGCTACTCATTTTAGTCAAATATTGAAGTTTTAACTAAAACAAAGTTTCTTATGAACAGTTAATGAGAGTCAGCCAATAACACAGATCTATGTTTCAATTAATTGAATATAGATCAATGTAACCAAGCAAAGTAACAATACTCGCTGAATGACAAATCACTGATTTATTGAATTTCAAATCTTCACACACAATACTTTTGCTTAAAAAAATGATAGATCTAGTCAGAAACCTGATAGATCTAGTTTCGAATTAAACAATTCTAACACCGATAGATCAATCGATCTAGATCAATGAGCACTTGGCTCTGATACCACCTGTGAATCCAAGGATCGCAATCAGGAATTATCAGTGTTAGATTGGTTTCGAATTAATGATCGCGGAATTACCATTAATCGTTGTTTAATTGATTACAAATAAATATTGATGCCAGAGAAATAAACAATAAATGATCAAATGATATCAACAATATGCAAAGAATAATGATTTGAATCAAATGTAATTCATAAAAACGATTAATGATTACAAAGAATCAAATAATAATTGCTAACAAAATTCTATGCTATGATTGTGTTTATGATTTTTGGTGTGTTGATGTGACGGTGCTAGGGTTTGTGTTGATCGTGTAAACGATATGATGGTATGTTTGTCGCCATTTTTCTCTGTTCTTGATATGAAACCTAGAACTCATATTTATAGACACGTGTGTTTCTGTTAAGGAAACAGCAAATCTCTTGGAGTCTGTGATTGACTAGTTGACTAGAAACACTTGTATGATTTACGTGTCTGGTTCTTCCGTAGTTACTTTGTTCTTCCGCAGTACTTGGTCTTCCAAGCTACTTGGTCTTCCGTAGCTACTTTGTGTGTTTAGTGAATATCCATATTCATCCGTAGAAGATCTTCTGATGAATGTTGTGAGAAAGATCTACGGAAGAACAAAAATGTTCATCCGTAGATGTTTTCACACTTAGTCAATTTCACAAATTGACCTAAGTATAAGTTTGTACCTGTAATCATACACATAAATCAACGCACATAGGGGTTAACTCATATATACATAATGAATTACAAATATTCATTACATGTATTGATTAAAGTTCTAAGCCTATACAAAGTGATCTAGACCTATATTCCAAGATCTAACAATCAGATCTTTCTTTCATCATCCTTTTGAGTCTATCTTTGTTAAATCTATCTATTTAGCACACTTTATTTTTCATTAGGTTCAGTTGGCTTGAGAGTAGAAGGATCAACTGATGAGTGTGCTCAAGAGAGATGGTTCTTGCTTTCTTTGGGGTATCCTAAGTTGAGTAATTCTTCTGTAGTTTTCCCAAATACTTTCTCTTCCTATGATATTTGATTTATTGGTTCCTTGATTTGACAAGGAAAAGACAGCAGTTTCTTTGATTGGCTTTTGCAGGCTAACTCCTTTCAGCCACTTTCTTCTTTAATCCTTCTATTCTCATCTTTGGCTTTTAGCAGATCCAACTGCTCAGAGATAGTTTGTAGTGCATTATTGAGCTCAGCCATTGCTTTCTCATTTTCATGTTTTTCTTTCTCAATAGATTCGTAGGACTCAGTTGCAAACTGATCCATCCAGTCAATCACTTCATTGTTAGATTCAATTTCCTCTTGTAACTGCTTGATTGTAGCTTCTAGCTTTGAGATTGTCTTATCTTTCTCAGTTATCTCCCTTTTTATTTTTCTCAACTCCTCTAACTTTTTATTGCCTTTGATGATGAGATTGTTGTATTTAGCCACCAGAAAACTTTTGCTCACATCTATCTCTTCATCTCTCAGATTATTTTCATCATAAGAAACTATGTCAATGTAGTTCTCTCATCTTGTTGTTCAAACTACTTCCTATTCTCACCTTACATCTAAACAAAACTCTTCTGTAGCACCATCATTCACATCATCATGCTCATAATCCTCTCAAGATTGACTAGTTCAGTGTGAGTTGGGCTTTTAGTAGGTGAGGTTGGTTCAGTAGGTGTGGGTGAGGTAGTTGGTTGTGTTGTTGGGTGTGATGGTGATTGTTGAATGTCATCAAATGAGAACACTTCTGTTTTAGCAGAGTTCATTAATGTTTGGGAAAGTGAAGGAGATAGTGGTTGTGTGTGTTCACTTGGTGGTGAGATGACATGGACAGCTGGCGATAACAGTATGTTGGTAAAATATGGTGGTGAAGGAGGATTGGGTTTTGATGTTGTGGTTCAGGGGAATCAGCTGGTGGAGTTTGTTGTTGTTGTTGATCAGAAGATTTAGCTGATTATGTTTGTTGTTGTTAATCATCAATGTATAGAAGTTCTTGAGGAATGTCAGCATTCTCATCAACTACATGTGCAAACATCTCCATTTCTTCTCCTTGATATTGCCCACTGATCTTGTTGAGCACAAATTTTCCAAGGTGAGCTTGAACAAACACTTCACCTTATCTTTTAATATTGGGCATTGCTTCATTAATGATCAGCTAAAGAAACCTTGGAAACCTATACATCTTGTTTTCCTTCTGACCCCTATGTGATCACACAAGCATCCCAGAATGTATTTGGCATACTTATACGTTCTCCCTTCAAACACACCAATGATTTCTGATGACATATGCCTTGAAAATCTATCCAATCAAGACTTCCTGTTTGACATGCATTTCAAGTACGTGTGACACAGGAATCTGTAGGGCTTGCACAACCTCCCCTGTAAGGCCTTGTTCCCGGGACACTTACAGCTGGACCGTCATCGCATAAAATATTAAAAAACATACATTACTTTTGTAGCGGAATTTAAAACTTTTCATTTATACGTTAAAACATATCATTACATTACATCATTCATATGAATATCAAAATACAACATCATATCAAAATGCGTATGTCAACCTCAAAAAGACCCCAGTAGCTTATGCATCCATGCGTGCAACTCCTCAGCATCAACAAAATACCTGCCAACTATTATGCATACAAAAGTCAATGACGCTGAGTGAGTTCTAGTTTTATAAATAAAATACTTTACTTTCGTTAAAACATAACCTTTACATTCGTTTGTGATCAAACATCATACGTACACATTGTAATAATTATTATTATCTTCGTCATCATTCATCATTATTATACATTACATCTCTTACCATCATCCAGATCCTGTCTCATGCAATAACCCTGACTCGTGCTCGAAAGCTGATACTATGCCGGGGCCTATAAACAAACCCCCGACTCATGTTCGAAAAGATGACACAGTACGGGGTATGCGACAAGGATCCCATCTGTAGCAACACCCCGGACTCGTGCCGAAAACTGATACTGTGCTGGGGCCTGTAAACAACCCAACCCCATCGTGCACGAAGGATGACATAGTACGGGGCGAGCAACAAGACCTCAACTTATGCATATCGTCTCATGCAATACCCCGACTCATGCTCGAAAGTTGATACTGTGTCGGGCCTGTAAACAAACCCCGACTCGTGTCCGAAAGACTGTTATAGTACCGGGGTACACGACAAGGATTCATCATCCATTACTTCCTTCTCATCATTCGTATCTTTCACTTTCGTTACATAATATTTACGTACATTCATACATCATACCAAGTAAAGTCATAACATCGTATATAACGTATTACATAAATAATACTACATTTGAAAACCGTTAAACATGAAAGATCAAATCAAACACCTCATAATCATCACATCATGATGCATAACACAACAAGCACAAGCCATCACATCCAACAGAACTATCTCAACCATCTACCTCTTAAAATCCTTAGAAAAACCCTAGTCCAAAATGGAAGAACAGTTGGACATCTCAGGCGCATGAGCATAAAAATTCTAAGAAAACCAGCTAGGCGAATTACACTATGCAGGCGCATGAGTCCTGCTTAGGCCATGGCACTGCTGGGGCGCATGGCCAACGCTAAGGCGCATGGGCAACTCTATCGCACAATCTTCTACGGCTTCAGGAACCTAGTGGACCTACCAATAGCAAATTCTACATTGAAGGGCTTAAGACCTTCCTACTCCTAACATGAAACTTATCACAGAAGGCAGCAGGAATGGAACTACTACTAGCACCACAATCAAAATTACAGATGCATAATTTAATTTACTTGAAACGTACCAGACGTCACGTCGGAGTGCGCTCTAGCCTCCTCCCGGTTATAGCGAATACTCTGACCTTCATCCTCTGCTCCCCTTCCTTGCACTGGAGTTCCTGCCCTCGACATCCTACAGTCTCTGCTCATGTGTCCAGTCTCGCCATAGTCGTAACATTTAGCCATGTGGCATTCCCTCGCCCTGTGGCCCTCTTTCCCACATTGAAAGCAGATGTTTAGTCCCCACTTACACTCCCCCTCGTGGCCTCTACCACACTTCTTGCATGCTTCTTCCCTCCCTGTTACCATCCTCCGATCATCGACCCTCAACGTCTTACCTCCTGCCACAAATCCACCATCTTTGTCCCGCTTTCCATTCCCATTCCTAACATGGCCCCGCTCCTTCTCCACATCCACTATCGCCACCGCCTCTCGTTCGTCATACAGTCTCCCTGCTAGATCGACCACTGAACTAAACGTACCTGGCCGAGCGGCGATCAGATGTCTGTAGATATCGCCGGCAGACCTTGAATGTACCTCTTGATCTTTCATGACACAGGTGTCACCTGATCTAGCACCAGCCTTGCCATCTCGTTAAACTTCGTTGTATACTGTTGGTGTGTCATCGTTCCTACCTCCAACTGCAAGAACCCTCTCTCAACTTTGTCAAGCTCCCTATGAGGGCAAAACTCCTCAATTACCAACCTCTTCAGCTCATTCCACCTCATCCTCCCGATTGCCCGGGTACCCTCAGCCTGGACAATGTTGTCCCACTAGCATAAGGTCGAGTCCACAAATGAGGGGGTAGCGAACTTCACCTTCTGATCCTCGCGGCACTCGTTAATATCCAGTACCGCCTCTATCTCCCTCACCCAACGAATAGCAGCAGTAGCACTTCCATTCCCATCAAACGTTGGGGGCTTTTATTTCTGGAATGCCCCATAGCTGCATCCCTTTATAGTTTCCTGCACAGCTCCCTCCTCCTCATCATCACTGGAGACAACCATATCAGTCTCTTGTTGCTCCCCTTCATTGGAACCTCTCCTAATCATCCTCCTCTCCTCCTTTCTTTATTTTCATCCTCCCTCACAGCACGTATAACCTAGGTCACTACAGTCGGCATAATCTTCTGCATGACCTAATGAACCTCCTCAACCACCGCCTCCTTCATTGAGGCTTTCAGATTAGCACTCTCATCCTCACCGTCCTGGTGATGAAGCTCTGGCTCTTTAGGAGCCGTCTCAGAAGTCTTAGCCCTGCTCCTCGTGACACGCGGTCTGACACCACGTCCACCCTGACATCCACCTCACGAAGCCGCTGAAGATCTACCATCGGCCATCTAAACACTACAAGATTCAAACACCAACACGATCATTCAAGGTAATAGCTCAGTTGATGTCAAGTATAGTATGTCCCTAATCACAATGGCCAGTGTGATTAGCCATTACTTTACTCTTCATCTCCCAAGCATTTCCTATCCTGACTACATCAGTATCTAAATCTACACAAAAGCACATAAACCAATAACATGCGCCATATTTCCCTTTTCATTAACTTACATAAAATGTTTACGTAAAACCTTACTGCAGCATGTAGTACTAGGACTGGCATCCCTTCCTTTGGTCCATTCTCAGTTTAAGTTTAGGTTCTTTGAAAACCATTACCCATTATCTAAACTTTGGCTCTGATACCAACTTGTAAGGCCCTTTACCAGGACACTTACAGCTGGACCGTCATCGCATAAAATATTTAAAAATACATTACTTTTACAGCAGAATTTAAAACTTTTCATTTATAAGTTAAAACATATCATTAAATTACAATTCATATGAATTTCAAAATACACATCATATCAAAAGCGGATGCCAACCTCAAAACGTCCCAGTAGTTATGCATCCATGCCTGCAACTCCTCAGTATCAACATCATATCAAAATGCGGATGCCACCTCAAAACGTCCCCAGTAGCTTATGCATCCATGCCTGCAACTCCTCAGTATCAGAAAATACCTGCCAACTATTATGCATACAAAAGTCAGCGACACTGAGTGATTTCTAGTTTTGTAAATAAAATACTTTACTTTCGTTAAAACATAACCTTTACATCGTTCGTGATCAACATCATACGTACACATGATAATAATTATATTATCTTCATCATCGTTCATCATTATCATACATTACATCTCTTACCATCATCCAGATCCTGTCTCATGCAATATCCCCGACTCGTGCTCGAAAGCTGATACTATGCTGGGGCCTGTAAACAAACCCCCGACTCGTGTCCGAAGACTGACACAGTACCAGGGTACGCGACAAGGATCTCATCTCGTATGCAACACCCACTACTCGTGCTTGAAAGTTGATACTATGCCGGGGCCTGTAAACAAACCCCTGACTCGTGCCCGAAGGCTTCCACAGTACCGGGGCGAGCAACAAGACCTCATCTCATGGCATCCTGTCTCATGCAATACCCCCGAATCGTGCTCGGAAGCTGATACTGTGGCGGGACCTGTAAACAAACCCCGGACTCGTATCCGAAGACTGACATAGTACTAGGGTACGCGACAAGGATCTCATCATCCATTACTTCCCTTTTCATCATTCGTTATCTTTCACTTTCGTTACATAATACTTTACGTACATTCATACATCATACCAAGTAAAGTCATAACATCACACATAACGTATTACATAACATAATACATACATTTGAAAACCGTTACACATAGAAAGATAACACATCACACACCTCATAATCATATATCATCATGCATAGTACAACAAGCACAAGCCATCACATCACAACAGAACCTATCTCAACCATCTACCTTATAAAACCCTCAAAAAACCCTAAGTCCAAAATGAAGAACAATTGGACATCTCAGGCGCATGATCATAAAAATTCTAAGGAAAACAGCCTAGGTGCATTACCACTATGCAGGCGCATGAGTCCTACTTAGGCGCATGGGCACTGCTGGGGTGCATGGCCAACACTTGGGTGCATGGGAAACTCTGGGCACATGGGTACTACTGGGGCGCATGGTGGCGGGGCAACTCTAGACATGGCTAACACTTAGGTGCATGGGCTTTCTTCTAGGCGTATGGACAACTGTTAGGGCGCATGACTTACACTTAGGAGCATGGCCAACAAATCTAGCCGCATATGGACAAATCTGGGCGCATGACCATTATCTGGGCGCATGAATACTTAGGCACATGAGGTCACTTGGGCGCATGACAACAATTCAGGCGCATGGGAACATTAGGGGCGCATGACCAAAATCTGAAATGTAACAAATTCTACAAACTACCCCAAAACATCGGTCTAGCACATCTTAACATAAATCTACCATGCTACAAACACTAAAACATGCTAAACAACAAACATAACCTCAAATACAACCTTAAAAACATACAACAAAGCACCATCGATCAACATGCTAACAACTCACGGTTACATAAAAAATCTTTTGCTCGGTATGCATAATAGCCCCAAACACTTTGAAAATCAGTAAAAGAGGGTTCAAGAACTCACCTGAAGCAAACCTTTAAGCAACACACCTCCACTTGCAAATTTAGCTCCTAAAACCCCATAAAAACAGGCACTTAGCACCACAAATCTCTGCCTAGAAGCTAAAAATTCAGTTGAAACCGAACATTAACCGAAGAAAACTCACCTTTTTGAAGATTTCAGCTTCTTCTCTCTCTAAAACCATGAGCCCTACTTCTTTCTTCCTTTTCAGCCGAGAGCACAGGTGGGTAGTGGGGCAGGGCGGCCATGTCCCTCTTCTTAAACATAATTATATTAAAGTTTGCATCTTGAACAACTTTAGTCCCTCAACTTGGGTTATTTATCCTTTCTTTCTTTGTACTTTTATTTTCTCTTTCTTTTAATAAAATTAGGGTGTTACATCCCTTTCTTGATTTCACCATTTCGGTAGTCACTATCATAACCCATTAAGTGAAATACTTTTTGAATGTATTCATGTTCGAATACATCAGGTGACCCTCTTCTTGATCTCCGAACTCCAACACCCTCCTGATTGTTCGTTCATCCACCCTCTACTCTTCATTACTTATTGAAGCAAAAATCACCTGTTTATTATTTTCTTCCTCAATCCTTGTAGAGTTCCACAAATCCATATATGCGATTGATTAAATGACAGTATCTGCAGATAAGCATAGAATAATCTTGATCTTCTCAATCTGATAATATCCCTGCATCCATCGGCTGCTCTATCCTCTGGATTAAGAAAAGCCAGACATTATGATCTTTTGCGAATCGATTGGCCATTTTGATGTTGTGGAGTTTGTATTTTTGTTTATAAGCAGAAACATAAACTTATTTACAAGCATTTACATCATAAATGGGATCATACTATGACACTAAGCAACTTCCTAAAACAGTTTTGTTTGATGATAGTAGACATAGATCTAATGCTGATTACAAGTATTATGATCCACATAAATTCAAGCAAGAGTGTAGTTTCAACTTGTCATGCTATTTATCATGTTTTGGGACTGATTAAAGATAGACAAATATGGACTCCACATATTAATATACAGTTGATCATATTGGATTCTTTTAGAGCTGTTCCTTTTTGGAATCTTTTTGATGATCATCAACAGGACACCAGGACTTATGTAAAACAAAGGTGCCTGTAAACCCAGGTCTTTGTTTACACAAAACAAAGGGTCCATGATGTGCAAAGATAGAGGTTATAAAGTGTCACAACATAGTGTGCTTAGGTGAATAAGTTGATCACATAAGGATAAGACTTACTTGCTTGTTCCTCAAAATGGAATTGTCCATAATTAATCACTTTAGCATTATGTATGCATGAACTTGTATAGTTTCCACTCAAGCTGAACCTACTCACATATCAAACACATCTGATTAGTCTTTTATTGTTGACAAAATTCAGGAAATTAAGCAAAGTATAGTGTACTATATTTTCCCATGACATGAACTGCTTATTCAAGAAAACATGAAACTAAGATAATATTTTTGGAATTTTATATTTTATGAATGTTTTTGGCTTTTTCATATTTAGAAATTTAAGGACAGATCATGCTTTTCTTTGTGTTGATTATTTAATCTAAGTTGATCATGCCTAACGACTCAATTAAGAAATTAAATCTCACTGAGTCAAAGGCTTTAGTGAGTAAATCAGCAAGCTGATTTTTTGTAACCACTTTAATCAGCTTGATTAAACCTTTTCTGAACAATCTCTCAAAAATTTATATCTAATTTCTATGTGTTTTGTTTTACTATGTTGCACTGGATTAGCAGTGATGAACATAGCAGCTGAGTTATCAATATGTATTGGTGTTTGAAGAAATTTGTAACCATATCAATAATTGGTTTTGCAACCATAAAACTTGAGAGCAACCAGCTAAAGCAGCTATGTACTCAGCATCAGTTGTGGATACTGATACATTTGTTTGCTTTTTGCACTACCAAGAAACTAGTCTTGGTCTTATGAATTGAAATCCACCAGTTGTGGATTTTCTGTTGTTGTTACACCCTCTAAAGTCACTATCAGAATAAGAGTAGAGGTTGAAGTCTCCTTCTTTGGGATACCAAAGTCCTAGAGCTGGCTTCCCTTTGGGGTATCTGAATATCCTGTTCACTGCATTCATATGTGACTCCTTAGGGTTTGATTGGTACCTAGCATAAACACACACAGCAAACATTATGTCAGGTCTGCTGGCAGTTAAGTACGTTAATGATCCTATCATAGATCTATATAATCTTTGATCAACAGACTTCCTTTTAGGATCAGGTATAATCTTATCTATTGTTGATGCTGGTGTTTTGCATGAAGAAGACTCAGCAAGGTTGTACTTCTTCATGATTTGCTTCACATACTTTTCTTGATTAATGAAAATGCCATCTGGTTTCTGATGAACTTGTAAACCAAGGAAGAATGTTAATTCTCCCATAGAACTCATTTGGAACTTAGATTTCATTAAAGATTCAAAGTCTTGATATAATCTTTTGTTTGTTGACCCAAAGATGATATCATCCACATAGACTCGGACAACTAATAGATCTTGATGATCATGCTTCATAAAGAGAGTCTGATCAATTGTGCCCCTTTTGTAACCATGCTTGAGCAAGAAGGATGAGAATGTTTCATACCATTTTCTTAGGGCCTGATCAAGACTATACAAAGCTTTATCAAGCTTGTATACCCTATGTGGGTAATCAGGATCTTCAAAGCCTGGTAGTTAGGCAATATAGACTTCTTCATCAATTATACCATATAAGAAGGCATATTTTACATCCATTTGATAAACAGTGAACTTCTTATGTGATGCATAGGCTAGAAAGACTCTAATGGCTTCAATCCTTGCAACTGGGGCAAAGACTTCATCATAGTCTACCCTTTCTTCTTGAGTATAGCCTTATGCCATCAGCCTTGCTTTGTTTCTGATAATGATACCTCTGTCATCTAGTTTCTTCTTGAAAAGCCACCTTGTACCAATTGGATATTGGCCTTCAGGAAGATCAACTAAATTCCAAACCTTTTGCTTTCTGAATTGCTGAAGCTCTTCATGCATTGCTTCAATCCAGCTGTTGTTTTTCAATTCTGTAGTTATGTTGGGTGGAACCACATATGAAAGAAAATAGGAGAACATAAAAATATTGGCGGCTCCCCCTTGAATTCTTGTGGTTCTTTCATTAAGATCACCAATAAGGTTTTCTATTGTATGATACTTATGAATTATTGTTGTTGTCATTGATTTAACTGGAATAGATGATTCCAAGTTGGTGATGTTAGTTGATGGAGATGGATCCAGCTGAGATGGGGAATCAACAGAGTAATTAATATCCTCATCATTTTGGTCTTCTGATGCTAAATGAAATCCATCTTCATGATTTTGTGTTTTCGCAGATGTTGGTATAACTTCCGCAGCCGTTACAGTACGAATGTTGTAGTTTATGGATCTGTAGATGTGAATGTTGTTGGAATGTTTTCTGATGAAGTGGGAACTTCAGTTGAAGGAAATGAATCATCTCTGGAAGTAGATGGAACATCTACGGATGTAGAAGGAACTTCTACTGATGTAGAAGGAACTTCTGCTGAGGTTGAATTTCCATTTCCATCAGAATTGTCATTGCTTGTTTGAGATGGAGGGCCTGGATCAGCAACATTTGAAGTATGTGTCTGGGGTAGTCTTGGAGGATCACCTGACAATGACACTTCACTCATGCTTGGAGGTACATAAGGATAACATGTATCCGCAGGACCTGCAACATTCAAATAACCAGAGTTAAATGAATTTGTTAATGCATCTATGTCAAACAACCAAGATGATCCTTTTACAGATTTTGGAAATAAGGATTCATCAAAAGACACATTAGGTGTTTCCTCTATAATGTTGTGATGAGGAATGTATACTCTATATGATTTAGATGTTGATGAGTAACCAAAAAAGAAACCATCATAAGCTTTTTCATCAAACTTTCCTAATTGATCTTCGTTGTTTAAAATAGACACATGACCCCCAAAAGCTCTAAGATAACCTATAAAAGGTTTTCTTTTAAAAAAAGTTCATAAGGTGTTTTATTATGTTCTTTGACAATTAATGTCCTATTTTGAACATATATATATAACTATTGCATGTTCAGAAGGTGTTATTTTGACGCATATATATATAATTATGATATTATGAGTAATGTTCCATTTTAGCGTGTTTAGATCCATGAATATGTTTATTATTCTAAATGTCCGTAGTTGGTCATATTTGTGGGAACAAATATGAAGGTAAGACTATTATGAACTTGGATTGGTGGATATTCATAAGGTATGAATATAGAGCAAAAGGTTGCTACCAAAGTTCATAGATATTTGTGGGATACAAATATTGGACTAACCCGCTCTCAAATGTTACTGCATGGAATTATGAAATTGATCATAAGTAAATTTGAGTAAAGGCGAATATCATAGTATCCTCTGACCTGAGATACATATTGGGTTTTGATATTCACCAAATATTATACTTTGACCTAGTTCTTTGCTGTTCTGAAATATGGACAGTACACAAGGCTAGTTTCAGGTGTGATACAAGGTGATTGTGAGAAACCTATGTAGTCAAGATGGGATTTGTTCCTCTTATTCGTTGAGAGTAAGATGTCTAAGGCCTGATAAAGTTAAATCAACAGGGAATGATCATTCTGTATCTCAGGATTTAACATGACATCTGTAACAAAAGGATAAATGATAGATTCACCTAAATCATTTTCAAGTAAGTGACTTGAAGAAGATGATGTTATTGAATGGCACTTCATCATGCGTATTAGGGGTAGTAAACCGTTGTTAGGCAGTATTTGCTACTGGCATCAATCCTATATGTATCTTGTGCAAGTGGGAGATTGTTGGAAACGGACTGCCCAAGACACATATTGAATTGATGTGGCTAGTACGTTATGATCCATGTCGGGTCATACCCAATAACAAGCTAGACAAACACCTACAATATTTATTTTATGATATAATCATGTAAATAAATATTAACACTTAGAGCATTTAGAAATTGGGTTTCTAAGTATTTGCACTACTGTTGTAAATAAATTAAATGGATAATTTATTTTAGAAAGAGTATTCTATATTGTTATTCAAATGGTTGAACAACAATATAGTCTTTTGTCCGCATTTCTTAATTACTCATCCGTATCTACTAATGCTGATGTGCTTTAGAGGAAATGCGGATGAAGATTACACATCCGCATTAACTAATGTGGATGAAGGTTCCTCATCCGTATTTGCTAATACCGATGTACATTTGGGAATGCAGATGGAATTTCTTCATCCGTATTTACAAATGCGGAAGGAAACCATTCATCCATATTTACTAATGCGGATGAATGTTTGAGAAATGCGGATGGGACAAGGGGCTGGGCCCCACCCACTTTTCTCTCTCTCCTTGTCTGAAATTTCAGTTTCATAGGACATGCAATATATGATTGCAATCAAGCACTCTCTCTGATAACATACAAGACACTCAAAAAGTGGACGTCTGGTTTTCTGGTTTTTCTTGATCGGTTGAAAAAAAAACAACAACAGAGATTCATTCAAGTGTGAAAAATCCTAGAAACCGGGTGTTTATTGGAAGCTTGAGGGTAGACAAGCTTGAGGTGTCCTTCTTTGGAAGCTGCCATAAATCGACCATCTTCCTCAAATCCATACGAGTGGTAGTCTTCTAAACACCCTATGGTTTTTTGTAAGCATGGTTTTCATATATCGATCCATTATGGGTTTTCAAAGATTTTGTTAGACCCTGAAAGGATCATACTTGCCAACTCAAGAAGTGGTTGGAGGTTGTTCTGGTTGGAGAACATTAGTTACAAAAAAACGACAAAAGACAACAGAAGACAAGAAAAGACAAGTATAAAGCACCCGCATTTGCTAATGCGGATGACTAGTGAACAAATGCGTACAAGTGTTTGTTCACCCACATTAACAAATGCGGATCAAAACAACTAATGCTGAACAGAAGTGTTCATCCGCATTTGTCCATACGGATGAACTAAAGAAATGCTGACAAAGATTGTTCACCTGCATTAGTCCATGCGGATGAACAACAGTAAATGCTGACAAGACTTATTCATCCGCATGAACTAATGCGGGTGAGCAAACACAAATGCTGACTACAAACAACAAATGCTGATGAAGACTTGTTCATCCGCATGAACTAATACGGATGAACAACTTACACTGTTTTATATTTATTTTGTACTTAGACTAGATACACT
The DNA here is from genome assembly GCA_025506505.1 of Flaveria sonorensis. Classification (NCBI taxonomy): domain Eukaryota; kingdom Viridiplantae; phylum Streptophyta; class Magnoliopsida; order Asterales; family Asteraceae; genus Flaveria; species Flaveria sonorensis. Next base: position 28,231,096 of record CM046436.1, on the reverse strand, counting down.
TGTATAGATCAGGGTTAGTTTAGTCTTTTGTACAGGCAATGTATACGCCTATAAATAGGGTCACATACCCTAACTTTATAAGTTTTTGGACTTCCCTGAAAGGATCATACTTGCCAACTCAAGAAGTGGTTGGAGGTTGTTCTGGTTGGAGAACATTAGTTACAGAAAAACAACAGAAGACAACAGAAGACAAGAAAAGACAAGTATAAAGCACCCGCATTTGCTAATGCGGATGACTAGTGAACAAATGCGGACAAGTGTTTGTTCACCCGCATTAACAAATGCGGATCAAAACAACTAATGCTGAACAGAAGTGTTCATCTGCATTTGTCCATGCGGATGAACTAAAGAAATGCTGACAAAGATTGTTCACCTGCATTAGTCCATGCGGATGAACAACAGTAAATGCTGACAAGACTTATTCATCCGCATGAACTAATGCGGGTGAGCAAACACAAATGCTGACTACAAACAACAAATGCTGATGAAGACTTGTTCATCCGCATGAACTAATACGGATGAACAACTTACACTGTTTTATATTTATTTTGTACTTAGACTAGATACACTTGTATAGATCAGGGTTAGTTTAGTCTTTTGTACAGGCAATGTATATGCCTATAAATAGGGTCACATACCCTAACTTTATAAGTTTTTGGACTTCCCTGAAAGGATCATACTTGCCAACTCAAGAAGTGGTTGGAGGTTGTTCTGGTTGGAGAACATTAGTTACAGAAAAACAACAGAAGACAACAGAAGACAAGAAAAGACAAGTATAAAGCACCCGCATTTGCTAATGCGGATGACTAGTGAACAAATGCAAACAAGTGTTTGTTCACCCGCATTAACAAATGCAGATCAAGACAACTAATGCTAAACAGAAGTGTTCATCCGCATTTGTCCATGTGGATGAACTAAAGAAATGCTGACAAAGATTGTTCACCCCATTAGTCCATGCGGATGAACAACAGTAAATGCTGACAAGACTTATGATGAGCTCAAAATGGATCGATTTGTGATGATATAAGAACGCAATTCAATCTAATACACAGAAGTATTCAATTCAACACACGAAATCAACAAAAATTCATAGAAGTTTTCATTGATTAGTAGAGAAGAATACAAAGTGTAAGTAACAAATACAAAGCGTCTAAACTGAAAGTCTAATCTCTAGATGTCTCCTACATAATACATATTCAGCCTATTTATACTAATCAAGAAAACAAAGGAACATATTTACAATAAAAGTCCCTATACTATGACAAAAATGTAAAAGACATACAAAGACAAATGTTAATCTTTAAAAGAATCATCTACAATACTCCCACTAAGATTTACATGTCTTCAGTCTTCAAAATCTTCAGGCTTCAGATCTTCAATCTTTAATCTCCAATCTGGTCTTCATCCTTTAATCTTAAGTCAAGTCTTCAGTCTCCAGCTTGATCTTCAGTCTTCAAACATCAAAGAAGTCTTCTTTCTTGACTTTGAATACTGGTTTCTCCTTATAAGTCTATTGCTCCCTTATAGCCTTTGCAATTGTAGCTTTAAATTTCTCAGCAAGCACACCTTGTTCAGGCTTCTTCTCATTTGTTTTTATCTCCATAGACTTCATCACTTCCAATGTTTTCTTAGATAATCCAGCTATATCCACATTTGCATAGCACTCTGTTGGATTTGGATTATCTTTGCAATAAATTTCCAGTACACCTTTACTTGATATTCTCATAAAGTCAATGTCTTTGAGATCTTTCTTTACTATATTTGCATACGCCATTGCTTTCCTCAAAGATATTCTTTCCATTGCTGCATTCATAACTTTGATGATGGATAGAAAATATTTCTTATCATTTTCTGCATTCTCGGGAAATACCTTCTCAAACTTCTGAATGGACAAAAGTGAAATATAACTCGGATGAAGTAATATGAGTTCAAATACTCCAAACAAAGTGATCATCTCATTGTCCCAATCATTCAAGTCTCGAACTAACTTCATCTCAAAAGTATCAGCGTTATAAAACCATCTCAGGATTGGTTTGGACTACTGTGATCCTTCAATTACTTTAAGTCCCGGATTAGTGATTTTTCCAAAAAATGCATCACTATACGCATCAAGGAACTTTTCTTCACCCACATCCTTTTCTACTCCTTTTTTCTTTTTCTTTAACTTTTGGAAATATTCTTTATCCTCTTGATCACAAAGTGTTTGCAAGAAGTATGGCATTCTGTTTATTCCTCGGTGAAGAAGCTCTACAAACATCTCTCCATGCTTAGCTTTAGAATGGTTTATCAAAGGCAATTTTTCTAATTCTTTCAGATCTTGTACTGGGAGCTTAATAATGCTTGAGAAAAAATGATACACGTTACATATAGCATTAACTCTCTTAATTAAAAATGCATCAAACACTTCATCATATTTCCAAGCTATGATCTTGACATCTTTTGTTGTGTCAGGAACAATCATAGCATTTAATAACTCTGAGATAGATTGTCCTTTTTGTAAAACATTTCATACAAGGTCACCCGCAGATCGAGCTTTGTTCCATAATTGCCTTTGTTCCAAAGAAACGTCATATCTTTGTCTTTCTGTTTGTGGAAACATTTTTATTAGCACTCTTCTTCTTTCATATCTTGAACTATCCATAGCCATTGATTTAATCTCATGTGGCTTCAAAATCCTTGTTCTTTTAGTTATTTCTAAATACTAAGGATTGTCAGTATCTAGAATGATCATCTTGTTTGTTTGTTCCTCAGTCTCTTAAAAGCTTCTCACTAAGTTTCTCAAGGATTCAGCTTGTAATCTTTTCAATTTCTTCCATGGATAGTTCCTTGATTGCAACTACATCCTTAACATGGTTACGTTCATGACGTCTAGATTCGGATGGTGCAATTCTGATGTTGGAATATCCTCAACATTTATACTTTCACTTACTGGATTCCATTCACCATGCTCAACCACAATCTCATTAGGATCAATCGGTGCACTTGACTCAACTGCTATGCACTTTTCAAATTCATCATTGATCTGTGAGACAGTTAATCCATCTAAGAATACTCTGTGGTATTTCATTTTCACCAGATAATTATATCTATCTTTAATATCAACAGGTATGTCATCATGGCTTAATCCACTTGGAGAAAATTTTTCTTCAACATTATCCTCATGAATGTCTTCATCATCAAGCACTTCATTGTACCAATCATCATCAAATTCAGACTCTATGTCATCTAGAGCTCCGATCGTCTCTTGAATGTCAGCTTCGCCTTCTTCAACATTCACCTTTTGTATTTTAGAAGATGATTCAGGTAAAACTGAAACATCAATCTCATCCACTTTCCTTTTCTCTTTATCTACAGATTCAATCTTTTCAACCTCAACTAGAGCAATCTCAGACATAAATATTACCTTAGGAGATGGAGACTTTTGAGTTTCTTTCAACTTGTTTAGTTCACCTTTCAACATATTATTCTCCTCACTCATCTTCTTTAACTTTTCTTCCATCAAATCATAATCAACCATCATAACTTCAAAAGTTTTCAAATTTTCTTCTTTACTTTTCCTCAACTCATCAATCAATTTTTCTTTCTCTTTCATCTCTTCAATTAACTTTTTATTAGCATCTTTTAGCTCTTTAATTCTCTTTACTTGATTCTTATTATCCTTTTTAAGTTCATCAATTTGTTTTTGTAACTCTTCTTCCTTATTCACATTTTCTTCATGAATAGACTCTTATAGAAACTCAGTTAATACAATCTGTTCTTCACCACCAACCATTTCCTCTATCATTTCAGCTATTTCTTCAACTGATTGGGTTTCATCAACTAGCTCTTCAGTCATTTGATCAACTTCTTGGATGTTTTCTTCTATACTTTCATCCATTTCCTCAGTATCACCATCTATTTCTTCAACAGCATCATGACTTTCTTCATGTGCCTCTTTAACAACATGCTCAGATTCTTGTATTTGCTCATGGATCACTTCCATAGCTTCAACATTATCATCACCTTCATTACCATCATCTCCATTATCATCATCTGATGAACTAGAACTTTCATCATCAGCTTCATCATGCTCATCATCATCATCATCTTCTTCATCATCATCAGCTGGAATTTCTTCAATAAGATCAGCTGGATCTAGTGGTTCTTCTTCAGTTAGATGATAGTGATCTATAGTGATATCAACTTCATCATTTTCCACATTCCTAATGTAATCAAATAGAGGAACATTCTGAGCACCTGTTACCATAGACAATCTTTTGTATGATATCTCTGACATGTGTTCAAGAATCAATGTTTCTCCACTAACATCATTTACCCTTATGTCAGGATATTCTTCATTAATAATCATTTGAAGGAATCTTCGATACATCAGATACTTATTCCTTATGCGCTTTTTTAAATTGAAAATAAACCCATTCATAATTTACTTGGACATATTAAATCTCCTGTTTGTTGCCAGTGCTACTATCGGAGAAGCAATGTCAACAGGGAAAGAATTCCATCCTGCACTCCTCTTGGACATACAATGTTAGAATATATAGCACAGGAGTTTCCAGTGGCTGAATACACGGGCTCCGAAGAACTGTTTCTTTGGAAATTGATTAGGATGACCTATTTCCATGAATGTTTGACTACATTCATCAAATGTCAGTTCAGATAAATCTTCAGCATCATTTTGACCTAATCTCAAAGCATATCTTATAGAATCTTCTGATACTTCAATCATCCTCATGTTGGTTATAAACCCTCTAACTACTTTCCTTCCATTATCATCAGCATCAATATATGCAGTGCTCCATAACTTTCGAATCAGACAAGCATATATAACAGGCTGGTAACACATAGCATATACATATTTGGTTCTTAGCAGAAATCTGATAATCTCTTCGTATCCAATGGCATCTCTAACTTCTTCATTGAGAAGAGCAGCCACATTATGTTTGGGCTCAAATTTTAAATCTGCCATATGCAAAGAAAACAAAGAAATTTAGATTTTGAAAGTTATATTTTCACTCAATTTAAAGTTTATTGGCTTTTACAATTTAACCATTTTTTTTTTATTTTTAAACTTGAATTTGCTGAGATTTTTATATTCTGATGAAGTACACACATTCAAACGAATTTGTTTCTTAGATGATTTAACATTTTAAAATTTAACTTTTATTCAAAACAATTCTCAATATAGATTTTGATTTATTTTCCATTTTATTTTATTTTTATTAATATTTTATTTATTTAGTTTTTAAAAAAAAAATTTCTCTTGACTGTTCATCTTCAAGTCGACTGCTTGATTATCATCAAACATTCAACTTTGATGAACACTCGATTTGAATGCACAAACAGGTTCACAATCCAGTTCATTTCATCATATAATCATCAATTTTCATTCAATATCATTTGTTAAATCACATTTTAACAGATTCAATCATTAGGGTTCGAAAGCCTAAACAGGTTCGAAACACCCAAATCAATCAGCTTATTAATTTGAAATTTTTGTGATTTTGAGTTCGAACTTACATTTAGAATCAATTTCTATCACTTTCTAGTGCAACAACAACACAAAAATCAATTAGAATGAGGATTTAGGGTTTATCGGAATGGGTTTTGAGAAACTGAGTGTTTAGGGGAGATTTGAGAATGAAATCTGAGAAACACAAAGTGTTGTTTATATACCAAGTGAAAAAATTTAGGCGCATGAGCACTGTTTGTGCGCATGGGCTTAGGCGTATGAGAACTGTTCAAACGCATCAGCACTGTTTTATGCGCATGAGCTTAGGCGCATGTGCACTGTTCAGTCGCTTTTGCACTGTTCAGACGCATGAACTAAGCAGAAACGCCCAATACTTAGTTTCTACACATACACATTAGAACTGTTTAGGCGCATGGGAATGTAAAACGCCCAACACTTAGCAATATTTTCAGACTTTTGACAACTGTTTAGGCGCATGACTACTGTTTGTCCGCATGAAGTAGTCAAAAACGTCTAACACTTGCACATTCTGAACAAATCATCATGCTCCTACATTTGGACTTTTGACCACTGTTTAGGCGCATGAGATTACTTCCATGTGTCTAACACTTGTAAATTTTCATAATCTTCCACCTACACACTGTTTAGACATATTAGCACTATTCACATACTAATATTTAAACAATTTTCAAAATTTAACTTTAATAAGTCAAATTTTGACTTTTACCCAAAATTTTCAAAATTAACCCTTAACTTTGAAATTTCTATTTTTTTTTATTTTTCATCCTTAAATTTTGAAATTTTTATTTTTGACCTTTTTATTTTTTGTTTTAATGTTTCAAAATTAGTTTCTCATCATTTTAGTCTCTAAAAGTAACAAAAACTCTCATTTAACTTTTGCAAAGAAGTTTTTCTATTTAAAATGTTTTTCAGGTTCATTTTTCATTTCGTTACACACACATGCTTGAAGTTTTGGATTTTTTATGATTTTACATATCTTGAAATTTAACAGTCATTTTTCTTTTAAACTCTTTTTACTCCCCCTAAACTTTTAAGTTTTATAAAACTTATAAGTTTCTTGAATTTGTCACATGAAGAGCACACTAATCATTGTTAAATTGCCTGCACACATAAAACATGAAAAAAAATTAAAATAAACACAGAATAGAAATCTAATATTCACAATGAATCATGTCTGCAGTAAGATCATATTAATAGTGATCAGCACATTGAAATAAAAAAATGATGGATAGTCACAGATAGTGATTAAATCCTGATCAAGTATGTTCCAGGTCAGCAAAGGAGACGCTAGATCTAAGGACAGAAAATGAGTGCTCTTGGTAAGAGACTCAGCACACTTACTTTTTCAATTCTTGGATTGTTTAAGGTACAACTAGATATGACATTATGCAGTCACACTTAGACTTAGAGAGGTTAATTCTCATAAAGATATGCAAGAAGTCACTGTTCTCAACTTGTTAACCTGACATATACTATAACCAGATCTCATTTGGTGTTTGTGCACATTGGCATCTTGTTACGTCAGTGAGTATATCCAGGTCTCTAATCACTTACAACAAAGGATATCTCATCACTTCAGGTCTATGATGACTCATAACAGAGAAGTGTTAGATGCATTAAATAATTAGAGCTCAATGGTTATTCATAGCGCCATCAGGTGTGAGATTATGTCTTAACAAGCAATCAATTTGAGAAATCAACACTACTCATCAGTGCTAAGATAGACATACATGAATGCATGAGAGATTTAGTTTAATCACAAGAATTTACTTTTTCAGTATAATTGCAAGAGCTTACCTGCACATCATATCTGATCATTTCAGACTGTAGTCGAGTGAAGTATGCAACTGATCATACTAATGTAGTATCATTTCTCACATATTGCAAAACAAATTCATTCCTATATAATTAACAATGAAAAACACTATTTTTTTTGTTATTTTTGGTTTTGTATTTTTTTTATATTTTGTTTTTGTCAATTTTCTACTTTTGTATTTGGTTTTTGCTTTTTTTAAAAAAAAAATCATGCACACACAAAACATCAGGCAAGTAACATTAACAGGTTCTCTTGCTATGACTAATTCAGAAAATGAAGGGTTCTGATCATTTTTAGATTCAATTAACTGAAAAATCCAAAACCAGTTTTACGAGTGGTTAATAAGACCAATTGACTCAACTAAATACTCAAACTGTCCTGGTAAGAAGGCTTTAGTAAAAAGGTCGGCCAATTGTTTTTCAGTAGCAATTTGAATCAATATGATTAAACCTTTTTCAGAGTTATCTCTGAGAAAATGATATCAAATTTCGATATGTTTTGTTTTAGAATGTTGGACTGGATTAGCTGTAATGAACATAGCAGCGGTGTTATCAATGTAAATAGGTGTTTTAAGAAAATTGAACCCGTAATCAAGCAGTTTGTTTTGTAACCAAAGTATTTGAGAACATCCTGCTAATGCAGCAATGTACTCAGCTTCTGCAGTAGAAACAGAGACATTTGTTTGTTTTTTGCATTGCCACGAGACTAATCTGGGTCCTAGAAATTGACACCCACCCGTTGTTGATTTTCTATCTTGACAACATCCGCCATAGTCACTATCAGTATACCCATGTAACTCAAAATTTCCTTTGTATGGATACCATAGCCCTAAAGCCGGTTTACCTTTGAGATACCTGAATATTCTTTTGACAGCAATTAACTGAGATTCTTTCGGGTCTGATTGATACCTTGCATAAACACAAACAACATACATAATGTCTGGCCTAGATGCAGTGAGATACATCAAAGAACCAATCATAGATCTGTATAATGTTTGATCTACTAATTTTCCTTTCGGGTCAGGTTCAATCTTGGTGTTCATATCAGATGGAGTTCTAATTGACTAACAATCTAGCAGCTTAAATTTCTTCAAGAGTTTGTCGACGAACTTCTCTTGGTTGATAAAAATACCATTTGCAGATTGCTTAACTTGTAATCCAAGAAAGAAATTAATCTCTCCCATAGAGCTCATCTGAAATCGAGATTTCATGATTTCTTCGAATTTGCTGCACATTTTAGGACTTGTTGAACCGAATATGATATCTTCAACATACACTTGTACACATAAGAGATCATCATTATCCTTCTTTATGAATAACGTCAGATCAATCTTCCCTCTTATGTATCCATGTTGGATTAAGTGCTGTGATAATGTTTCATACCATATTCTAGGGGCTTGATGTAGTCCATATAAAGCTTTCCTCAACTTGCACACACGATGTGGATATGTAGCATCTTCAAAACCTGGAGGTTGCTTCACGTACACATCCTCGGTGATAGAGCCATACAAAAATGCACCCTTTACATCCATTTGATACACTTTAAATTTCATTAGTGATGCATAAGCCAGGAAGACACGAATAGATTCAAGTCTTGCAACTGGAGCAAATACTTCATCATAATCAATACCTTCTTCTTGAGTGTATTCCTGTGCAACTAATCTTGCTTTATTTAGGATAACAATTACTCGAACATCAGTTTTATTTCTGAATAACCATTTTGTGCTAATAGCATTTTCTCCTTCAGGTAAATCCACCAGATTCCACACTTCTTGTTTACGGAACTGTAATAATTCTTCTTGCATAGCCTCGATCCAATCATTGTCCTTTGACGCTTCGGTAATGTTTTTAGGAACAATTTAAGAAAGAAAGCAAGAGTATAAGAAGACGTTTGCTTGTTCTGATTTACTTCTCGTCGTTCTCACACTCGAAGGACCAATAATCTGAGATGTTGGATGGTTCTTGTGAATACGAGATGTCGGAATCGCATCTCCTTGAACTTGAACATCTAGATTAGTTTGAGTCAAGTTGGAAAGCTGATGCAATAGGCTTGAAGAACGTGGATTGAAATTGGGAACTTGAGTCGGTGAGTTGATAAAGTAATCAAGATTACCGGAATCAACTATATCACCAGCAATAGATGACGTTCCAGACTCAGGTTGTACAATTTCTGTACCATCATTAGGAACTGCTTGTGACACATTTTGGTCTTCTGAAACTGAATGAGAATTGTCTTGATGATCTTCATTATTAGACTAAATAATAGAATCTCTAACAAAAGAAAAGAAGGGATAGTTTGAGCTTGAATCATCTGCATCGTCAGAGTCCGAATCATCACTGAATGAACCGAGATCTCCTTGAATTTTCTTTTCACCTGTAGAATCAAGCAAGTTAGATTGATTAAACATGTTTTATTGAAAAGAGTTTGACAATGAATCTAAATCAAATAATCATGCAGGACCATTTGACACTGATGGAAAAGAGTTTTCAAGAAATTTAACATTGAATGTTTCAACTATAACATTAGTCCTAGAGTTATAAACTCGATAGGCCTTTGAAACAGATGAATATCCAATGAAAAATCCATCATCAGATTTTGATTCAAATTTTCCTAAATGATCACTTGAATTCAGAATCATAACCGGACAACCAAAAGATTTAAGAAAATCAATGTTTGGTTTCCTGCCAAACATTAACTCATGGGAGTTTTCAGTTTTTCTTTAACAATTAATGAATGGTTCTGAACAAAGCATACAGTTGATATTGCTTCATCCCAGAATATGATCGGAATTTTAGCATCGGCTAACATGGATTGTGCTGCTTCAATCAATGTTCGGTTCTTCCTTTCAGCAACTCCGTTTTGTTGAGGAGTTCTGGGAGCACTGAACTGATGAGCTATTCCTTTCTCTGCACAAAACATGTTAAGAGTTAGATTTTTGAATTCCGTCCCATTATCACTTCTAATTATTTTTACTTTTTGATCTAGTTTACTTTTATGATGAATTCTTTTATTAATTTAGCGGTTTCAGATTTTACATTTAGAAATAAAACCCATGAAAATCTTGTATAGTCATCAATGATAACTAAACAGTAAGATTTTCTTCCAATACTCTTCACGTTGGTTGGTCCAAAAAGGTCCATATGCAAAAACTGAAGTGGTTTGGAATTTGAGTTTATCAGCTTGGACTTATAAGACGCTTTGTGCTGTTTTCCTTTTAAACATGCTGAGCATAAATCAGTTGTGGCAAACTTCTTTGATGGAAGGCCAATAACAAGATTTCCTGCTACAAGCTTGTTCATGTTTTTGAAATTTAAATGCTAGAGACGTCTATACCATAGCTGGCTTTCATCATTTGATGCTTTAGCAAAGAGACAAGTTGTTTCTGTAGAAGAATCCACTTGAGACATATCCAGTTTGTATACGTCTCGATCTCTGACAGCTTTAACAACCACGCTATCCTTGCTTATCTGAAATCCTGGCTTCAAGATATAACAGAAAGAATCATCAAAAAGTACAGAGTAGGATATATCACAAATTTGGGATACTCTTAACAAATTAAAGTTCAACTGTAAACAGAAGTTGACTTTATCAAAGCTTATAATCCCGTTGGATACTGTTCCTTCGCCTGTTATTTTTCCTCCCGAATCACCACCAAAGGCGACATGCGTTCCATCTTTTAACTTAAATTCTTGTAATAAGGCTTGATTTCCTGTCATATGCCGGCTACACCCGCTATCCACATACCAAGTGTTAATTGGTCTTCTCTGGCGTACCTGCAAAACAAAACAATTTAAGTTGAATTATCTACCCAAGCCGAAATGGTCTTGGGTTTTCCAAACTTGTCAATAATAGTAAATTGTTTAAAGTGAAGTTTGTTGACATCAGGTTTATTCTTTATGAATTTACCAATTCTGTTATTTGTAACAAAATTATGCTTGTTTGGAAAATTCATTCTTTTTGATTGACCATTGTTTGAAAAGTTTTTGTTTTCAAAACTTTTGTTATTAATTCTCACTGACCTTGGAATGAAATTATCATTGAAGTATTGTTTAGGTCTCACTGAATTATTTCTTTTGAAAGAGTTCAAACCTAAGGAGGGTTTGTGTGTTAATCTTTAAAAATCGGCATTTTGGTTTCTTTTATATTGTGGATTAACATAACCTTTGCTTACTGTTGAGGTGGCAAATCCTCTCCTCTGTGAATTCTTTCTAAAATTACAATCTTTAGTGTTGTGAGTTTGCTCATCACAGTAAGTACAGTATTTGTTAAAATAACTCTCTGAAGTTAAGTGATTTCTCATATCGCAAATGTGACAGTATTTGTTAAAAAAACATTCAACAGTGTTGTGATTGTACATGTCATATATTTCGCAGTACCTCTGGGAAGTGTTAAACAGTTGATTATTAACTTTTGATGTTGACGCAACATTTGTTCCTTGTTTAGGTTTAGGTGTCAAAAAGTTAATTTGTTGTTTTTGATTTGAAAAATTATTCTTTTGATTTAAATCACTTTTCTTTTGCATAATTTGTTTTGTTTTTGAATATGAATTTCATTCTTTGTTTCCTTAGATATAAATCGTTTAATGACAACAGAAGACTTAGAATCTGAACCTGTTTTCAGATCAGAGGTTGATTTGTTCTTTGGATTTTCTTTAACATCTTGAATTGAGTTCACATTCAACAAACCAGCAGATACAAATTTAATCTGCTTTAATTTTGTTTTTTGATTTATTTCTTTTGCCTGATTTTCTTGAATTTTCAATTGATCATTTTTGGCTTTATTTATCTTTCTTCTTCATCTCTGATTCCTTGATTTTGAACCAGTTGTTTGTTTAGATTGAACATCTTCATTTGAAGATTGTTTTTCACATTGTTTCTTTTTCTGGTCTTTTTGCCATTTTATGAATTCTGGGTTATTTAGACCAAATGAATTTGAATCTTTTGATGTTTCTTCATCATTTCTAGCTTTATTTTCTGTCATCGTACTCATTTCCTCCGAAACTGATTCTTTAGGAACATAAATTTTCTTGTTCTTTGGTCTTGGTTCATAAGATTTAACTTTAACCGGATGACCATTTTTAATTTTCTCAATATCATTTTCTTCAAAAATTTCTATGTTTGTTTTCTCTTCTTCATTTTCAGACATCTTGGTCTTGTTCTGAAATGCTTTGAGTTTTGCTTTGTTTTCTGGAGAGTGATCGTGAGTGTTAAAGTTTTTTGGTAAAGTATTCGTTATTGATTCAGGCATTGGTTCATGAGTGAAACCCAATCCTACCTTTTGTTTATCTTTAAGTTCATTTAACAGCTTTTCCACAATGGTTTTAGAACTTTTAGCTTTAGCTAGATCAACTTGAGTAGCTGCATGAGCTATCTTCTCCAGTTCAAGATTTTTCGTCATCTCTTCGAGTTGTTTTGATACAATTTCAAGTTCTCTTAGAGTTTTGTTCCATGAATTTTGAAGAGAGATAATCTTGTCATCAGATGTTTTATGATCCTTTTTTAGCTTGTTATGCATTTGTTCTTCTTGCTTAAGTTTTTCACATATCTTATAAGAATAATTTCTGTAGTATTCGACATGTTCGAAGCAAGACTTTGTGCATAACTTTTCTCTGACTTCTGATGGAATTTCAGAATATTTAGGAGGAGACGTTTCAGAGTTAGAGCTTTCAACCTTTGGTTTGCCATCAAAGCAACTTCCTCTGAATCTTCCTTGGGATCAGACTTATCACTCCAGTCATAATCCTCTTCCTCGTTCTTAGAGTTTCCATCAGCTTTTGGATCATTAACTTCAGACGAATCTTCCTTTTGTATTTCTACAACAAGAGATAAATTGGAAGTAAGATTAGCAGTAAATTGTTCAGCGTAGGCACTCCAATCATAACCATCAGTAATATTGACAACTAAAGCTTTCTTGGGTTCCTCTGTTGCTTTAGAATCATCTTTCAATTCTGGCATTGGTAGGCTTTGATAAGGTTTCTAAAATGTCTTTTGTGACGATTTCTGAAACCTTTGATTGCTTGAGCTTGATTGACCATTTCCTCCTTTATTCATTGGAGCTTTGCACTCTCTAGAGAAATGACCATAGTTGTTACAGTTAAAGCATCTTGACTTTGACTTGTCAAAACCTACTGTCTTGTTTGCACTTGGTTTATAGTTTTTGTTGACATAGGAATGCTTTTGAGTTCTGTATGCTATCATTACCATCTGCCAATTCAAGTCCATTTCCTCAACGACGTCTGGATCTATTTCAATTAAATCCTGCAAAACAAAATCAAGTTGAGTTAAATGGCTACTTTGGTATGCTTGAGAACTTGCCATAAATGCAGTAAAAGCAGTTTTTGACTCTTCATCTTGTAATAAGATGTTTATTACATCGTTAAATTTGCTAGATTTAGCAGAGTTAACAGATGGAGTCTCTGCTTGAGAGTTAGAAATTTTTGGCATAGGAGGAGATTGAGGTTTATTCTGATTTGTATAGACAGGAGCACTTGTGTAAGTAGAATCAGTGAAGAACCCTCCACCAACAAATAAATCACCCTCATCTTCTGGTGAAGTTTCATTCTTAGCCATGAACGCATTCTCCACAATGTTTGCTGGAGAAGCAACATACTTAAATTATGACATCGAAGCTGCTCTGTCGTTGTTTCTAGAACTTTCATCAATTTTGACAGATTCTATTTTAGCAATCAAGAGATCTAGATCCATTAGAAATTTCTCAGTATGCTTTAATAGAGTGACTGTTTGCTTCCATGAAGTTGGAAGAGCATTGAGAAGTCTGTAGTTAAGATCTGTTAAATCATTCTTGATCTCTGCAGTCGACATCTCTATAGTCAGTTTAACAAATTTGTTCATCATCTAATTTATTGTTTCACCAGACAAATGTTCAAAAAGTTCTAATTGTCTCTTTAGCTTTTGCTTTTTCAGATCCTAAATCTCTTTTCCACCTTCACATATTATTTTCAAGGCCTTATACATGGTGTATCCAGTTTGATAAACATCAAGCCTTGTAAGAACTTCAAGAGGTAGACCTTTGCACATTATGGAATATGCTTTAATATCATTTTTACCTTTTCTGAGGTCTTCGCCTTGTAGATCATCTTCAGGATAAGGTTCAGTAGAGTCCTTTGTACACACAAATCCTCTATCAGGTCCATTAGATGTGATTGGAATTTAAGGACCTTTTTCTATTGATTTCCATAAATCAGTATCAATAGAATTCAGATGATGTTTTAATCTCAATGACCAATTCTTAATATCTGCTCTATTCTTCAACTTGGGAACTCGGTTCTCTGAGTCTTCTGATTTTACTATTTTTTTAATTTTTGATTTTTAAAAGTGATTTGTTTTTGTTGTTTTTAATGTTTCAAATTAAAACAATAAAATGAAAATATTTTTGGATTTTAAAGTTTCTGAAAAATTTCTGAAAATTTCTAAGTGTGAAAGCTGATGCGTCCAAACAGTAGTGAAATGCCCAAACAGTAGTGAAATGCCCAAACAGTTGGGGTACACCTTTTGACTTTGACCCTGAAACGTCTAAGGGATTGCCTTAGAAAAATTCCAAAAACGCCCAAGTTGAGATGCGTCTGAACAGTTGTGATACGCCCAAACAGTTGTCAGGCGTCTGGGTGTCAAAATGCCCAAACAGTTCAAATACTCCTCAACAGTTGAAAAACGCCTGGAATTACTCCAACAGTTGAAATGCACCCATACAGTGGTAAAACGCCTAACTGAAAAACATCCGATCAGTTGTAAAGCGCCTAAACAGTTGTTATGCGCCTATCACTTAGACGATTTTCATCAGTGTTTCTGACCTAATGAGCCACATTCATCAGCTTCAACGAACTCAGATTCTTTCAATTTCATCAAAACTTGATTAATTGATCTAAATTTCACCAATTAGGTCTGAAATCGATCGATTAACAATCCTCTAACATCAATTTCATCAATTAACAACAAAAATTAATGTTTTGATTCAAAGAACAGTCCGAACAAACTAAGAACAGTTCGAAGACTTTTTGCTCAAATTCACAGATTTGAACGAATTGTACTGCTAATTGTGAATCAAATCATGTTTCTGATGATGAAACAGATCTTAATTCAACAATTTTAAGACTGAATTGTTTATCAATCACAGATTCAAGTGATTATGAGTTTTCGACAGTTGAAGAACAGCTTCAATCACTGAACCGAAAGCTCTGATACCATTTAATGAGCTCAAAATGGATAGATCTGCGATGATATAAGAACGCAATTCAATCTAATACATAGAAGTATTCAATTCAACACACTAAATCAACAAAAATTCATAGATGTTTTCATTGATTAGTAGAGAAGAATACAAAGTGTAAGTAACAGATACAAAGAGTCTAAACTGAAAGTCTAATCTTTAGATGTCTCCTACACAATACATATTCAGCCTATTTATACTAATCAAGAAAACAAAGGAACATATTTACAATAAAAGTCCCTATACTATGACAAAAATGTAAAAGACATGCAAAGACAAATGTTAATCTTTAAAAGAAGCATCTACAACTTATTCATCCGCATGAACTAATGCGGGTGAGCAAACACAAATGCTGACTACAAACAACAAATGCTGATGAAGACTCGTTCATCCGCATGAACTAATGCGGATGAACAACTTACACTGTTTTATATTTATTTTGTACTTAGACTAGATTCACTTGTATAGATCAGGGTTAGTTTTGTTTTTTGTACAGGCAATGCATACACCTATAAATAGGGTCATATACCCTAACTTTGTAAGTTTTTGGACTTCAGCAGTAATATCCACAATATTTTACAACATTTACTACTATTCTTGATTCTTTTACATTCAAGCGTTTACTACAGCAATTAATGTTCTTTAATATAGTAATTCCGCTGCTATATTATTGACTCAGTCCACATATTCGATCCTAGGTTGAGTCAAATCAACCAAGAATATCATTCTTCAATTGGTATCAGAGCCTTGGCTCTTGAATTCATCACAGAATCATCTTGGATTTTGGGTGAAAATCGATTGAACTATAGACTGAATTGTTCATCAGCAAGATCTACTCTTATGATAAACAAACATACTATAATCGAACACCACAAAATACAAAATCTTCAGATCTGCTGCTGTCGAACCTAACAACACAAAATCAAGAACTTAGAACTCCTTCAAATCGACAGATCTAAACTTAACAGACATGTTCTTGACCGAAAACATAAGATTTGAAGAAAAACACACTGTTTGAACTTAATATTAACTTAAAACAGTATTCAACAAGTTAAAATCAGTTTAACTAACATGGATTCCTATAATCATTCTGAAATTGGTCAAGCATCTAAACCTCCTATGCTTAAACACAAATCTGAGTTTAAGCAGTGGAAAATTCATTTTAGAAACTACATAACAGGTGTAGATCCTGACTACTGGATATTTATTTACAAAGGTCCATACATTCCACTGTCTCTAAATGCTGATCAAGCTGCTCAGTACAAAACTGCAAGAATTCCCATTGAGGATCCCAATTTAACTCTTGATGATGAAGAATATAAGAAAATCAAGATTGATCTTAGAGCTTATTACATCCTTACACAAGCATTGAAAATGGATGTTCTGAAAAGATTAGAAAAATATGGAACATCTAAGGGTGTCTGGGATGCTTTACAGATTATGTGTGAGCGAAGCAGTGAAGTTACAGGAATTAACAAAGACAAGTTGGTAAATCAGTATGAGACATTTCATCATACCAAAGGAGAGTCTATCTCCAGACAGCTTCACAGATTTGTGCAACTTGTAAATGACCTTGAAATTATGGGGGTCACTTACAAGGAGAAGGAACTAAACAAGAAAATGCTACACAGCTTGCCTGAAAGCTGGAAACAGAATGTTACAATGTTGAAGAATACTCTTGATTTGGAGAGTACTAGCTTGGATATCATGATTTCAAAAATTGAGGCTCTTGAACTTGATGAAAGAAGCAGAAATCTAAGTGGACCTTAAGTCATTGAGGCTTACAAGTTTCCATCTGAAACTCATTCTGTTGAAAATGCCTTTGTTACTGAAGAAGACGACTTTCTGTCATCAAGAGATCAAACAAGAACAACAGGATTTTGTTCTGCTCCACAACCTCAAAAACAACCATCTTCTGCCCAACCCACTGTATCTCCTAACAACATGCATGATGAGCAAAAATCTAAAGAACAAAAGGCAACTTACAATGCCTTTGTTACTAGCTTTAAAGCCTACCTTGGAGGGAGACTCACATCAGCTCATCTGATTCAAGAAGATCTAAAAGAAATGGATCCTGATGATGTTGAAGAAATGGATTTGCAATGGCAGATGGCCATGATTGCTATGAGAGCAAAGAAATTCTTTTGAAAAGGGAAGAATCTGAGTCTCAGTAAGAATACAAAGCAGGGATATGACAAATCCAAAGTTCAGTGTTTTAACTGTGGAATAAGTGGTCATTTCTCTCGGGAATGTAACTCTCCCAAGAGAAGCAACAACAATTTTCAAAGACCCTCACATGGCCAACATGCTTCTCAACACAACACTAACTTTTAGTCAAGCAACTCTTATCCACACCAACAACAAAATCAGCAACAACCAATTCAACAACAAAATCAGCAATAGTCAATTCAGCAACAACAAAATCAGCAACAGCCAATTCAGCAAAGACAACCTCTGCTGACTCATCAATCTCAAGGAAGTAATAAACAAACTTCAAATGCACTTGTCATCAGACAAGATGGAGTTTGTGATTGGAGCGTGTATGCTGAGGAAGTTCAACCACAGTTTCAGAATCATGCACTTATGGCACATATCAATGATGGACCAAGCCCAATGCCATCTGAGGTAAAATCCAATCTATGTTCTGAAAAATGTGTTCTAGAAGTACAGGGGTACAGGGAACACAATCATAAATTGGTTAATAAAATAAGAGAAGAAAAGGTGAAATCAGAGATGTTAAAACAAGAAATGAGAATTTATGAAGTTAAAATCAAATCTCTGTTGTCTGACATGGAAACACTCCATGGTGAAAAGTACACTGTTGTGGCTGAAAATGAGAGGTTAACTGAATTGTTGACCAAATTAAAAGCTAAGCAATCAGCTACTGAAATGAAACTTGAAATTTTTAGCTCTCATCTGTCAAACTGCAAGAGTTACATGTGTCTCAAAAGGGGGCTAAAGATATGACTGGGATAGGCTACAAAACTTGTCCTCCTCCATATAATGATATCTACACTGTTATGCCTGAGTCACTTACTCAATCAGATACAAAAGAATCTAAGATTATTGAAACCAAATCAATGATTTCTCACACAACAAATCCTCAAAACAAACCAGGTGTTTACATTGAAACTGATGAGGATAAAATTAGATTGGGTCATCCTATCAAAATGAAAGAGTGCTCAGACAAACCTGTGGTTATCAAGAAACCCAAAGAGCCCAGTCAAATCAATTGTGCCTTTTGTAAAATTTGTTCCTCAAAATCTTAAAGTGAATCACACTGCTGAATGCTCAGTGAAACCATCTACTAAAAGCAGATCTGATTATGAGATCATATCTCCAAAAAATTCAAGCAAATCAAACAGGGTTTCATTAAACTTCAAGGATAAAATCAAAGTTCCCGTAGTTACCAAAGGAAAAACCACTTTTGTTCAAAAAATCTAAAGTGAAATCTGATTCACCATCTTCATCAAATATCAAACAAGGAAGTGGGTTTGATATCTTTAACAAAGAACATGTATAACAATTCGATAAAGAAATAAGGGAATACAGAAAGAAGAATTATCAGTCCATAAAAACAAAGCAAGTCAGAATTGTGAAACAATCTGTTAGCACTCTAAAGACTGATATGACTTATGTTTCAAAATTAAAGGACAATCAAATGTATTATGAATTCTGTGATATGACCAATCACAAAATAGATGAGTGCTACTGCACTGAGTACTGCTCTATCTGTGACATGAACAATCACTCAACGAAAAACTGTCATTTTAACAAATATTGTTCATTGTGTGATATGACCAATCACAATACAATTGATTGTTACTTTAATCAAAAAGGATTGAAAAGTTCACAAAACAAGCCCATTTCATCAGTTCCAACTGACAAGGTCAGAGACAAAAGTCCAGAAAACCTGAACAAATCATTAAATTCTCATCAAAAGTATAAAATCAAAGTGATTTCTGACAAACAAAAATCTGTTCATCCTTTGCACAAAAATCAAAAGGAAAGGTTTGTATACTCCTCTAACACAACAGATGAAATTGATGAACTAAAACATCAAAGAAACAATAGAAAAGGGATGAAATCATCCTCCTCTAAAACACAAACAAGAGGAAAGTATCAAGAAGTAATAGTGATCGATGCTAAAGGACAACCCAAGACCATTATGGCTTGGGTTCTTCATTCTAACTAGTTCTTTTTGTGCTTGTAGGGTCATTCATATAGGTCCAATAGCTTATGGTACGTGGACAGTGGATGCTCCCGACACATGATAGGAGACAGTTCCCTCCTTCATGACTTCAAGCACATTCAAGGAACTACTGTGGCATTTGGCGGAGATTCACAGGGCGGTAGAATTACTGGAGAAGGTTCAGTGATGAATGGGATTCTGAGCTTTGAAAAAGTCAATTACTGCGAGCAGCTGAACTTCAATCTACTCAGTGTATCCCAGATTTATGACAAGAAATATTCTACTCATTTCACTGACACTCATTGCTACATCTTGAAACAAGGATTTCATATTCCTGAAGAATGGGTTGTCTTGAAGACACCAAGGAAGAATAATACACATGTCTTGAACGTTAATTCTGCTCATCCATCTGAAGAGACATGTTTATTGTCTAAAGCATCATTTAATGAATCACAACTTTGGCATAGTCACTTAGGACACATGAATTTTAAAAATATGAATAGATTGGTCAAAGGAAACCATGTAATTGGTCTTCCTCAAAAGGAATTTCATTTTGTTGACCACTGTACCGTATGTCTCAAAGGAAAACAACATAAATCATCTCATAGGCCAAAACTTATGAACACTAACAATTGTCCATTGAAGTTACTTCATATGGATCTCTTCGGGCTGACTCATGTCATGAGTATGGCAAGAAGCATTATTGTTTAGTGATCATTGATGACTTTACTCGATTCACATGGTTCTTCTTCCTACTTCATAAGAATGAGGCGCCCTAAATCATAATAGATTTTATAACCAAAATTGAAAATCAACTTGATTTAAAAGTAAAATCTATTAGAAGTGATAATGGACGAAATTTAAAAATGAAAGCATGAGTTCATTTTGCACAACAAAAGGCATTGTTCATTAGTTCAGTGCAGCTCGTACTCCACAACAAAATAGAGTTGCCGAAAGAAAGAATAGAACACTGATTGAAGCAGCAAGAACAATACTAGCTGATGCAAAACTGCCAATTACATTTTGGGCAGAAGCAGTTAACACTTCATGTTTTGTGCAAAATCAAACTCTGATAATCAAAGAACACAATAAAACTCCTTATGAACTTATTTTTCACAGAAAACCATTCATTGGATTTTTGAAGTCATTTGGTTGTCCTGTCTCAATATTGAACACCAGAGACCATTTAGGAAAGTTTTCTCCTAAGTCTGATGAAGGATTCTACGTGGGATATTCCTCAGTGTCTAAGACATATAGGGTGTTTAATCCTAGATTAAACATCATTGATGAATCAACAAATATTCAATTCAATGAGCATTCGTTTCCCAAATCATCAAATGGTCCTGACTGGTTGTTTGATATTGATTCATTTACAAGATCTTTTGATCAGTTCAATTTTTCAAATGCAGGAACATCAGGGTCAGTTGAAAGAAGAACAGACTTCCTAATGATTCCTCCTTCTACTGATCAAGACAATGAAGAAGTGCCATTACAAGCTGATCCTATCCAGCAAGTTACACAAAATGAAAGTATCTCAACAGATCCTGGTCGCAGTTCAATGCCATCTCCTTCAGCTGAACCTTCAACTGAAGTGAGACATTCAGAACCAACTCATGCACCAGCTGATACTAACAGAGATGGAAATAATGAGAGTATTCAGAGTGCTGCTGAAGCTGAAGATGCTGTACCCTCTGATTCTGGTCATCACTCTCCCACACTACAACAACAATATGCCTCTCACCAAGATGATCTAAATGTCTCCAATCTTGATGTGTCCATTACTGGTGATTTGATTCCAACCAGGACACACAAGAATCATCCAGCGTCCAACATTATTGGTGATTTAGATGAGTGGGTGACACAAAGCAAGTCAAGTATTGAAAACATCTGTTTCTTTTCTTGTTTTCTGTGTCAAACTGTACCGAAAAACATTAAAGAGGCTCTTCAAGACAATAGCTGGATTGAGGCAATGCAGGAAGAATTGCTACAATTCAAGAAACAAGAAGTATGGCAACTGGTGGATCTTCCCGAAGGTCAATACCTTATCTGCACCAGATGGCTATACAGAAACAAGACTAATGACAGAGGGATTGTCATCAGAAACTAAGCAAGGTTGATAGCACAGGGCTATACACAAGAAGAAGGAATAGATTATGATGAGGTGTTTGCTCCTATTGCTAGATTAGAAGCCATACGTCTCTTTCTTGCATACTCTGCATCCATGAAATTCATAGTTTATCAAATGGATGTAAAGTGTGCATTTTTGTATGGTAAGATCTCTGAAAAAGTCTGCGTGAGTCAACCACCAGGCTTTTAGGATCCTGATTTCCCTCACAGGGTATACAAGCTTGATAAAGCTTTGTATGGCTTATATCAAGCCCCTCGGAAATGGTATGAGACTCTATCATCCTTTTTTCTTGACCATGGTTATGAAAGAGGAAAGATTGATCAGACTTTATTCAGAAAGAGAAAAGGGAATGAGATGCTGCTTGTCCAGATTTATGTCGATGATATCATATTTGGCTCCACCAACAAACAACTCTACAAAGACTTTAAAGATCTTATGCATTCAAAATTTCAGATGAGTGCGATGGGAGAACTCACATTCTTCCTAGGTCTTCAAGTACAACAAACATCCAGTGGAATCTTCATCAACCAGTCAAAATATATGGAATCAATGTTGAAGAAGTTTCACTTTGCAGACTGTCAGTCCATCAGAACACCTGTTGATACAAAAATGAAGATTGGTCCATACACAGATGGCAAATTTGTGGATCAGACTCTTTATCGATCCATGATTGGTTCACTCATGTATTTAACAGCCAGTAGACCTGACATTATGTTTGGTGTTTGTGTATGTGCCAGGTATCAAGCTGATCCCAAGGAATCTCATGTGAATGCAGTCAAGTGGATATTCAGATATCTTAAGGGCAAACCTGCTCTTGGACTATGGTATCCAAAGGATGGAGACTTCAATCTCTATGCATACACCGACAGTGACTACGGGGGATGCAATTTCAACAGAAAATCCATATCTGGCGGTTGTCAATTTCTTGGTCCCAGACTGGTGTCATGGTAGTGCAAGAAACAGACCAATGTTTCTGTATCAACAGCTGAAGCTGAATATATTACAGCATCAGCTTGCTGTTCTCAAGTTCTCTAGATTCAAAACCAGATGCTTGATTATGGTTATAATTTCTTGCAAAAACAAATCCATATTGACAACACTACTGTAGTCTTCATAACAAACAATCCAGTTTAGCACTCAAAAACAAAACATATTGAAATTAGATATCACTTTTTGAGAGACTTTTAATAAAGCTGATTCAGGTTAACACAGACAATTAGCAAGCTGATTTGTTTACTAAGGCATTTGACCCAAGTCGGTTTGAATTCTTAGTCTAATCAATCAGCATGATTAACCTTGAGTGTAAAAAAAAAAATCAAAAATCAAAAATTTACAAAAACATCAAAAAATTCACAAAATTACAAAAAGAAATCAATTTTTGTTGAAGTCCTTGATTTGTACTTCTTATGGGAAATGACATAACTACAGTCGTTATATCATTTACTGTGCTTAATTCAATATCTTGAAAGACTGACATGACTTACCTGATATGTAGATAGGCTTAACTTGGAACAGAAGATTAATGCTGTGATAAACTAAAGATCATATTCAAATGTGAATGCGTCATCTCAAGAGCATGTAAGTATCTGACCTATCCAAGTGTATGTATATGTAGTAACCTAAACACACCAGGTCATGACACCTTATGAATCTCATTCACATTAGTTTCTCCTTTGTTTTGCTTAGCAAAGACCTGGGGAAACAAGCACATAGTGCTGATGTCTAGATCCAAAAAGATTCCCAATGAGGAACACATCTAATACAGGTGACAAATAAAACAGAATATAACAAAAAGAATCCCAAAGTGGATAACCTTCCAAAGTGAAGAGCAAAAAGAATCCCAATGAGGATCAAACAAAATAAGGATCAGGTAAAAGAATCCCAAAGTGGATCCCCATTACCAAAATGAATGAGGTTTCATAATTTAAATGACCAGGTATTGAAAGTTGTGAAAAAGTTCTACCATACAGTACATGAGGATAGTTGATCTTGCTATGCTTATGAGTGTGAGGTTCATGTTGAATGTTTAATTAAATCAAAACATGATAAAAATCACATGCATTACAATATTGACCAAGCATGAGTTTAAGAGGACAAACATACCTTCAATCAATAAGTTCATGACAACTTTCACTTATGAAAGATAAGATTGTTATGATCCCAAAATTTCAAACAAAAGTACAAAACAATTAATTAGTTTAGAAATATTGTCCAAAAATTTTATAGATTTTATTTAAAATTTTTATCCCGCATGGATATAAACTTTAGGGGGAGTAATATAATTTAAAAGGAAATATTTACAAAAACATGAAATTTGCAAACATTAAATTGACAACTTTGTCAAATTGATTGTGTCTGTATGGAAATTACTCCATAATCAGCTTCAGAAGATGCATATGCTCCAAAATCAGTCAAGTTGGAAATCTGTGTCACATCAAAGATACATGACAATCCAAGCAAGAATTGACAATCTCAAAATCTACAAAATCTTCAAAAAACAACAAAAATGCAGACTCATCTTCATAAAATCAGAAGCAGCTGTACAAACCAATCAGATTTAGCCACTGCAAAAACATTAATTTTTGACAAGTACAAAATTTAATGCGGGTAAGTGCATTGGTTAATGCGGGTGAAGGTAACCCTGTCATTTAACCAATGCGGGTAACTATTTTTTGTACAAGTAAACTAATGTGGACAACAAATTGTTCATCCGCATTAGTTACAGTAAATGCGGACAGCCTAACTCGTCAACATTTTCAAGGGTGGTCAACTTTGGTTACCCGCATTTGTCTCAGTAAATGTGGACAAGTCATTTGTTCACCCGCATTTGCTGCATGAAATGCTGATAAGTTAACTTTGGTCACCCGCATTTGTCTCTGTAAATATGAACAAGTCATTTATTCTCCTGCATTTGCTACAGTGATTGCTAATAAGTTACTCTGTTCACCCGCATTTGTCACAGTATATGCGGACAAGTAATCTGTTCACTCGCATTCGCTACAGTAAGTGCGGATGGGTAAAATTAGTTCTTCTACATTCGTTAACAGTAAATGCTGACAAACTTAGTTTGTTCATCAGCATTTGCTATAGTGAATGCGCCCATTGAAATTCTGTAACCGCATTTGTTACAGTAATATTTTCTGCACTTGTAAAATTTTGTAAAAATTATGAAATGTAGTATAAATACTCATTTAATGTGAGTCATTTATTACTTTTCAAATTTTTGAGTGAACTTTTATAGTGCGTCGAGTGTCAGAAAACCATTCTTCTTTTGAGTTCAAATCTACACTAATCAAGTGTAACACCTGAATTTTAATAAAGGCCAAAGTTGAAGGGTGAAAAGTGTAAAATAGTACAAAAGTCAAAAGTGGGTGTATAAAGAGCATGGTCGCCCATGCTCTTTCTGCTGCTGCTTTCCGAAGAAGAAAAGAAAGAAAGAAAGCTGGGTTTTTGTGTTTTCTCTTGGTCGCATTGTGAAGGTGAAGATGAATCTTCAAGGTTAGTAGGTTTTTGTGATTAATTGGTTCGGTTTCTTTGATGTTTCAACCTTAGGAACTGATTTCTATGTGTTCTTGGTGTTTGGGTGTTTGTTTTGGCTTGTTCTAGGTGTTTGAACTCTTGTGCACGCAAGTTGGGAGGAGATTCACTTGTTTGCTGCAATAGGTGAGTTCTAGGACCCCGATTCTATGTTTTTAAACTTCTTTGGGGCTGAAAATGCATTTAAAATGTTTTACAACCGTTGTATATGATAACTGTGTATGTATGTGTAGAACTTCTATGTTCTATGAGGTTGTAAGCTTGTCCTAAGAGTTTAGCATGATAGATTGATGTTAAGAATGTATGAAAATGGGGTTTTAGAACTGGTTATAGCATAAGTCTCATTTACAAGTCTGATGGTTCATCCGCATTTACACTGTGAAAATCGCCTAAGTGTTTTGTTCACCCGCATTCACTTGTGTTCATCCGCATTTGCTAGTGTTCACCCGCATTAACTTTTGTTCATCCGCATTTGCAAGTGTTCACCAGCATTCACTTGTGTTCATCCGCATTTGCAAGTGTTCACTCGCATTCACTTTTGTTCATCCTCATTCACTTTTGTTCATCCGTATTTGCAAGTGTTCACCCGCATTCACTTTTGTTCATCCGCATTTTTTTTTGTTCACCCGCATTGGTTTTGTTCACCCGTATTTCTTTAAGACTTATGGAATTTTTCTGGAATTTTGGAAGATCAAATTAGGGTTTGACCATGGTTGACTTGATGCTTGTATCTGATTATCTTATGCATGTTGTGGGCTGTCCTTATGTGCCTATTATGATATTAACATGTGACTTTATGTGGTTTGCCAATGATCATAAAGTATTATTATTAATCAAGTGAAAGATTAATATTAACGAAAAGTGGAACATAAAGAATGAAAAGACTTGCAAGTAAAAATTTACAGGAGGTGCACGACCATGTTGTCTTTATCTCAACTGTGTATGGTTTAGCTAACCCAAAGGATGTACACAGGGTCAATCATTAAGATTGAGGAGACCACTGTTGCTGCCCTGGTACTGGTGCCAGCATATGTGCACCACGGATGGAGTCTATTTATAGACTTCAAGGCCCAGTACCAGGTTTAAGCGCATTATATGGGGGTATAGCACTTTGGTCCATATCGACAGTGAAAGATAATAATAAATAAGCAAGAAAGGGAATGGTGATGATGTAATGGATATGATCTGTATGTATGATGTGTGATCACATTCGAAAGAAAGATAAGATATTTTCTTTAAGAAGTATTTTGTATACAAATCTATCAAGATATTTTTATAATTTTAAAGCTAGGACTCACTCAGCAAAGCTGACTTTTATGCGTTTTCAGTTGGCAGGTAATATTGCTGAGGATGGCATTCGGGGAGGCTACTCGTCAGGACAAGGCTGACATCCATTCATGATTATAACCTTGTTGTTATGTAGTGCAAACTAATGATCTTTTGTAACTGTACCAAACATGTATTACTTAGCAACAGCATTTATAAATTAATAAATGGCTTCTAAATGTTTAAATTCCGCTGCACTGGGATAATGAATTATGAAATGTTTTATGAATAGTGCTGTGAATGTCCAACTGTGAGGTCTCCGGGAACGGGGCCTTACAAGTTGGTATCAAAGCCAAAGTTTAAAGAAATGGGTAAATATTTTTCAAAAACCTAAACTTAAACTGAAAATGGGACCGAATGGAGGGATGCCAGCCCGAGTAGCTACGTGCCATTAGGTATTTCTTTTCATTATGATAACCGGTATTATGTGCGCATGTTATTTGATTTATGTGCTTTAGTAGATTTGAATACTGATGTAGTCAGGATAGGAAATGCTCGGGGAACGAAGAGTACAGTAAGTGGCTAATCAAAACTGGCCATTGTAATTAGGGACTTACTATACTTAACATTAACTGAGCTATTACCTTGAATGACCGTATGAGTGTTTGAATCTTATAGTCTTAGAGGATGGCTGGAGGTAGATCATCTAAGGCTTCTAGAGGTGGTGTACGGGGTGGTCGTGCTGGTAGACACCGGGCCGCAAAGAACAAGACAAGAACTATAGAGATGGCTCCTGCTGAGCCTGAGCTTCATCACCCGGAGGGAGTGGATGAGAGTGCCAATTTGAGGGCCTCAGTGAAAGAGGCAGTGGTGGAGGAGGTTCACCAAGTCATGCAGACAATCCTACCGTCTGTCGTGACTGAGGTGATCCGGGCCGTAAGGAAGGACGTGAGGAATGAAAATGAGGAAGAGAGAAGGGCTGCTGCTGGGAGAAGGGAGAATGAGAGAGATCATGATGATGAGGAGGAGATGAATGTTGAAAGGGGAGCCTCCAGTGATGAAGAAGATGTAGAGGTGCAGGAAACCGCGAGGGGATGCAGCTACGGAGCATTCCAACGGTGTAAACCCCCTACTTTTGACGGCAACGGTGACGCTGCTACTGCCCACCGCTGGGTTAGAGAGATGGAGGCAGTGTTGGATATTAGTGAGTGCAGGGAGGATCAGAATGTGAAATTTGCCACTCACTCATTCATTGACTCGGCACTGTGTTGGTGGGACAATCTGGTCCAAGCCGAGGGCAATAGGGCTGTCGGGAGGATGTGATAGAGTGAACTAAAAAAGTTAGTGATTGAGGAATTCTATCCTCATCGAGAACTCGACAAGATAGAGAGAGAGTTCCTACAGCTTGAGGCGGGAACCATGACCCACCAGCAATATACCACCAAATTCAACGAGATGGCAGGACTTGTGCCCGAAAAAGTTACACCGGCTTCAAGGAAGATCAAGCGGTATATTCAGGGGTTGCCAGCTGACATTCGCAGGCATTTGATCACTGCTCGACCGAGCACTTTTAGGTCAGCAGTGGATTTGGCGGGAAGGCTGTATGATGAACAAGAGGTAACTGTGGTTGAGGTGAAGAGGACTGATGGGGGTGACAGAAACTGGAACAGGAAGAGATTCGGGCGTGGTGGTTTCACCCCGAACAGTAAGAGGCCGAGAGCGGATGATCGCCGGGTGGTTACTGCAAGCTCGGGGTTGAAGCGGTGTGATAAGTGTGGGAAGGAACATAGCGGGGAATGCCTCTTGGGAATGAATGTCTGCTACAAATATGGCAAGCCCGGTCATATTTCAAAGATGTGTAGAGCCCCACGGTGCTTTAACTGTGGTGAGA
This sequence comes from Flaveria sonorensis, assembly GCA_025506505.1. Lineage (NCBI taxonomy): Eukaryota > Viridiplantae > Streptophyta > Magnoliopsida > Asterales > Asteraceae > Flaveria > Flaveria sonorensis. The sequence goes on along the minus strand of CM046436.1, from coordinate 28,202,549 downwards.
TCGGCCATATGAACAAGGATTGCAAGAAGCCAAGGGCTGAAAGTTCTAGGTTGAAGAAGAGGCTGGAAGAAGGAGGGCAGAGAGCAAGTGCAAGAGCCTTCACGATGACCCGAGAGGAAGCCCGGGTAGACCCCGACGTCATGTCTCGTGTGTTTCTAGTAAACCAAACTTGTGCTTCTGTATTATTTGATTCTGGTGCTAGTAGGAGTTTCATATCTGTTGCCTTCTGTGCTAAATTGCCTGTTAGTAGTAGGAGCATCGATGAACCTTTTGATGTAGAAACTGCTATTGGAAAGTCAACCAGAATTTCTGATATGATTGAGGATTGTGGCATAGAGTTAGAAGGCCATAGGTTCTCTACTAAACTATTTGTGATGCCCCTATGCAGGTTTGATGTTGTTCTGGGGATAGATTGGTTGGCAGCCTATGAGGCAAACATCGTGTGTCGGAAGAAGATAATTTGGTTAGTTGCACCTGATGGGAGTTCACTGATAGTTTATGGTGATCGCGTCACTACGGTTCCGAAAGTGATTTCGATGGCAGTGGCAGAGAAGTGTATGAGGCGCGGATGTTGTGCCTACTTGGCATACGTGAAAGATGTGGACGTGTCTATACCAAAATTATCAGAAATGCCAGTGGTACGTGATTTCCCGGATGTGTTTACCGATGATCTACCAGGTGTGCCACCAGACCGTGAGATAGAACTTCAGGTCGATCTGATACCCGGTGCGCAACCTGTTGCCAAAGCACCGTATCGGTTGGCTCCGACCGAGATGAAAGAACTGATGGATCAGCTACAGGAACTGATGGATAAGGGGTTTATTAGACTGAGTATCTCTCCTTGGGGTGCTCCGGTATTACTCGTAAAGAAGTGTGAATCCAAGGATCGCAATCATGAATTATCAGCGTTAGATTGGTTTCGAATTAATGATCGCGGAATTACCATTAATCGTTGTTTAATTGATTAACAAATAAATATTGATGCCAGAGAAAATAAACAATAAATGATCAAATGATATCAACAATATGCAAAGAATAATGATTTGAATCAAACGTAATTCATTAAAAGCGATTAAGGATTACAAAGAATCAAATAATAATTGCTAACAAAATTCTATGATATGATTGTGTTTATGATTTTTGGTGTGTTGATATGACGGCTGCAAGGGTTTGTATTGATCATGCGAAAACGATGTGATGGTATCTTTGTCGCCGTTTTTCTCTGTGTCCTTGATATGAAAACATAGAACTTATATTTATAGACACGCGTGTTTCTGTTAAGGAAACAGCGAATCTCTTGGAGTCTGTGATTCACTAGTTGACTTGTTGACTAGAAACACTTGTATGATTTACGTGTCTGGTTCTTCCGTAGTTACTTTGTTCTTCCGCAGCTACTTTGTTCTTCCGCAGCTACTTGGTCTTCCGCAGCTACTTTGTGTGTTCAGTGAATATCCATATTCATCCGTAGAAGATATTTTGATGAATGTCTTGTAAGAAAGATATCTACAAAAGAACAAAAATGTTCATCCGTAGATGTTTTTCACACTTAGTCAATTTCACAAACTGACTAAGTATAATGTTTGTACCTGTAATCATACACATAAATCAACGCACATATGGGTTAACATATATATATATACATAATGAATTACAAATATTCATTACATGTATTGATTAAAGTTCTGAGCCTATACAAAATGATCTAGACCTATTATTCCTAGATCTAAAAATACTCCCCCTTAGGCTTAGAAACTTGTAATAAGTTCTTCAAAGCTGAAAGCTCTTTCGCTCTTGCTATAATTTTGTTATAGAAATATGAGATAGCAGTCTTTTGATCATCATACTTGTAGTTGATCTTCATTTTTCTAATCTTTTGTAATGTTTCAAAACTAAGACCCAAAACATCTTCTTTAGTTGTAAGAGTTTCCAAAACATTATTATTGTGGACTATCTCTAACTCATCTTGCTCTGAGATCCTCAGCTTACTCACTTCCTTGATGTTTGATCCTTTCAAAATCCCTGCCTCATATCTTCTTCTCTTGTAAGCCTTGGCTTGCAGTTTATCAATCATTTGAATCATATGAACATGTAGGCATAGATCATTCTGAGCTCTTTCATTAGTCAGCTTTGGAAAGAATTTGTCATGTAAGTATGAAGTGTAGCTGGGATGGAGTAGCTTGATTTCCATTGGATCAAAGATCCTGATTCGATCAGCTCTTTTGTTCTCTGCATTCCTTAGCAGCACCAACTCTTTTGTTTTCTCAACATATCCCCATTCAGTTATGGGTAATGTATATTGATTACCATCAAAGCTTTTAGTAGTTGCTTCCTTCCTGTTTTGGTATCCAACCCTCTTTAGAAACTCATCATCTACCAATGTAGAGGAGTTGGATTTTGATCTTTTCATTCTCTGTATTCTTCTTTTGTACTCATCATCCTCTCTCATAGCTTCTTTTAGCACATCATCTCTGAATTTTGTCTTTAACTTACCCACAAATACAGAGAAGTCTCTTCCTCTTGGGTGAATTAGGTAGTTAGTAATGATTAGGCTTTGTAGATCTTTGATGTCACATTCAGGCATGCACAGGACTTGTTCTAAATCATGAAAGTACTGCACCCTTCCAGATGATCTCTTTATCATTGCACAATCCCACTCTTGATCATATTTCCAGGCCATAATCCTGTTGTCTTCCACAGAGTTGGGAGTTGTGAGGTGATCAAACAACTATATTAAGGTAGACTTCTGTTTAGTTATTTCTCTGACATTTGTTCCAAGTGGCCATACTTTGCTAGGTATCACTTCTCTTGGTTCTCTAATCAGTTTATCTTTCCCTTTATGCTGGTCTTTACTTTCAACAGTGACAGGCTCAGCAGGGACTTTGTTGTGATGATCAGCAGCTGGATTTGGAGCTTCAGTCCAGAATTTCACACCAGTTTCAAGCTCAAATTTCATAACATGCTCCATCATCCTTCTAAGCTCTCCCACTGATCTTCCTTTTAGCTCATGTATCTTGTAGTTATGACTTTGTAACTAACAAGTCATATTGTATTTGTTCAGCTTTGCTGTATCACAATGGCCTAGTTCTTTCTTCATTCATTGAATTGATTGGAAGGTTCTGAATGTTTCATAATCGCAATCTGGAATCATGAAGCTTGCTAGTTCAAATTCCTTCAGTGCTTCCTTCATTTCTGTCATATTCATTCTCTCAACCATGTCATACAGAAACCCATGATTGATCAGGGTCATAAACATAGTTGATTCAGGCCTTTCTTCTAATATGTCTTTGATGGACAGTAGGTCATCAGCCTTTGATTCTTTTTGTTCTTTGGGAGACTCATCTTTAGTAAGCTCATCCCATTTAGCATCACTCTCAGTTTCAGCATGAGACTTAGGCTTTAAATTGGAAACATCCACTGAAGGAGTGTGCTCTGGAGATGTAGGCCTTGATCTTTTTGGTGAATCTTCAACATTAATCACCTCTTTCTCTACATACCCCAAATACTTCCTCTTTCTTGATTACTGAATGATTTGCTTTGAAGCTTCAGTAGATTCTTTTATTTTTGTTGATGGAGCAGCATTTGATTCAAGTGCACAAATTTTCATCTTGAGCTCATCAATTAGTTCATCTTTCCTTTTCAACAAAATAGACCGAGCAGTGAGAGAGTTGTTTGCTTGTTCAACTTCCAACATGAACTTCTCTTTTTCAGTCTTCTCATGCTTCATAGAGTCTTTAAGTTCTTCAACCAGCTCATTCAATGCATCAATTACTTCATTGTTGGTTTGAGCATCTTCTCTTAATCTGATCAGTCTGGATTCTTGTTTGTTCATCAGCTCCTCCTTTTCTTTTAACATTCCTTTGAGCTCTCTAATTCTTTCCAACCTTTTGTTTGAATTGATAATAAGTTTGTTATACTCAGCAACCAGATAACTTTTGCTTACATCTATATCATCATCTTCTAGGTCATCTTCATGATAGGCTATAACATCAACATAGTTAGCTTTTTCTTCACCTTCTTGATGTTGACCAGCAATCTCAACCTCATTGCCTATAGCAGGAGCTATACTTGCTGAGCTTGAAATACACTCAACTGCTTGATTTGTTTTCTCTTTATGAGGTTGTTGTTGATGTTGAGGATCAATGATTGGAGATATTGGTTCAGTTTGGTTAGACATGACAGGGGTTTGTGGGCTGGTGATTATGAGAGGAATGGTACTTGCCTGAGATACTAACTCAGTCTCACCAGTATGTACTGAGTTTTGAGATTGAGTAACTGAGATGGGTTCTGTATGAGCACTCTTAGGTGATAGATTTAGTGGAGTTAGAGGTTGTTGATGAATGGGTGATTGAGGGTAATTTGGAGAGATTGGTTGGGTGTGTTGACTGGCTGGAGATTGGATTTGTGTAGATTGATGATGGTGGTGTATGGGAGATTGAGGAGTGGAATGTTGAGGTAAGTCTTGCTCAGCATCAGTAGATTGACTATCTTGCTGATCTTCCCACATCAGTTCTGGTGGAATGTTGGCATTAGCATCTGCTACATGTGCAAACATTGGCATATCTTCTCCTTCATATTTTCCACTGATCTTATTCAGTACAGATCTCCCCAGATGTGCTTGAACAAACACATCACCTTCTATTGCTATCCCAGGAAATTCACCATTAATGATTAGTTGAATAAACCTTGGAAACATGTACATCTTATCAGCCTTTTGCACTTTGATGTGATCACACAAACAACTAAAAATGTACTTTGAGTAGTTGTATGTCCTTCCCTAAAAAATGCCAATAATGCCAGATGAAATGTGCCTTGAGAATCTATCAAGCCCAGACTTCCTGTTGGAGATGCACTTTAAATATGTGTGACATAAGAATCTATATGGCTTGCACAATCTCCCTTTCTTTATCTCACCCTTGTGAAAGTCACCATCATATCCCATCAGATAGAATACTTTCTCTATGTACTCATTCTCAAAAACATCCGGGTGACCAACTTCTTTTTCTCCCAGCTCAAGTGCCCTTCTGATAGTTTGTTCATCAACTCTCATCCTTTCATTCTTGATTTCAGCAACTATCATCGCAGATTCTCCAACTTGCTATATTCGAGCTGAATTCCAGAAATCAATGATGTGTGCTTGATGAATCATAGGCTCTGCTGATAAAGCATAGAAAATCCTGGATCGTCGTAGGTATCTGATGATATCTCAACATCCTTCTACTACAGGGTCATCAGGATTAAAGAATGCACATACATTGTGCTATCTTGCAAAACAATTAGCCATCTACTCATAAGAATGAAGAAAGTTATGTTAGTGCAAAATCATCACACATAAGAATACGAAGAGTTTAGACACAGAAATGATGAATCAATAAGTTCATAATTTCGGATTATGATATATTTTACCTTGATATTATTGAACTTGTAGTGAACAGAGATCAAGAATCAAGCAATGTTTAAAGGTTATTGGTAATTTTGAATATTGTCGGACGGGGGTTTATCTGAACGGTTTTCTAGGTTGAAAAAGATGTTCTGAAAAAGTGAATGGAATTGACAAGTCAAAAACATCATTTATACTCCCTCGGATATATTAATTTCATTTATTAAATGAGATGGGACCCATATCCTTATTACCAATTTTATTGTTTCCGCAGATTTTAGTTCTTCCGTAGATCATCTACGGATGACTTAGAATTAAAAACTGATTTGTCATGAAGTATAATTTGAATTTTCATAGATTACCAGTCTATGGAACTATTATACTTTTAAATACTACCACATCCGTAGGTTACCAATCTACGGATGGTCATATTCCTTTTTTGCACTGTAGCATCTACTGAACAGGAAAATGTATTGTAGCTTCTGCTGATGCTGCAAATACAAAGATAACTTCTTTGATTGTATGGTCCTATTCAACTGATAGAACCATTTATTGCTATTGGACCTTGTTGACTTTGTTTACATGACAATTTGTGCACAAGAATTAATTTGAAAAACTTCATGTATCCTTCAGCTAAGTTAGTGCTCAAGTTCCAATTCCTTCATTTGAATTTGGATCATTGAATTCAGCTTTTATGTTTCATGAATTTCATGTATTAACTACTCCCCCTAAATTTGTGATTAATGATAAAGTGTTGCATTCATCATAAATTTATGAAGTAAATAGCATGAAAGACACATGACTGTCCAAAGATTACACACAACAAATAAGCAAAAAGTAACAAAATTGAATTAAATATATGTACATGCATATAAACACATATAATGAGATCATACTATGACACTAAACTTCTTCCTGATTGAGATGATTGTTGAAATGTGACCTGATTCTAGTCCTGATTGCAAGTATGTTTGTCCACTTAAATCCAAACAAGAGTATGGAAACAACTAGACATGCTGTTTATCATGTTTTTATGTTTATTAGTGATAAACTGTTATGGGCTCCACATTCAATTCACATTAGAGTTTGTCCTTCGTTTGTGAGTCAATTCATCACTTTTTCACACTTAGAAACTATGTACTTTAAGTTATAATTCTATCTTGATACATATGAGTTGTCTTATAATTGCTTTGCTACAAAAGCTCTTATGAAAATTTACAGTTGATCACTATGGATTCTTTTAAGAGCTTAGATATGATTATCAGCAGGTCACCAGGTCTTTATGTACGTAAAACAGAGGTGCCTTTAACCCAGGTCTTTGTTTACACAAAACAGAGGGATGATGAGGATCATGATCTTTTCACCAGATGAATACATATGTATCTCATGGTGTTCATAAACCCAGGTCTTTGTTCACACAAAACAGAGGGAATATGATTTGCAAAGATAGAAGTTATAAGGTATTTTACATAGTGTGCTTAGGTGAATGCATTGATCACTTCAGGATAAGATTTACTTTCTTGATCCTCAAAATGAAGCTTCTCACAAACAGTCACCTTTTCATTATGTTAAGCATGCTCTTAGTATAATCTTCACTCAAGTTGAATCTACTTACATATCAAAGAACTTTTGATCAGTTTTTAAAGAAATTTAAGAACTCAAGATGCAAGCAAAGGCACAGTGTACTATCATTTCCCAAACATATGTCAAGCAGAAATAGAAGACATAATAAATAAAGACAATATTTTTTTTTATTTTTTTTTATTATTATTATAAGGACAGACACATGCTTTTCTTGGTTAATGATGATTAATCTAAGTTAATCATGCCCAAAAACTCAATTAGAAAATTAAATCTAACTGAATCAACGGCCTTAATGAATAGATCAGCAAGCTGATTTGTTGTATCCACTTTGACTAACTTGATTAAACCTTTTTCTGAGCAATCTCTCAAAAATGATATCTGATTTCAATATGCTTTGTTTTACTATGTTGAACTGGATTAGCAGTGATAAACATAGCAGCTGAATTGTCAATGTAAATTGGAGTTTGAAGGAAATTATAACCATAATTAAGTAATTGGTTTTGCAACCAAAGGACTTGAGAGCAACCAGCTGAAGCAACTATGAACTCAGCCTCAGCTGTGGATACAGATACATTTGTTTGCTTTTTGCACTGCCATGAAACAAGTCTTGGTCCTAAAAATTAACATCCACCAGTTGTGGATTTTCTATTGTTGTTGCATCCTCCATAGTCACTGTCTGAATAAGAGTAGAGAGAGAAGTCTCCATATTTTGGATACCATAGACCAAGGGCTGGTTTCCCTTTTAGATATCTGAAAATCCTCTTCACAACATTCAGATGGGACTCTTTTGGATTTGCTTGGTACCTAGCACACACACATACAATAAACATTATGTCAGGTCTGCTGGCAGTTAAATACATAAGAGATCCTATCATTGATCTATATAATCTTTGATCAATAGATTTTCCTAGAGGATTAGGTACAATTTTGTCAATTGTTAAAGCAGGTGTTTTGCATGAAGAAGTATTAGCAAGATTGTACTTCTTCAATATTTGATGAATATACTTTTCTTGATTGATGAATATGCCATCTGTTTTCTGATGAACTTGTAGTCCAAGAACGAAAGTTAATTCTCCCATTGAGCTCATTTGAAACTGAGATTTCATCAACTCTTCAAAGCTTTCACACAGTCTCTTGTTTGTTGATCCAAATATAATGTCATCTACATATATTTGAACAACTAAGAGGTCTTGATGTTCATGTTTGAGAAAGAGAGTCTGATCAATAGTTCCCCTTTTGTATCCATGCTTGAACAAGAAAGATGATAATGTTTCATACCACTTTCTTGGTGCCTGATGAAGACCATACAAAGCTTTGTCAAGCTTGTATACTCTATGTGGGTAATCAGGATCTTCAAAACCTAGAGGTTGAGCTACATAGACTTCTTCATCAATTTTCCCATATAAAAAGGCACACTTCACATCCATTTGATAAACAGTGAACTTCTTATATGATGCATAGGCTAGGAATACTCTAATGGCTTCAATTCTTACAACTGGTGCAAAAACTTCATCATAGTCTATCCCTTCTTCTTGAGTATATCCTTGAGCAATCAGCCTAGCTTTGTTTCTCATGATGATACCTCTGTCATCTAGTTTATTTTTGAATAACCACCATGTGCCAATTGGATGTTGTCCTTCAGGAAGATCAACTAGATTCCAGACCTTTTGCTTTCTGAATTGTTGAAATTCTTCTTGCATGGCTTCAATCCAGCTATCATCTTTTAGTGCAGCTGTAATGTTTGGAGGAATAACTTGTGAAAGAAAACAAGTGAAAAGACAGATGTTTGCAGCTCCCCCTTGGCTTTTTGTGGTTCTTTCATTAAGATCTCCAATGATGTTGTTTATTGGATGAGTCTTATGAATTTTTGTTGTTAGAATGGACTCAACTGGAATAGATGATTCCAAGTTAGACATATGCATTGATGCAGATATATCCAACTGAGATGATGAATTTATGAAGTAATCAAGTTGATCATCATTGGAAGCTGAATGATTTTCATTTTGTACACAGCTGCATTATGAGTGCCCTCCGCATGAGTTACAGGAACATCTACGGATGTATTTTGTGCTTCCGCAGGTGTTACAGTAACATCTACGGATGTATTTTGTTGACTTGCTGACAATGACTCTTTGGAATGCAATGGACGATCTCCAATATGTGGAACATCTACTGATGTGAATGGAACATCAGTTGATCCAATAATCATATCTCCGAATGTAGGACACTCATCTACGAATGCAGAGTCAGCAGCTGCTGATGAAGTGTTTGCATTTGAGGATGTAGATCCATTTGCTTGGTCTTGTGGTCCATTATTGACATTATTTGGTGTTCCTTGTTCCATGATACTTGAAGTTTGTATTCTTGGAGGATCAGCAGATAATGACACTTCATTCATGTTTGGAGGAACAAATGGATAGCATGTATCCTTAGTACCTGCACCATTCAAATAACCAGAGTTAAATGAGTTTGTGAGTGCATCTATATCAAACAACCATGATGATCCTTTTACAGATTTAGGAAATAAGGATTCATCAAAAGACACATTAGGAGTTTCTTCCATAATGTTTTGTTGTGGAATGTAAATTCTATATGTCTTAGATGTTGAAGAATATCCAACAAAGAAACCATCATAGGCTTTCTCTAAAAAATTTCCCAATTATTCTTTTGTGTTTAAAACAGATACATGACACCCAAAAGCTCTAAGATATCCTATGTAAGGTTTTCTTTTAAATAAAAGCTCATAAGGTGTTTTATTGTGTTCTTTGACAATTAATGTCCTGTTTTGAACATCGCATGCTGTGTTCACTGCTTCAGCCCAAAAGTTGATTGGCAATTGTGAATCAGCTTGCATTGTTATTGCTGCTTCAATGAGAGTTCTGTTTCTTCTTTCAGCAACTCCATTTTGTTGTGGAGTTCTTGGTGCACTGAATTGCCTTGCTATGCCTTTATTCTTGTAAAATGAATCTAAGACAGTATTAACAAATTCAGTCCCATTGTAACTCCTAAAAATTTTAACTTTTAAATCAAGTTGATTCTCAATCTTAGTGACAAACTCCATTAATGTTTCTGATGTTTCACTCTTTACTTTTAAGAAAAAGACCCATATGAATCTAGTGAAGTCATCCACAACCACTAAACAATATTGCCTTTTTCCAATGCTCATCACATTAGTTGGACCAAAAAGATCCATGTGAAGCAATTTGAGTGGTGTAGTGTTTGTGTTCATTATTTTGGATTTATGTGACACTCTATATTGTTTTCCTTTATAACATGAGGAACAATGGTTTGAACAAGAAAATTCTTTCTTTGGCAATCCAATGACTAAGTCATTTTTCACCAATTTATTCATGTTCTTCAAGTTGGAATGAACAAGCCTTCTATGCCACAACTGAGATTCATCTTCTGATGACTTAGATAGCAGGCATGTTTCATTGTTTGTGAGTGCTGTATTATTCATATCCAAAACATATGTGTTTCCTTTTCTTGATGCTTTAAGATCTAATCTTCTGGAACTGCAAAACCTGGCTTAAGAATGTAACAATTAGTGTTATCAAATAATGTGGTATAATTTTGATCGTAAATTCGAGACACACTCAATAAATTATATTGCAAATTTTCACAATAATTTACTTTCTCAAATTTGAGCACACCATTAGTTACCATTCCTTCACCAACTATTTTACCTCCCTTCTTATCCTCACCAAATGCCACGTAAGAAGCATTTTTATGTTTGAAGTCATGGAGAAGAGAACAGTTTCCTATCATATGTCTGGAACAACCACTATCAACATACCACTTGTTGTCAGCTCTCCAAGATTGTTCTTGCATAATTAAGGAAATCAATTAGAATTGGAAACCCAAGTCTTAATGATCTTGGGTGATCCTGTGGAGTCTAAAATTTGAACTTCCTCATGAAGAGTCTTGAAGATTCAGTATTAATTTTAGATTTAATTGATTCATTGTGTGTTGTTTGTGGTGAGGATGATTCTGTTGATGATGAACTTGTGGAATTTTGTTCTGATTGTTCAAACTCTTCCTCAAGTATCTTCTCTTTCTTTGTTTGCTGTTTTGACTTTGATGACGATCCTTGATTGTTGAAAGTTTCATCATCCTTTGATTTTGAATGTGAAACATGAGTTCCTTTTTCAAAATTATCAAAGAAAGTATCTTTAGCATTTGACTTCTTATTGTTCAAATCCACCTTTTTGTGAGGTGTCTTTGACTGTTAAGGAGTCTTTGATTTCTGTTCAGGATTTCTGTTCAGGTTGTCTTCTCTTCAAAGGTTCCTATCAACTGATGATTTCTCTTGTGGTTTTGTCACCTGTTGTTTTTGTTTTTGTTGTTTCTTTAATCTTGAATCTTTTTGATCTTCATTTGATTGAGATTCTGATTCATCCTTCTCAGGTTGTTTCTTCTTTATGCTCTTTGTCTTGTTCTTTTTGTTAAAGTAAAATTCCTGAGTGGAATGGTTATTTTTGTTACAAATAGCACAATGTTTGTTGAATTAACAGTCTGAAGTCATGTGATTGTTCATATTGCAGATGGAGCAATAGCTGCTGAAGTAACAGTCTTTAGTGTTGTGATTTTTCATATCACACCATTTGCAATACTTTTCTTCTGACTCATTATCAGACTCAAATAATTTCTTCTTCTTTGCTATTTTTGAGTCTTCAACTCTTCTAAAACTTTACTGAAGCTGACTCCTTTCCTTTTCCTGACATGATGTCAAAAGGTTCATGTTTATCAGCTGAAGTTTGTTGCTTTGAGCTCACACCTTTTTGAGTTTTCTTTTTGGTCGTTTCTTTTGCCTTCCAGATCATCTACTGATTCAGTAGATTTGTTTTTTGCAGATCTGCTACTGAAGAATGTTTCTTCTTCGAGAAGTTCTGCTGATACTCGCTTCTTTTCAGTTTCTAAGGAAGATTTGTGAACAGTAGATGTACACTTATCAATCACTTCAGTTGAAGGTTTTTGTTGCTGATGAAGTACTTGAAGACCTTCATTTAGCAGCTATTCTCTTGCAAATAGTCTTCAACATGTTTCTTTGCTTAGGAGGATATGGCAACTTTGTTTGCTCAAGTACTTTGGGAATGATTGTTTCAACTGAAACATTCTTACCAATGTTCAGTTGATCCGACAGATATCATCATGTTCATCAGAATCATCCAAGTCATCACATCCATCAAAGTCAAATTCTGATTCATTTTGTTTGATTTTGTCTGATTCAGAAGACTCAGTTTCACTCACCTCAGATTCATTGTTATTAACTTGTTTAGTATAGTTTGTTTCAAACTTGGTGTATGGCACAAAATGATTTGACAAGCTATTTGTCATTGATTCAGGCAAAGGTGTATAGTTATCATTCAAAGGAGGTGCAACAACATTATATCGCAACCTATACCTGTTCTTTGATTCAATATGAGAATTCAATAATTTCTCATATTACTGAGATGAAAGTTGAAATTTTTGAAGTTTCACTTCAGTTGATGCATGATCAGCCATGGATTTAGTTAAGGAAGTGGTCACATGCTCAACTTGGGCTTTTAAGCTGTAATTTTCTAAAACAAATTTATCTAAATCTTTTTGTAAAGAGTTAGTTTTGAATTGATATAATTTATGTCCTCTTACATGAGATTCATTCAAAATCATTATTTCTTTAACTTTATCAGCCAGTTGTTGAGCATGGACTCTATATCTTTCAACTTCAAAATCATTATTTCTATCTCTTACCTCTCTAGCCATAGGTGGAACTTTGTTCTCCATGTGGGCCATTAAAGCTTGATTTTCATCCAAAACTTCCTTCTCATACATGCTCCAGTCACAGGTTCCATCTTGGAGAAGATCATCCTAGTTTCTTTAGAATTACTAGGTCCTGCTGATGCATTTGTGACTGGTGGGGATGAGTTGGTTAGCTGTGGTTGTCTATAAGATCTCTGAGATGTTGTTGTTTGATAAGATTGATGCTGATGAGACTGATGTTGCTGCTATTGTCTCATGTCAGATTTGATTGTGATTACATTCTCTTGAGAAGTGCCCATAGAGATTGCATTTGAAACATCTTACCTTTGACTTATCAACACCAATCTTTGATGTTTTGCTTGCTGCAGCCAGACTTTGGTTTCTTCTCAAGTATTGTTTAGCTCTATAAGCAATCATTGCCATTTGCCATTGAAGATCCATATCCTCTACTACATCTGGATGTAGTTCTTCCAAGTCTTGTTGGCAGATATTTGCAGGTGTTAAGGTGCTTCCTAAGTAGGCTTGAAAACTTGAACAAGTTGCAACTGCTGCTTTTTATTCTTCAGAATCCAAAATCATAGTAATGGGCTCTGCTTGGTTGTTGTTTGTTGAAGACATTGCTGCTGATGTAGATGCATCTTTTCTATCATCAGGTCTTCCTTTTTCTTTTCCAGATTTACTTTGAGAAGATTTCGTTGAAGGCTTTGATGCATAAAAGCTCACTTCTTCTTCATCTTCACTCAAAGTACAAGAGTTGTCACTATCATTGTTAGAGATAAAAGCCCTTCCAGCACTTTTGGTTTCTTTAAAATGATAAGGTGTGACATGTGTTCTCACACTCTTGTTTCTTGATTTTTCATCCATTTCAAGAGCCTCAACTTTAGCTACCAATGTATCTAAGCCAGTTGCTTTGAGATCAATGGTGTTCTTGAATATGGACATAGTTTGCTTCCAACTTTCAGGCAATGTATGGAGCATCTTTTTGTTCAGTTCCTCATTTGTATACTTCAACTCCATGATGTTCATCTTGGTTACCAATTGCATAAACCTATGGAGTTGTTGAGGAATTGATTCACCCTCAATATGATGAAATGTTCCATGTTGTGAGTGAAGTGTGTCCTTCCTAATGCTTCTGATTTCATCACTCCCTTCACAAAGAGTATGAAGTATCTTCCACAAGGAATTTGCTGTTTTATAATTCTCATACCTGATTAGTATTTCTTCTGGTAAAGCCATACTGAGCAAACTGTATGCTCTAATATCAACTTTAACCTTTTTAACATCATCAGGTGACAGATCTTTTATACTTATGGGTTGATTTTTGTCATTATAATCCGGCCCAAGGGTGGGTGGAATATAAGGACCTTCAGTTATTGATACCCATAAGTCAGAATCAGTGTAGTTCACATGATATCTGAACTTGATCTTCCAGGATTTAAAGTCTGCTTTTGTTTCCAACTTTGGAGGCTGGTACGATGATCCACCGACAAAGCTACTCATTTTAGTCAAATATTGAAGTTTTAACTAAAACAAAGTTTTTTTTGAACAGTTAATGAGAGTCAGCCAATAACACAGATCTATGTTTCAATTAACTTGAATATAGATCAATGTTAACAGAGCAATGTAACAATACTCGCTGAATGACAAATCACTGATTTATTGAATTTCAAATCTTCACACCAATTACTTTTGCTTAAAAAATTATAGATCTAGTCAGAAAACTGATAGATCTAGTTTTCGAATTAAACAATTCTAACACAGATAGATCAATCTATCTAGATCAATGAGCACTTGGCTCTGATACCACCTTTGAATCCAAGGATCACAATTAGGAATTATCAGTGTTAGATTGGTTTTGAATTAATGATCGCGGAATTACCATTAATCGTTGTTTAATTGATTAACAAATAAATATTGATGCCAGAGAAAATAAACAATAAATGATCAAATGATATCAACAATATATAAAGTATAATGATTTGAATCAAACATAATTCATTAAAACCGATTAATGATTACAAAGAATCAAATAATAATTGCTAACAAAATTCTATGCTATGATTGTGTTTATGATTTTTGGTGTGTTGATGTGACGGCTACTAGGGTTTGTGTTGATCGTGCTAAAACGATGTGATGGTATGTTTGTCGCCGTTTTTCTCTGTGTCCTTGATATGAAAACCTAGAACTCATATTTATAGACACGCGTGTTTCTGTTAAGGTAACCGCGAATCTCTTGGAGTCTGTGATTGACTAGTTGACTTGTTGACTTGAAACACTTGTATGATTTACGTGTCTGGTTCTTCCGTAGTTACTTTGTTCTTCCACAGCTACTTTGTTCTTCCGCAGCTACTTGGTCTTCCGCAGCTACTTTGTGTGTTCAGTGAATATCCATATTCATCCGTAGAAGATCTTCTGATGAATGTCTTGTAAGAAAGATATCTACGGAAGAACAAAAATGTTCATCCGTAGATGTTTTTCACACTTAGTCAATTTCACAAACTGACTAAGTATAATGTTTGTACCTATAATCATACACATAAATCAACGCACATATGGGTTAACCTATATATATACATAATGAATTACAAATATTCATTACATGTATTGATTAAAGTTCTAAGCCTATACAAAATGATCTAGACCTATTATTCCTAGATCTAACAAGAAGAAAGACGGTAGTATGAGAATGTGTATAGACTATCGGGAGTTGAACAAGTTGACAGTGAAGAACAGATACCCCCTACTAAGGATTGATGACCTGTTTGACCAGCTTCAAGGTGCCAGTTGGTTTTTCCAAATAGATCTCCGATCGGGTTATCATCAGTTGAAGGTAAAGGAATAAGATATCCCGAAGACAGCGTTCCGCACGCGTTATGGACATTACGATTTTCTCATCATATCATTCAGTTTAACCAACGTGCCAACTGCCTTTATGGATTTGATGAATCGAGTGTGCCGGCCGATGTTGGATAAATCAGTGATTGTGTTCATTGATGATATCTTGATTTATTCAAAGAGAAAAGAAGAATATGACGATCACATACGTGAAGTGTTGAAGACACTTAGGAGAGAAAAGTTATATGCTAAATTCTCTAAGTGTGCTTTCTGGTTACGCGAGGTTCAATTTCTGGGTCATGTGGTGAATACCGAAAGAATTATGGTGGACCCGGCAAAGGTTGAGGCAATGATGCAATGGAAGTCACCAAAGACGCCATCCGAGATTCGCAGTTTCTTGGGTTTGGCAGGTTACTACCGAAGGTTTATCCAAGACTTTTCCAAGATAGCCTCACCTTTAACTAAGTTGACACGCAAGAATGTGAAGTTTGTGTGGGGACGAGAACAGGAGGATGCTTTTGAGGAGTTAAAGACAAGATTAACTCGAGCTCCTGTTTTAACATTTCCCGAAGGAAGTGAAGACTTAACGGTGTATTCAGATGCATCTTATTCGGGACTGGGTTGTGTGCTAATGCAACATGGATGAGAGATAGCTTATGCGTCCCGACAGTTAAAGACCCACGAAGTTAATTACCCACTCATGATTTAGAATTGGCTGCGTTGGTCTTTGCGTTGAAGATTTAGAGACACTACTTATACGGGACCAAGTGCACAATCATCACGGATCACAAGAGCTTGAAATACTTTTTTGAGCAGAAAGATCTCAACATGAGGCAGAGAAGGTGGTTAGAGTTGATCAAAGACTATGATTGTGAGATCCATTACCACCCGGGCAAGCCCAATGTAGTGGTCGATGCCCTTAGCGGCGTATCAGTTGATGATGACCTCAGATGTAATAATGCAAGTTAAAGAGTTTCAAAATGAGGGGTTAAAAGAAGATCGCCTCAACTCCGAACGAATGAGAGTTCTAGTAGCAGAATTGGGGGAGAATACCCACGGTGTTAAAACCCGCTTTGGGCGAATGTGGATTCCTCGATATAGGAATCTACGTGGATGAATTATGGACGAAGCTCATAAAACTCGATACTCCATTCATCCCGGTGCTACCAAGATGTATCAAGACATGAAGAAAGACTACTGGTGGCCGGGTATGAAACGTGACATGGCAGAGTATGTAAGTAAGTGCCTTGCTTGCAAGTGAAGGCTGAACATCAGAAACCATATGGGAAGGTTCAACCGTTGGATATACCCGAGTGGAAGTGGGAGACATCACTATGGATTTTATCACGAAGCTACCCCGTACTGCAAGGGGGTACGATGCTATTTGGGTGATAGTTGATCGGTTGACAAAGAGTGCTCACTTCCTACCGATCCGCGAGACCTATTCATCTGAGAGATTGGCGGATCTGTTCATCAAAGAGATTGTAGCTTGTCATGGTGTGCCGGTGTCTATCGTGTCGGATCGTGACACCCGGTTCACGTCGAAGTTCTGGAAGAGATTTCATGATGCCATGAGGACGAGGCTACATATTAGCACGGCTTACCATCCTCAAACAGACGGTCAGTCTGAGAGGACGATCCAGAAGCTCGAGGATATGCTTCGTGCTTGCGTGATCGACTTTGGGGGAAGTTGGGATGATCACTTACTGTTAGCAGAGTTCTCGTACAACAACAGTTATCATGCCAGTATCGGTATGCCGCCATACGAGATGCTGTACGGTAGGAGGTGTAGAACGCCCGTGTGTTGGGGAGATATTGGGCATAAAGAATTGGGGCGCATCAAAGTCATTGAGGCTACGACTGAGAAACTGGAAAAGATCAAAGCCTTTATGAAGGCAGCCAAAGATAGGCAAAAGTCGTATGCCGATAAAAGGTGTAGACCCATCGAGTTCAACGTGGGTGATAAAGCCATGTTAAAGGTCTCGCCTTGGAAAGGGATCATCCGGTTCCGGAAGAGGGGCAAGTTGAGTCCAAGATACATAGGGCCTTTCCGAATCGTTGCATGAGTAGGAGAGGTGGCCTACCATCTAGAATTGCCCGATGAGTTAAGTGGGATTCACCCGACATTCCATGTATCACATATAAGAAAATGATTAGCTGACGAAGATATGATTGTACCATTGGAGGATATTGAAGTGGATGAACGGCTCAATTATATGGAGCAGCCAGTGGCAATCATCGATCGAAAGGAGAAGAGATTGAGAAATAAAGTGGTTCCACTTGTGCGGGTACAGTGGAAACATCGAAAGGGTTCCAAGTCTACATGGGAGACCGAAGAAGAAATGAGGCAGCACTACCCTCAGTTATTTGAAGAATGACAGGTTTCGGGGACGAAACCTCTTTAAGGGGGGTAGACTTGTAACACCTGAATTTTTATCAAGGCCAAAGTTGAAGGATAAAAAGTGTAAAATAGTACAAAAGTCAAAAGTGGGTGTATAAAGTGCATGGTCGCCCATGCTCTTTCTGCTGCTGCTTTCCGAAGAAGAAAAGAAAGAAAGAAAGCTGGGTTTTTGTGTTTCTCTCGGTCGAATTATGAAGGTGAAGAAGAATCTTCAAGGTTAGTAGGTTTTTGTGATTAATTGGTTTGGTTTCTTTGAGGTTTCAACCTTAGAAACTGATTTCTATGTGTTCTTGGTGTTTGGATGTTTGTTTTGGCTTGTTCTAGGTCTTTGAACTCTTGTGCATGCAAGTTGGGAGGAGATTCACTTGTTTGCTACAATAGGTGAGTTCTAGGACCCCGATTCTATGTTTTTAAACTTCTTTGGGGCTGAAAATGCATTTAAAATGTTTTACAACCGTTGTATATGATAACCGTGTATGTATGTGTATGAACTTCTATGTTCTATGAGGTTGTAAGCTTGTCCTAAGAGTTTAGCATGATAGATCGATGTTAAGAATGTATGAAAATGGCATTTCAGAACTGGTTATAGCTTAAGTCTCATTTACAGGTCTGATGGTTCATCCGCATTTACACTGTGAAAATCATCTAAGTGTTTTGTTCACCCGCATTCACTTGTGTTCATTTGCATTTGCAAGTGTTCACCGCATTCACTTTTGTTCATCAGCATTTGCAAGTGTTCACCCGCATTCACTTTTGTTCATCCGCATTTGCAAGTGTTCACCCGCATTCACTTTTGTTCATCCGCATTTGCAAGTGTTCACCCGCATTCTCTTTTGTTCATCCGCATTGGTTTTGTTCACCCGCATTGGTTTTGTTCACCCGCATTTCTTTAAGACTTAAGGAATTTTTCTGGAATTTTGGAAGATCAAATTAGGGTTTGACCATGGTTGACTTGATGCTTGTATCTGATTATCTTATGCATGTTGTGGGCTGTCCTTATGTGCCTATTATTATATTAACATATGACTTTATGTGGTTTGCCTATGATCATAAAGTATTATTATTAATCAAGTAAAAGATTAATATTTATGAAAAGTGGAACATAAAGAATGAAAAGACTTGCAAGTAAAAATTTACAGGAGGTGCACGACCATGTTGTCCTTAGCTCAACTGTGTACGGTTTAGCTAACCCAAAGGATGTACACAGGGTCAATCTTTAAGATTGAGGGGACCACCGATGCTGCCCCGGTACTGGTGCCAGCATATGTGCACCACGGATGGAGTCTATTTATAGATTTCAAGGCCCAGTAATAGGTTTAGGCGTATTATATAGGGGTATAGCACTTTGGTCCATATCGACAGTGAAAGATAATAATAAATAAGCAAGAAAGGGAATGGTGATGATGTGATGGATATGATCTGTATGTATGATGTGTGATCACATTCAAAAGAAAGATAAGATATTTTCTTTAAGAAGTATTTTGTATACAAATCTATCAAGATATTTTTATGATTTTAAAGCTAGGACTCACTCAGCAAACCTGACTTTTATGCGTTTTCAGTTGGCAGGTAATATTGCTGAGGATGGCACTTGGGGAGGCTACTCGTCGGGACAAGGGTGACATCCATTCATGATTATAACCTTGTTGTTTTGTAGTGCAAACTAATGATCTTTTGTAACTGTACCAAACATGTATTACTTAGCAACAACGTTTATAAATTAATGAATGGCTTCTAAATGTTTGAATTCTGCTGCATTGGGATAATGAATTATGAAATGTTTTATGAATAGTGCTGTGAATGTCCAACTGTGAGTTCTCCGGGAACGGGGCCTTACATCAAGCTTCATTTTGTTCAAATCAAACATCAAAACAAACAACATTGTCTGTTAAATCGAAGTATTGTCAACTAAAAGGTGATTATCATTTTCTTACATACTTCAACTGTCAAACAAAATTTCTTGAAATGGAACCCTAATCTTGTGAAATGCTTCAAATACACTCAAGAACACTGGACTTAGATGAATGACAGAGTTCATTAAAACCAATGATCGGTGTAAACATCAAAGATTTCATGTGGTTCTAAGAACACATACAACATCGATGAATAGGGGATACTGGTTTATAACAATGTTGACATCAAAACAACCTGTTAAAACACAATCAAAATCTATTTAACCCAACACAAAGAGACAAAATTTTGAAATGTTATTCATAAAAAAACAAATTTGGGTCAAATAACCTAATGTAACAGTAACAAGCAGAATTAATTTTTGTCTTAAAAATTCAAAATTGAACAAATCACACACAATTCTCACTAATTCATCCTCTTTGTGTGCAGATTACATAATGGCTAACCTAACTTGGAGCAAGCTCCACAATGTCCGTGGTTTTCTCAATCCAGATGTCCCTGAAGCAGAAGGTCTCACCAACTGAATTTGATGAAGAAGATATCATGTCATTCTTTGCTGACATTGGATATGAGGATGGATTTGAGGCAAAACAGATAGCAAAAGGATTGGTAGATTTGCAGTGGAGGTTTCTCATTCATTATATCCAACACTGCTTATCTAAAAGAAAAACTGGGTGGAATGATATACCATTAACTATATCTTCACTGGTCTGTGTCCTCTGCTCTAACAGACCCTACAACTTTTCAGCCTATGTCTTTAATGGAATGATGGCAAACATTCAATAGGGGAGAAGGAACATGTTCCTAATGTATCCCAGATTCATTCAGTGTCTTAGTAATGAAGCCTTTCCTGATCTAGTTTTAGAAGGCCCCATTCTTGAAATTCCTCATTATAATACAAAATCTTTGAAGTACATCGAGAAGAGAGATCCAAGAAATTTCTATAGTGGTACTTTCTTTCCACTTTTACCTTGGATGCAACAACAAATAGATCCCCAAAATGATGTGCCAATGGATGAGGAACAATTACAACAACAAGAACCTGTTTTACATGATGATGTTCCTATTGAGGAACCTACACAAGAAATGGCAGCTGATGCTCCTGATGAGGAACCAATTCATGAAGTGAATATTCAAGGAGAAGCTCCAAAACAATCAGTGGAGTAGGCTGTTGTTCATGATCAACACCATGTTGATGAGCATGTAGAATCTGAAGAACTCATTAGACCAGTGTCACCTTTGATTGGTGATCCTTACTCTGGTGAAACAATACAAGAAGCTGTTGTTTTATCCCCTGTTAGGGTTGACCCCATTATCCCATAATCATGTTCTCCTATTCATACTCATCAAGAATCACAAAAAAGCCCTGCACATGAAGCTGCTACTGTATTTGAAAGTTCTGGTGAATCTACCAGTTCCACAGACTCTTCTCAATCATCTGATGATGAGGAAGATAATCAACAGTTTGCACCTCTTCCACATAGACAAATTGTCTTTAAAGATGCTCCTTCTAAGAACTTTGCTGAATCAGAAATAAACAGACCAGATGATAAAGATAAGATGATATCTGAACTGATGGCAAAAGTGTCTAGACTGGAGAATACATTAAACAGGAGGTCAGGGGTACTTATTGATGGACTCCTAGAGTTAGATGAAAAAGAAAAAGATCTAAGGGAGTCAAAAAAAAAGTATGAAGCTGAGATGAGAATGAAGGATGATGAAATCAGTAAACTAAAATCATCTTTGGAAATGGCAAGAGAAGAAGTGTATGGGCTTGTTGAAACTGTTGCCATACAAACAGAAGCAATGGAGGAACAAGAAAACTTGATTGAGTCTCAAAATGAGTTAATTGATGAGCTCACAAAAAGAAATGATGACTTAACAAAAAGAGTTGATGAACTAGAACTCCTTGTGAAATTGAAAGATGAAATTATAAAAGAAAAGGATGAGAAATCTAGTGATGAAATTGAACAACAAGTAGCAGAACAACAACAAGAATAAGAAAAGGAAGAAGAAGTCAGAGATGAATCTAGTTGGGAAATAGCGATTCATTCTGAAACTTCATCTGCAGATGCTACTATGATGAAAGAATTCATTGATGACTTGGACAGTTATTCTTCCAGTGAATTAATCATAGATGAAGAGTTTTGGGACTACATCAAATACATAAGGTCCCCCTCTGATTCTATTGTAGTAATTCCTTCAAAACCTATGCCAATTGAAGAAGAGTTAAGAATGCAGCCTGTGCCTACAGTTGTGATGACTGTTGAACAACAAAGTCTAATTAAAAGACTTTATGATGAGTTAAAAGAAAAAGAAACTGCTGAATTGAACATACAAGAAGCTGTTGAGGCTGAACAGCAAAGAATCACTCCTGAAATTAAGGCTGTTGAACAAGAACAACAGGCCAAAACTGATGAAGCTTCATTATCAGGATCAAAAGTGATGACATACACAAGAAAAAGGAAGTATTTGTTAGAAAAGGAAAAAGGAAAACTTCCTATGGTTGAGGAAGAACAATCTAAAAAGAAAAACAAAGATGATCCTAGAAGTTTGGCAGCAATTGCTGAATTTTTGGATGAACATGAGCAGGCTGAAAAAGAGTTACAGCATACTTTGGAAGTGATAATGCTGGATGAAGAAGACTATGAGAACAAAAAACAAAAATGATGATGTGACCAGCCCAGCTATTATTAAGCAATCTGTTGAAAGCATGATTGAAAAGGCCAAAACTGATGATCTGATGATTCATGCTATGTATCTGATCAATCATGGTTATGAAGCTGATATGGTATTCAACATGACCTATGATGAGATTGTAGAAGAAGTAAAGAAGACAGAAAAGCTACTGGATCTATCATATGTAACAGAGTATGAGATGAGGAAAGATTCTGAAAAGAAAAAGGCTGAAAAGACAACAACTTCCATCTCAAAAACAATAAAGAAAGATGCAGAAAAGTCTGTGCTTCCTCATCCCTATAGTATGTCTGATAGAGAAATGAAGGACCACCTTAACAAACAAGGGTTTACAAAAAGAAAACTTGGTAACATGAAGACCAATTCCCTAAGGGCTGCAATGTTAAAATTGATAAATGACATGAAAGACAGATTGAAGGCAATTGAAGAAGAAATAATTGCCCAGAAGCCCAGAACAAGAACATCAGCACAAGATGTGCAGCTGATAGTTAAAG
The DNA here is from genome assembly GCA_025506505.1 of Flaveria sonorensis. Taxonomy (NCBI): domain Eukaryota; kingdom Viridiplantae; phylum Streptophyta; class Magnoliopsida; order Asterales; family Asteraceae; genus Flaveria; species Flaveria sonorensis. The sequence continues at coordinate 28,179,508 of CM046436.1, read as the reverse complement.
ATAAAGATGTGCTGGCCCCTATCTTACACAAGAATCCAAAGTGGTTTATAGAGCCTTCTCAGCTTGAACTCCAAGAAGGGCTAACCACTGCTGAATTAATTAGAGGGGTGTCTACTCCAAGTGGCAAGACTGATGTTAAAATCATTGCCTGGAAGTATGACAGTGACTGGAATATGTTCATGGTGAAAAGAATACCAGGATTGGTACAATTCTTCACTGAGTATACAGCTCTAGTCAATGCATTAAAAGTTCATGATCTGAAAGAACTGGCTGAGCTTGATCTGGTGAATCCTGCTGGCATGTACTGAGGATATGAATTTGCTGATATTTTGAAGATGTTTAAAAGAGCTAACAACTTCAAATCACTGAAAGCCATTTGCACAAGAAAAGACAAGACCTTCAACAACCCATTTGTCGAAAGAAGAACAAAAGAAGTAGAAGAAATAGTATTCCCTGAATTGTATGTAAAGCCAACTGAAAGTCTGAAAAGAAAGATGATTACAGGTACTCATAAGTCAAAGCCTATTTCTAATGTTTATTATGATGAAGAGACTTATGAGCTTGTGATTGAAAGAACATGGGGAGGAAAAGAAGCCCCTGAAATTAGAATTTTTAGTGGATATGAGGTGAGACTGCTAGATGAGTCTTACATACACTATATCTTCACAAGACACTTCAGAGCCCTAAAAAACAAAGCTGCTGAAGATGATCTGTAGTTTATGTTGAAGTGTGTTAAGATCTTGAAGCTGGCATTTGACAGAATCAACAATAAAAGGGAACAAAGAAAGAAGAGAAATTGCCAATGCAGATGGGCAATATTTTCAAGTTAGAGGTTGATGCTGATGGGTCATTGCTGATCCATAGAGATGGGTTATCTTCCATTTCAGTTTGGGAACCCATCTCTTTGAAACAAATGCCCCTTGCTGCTATCTACACCATGAGTGAGATGAAGATACATGTGCTGAGCAGAGAAAAGATGAAAGAAGCAAAAGACTCTTTGAATATGATCAAGGCCATTATCAATCCCTTAATGGTACAACCTGAATCACAAATAGAAGCTGCTGCAACTTTATCCCCAAAAGTCCAACAGAAGACATCACAAGAAGACCAACCAGAATCTTCACAACCACCAACTCCATCACAATCCTGAGGAACCTAGACAGTATAATCCTTAGGGGGAGTATTGTTAGACCCTGAAAGGATTATACTTGCCAACTCAAGAAGTGGTTGGAGGTTGTTCTGGTTGGAGAAAATTAGTTACAGTAAAACAACAGAAGACAAGAAAAGACAAGTATAAAGCACCCGCATTTGCTAATGCGGATGACTAGTGAACAAATGCGGACAAGTGTTTGTTCACCCGCATTAACAAATGCGGATCAAGGCAACTAATGCTGAACAGAAGTGTTCATCCGCATTTGTCCATGCGGATGAACTAAAGAAATGCTGACAAAGATTGTTCAGCCGCATTAGTCCATGCGGATAAACAACAGTAAATGCTGACAATATTTATTCATCCTTATGAACTAATGCGGGTGAGCAAACACAAATGCTGACTACAAACAACAAATGCTAATGAAGACTTGTTCATCCGCATGAACTAATGCGGATGAACAACTTACACTGTTTATATTTATTTTGTACTTAGACTAGATTCACTTATATAGATCAGGGTTAGTTTAGTCTTTTGTACAGGTAATGTATACGCCTATAAATACGGTCACATACCCTAACTTTGTAAGTTTTTGGACTTCAGCAGTAATATCCAAAATATTTTACAGCATTTACTACTGTTCTTGATTCTCTTTCATTTAAGCATTTACTACAGCAATTAATGTTCTTTAATATAGTAATTCTGTTGCTATATTATTGACTCTGTCCACATATTCGATCCTAGGTTGAGTCACATCAACCGAGAATATCATTCTCAAACCCAGTCAGATTTATAAAATGATTTATATATATTAACTGTAACAAGTTTTTAATCTCTTTATCCACTATGTTTTTGATTTTATATGGATAAAATAACTCTGATGAAGTTGTTCAAAACCCACAAAAGAATCTTGAACATCAGCAAAACTTAATATTCAGCTATGTTCAGATTCAAGAGCCAAACTTAAGAGATCTCACTTCACGTGTGCATTTTTCATTGTCACAACAACATGCCACTGAAGTTGGAGAATCTAGTGGACAACAAATAGGTGATCCCATAGTTGCTCAAGATCCTGCTGACACTACAGAGCATGATGTTGTTCCTGTTGTTACAGAAAGGACAACAGAGACTGCTGATGTTGATTAAGAGCCACTTATCACTGATCATTCTATGGCTATTGAGGATCAACCTATGGTTTATACTGGATAGGTGTTTGTAGAGCCTGAACATGATGTTCCTATTCCAAGCCTAGTACTTAATGATGATGGTTTAGATCTGGTTGATTATGCTTCTAGTGATGAAGAAGAAGTTGATCATGATGAAGATGATGATGGAGATGATGGTGAGGAGGGTGATGATGATAAGAAAGATTATGATGATGATAATAAAGGAGGAGATATAGGCTCTACAGCTGGTGCTTCTTGGTCATCGGGTACTGATAATGTCTCAGGACCAAGTCCCGATGATACCACTGAGTACACGCCATTAGATCTAGCTGTGGAAGAAGCTTATGACAGAGAGTTCTATACATTCTAGCAAAAGTTCATTGCTGAGGAGACAGAAGAAGATTTTGGAGCTTTTGATGATATGGATGAAGGAATAGATTACACTGATATACTTGGAAATAGTCTTAAGGACTTCTTTTCGAATACATTGACTGAAGAAGGGGAGATCGTTGGAGAGACAAGCACACAAGAAACGACTGATGAGACTACTAATGTTACTGGTCAAAGTGCTATGCATCAGGTCGGGAACCTAACAGTTGCTGCTCCTCCTCCACCAGCTTACATTCACACGTTAAGACATTCTAAACCTGTTACAAGGTATGGAAACTCAGAACCAATACTTAGCTGGGCTTATGATACGAAGAAAAAGATGTATGTGATTAAGAGAAAGGGTGGAGCTATCGAGTACTATCAAGACGAACACGATTTCCATACACTCAGAGTGTCGGATTTATAAGCAATGGGTCGTGTTCTATTCATTAACCCTAGTAACTACAACAAGGCAAAGTCGATCAGGAATATAATTTGGAAGCAAAGCAAGACCAACTTCAAAGACTTTAAAATTGCCAAATCCAAAGTCATTGAAGATGAGACAGGATTAGATCTTAATACGAACAAACCGATGAAGATACGAGTGTTCAAGCATCCAAGATATGCAAGGAAGATCCCTATACATGCTTATGTGTAGATGCTTCTTTAAAGATTAACATTTGTCTTTGTATGTCTTTTACATTTTTGTCATAGTATAGGGACATATTATGTAAATATGTTCCTTTGTTTTCTTGATTAGTATAAATAGCATAGATATGTATTGTGTTGGTAAGTTTTTAGCATTTTAGACGTATTGTAACTGTTTCTATACTTTGTATTCTTCTATGCTTCTAATCAATGAAAACTCTATGAATTTTTGTTGATTTCTTGTGTTGAATTGAATACTTGTGTGTTTTAGATTGAATTGTGTTCATATATCATCACAGATCGATCCATTTTGAGCTCATCAAATGGTATCAGAGCTTTCGGTTTAGTGATTGAAGTTCTTCAACTATCAAACTCTCATAATCACTTGAATCTGTGATTGATAAACAATTTAGTCGTATAATTATTGAATTCAGTTGTGTTTCATAATCAGGAACATGATTTGATTCACAATTAGCAGTATAATTCGTTCAAATCAGTGAATTTGAGCAAAAACATTTCGAACCTGTTCATGAATCAAATGATCAATTCTATTGTTTAATTGATGAAATTGAAGCCAAAGGATTGTTAATCGGTCAAAATTCTACCTAATTGGTGATTTCAGATCAATTAATCAAGTTTTGAAGGATTTGGAAGAATCTGAGTTCGTTTGAATCTGATGAATGTGGCGCATTAGGTCAAAAACACTGCTGAAAATTGCCTAAGTGTTGGACGCATAACAACTGTTTAGGCGCATTTCCACTGTTTGGGCGTTTTTCAGTTAGGCGTTTTTCTACTGTTAGGATACATTTCAACTGTTGGGACACTTTGAAGTTGACACTAAGGAATTCTAGGAGCATTTAAACTATTGAGGTGTTTTTGAACTGTTTGGGCGTTTCTGCACCCACGCATCTGACAACTGTTCAGGCGCTTTACTACTGTTCAGACGCATTTCAACTTGGGCGTTTTGGAATTTTTTCTAAGGCAATCGCTTAGATGTTTCAAAGTCAAAGTCAAAGGAAGTATCACAACTGTTTGGGCGCTTTAGTACTATTTGGACGCATCAGCTTTAACACTTAGAAAAATTTTAAAATTTTTCAAAAACTTCAAAATCCAAAAAATATTTTCAATTCATTGTTTTAATTCAAAACATTAAAAAAACAAATTTTTTTTTTAAAAATCAAAAATTAAAAATGGTAAAATCAGAAGACTTAGAGAACAGAGTTCCCAAGCTAAAGAATAGAGCAGATTTCAAGAATTGGTCACTAAGATTAAAACATCACTTGAACTCTATTGATACTGATCTATGGAAATCAATAGAAAAAGGACCTCATATTCCTATAACTTTAGATGGTCCTGATAGAGGTTTTGTTTACACTAAAGACTCTCAGGAACCATATCCTGAAGATGGATTATAGGGTGATGATCTCAGGAAAGTTAAAAATGATATAAAAGCTTATTCACTGATGTGCAAGGACTGCCACTTGAAGTCCTTACAAGGCTTGATGGTTATCAGACTGGATACACCATGTATAAGGCCTTGAAAATAATATGTGAAGGTGGAAAGGAGATCCAGGATCTGAAAAAGCAAAAGTTAAAGAGATAATTAGAACTTTTTGAACATTTATCTAGTGAAACAATAAATCAGATAATGAACAGATTTGTTCAACTGACTACTGAGATTTCGACTGCAGGCATCAAGAAAGATTTAAAAGATCTTAACATCAGACTTCTCAATGCTCTTCCATCTTCATGGAAACAAACAGTCACTCTGTTAAAGCATACAGAGAAATTCCTAATGGATCTTGATCTCTTGATTTCTAAAATAGAATCTGTCGAAATTGATGAAAGTTCTAGAAACAATGACAGAGCAGCTTTGATGTCACAATATAAATATGTTGCTTCTCCAGCAAGTACTGTGGAGAATGCATTCATGGCTAAGAATGAAACTTCAATAGAAGATGAGGGTGATCTATTTGTTGGCGCAGGGTTCTTTACTGATTCTACTTACACAAGTGTTCCTGCCTATACTACTCAGAATCAACCTCAATCTCCTCCTATGCCTAAAAGTTCTAAATCTCAAGCAGAGACTCCATCTGCTAACTCTGCTAAAACTAGCAAAGTTAACGATGTAATAAACATCCTCTTACAGGATGAAGAGTCTAAAACTGCTTTTACTGTATTTATGGCAAGTTTTCAAGCTTATAATGGTAGTCATCTAACTCAACTTGATCTTGTTTTGAAGGATTTGTTTGAAATGGATCCAGACGATGTAGAAGAACTGGATCTTAACTGGCAAATGGTTATGATAGCTTACAGGACTCAGAAACACTCGTATTTCAACTGAAACTACAAACCGAGTGCAAACAAGTCTATTAGATTTGATAAGTGGTGTTTCAACTGTAACAGCTATGGTCACTTCTTTAGAGAGTGCAAAGCTCCAAGGAATAAAGGAGGAAATGGCCAATCAAGCTCAAATAATCAAAGGTTTCAGCAATCTTCACAGAAGACATTTCAGAAACCTTATCAAAGCCTACCAATGCCAGAATTGAAAGATGATTCTAAATCATCAGAGGAGCCCAAGAAAGCTCTTATTGTTAATATTAAAGATGGTTATGATTGGAGTGCATATGCTGAGCAGTTTACTGCTGATTTAACATCCAATTTATCTCTTGTTGCAGAAATACAAAAAGAAGATTGGTCTGAATTTAATGAACCAAAAGCTGATGGAAATTCTAAGAACGAGGAAGAGGTTTATGACTGGAGTGACAAGTTTGATCCCAAGGAAGATTCAGAGGAAGTTGCATTAATGGCAAAATCTGATCAACCAAAGGTTGAAAACTCTAATTCTGAAACTTCTCCTCCTAAATATTCTGAAATTCCTTCAGAAGTCAAAGAAAAATTATGCACAAAGTCTTTCTTTGAACATGTCGAATACTACAAAAATTATTCTTATAAGATTTGTGAAAAAATCAAGCAGGAAGAATTAATGCATAACAAACTCAAAAACAATCATAAAATATCTGATGAAAAGATTATCTCTCTTCAAAATTCTTGGAACAAAACTCTAAGAGAACTTGAAATTGTATCAAAACAACTTGAAGAGATGACAAAAAATCTTGAACTGGAGAAGATAGCTCATGCAGCTACTCAAGTTGATCTTGCCAAAGTTAAAAGTTCTAAAACCATTATAGAAAAGCTGGTAAATGAATCAAAAGATAAACAAAAGGCAGGATTAGGTTTCACTCATGAACCGATACCTGATTCAATAACAAATACCTTACCAGAAAATTTTAACACTCATGATCACTCTCCAGAAAACAAGGTAAAATTAAAAGATTTTAAAAACAAGACCAAGATGTCTGATGCTGAAGAAGAGAAAACAAATGTGGAAATTTTTGAAGAAAAAGATAACGAAAAGATAAAAAATGGTCATCCTGTTAAAGTAAAATCTTATGAACCGAAGCCTAAAACAAAGAAAGTTTTTGTTCCTAAAGAGTCAGTTTTGGAGAAAGTGAATATTATAACTAATAACCAAAACTCAGATTTTCAAAACAAAAATGATGAAGAAACATCAGAAGATTCAAATTCATTTGGTCTAAATAACCCATAATTCATTAAATGGCAAAAAGACCAGAAAAAGAAAGAATGTGAAAGTGAATCTTCAACTGAGGATGCTCAATCTAAACCAAAAACTGGTTCTACAAAATCAAGGAACCAGAGAAGAAGAAGAAAGATAAATAAAGCTAAAAATGAACAAATAAAAATTCAGGAAAATCAGACAAAAGAAACAAATCAAGCAAAAAAATTAAAGCCAATTAAATTTGTATCTGCTGGTTTGTTGAATGTGAACTCCATTCAAGATGTTAAAGAAAATCCTAAGAACAAATCTACCTCTGATCTGAAAACGAGTTCAGATTCTAAGACTTCCGCTGTTGCTAAAAGATTTGTATCTAAGGAAAATAAGAATGAAATTCATGTTCAAAACCAAAAACAAATTGTGCAAAAGAAAAGTGGTTCAAATCAAAAGCACAATTTTTCAAATCAAAAACAACAAATTAACTCTTTGACACCTAAAAGTAAACAAGTTTCTAATGTTGCGTCAACGTCAAAGGTTAGTAAGCAATTATTCAAGACTCCATAGAGGTATTGTAACATATGTGACATGTATAATCACAAAACGTCTGAGTTTTTTTTTAACAAATACTGTCACATTTGCGATATGAGAAATCACTCAACTTCAGAGTGTTATTTTAACAAATACGGTACCTACTGTGATGAGCAAACTCACAACACCAAAGACTGTTACTTTAGAAAGAATTCACAGAGGAGAGGATTTGCCACTTCAACAGTGAACAAAGGTTATGTTAATCCGTAATATAAAAGAAATCAAAATGTTAGTTTTCAAAGATTAACACACCAACCCTCCTTAGGTTTGAACACTTTCAAAAGAAATAATTCAATGAGACCTAAAAAATACTTCAATGATAATTTCTTTCCAAGGTCAGTGAGAATTAATAACAAAAGTTTTGAAAACAAAAGTTTTTCAAACAATGGTCAGTCAAAAAGAATGAATTTTCCAAACAAGCATAATTTTGTTACAAACAACTGAATTGGTAAATTCATAAAGAATAATCTTGGTGCTAACAAACTTCACTTTAAACAATTTACTATTATTGACAAGTTTGGAAAACCCAAGACCATTTCGGCTTGGGTAGATAATTCAACTTAATTTTTTTTGTTTTACAGGTACGCCTGAGAAGACCATCCAACACATGGTATGTGGATAGCGGGTGTAGCCGGCACATGACAGGCAATCAGGCCTTATTACAATATTTTAAGTTTAAAGATGGAACGCATGTCGCTTTTGGTGGTGATGCGGGAGGAAAAATAACCGGAGAAGGAACAGTATCCAACGAGATTATAAGCTTTGATAAAGTCAACTTCTGTTCACAGTTGAACTTTAATTTGTTAAGCGTATCCCAAATTTGTGATAAATCCTACTTTGTACTTTTTGATGATTCTTTCTATTATATCTTGAAACCAGGATTTCAGATAAGCAAGGATTGCCTGGTTGTTAAAGCTATCAGAGACCAAGACGTATACAAATTGGATATGTCTCAAGTGAACTCTTCTACAGAAACAACTTGTCTCTTTGTTAAAGCATCAAATGATGAAAGCCAGCTTTGGCATAGACGTCTCGGGCATTCCAACTTTAAGAATATGAACAAGCTTGTAGCCGGAAATCATGTTATTAGCCTTCCATCGAAGAAGTTTGCCACTACTGATCACTACTCAGCATGTTTAAAGGGGAAGCAGCACAGAGCGTCTTATAAGTCCAAGCTGATAAACTCAAACTCCTAACCCATTCAGTTGTTGCATATGGACCTGTTTGGACCAACCAAAGTGAAGAAAATTGGAAGAAAATCTTACTCTTTAGCTATCATTGATGACTATACAAGATTTTTATGGGTTTTCTTTCTAAATGCTAAATCTGAAACAACTGAATTAATAAAAGAATTCATCATAAAAGTAGAAAATCAACTTGATCAAAAAGTAAAAATAATTAGAAGTGATAATGGGACGGAATTCAAAAATCTAACTCTTGACATGTTTTGTGTAGAGAAAGGAATATCTCATTAGTTCAGTGCTCCCAAAACTCCTCAACAAAACAGAGTTGCTGAAAGAAAGAACCGAACATTGATTGAAGCTGCACGATCCATGTTAGCCGATGCTAAAATTCCAATCATATTCTAGGATGAAGCAATATCAACTGCATGTTTTGTTCAGAACCATTCTTTAATTGTTAAAGACAAAGTGAAAACTCCATATGAGTTAATGTTTGGGAGGACACCAAATATAGATTTTCTTAAATCTTTTGGTTGTCCGGTTATGATTATGAATTCAAGTGATCATTTAGGAAAATTTGAATCAAAATTTGATGATGGATTTTTCGTTGGATATTCATCTGTTTCAAAGGCCTATCGAGTTTATAACTCTAGGTCTAATGTTATAGTTGAAACATTCAATGTTAAATTTCTTGAAAACTCTTTTCCATCAGTGTCAAATGGTCCTGCTTGGTTAATTGATTTAGATTCATTATCAAACTCTTTTCAATCTAACTTATTTGATCAATCTAATTTGCTTGATTCTACACGTAAGAAGAAAACTCAAAGGGATCTCGGTTCATTCAGTGATAATTCGGATTCTGACGATGCAGATGATTCAAGCCCAAATTATCCCTTCTTTTCTTTTGTCAGAGATTCTATAATTATGTCTAATAATGATGATCATTCTCATCAAGATGATGATCATTCCATTTCAGAAAATCAAGATATTTAACATCCAATTCCTAATAATGGTACAGAAATTGTACAACCTGAGTCTGGAAGGTCATTTTCTGGTGATGTAGTTGATTCTGGTAGTCTTGATTACTTTATCAGCTCACCGACTCAAGTTACCAATTTCAATCCACATTCTTCAAGCCTATTGCATTAGCTTTCCAACTTGAATCAAACCAATCTAGATGTTCATGTTCAAGGAGATGAGATTCTGACATCTCGTATCCACAGGAACCATCCAACATCTCAGATTATTGGTCCTTTGAGTGAGAGAATGACGAGAAGTAAATCAGAACAAGCAAACGTCTGCTTATACTCTTGTTTCTTTCTCAAATTGTTCCTAAAAACGTTTCCGAAGCGTTAAAGGATAATGGTTGGATCGAGGCTATGCAAGAAGAATTATTATAGTTTCGCAAACAAGAAGTGTGGAATCTGGTGGATTTACCTGAAGTAGAAAAAGCCATAGGCATAAAATGGTTATTCAGAAATAAAACTGATGATTGAGGAATTGTTATCCGAAATAAAGCGAGATTAGTTGCATAAGGATACACTCAAGAAGAAGGTATAGATTATGATGAAGTATTTGCTCCAGTTGCAAGACTTGAATCAATTCGTGTCTTCCTGGCTTATGCCTCATTCATGAAATTTAAAGTGTATCAAATGGACGTAAAGGGTGCATTTTTGTATGGTTCTATCACTGATGATGTGTATGTGAAGCAATCTCCAGGTTTTAAAGATGCTTCATATCCACATCGTTTGTACAAGTTAAGAAAAGCTTTATATGGACTACATCAAGCCCCTAGAATCTGGTATGAGACATTGTCATAACACTTAATCCAACATAGATACACACGAGGGAAAATCGATCCGACTCTGTTTATCAAGAAGGATGCTGATGATCTTTTATATGTACAAGTGTATGTTGATGATATCATATTTGGTTCTACAAGTCCAAAAATGTGTAATGAATTCGAAGAAATCATGAAATCTCGATTTCAGATGAGTTCTATGGGAGAGATAAAATTTCTTTCTTGGACTACAAGTTAAGCAACTGCAGATGGTATTTTTATCAACCAAGAGAAGTTCGTCGACAAACTCTTGAAGAAATTTAAGCTGCAAGATTGTTAGTCAATTATAACTCCAACTGATGTGAACACCAAGATTGAGCCTGATCCGAAAGGAAAATCAGTAGATCAAACATTATACAGATCGATGATTGGTTCTTTAATGTATCTCACTGCATCTAGACCAGACATTATGTATGTTGTTTGTGTCTGTGCAAGATATCAATCAGACCCGAAAGAATCCCACTTAATTGCTGTCAAAAGAGTATTCAGGTATCTCAAAGGTAAACCGGCTTTAGGGCTATGGTATCATTACGAAGGAAACTTCAAGTTACATGGGTATACAGATAGTGATTATGGCGGATGTTGTTAAGATAGAAAATCAACAACGTGTGGGTGTCAATTTTTAGGACCCAAATTAGTCTCGTGGCAATGCAAGAAACAAACAAATGTCTCTGTTTCTACTGCAGAAGCTAGGTACATTACTGCTTCAGTAGGATGTTCTCAAATCCTTTAGTTACAAAACCAACTACTAGATTACGGGTTCAGCTTTCTTAAAACACCTATTTACATTGATAACACAGCTGCTATGTTCATTATAGCTAATCCTGTCCAACATTCTAAAACAAAACATATCGAAATTCGATATCATTTTCTCAGAGATAACTCTGAAAAAGGTATAATCATTTTGATTCAAATTGCTACTGAAAAACAGTTAGCCGACCTTTTTCCTAAAGCTTTCTTACCAGGACGGTTTGAGTATTTGGTAGAGTCAATTGGTCTTATTAACCACATGTAAAAATTGGTTTTTGAGTATTTCAGTTAATTGAGTCTAAATATGATCAGAACCCTCCCTTATATCAATAGGACACAGCCAGAGAACCTGTTAAAGTTAATTGCCTGATTTTATTTTTGTGTGTGCATGTTTATTAGAAAAACAAAAATCTAATACAAAAATTGAAAATTGAAAAACAAAAGATAAAAATATAAAACCAAAAATCACAAAAAATAGTGGCTTTCCTTATTAATTATATAGGAATGAATCTGTTTTGCAATACATGAGAAATGATAGTACATTAGTATGATCAGTTGCATACTTTGCTTTCGACAAAAGTCTGACATGACCAGATATGATATGCAGGTAAGCTCATGCAATTAGACTGAAAAAGTAAATTCTTGTGAATAAATTAAATCACTCATGCATTCATGTATGTCTATCTTAGCACTAATGAGTAGTGTTGATTTCTCAAATTGATTGTTTGTTAAGACATAATCTCACACCTGATGGTGATATGAATAACCATTGAGCTCTAATTATTTAATGCATCTAACACTTCTTTGTTATAAGTCATCACAGACCTGAAGTAATGAGATATCCTTTGTTGTAAGTGATTATAGACCTAGATATTCTCACTGATGTTACAAGATGCCAATGTGCACAAACACCAAATGAGATTTGGTTATAGTATATGTCAGGTTAACAAGTTGAGAACAGTGACTTATTGCATATCTTTATGAGAATTAACCACTCTAAGTCTAAGTGTGACTACATAATGTCATATCTAATTGTACCTTAAACAATCCAAGAATTGAAAAAGTAAGTGTGCTGAGTACCTTGCCAAAAGCACTCATTTGCTATCCTTAGATCTCGTGTCTCCTTTGCTGCAGAAATGCTGACCTGGAACACACTTGATCAGGATTTAATCACTGTCTATGACTATACATCAATTTTTTTATTTTAATGTGTTGATCGCTACTAATATGATCTCACTGCAGACATGATTCATTGTGAATATTAAGATTTTATTCTACTTTCATTTTGATTTTTGCATGTTTTCTGTGTGCATACAATTTAACAATGATTAGTGTGCTCTTCATGTGACAAAATTCAAGAAACTTCTAAGTTTTATCAAACTTAAAGTCTAGGGGGAGTAAAAAGAGTTAAAACAGAGTCTAAGAAAACTGATTGCCAAATTCCAAGATATGTAAAATCAAAATCTAATGTTCTGGATGGAAAGGATGATGCTACATATGTTCAAGCATGCGTGTGAAACAAAATGTAAAAAATGAACCTGAAAAACATTTTAAATGGAAAAGCTTCTTACAAAAGTTTAATGAGATTTTTTAAAAAATTAGAGACTACGGGAAAAATTAAAAATAAAAGATCAAAAATAAATATTAAAAATTTCAAAACAAAAATAAAAATTTAAAAGTCAAAAAGTCAAAATTGAGTGTTAATTTGAAAATTTTAGATGAAAAGTCAAAGTTTGACTTTTGGATGGACAGTCAAAATTTGACTAATTAAAGTCAAATTTTGAAAATTGTTTAAACATTGGTATTTGATTAATACTACTATGTTTAAATAAGTGTACAGGTGGAAGATCTGGAAAAATACAAGTGTTGGACACATGGAAGTAATATCATGCGCCTGAACAGTGGTCAAAAGTCAAAGATCAGAAGCTTGATAAATTTTTTAGATTTATACAAGTGTTGGGCATTTTAGACACTCTCATACGTCTGAAAATGTGGTTAAGTATTAGGGTTTTAGCTTTCCCATATGTCTAAACAGTTTCCATGCTTCCAAGTGTAAAAAGCAAAAATGTGTTAAGTATTGGGCGTTTCAGCTAAACTCATGTGCCTGAACAGTGCAAAAGCGCCTGAATAGCGCTTATGCGTCAGAACAGTGCTCATGCGCCTAAGCTCATGCGCACAAATAGTGCTCATGGGCCTAAAATTTTTCACTTAGTAAATAAACAACACTTTGTGTTTTCAGATTTCATTCTCAAAATTCCCCCGATCTTAAGCCTTCGAACCCAGTGTGATTCCGATAAACCCTTATTCCTCATTTTGATCGATTTCTGAGTTTCTCTTGTATTCAAAGGTCTTTGTGCTTAATTCTAAGTGTAAGTTCATGATCAAAATCACTGATATCGTTGATTTACAGGTTAATTAAGGTGGGCGTTTCGACCCTATTCGGGTGTTTCAAAACCCTAGATTGTATGCAAATCTGTAAATTGATGGTTAAAATGACTAAATGAACTGAAATTGATGCTTGAATGATAATATGGACTTGATTTCGACTCAGTTTGTTCATTCAAATCGAAGTTCTCATCATCTGTTGATTGTGTGTTGATTTTCTTCTCTGATGATGAAGATGAACAGTCACATAATATTTTTTTTAATAAAAAATAAAAATTCAACAAAAATTCATATTGAAAATAGGTTTTTAAATCAAAATTGAAATCTAAAATGTGTTAAATAATCAAAGAAATCAATTTGTTTAAAATATTTTATTTTCAGTAGAATGAATTTTTAAAAATATTGATACAAAGACTAAAATGAACTAAGGTCTAAAATTCATTAAATTTTCAATTGAGTTAAGCTTCACTTTCAAAAGTCTAAATTTATATGTTTCTTTGCAGATGGCAGATTTAAAGTTTGAGCCTAAACATAATATGGCAGCTCTTCTTAACAAAGAAATTAGAGAGGCTGTGGGCTACGAAGATATGATCAGATTTCTATTAAGAATGAAGTACGTATATGCCATGTGTTACCAACCAATTATCTTTGCACGTCTGATTAAGAAGTTTTAGAACACGGCATATGTTGATGTTGATGATAATGGAGCTAAAGTGGTCCGAGGCTTTATAACTAATTTTAGAATGATTAAAGTCCCTGAAGACTCAATTAGACAAGCCTTGAGGTTAGGACCTAATGATCCAAAAGATTTATCCGAGCTAACGTTTGATGAATGTAGACAAACATTCATGGAAATGGGACACCCTGACCATTTTCCTAAGAAACAATTTTTTCGTGCTCATGTGTATAACCATTGGAAGCTTATATGCTACATTTTCTAACGTTGCATGTCAAAACGAAGTGCGGGATGGAATTCTTTCCCTGTTGACATTGCATCACCCATTGTAGCACTGACTACTAGTAGACGATTTAATATGTCTAAGTGGATTCTAAATGGTTTTATTTTTAATCTTGAAAAGGGAATTAGGAACAAGTATCTCATGTATCCTAGATTTCTTCAGATGATCACAAATGAAGAGTATCCAGACATACGTGTGTATGGTACGAGTGGTGAACCTATGATGCTAGAGCACATGTCTGAAATTTCATATAAAAGACTTGCTATAGTCACTGGAGCTCAAAATATTCCACTATTTGATTACATAAGGAATGTGTCTAATGATGAAGTTTATATTACTATTGATCATTACCATCTGATAGAAGAAGAACCCATTGACCCTACTGATCTTATTGAAGTATTACCTGATGAAGATGATGAGACTGATGAAGATAGTTCAAGTTCTTCTATAGATGATGATGATGATGATGATGGTCATGATGGTGATTGAATGGAAATAGATCATGATGATGATATACAAGAAACTGAGCAAGTTACTAAAGAAATTCATGATGAAAGTAAGGAAGATGTACAAGAAATTGACCAAGCTACTAAAGAGATTCATGATGAGGATACTAAAGAAATTAATCAAGGTGAAGAACAATCTATTGAAGAAATTACAAGTATGATTGAAGTAATGGTAGAGCATAATGATCAGTTTGTATTAACTGAAGAAGAAAATTTAGAAAAGAAGATTGATGAATTGAATGAAGAAAAGTTGAATCAATTAAAGATAATTGAAGAGTTGAAAGCTATCAATGAAAGTTTGATTGAAGAAATGAAAGAGAAAGACAAGTTAATTGATGAGTTGTGAAAAAGTCAAGATGATAATATGAAGACGTTTGAGGTAATGATGACAGATTTTGATTCAATGGAAGAAAGATTAAAGAAAGTAACTAAAGAAAATGAAGCATTGAAAGAAGAATTAGAAAAGTTAAAAGAAAAGACCAAGTCTCCATCTCCTGACTTGATGATTATTTCAGAAGTTGTTCCTGTAGATGTTAAGAAAATTTCATCGATTGATAAAGGGAAAAGAAAAATAGATGATGTAGATAGTTCAGTTTTACCTGAATCATCATCTAAAATTCAAAAGGTTAATGTTGAGGAAAAAGAATCTGATGTTCAAGAGATTATCGGAGCTCTAGATGGTATAGAGTCTGAGTTTGATGATGATTGGTACAATGAAGTGCTGGATGATTAAGATATCCAAGATGCTAATGTTGATGAACATTTCTCTCAAATTGACATAAGTCATGATGATGTACCTGTTGATGTTGAAGAAAAATACAATTATTTGATGAATATGAAATACAATCAGGTGTTTCTTAATGGGTTGACTATTTCTTAAATTCATGAAGAATATGAAAAATGTGTTACAGCTGAATTTGTTGCTCCTGTTGATCCAAACAAAATTGGAATGGAAGAAGTTACAAGAAAGTATTAATGTAGAAGAATTGTCTACATCTGAATTACACCATCCTGATCCAAATAACATGAATATTAATGCTTTAAGATCATGGTTACAATCCAGAAATTATCTTGGAAGAAGCTTAAGAGGCTACAAGGCGAATCATTAAGAAATTTAGTTAGAAGCTTTCAAGAAACAGAAAGACAAACCAACAAGATGATTGTGCTTGATATGGATAATCCTCAATACTTGGAGATAACAAAGAGGACGAGGATTTTGAAGCCTCAAGAGATCAAAGCAATGGCAAAGAAAAGTTCTGCTTATGAGAGAAGAAGAGAACTGATGAAGATGTTTCCAGAAACAGAAAAACAAGGATATCAAGTATCAATGGAACAGAAGCAATTGTGGAACAAAGCATGATCCACTGGTGACCTTGTGCGTAATGTGTTATAGAAAGGACAATCTATTTCAGATTTGTTGAATGCTATGATTGTTCCTGATACCACTAAGGAGGTCAAGATCGTAGCTTGGAAGTATGATGAAGTGTTTGATGCATTCTTGATTAAAAGAGTCAATGCAATTTGTGATGTTTATCATTTCTTTTCTAGCATCATATCACTTCCGGTGCAAGTCTTAAAAGAGTTGAATAAACTTCTATTGATTAATCATTCAAAAGCTAAATGTGGTGAATTATTTGTCAAGTTACTTCATAGAGGGATGAACAGAATGAGTTCATTTTTACAAACCCGATGTGATCAAAAAGATAAACAATATTTTCAAACTTTAAAGAAGAAGAGTAAAGGAGTAGATAAAGACGTTGATGAAGAGGAGTCTTTGGATGCTTTCAGTGATGCTTATTTTGAAAAGGTCACAAATCCAGGGCTAAAGGTGATAGATGGATCTCAAAAGTCAAAACCAATTTTAAGGTGGTTTTATAATGCTGAAACTTTTGAGCTAAAGTTGGTTTGTGATTTGAATGACTGGGATAATGATATGATTACTTTATTTGGTGTTTTTGAGCTGAAATTACTACATCATAGTTACATTTCTTTCTTATCAATTCAAAAGTTTGAGAAAGTGAGTCCAGAAACTACTGAGAATGACAAAAAGTATTTTATGTCTATAATCAAGGTTATGAATGCAGCGATGGAGAGAATTTCCTTGAGAAAAGCATTAGCATACGCTAATATTATGAAAAAGGACATAAAAGACATTGAGTTCATGAGAATTTCTAGTAAAGGTGTTTTGGAGATACATTGTAAAGATAGTTCTAATCCAATCGAATGCTATGCAAATGTGGATATTGTAGGGCTTTCAAAGCAAACATTGGAATTAATGAACTCCATGGAAATTAAAACAAATAAGGCAAAGCCAGAACAAGGAATTCTTGCTGAGAAATTCAAAGCAGCTATTACAAAGGTACTAAGGGAGCAAGAGATTTACAAGGAGAAACCAGTTTTCAAGATCAAGGAAGAGCCAGAAGACTTCTTTGAAGCATGAAGACTGAAGATTAAGCAGAAGACAAAGAGAGGAGACTGAAGATTAAAGAAAGAAGACTGAAGACTAAAGGCTGAAGAAAGAAGATTAATGATTGAAGACAAAGACTGAAGAAAGAGATTTGAAGACTGAAGATTTTGAAGACCGAAGACATGTAAATCTTAGGGGGAGTATTGTAGATGCTTCTTTAAAGATTAACATTTTTCTTTGTATGTCTTTTACATTTTTGTCATACTATAGGGACTTTTTATGTAAATATGTTCCTTTGTTTTCTAGATTAGTATAAATAGCATAGATATGTATTGTGTAGGTAAGTTTTTAGCATTTTAGACGTATTGTAATTGTTTCTACACTTTGTATTCTTCTATGCTTCTAATCAATGAAAACTCTATGAATTTTTGTTGATTTCTTGTGTTGAATTGAATACTTGTGTGTTTTAGATTGAATTGTGTTCATATATCATCACAGATTGATCCATTTTGAGCTCATCATTATGTTCCAGTTAACAACTTGTCCAAGCTAATGTGGTGGAGTTGTGAGAAGGAGACGGGACATGCATTAATTCATTGTATGGATATGGATTACTGTGTCATTGGATTTGCTCAAATTTGGAAAAGAAGATTTGATGAGGTTGCAGGCTTGTCCAATTGCAGCTGATGAATTTGTACATTTCATAGCAGCACGGTTTGGTTGGATGATCATGAAGGCCTTGGACAACAAGATGTATGTATATGGAAGCAGTTACAAGATGTATGACGTGGACTTCTAAAGCATTGATTTACCAAGCCTAGTGGGAGATTGTAGGGATTGAACCTAGAGGCTCGGGAAATCAAATCAAGATGAAGAAGATCAAGTTGCGCGAATAGTTAGAGTTGCCACGCGATAACTTGCTTCTCGCACGAAAACCTATTGATCGCGCGAGAACTTGTTAGTCGCACAAGAACTTCATATAATAGTATAAATAGAAGTTTTGTAATGTGTTTCAGAAGCTTTTGTCATTTTCATGATTTCGTTCGTATTGTAATACTTTCTAAGTCAGAGAGCAATACAATCAAAGTTTATTTATATTTGTGTTTGTGTTCTTCAATTACTATTCAATCTTATTCCGTGATGTCAACATTCCGCATTTTCATCACGAGATTGATCATTGCAATGTGTTGATCTTTACAATACCTAAAATGAATATCAACAGAAAAGGGGAGCTATACATTCCCATGATCATTTGTACGCCGTGGCCTAAAACTAAAGATGGAATGGAGTTATAGCAATGGTCCAAACAGTTATCCTCGTACATATTCAAGAGGAAGCATTATTAGCCGTTTAATACTCAATATAATATATAGGATAGGTTATAAAGAAACCCCTTATTCTAAAAGGGGTAAAAAGACATGATGACACGCAAGAAAGAAACAATGACGAGCAAATAAGACACAATGACGAGCCATAAAACACAATGACAAGCAATAAAGACACAATGATGAGAAAGAAAAACAAAATGAGATGAAAACACAAAAAATTCTAAAACCTACAAGCTACAAACCTGAAAGCCCAACCCTAAAAAGCTAAGTTGGTAGAGCTCGATATGCGAGCCAATGCTGGAATGAATTCAATAAGAGTTCATTTGACCCACTTTATGTTCAAGGGTACTTAAATATACTTCCTTTTTCAAAAGGCTCCTCATGGTGTGAGTGTGTCTTGAGTAAGGGAGATGTCTTTACTTGTATATAATCAATTTGGTATCAGATACAATGCTGATTAGACGCGTTCAATATACAAGCCCAGGCTGTGAGGAACTGCTAAGAATTGGAACTTCGGATTTGATAAAAACAAGAAGAAACAAGATAGTCGGCCTGATTCAAGAGGGGCTTGTCTCCTATTTCTTAATACAAACTAGATAACAATATCAAAGACAAGTTCTTCCTAAACAAAAACACAATATAAAGCTGAAATCTTATCTGGTAGTTTTCCCCACTCTCCCACTAATTCTGGACTTGTTGGTATTGCCCTTGACTCAGTAACGGGTCAAAGGTCTGGGTTCGTATCTGTTGGGTTCAACAATTGATAAACTAAAGATTTCCAAACCACAATCAAAGCCAACTGAAGATCTCATTGTACAAGTTCAGAGACCAAGTTTATAAACAGAACAAAACAAACACAAGACAAAGTCAACATGACAAAGTCAACATCAAGACCACAAGAAAAGTCAAAATTAGGTCATGATGTAAAAACATTATAAATAGAACCACTAGTGCTACTTTGTGGTAGTGGTTATTGCAAAGTGTGGTCATTTTGTAAAGTGTGTGTTTTTCATGGTGTAAATCACCACCCAAGGAGAAATTCTCTCCTTTGGGTGGGTTTGATGTTTATCCATCTTTGTATATGTTTCTTCATTGTAATTTGTTATTCAATATCAATGAAATCATAACATTATACATTACACACACATCCTTGTTCTTCGATTCACACACTTCCACCCGTCTTCAATTTTGAAATGTTCAGATCTGAAACTAATGAATCCTAAGATCCAAGCTCAAAGAATCTAAAATATTGATTCAGCTGTATCAATACTTCCTGTCGGGAGAAACGACCTGACTTCACATCGAAAGGAAGAAATTTTCCGGATAATTCCTTGTTTTTTAGATCAGCTTGCACATCATTATTCTTGGGCAACAAAACCCTAATAACTCCATAGGCATTTGCTTGTTCCTGTTAAGGATTCAGGTGTAGATCTACACATAAACACAATCTAAGTGCGAGAGAAAAAATAATAGCAGAGATGAACATGCGAGATTTAATGTGGTTCTGTCGATGTGACCTAAGTCCAAGGGTTGCAACCAAGGTAACACTTTTATTGCTTTATGCCTCACTTATGAGGAATTACAAGTACAATACACAATATAAATAGGGAAAGTTAGGGTTTACAACTTAATCCCCAAGAAAACCTTAATGGGCTACAATTAAATAAAAACGGGCGAGGTTTTTAATTTAATTAATCTGCCATTAAGTTGTCTTTTAAACTGAGCCCAAATCAAGACTCCACAAACCCAACAATCTCCCACTTGGAGGCTTGATCATCTTCAGACTACCTTCCACTATGAACACTTGTACCTCTTGTAATCTTCCTCGTCTTCCTGGTTGCAGCGGTCTTCTCATCAGTTAACCTGAAGGCCCGTTAAAGCTCCCCCGAGCTTCAACATATCAGTTACCACTGTATCTGCCCCTGACCAGTTCTCCGTCCCTACCGGCTCCCACTGAAACAAACTACTAGATCCTGGAACACCCTAAGAAAAAACACTCTCCATATTCAGCAAGTAATCATATGAAGATATTTCATTAGATGGAATATTAGTTCTTTTAACCCACTGTCAACTAGGAGCTAAAACTGAAGCAAGACACGTGCTCCCACTGTCATGAAATCCTTTAACTGGTTTTCCTGCACTCTTCCTTACACGTACTTTAGTCTTTTTCTAAACTAGAACATAACTTTCTTCAGATGGTAAATTGACCATATACAATGAACCCATTTAATTTTCACGAGCAATGACAAGATTCCCTTTAACAACTTTCCACTACTTATTCCCAAACTTAACTTCATGTCCCTATTCATCCAACTGACCGACAAAAGTCAATTGTTTCTTCAAATTAGGAATCACCCTGACATCTTTTAAGTCCATGAACCAACTAAAGTGACTAAATCCATGTCACCCATGCCCGTAACATCAAGAACATCATTGTTCGCCAGTCTGTTGGACCTCTGGCTGAGTGGGAGCCCTTGATTCCACTCTAGCATTTTTGGTTTTAATAGAGGGGACTTGATCAATCAGAGTAGATTGATCAAGGGTTCGTTTGGGGCATCTTTTGTAGGTAATTTTGATTGGATGGGAAGAAGTAGATGGCATTATAGTGGTGGTGTCTGGTGTGAGTTCATCACCAGCTGGGCTTGCAGGGATGTCACAAGGAGCTATGGGCTCAAACATAACTAGAAGGAGATTAGTAAATCTTCTAGTAAAGTTGGTGGACACCTTCTTCAGAGTTTTGAAGATGCTAGGCTTCATGTGAGGGACCAATAGAACATGGGCAAATAGTAGTTTGTCCTGGTCCAACTCACAGTTGATGAAGTGCTGAATGAACCTAGGATACATATAGAATGAATCCTTTGTGAGATTGCTTTTTAAGTTGTTTAGCACAAACCTTGAGTAGTTGAATCTGAGGCCTTTTACCAACCCATTGACTAGGCAGCCCAAATCATATGGGAATTGAACCCATCCCCCTGACTTTTTGGATAGGCTGTGCAGGACGATGTGCAGCAAGAACTTCCAATTGTAGGAGAAATTAAATTTGTAAACCTTAGACTTGCTCACATCTCTGCCATATCCCATCTGAGTGTAGGTATCCTCCAACTCAGACTTAGGGAATTCAGTGGGGGCGCCTTCATCAAGGAGCTTTAGATGCTCCCTGATGGTTGTCTTACTTCTGGTGATCTCTTGCCCTTAGATCCTCGATCTGATGACCCTTTCATTGTTAAGCGTTTCACTTTGACCATTGGCCCAGAATTCAGCCAAATGGTTTGAGTAGATGGTGGGGTTAATAGTGAGGGTAGCATTGTGACAGAAATTGGACAATAGGGGCAAAATCGGCATCCTTTGAAGAATCAAGGATGGCAACTTGGTTGTGTTAGGGATTCAAAGCCATTGTTCAGAAGGTACTGTTTTATTGAAGGAATTTAAGAGTGAATAAAGAAGATAATGGAAATTAGGGCTTTTGCAGTGGTAAAGAAAGTAAAGAAAGAGAGTCGAAAATTTTAAATGGGGTTAAAAATCCAAACGGATAGGGTGAAAAGATTGGTGAAAGAACGTTGTAGGTTTCGATTAGACATAGGCGGCAAGATAAACCATTTAAAATATTCCGACAATCATCAATAAAATCTTAATTTTTACAAAATGGGGCTCAAAGACTTCCGTAACACAGTAAAAGTTTCCTTCTGAGAGTAAGGATACTTCCGATAGAAAACACTTGTGTTTCTCAATATTGTCTTCTGAAGCCAACTTTTACTTTTGAAGGCAAACCTTGTCTTTAATGACAAATTTTCTTTCGAGAGTAAAATATTCTTCCCAGAAAAGAAGTTAGTAAGCTTCAGAAGTGAATTTGATCTATATTCAATTGTCCTTCCAAGGCTAAAAATTCTTCAAAAGAGAATACTTATGCAGAGGAATTCACCTTTGGAAGATGAATAAAGATCTCTTCCGAGGGAAAATTTCTCTTCGTAAGCATTCTTACTTAGAAATTTTTGAGGAAAACCTTTTTGTAACATGGCTTAGATGGTATTTAGACAATATAGACAACACACATTTTTAAAAGCTTGTCAAAAGAGAAGGACTCGTCAATGTTAATCATCCCAATAGTTGTGATTAAATATTTAAATCTTTGTTCATCAAAGGCTTTTGTGAATAAGTCAGCATATTGTTCATTTGAATTCACTTTGACTAGCTTGATTAGATTTTTCTCATGAATATCTCAAATGAAATGATACGTGATGTCGATGTGTTTTGTCTTCGAGAGCTTGACCAGAATTTCCATGATAGAAATGGAACTCTTGTTGTGTATATGGATAGGAGTCTCCATGAAGTTGAAACCATAATCCAGCATCTGATTCTAAATCCAAAGCAGTTAAGCACATCAGCTTGCCGTAGCAATATACTCAGCTTTAGCAGTTGATGTGGATACATATGATTGCTTTTTACATTGCCAGGAGATGATCCTTCCACTAAGAAATTAACATCCTCCTGATGTGGATTTCTTGTTGATATTGCAGCCACTATAATCACTATCAGTGTAAACATAGTGGTTGAAATCCTTATTCTTAGGATAACAAAGACCCAGTTTGGGAGCTCCTTTGAGGTATCTAAGGATCCTTTTGGTAGCAATTGAGTGAGACACCTTTGGAGTAGCCTGATATCTTGCACAGATGCAAGTTGCAAACATGATATCAGGTCCACTTGCAGTAAGATACATCAAAGATCTAATAATTGCCCTGTACTGATGCTGATCAGTATCCTCCCCCTCGTATTCAAGATAAAGATTGTGATTTTAGGTGTCTTGGCTGGCTTACAATCTTTTATCTCAAATCTTTCTAAGATGTCCTTGACATACTTAGATTGATCGATGAAGAACCCTTCTTCCATCTGCTTCACTTGAATTCGAAAGACGAGGTCCATTTTTCCCATGGAACTCATTTCAAACTTCTTCCTCACAATGCCATCAACATAGACTTGTACAAGAAATATGTCCTTCCCAGACTTCTTTATGAACAATGTCTTGTCTATTATGCCTCTGGTATAGCCATTCTTGAGACAAAACTAAGACAGTGTCTCATACCACAGCCTAGGTGCCTGATGCAACCCATAAAGAGCTTTATCAAGTTTCCACACATAGTTAGGTGTTGTGGGTCTTTAAATCAGGTGGCTGACACACATAGACTTCTCTGTCGATATCCCTATACAGAAATGCACATTTGACATCAAGTTGATAGACTGTGAAGTTCGTGGATGCTGTAAAAGAATGGAAGATTTGCACAGCCTTAAGTCTTGCAACAGGTGCAAAGACATTTGTGTAATCTATGCCTTCCTCCTATGTGTATCCTTGAACAACAAGTCTTGCTTTGTTCTTAATGATCAAACCTCTATCATCTCTTTTGTTTCTAAACACCCACTTAGTGCCAATGGGGACTTGGCCAGGTGGCAATGAACACAAGTTCCATACCTTTTGCCTCTTGAATTAAAGCAACTCCTCTTGCATTGCTTCTATCCAGATGTTGTCCTTAAGGGCTTCATCCACCTTCTTTGCTTCCATCTAAGAGACATTCCCATTTTGGGTCTGACTTCTTCTTTTCACACCTTCTGAGACATCCCCAATGATGTTTTCAGCTAGATGAGTGTTGTGTATCCTGAGCCTAGGAATCATATCTAGTTGCATAGATAAATCCACGTTTGAGAAGTTTTGCTTAGGATTTTGAACACCATGACCAGCTGATGTCTCACACTTATTCAATGAAGACTAATTCAATGAATGTGTGACAACATCAATGGTATTTTTCTGAGAAACAGCATCAACAATTGCCTGTTCCTCCAGATCACTAGGTGTTGAGTACTTGAGTTGTTAGCTATTGAGTTATGAGGTTTAGTAGGCTGACAACGTAATGAAGCTCCATTATTTCGTGATATATTCAAGCTTTTATGACTTTCAGTTGAAGGAGGTTGATCTTCATTTCTTCTTGGAGAACTTGGAATAGGTCTTGGTAACTCAAACATTTGATCTTCATAGGGGTCACTTTGAGTTCCTATTCTAGCCAAAACATTCTCACAAGATGGTTTAGAATAGTTTAGAAACAATTATAAATTGATGATATAATCAAGACCATTGCCCTTAACTCAAGGAGTGTGCTCATTGACAACAATGTTGGATGATTCCTCAAATTATTGATTTTTGATATTATACACTGTATATGCAATAGAGGTTGAGGAATATCTAACAAAGATTGCATCATCCGACTTTTTATCAAAAGGACCTAATAAAGCCAATGAAAGGGGGCCTCTTGTTCCATAGCTCATAAGGGGTCTTTCCATGGGGCTTAACAATGAGAACCTTGTTCTACACATAACATGCAATGCTGACTGCCTCTGCCTAGAAAGTTAGAGGCAGTTTTGAATCGGCTAACATAGTTCTTGCAGCCTCAATAAGTGTCCTCTTCCTCCTCTTAGTAACACAATTCTGCTGAGGAGTTCCAGGAGCACTATATTGTCTGGTAATCCCTTTTGAGTTACAGAATGAGTCAAGAACTTGATTCTTAAACTTAGTCCCTTGATCACTTCTAATGATTTTTACCTTGTGTTAAAGCTCTTGGAAGATTAACATTTTGTCTATTTTATCTTTTTAACTTTTTGTCATAGTATAGGGACTTATTTTGTAAGTATATGTCCCTTTGTTTCTTGATAGTATCAATAGGATATTTTATGTATTGTGCAGGGTAGACATCTTGAAGACACCTTAGAGAAATAGTTAGAACATAACTAACTATAACCCTTACACATTGTATCCTGTACATTTGCAATCAATAAAATCTATGAATTTTTTTTATGTAATTGCATATGTTTGATTACTTTGTGTTTGAATTGATCATTGCATTACGATATCATCACAGATTGATCCTTTTGAACCAATCACCTTGTGATCTATTTGATTTTCAATTTTAAGAATAAAAGATTTAAGAGTTTCAGCAGTTTCATCTTTAGTTCTTAAAAAGAAAACCCAAGTAAATCTTGTGAAATCAATAACAATCACAAGGCAATATGATTTCCTTCTAATGCTCATTATACTTGTGGGACCAAAAAGATCCATGTGTAATAAGTGTAATGGGGTGGTGATGGAGTTAACCTCTTTTGATTTGTGAGAAACCTTGTGTTGCTTTCCTTTCAGGCAGGCAACACAATTATCTTTACAGATAAACTCCTTTTTGGGCACACCATATACAAAATTATTTTTAACCAATTTATTCATGGTTTTAAAATTAACATGGAACATTCTTTTATGCCAAAGAGTTGACTCATCACCATTTTCTTTGAAAAGAAAGCATGATACTTCACCCAGTGGGGAAGCATTGTTCAAATCTAGCTTGTACATATCCCCTCTCCTGGGAATTCTAAGAAGCACCGATTCCTGAAGAATTGTCATCCCGGGTTTAAGGATGAAGCACTCATGTTCTGTGAAAAACATTTTGTGTTGTTGATCATAGAATTGAGAAACACTTAAGAGATTGTGTTCAAGTTGTTTGACAAAGTTTACATTGCTACTTTTAACTTACCATTGGATATGCTACCTCTACTAGAAATGTATCCTCCGGCTTCACCTCCAAACTGAACAGGACCTCCATCAAAGTGTTCAAACTTTTGTAGGAGATATCTGTTCCTATCATGTGCCTGGAGCATCCACTATCCACAATCCAAACATTTCCATTCTTGCCATGTGGATGTCCCTGCACATAAGGTGAACTGATTAGTTACTATTGGAAACCCAAGCGTTGTTGGTCTTGGGCTCTTCCAATGTAAATGATATAATTGAACCAAAATGTATGCATGGGGTTTCAATTATGGTTTGTGAAGAAGAGGATTAGGCTACAACATCTATTTTGATCTTCCATTCCATCCTATGGTTGATCAGTGTTGATGAGCCTGAAGAGGCTTGTGCAGCATAACTTGCTTCCTAGGCTTCTTTCTTCTCGGAAGAAGTTGTCACCACCTTTTCTTCCGAAGCAGTCTTCTTCTTGGAAGGTTTCAAAGGATTCTTTTTGTTCCTTTATTTGTTCTTTGGCTTGTCTTCTGAATTTATTTTCCTTTTAGAAGAAAGAGTTTCTTCCAAATGCAACTTGGCTTTGGAAACAAGCTTTCCTTTCCTAAACACTTGGACCATATGGTTAGGTCCAAATGTGAAACCATCCTTGACTCCTCCTTTCTTAACATTAGATGCATAATGTGTGCTTGTTGGATTATAGTAACAATCTTTAGCCATGTGGTTATGTAGACCACAGATTATGCATTCAATGTTAATTTTGATACGCATGTTGACTCTTGTTTCTTACACTTCTTTTCTTCTTTAACAACCTCCCCCTTTAATTTTTGGTGCTTCATCTAGATAAGAGTGCTGGTACTACACTCTTTTCCTGAATCAAGATTTCCAACCACTTAAAATCCAGCTGATATGAATACACCCTTTGCCTTGGGTCTATCTTCAACTCAGTCTCACCCACCTTTTTGGTAGTTTTTATTGCTGCCCTGATTTTGTTCTTTCTGGGTTTTGTAGTTAAGGGTTGATCATCAGCTGTGGGGATGAGGTTTTCTACCTTATCCTTCCTTGTGTTGTTTCCTATTATTGCATCATTCTTCTGCTCTTTGGGTAATAGGTCAGTAGTTGGAACCTCTTGCTCATCTGTACCACATCTTGGAAGTCTAATAGACACAAAGGAGTGTGGTGGAGTAATTTCAATGGTTCCCAACCCACTTTTATTTTGATAACACACCTTTAAGTGGGAGGACGATGCAATGATGTTGTTGAAGTTATGCTCTTTAATGGCATACTTCTTGGCTTGAGCCTCAGTTATCACTAGTTGGGCTTGGGCCTCAGCCAACTTGGAGATTAAATCTTTTATTTGAGCCCTATAGTTTGAATGTTCATGTTTTAAAGAGGACACAGTTTTCTGTAACTCTTCTATTTTGAGTTTGTAGTCAGATTTTGCTCTCTTAAAATCAGATTTTAGTATATTTAAAGACTCAATATTAGATTTAATTTCCATGTTAAAAACTTGACCTTAACAATACAGGATGGAGTACAAAGATGCTCATATACCTTAGTGTCTTCAATTCCAGCCATGAGAACTTGAGCAGGAGTGATATCTTGCACCATGAAGCTCTAATCAACTTCTTCAGCAACAGCTGTAGTCTGTTGTTTAATGGGTTTGGCTGCAGCCTTTGGGGTAGCAGGATGTTGGAAGGCTTGAGTTGTTCCAGGATTGGAACTAGGAGCTTTGCATTCCCTTGCAAAGTGACCAAGCTGGTTGCAGGTGTAATACTTGGCCTTTGTCTTATCAAACCCAAATTTGCTATTGGTTGGGTTCTGAGGACACTACCTTCCAGTTCTTTTGAAAAACTTCTTTGCTCTGTAGGTCAGGAGAACCATTTGTTGGACAACGTCCATGTATTGTACATCAACTGGGCTGAAACACTCCAGATCATCAAAAAAAATTAAAAATCTCCAAAGTGCTCATTCCCTGAAATAAAAGCACAACTATCCTAGAAAGGATTTTGTTGAGCCTGTTGAGACATGAGTGTCTCAAGGAATGTGATGTATGGCCCTAAGGAAGATGATGGCTGTTGGGGGTAGTTCAGGTACAACTGGGGCTGGGGAGTTCTTGAACCTTCAACAACATGTAGAGCATTGCTAACTGGAAGGTTTGAGGGTCTATTCATCTGATGGCTTTTCTGAGTTTCCATCTACATACGGTATCCATCAAGGATTCCATATAGTTCAGTCATAGTGAGAGTGTTGGGATTCTTAGTTCTCTTGATTGAGACACAATAGAAAGTCCACTCATGAGGAAGTGCACTCATGAACTTTCTTACTATGTCTCTCTTCTCAAGAACCACTCCTATAGACTAAAGATAGGTGATCAAGTCCATGTATCTGAAGTATTGTTGGCTCAAGGTCTCATCAACAATATATGTGAAGTTCTCAAACTTCTGCTTCAGCACATCTTTTTTGGACTCCTTGGATTCAGCAGAACCAGAGTACATCAGCTTCAAAGCGTCAAAGAGTTCTTTGGCAGACTCTCAATGCTTAAAGCCTACCATTATAGAGTTTGGTATAGCTGTAAAAGAAACAGTGATGGCTTTGCAGTCAATGTCCATCTTCTTGATGTCTTCATCAGAGTAGTCTTCAATAGCCTTCTCAATCATGGCACCATTACCAGCTGGGAATTCCACCTTTGATTGGTATGGACCATGAGTAATTGATCTCCATATGTGACTGTACTCATACTTGATAAAGCCTTCAATATGTTTGCACCAGATTCCAAAGTCATCAGGAGTGATGATCGGAGCCCTGGTCATGGTTCCCATCTTAGACTCAGAAAATTTCTGGTTAAGAGCCATTTGAGTGAAGTGAGTGAGTGTGAAGAAAACAAGGGTGATTTGGGATGGTAAGATCTCACAATCAAGAGCCTAAAAAGGTTTGATACCAATTGCAGGATTGGTGTTTGTCTCACAACACAAGATATTCTCACAAACTCACTTAATATCACTCGGGTTGATGAAGCAGAATCTCTACTAAGTTCACAACTAATATAATAAGTTAATGAAAGCATACGAACACAAGAATGGTTTTGAAGATACTTGTATATATTACTTCTCAACTCAGTATTATAAGACTCTTACAAGCATGGTTACTAGGTTACATGGAGAAACTATATATACCACTATCTACAGCCGGTTATACTTAGAAAACTAGCTAGAATTTACAACTAGGAAAATACTACATTGCTAGAAGTAAAGCATCTAAGATAAAGTAATAATATCCTAGATTAGGCAGTTCCATGACTTACCTTTTGTCACCAACTAAGAATGGCAACTATACTAAGTTGAGAATGGTGAATAGTGGATTAACATATGGTTAACTACATAGGCGTGGGTAATGATCTAGAATAGGTTGGACTCGCCATTTTTGATTATGTTTATTTTGTTTATCAATGTAATAGGATGAATGTTGGTTTACTTCGTTTGTATTTTGTATTTTATAGTTTTAGTACCCAACGAAACTATGAGCGAAATTGAGTTTTGTTCGTAGTCAGCTAATCTAGGTCACCCGATGAAACTGTGTTTCGTCGCCAAGTGAAACTAGATGTTGGTCTAGACAGTTTCTCTAGACAACGAAACTGTCAGTGAAACTGTTAGCGAAACTGTCAGCGAAATTAGGTCTGCTTATATATTTTATGATTCACTCATTGTAAACAACCTTTTTGAAAACCATAATACAAAAATCTTGTTGTTGTGATTGTGTTAGTGTTGTGCATTGGCTGGAAGCTTATTGTTATCATATTTGAGCCACATTTCATCTTTATTATTCTAGTTTGGAGATTATTAAGAGATACTTGAAACTTGTGTTTGCTTGTATTGAGAGTTTGTTGTTATTCAGTCGGATTCGTTATGTTTTCTAAATCATTTGTACTGATTATTGATCAATTGGGCCAACAATATGGTATCAGAGCCTTAGTGTTCTTGATTTGTTGAGTTTTGATGGATTTTTATCCAAAACACTATTCCATTCATTTTGGATCTTATTTTGTGTGATTTTGGTATGGAAATCGATTGAGAATCATCTGGTATTTGCATAGGAAGCTATCCTAATCATCCAATCATTAATTCATTGTGATTTGGGTGAGTTCGGGTTGATTTCATGCTCGAAAAGGTTTCAAGTTCATCCGGCGAAACTATAGTTTCATCCGGCGAAACTATAGTTTCATCCGGCGAAACTATCACTGATCCAGCGAAACTATCAAATTTGCGATCATGGAAATTGATCTTTGTTACTCAGCGAAAGTACCTCTTTTGAACGAAAGTTCTTGACACTTTATTGCCTAGACAAGCGAAAGTGCTGCCAAATTGACTTCAGAATGAAAGTTCTACTAGTTTCAGCAAATATGTGGCCAAAACTAGAGTTTCTAAGCATCCTTGTATGATTCTTTGTGCGAGTTTTATGATGGTAATGAAGACTTAAAAAAGGACAAGAAAGCCCAAGCTAAAAAGGAGTTTAATTCATTTGTTGGACACAAAAACGAAAGCCTTACTAACTTACAAATCGATTTCTCTTTGTTTCAAGCAACTTAAAGAAATATGATGAACAGTTAGGTAATCATGAACAAGTTACAAAACTCTTGGACTCTCTTCCACCATAATGGAGCTTGCAAGTCAGATTATTAAAGCAATAAAGAAATTTTACTGATTATAAACTCATGGACGTGATTAACAAACTGAAGTCATTTGATTTGACATGAAATGGAGAGAATACAATCAATCAATGGTGCCAGCTATAGTCTATCCATAAAATGTTGCATTCATTTCATCCGCTGCAAACTCTTCAATGTATGGTGCAGCTTATGGTGGGTCTTCTAGATATGGTGTGTCAGAAAAGTCTGGTAATGGACCATCAAGTGTTGGTTCAAGGTCAAAGGCATCAGTCACTACTTAAGTTTCGTCTGATACAATGGCACTGTTTGTACATAGTTATGAAGCTTTGGTTACAGGGGAGTAGAAAGGAAAATGAATGACCGTGGAAGATATGTATCAGGTGGACCCTGATGACTTGAAAGAAATTGATATCCAGTGGCAGATGGCAATGCTCACGTTGCATGCAAGAAGGTTTATGGAAAGAACAAACAGGAGAAATTTTGGCAATCAGAATCAAAACACAAAACTTGGGTATGATAAGTCAAAATTGAGATGTTTCAACTGCAAACATATGTGTCACTTCAAAAGAGAATGTCCATCTCCAATCATCACTGAACTGGGAACTTTGGGAACTTCAAAATCATCCCAATCACCGACAAAGAAGAAGCCAAGCCAAAGAAGGAAACAATACTAATCACAAACTTTGATTGGAGTGCTGAAATCAAAGAAACTGAAGAAGCGATCAATCATGCTCTTGTGGCTGAGTTGGTGGATAGTGATGTGGATTCAGTTGAAGATTTTGATCCTTTCAGGGAATTCAGGTGTGAATTTCAAGATGCAGTTTGTGAAGATGGGGTGCAATAGGTTCAAGCTCGTGAAGTAAAGGGTTTTTGTGAAGCTGTTAAAGAAAAGGTGATAGTTTGTGAAGCTGTTGAATTCGGGAAACAACAAGAAGCTGAAGCAAGTGAAGTGAAGCTGGAGGTTTGTGATCATGGAGAGAAAGAGGTAAGCGAAGCTGAGGAAGCAAAGAAGAAAGCAAAGGATGAAGAAGAATACAAAAGGAACATTCCAGTTTATCAATGTGAAAAAGCTCTAGCTGTTGAAAAAGTAGTTATGGGACTTCCTTATGAGGTAATCCAAGACACGTGTTCTTCTCCCTGCAAAATTCAATTATTTAAAGCTAATAGGTTATTGTTAGAAAATGAAAAGGAATTAAAATAGATTAATAAAGAAATTAATACAAATGAGTCTAAATATTTTGTTAAGTTAAAGTAAGCTTTAAAGGAAAATGAGCATTTAAAAAGAAATGTTTTGGAAAGAAACGTTGAAATAAATACTTTAACTGAACATGTGGCACTTGCTGAATTTGAAACAAGCAAGCTGAAAACTAAACTTGAAAGATGGACCATTTCGGGGATGAAACATGAGGAACTTTGCAAGTAACAACGGGGGGCTAAAATTAAGACTAGTTTGGGAAGCGAAGAAACCACTCATGTTTATCCTCCTCCAAGTACTTATTGTTATTATCCTATGCCTACACCTCATCCAATTAATGATTTAATTTAGAAAGACACTAACAGTTTGTATGCAGGTTTAGAGGGAGTAAATCATAAGGAGATTCGAGAGGAGTATGATTATGGTGCAAGTAGTGGTCTGGGCAGCTCTAGTATTAGTATTTCTGATTCCAAAAAGTCTTCATTAGACAATAGCATAAGTAGATTTGTTTCCTAAAAGTGTATTATAGATAATGGTGTGTGTAGTTCTAGCCCTAGTCCAGCATGTTCATCTTCAGATGTTTATGAATCAAATCGTGATGTTTCAAATGCTTATCTTAATGAAAATGATGCTTGTTCAATTAAAGTTTCAGATAGACAAACAAAATCAAATTGTTTTGAATACTTCTTTACTCATCCAATTCCATCTTTTACACTAATTCCGATTTCTAAACCTAAAGAAAAGGACAAAACTTCCTCAGATGTCAGTAACATTCATGAAAATGAAAAAGAACTTGCTAAAATTAAGGTTATAAAAGAAAAACTAAAAGAATCATAAGACTCTTATAGCGATTTTGATTCACGCATGTCTGAATGTGAGGAAGAGAGATTAATAGATCAAACTCATGTTTCAAAATACAAGAAGAAAGGTTTAAAATCTCATTGTTTTAGATGTGGGAAGGATGATCATGTAATTAAACATTGCCCTGAGAATATTGGTAGAAATGTAAGTAAGAGTTCTTTAGGAAGTAGATTAAATCATTTTGAAAATAATTTTTTATGTAAAAATCTTCTGTTCCGAGACCTAAGTTAGTCAAAACTTGGGTCCCAATTTCCAAATCTTAATAATCTTTGTTCTAATGCATGGATCATTCCAGGAAGGCTGTCACTAGCCATGGGATGTTGATAGTAGATGTTATAGGCATATGACTGGGTTGAAGGACTTACTTTCAAATTATCGCATAATAAATAGGGATATGTTGCCTTTGCTGGAGACAAGAAAGGTGTAAAGATGATCGGTTAGGGAGAAGTATCAAATGGTTCCTTGACTTTGGAGAAAGTGAACTATGTCCCAGAGCTGGCATTTAATCTGTTAAGTGTATCACAAATCTGTGATAAAGATATTCCTGTGCTATTTATGTCTAATGTGTGCTCCAAGGCAGAATGATACTTATCTGCTGGATATGGGATCAAAAGAATCCACCTTAACTGTGACATGTCTCCTGTCAAAAGCTTCATCTTCTGAATCCTTTTTGTGGCATAGACGATTAGGACATGTTAATTTTAAAAATGTTAATAAGTTGGTTAAGATTAATCTTGTGACGGGGCTACCACTTAAAGATTTTTTCAGTGGTAGAAAAGTGCATGGCTTGTGCTCTAGGAAAACAGCACAAAAGGCCACACAAGCTTAAGCTTGAAAATACTATTTCCAAACCCCTTGAATTGTTACAAACCAATTTATTTGGTCCTATTAGTGTTAAATTCATTGCTAAGAAATCTTATTGTTTGGTTGTTACAGATGATTATTCAAGATATTCTTGGGTAAGATTTCTTGCACCCAAGGGAGACACCGCAGAAGAGTTGCAGAAGCTGATCCTCTTAATTGAAACCATCAACAAAAGGAAGGTTATGCCATCAGAAGTGATAATGGAACTGAATCCAGAAACCATATCTTTGACTCATTCTGTGCAAGCAAAGGGATTCTCAGATAGTTCAGCACTGCTAGGACACCTTAACAAAATGGTGTGGCTGAAAGGATGAATCAGACCCTTATTGAAGCAGCAAGAACTATGCTGATTGAGTCAGAGCTTCCAATTATGTATCATATGTACTGGGTAGAAGCTGTCAATTATGTGTCATATGTGCTGAACAGGGTTCTAATTGTGAAAGACAAGATGAAGACTCCTTATAAGCTTCTTCATAAAAGGAAACCCTTGATTGACTTCTTCTGTCCATTTGGTTGCTAATGCACTTTGCTGAATACTCAAGCTCAGAAGTCAATGTTTGGTGCAGTTTCTGATGAATGCTTCTTCGTTGGTTATTCTACCTTACAAAAGGCGTATAGGGTGTACAACAAAAGAGAGCGTATTATGCAGGAATCCTTTTATGTTGATCGGCAGGAGTCAAATTCACCAAACATGGGGTCTGACCCAGAATAGTTCTATGACTCCAACACTGTCGTCAAATAATTCAACCTTCCAGTATTTGATGATGACGTCATTCCTCAAACCAATGTGCAAATCATTCCTCCACCTAAACCTCATCCACAACCACCAATTGACCCTCCACCTCCAACTCCATTTGATCCCCCATCTACACATCCACCTCAACCAGTTCCTTTATCACAACCAATTTCACCATCACAACCATCACAAACTACATCCTCATCTCAATCCGACCCATTAACCCTTACCACTACCTTCAAAACCTTAAAAGATCACCCATAGGAGTATATCATTGGATCTATTACAGATGGTATGAGGACTCAGAGTTAGTCTGGATTGATCAACAAATTTCTCTATGCATGTTTCTTATCTCAAATTGTTCCCAAGAATATCTCAGCAGCACTTCAAGACCCCAGTTGGGTTGAATCTATGTAGTTGGAGCTTCAGCTGTTCAGGAAGTTGAAAGTTTGAGAGTTAGTTGATCTTCCTCCAAACAAATTTCCCATTGGTACAAAATGGGTATTCAGGAACAAGCCAGATGATCGAGGTTTGGTAACAAGAAACAAAAGCAAGACTGGTTGTTTAGGGATTTGCTCAGGAGGAGGGAATTGACTACACTAAAGTGTTTGCTTTGGTTGCCCACATTGAAGCCATCAGGATCTTTCTTGCTCACGCTGCTCACAAAAACTTCAAAGTTTTTCAGATGGATGTGAAGTGTGCATTTCTCTACGGGAACATTGATGAAGAGATTTATGTTTGTCAGCCTCTAGGTTTCAAGGATCCAGATTTTCCAGAGAAAGTGTATAAACTTGATAAATCATTATATCAATTTCATTATACTCCCCGTATCAGGTATGACACACTGACACAAAATCTGCTCAGCAAAGGTTTCTCTCATGGTACAATAGATATGACACTATTCAAGAAGGAGGTCGATGGTGAGATGTTGATTGTTTAAGTGTATGTTGATCATATTATCATCGGTTCAACAAATGAGAAACTGTGTAGAGAATTTGAAGAAGTGATGAAGGATCACTTAGAAATGAGCATGATAG
The DNA here is from genome assembly GCA_025506505.1 of Flaveria sonorensis. Lineage (NCBI taxonomy): Eukaryota > Viridiplantae > Streptophyta > Magnoliopsida > Asterales > Asteraceae > Flaveria > Flaveria sonorensis. The sequence continues at coordinate 28,143,752 of CM046436.1, read as the reverse complement.
GGGAGATGTGCTTTTTCTTATGGTTGCAGGTTGAACAAAAGCCTGATGGTATTCTTTTTCACCAAGAAAAGAACATTCAAGAGATTCTCAAGAAGTAAAAGATGGATGATGCTTCGCCAGAAGTCACTCCATTCATTGCTCAAACCTGCTTAACTCCTGATGATAATGGGTAATCCGTGGATGCTCATCGCTATTGTTCTATGATTGGATCTCTCATGTATCTCACGGCTAGCCGTCCGGATATTACATTCGCTGTGTGCTACTGTGCCCGTTATCAAGCCAACCCAAAAGAATCCCATGAAAATCTATTAAACACATCTTTCGTTACTTAAAGGGTTCCTCTCATTTGGGTCTTTGGTATCCAATTGGAGGGAACTTTGATTTACATGCTTATCTTGAAAGTGATCATGGTAGTTGCAGGATTAACCGAAAATCCGTCACTGGCGGATGTCAATATCTTGGGGATTGTCTTGTTTCATGGTAGAGAAAGAAGCATACAACAATATCTCTATCTACAGGGGAAGCTAAATACGTTGCTGCATCAAGTTGTTGTTGCCAAGTGCTCTGGATTCAACATCAGATGATGGATTATGGAATCAATTTTCTTCATACACCACTCTTTTATGATAATGAAGCAGCTATTGGAATAGCCAAAAATCCAATTCATCACACTCGTACCAAGCACATCGAAACAAGGGTTCATGCAATCCGGGATGCACAGGAAAAGGGTTTCATTGATATTATTCCAATTGACACAAAGAATCAAAGAGCAGATCTTTTCACAAAAACATTTGATAGACCTCGTTTTTATGAATTAATCTCTATGATGGGTTTAATATCTTTTTGAAAACTCTTTTCATAACAAATTGTGTAATTATTGTAAATAACTCTTTTTGTTCATTTTCAATATTTTGATAAACTCTTTCTGAAAAACTTCGTTTTTCCATATGTCTTCACTTCTTGTTCCTTAATAATATGAAAAACAAAAATTTCTCTTACATGGCAGTTAAATATAAATTTTGGGGGAGAATAAAGATTAAACTCTTGAAGTTTTTGATTTTTGTCTCTCCAGGAACTCCAGAAAAAGAAGTTCGAAGGAGGTCAATAGTCTTGTGTTGAGATATGCATGGTAGGCTAAGCCCGAAAACGAAGTAAATAGTAATCGTGTAGCTAAATTAAAGTTTAAGAACTCGATGATAAGGATTATCCCCTTGGCATTTTGGCCTTTACAAAGTTACAAGTCCTTGTCAAAACGGGTTGATAGTTTCAAATCTCTGCTTTGATATTCCGAAAAAAATTTCCAAAAATCTCCCTATCCCCAAGTCCTGAATGACGCTTCTAGTTAGCACAATAAATGCTTCTAGTCTTGCTCTTCGGTAAAGTCTCTAGATTGAAGCTTCTCGTTAGCTCTTCAGTAGTATATCTCGTGCTTATCTCCTCTGCTATGTGTGAACATTGACCTGGAGTGATGATCTCCTTTGTTATACGTGAGTATAGACCTGGAGCTCTCATCAGCACGTTCAGATAATCATCTCCTCTGTTATACGTGAGTATAGACCTCAAGCTCTCATCATTCGTTCCTCAAAATAAAGGCACAATGATTCTTAAATTAAGATCATTGTTGAAATCTTAAAAGGAAAATCAAGCAGAGTTAAAATATTGCTCAATAAACCATGAGGACAGGATAAGTCTTTTGCCAAATGTTTGTGGGGACCAAGTCATTAGAGTTTCTATAATTAACCAAAACATGATAAAGGCAGCTATAGATTACGAGTTGAAAAGAATAAGGCATGAGTTTAAAAGGACAAACATGTCAGCAATCCCGCCAATCTATGACTCTCTAAAGAAAACTTCTTGAAAAAAGAAGTGACTATATCCTTTTATTCTTAATTTTATCTTATTTTTTTATTATTATTTTTATTTTATTATTATTTTGTTTCTGTGTTGGTTTTGTGGGGAGAAGAAGTTTTTTCTAGAAATCTTAATACTTAAAAAAAATAATTTGTTAAGTGTTAGGTCTCAACGAAACTAAGTTTCGTTGGCTCTTTCGCTTAGCGAATCTATAGATTCGTTCGGACACATTCGCTCAATTCTGAGCATCATGATTTCATATATTTGCCGAGCGAAACTAGGGTAGATATATAGAACAGTGTGAGATCAGTTTCTCACTTTCGCAATTCGACGAAACTATGTCCTAGTTTTGAACCGTTACATTCAAAACCTTTTCTTATTGATTTCCGTTGCGTTTTAGTGTTTCTAAGTCTCGAGGTGGATGTTTCGAACCCATTAAACAACATTAATCGTGCTTTTAACTGATACAATTATGTTTCGGTTTGATTAGCTGGGTCGGAGTTTTGCTGATTCAATCAGTGAAACTGCGAGATTAACCCACGAAACTGAACGAAAGTTCAAAGTTCCGAGCGAAACTGTCTAGTTATGCTGTCCACGCGTACTTGACAGTTTCACCAGGACAGTTTCAGCGAAACTATAGATTCGCTCAAACACATGATTTTGTGTCTGAGTCACATTGAATCTATAATTTCTTAGCTGCAAAACTATAATTTTGACATCAGCGAAACTATAGATTCGCTCGAACAAATGACTTTGTTTCTGAGTCACAGTGAATTTATAATTTCGCTCTAGCAAAACTACAGTTTTGACAACTGCGAAACTACAGTTTCGTTCACAACGAAACTGTTCAACTTTTTGAATTTTTCTTATGCTTTGTTCCATCTCATAGTTTAAGTGTTATATCAATGTTATAACCGACCAACTTTTTTTTTCGTTCAGATGGCAAACTTGAAGTTTGATGAAAGAACAAACATTGTAGCATACTGTATAACAACAACCGAAAGGCCGTTGGATTTAGAGATTGCATCAAGTGTCTGAAGGAGTCCCCAATTAGTTATGCCATATCTCATATGCCCACTATCTATGATCTTCATGTCAGAGACTTTTGGAGAACTGCAGAGTATGACCTTGGGTCTAATCCACATCGGATTATTGCTAGAGTCCTTGGCCACGACTATGTTATTACTGTTAAGACTGTGGCTAGAGCATTGAAGCTGGAGGAAGACTATAGGGATGAGGTAGTGTTGTCTGATGCACAAGTGTTAAATGCATTTAGAAGCATCGGGTATGAGGGACCCTCTCTTGGCTACAAGAAAGAAATCAAGAAGTCCCTCCTATCTAAGGAATGGAGATACATAGCACAAGTATTCATTATGTTCCTGGACCATAGGAAAGGAGGGTTAGATGGTCTAAATCAACACTGGGCAAGGGCTATGATTGTGTTTTGTAGAGGATAGAAGGCCAACATTACTAAGTTGATCTTTGATTGCATGACTGAAAATATAATGGCTTTGAAGAAAGATAAGTGGTTGTTGTATCCACGATTTGTGCAAATGTTGATTAGTGATTTGAAGCCAGACCTTCCTAGGCATGGAGAAATTAAGAGACTGGTGCAAATGAATACCAAAATATTTGCAGACTGCTCGGCTGTAAGACATGACTTTAGTAGGAAGATAACATATCTTTAGAAATATATGTACTCTACTGAGAGATGGAATTACAGCAAAAGGCTAATTGAGAATGAAAATAAAAATATAGAAGAAAATCAAGAAAAGCAGGCTATGGCTATAAAGAAGAGAAAGAGATATGCTAAAGACAAAGCGTAAAATCTAGAAAATGAAATTGACGAGGTTGAAGAGGAAATGTAGGTCCAGAGGGAGAAACGGACAAAGAAGAAGGCAGATCAGGGAGAACTATCTAATGTCACTGAAAGGAGAACTTAGCATAAGCAACAAGTGTTTGAAGAAAGGAGGGATCCTAGATCGGAGCTAGACCAAGATGTTATTCGAAATCTGAATACATCGTTGGCAAATGAATTGGGGATGATCAAGACAAATTTGGTGAATCAAGAATTAAGAGAGAATGAGAAAGATAAGGAAATGGAGAGCATGAAGAGATTGATGTTAGACCAATAAGATTTAATCAAGAGACTACTCAAGGAAGTGAACGAGCTGAAAGCTAATGCTGGCCTGCCCAGTCAGTTATCTCAAGCTGAGTTAGATGATCTTACAGATACATCTAAGTATTCCTTTCTGAAAGTAGGGAGTTCAACTGGGGTAGGAGAAGGCACAAGTGGAGCTATAGTTGATGGAAGTGGTGTTTATGTTGGTAGAGTCGGTGCTAGTGGTAGTGGTGATGGTGGTTCTGGTGCTGGAGTTGGTGATATTGGTGGATCTAGAGCTAATAAATGAAATGTTGGTACTGAGACTGAAGTAAGTGGAGCTGTAGATGAGAGAGGAAGTGGTGCAGGAAGTGTTGTAGGGAATGAAAATGAAGTTGTAGAAGCTCATTTTATTGATTTGGGATTTGACATAGATGTAGATTTGACCGGTGATGAAGTGATTAGAGAAGAGATGAAGAAGGAAGGAAAGATGATGAGTTGAAGTTGATAGATGAAGAAGAGGAGATTGAGGAACAATTGGTGGACTATGACTCTGAGCCTGAGTACTATGAGGTAGACGAGCGACCAATGACATATATGGCTCAGATAAGTTCCATTGAGGGTGATATCATAGAAATGGACAAGGAGGAATGGTTTATCAAAGAAAAGGAACCAGAACAACTAACCCCTCTATTTCAAAATATTAAAGAACCGAGCCGAAAGCAATCTGATAAGAAGATAATCAGCTAGAAGTACAACAGTGAATTTAAAATGTTCATGATCAAAAGGAGAGGAGGGGGGATTTCATACTTACATAAGCATTCAAGACCTTGCCAAGATGGGATTTAAGAACATTAGATGAGATTCCTTAGCTGAATGCAAACCTAAGTGAGAGGGCTACATTGCTGGAATAAGAAATTAAAAAGGGGCTTAATGATAACTTTGAAACATTGGATACATGAAGACTGAAAGGAGAAGATCGAAAAAGGACATGGATTGGGTGACCGAAAAAGGCAAAAATGTATTGAAGTTGAAACCAGCGAAGACCATGGACAGAGTGAGGGTACCCAACCCACAACCTTCGAGGTTGCAGAAGTTTGAAAAGTGGTTCTATGACAACAACATGGGAGAAGCAGTGGTAAGAGTGAAGGATAGCAAGGAATTCAAATTATTTGATCCAATGGAGGTGTTTTCTTTCTGTGATGAGGATTTGGTGGTTTTGAGTGAAAACCACATAAAAGCTGGAGCCAAAGCTAGGAATGAAGCAAGCCTGTTCATGAGGGTTGCAAACAAGGCTTGTGGGGTAAGGACAGAAGTCAGGGAGCTAGCAGAGAAAGTACTTAAAGCTAACGAACTGAGAATGGAAGTGCAGGATTTGGCAAAGAAATTTGAAAAGGCTAGTGTATGAGGAGAAGAAGAGAGTACAGCTAGAGCTGAAGAGGAAACATCGGATAGAGCTGAAGAGGAAACATCAGATAGAGCTGCAGAGGATGTTCATCAAGCTGAAGAATAAGCCAGAGCTGATCCAAAAGATCAAGTAGGTGAGGTCCAACCTAGGCGGAGTATTGATGACCTAGAATAGGTTGGACTCACTATTTTTTATTATGTTTATTTCGTTTATCAATGTAATAGGATGAATGTTGTGTTACTTTGTTTGTGTTTTGTATTTTTTAGTTTTAGTACCCAGCGAAACTGCGAGCGAAACTGAAATTTGCTTATCAATGAAATAGGATGAGTGTCCAATGAAACTATCAGTGAAATTAGGTCTGGTTATATATTGTATGATTCATTTATTGTAAGCAATTTTTTTGAAAACCCTAATACGAAAATCTTGTTATTGAGATTGTGTTATTGCTGTGTATTGGCTGGAAGCTTATTGTTATCATATTTGAGCCTCATTTCATCTTTATTGTTCTAGTTTGGAGATTATTAAGAAATACTTGAAACTTGTGTTTGCTTGTATTGAGAGTTTGTTGTTATTCAGTGGGATTCGTTGTGTTTTCTAAATCATTTGCCCTGTTTATCTATCAATTGGACCAATAGTGGGAAAGCGCCATGCAGTATATTAGAGTTGCAGCGGGCTGTCAGACAGACCATACTTATATCCACTGGTTCATAGTTAGTTCTTCCGAAGGTAAATGGCTTCGGAAGAATAAATTCTTCTGAGGTCATTTTGGCTTCAGAAGAAACAACTTCTTTCGACTTCTGCAAGTCTTCGGGACTTTATTCTTTGGAAAACTTTGTCTTTGGATCTTCTAAGTTGTATACTTCGGAAGGAGAACAACTTGGTCTCGGAAGACTGAGTTCTTCCTTCGAAAGTTCTTCATACTTTGAGCTTTGAAAGATCTTTGACTTAGCTTCAGAAGAGCAATTTTGTCTTCAGAAGACCACTTCATTTAGCACTTCAAAATTCTTCTGAGACCAAACAACTTCTTCTGAACTTCTGCAAGTTCTTCTAAGTGTTGTTTTGGTTGCGCTAGACTCATATGATCCAACATAACTGTCCCAAAAGATTGATCACCTAAGTTTTGAAACTTAAAGTGAAGGCTTGAGGCTTGGGCAATGAGCTCATCAGGTTGAGCATGAGGAACCTCAACATTGATCAATGGAATAATCGGAGTGGTTTGCTCCTCAGGGAAAGTGGGTGCTCTTGGATTCTCTCCCTCCTACATGGTTGAGTGTATGGGGGCATGCTCAATCTAAATAGATTGAGAAGGGGTTTACTTGGATTTTCTTTACTAGGTGATGGTTATTTATGGATGTGTGGGTGGTGCAAATGTAGAAGGTGTGGGTTCAACATTGGCTGGTTCTACCAAGTTGTCACCTTGAGCAATGAGATCTACAATTTTTGGGACCAGGGCTGTTTTTAGCCCTGAGAAACCAAAGTGGTTTTTCTTATTAATTTGAAGATGTCGGGCTTCATCTATCCCAGTTTAATAGTAGTACCTGTTCCCCTCAACTATGAGCCCAGTTCACAATTGAGAATGTGCTGGACATATCTAGGGAATACATAGTACTCTAAGGAGTCCAAGTTGGCAATCAAGTTTGTGTAAACAAACTGAGAGTACTTAAACTTGACCCGTTTAACCACTCCATGGACTATATAGGAAAAGTCCTTAGGAATTTGATCCCATCCTCCATGTTTGTTTGATAAAGAGTGGATTACAACATGGAGGAGGTACTTCTATTAGTAGGAGACCTTGCCCTTTATGAAGGTTCTAACTATGAAGTCCCTGTTATAGCCCATCTGCCTGGATGATTCATTGACAACTTCATTAGGGAAGGAAAGCTTGCTTTCTTCATCATCCAGGCTTAGATGAGTGTTGATTGTGGATGGGGTGATGAAAGTTGTCTTCCCCTACAATGATGCAGACAGTGCCTTCTCATCATCCATGATGACCTCTTGGCAGGTCCACTAGAACCCCAGCAGTTGTTCTTCATAAAGTGGTGTGAGTGCGATTTGGTAGGATGTTAGAGCTCTTAAAAAATTAACATTTTGTCTTTTGCGTTTTGTCATAGTATAAGGACTTATTTTGTACATATATGTTCCTTGTATTTCTTTGATAGTATATATAGGATAGTTTATGTATTGTGTAGAGGAAAGAGAACCAAATAGAATACATCTAAGACATCTTAAGACATCTTAGAGAAAAAAACAGTTAGAACAGAACGAACTGTAACCCTTACACATTGTATCCTGTGCATTTGCTATCAATGAAATCTATGAATACTTTGATGTAATTGCATGTGTTTGATTACTTTGTGTTTGAATCGATCATTGCATTATGATATCATCACAGATCGATCCTTTTGAACCAATCAATTGGTATCAGAGCCTTTGGTTCAGTGATCAGAGCTTATCGACATTGTTGAGCTCTTTGAATCACTTGAAATTTGTGTTGATTGCAATTTGATCAATTAATTATTGTTTTCAATTGTGTTTCATCCATAGAAACATGATTTGAATCACAATTTGGTGTGTAATTCGTTCAGATCTGAGTAGTTGATCAAATTTGTGTTTGAACTGTGTTCTTCATTTTGGACTGTAATTTGATCAGAAAACTGATTTGTTGTTGTTGTTTGATCAAAAAGTTGATTGAAGATTGTTAATCGATCTATATACGACCTAATTGGAAGTTTTTAGATCAATTTAACAAGTTTTGAAGAATTTCATAAGATCTGAGTTTGTTGAAGAGGATGAATTAGGCGCTTGATTTGTGAAAAACTACTGAAATTGACCAAGTGTTCAGACGCGAGAAAACTGTTTAGGTTTTTTTGAACTTTTAAGGCGTTTTCAGTTTAGGTGTTTTATAACTATTGAGACGTTTTGTGACCGTTTGGTCGTATTGAGACTTTTCTAAAACAAAGAAATTCTAGGCGCACGAGGGCTGTTTGTGCGTTTTTGACCCAGGCGTTTGACAACTATTTGGGCGTTTGTTAACTATTCAGGCGCTTCATCACTGTGTGGGCGTTTAGAAAACTGTTTGGACGCTTCATCAGTCAGGTGTTTCAGAATTCAACTAAGGCATTCCCTTAGGTGTTTCTAGTTCAAAGTTCAGGCGTTTCAGAAGTTTCAGGCACTTGGATATTCAGACTTAGCATCAAACACTTAGAAATTTATTTTTTTTAAAACTAAAATCCAAAAATATTTTCATTTCATAGTCTCTTTTTAAAATTTTAAAAACAACAAAAATAAGTCATTTTCATTATTTCCAAATACAAAATGGTTAAGTCTGAAGATTCTGAGAATAGGGTTCCCAAGCTCAAAAATAGAGCTGATTTCAAGAACTGGTCTCTTAGGTTGAAGCACCATAAACTCTATTGACACTGACTTGTGGAAGTCAATAGAGAAAGGACCAGATATCCCAATTACATCTAATGGTCCTGACTGAGGATACAAAAGACACTCAAGAACCTTATCTAGAGGATGGTCTACAAAGTGATGACTTAAGAAAGGTTAAGAATGACATCAAAGCTTATTCATTGATGTGGAAGGGGTTACCATTGGAAGTCTTGACTAGACTTAAAGGTTATCAAACTGGTTACACCAAGTACAAAACTTTGAAGATCATCTGCGAAGGTGGTAAAGAGATACAAGATCTCAAAAAGCAGAAACTCAAGAGGCAATTGGTGCTATTTGAGCATCTTTCTGGTGAAACAATCAATCAGATGATGAACAGATTTGTGCAATTAACTACTAAGATGTCAACTGCTGGTATCAAAAATAATCTCAAAGATCTAAATTACAGTCTTCTAAATGCTCTTCCATCTTCATGGAAATAGAAAGTCACTCTGTTGAAGCATACAGAACAATTTCCAATGGATCTGGATCTTTTGATTACCAAAATAGAATCAGTTGAAATTGATGAAAGCTCCAGAAACAATGATAGAGCTGCATCAATATCTCGGTACAAGTATGTTGCATCTCCAGCTAACATAGTGGAGAATGCTTTTCTGGCAAAAGATGATAACTCACTAGAAGACGGGGGTGATTTGTTCGTTGGAGCTGGTTTCTTTGCAGATTATTCTTACACAAGTGTTCCTGTTTATACAACTCAACCTGAACCTTAGTCTCCAGCTAAAACTCAAACTCCTAAACCTCAAACTAAGACTTCATCTTCTAACTCTGTTATAACTAGCAACGTTAAAGATGTTATTAATATTCTTTTACAGGATGATGAGTCAAAATATGCTTTTACTGCTTTTATGGCAAGTTTTCAAGCTTTTCAAGGTAGTCATCTAACCCAATTAGATCTTGTTTTGCAGGATTTGTTCGAAATGGCTCCTAATGATGTGGAAGAGATGGACTTGAATTGGCAGATGGTAATGATTGCTTACAGAACTTAGAAACACTCATGTTAATAGGAATTACAAGACAAGTGCAAACAAAACTGTTGGATTTGATAAATCAAAATCAAGGTGTTTCAACTGTAACAGTTATGGTCATTTCTCAAGGGAATGTAAGCTCCTAGAAATCAAGGTGGAAATGGTCAAGCAAGTTCTAGCAGTCAAAGATACCTACAGTGGTCTCAAAAGACCTTTCAAAAGCCTTATCAAAGTCTTCCCATGCCAGAACTTAAAGATGAATCAAAATCATCTGAAGAGCCAAAGAAAGCTCTTGTTGTTAGCATCAAAGATGGCTATGACTGGAGTGCTTATGCTAAACAATTCATAGCTGATCTAACATATAGTTTAGCTCTTGTTTCAGAAGCTCAAAATGAAGACTGGTCTGAAGAAAATGATCCAAAGGCTGATAGTGATTCAGAAAATGATGATGAAGATTATGATTCGAGTGACAAATCTGACCCGAAAGAGGATTCAAAAGAAATTGCACTCATGGCGCAGTCTGAACAACCAAAGGTTGAGCATCCATGATCTGACTCTGAGTCTTCATCTTCAAGTTATCCTGAAATTCCTATTGAAGTCAGAGAGAAAATATGCACAAAAGCATGTTTTGATCAAGTTAAGCATTACAGAACATATTCATTTAAGATCTGTGACAAACTTAAATAAGAAGAAGTAATGCACAACAAACCAAAAAATGATCACAAAGTCTCTGATGAAAATATCCTATCTCTACAAACCTCATGGAACAAAACTTTAAAAGAACTTGAACTTGTTAAAAAACAACTTGAGGAGATGACTAAAAATTTAAAAGAGGAAAAAATAGCTCATGCTGCAACTCAGGTGGATCTAGCTAAAGTTAAAAGTTCTAAAACTATTGTAGAACAGCTGGTGAGTGAGAGGAAAGATAAAAACAAAATACGTCTAGGTTTCACACATGAACCAATGCCTGAATCTATCACAAACTCTCTGCCAGAAAACTTTAACACACATGATCACTCACATGAAAACAAAGCTAAGCTAAAATCCTTTCAAAACAAGAAAAAGAATTCTGAAAGTGATGAAGAGAAAACAAATGTTGAGATATTTGAGGAACAAGATTTTGAAAAGATTAAAAATGGTCATCCAGTGAAAGTTAAATCTTACAAACCACGACCAAAGAATAAGAAAATGTTTGTTCCCAAAGAACATGTTGTTGAAGAAATCATTGTTAAGAATGACAAACAAAACTCAAAGAATAAAGAGAAAGCAAAACTAGATGAAATAACATCTGAAAATTCATTTTCATACGGACTAAACAATCTAGACATTATCAAATGGCATAAAGAACAAAAAGATAAAGAAAATGAAAAAGAGTTTTCTACTGAAGATGTTCAATCCCAAAGCAAACAAAGATCATCAAGATTAAGAAATCAAAGAAGGAGAAGGAAAAATGCTAAATCTAACTCCTCTCAGAACAAAAATCAAAACAATCAAAATCAAAGAACAAATCAAGTTAATCAGTTTAAACAAGTGAAATTTGTGTTTGCAAGTACTTTTGATATGAACACAATTCTAAAAATCAAATCAAATTCAAAGAATAAATCTAACTCTGATGTGAAAACAGGTTTAGGTCTAAAGTCTTCCTCTGTTAACAAAAGATTTGTATTTAAAGAATCTTGGAATGGTGTTAATGAACAAAAGTCAAAACCAAAATATCAAAAGAATAAATTCTTAAATCAAAAACAACAGGTTAACTTTGTAACTCCTAAATCAAAACAAGGATCAAATGTGGCTTCCACATCTAAAGTTAATCAATAGTTGTTTAAATTTCAACAAAGGTACTTTGACATATGTGATATGTACAATCATAAGACTGATGAATGTTGCTTTAACAGGTACTGTCACATTTGTGATATGAAAAACCATTCAACAGCTGATTGTTATTTCAAAAAGTATTGTACCATTTGTTATGAAAAAAATCACAACACTGAGAATTGCTACTTTAGAAGGAACTCGCCAAGGAATGGATATGTAAATCCACATTTCAAAGAAATCAAAGTATTGGTTTTCAAGGATTGACAAAACAACCTTCCTTAGGCTTGAGATCCTTTCAAATGATTAATTCTGAATATGATGATTCTTATGTTATGAAAACAAAGAATTATAATCAAGGAAAATTCATTCAACGATCTATGGGAATGAACAATGAAAAATTTGGAAATCAAACTTTTTCAAAAAATGTTTTTACTAATGGTTTTAATAACCTTGATGATGATCCTGAAAAACGCTATCGTGCTTTGCGGATTAAACAATTCAAAGATAATCAAAAATTTGTTAAAACCGGAATTGGTAAATTTAAACAGCAAAAGAAGCCTGATGTGAATACGCTTCATTTTAAACAATTTACCATTGTTGATAAATTTGGCAAGCCCAAGACCATATTGGCTTGGGTTGATAACTGAACTTAAATTTCTTTGAAATGCAGGTGCGCCCAAAAAGACCAATTAACATGTGGTATGTTGATAGTGGGTGTAGCCGACATATGATAGGCAACCATGCCTTGCTTGAAGATTTTAAGTTAAAAGATGGTACTCATGTTGCATTCGGAGGTGTTGTAGGTGGCAAAATAACAAGCGAAGGAACACTGTCCAATGGGATTATTAGCTTTGATAAAGTCAACTACTGTTCATAGTTAAACTTTAATCTCTTAAGTGTTTCCCAAATTTGTGACAAATCTTACTCTGTTCTATTTGATGATTCTTTTTGTTATATTTTGAAGCTAGGTTTTCAGATAAGCAAAGAATGGGTAGTTGTTAAAGCTGTTCGTGATCAAGATGTATACAAGTTAGATATGTCTCAAGTAGATCCATCTACAGAAACAACATGCCTAATTGCTCAAGCATCAAATGTTAAAAGCCAATTATTGCATAGAAGCCTCGGGCATTCCTATTTTAAGAAGAGAACGAAATGAAACCCTTACATAGTGTATCCTGTGCATTTGCTATTAATGAAATCTATGAATTTTTTGATGTAATTACATGTGTATGATTATTTTGTGTTTGAATTGATCATTGCATTACGATATCATCGCAGATTGATCCTTTTGAACCAATCATAGGATGATTGAGTGAGAAAGCGGAAACTTCTGAGAAAAAAGGATCTTTCTCAGACGACAACAGAGCAACCTGGTTTTGTTGCCTGTGTAGGTGCATGGAGAAATTTGGTGGTTTTGAGGTTCAGGGTTGGCCATTTAAGAATGCTTTAGCAAGAAGAAAGCTAAGAACAATGAGGGTTTGTGGGTGAATTTAGAGTTAGAAGTTTGAAGATTAAGAGGAAGAAGAAAGAGGGGGAGCCGTTGTAAGGCTATATATATGGTTGGATACGAGACAAAGTTAATGCAAAAAGATAAACTTAGAAATTCGAATGCTGGTCTCACCTCTGAAAAAATGCCTAAAAAGGTAGTTATCTTGGAAGTTGATAATCTTCCAAAGGTAGATTTTCTTCGAAAGTTTTTAAGAAAACTTCTGAAGCCAATTTGACTTCGGAAGATATTCCATAGGTTGATAAGAATTGCTTCAAAAGAAAAATAATTAGAGTAATTTTGCTTCCGAGACACATTTGGTTTTGAAAGATATTAAAATTCAGAAGTTTTATTCAAAGGATGAATAAAGCTTCTGAGACTTAATTGCTTTTAGAAGAAAATTTTCCTTCAAAACATATAAGTACTTAGAAGCATATTTAAGCTTCGGAAGATAAATCAGAATTTCTTTTGAAGGTAAATTTCTTAGTATGTAGTTATTAGTTTTGAAAACATAAGTGTCTTTAAAAGTCAAATTAATGTCTTCCAAAAGAAAATATATCTTTAATTCTTAAAACTCTAAGGAATATCATTTTAGAAAAATTTTCTTCCAAGGTAAACATGGCTTATATGAGTGATGACTTAGATAACTTTAAAGACACATATATTTAAAAAATAATCTGGAAATTAATTTAAGAGAATCTACTAAAAGTTAATCATCCCAATAGCTAATACAAGATATTTAAATCTCTGTTCATCAAAAGCATTTATGAACAGATTAGGAAATTATTCATTTGTGTTAACTTTGACTAGTTTTATCAATCCTTTTTCAAAATTATCTCTTATCAAATGATACGTGATGTTGATATGCTTTTTCTTTGAGTGCTGCACTGGATTCTCTGTAATAGAGATAACACTATTGTTGTTTATATGGATAGGATTCTCCTTAAAGTTAAATCCATAGTCTAACATTTGATTCTTATTCCAAAGGACTTGAGCACAGCGCGATGTATTCAGTTTCAGCAGTTGATGCAGACACATACGATTGTTTCTTGCATTGCATTGAGTCTATCCTTCCACCAAGGAACAGAAATGTAACACCCCAAATTTTTATTTTAAAGACGAGAATAGGAAAATAATAGAAAGAAAAGATAATGGGCACAAGCGGAGGGGCTAAAGTTGTAAAAGGACAAAACTTTAGTATTATTGTGTTTAAAAGAGGGCATGGCTGCCCATGCCCCCACTGTTTTCCTGCTCTCGGTCGTAAGAAAGAAGAAAGAAGAAGAACAGAATTCTCCATCGGTTCTAGTGAGAAAAACCTTCAAAGGTGAGTTTTCTTACCAAAGTTCGGTTTCAGCTGGGTTTTTGAGTTCTAGACCGAGATTCGAGGTGTTGAGTGCTTGTTTTTGTGGGTTTTTGAGGCTGAAATCGCAGGTGGGTCTTCGATTTGAAGTGTGCTACTCAAAGGCTGTTCAAGGTGAGTTTCTAGAACCCCTCTTTTATTGGTTTTTGAAGTTTTAGGGCTGTTGTGCATACCGATTAAACATTTTAAAAGTTAACCGTATGTTTTTCCTTGATGTGGTTCGTTGGTGTTCGGTTGTGGTATGTTTTAGAGGTTCTTTTGAAGTTATGATAGATGTTTAGCTAGTTTAGGTGCCTTAGTATGTTAGATCTGTGTTTGGGTTAGGCTAGAAAGGGTTCGGGGGTTTTTGGTAGCTTGGAAATGTTTCAGAATGATCCCATACGCCCAAATGATTGTATGCTAAGTGTCCTCATGCGACCAAGGTGATGCACCCAAATAGTGCTGTTGAGCCCAGAAAACTGTCTAGGTGACTGTGTTGGTCATGCGCCTAGGTGACCTCATCCGCCCAAGGTCATGCGCCTAAATAGTGGACATGCGCCTCAACAGTGGTTCATGCGCCCAGAAATAAGTGTTGATGCGCCTAAGTATTAGGCATGCGCCCGCATAGTGCTCATGCGCCTGGACAAAGCTCATGCGCCGAAATAGTTCTCTTGCGCCTAGGCTGTTTACACTTAGAATTTTATTGCTGAGGCGCCTAGAATGTTTTAATGTGCCTCGTTTTAGACTTGGGGTTTTCTAAGGGGCTTTAAGAGGTGGTTGTTTGAGATAGGTTCCTTGGTGTTGTGTTGGCTGATGCTTGGTGTATGTATGATGTTGTGGTTTTTGATGTATGTGTATTATGTGTTGTCTTTCTTCGTTAAACGGTTTTCAACACGTATGTATTATGTTATATTATACGTTGTGTAATATGTTGTGGCTTTACGTTGTATGAGGTATGAATGTGCATACGTAAAGTATTATGTAACGAAAGTGGAAGACAACGAATGATAAGTATGGAAGTAACGGATGATGAGATCCTTGTCGCGTACCCCGGTACTGTGTCAGTCTTCGGATACGAGTCGGGGGTTTGGTTACAGGCCCCGGCACAATATCAGCTTTCGAGCATGAGTCGGGGGTATTGCATGAGACAGGAAGGCATGTGATTGAGATGAGATCTTGTTGCTCGCCCCAGTACTGTGTCAGTCTTCGGACACGAGTCGGGGGTTTGTTTACAGGCCCCGGCATAGTATCAGCTTTCGGGCACGAGATGGGGGTGTTGCATATGAGATGGGATCCTTGTTGCGTACTCCGGTACTGTGTCAGTCTTCGGACACGAGTCGGGGGTTTGTTTACAGGCCCCGGCACAGTATCAGCTTTCGAGCACGAGTCGGGGGTATTGCATGAGACAGGATCCAGATTGAAGTGAAAGATAATGATGTAAGTACAAAACATACGAAATGAACGATGATGAAGATAATAAATATTATTATCAATGTGTACTTATAATGTGTGATCGCGTACGATTGTGAAGGTTATGTTTTAACAATGTAAAGTATTTTATTTATAAAACTAGAACTCACTCAGCGTCTCTGACTTATTGTATGCATAATAGTTGGCAGGTATTTTGTTGATGCTGAGGAGTTACAGGCATGGATGCATATGCTACTGGGAACTTTTTGAGGCTGGCATCCACATTTTGACATGTTATTGTATTTTGATATGTAAATGATTTATGTAATTAGATAACATGTTTTAATTATTAATGAGAGTTTTTAAATTCCGCTGCAAAAGAAATGAGTGTTTTAAGTAATTTATGCGATGACGGTCCAGCTGTAAGCGTCCCAGAAACGGGGTCTTACAAGAAATCCCTCTGATGTAGACTTTGCAGTCATGTTGCAGCCACCATAGTCACTATCTGTATATGCATACAGATTTATGTCACAATTCTTTAGATACCAAAGTCACAGCTTGGAAGCTCATTTGAGGTATCTAAGAATCCTCTTGATAGCAACCAGGTATGACATCTTGGGATTAACTTGATATTTTGCACATATGCATATGACAAACATGATATCAGGCCTGCTGGCTATGAGGTACATAAAAGACCCCATCATAGCCCTATGGAGATGTTCATCAACACACTCACCCTCAAGATTAGGTCCTAGGGAGTGGTTTCTAGCTATGGGAGTCTTAGCAACCTTGCACTCGATCAGATGAAATCTTGTTTGTAAGTCTTGCACATACTTTGACTGGTTTATAAAGATGCCATTGTCAACCTATTTCACTTGAATTCCTAGAATGAAATTGAGTTCCCCTATGGCACTCATTTTGAATATATTCTTCATCAACTTCTCAACTTTTTTGCAAAGCTTTGGATTAGTTGACCCAAAGATGATGTCATCTACATAAACTTGAACCAGCATTAAGTCATTCCCTTTTTCTTTAATGAAAAGTGTGATGTCAATAGTACCTCTCTTGTAACCATGTTGGACAAGGTACTATGATAGTGTCCCATACCACTTCCTTGGAGCTTGATGCAGCTCATAAAGAGATTTTTCAAGCTTGCAAACATAATCATTATTATCTAGGTCTTCAAAGGTAGGTGGTTGCTTAACATACACTTCCTCATCTATCACTTCATATAAAAATGCACACTTGACATCAAGTTGGTAGATCTTGAAATCCTTGGATGCAGCAAAAGCAAGGAATATCCTAACAACTTCAAGTCTTTCCATAGGAGCAAAAATGTCTATGTAGTAAATCCCTTCTTCTTGAGTGTACCCTTGAACAACTAGTCTTGCCTTGTTCTTAAGGACAAGTCCTCGATCATCCTTCTTGTTCTTAAAAACCCACTTGGAACCTATTGGCATCTTCCTATGACAAAGAGGGCATAGGTTCCAAAACTTTGGTCTTTTAAATTGAAACAGCTCCTCTTGCATTACTTCAACCCAACTTCCATCTTTTAAAGTCTCAACTGTGTTTGGCCAATCTGGGACAAGAAGCACGAGTGCAGACAAACATTTTTATCATGGGTTTGTCCTTTTGTTCTCACCCTAGTCTTAACATCTCTAATGATGTTTACGGTGAGATGAGACTTATGGATTCTCAGTTGAGAAATCATAGCAAGTAGGTTTGATAGATCTAAATTAGTGAAATTTAGATATGGTAATTAAGTACCACCCACCACATCAGCACACTTATCAAGAGAACCTTCATTCAATGAGTGTGTGACATCATTGATGTTGTCTTCAGTGGAGAGGTTGTCAGCATCATGAAATTCTTGATCACTTTCACCATCTCTATCTCCTCTTATATTGGAAATCCCTTCATTTGAGTTTTATGCCTCATTGTTAGAATTGGTAGGCACCTTAGATGTATCAGCTGAAGGGTTTGTCATGGTTGTGATGACAGGATTTCCATTTATAGGGTTTGTTACCACTGGAGCTGAAGGAATTCTATCACTTTGTCTTCTCAGCTCAAATCTTGGATTAGGATCTCCTACTAATGTGTTACCTATAGATCCTGAAATATTTTTCTAAGATTTGTTAAAATAATTGGTAACTACATCAAGATCAAATAGCCAATCAGGACCAGGATCTTTCACACTAGGAGTGTGCTCATTGATGGTCACATTGACTGACTCCTCAACTACTCAAGTTTTGAGATTGTGTTGGTCCAATTAATCGTTAATCAGTGCAAATGATTTATGAAAACACACCAATCCCACTATATTTGCAACAATCTATCAATAATCAAAAGATAAATTTCAAAAGTTTTCTATAATCTCCAAACAAACACATTGAAGATGAATCAAAGTTTCAAGTATGATAACAATAGACTTCCAGCCCACACACTATAATCACAGAATCAAAACAATACAATCTCTCTAATAGGGTTTACCAAAAACTTCCTTACAATGAATGAAACTTACAATATATAAGTTGAATTGTAGTTTCGCTGTCAACGAATCTAGACCAATATCTAGTTTCACCCAGCGACGAAACACAGTTTCGCCGACTGACCTAGATCAGTTGACTACGATAGTTTCGCTGCGCATAAAAACAACAAAATACAAAGTACAAATGAATTAAACTAACATTCATCCTATTACATTGATATACAAAATAAACATAATCAACAATGGTGAGTCCAACCTATTCTAGATCAACAGTACTCCCCCTAGGTTGGACGTCACCAACTTGATCTTTTGGATTAGCTCTGGCTTTTTCTTCAGCTTTATCTGATGTTTCCTCTTCAGCTCCAGCTATACTCTCTTCCTCTCCCTATGCACTGGCCTTTTCAAATTGCTTTGTCAAATCCTGCACTTCCATTCTCAGTTTGTCAGCTTTAAGTACTTTCTCTGCTATCTCCCTGACTTCAGCCCTTTCCCCGCGAGCCTTGTTTGCAACCCTCATGAATAGGCTTGCTTCATTCCTTGTTTTAGCTCCGGCTCCAGCTTTTATGTGGTTTTCACACAGAACCACCAAATCCTCATCACCGAAAGAAAACACCTCCATTGGATCAAATAATTTGATTTCCTCGCCATCCTTCACTCTAACCACGGCCTCTCCCGTGTTGTTGTCATAGAACCACTTTTAAAACTTCTGTAACCTCGAAGGTTGTGGAATGGGTACCCTCACTCTATCCATAGTCTTTGCTGGTTTCCACTGCAATACATGTTTGCCTTTTCCGGTAACCCAATCCATGTCCTTTGTCGATCTTCTCCTTTCAGTCTTCATGTATCCATATGTTTCAAAGTTATCATTAAGGCCCTTTTTAATTTCTTGTTCCAGCAACGTAGCACTTTCACTTAGATTTAAATTCAGTAGAGGAATCTTAGCTAATCTTCTTAAATACCATCTCGGCAAGGTCTGGAATGCCTTTCTTTTATGTAGGTATGAAATCCCCCTTATCTCCTTTTGGTCATGAACATTTTCAATGCATTGTTGTACTTCCAACTAATTATCTTCTTATCTGATTGCTTTTGGCTTGATTCTTTAATATTTTGAAATAGAGGGGTTAGCTGTTCTGGTTCCTTTTTTTAATGAACCATTCTTCCTTGTCCATTTCTATGAAATCACCCACAATGGAACTCATCTTAGCCACATATGTCATTGGTCGATTGTCTACCTCATAGTATTCGGGCTCAGAGTCATAATCCACTAATTGCTCCTCAATCTCCTCTTCTTCATCTATCAACTTCAACTCAGCATCTTTCCTTCCTGCTCCCTCTCTTTCTTCTCTAATCACATCATCACCGGTCAAATCTACATCTATATCAAATCCCAAATTAGCAAAACCGGCTTCTACAACTTCACTTTCATTTCCTTCAGCACCTCCTGCACCACTTTCTTTCACAACTCATACCTTTGTATCAATATCTCCAGCTCTAACTTTTTCTCTGTCAACTCTCGACTCATTGACACCCCTCACATCAACACTTGAGCCACCAACACCAGAACCACCAGCACCACTAGCATCTAATCCTGCTCCACTTGAGCCCTCTCCTACCCCAGTTGAACTTCCTGCTTTCAAAAATGTATACTTTGATGTATCAGTGAGATCATCTAACTCAGCTTGAGTTAACTGATTGGGTAGGCCGGCATTGGCTTTCAACTCGTTCACTTCCTTGAGTAGCCTCTTGATTAACTCCTGTTGGTCTAACATTAACCTCTTCATGCTTTCTTTCACCTTATCTTTCTCCTTTTCTCTCAGTTCTTGATTCACTAATTTAGTTTTGACCATCCCCAATTCATTTGCCAAAGATGGATTTAGATTTCTAATAACATCTTGGTCAAGCTCTGATCTAGCATCTCTTCTTTTAGGAGTTTTAGAAAATGCTTATTGTTTATGCTTTGTTCTCCTTTTGGTAACATTAGCTGGCTCCCCGTGATCTGCCTTCTTCTTTGTTCATATCTCCCTTTGCACCCTTAGTTCCTCTTTAATCTCATCGTCCAAACTGTACTCTTTTTCTTTAGCATACCTTTTCCACTTCTTAATTGATTTAGCCTATTTTCCTTGATTCTCTTTAGCATTTTTGTTTTCAGTCTCAATCAATCTCCTAATGTAATTCCACTTATAAACAGGGTACATGTTTTCCCATAGATGTGTGATCTTCCCACTGAAGTTGTGCCTTACAGCTGAGCAATCTACAAATATCCTAGTATTTATCTGAACCAGTCTCTTTATCCCTCCATTTCTAGCCACCTTTGGAATCAAATCATTTATCAACATCTGTACAAATCTTGGATATAACAACCATTTGTCCTTCTTTAATGCCATTATGTTTTCAGACATGCAATCAAATATCAGTTTGGCAATGTTGGCCTTCTGTCCTCTGCAGAACACGATCATAGCCCTGGCCCAATGTAAGTTTAGCCCATCAGACCCTCCTTTTCTATTGTCAAGGCACATGATAAACACATGTGCTATGTATCTCTATTCCTTAGATAAGAAGGACTTCTTAATCTCTTTTCTGGAGCCAAAAGGAGGTCCTTCATAACTCATGCTCCTGAATGCATCTAGAATCTGTGCCTTAGATAGCACCGCCTCATCTCCACAGTCATCCTCGAGCCTCAACACCCTGGCTATAGTCTCAATAGCAATGGCTATCTCGTCGCCATGGACTCTAGCTACAATCGGTTATGGATTAGACCCAGGGTCATACTCAGCAGTTCTCCAAAAGTCTCTGACGTGAAGATCATAGATAGTGGGCATATGAGATATTGCATAGCATATAGGGGACTCCTTCAGCCATTTGATATAGTCTATAAAACCAACAACTTTTGGGTTGCCATCATCCAGTAATGCTACTATGTTGTTCTTCTCGTCAAACTTTATATTTGCCATCCTAACTGAAAACTAAACAGAGGGGGGTTAGTTAAAGCGTTGATGTAAGAATTAACAATAAAATGAAACAAAACATAAGAAAATTTTGAAATTTCAGCAGTTTCGCCAGCGGTGAAACTGTAGTTTCGCAAAGGCGAAAGTATAGATTCGCTGTTACTTAGACACAAAATCATGTGTCTGAGCGATTCTATAGTTTCGCTGATGTCGAAATTATAGTTTTGTAGCAGAGAAATAATAGATTCGCTGAGACTCAGACACAAAATCATGTGCTTGAGCGAATCTGTAATTTCGCTGAAACTATCTTGGCGAAACTGTGAAGTACGCACGAACAGCGTAACTAGACAGGTTCGCTCGAAACTTTGAACTTTCATTCAGATTCGCTGGTGAATCTCGTAGTTTTGCTGAACGAATCAGCAAAACTCCGACCCGGCGAATCAACTTAAAACCAAAATGCATTGGTCAAAATCGCGATTAATGTGGTAGAATGAGATCGAAACACTAACCAACAGGCTTAGAACCATAAAATCGCAATGGAAATTAACAAAATAGCAGTTCAAATGAAACAGTTCAGAACTAGGGCTAGTTTTGAAGGTGAGCAAAAGTGAGAAACTGGTCTCACACTGTTCTATATATCTACGTAAGATTCGCTGGCAGCGAAACTATAGTTTCGCTCGGCAAATATATGAAATCATGATGCTCAGAACTGATCGAATATGTCCAAGTGAATCTATAGATTAGCCAAGCGAAAGACCCGGCGAAACTTAGTTTCGTTGAGACCTAACACTTAATTTTTTTAATTAATTAATTTTTATTTTTTTTATTTTTTTAAGTATTAAGCTTTCGAGAAAAAACTTCTTCACCCCACAAAACCAAAACAGAAACAAAATAAAAATTATAATTATAAATAAAAATAAAAATGAAAATAAGAATTAAGATAAAATTAAAAATAAAAGGATATAGTCACATCTTTTTCAAGAAGTTTTATCAGAGAGTCATAGACTGACGGGATTGTTGATATGTTTGTTCTTTTAAACCCATGCCTTATTCTTTTCAACGCGTAATCTGCAACTGCCTTTATCATGTTTTCGGTTAATTATAGAAACTCTAGCGACTTGGTCCCTACAGAAATTTGGCAAAAGACGTATCCTGTCCTCATGGTTTATTGAGTAATATGATTAACTCTGCTTGATTTTCTTTTGGGATTTCAACAATGATCCTAATTTAAGAATCACCATGTCTTTATTTTAGGGAATCGATGATGATAGCTCAAGGTCTATACTCACGTATAACAAAGGAGATTGATCATATGAGTGTGCTGATAAGAGCTCCAGGTCTATACTCACTTATAACAAAGGAGATCATCACTCCAGGTCAATGTTCACACATAGTAGAGGAGATAAGCACGAGATAAACTTCTGAAGAGCTAACGAGAAGCTTCAATTTAGAGACTTTTCTAAACAGCTAGACTAGAAGTATTTATTGTGCTAACTAAAAGCATCATTCAGGACTTAGGGATATGGAGATTTTGGGAATTTTTAGGAATATCAAAGCAGAGATTTGAAACTCATAACCTATTTTTGACAAGGACTTGTAACTTTGGCAGGCCAAAATGTCAAGGGGATAATCCTTATCACTAAGTTCTTAAACTTTAATTTAGCTACACGATTACTATTTACTTCGTTTTCAGGCTGAGGCTACCATGCATATCCTAAGACAAGACTGTTGACCTCCTTCGAACTTCTTTTTCTGGGGTTCCTGAAGACACAAAAATGAAAAACTTTAAGAGTTTAATCTTTATTCTCCCCCAAAATTTATATTTAACTGCCATGTAAGAGAAATTTCTCTTTTTCATATTATTAAGGAACAAGAAGTGAAGACATATGGGACAACGATGTTTTTCAGAAAGAGTTTATCAAAAAATCAAAAATGAACAAAAAGAGTTATTTACAGTATTTACACAATTTGTTATGAAAAGAGTTTTCAAAAAGATATTAAACCCAGCATAGAGATCAATTCATAAAAACGAAGTTTATCAAATGTTTTTATGAAAAGATCTACTCTTTGATTCTTTGTGTCAATTGGAATAATATCAATGAAGCCCTTTTCCTACACATCCTGGATTGCATGAACCCTTGTTTCGATATGCTTGGTACGAGTGTGATGAAATGGATTTTTGGCGATTCCAATAGCTGCTTCATTATCACAAAAGAGTGGTGTATGAAGAAAATTGATTCCATAATCCATCATCTGATGTTGTATCTAGAGCACTTGGCAATAACAACTTGATACAACAACATATTTAGCTTCCCCTGTAGATAGAGATACTGTTGTCTGCTTCTTGCTCTTCCATGAAACAAGACAATCCCCGAGATATTGACATCCGCCAGTGATGGATTTCTGGTTAATCATGCAACCACCATGATCACTGTCAGAATAAGCATGTAAATCAAAGTTCCATCCTTTTGGATACCAAAGACCCAAACGAGAGGAACCCTTTAAGTAACGAAAGATGCGTTTAACAGCTTTTTCATGGGATTCTTTTGGGTTGGCTTGATAACGGGCACAGTAGAACACGGTGAATTTAATATCCGGACGGCTAGCCGTGAGATACATGAGAGATCCAATCATAGAACGATAGCGATGAGCATCCACGGATTACCCATTATCATTAGTAGTTAAGCAGGTTTGAGCAATGAATGGAGTGACTTCTGGAGAAGCATCATCCATCTTGTACTTCTTGAGAATCTCTTGAATGTACTTTTCTTGGTGAATAAGAATACTATCGGGCTTTCGTTCAACCTACAAC
Organism: Flaveria sonorensis; assembly: GCA_025506505.1. Taxonomy (NCBI): domain Eukaryota; kingdom Viridiplantae; phylum Streptophyta; class Magnoliopsida; order Asterales; family Asteraceae; genus Flaveria; species Flaveria sonorensis. The sequence goes on along the minus strand of CM046436.1, from coordinate 28,119,679 downwards.
CCTTAGAAAAATCACATCTCCCCCATCATGCTCGTTTCAAAGCGATCCTTCATCACTTCTTCAAATTCCTTACATAGTTTCTCGTTTGTTGATCCGAAGATAATATCATCAACATACACTTGAACAATCAACATCTCACCATCGACTTCCTTCTTGAATTGTGTCATATCTATTGTACCATGAGAGAAACCTTTGCTGAGCAGATACTATCTCAGTCTGTCATACCAGATACGGGGAGCTTGATACAATCCATATAATTATTTATCAAGTTTATACACTTTCTTCGGAAAATCTGGATCCTCGAAACATGGAGACTGACAAACATAAATCTCCTTATCAATGTTCCTGTAGAGAAATGCACACTTCATGTCCATATGAAAAACTTTGAAGTTTTTGTGAGCAACGTGAGCAAGAAATATTCTGATGGCTTCAATGCGGGCAACCGGAGGAAACACTTCACTGTAGTCAATTCCCTCCACCTGAGCAAATCCCTAAAGAACTAGTCTTGCTTTGTTTCTTATTACCACACCTCGATCATCTGATTTGTTCCTGAATACCTATTTGGTACCAATGCGAAATTTGTTTGGAGGAAGATCAATTAACTTCCAAACTTTCAACTTCCTGAACTGCTGAAGCTCCAACTGCATAGGTTCAACCCAACTAGGGTCTTGAAGTGTTGCTAAGATATTCTTGGGAACAATTTAAGATTAGAAACATGCATAGAGACATTCATTGATCAATCCAGACTGACTCCGACTCCTCACACCATTAGTAATGGATCCAATGATATGATCTTGTGGGTGATCTTGTAAGGTTTTGAAGGTAGTGGTAAGGATTAATGGGTTGGATTGAGATGAGGATGCAGTTTGTGATGGTTGTGATGGTGAAGTTGGTTGTGATGGAGGAATTGGTTGAGGTGGAGGTGTAGGTGGAGGATCAAATGGAGGTGGAGGTGGAGAATCAATTGGTGGTTGTGGATGAGGTTCAAGTGAAGGAATGATTTGCACATTGGTTTGAGGAATGACATCATCATCAAATACTAGAAGGTTGAATGATTTGAAGGCAGTGTTAGAGTCATAGAACCATTCTATGTTAGACCCCATGTTTGGTGAATTTGACTCCTGCCAATCAAGATAAAAGGATTCCTGTACAATACATTTTCTTTTGTTGTACACCCTAAACGCCTTTTTGGTTGTAGAGTAACCAACGAAGAAGCATTCATCAGAAACTGCACCAAACTTTGACTTCTGAGCTTGAGTATTAAGCAAAGTGCATGAGCAACCAAACGGACGGAAGAAGTCAATCAAGGGTTTCCTTTTATGAAGAAGCTCAAAAGGAGTCTTCATCTTGTCTTTCACAATTAGAACCCTGTTTAGTACATATGATCCATAATTGACAGCTTCTGCCCAAAAATAATTGGAAGCTTTGACTCAATCAGCATAGTTCTTGCAGCTTCAATAAGGGTTTGATACTTCCTTTTAGCCACACCATTTTGTTGAGGTGTCCTAACAGCACTGAACTATTTAAGAATCCTTTTGCTTGCACAGAATGAGTCAAAGATATGGTTTCTGAATTCAGTTCAATTGTCATTTCTGATGGCCATAACCTTCCTTTTTTTGATGGTTTCAATTGAGAGGATCAGCTTCTGCAACTCTTCTCCGGTGTCTCCCATGTGTGCTAGAAATCTTACCCAAGAATATCTTGAATAATCATCTATAACAAGCAAACAATAAGATTTATTAGCAATGGATTTAATACTAATAAGACCAAATAAGTTGGTATGTAACAATTCAAGGGGTTTTGAAATAGTATTATCAAGCTTAAGCTTGTGTGGCCTTTTGTGCTGTTTTCCTTGAGCACAAACCATGCACTTTTCTACTACTAAAAAACCTTTAAGTGGTAGCCCCCTCACAAGATTGTTCTTAACCAACTTATTAATATTTTTAAAATTAACATGTCCTAATCATCTATGCCACAAAAGGATTCAAAAGATGAAGCTTTTGACAGGAGACATGTCACAGTTGAGGTGGATTATTTTCATCCCATATCCAGCAGATAGGTATCATTCTTCTGTTGGGCATGCATGATCACTAAATCCTCTGGGATAATAAACTCGGGTTTAAGAAACAAGCATTCATTAGACATAAACAACACTGGAATGTCTTTATCACAAATTTGTGATACACTCAACTGATTAAATGCCAGCTCTGGGACATTGTTCACTTTCTCTAGAGTCAAGGAACCATTTGATACTTCTCCCTGACTGATCATCATTCCACCTTTCTTGTCTCAAGCAAAGGCAACATATCCTCCATTCATTATGAGATAATTTGAAAGCAAGTGCTTCAACCCGGTCATATGCCTAGAACATCCGCTATCAACATGCCAATAGCTATTAATAGCCTTCCTGGAATGATCCTAGAATTAGAACAAAGATTATTAAAATTTGGAAGTTGGGACCCAAGTTTTGACTAACTTAGGTCTCGGAGCAGAAGATTTTTTACAGGAAAAATTATTTACAAAATGATTTAATCTGCTTCCTAAAGAACTATTACTTACATTTCTTCCAATATTCTCAGGGCAATGTTTAATTACAAGATCATCCTTCCCATATCTAAAACAATGAGATTTTAAACATTTCTTCTTATATTTTGAAACAGAAGATTGATCTATTGATCTCTCTTCCTCACATTCAGACTTGCGTGAATCAGAATCGCTATAAGAGTCATATGATTCTTTTGATTTTTCTATTGTGACCTTAATTTTAGCAGGTTCTAGTTCATTTTCATTAATGTTACTGACATTTGAGGAAGTTGTGTCCTTTTCTTTAGGTTTAGAAATCTGAATTGCTGTAAAATGTGGAATTGGATGAGAAAAGAACTTTTCAAAACAATTTGATTTTATTTGTCTGTCTGAAACTTTACTTGAACAAGCATCATTTTCATTAACACAAGCATTTGAAACATCACAATTTGATTCATAAACATCTGAAGATGAACAAGCTAGACTGAAGCTAGAACTAAATACACCATTGTCTATAAATAAATCTACTTAAGCTATTGTCTAATGAAGACTTTTTGGAATCAGAAATACTAATGCTAGAGCTGCCCAGAAAACTACCTTCACCATAATCATACTACTTTCGAATCTCCTTATGATTTACTCCCTCTAAACCTGAATACAAACTGTTAGTATCTTTCTGAATTAATTCATTAGTTGGATGAGGTGTAGGCATAGGAGAATAACAATAAGTACTCTAAGGAGGATAAACATGAGTGGTTTCTTTGCTTCCCAAACCAGTCTTAATTCTAGGCCCCCGTTATTTCTTGCAAAGTTCCTCATGTTTCATCCCCGAAATGGTCCATCTTTCAAGTTTAGTTTTCAGCTTGCTTGTTTCAAATTCAGCAAGTGCCACACGTTCAATTAAAGCATTTATTTCAACGTTTCTTTCCAAAAGATTTCTTTTTAAATGCTCATTTTCCTTTAAAGCTTCCTTTAACTTAACAAAATATTTAGACTCATTTGTTTTAATTTCTTTGTTAATCTGTTTTAATTCCTTTTCATTTTCTAACAATAACTTGTTAGCTTTATAAACCCCAAATAATTGAATTTTGCAGAGAGGAGAGCACATGTCTTGGATTACCTCATAAGGAACTTCCATAACTACTTTTTCAACAGCTAGGGCTTTTTCACATTGACAAACTGGAGTGTTCCTTTTGTATTCTTCTTCTTCCTTTGCTTTCTTCTTTGCTTCCTTAGCTTCACTTACCTCTTTCTCTCCTTGATCAAAAACCTCCAGCTTCACTTCACTTGCTTCAATTTCTTGTTGTTTCTCGAATTCAGCAGCTTCACAAACTGTCACCTTTTCTTTGATAGCTTCACAACAACCCTTTTCTTCATGAAGCTTAACAACCCTTTCCTCATGAGCTTGAACCTGTTGCAGCCCATCTTCACAAACTATTTCATCTTGAATTTCACACCTGAATTCCCTGAAAGGATCAAAATCTTCAACTGAATCCACATCACTATCCACCACCTCAGCCACCAGAGCATGATTGATCTCTTCTCCAAATTCTTTGATTTCAGCACTCCAATCAAAGTTTATGATTAGTATTGTTTCCTTCTTTGGCTTGGCTTCTTCTTTGTCGATGACTGGGATGACTTTTGAAGATCTCGAAGTTCCTGGTTCAGTGATTATTGGAGATGGACATTCTCTTTTGAAGTGACCCAATTGTTTGCAGTTGAAACATCTCAATTTTGACTTATCATACCCAATTTTTGAGTTTTGATTCTGATTGCCAAAGTTTCTCCTGCCCGTTCTTTCCATAAAACTTTTTACACGTAACGTGAGCATTGTCATCTGCCAATGGATATCAGTTTCTTCCAAGTCATCAGGGTCCACCTGATACATATCTTCTACGATCATTGATTTTCCTTTCAACTCCCCCGCAACCAAAGCTTCATAACTATGTACAAACATTCCAAATAGTGCCATTGTATCAAACGGAACTTGAGTAGTGACTGATGCCTTTGAGCTTGAACCAACACTTGATGGTCCACTACAAAATTGTCTAACACACCATATCCAGAAGACCAATCATAAGCTGCACCATACATTGAAGAGTTTGCAGCGGGTGAAATCAATGCAACATGTTGTGGATAAACTGTAGCTGGCACCATTGATTGATTGTATTCTCTCTTTTTCATGTCCAAATCAATTGACTTCAGTTTGTTGATCATATCCATGAGTTTATAATCAGAAAAATTTCTTTCCTACTTCAACAGTCTAACTTGCAAGCTCCATTGCGGTGGAAGAGAGTCCAAGAGTTTTGTAATTTGTTCATGATTACCCAACTGTTCATCATATTTCTTTAAGTTGCTTGAAACAGAGAGAAATCGGTTGGTAAGATCAATAAGGCTTTCATTTTTGTGTCCAACAAATGAATTAAACTCTTTTTTAGCTTGGGCTTTCTTGTCCTTTTTCAAGTCTTCTACCATCATAAAACTCGCACAAAGAATCATACAAGGATTTTGCATTCTTGTGTTCAGCAAAATAGTTGTAGATGTCTTGAGATAAACACAGAGTTAAAGCCCCAAATGCTTTCTGATCATGGTTGATTAACTTAAGGACTTTTTCTGTAAAGGTTGATGGATTAGTGTTTGGGGTGGTAACTTGTCCAACAGTGACGGTGGGAGTATGTGGACCATTGACGATTGATTCCCACTGGTTGTGATTGGTGTAGTTGAAGAAAGCTTTTAAACAACGTTTCCAATCTTCAAAATTGTCACCATTGATAAGCCTCAGTGGCCTATTGGGTGCTACACTCTCCAAATCAGAAATAGTGATATTTGTTGCCATTCATACAACAGAAGGTAATTTCGCTGGACAACTCTAATTTCGCTGCTACTTTCGCTGAAAATTGGGCAGCAGTTTTGCTCGAACAGAAGCTTGGAAACTCTAGTTTTGGCCATAGATTCACTGAAACTAGTAGAACTTTTGTTCTGAAGTCAATTTGGCAACACTTTTGCTTGTCTAGGCAATCAAGTGTCAAGAACTTTCATTAAAAAGAGGTAATTTCGCTGAGTAACAAAAATCAATTTCCAAGATCACAAATTCGGTAGTTTTGTTGGAGCAGTGATAGTTTCGCTGGATGAAACTATAGTTTTGCTAGATGAAACTAGAAACCTTTTCAAACACGAAATGAACCAGAACACACTCAAATCATAATTAATTAATGATTGGATGATTGGGATAGCTTCCTATGCAAATACAAGATGATTCTCAATCGATTTCCATACTAAAATCACACAAAATAAGATCCAAAATGAATAGAATGGTGTTTTTGGCTAAAAACCCATCAAAACTCAAAAAATCAAGAGCACTAAGTCTCTAATACCATATTGTTGGTCCAATTGATAGTTAATCCATGCAAATGATTTAGGAAAACACACCAATCCCACTGTATTAGCAATAATCTATCAATAATCAGAAGATTAGTTTCAAAAGTTTTCTATAATATCCAAACAAACATAATGAAGATGAAACAAAGGCTTAAGTATGACAACAATAGACTTCCAGCCCACACACTACAATCATAAAATCAAATAATACGATTTATTTGTTATGGTTTACCAATAACTTCCTTAGAATGAATGAAGCTTACAATATATAAGTTGAATTGTAGTTTCACTGACTATCTAGACCAACATCTAGTATCACCCGGCGACGAAACACAGTTTCGCCGGGTGACCTATATCAGCTGACCACTAGCAAAACTCAGTTTTGCTCATAGTTTTGCAGGGTACAAAAACTACAAAATACAAAATACAAATGAAGTAAACTAATATTGTAAGGCTGGTCAATCATTGCACATAAAACATATATTTAGGTGTACTAAAACAACGTAGCAGAATAATTTAAAATCATTTCATTCATTGCTTTTGCAAAATAATACAACATTCATAATCATTACAAAATATTATTTGTTCGCATTACAACGCAAAACGTCATAATTTAAACAATAGATGCCATCCCAAAAACGCCAAGTAACTGCTCCGTGCCATCCTCAGCAACATTACCTGCCAACTGGAAATACATAAAAGTCAGCGTCGCTGAGTGAGTTCTAGTTTTATAAATAAAATACTTTTCTTTCGTTTAACACCGTACTTTACTTTCGTAAGCGATCATACATCATACGTACAAATAGAGAATCTCATTATTATCTTTCATCATCGCCAGCTTACATTCATTCTCTTTCTTATCGTACATTTCATTCGATCATTATTACTTTCACTTCTCTATTTTCCAGGCTAATGCCTCGAGCTATACCCCAAACATCATGCACAAGGCGGGTACTAGACCGAAGACTATAAATAGACTTCAAACATCATGCCCGAGGTGGTCCCAGCACCGGGGTCTCATCATTTGGACCATGCCATGTGCTATACCCCAAACATCATGCACAAGGCGGATACTGGACCGAAGACTATAAATAGACTTCAAACATCATGCCCGAGGCTGGCCCAGCACCGGGGTAAGCGACAATGGTCCCGTACGTATGGTCAGTCACAAAGACTAGACCCCAATGTGCATCCTACTGGGGTAGCTAACCCACACACCGTTAAGCTAACACACTTCATTAGGTATGAACCTCCTTACAGTGCTTGCAAGACTTTGCTTACATCCAATCATTTATTAATGCATGCATTCATTCTTACATACATCACTTTAGTTATCTTCCACTTTCGTTAAATACTACTTTACATAAGCATATTCATACGTCACACCACGTAAGGTCACGACATAAACATAACATGGAACAACATCATCACAATAGCATACAAAGCATGCAAAACGTAAACAAACACAGTCCCCCATAAAACCTCCTTTTTTAACCCTTAAGCTCTACATCCCAAAATCTCAGAAAATTCTCCCCTTAAAGAAATGCGGATGAGCAACAAATGCGGATGAACAGACAAATACGGATGAACAGATAAATGTGGATGAATAAACAAATGCGAATGAACACTTAGCAAATGCGGGTGAACAAAATAGTCGATATGTTCATTAAATGCGGATGAAGACTTAACTAATGCGGATGAACAACACTTATGCAAATATTCAAACTTAATACGGATGATCAACTAACTGGAAACTACGTCTTACACTATAATCAGTTCCCAATCCTCATTCTTATACATTCATCGCACCGATCTAGCATGCTAATCCCTTAGAACAAGCATACAACCACATAAACCGAGCAAAACATGCAGGCCCAAACACACCCACTAAAGAATAGGGCCAAACTTACAGTACACATACAGGACATATAAAAAAGTTAGTTACATGCAATTCCAGCCCCAAAACAGGTTTAAAACATAAAAACCGGGGATCTAGAAACTCACCTTATGCAATCTTCGAGTATGACTTCCTTCAAACCCGAATGCAATGAGTTCACACACCTAAGCATGCAACCGAGGCAAAGGCTGGCCAAGAACAACTTAAAATGATGAATTCTTACCTTGAATTCGAATTCCTTGTTCTTCTTTCTTCAAAAAACCTGAGAGCTCAGCTCTGCTTCTTTCTCTCTCTACAATCAGCAGAAAAGGTGAAAAGTAACATGGCATAGGCGGCCATGTTGCTTTATGCACCCACTTCTTAATCTTTTTGTCCTTTTGACACATTTAGCCCCTCAACTGGGGTTAAATTGTGTTTCTTCCTTTTTCTGCACGTTTATACTTTCTTTCTCGTCTTTTAAAATTTTTCGGGTGTTACAAGTCCACCCCCCTTATATAGGTTTCATCCCCGAAACCTGTTATTCCTCGAACAGATGTCGGTAATACTACCTCATCTCTTCTTCAGTCTCACACGTAGACTCAGATTCCTTCCTATGCTTCCACTGTACACGCACCAGGGGAACCACTTTATTCCTTAACCTCTTCTCCTTGTGATCAATGATTGCCACTGGTTGCTCCACATAATTGAGCCTTTCATCAACTTCAATGCCTTCCAGTGGTACAACCATATCTTCATCAGCTAAACACTTTCGCAGATGAGATACATGGAATGTAGGGTGAGTTCCACTTAACTCATCGGGTAACTCCAACCTGTAGGCCACCTCTCCTACTCGAGCAATGATTCGAAAAGGCCCTATGTATCTCGGGCACAACTTGCCACGCTTCCTAAACCGAATTATGCCCTTCCAAGGGGAGACTTTCAGCATAACTCTATCTCCCACCTTGAACTCAATCGGCCTACGTCTCTTGTCAGCATACGACTTCTGCCTATCTTTGGCTGCCTTCATAAAGGCTTTGATCTTCTCGAGCTTCTCAGTCGTAGCCTCAATCACCTCGATACTTCCCAACTCCTTTTGACCAATATCACTCCAACAAACGGGTGTTCTACACCTCCTACCGTATAACATCTCATAAGGGGGCATACCAATACCGGCATGATAACTATTATTGTATGAGAACTCCGCTAACGCTAAGTGGTCATCCCAACTTCCTCCAAAATAAATGACGCATGCTCGAAGCATATCTTCAAGCGTCTGAATGGTTCTCTCCGACTGACCATCCGTCTGTGGATGATAAGCCGTGCTGATGTCTAACCTCGTCCCCATTGCATCATGAAATCTCTTCCATAACTTAGATGTAAACCAAGTGTCACGATCAGAAACAATAGACACCGGTACACCATGACGAGTTACAATCTCTTTGATGAATAGATCCGCTAACTTCTCAGATGAATACGTCTCTCGGATCGGTAGGAAGTGAGCACTCTTCGTCAGACGGTCGACTTTCACCCATATGGCATCGTACCCTTTCGCGGTACGCGGTAGCTTCGTGATAAAGTCCATGGTGATATGCTCCCACTTCCACTCGGGTATATCCAAAGGTTGGATCTTCCCGTACGGATTCTGATGCTCAGCCTTCACTTGCAAGCAAGTAAGGCACTTACTCACATACTCCGCTACATCGCGCTTCATACCCGACCATCAATAATCTTTCTTCATGTCTTGATACATCTTTGTAGTACCGGGATGAATAGAGTATCGAGTCTTATGAGCTTCGTCCATGATCTTCCCACGTAGATCCCCATAACGAGGAATCCACATTCGTCCGAATCGGGTTCTAACACTGAGATTGTTTTCACCCAATTCCGCGACTAGACCTCTCATCCTTTCAGAGTTAAGATGATCTTCCTTCAATGCCTCATCTTGAAACTCCTTGACCTGCTTCATCACATCAAAGGTCATAACCAACTGATAAGCCTTCACCCGAATCGGCTCGGGTCTCTCTTTTCGGCTGAGGGCATTCGCTACTATGTTGGCTTTGCCCGGATGGTAATGGATTTCACAATCATAATCCTTTATCAGTTCCAACCATCTCCTTTGCCTCATGTTCAAATCCTTCTGCTCAAAGAAGTACTTTAAGCTCTTGTGGTCAGTAAAGATGGTGCACCTCGTCCCGTACAGGTAGTGCCTCCAAATTTTTAATGCAAAGACCACAGCTGCTAGCTCCAAATCATGAGTAGGGTAATTAACCTCATGAACCGTCAATTGTCGGGATGCGTAACCTATAACCTTTCCTCACTGCATCAGTACGCAACCCAATACCGAGTAAGAAGCATCGGAATAAACCACCAAATCCTCGCTCCCTTCGGGTAATGATAAGACAAGAGCTTGAGTGAACCTCGTCTTCAACTCTTCGAAAGCCTTCTCTTGCTCTTGACCCTAAACAAACTTTACATCCTTCCGGGTCAACTTGGTTAGTGGAGAAGCTATCTTAGAGAAGTCTTGGATGAATCTCCTATAATAGCGCGCCAACCCCAAGAAACTACGAATCTCGGATGGCATCTTTGGAGACTTCCATTGCATCACAGCTTCCACTTTTGCCGGGTCTACCATAATGCCCTCGGGATTCACCACGTGACCCAAAAACTGAACCTCGCGCAACCAGAACGCGCACTTGGAGAACTTAGCATACAACTTCTCCCTTCTCAACGTCTCTAAAACCTCTCGAATGTGGCCGGCATGTTCCACCTCGCTCTTCGAATAAATCAAGATATCATCGATGAACACAATCACTGATTTATCCAACATCGGCCGACACACTCGATTCATCAGATCCATAAAAGCAGCTAGTGCGTTGGTTAAACCGAAAGACATAACGAGGAACTGGTAGTGTCCATAACGCGTACGAAAAGTTGTTTTAGGAATATCCTGCTCCTTCACCTTCAACTGATGGTAACCAGAGCAGAGATCTATTCTCGAAAACCAACTGGCACCTTGGTGCTGATCAAACAGGTCATCAATCCTCGGCAATGGATACCGATTCTTCATCGTCAACTTGTTCAGCTCGCGGTAGTCAATACACATCCTCATACCACCATCCTTCTTCTTTACAAACAAAACCGGGGCACCCCATGGAGAGATACTCGGTCTAATGAACCCCTTATCCAGCAACTCTTGCAGTTGCTCCATCAATTCCTTCAGCTCAGAGGGGGCTAACCGATATGGTGCCTTAGCAACAGGTTGGGTATCGGGTATCAGGTCTATCTGAAACTCAATCTCACGGTCCGGTGGTACACATGGTAAATCTTCTGGGAACACGTCTGGGAAGTCACACACAACCGGTACATCAGACAATTGTGGTGTTGGCGTATCAACATCTTTTACATAGGCCAAGTACGCACTACATCCACGCCTCATGCACTTTCCCGCCACCGCCATCGAAATCACCTTCGGAATCGTAGTAACTCGATCACTGTTAATCGTCACCGAACTCCCGTCAGGCGCTGTCAGTCCAATCATCTTCTTGCGACATACGATATACGCCTCGTAGGCCGCTAACCAGTCCATTCCCAGGACTACATCGAAACCACCTAAGGTCATCACAAATGGTCTAACAGGAAATTTATGACCTTCTACTTCTATGACACAGCCTTCCATCATCTCAGAAATCCTGGTAGACTTACCTATGGCAGTTTCTACCTCGAAGGGGTCGTCAATACTCCTACTCCTTAAAGGCAACTTAGCACAAAAGGCAGCAGAAATGAAGCTCTTACTAGCACGGGAATCAAATAACACGGAGGCAAGAGTTTGGTTTACTAGGAACGTACCTGACACAACATCGGGGTTCGTCCTAGCCTCCTCCTGAGTCATCGTGAATGCTCTGGCGCTTGCTTTCTGCCCTTCGGTTCCGGTCGTCTTCTTCGCTCCGGAACTCTCAGCCCTTGGCTTCTTGCATTCCCTGCTCATGTGACCCTCTCCACCACAGTTAAAACATCTAGCCATACAACAATCCTTTGCTATATGCCCTGTCCTCCCACACAGGAAGCATACATTCAATCCCCGCCTACATTCTCCGAAATGCTCCTTTCCATATTTGCCACACCTCTGCGACCCCGCACCAGATGTGACCACACGGCGGTCATCCACCCGTGCACGCTTGTTGTTTGTCGGGGCACCACCCCTACCAAACCTCTTCCCGTTCCAGTTCCGGTCACCACCACCTTTCTTACTCACCTCAGCCACCATCACTTCTCGTTCATCATACAGCCTCCCTGCCAGATCAACCACTAACCTAAACGTGCTCGGTCGGGCGGCGATCATGTGCCTGCGGATGTCCGCCGGCAAGCCCTGAATGTATCTCTTAATCTTTCGTGACAAGGGTGTCACCTGATCCGGCACCAGCCGTGCCATCTCATTGAATTTGGTGGTATATTGCTGATGTGTCATGGTTCCCGCCTCCAGCTGTAGGAACTCCCTCTCAACCTTGTCGAGCTCTCGGTGAGGACAAAACTCCTCGATCACCAGTTTCTTCAACTCATTCTACCTCATCCTGCCAATCGCTCTACTACCCTCGGCCTGGACAATATTGTCCCACCAACATAGGGACGAGTCCACAAATGAGTGGGTGGCGAACTTCACCTTCTGATCTCCCCGGTACTCGCTGATATCTAGAACAGCTTCCATCTCTCTCACCCACCGGTGAGCAGCAGTAGCAGCAGTGCCGTTCTCGTCAAAAGTCAGGGGCTTGCATCTTTGAAATGCCCCATAGTTACAGCCTCGTGCTGCCGCCGGCACAGGCTTTTCTTCTTCTTCCTCATCAGCTGAGACAACCATCTCAGTCTCTAGTTGCTCCCTTACTCCCGAGGACCTATTCCTCTCTTTCCTTTCTCCTTCTCGCACAGCTTTGATCACTTCAGTCACCACAGACGGTAAGATTGTCTGCATGACCTGGTGAACCTCTTCCACCACCGCCTCCTTCACTGAGGCCCTTAAGTTAGCACTTTCATCACCACCCTCCGAATGAGGGGTCTCGGGTTCTTCATGAGCCACCTCTTCAGCCCTAGGCCTTCCTCTCATGACCTGTGGTCCAGCACCACGTCCACCACGACCTCCACCTCGAGAAGCCTTTGAAGATCTACCACCGGCCATCCTCAAACACGCTATAAGATTCAAACACTAACACGGTCATTCAAGGTAATAGCTTAGTTTATGTCAAGTATAGTAAGTCCCTAATTACAGTGGCCAGTTGTGATTAGCCACTTACTTTACTCTTCAGACCCCAAGCACTTCCTATCCTGACTTCATCAGTATCTAAATCTACTAAGAAGCACATAAATCACATAACATGCGCACATAGTACCGGTTAACATCAAGAAAATACCTGATGGCACATAGCTACTCAGACTGGCATCCCTTCCATTTTGTCCCATTCTCAGTTTAACTTTAGGTTTCTTTTGAAAATTTTTACCCATTTCACTTAAACTTTGGCTCTGATACCAACTTGTAAGGCCCTATTCCCGGGACGTTACTGCTGGTCAATCATTGCACATAAAACATAAAACATATATTTAGGTGTACTAAAACAAAGCAGCGGAATAATTTAAAATCATTTCATTCATTGCTTTTGCAAAATAATACAACATTCATAATCGTTACAAAATATTGTTTGTTCGCATTACAATGCAAAACGTCATAATTTAAACAATAGATGCCATCCCAAAAACGCCAAGTAGCTGCCCCGTGCCATCCTCAGCAACATTACCTGCCAACTGGAAATACATAAAAGTCAGCGTTGCTGAGTGAGTTCTAGTTTTATAAATAAAATACTTTTCTTTCGTTTAAAACTGTACTTTACTTTCGTAAGCGATAATACATCATACGTACAAATAGATAATCTCATTATTATCTTTCATCATCACCAGCTTACATTCATTCTCTTTCTTATCGTACATTTCATTCGATCATTATTACTTTCACTTCTCTATGCTCTAGGCTAATGCCTTGAGCTATACCCCAAACATCATGCACAAGGCGGGTACTGGACCGAAGACTATAAATAGACTTCAAACAACATGCCCGAGGAGGGCCCAGCACCGGGGTATCATCATTTGGACCATGCCATGTGCTATACCCCAAACATCATGCACAAGGCGGGTACTGGACCGAAGACTATAAATAGACTTCAAACATCATGCCCGAGGTGGGCCCAACACCTGGGTAAGCGACAATGGTCCCGTACGTATGGTCAGTCACAAAGACTAGACCCTAGTGTGCATCCTTCTGGGGTAGTTAACCCACACACCGTTAAGCTAACACCCTTCATTGGGTATGGACCTCCTTATAGTGCTTGCAAGACTTTTCTTACATCCAATCATTTATTAATGAATGCATTCATTCTTACTTACATCACTTTAGTTATCTTCCACTTTCGTTAAATACTACTTTACATAAGCATATTCATACGTCACACCACGTAAGGTCACGACATAAACATAACATGGAACAACATCATCATAACAGCATACAAAGCATGCAAAACGTAAACAAACACAGTCCCCCGTAAAACCTCCTTTCTTAACACTTAAGCTCTACATCCCAAAATCTCAGAAAATTCTCCCCTTAAAGAAATGCGGATGAGCAACAAATGCGGATGAACAGACAAATATGGATGAACAGACAAATGCGGATGAATAAACAAATGCGGATGAACACTTAGCAAATGCGGGTGAACAAAATAGTCTATGTGTTCATCAAATGAGGATGAAGACTTAACTAATGCGGATGAACAACACTTATGCAAATATTCAAACTTAATGCGGATGATCAACTAACTGGAAACCGCATCTTACACTATAATCAGTTCCCAATCCTCATTCTTATACATTCATCGCACCGATCTAGCATGCTAATCCCTTAGAACAAGCATACAACCACATAAACCGAGCAAAACATGCAGGCCCAAACACACCCACTAAAGAATAGGGCCAAACTTACAGTACAACATACAGGACATATAAAAAATTTAGTTACATGCAATTCCAGCCCCAAAACAGGTTTAAAACATAGAAACCGGGATCTACAAACTCACCTTATGCAATCTTCAAGTATGACTTCCTTCAAACCCGAATGCAATGAGTTCACACACCTAAAACCCAACAAAACACAACCCAAACACAATAAACACACATAAGCATGCAACCGAGGCATAGGCCGGCCAAGACAACTTAAAATGATAAATTCTTACCTTGAATTCGAATTCCTTGTTCTTCTTTCTTCAAAAAACCCGAGAGCTCAGCTCTATTTCTTTCTCTCTCTACAATCAACAGAAAAGGTGAAAAGTAACATGGCATGGGCGGCCATGTTGCTTTATGCACCCAATTCTTATTCTTTTTGTCCTTTTGACACATTTAGCCCCTCAACTGGGGTTAAATTGTGTTTCTTCCTTTTTCTGCACGTTTATACTTTCTTTTTCATCTTTTAAAATTTTCCGGGTGTTCCCAATATTCATCCTATTACATTGATAAACAAAATAAACATAATCTATATTGGTGAGTCCAACCTATTCTAGATCATCAGGTTGTATACTCCATAAGCCTTAGCTCGGGAAGGGTATCTAAAGAAATGTTCATTATCTGAATTCTCAGCAAATTTGGCTATATGACCTTTAGTATTCAAGATGGTGCATGGAAATCCAAATGACCTAAGGAAACTAATGAAAGGTCTCCTTTTGTGCCATAGTTCATTAGGAGTCTTACCATGAGTTTTGACTACTAAAACTCTAAACTGCACAAAGCAGGCAGTGTTGACTGCCTCTGGCCAGAAGGTGATAGACAGTTTAGAGTTAGAGAGCATGTTCCTTACAGCCTCAATAAGTGTCCTATTTCTCCTTTTAGCAACATCATTCTATTGAAGAGTTCTAGGAGCACTATATTGTCTTGTAATACCCTTTTCATCATAAAATGTATCAAGGATTGGGTTCTTGAATTCAGTTACTTGATCACATCTTATGATCTTGACCTTGTGACCACATTGATTCTCAATTTTCAGAATGAAGTTCTTCAAGATTTCAGCGCTCTCATCCTTACTTCTAAGAAAGAAGACCCAAGTATATCTTGGGAAGTCATTTATGATCACAAGGCAATATGAAGTTCTTCCTAGACTCATTACACTGGTAGGGTCAAAGCGATCCGTATGTAATAAGTGTAGGGGATTAGTGATGGAGTTCTTTTTGTTTGGATTATGAGACACTTTGTGTTGCTTTCCTTTCAGACATGTAACACTGTGGTCATCACTTGTAAACTCTTTCTTTGGTATTCTAGTTAACAAATCATCTTTAATTAATTTATTCATGTTCTTAAAGTTTACATAGAATATTCTTTTATGCCAGAGGAAAGACTCATCACTAATGGCTTTAGATAGAAAGCAATAAACTTCTCCTGATGGGGATGTTTCCTACAAATTCATCTTGTACATGTTCCCTTTCCTGTGGGCTCTAAGTAGGATATGCTCTTGAGGAATGACCACCCAGGGCTTGAGAACAATGCACTCATGCTCAGTGAAGAGCATGTTATGTCTCTAGTCACAAAATTGAGATACACTCAAGAGAATGTATCCAAGCTCTTTGACAAAGTTTACCTTCTTAACGCCAAGCTTACCATTTATGACCATGCCCTATCTGGTGATGTAACCACCTGATTCTCCTACAAAAGCCACTGGCCCTCCATCAGTTTTCTCAAAGTTTGGAAGCAAAGATATATTGCCTGTCATGTGCCTTGACCAGCCAATATCAATGATCTTTACATTTCTTTTGGTCTTTAGCTATTCCTGCATATGAAAAAGAGATGGTTAGTTGCATTTGGAAATCCAAGCCTTGCTAGTCTTGGGCTCATCAAGATAAACTGAAGATAGTTTAATAGTTATTGATCATATATGCAAGCTTTGAGGATCCTTGATTGTTGTTGATGATGAAACTTCAGTCACATGGCCATCCTTCATCTTCCAAACCATCTTTGGTTCTTTATTCTCTCCAGGAGTATAGTGACCCTTCTTAGGATGATCCTCCTCACTCACTTCTATTGTGTTTCAGTTGTGTTTCATCCGTAGAAACATGAATCAAATCAAAATTTGGTGTTTAATCCATTCAGATCTGAGTATTGATCAGATTTGTGTGCAAAAAGTTGTTCTTTATTTTCAAACTGTAATTCAATCAGAAAATAGATTTGTGGTTGTTGTTTGATCAAAATGTTGATTGAAGATTGTTAATCGATCTATTTACAACCTAATTGGATGTTTTTAGATCAATTGAACAAGTTTTGAAGAATTTCATAAGATCTGAGTTTGTTGAAGACGATGAATTAGGCGCTTGTGATTTGAAAAACTACTGAAATTTGCTAAGTGATCAGACACTTTGCAACTGTTTAGGCGTTCATCACTGTTAAGGCATTTTCAGAACAGGCGTTTTTCAACTATTGGGACGTATTGTGACTGTTTGGTCGCATTGAGACTTTGTTGAAGCTTAAACAATTCTAGACGTTTGAGAACTATTTGGATGTTTTTACCTCAGGCGTTTCTACATCATCTGGATGATTGAGAACTTTTCGGACACTTCATCAGTCAAGCATTTCAGAATTCATCTAAGACATTCCCTTAGACGTTTCTTGTTCAAAGTCAGGCATTTCAGAAGATTCAGGCGCTTCAATATTCAGACTTATCAGTAAACACTTAGAAATTTTTCAAAAACTAAAATCCAAAAATATTTTCATTTCATAGTATCTTTTTAAAAATTTTAAAAACAACAAAAACAAGTCATTTTCATTAATTCAAAAATACAAAATGCCTAAGTCTGAAGATTCTGAGAACAGGGTTCCCAAGCTCAAAAATAGAGCTGTTTTCAAAAATTGCTCTCTTAGATTGAAGCATCATCTAAACTCCATTGACACTGATTTGTAGAACTCAATAGAGAAAGGACTACAAATCGCAATTACATGCGATGGTCCTGACAGAGGATTTGTTTACGCAAAAGACTCTATAGAACCTTATCCAGAGGATGGTCTATAAGGTGATGACTTAAGGAAGGTTAAGAATGACATCAAAGCTTATTTATTGATGTGAAAGGGGTTACCATTGGAAGTCATGACTAGACTTGAAGGTTATCAAACTGGTTACACCATGTACAGAGCTTTGAAGATTATTTATGAAGGTGGTAAAGAGATACAAGATCTCAAAAAGCAAAAACTCAAGAGGCAATTGGAGTTATTTGAGCATCTTTCTGGCAAAACAATCAATCAAATGATGAACAGATCCATGAAATTAACTACTGAAATGTCAACTGCTGGTATAAAAAAATGATCTCAAAGATCTAATTATAGACTTCTAAATGCTCTTCCATCTTCATGGAAACAAACAGTCACTCTGTTGAAGCATACTAAAAAGTTTTCGATGGATCTGGATCTTTTGATTTTCAATGTTGAATCAGTTGAAATTTATGAGAGCTCCAAAAACAATGATATTGCTACATCAATGTCTCAAAATAAGTACGTTGCTTCTCCAGCTAACACAGTGGAGAATGCTTTTCTGGAAAAAGATGATAATTCTCTAGGAGACGAGGGTGATTTGTTTGTTGGAGCTGGTTTCTTTATAGATTCTTCTTACACAAGTGCTCTTGTTTATACAACTCAACCTCAACCTCAGTCTCCTCCTAAAACTCAAACTCCTAAACCTCAAACTAAGACTTCATCTTCTAACTCTATTAAAACCAACAAAGTTAAAAATGTTATTAATATCCTGTTATAGGATGATGAGTCAAAATCTGCTTTTATTGCTTTAATGGTAAGTTTTCATGCTTATCAAGGTAGTCATCTAACCCAGTTAGATCTTGTTTTGTAGGATTTGTTTGAGATGGATCCTGATGATGTGGAAGAGATGGACTTGAATTAGCAGATGGTAGTGATTGCTTACAAAACACTGAAACACTCATATGTTAACAGGAATTACAAGCCAAGTGCGAACAAAACTGTTGGCTTTGAAAAATCAAAGTCAAGGTGCTTCAATTGCAACAGTTATGGTCATTTCTCAAGGGAATGTAAAGCTCCTAGAAATCAAGGTGGAAATGGTCAAGCTGGTTCTAGCAGTCAAAGATACCAACAGCAGTCACAGAAGACTTTTCAAAAGCCTTATCAAAGTCTTCCCATGCCAGAACTTAAAGATGAATCAAAATCATCTGGAGAGCCAAAGAAAGCTCTTGTTGTTAGCATCAAAGATGGCTTTGACTGGAGTGCTTATGCTGACCAATTCACAGCTGATCTAACATCTAGTTTATCTCTTGTTGTTGATGTTCAAAATGAAGAATAGTTTAATGAAAATGATCCTAAGGTAGACGGTGATTCTGAAAATGATAATGAAGATTATAATTGGAGTGATAAATCTAACCTAAAAGAGGATTCAGAAGAAATTGCACTCATGGCTCAGTCTGAACAACCAAAGGTTGAGCATCCATCATCTGACTCTGAGACTTCTTCTTCAAGTTATCCTGAAATCCTATTGAAGTCAGAGAGAAAATGTGCACAAAAGCATGTTTTGATCAAGTTGGGCATTACAAAACATATTCATTTAAAATCTATGACAAACTTAAAAAAGAAAAAGTAATGCATAACAAACTGAAAAACGATCACAAAGTCTCTGATGAAAAGATTTTATCTATACAAACCTCATAGAATAAAACTCTAAAAGAACTTGAACTTGTTAAAAAACAACTTGAAGAGATGACTAAAAATTTGGAAGAAGAAAAAATAGCTCATGCTGCAACACAGGTGGATCTAGCTAAAGTTAAAAGTTTTAAAACAACAGTAGAACAGTTGGTAAGTGAGAGGAAAGATAAAAACAAAGCAGGTCTAGGTTTCACACATGAACCCATGCTTGAATCTTTCACAAACATTTTAGCAGATTACTTTAACTCACATGATTACTCACCTAAAACAAAGCTTAGCTAAAAGCCTTTCAAAATAAGAAAAAGAATTTTGAAAGTGATGAAGAGAAAACTAATGTTGAGATATTTGAGGAACAAGATTCCGAAAAGATTAAAAATGGTCATCCAGTGAAAGTTAAATCTTACGATCCACGACCAAAGAATAAGAAAATGTTTGTTTCCAAAGTGTATGTTGTTGAAGAAGTCATTATAAAGAATGACAAACAAAACCCAAGGAATAAAGAAAAAGCAAAACAAGATGAAGTAACATCTGAAGATTTGTTTTCTTACAGATTAAACAATCCAGATTTCATCAAATGGCAGAAAGAACAAAAAGATAAAAAAAATGCAAAAGAGTCTTCTATTGAAGAAGTTCAATCACAAAGCAAGCAGAGATCATCAAGTTCAAGAAACCAGAGAAGGAGAAGGAAAGAATACTAAATCTAAATCCTCTCAGAATAAAAATCAAAACAATCAAACTCAAAGAACAAATCAATCTAATCAGTTTAAACCAGTGAAGTTTGTGTATGCGGGTACTTTTGATACGAACACAATTCCAGAAATCAAATCAAATTAAAAGAACAAATCTAACTCTGATCTAAAAACAGTTTCAGGTCCAAAGTCTTCTGCTGTTAACAAAAGATTTTATCTAAGGTGTCTAGGAATGATGTTAATGAACAAAAGTCAAAACTCAAATTTCAAAAGAACAAGCTCTTAAATCAAAAATAACATATTAACTTTGCTACTCCCAAATCAAAATAAGGATCAAATGTGGCTTCCACATCTAAGGTTAATCAACAGTTGTTCAAATTTCAACAAATGTACTATGAAATATGTGATATGTACAATCATAAGACTGATGAAGGTTTCTTTAACAGGTACTATCACATTTGTGATATGAAAAATCATTCAAGTGCTGATGGTTATTTCAACAAGTATTGTACCATTTGTGATGAAAGAAATCACAAAACTGAGAATTGCTACTTCCGAAGGAACTCGCCACGGAATGGATATGTCAATCGAAAATTTCAAAGAAATCAACATGTTGGTTTTCAAAGATTGACAAAACAACCTTCCTTAGGCTTGAGATCTTTTGGAAGGATTGATTCTGATTGTGATGATTCTTATGTTATGAAAACAAAGAATTATAATCAAGGAAAATTCATTCCACGATCTGTGAGAATGAACAATGCAAAGTTTGGTAATCAAAATTTTTCTAAAAATGTTTCTTCTGATGGTTTGAATTACCTTGATGATGATCTTGAAAAATGTTACCATAAGATAATCAAAAATTTGTCAGAAACGGAATTGGTAAATTTAAACAGCAAAAGAAGCCTGCTTTGAATAAGCTTCATTTGAAACAGTTTACCACTGTTGATAAATTTGGCAAGCCCAAGACCATATCGGCTTGGGTTCATAACTCAACTTAAATCTCTTTGAAATGCAGGTACTCCCAAGAAGACCTATTAACACGTGGTATGTTGATAGTGGGTGTAGCCGGCATATGACAGGCAACCATGCCTTGCTTCAAGATTTTAAGTTAAAAGATGGTACTCATGTTGCATTCAAAGGTGATGAAGGTGGTAAAATAACAGGTGAAGGAATGGTGTCTAATGGAATTATTAGCTTTAATAAAGTCAACTATTGTTTACAGTTGAACTTTAATCTTTTAAGTGTTTCCTAAATTTATGAAAAATCTTACTCTGTTTTGTTTATTGATTTTTTTTGTTATATTTTGAAGCCAGTTTTTCAGATAAGCAAAGAATGGGTAGTTGTTAAAGCTATACGAGATCGAGAGGTATACAAGTTAGATATGTCTCAAGTAGATCCATCTATAGAAACAACATGCCTAATTGCTCAAGCATCAAATATGGAAAGCCAGTTATGGCATAGACTTCTCGGGCATTCCAATTTCAAGAACATGAACAAGCTTGTAGTAGGAAAGCAATGAAGTGTGCTACAATAGATCACTTCTTAACATGTTTAAAAGGAAAGTAACACAGAGCATCTTATAAGCCCAAACTGATAAACCCAAATTCCAAGCCTCTCTTGTTGTTGCACATGGACCTATTCGGACCAACAAATGTGCAGAGTATTGGAAAGAAATATTATTGTTTAGTTTTCATTGATGACTTTACAAGATTTTCATGGGTTTTCTTTTTGCATGCTAAATCTGAAACTGCTGAATTGTTAAAAAATTCATCATTAACGTAGAAAATAAATTAGAACAAAAGGTGAAAATTATCAGAAGTGATAATGGAACTGAATTTAAAAATTCTAATATTAACATGTTTTATGCAAAAAAAAGAATTGCTCGTCACCTCAGTGCTCCTAGAACTCCACAATAAAATAGAGTTGCTGAAAGGAAAAATAGAACTTTGATTGAGGCCGCATATTCCATGTTAGTAGATGCAAAGATTCTAATTACGTTCTGAGATAAAGCCATATCCACTGCATGCTTTGTACAGAAACGTACATTGCTTGTTAAAGATAAACAGAAAACTCCTTATGAGTTGATGTTTGGCAGGAAACCTAATATAGATTTTCTTAAATCTTTTGGTTATCCAGTTTTGATTGTAATTCAAGCGACCAGCTAGGAAAATTTGATGCAAAATCTGATAATGGATTATTTTTGTTGGATATTCGTCGGTTTTAAAAGCCTTTAGACTTTATAACTCTAGGACGAATGTTATTCTTGAAACTTTTAATGTTAAATTTCTTGAAAACTCTTTTCAATCAGTTGCAAATGGTCCAACTTGGTTGTTTGATTTAGATTCTTTGTCAAACTCTTTTAATTCTAACTTGTTTGACTCTCCAGGTGAGAAAAGAAACAAGGAGGAGATCTCGGATCTTTCAGTGATGATTCTGATACTGATGATATGGATGATTCTAGCCTAGAGTACCCATTCTTCTCATTTGTTAAAGATCCCGTATTTCATTCTGAATCTCATGATCAATCCCAATCTCAACAAGCACAAGAACATTCAATTTCTGAAAATTCCAATGTTTCACAGCCTATTCCTAATGATGGTCCTGAAATTGTACAACCTGAGTCTAGAATGTCATCGGTTTCTGATGATGTAGTTTTTACTGATAATCTTGATTTCTTTATCAACTCACCGACTCAAGTTCTTAATTTTAATGCACATACTTCGAACTTATTGCATCAGTTTTCCGACTTGAACCAATCTAATCTGGATGTTAATATACAAGGAAATGAGATTACTACATCTCGTATTCACAATAACCATCCTACGTTTCAGATTATCTGTCCATTGAATGAGAGAATGACGAGAAGTCAATCAGAACTACCAACCTCTGCTTATACTCATGTTTTCTATCTCAAATTGTTCCTAAAAACGTCACCGAAGAGTTAAAGGACAATAGTTGGATTGAGGCAATGCAAGAAGAGTTATTACAATTCCGCAAACAGGAAGTGTGGAAACTTGTGGATTTACCTAAAGGAGAAAATGCCATAGGCATAAAATGGTTGTTCAAAAACAAGTCAGACGATCGGGGAATTGTTGTTCGCAACAAAGCGAGACTCATTGCACAAGGTTACACCCAAGAAGAAGGAATAGATTATGATGAAGTATTTGCTCCAATTGCAAGACTTGAATCAATTCGTGTCTTCCTGGCTTATGCATCATACATGCAATTCAAGGTGTATCAGATGGACGTTAAAGGTGCTTTCTTGTATGGACCAATCACTGATGATGTGTATGTCAAGCAACCTCCAGGTTTCGAAGATTCAGAATATCCTCATCGTGTGTACAAGCTTAGTAAAGCATTGTATGGTCTCCATCAAGCTCCTAGAATTTGGTATGAAACATTATCATAACATTTGATCCAACATGGATGCACGTGAGGGAAAATTGATCCTACTTTGTTTATAAAGAAGGATGCTGATGATCTCTTATGTGTTCAAGTGTATGTTGATGATATCATATTCGGTTCTACAAGTCCAAAATTATGTAATGAATTGGAAGAAATCATGAAGTCTCGTTTCCAAATGAGTTTTATGGGATCCTTGGTCTTCAAGTAAAGCAGACTGCAGATGGAATTTTTATTAATTAGGAGAAATTCGTTGAAAAACTCTTGAAGAAATTTAAACTATAAGATTGTCAATCCATCAGAACTCCAGCTGACATAAATACCAAGATTTAACTTGATTAGAAAGAAATATCAGTTAACCAAACTCTATATAGATCTATGATTGGATATTTGATGTATCTTACTGCATCTAGACCTGATATAATGTATGTTTTTTGTGTCTGTGCCAGGTACCAATCTAACCTGAAAGAATCTCACCTAATCGCTGTTAAACGACTATTCAGGTATCTCAAAGGAAAACCGGCTTTAGGGTTGTGGTATCCTTATGAAAGAAACTTCGAGTTACATGGATATACAGATAGTGATTATGGAAGATGTTGCCAAGATCATAAATCTACGATGGATGGTTGTCAGTTTTTAGGTCCCAGATTAGTCTCATGGCAATGTAAGAAACAAATAAATGTCTCCGTTTCAACCACAAAAGCTGTGTACATAGCTGCTTTAGCAGGATGTTCTCAAATCCTTTGGTTACAAAACCAACTACTGGATTACGGGTTCAATTTTCTTAAAACTCCTATTTACATTGATAACACTGCTGCTATGTTTATTACAGCTAATCCTGTCCAGCACTCAAAAACAAAGCATATCAAAATTCGATATCATTTTCTCAGAGATAACTCTGAAAAAGATTTAATCATTTTGATTCAAATTACAACTGAAAAACAGTTGGCTGACCTATTTACAAACGCCTTTTTACTAGGACGTTTTGAGTATTTGGTTGAGTCAATTGGACTTATTAACCATGTTTAAAACTGGTTTTGAGTAATTGAGTTGTTTGGATCATAAAAATGAAAAGAACCCTCCCTTAGATGAAGAAGAATATTTATAGAGAAAACTGTCAAAGTTAACTGCCTGATTGTATATATTGTGTGTGCATGTTCAATGGAAAAAGAATAAGCAAATACAAAAATAGAAAATTGCAAAATCATACTGAAAAAGTAAATTCTTGTGATTAAACTAAATCAATCATGCATTCATGTTTGTCCATTTTAGTACAAATGAGTAGTCAAATTGATTGCTTGTAAAGTCATAACCTCACACCTGGTGGCGATATGAATAACCATGAGCTCTAATTATTTATAGCATCGATTCACTTCTCTATTATGAGTCATCATAGATCTGAAGTGATGAGATATCCTTTGTTGTAAGTCATTATAGACCTGGATATTCTCACTTGATGCAAAAGATGCCAATGTGCACAACCTAAACATGAGATCTGGTTATAAGTATATGTCAGATAAATAAGTTGAGAAAAGTGCTTTCTTGCATATCTTGACGAGAGTTGAGCTCTCTAAGTCTAAGTGTGACTTACATAATGTTGTATCTAATTGTACCTTAATCAATCCAAGAATTGAAAAAGTAAGTGTGTTGATTATCTTGCCAAAAGCACTCATTTTCTGCCCTTAAATCTCGTGTCTCCTCTGCTGCGGGAACGCTGACCTGGAACACACTTGATCAGGATTTAATCACTATCTATGACTATCCACCATTTTATTTTATTCTAATGTTCTGATCTTAACTAATATGATCTCACTGTAGGCATGTGATTCAATTATGTATAGTAGATTTTTCTTCTGCTTTAATTTTGATTTTTGCATGATTTTCGGTATGCAGGCATGTTGATAATGATTAGTTTGCTCTACTTGCAAAATAAAAGAAACTCTAAGTTTGTGAACTTAAAAGTTTATGCGGAATAAAAAATTAAAAAAGTGGAAAAGCTTATTGCCAACAAAACAAGACTATTTGTGTTGTAAAAGTTTTAAAATAGAGACTAACATGATGGAAAATTATATGAAAAATAAAAACTAATTCAAAGTTGTGTTTCAAAATATGCTTGGTTGGTGTTTGAATTGAAAATTCATGTTTAAAAATGAAAATATGAGTTTCAAATGATTTGTGGTTATTTAAAAAAAAACAATTTGATATTGTTAAAATTTAAGGGTAATTAATGTTCATCTTGGGTGATATTAAAAAAAAATTGACTAAGTGTTGAGATAATGTGCATGAATAGTGCTAATGTGCATAAACAGTGTTCAGATGGATGTTGTGAAAGTTTCCACATGTCATACTCATGGAAGGTTTCTAATGCGCCTGAATAGTGGTCAGATGTCTAAATCAGGTGTTTGATGAATTTCAGGAATTTGTACAAGTGTTAAGCATTTTGTTCAAGTACATGCGCCTAAACAGTTGCCATGTTGCTGAAAATGGTTAAGTGTTGGGCGTATCAACTTATGCTCATGCGTCTAAACGGTTTCAGACTTTCCAATATGGTTAGACGTTTGAAGGTGATGTTTACTCTAAGTGTTAGGTGTTTCAACAAGTCTCATGTGCCTGAACAGTGCCCATGTTTCGGAACAATACTCATGCGTCTGAAGATTTAGTATGAAACTTAGCATCATGTGCCTTCACAGTGCTCATGCACCTAAGAATTTTTACACTTATATATTTTCAACACTTGTAGTTTTCATTCTCTCATTCATAAACCCCAACACTCTGATTCACTTATTCTCTCACCCGATACATTCATTCACTCAACATTCGATTGTTACTTGTTAATCCTTATGATATATAGGTATATTCAATGAATCTAAACATCATGTTGATCTTAAAACATCTGATTTTATTACCTATTTTAAACTTTGATTGGGCGTTTGAACTCTATTGAGGCGTTCGAACCCTAGGTGTTCAAAAATTTGAAATTTGTGATTTAAATGTGTTATGATAAATGAAATTGAACATCAAATGATTGTTGTAACATGTTTTCAAACAGATTGTGAGAATCAAATCTCAATTTCATAAATATGTGTTCTTGATGATTCATTGTTCATCAGTGGGTTTTCAAGAACAAAAATGAACAGTCAGTTCATAATTTTTAATCTAAATTGTTGTGTTAATCATCAAAATTCATCTATTCAACTGATATTGAGAAGATTTTAATTGGTTTAGTGTACTTTAAATCATTTGAACTGAAAATTGAATGTGCTCTGCTCTAGATAGAGTGTGTTCGACACTTAGAAAATTTAAGTGTAAAATGTTAGGTTTAAAATTTAAAATGTGCTAACTCAATTGAAATTCAATCAATGTTCATGTTTCATGGTTCATTAAATGATTTATTCAAAAATTGTGTTGCATTAAAATTGTAAACAGTGCATACTCTGTTCATGTAATCAGTTTTACAAAACACATAGAAATTTTTAAGTGTTATTGGTTCAAAATTGATAATACACAATATGATTGAAATCATTGTTATTCAAACGTGATTAATATTTTGTTCTACATAAATAGATGGCAGATCTTAAGTTCGACCCTAAGCATAACGTAGAAGCCTTTCTTAATGAGGATGTTCGTGAAGCTATTGGTTATGAAGAAATGATAAGATTTCTATTAAGAACAAAGTATGTGTATGCCATGTGTGCTCAACCAATTATATATGCTCGTCTCATCAAAAGATTTTGGAGTACAGCTGAGATTGCAAGAGATGATGAAGGAAGGAAAGTAGTCAGAGGTTTTATCACAAACTATCAAATGATTCAAGTCTCTGAGCAGTTGATTAGAGAAGCTCTAAGATTGGGTGATAATGATCCTCAAGATTTGGCTGAACTTACTTTTAATGAGTGTATAGACACATTTTTGCCATGGGACATCCAGATCACTTTCCTAAGAAATAGTTTTTCAGAGCAAGAGTATATAACCACTGGAAACTCCTGTATTGTATCTTTCAACATGGAATGTCTAAGAGAAGTGCTGGATGGAATTCATTCCCTGTAGACATTACTTCTCTTATTATAGCTATTGCCACAAACAGAAGGTTTAATATGGCAAAATGGATCATGAATGGCTTTATTTTTAATCTGGAGAAAGGAATTAGGAACAAATACTTGATTTATCCTAGATTTCTGCAGTTGATTATAAATGAAGAGTATCCTGATTTCCATGCTTATGGAGTTAGGGGAGATTGATTAATTTTGGAGCACATGACTGAAACCGTATACAAAAGCCTTGCTATCATGACTGGTGCTCAGAATGTTCAAATGTTTGATTACATGAGAGGAGTAGCAAGAGATGATGTGAACATAGATGAAAATCATTTTCATTTGATTGATGATGAACCATTTGATCCAAATTATTTGATTGAAGAAGTTCCTCAAGGACTTTCTGAGTCTAAAGCTGAGGATGATGATGAAGATAATAAAGATGATGATGAATCTGAAGATGAAGGAAATTCTTCTTCAAGTGATGATAGTGATGATGATGATGTTGGAAGTAATGAAGTTGAAGAAGTTAATGAAGATGTAGTTGTTATAGAAGTTAAAGAAGTTGATAATCTGAATGAAGATGTTCATAATGTTGATGATTCAATAGATGTGAATGAAGATAGTGATGAAGTCAATGTACAACAATAAATGGAGTGTGGTCTTCAAAATGTTGATGCATTTGAGCCTGTAGTACCAGATGAAGGTGAAAGATCAAATCAATATGATACAGTCCTCACTAAGAAATTGAACACTGAGCAGATAATAGAAGCTTTGAAAGAAGAGAATATCAAACAACTTAAGATGATGGAGAAGCTGAAAGATGAAAATAATCAATTAAAAGTAGAATCTTTAAAGAAAGACTTGAAGATTGCAGAGCTTGAAGAAGTTTAAGAGATGAATGTAAAGAACTTTGATGTTTTACTCAGAGATTATGATTTGACAGAAGAAAAATACAAGAAGTTGAAAGAAAATTATTATAAGTTGAAAGAAGAACTTGAAATTATGAAAGATAGATTAAAATCTCAATCTTCTCAACCACAAGAAAAATACCATTTAACTTCAGATAAATAGGTTATTCCTGAAGTCTAAACTACTGAAGTTGAAAAATTATCTGAGGCTGTGAAAGAAAAATGAAAGATAGATGAATCTGATGTTCAAGTATTGGTAGAATCGTCATCCAACCCTCCTTCAAAGATGCAGAAAATTGTTTCTGAAACTCGTAAACAGTTTAAATGACATTTTTGATTATAGGTGTTGTTTTATTTTTATATGCTTGAATCTAATATGTTTTTCTTATGCAGTGAATGTAGATCATCTTTCTTTACAGGAAAGAGCAGAAGCAGACATACAAGAGCAAATCGGAGCACTAGATGACTAGATCCAGAGTTTTCAAATGCTTGGTATGGTGAAGTATTGTAGGAAGAAGACGTTGCTGAAGCTGCATATTCTCCGGTTGAAGTTGTTACTGAAGACAACCCTTTAGACATTTATGACAGATATAATTATTTGGTCAAGAAGAAGTACAATCGTGTGTTTTTGGATGGTCTAATAGTTTCACAAATTAATGAAGAGTATGAGAAATGTATTATAGCTGAGTCAACAGCTCTAGTTGATCCAGATGAAATAGGTATGGAACATGGAGAGTGGAATCCGATGCCAGAATGTGTCAACATTGAAGACCTTCCAGCATCTGAATTGCATCATCCTGATCCTAAAAATATGACAACTACTGAGCTTAGGTTGTGGCTACAATCAAGGAATTATCAAAGAAAGAGATTAAACAGATTGCAAACCGAGTCTCTAAGAAATTTGGTCAGAAGTTTCCAAGAGATAGAAAAGCAAAACAATAAAATAGTTGTGCTAGACATGGATAATCCATAATATTTGGAGATTATAAAGAGAACTAGAATCTTAATGCCTCAAGAAATAAAAGAAATGAAGTTAGTGAAAAGTAGTCATGAAAAGAGAAAAGTATTGATTGATATGTTCCCAAAGACAGAGAAACAAGCATACAAAGTCTCGGTTGAATAGAAATAAATATGGAACAAAGCTATAACTGTAGGTGACTTAGTTAGAAATGTTTTGCAGAAAGGCCAAACTATTTCTAAGTTTCTCAATGCAATGATTGTGCAGGATAACACAAAGAATGTTAAGATAGTTGCCTGGAAATATGATGAGATCTTTGATGCCTTTCTAATTAAACGTGTAAATGCAATTTGTGAAGTTTTTCATTTTTACACAAGCATCATAGCTTTGCCAATGCAAGATCTCAAGGAGTTAAATAAGTTGCCTCTGATTAATCCTACCAAGTCATTTCGAGGTGAAAATTTTGTTAAACTTCTAAATCAAGGCATTACCAGAATGGATTCTTATCTTAAAACCAGATGTGATCAAGAAGACAAAGAATATTTCAAGTCATTAAAAAGTAAAAGAAAGGTGGCTACTCATCCAGAAGAAGAAGAATAGTTTTTGGATGCGTATAGTGATCAGTACTTTGAAAAGGTCACTAACCAAGGCTTGAAGGTGATAGATGGTACTCAAACATCTAAACCAATTTTAAGATGGTTCTATCATGCTGACTCATTCTAGTTGAAGCTAATACGTAACATGGAAGATTAGGATCAAGATATGATTTCATTATTTGGAGTTTTTGAGCTTAAACTTCTACATCCAAGTTATATCTCTTTCTTGTCTAACCAGAAATTTGATCGTGTTGCGTCAGAAGTTGCAAATAATGATAGAAAAGCTCTAGAATTTGCTAACATCGTTAAAAAGGACATAAAGTCTATTGATTTTATGAGAATATCCAGCAAAGGCGTGTTGGAAGTTCATTCTCACAATCATCCTAAACCTTATGAGTTATATGCCAACATAGATATTACAGGTCTCACAAAAGAAACTCTAGATGCAATTGACAAGATTGAGATTAAAACAAATGAGTCAAAGCCTGAGCAAGCCATACTTGCCAAGAAATTCAAGTCAGCTATCAAGAAAGCGTTGCGAGAATTGGATCTTTACAAAGGAAAGCCGGTGTTCAAGATTACAGAAGAATCAAAAGAGTTCAATGAAGACTGAAGATAATGTTAACCTTAAGGGGAGTATTGTTAGAGCTCTTAGAAGATTATCATTTGTCTTTTGCGTTTTATCATAGTATATGAACTTATTTTGTAAATATATGTTCCTTGTTTTTCTTTGATAGTATAAATAGGATATTTTATGTATTGTGTTAAAGAAGACAACGAAACATTTAGAATAGACAGAAGGATTGTAACTCACTCTTATACTTTGTATCCTAAGCATTTGCTATCACTGAAATCTATGAATTTTTGAAGTAATTACTTGTGCTTGTTTACTTTGTGTTTGAATTGATCATTGCATTAAGATATCATCACAGATCTATCCATTTTGAACCTATCAAGGTGTTGGTTCAACACTAGCTGGTGCTGCTAGGTTGTCACCTTGAGCAATGAGCTCTAACATTTTTGGGAAAAATGCTGTTTCTACCCCTAAGAAGCCAACAGTTTGGCTTCATAATAATCTTGAAGATGTCGGGCTTCATCTGTCCGAAATTTAGAACATTACCTGTTCCCCTCAACTATGAGCCCAGTTCACAGTTGAGAATGTGCTGGACATATCTAGGGAACATGTAATATTCTAAGGAGTCCAAGTTTGCAAGTAAATTAATGTACACAAAATGTGAGTACCTGAACTTGACCCCTTGAACCATCCCATGGACTATGTAAGAAAGGTCCTCTGGAACTTGGTCCTATTCTCCATGCTTGTTAGATAGACTGTGAATGATGACACGGAGGAGGTATTTCCATTGATAGGAAACCTTCCCTTTCCTGAAGGTCTTGATGGAAAAATCCCCTTTATAGCCCATCTGACCAAAGGTATGGTTAATAGCAGATTTGGGAAAGGACAAATCACCTTTGACATCATCCAGCCTTAGATGTGAGTTTACAGATGCTGGAGTGATGAAGATTGTCCTCCCCTGCATAGTGGCAGACAGTGCCTTCTCCCCATCCATGGTGACCTCTTGACAGGTCCTTCAAAATTTCAAAAGCTGATCCTCATAGAGTGGAGGATCTATGGTGAGGGCGGTGAAGTAGTTTGACAAAGAAAGAAAACGGCAAACCTCTGAGAAACCAGGATCTTTCTCAGAGTTCAATGGAGAAACTTCATTATGTTTCCTGTGAATTTGCATGAAGAAATCCGGTTGGTTTCTACGATGAAGGTTAGCCATTTTGATATAGTTTTGTTGTGAAGGAAGATAAGAACAAGGGCAGTTTGTGAGTGAATTTAGGTTAGAAAATTTGAAGATGAAGAAGATAGTGAAAAGAGGGGGATCCATTGAGAGAATATATATGAAATTGATTTGAGACAATATAAATGCAAAAGAATAAATTTGAAATCTGAATGTCGGTCCCACCTCTGAAAAAGTGCCCAAAAAGGTAGTTTTCTTGGAAGTTGAAAATCTTCCGAAGCTAATTTGGTTTTCGAAACTTTTAAGAAAAAACTTCCGAAGCCAATTTTGGCTTCGTAAGATATTCCTAAGGTTTGTGAAAATTTTCATTCTGAAGGAAAATACTTAGAGAATTTTCACTTCTAAGACATGTTTGGTTTCGGAAGAGATTAAAACTTGGGAGTTTTATTCTAAAGAGAATAAATCTTCTGAGACTTAATTGCTTTCGGAAGAAAATTGTCCTTCAAATACATGTAAGTACTTAGAAGCATATTTAAGCATCAGAAGATATCTCAGAATTTCTTCCAAAGGTAAATTTCTTATAAGTAGTTATTTGACTTGAAGACATAATGTTCTTCCGAAGACAAGTTGAACTCTTCCAAAAGAAATATGTTTGGAAAAATTTTCAAAAATCTAAGGACTATCATATTAAAGATTTTCTTCCAAAATAAACTAGGCTTATGAAGGTGATAAACTAGACAATTTAGGACACACAGGTTTTAGAAATAGAATTGATGTAAGTTTAACAAAAATCTATTCAATGTTAATCATCCCAATAGCTGATACAAGATATTTAAATCTTTGTTCATCAAAAGCTTTAGTGAACAGATTAGCATATTGTTCATTTGTGTTAACTTTGACTAGTTTGATTAATCCATTTTCAAATTTATCTCTAATCAAATGATACCTGATGTTGATGTGTTTTGTCCTTGAGTGCAGCACAGGATTCTCTGTAATAGAGATATCAGTGTTGTTTTCTTTGTGGATGGGAGTCTCTTTGAAGTTGAATCCATAGTCCAGCATTTGATTCTGAATCCAAAGCACTTAAGCACAGTAGCTTGCAGTAGCAATGTATACAGCTTCAGCAGTTAATGTAGACACACAGGATTGTTTCTCGCATTGCCATGAGACAATCCTTCCACCAAGGAATTGACACCCCCCAAATGTAGACTTTGCAGTCATATTGCAGCCACCATAGTCACTATCTGTATATGCAAACAAATTAAATACAGAATTCTTTGATTACCAAAGGCCAAGCTTAGGAGTACCTTTGAGATATCTAAGAATTCTCTTGATAGCAACCAGGTGTGACATCTTGGGGTTGGCTTGATATCTTGCACAGATGCATATGGAAAACATGATATCAGGCCTGCTGGCTGTGAGGTTCATAAATGACCCAATCATATCCCTGTAGAGATGTTCATCCACACATTCCCCCTCAAGATCAGGTCCAAGGGAGTGGTTTCTGGCTATGAGTATCGTGGCAACCTTACAATCAGTCATGTTGAATCTTGTAAGTATGTCTTCTACATACTTTGACTGACTTATGAAGATTCCATTGTCAACTAGCTTCACTTGAATTCCTAGAAAGAAATTGAGTTTTCCTATGGCCCTCATTTAAAATCTATTCTTCATCAGCCTCTCAAAGTCTTTGCAGAGCTTTGGATTAGTTGACCGATAATAATGTCATCTACATATACTTGAACCAGCATTAAGTCATTCCCTGCTCCTTTGATGAAGAGAGTTCCATCTATAGTACCCCTCTTGTTGACTTGTTAACAGAGATACTAAGATAGTGTCTCATACCACTTTCTTGGAGCTTGGTGCAGCCCATAAAGAGCTTTATCAAGCTTGCAAACATAATCAGGATGATCTGGGTCTGCAAACCCAGGTGGTTGTTTGACATACACCTCTTCATCAATCAACCCATATAGAAAAGCACACTTGACATCAAGTTGGTAGACCTTGAAATCCATGCATGCTGCAAAAGCCAAAAATATTCTTACAGCTTCAAGTCTTGCCATAGTAGCAAAAACATATGTGTAGTCATTTCCCTCTTCTTGTGTGTATCCTTGAACTAGTCTGGCCTTGTTCTAGATGATAAGTCCTCTATCATCCTTCTTGTTTTTAAAAACCCACTTGGTTCCTATGGTATTCTTCCCTTAAGAAAGAGGACATAGGTTCCAAACCTTTTGTCATTTGAATTGAAGTGTAAGGCCTCGTTCCCGGGATGCTTACGGTCGGTCAATCATCGCATAAAACATTTAAAACACATCATTTGCAGTGGAATTAAAACTTTTCATTAAAAAATTAAAAACATGTCAAATCATCATATCATTTCTTTTACATTCCAAAAATGTATTAATACAAAAACATTCTCCAAAATATGGATGCCAGACATGAACTATCTCCAGCAGCTTATGCATCCATGCATGCGCCTCCTCAGCATCAACAAATACCAGCCAACTATTATGCATAAAAAAGTCAGCGACGCTGAATGAGTTCTAGTTTTAATAATAAAATACTTTACTTTCGGTTAAAACCTTTTCCTTACTTTCGTTCATGATCACACATCATACATACATCTAGATAATATCATCATTATCTTAATCATCATTCATCATCGTTTATCATCGTTCGTTTTGTACTTTCTTTCATTATTATCTTTCACTTTTATCTAGATCCTGCCATATGCTATATTCCCGACTCATGCTAAAAGCTGGTACTCTATCGGGGTTTATAAATAAACCCCCACTCATGCCGAAGCTGACACAGCACCGGGGTAAGCGACAAGGACCCTGTTATAGCACGTTTCCATCAGTCACAAAGACTGATCGTTAGGTGTGCACTTGGCACACTGTCGAGATGGCAACCCATAAAGAGTTGTGAACCCCTTTTATATGCTTGCAAGACTTTTAATTCATTCATAATGTTCAACTTTTCATTATCTTTATCTTCCACTTTCATTACAATAATACTTTACTTACAAGAGTATTAACATAGCACGTAAAGTCACATACTAATACGTAATATAGAACATCAACCATAGCCCACAATCATACATAATACCAACAAGCATAAACCACCAAAACATTCTAGAACTTAACACTACATTCTACTTCCCAAGATTCCAGAAAATCCTATGTCTCCAAAGAAATACGGATGATCATAAGCCAATACGGCTGAATGTTCAGCAAATGCGGACAAGCAAATGTGGACAAGCAAATACGGATGAAAATCTCAGAAAATATTCCAAGTGTCTAAAGATATGAGGAGGAACCAAATGCGGATGAACATGTCCAAATATGGATGAACAAGTCCAAATGCGGATAAGCAATACTAAATGCGGATGAACAAGGAAAATGCGGATGAACAAAGTAAATGCGGATGAACAAAGTAAATGCGGATGAACAAAGTCCAAAGGGCGCAACATGCAAAATTATCTAAGTGTCCACAGCGGACGGCTAATGGTCCACAGCGGATGAACAAATCCATAGCGGACAGTTAAGAGTCCACAGCGCATGAATAAAACACTAAGTGTGTCCATAGCGCATAACTAAAACATTCAAGGGTTCACAGCAGACAACCAAGTCCACAACAGATAGCTAAGATTTTCTCAAGGGTCCACAGCGGACAAGCAAAGTCTACAACAGACATGCAAAGTCCACAGCGGACAACTAAAGTCCACAGCGGATGAGTAAAACACTATGTGTGTTCACAGCGGATGAACAATGCCCATAGCGGACAGCTAAAGTCCACAACGGATAGGCTAAATACCTAAGTGTCCATAGCGGACACATTAATAATGTCCAAGTGTCCACAGCGGACAGCTTATAGCACCTGTGATCCAGCTTACTCAATTTCCATTCTCCATATATTATTTTAAGCTTATTCTCGGCTTAGATCTAACATGCTACACACCTAGAACATACTAAACATCGTACATAACTTAGAAATTATCTAAAAACATCCATCAACAGCAGACAGTCCACTATCCAGTATGCATAACAGCCCCAAACATGTAGAAAACCAGCAAAAGAGGGAATCTAGAACTCACCTTGAACAGTTTTCAAGTAGAACACCTCAAACCCGAGAGTCCACTTGAAGTTCCAGCACCTTAAAATCTCACCTTCAAGCAGATCTTCCTCCTTCTCTCTCTAGAAACCGATGGCAGCAGCTTCTTCTCTTTTGTAGCCGAAAGTAGATGTGGGGAATGGAAGTGCGGGCGGCCATCCCTTGTTTTTTGAACCCACTAGAGGCAAGTTTCCCACTTGCACACTTTAACCCCCTTTTCTCTTCTTTCTTTTTCCCTTTTTTATAAATTTTCGGGTGTTACAAGTCCACCCCCCTTAAATAGGTTTCGCCCTTGAAACATGTCACTCCTTGAAGAGATCTAGGTAGTGCCATTTCATATCTTCCTCTGATTCCTCCAAGTGGCCTCCATTCCATCAATGCAAAGACCATAACTGCCACTTTAGAGAAGTTTTGGATAATTACCACGTAGTACTCACCAAACCCAAGAAACTACGAATCTCGGATGGTGTCTTTAGAGACTTCCATTGCATTACATACTGCCTCAACCATTGTTAGTCTACCATAATCCTTTCAGGATTAACCACATGACCCAAAAGTTGAACCTCGCATAACTAGAACGCACCCATGGAGAACTTGGCATACAGCTTCTCCCTACGAAGTGTATCCAGCACTTCCCGGATACGACCGACGTGTTCTTCTTCGCTCTATGAAATAATCAGAACATCATCAATGACACAAGCACACACTTATCTAACATAGGTCGTACACCCGATTCATCAAATCCATAAAGCAGCCGGCGCGTTGGTTAAACCAAAGGACATCAAGAGGAACTCGTAGTGTCCATAACACGTATGAAACGCTGTTTTAGGAATATCCCGCTCCTCCACCTCAATTGATGGTAACCAGATCAGAGATATATCCTTGAGAACCAACTGACACATTGAATCCTTGAAGCTGATCAAACAAGTCATCAATCCTCAGTAAGGGATACCGGTTCTTCACCGTCAACTTGTTCAACTCACTATAGTCGATACACATCCTCATGCTATCATCCTCCTTCTCTATAAATAAGACCGGAGCACCCCATGGAGAGATGCTCAGTCGACTGAACCCCTTATCTAACAACTCTTGCAGCTGAGTCATTAATTCCATCATCTCGGAGGGAGCTAGATGATACGACGCCTTAATAACAAGTTGGGCATCAGGCATCAGATCGATCTGGAACTTGATCTCGTGGTCAGGTGGCACACCTGGTAGATCCTTCGGGAACACGTCTGTGAAGTCACACGCAACCGTACATCGTTAATCATGGTACTGACACATCCAAATCCTTCACGTAGGCTCGATAGGAACCACTTCCACGTCTCGTACCTTCTCCGCCACAACCATCCAAATTACATTCTAGATCGTACTAAATCTATCGCCATAGATTGTCACCAAAACTCCTATCGGGCGCGGTCAATCAAATCATCATCTTTCGACACACGATGTTTGCCTTATAGGTTGCTAGCCAAACCATCCTAGGACTACTTCAAATCCCTTAAGGGCATCACGAACCACCTAGCAGAGAACCCATGGCCTTCAACTCTATGTCATAGTCCTCTACCATATCAGATATCCTGATTGACTACCAATGACAGTTTCTACATCGAAGGCTCATCAATCTTCCTACTCCTAGCGGGCAACTTATCACAGAAGGCAGTAAAAATAAAACTCCTACTAGCACCAGAATAAAAAATACAGAGGCACAAGTCTAGTTTACTAGGAATGTACCTAGCACCGCGTAAGAGTCCACCCTAGCCTCCTCCCAAGTCATAGCGAATGCCTAGCCTTCGTCCTTTTCCCTCCTTCTCAGTCCCCGTCTTTGGCCCGGATCTCTTAGCCCTCGACTTCTAGCAGTCTCTGCTCATGTGCCCAGCCTCACCGTAGTTGTAACATTTCACCACACGACAATCCCTTGCTTTATGGCCTCCTTCCCACACTGAAAGCAGGCGTTCGATTCCACTTTCACTCCCCATGTGGGCTCTCCCATACTTCTTGCATGCCTTCTCCCTCTCTGTTATCACCTTCCAATCATCCACTCTCGTCTTCTTACCTCCAGCCACAAAACCACCACCGTTATACCACTTCTCATTCCCCTTCCTATCATTGTCACACTTCTTCTTCTCATCCATCACCGCCACTGCTTTCCTCATCATACAGTCTCTCCTCCAGATCGACCACCGACCTAAACGTACATGGGCGAGTGGCGATCAGATGTCTATGGATATCCACCAGCAAACCCTGGATGTATCTCCTTATTTTTCATGACACGGGTGCCACATGCTCTAGTCCTAGCCTCACCATCTCATTAAACTATGTTTTGTACTGCTGGTGCATCTAGTCCCTCCTCCACCTTTAGGAACTCTCTCTCAATCTTGTAGAGCTCCCTATGAGGACAAAACTCCTCGATCACCAGCTCCTTCAGTTCACCCCATCTCATCCTCCCGATCGCCCTGCTACCCTAGACCTGGACGATGTTGTCCCACCAGCATAAGGTCGAATCTACAAATGAGTGGGTAGTGAACTTCACCTTCTGTTCCTCTCGGCAATCGTTGATATCATGTACCGCCTACATCTTCCTCACCCATCGGTGAGCAGCAGCAGTACTCCCATTCCCATCAAATGTCGGGTGCTTGCACCTCTAAAATGCCCTGTAGTTGTACCCCTTTGCAGCTTCCTGCACTACCTCCTCCTCCTCATCATCACTGGAGACAACCATTTCAGTATCTGGTTGCTTCATCTCCCCTGAACCTCCTCCTTCACCCCCTCGCCTAGCGGTTTTCCTCTTCTCCTTTTTCTCCTTCTTCTCATCCTCCCTCACAGCTCTAATAACCTTGGTCACCACAGGCGGCAGAATTATCTACA
Organism: Flaveria sonorensis; assembly: GCA_025506505.1. Taxonomy (NCBI): domain Eukaryota; kingdom Viridiplantae; phylum Streptophyta; class Magnoliopsida; order Asterales; family Asteraceae; genus Flaveria; species Flaveria sonorensis. Next base: position 28,080,865 of record CM046436.1, on the reverse strand, counting down.
TCACCTGATGAACTTCTTTTGCTACTGCCTCCTTTATTGAGGCCCTCAGATTAGCAATCTCATCCTTACCATCATGGTGATGAAGCTCGTGCTCTTCAGGAGCCATTTCTGCAGTCTTAGCCATGTTCCTTGTGGCACGTGGTGCAACACCACGCCCACCACGACCTCCACCTTGAGAAGCCTCAAAAGATCTACCACTAGCCATCTCTAAGCACTTCAAGATTCAAATACCAACACAGTCATTCAAGGTAATAAGTCAGATTATGTCAAGTATAGTAAGTCCCTAATTGCAGTGGCCAGTTGTGATTAGCCACTTACTTTACTCTTCATTCTCCAAGCATTTCCTATCCTGACTACATCAGTATCCAAATCTACAAAGAACACATAATCCACATTGCACACACACATAATTCCTTTTTCCATTATTTACATAAAACGTTTACATTAAACATTTACCTGCAGGCATGTAGCTACTAGGACTGGCATCCCTTTCCCTTTCTTGTCCCATTCTCAGTTTAAGTTTAGGTTTTTTGAAATATTTACCCAATTCTCTTAAACTTTGGCTCTGATACCAACTTGTAAGGCCCGTTCTCGGGACGCTTACGGTCGGTCAATCATCGTATAAACATTTAAAACACATCATTTGTAGCGGAATTAAAACTTTTCATTAATAATTAAAAACATGTCAAATTATCATATCATTTATTTTACATTCCAAAAATGTATTAGTACAAAAACATTCTCCAAAATATGGATGCCAGACTTGAATTATCCCCAGCAGCTTATGCATCCATGCCTACGCCTCCTCAGCATTAACAAATACCTGCCAACTATTATGCATACAAAAGTCAGTGACGCTGAGTGAGTTCTAGTTTTAATAATAAAATACTTTACTTTCTTTTAAAAACTTTTCCTTACTTTTGTTTAAAACCTTTTCCTTACATCATACGTACATCAAGATAATATCATCATTATCTTCATCATCGTTCATCATCATTCATCATCGTTCATTTCGTACTTTCTTTCATTATTATCTTTCACTTTTATCTAGATCCTGCCATATGCTATATCCCCGACTCATGCTAATAGCTGGTAATGTTCTGGGGTTTATAAATAAACCCCCACTCATGCTAAAGCTGACATAGCACCGGGGTACGCGACAAGGACCCCGTTATCGCACGTTTCCATCAGGCACAAAGACTGACCGTTAGGTGCGCACTTGGCACACTATCGAGGTGGCAACCTATAAAGAGTTGTGAACCCATTTTATATGCTTGAAAGACTTTAAATTCATTGATTACGTTCAACTTTTCATATCTTTATCTTCCACTTTCATTACAATAATACTTTACATACAAGAGTATTAACACACCACGTGAATTCACATACTAATACGTAATATAGAACCTCAACCACAACCCACAATCATACATAATACCAACATGCATAAACCACCAAAACATTCCAGAACTTAACACTACATTCTACTTCCCAAGATTCCAGAAAATCCTATGTCCCAAAAGAAATGCAGATGAACATAAGCCAATGCAGCTGAATGTTCACCAAATACGGACAAGCAAATACGGATGAAAATCACAGAAAATATTCCAAGTGTCTAAAGATATGAGGAGGAACCAAATGTGGATGAACATGTCCAAATACGGATGAACAAGTCCAAATGTGGATAAGCAATACTAAATGCGGATGAACAAGGCAAATGCGGATGAACAAAGTAAATGCCGATGAACAAAGTCCAAAGCACGCAACATGCAAAATTATCTAAGTGTCTACAGTAGACGGCTAATGGTCCACAGCGGATGGCCAAATCCGCAGCGGAAGCTAAGAGTCCACAACGCATGAATGAAACACTGAGTGTGTCCATAGTGCACAGCTAAAACATCAAGGGTCCATAGGGACAGCCAAGTCCATAGCGGACAACCAAGATTTTCTCAAGGGTCCACAGCGGACAAGAAAAATCTATAGCGGATGAGTAAAACACTTTGGTAGCTTCAAGTAGAACACCTGAAACCCGAGAGTCCACTTGAAGTTCCAGCACCTTAAAATCTCATCTTCAAGCACATCTTCCTCCTTCTCTCTCTAGAAACCGATGGTAGCTTCTTCTTCTCTTCTTGTAGCCGAAAGAAGATGTGGGGAAATGGGGGTGCGGGTGGCTATCCCTTGTTTTTTGAATCCACTAGAGGCAAGTTTGCAACTTGCACACTTTAACCCCCTTTACTTTTGAAAAATGTTATCTTTCCCCTTTTTCTCTTCTTTTCTTTTCCTTTTTTATAAATTTTTGGGTGATACATGAAGCAACTCATCTTGCATTGCTTCAACCCCACTTCCATCCTTCAAAGCCTTATTAACTTTCTTCAGCTCTATCTAGGACAACAAGCAAGAGTATAGACAAACATTTTTGTCATGGGTTTGCTCTCTTGTTCTCACCCCTGTATCAACATTTCCAATGATGTTTGTGGTAGGGTATGACTTGTGGATCCTGAGTTGAGGGATAACAGTAAGTTGATTGGAAAGATCTAAATTCAAGAAATTCAGATCTGGCAATGGAGTATCACCCACCACATCAGCACACTTATTAAGAGAGGCTTGATCTAATAAATGTGTGACATCATTTATGGTGTTTTCTATGAAGTGGTTATCAGCAACAAAAAATTCTTGAACACTATCACCACTTCCATTTCATCCTACATTTGAAGCTCCTTCACTTGAGTTTTAAACCTCTGAGCTAGAATTTGTAGGCATCTCAGATGTATCAGCTGAATTTGTCATGTTTGTGTTGATAGGATCTTCACTTGCAGGGTTAGTTACCACTGGAGCTAAATTAGTATTCTTGCTTGGTCTTCTCAGCTCAAATCTTGTGTCAGGATCTCCTGTTGATAAGTTACCTGTACATCCTAAAAATATTCTCATAAGATTTGTTAAAACAGTTGGTAACTAAATCAAGATCAAATAGCCAGTCAGGACTAGAACCTTTCACACTAGGAGTGTACTCATTGAAGGTCACATTGGCTGACTCCTCAACTACTCTAGTTCTGAGATTGTATACTCTATAAGCCTTAGCTTGGGAAAAGTATCCAATAAAGTGTCCATCATCTGATTTATCAGTAAATTTGGCTACCTGGTCTTTGGTATTCAAGATGGTACAAGGACATCAAAATGACCTGAGGAAACCAATAAATGGTCTCCTTTCATGCCATAGCTCATAAGAGTCTTACCATGAGTCTTAATACTAAAACTTTGTTCTGCATATAGTAGGCTGTGTTGACTGCCTCTGCCCAGAAGGTGATGGGTAATTTAGAGTCGGACAGCATGGTTCTTGCAGCCTCAATAAGTGTCATGTTTTCTCCTATTATCAACACCATTTTGCTTAGGAGTCCTGGGAGCACTACATTGTCTTGTAATACCTTTCTCATCACAAAATAGATCAAGGATTTGGTTCTTAAATTTTGTTCCTTGATCATATCTTATGGTCTTGACCTTGTGATCAAATTGATTCTCAATTTTCAGAATGAAGTTCTTCAAGATCTCAGGAGTCTTATCCTTAGTTCTAAGGATAAAGACCCAAGTGAATCTTGTGAAGTCATCTCTGATCACCAAATAATATGAGGTCCTTCCTAAACTCATTACACTGGTAGGGCCAAAGAGATCCATATGTAATAAGTGTAGCGGAGGAGTGATAGAGTTCCTTTCCTTTGGCTTGTGAGACACTTTGTGTTGCTTCCCTTTCAGGCATGCGACACAGTGGTCATCACTTGTAAACTTTTTCTTTGGCATTCCAATTACCTAATCATTCTTAATTAGTTTATTCATGTTTTTAAATTTTACATGGCACATTCTTTTTGCCAGAAGAAAGACTCATCACTATTTGCTTTAGATAGAAAGCATAAAACTTCTCTTGATGGAGATGTTTCTTGCAAGTCCATCTTGTACATGTTCCCTTTCCTGGGGGCACTGAGCAGGATATGCTCTTGAGGAATGACCACCCCGGGCTTGAGAACAATGCACTCATGCTTAGTAAAGAGCATGTTGTGTCTCTGATCACAAAATTAGGATACACTCAGTAGATTGTACCCAAGATCTTTGACAAAGTTTACCTTCTCAAGGCTGAGCTTACCATTTGTGACCATGCCCCTTCCTGTAATGTAACCTCCAGCATCTCCTCCAAAAGCAACTGGCCGTCCATTAATTTTCTAAAATTTTGAAGTAGAGAACCATTACTAGTCAGGTGCCTAGAACAACCGCTATCAATGATCCATACATTTCTCTTAGTCTTTAGTTGTTCCTACACAAGAAATAAGTGGTTAGTTACATTTGAAAACCCAAGCCTCATTGGCCTTGGGCTTATTAAAGTGATTTGAAGACAATGTAACAGTAATTTATTTTATGTTCATGTTTTAAGGATCACTAGCAGTTGTTGATGAAGAACTTTTAGTCACTTGGGCTTCCTCCATCTTCCACACCATTTTTGAAAGATTAGACTTGGCCTTCAACACCTCAAAAGTTTTAACAACTTCAGAAGTTTTGGAGACTGGACCTTCGGAAGATCTTTCTTTCACTACAGCAAGCTTCAGTACTTCGAAAGCATTCCTTACTTCCGAGACCAAATTTTCTTCTGAAGGTCAGTTTTCACTTGTCTTATTATTCACCTTGGAACTTTAGAAGGGAAAATGTTAACTGTAATTTTATCGTGTAACGTGGAAACGTGTGTATTTACTTTGTAAATTTTGTAGCTTGTAAAGATAATACATATAATTGCTACTACTAGTTTATATGTTTATTATTCTAGTTAAAACATTTTAAAAGAGTATTTAAAAGCCTAATCTTTATAAAATACAAACTATGAGGGTTAAAAGGGTAATTATTGCTAAATAATTAATCAAATCAAAAACCCTAACCCCCTAACCACCTACGGCCGCGACTTCATTCCCTCTCCCTCTCCCTTTGCGATTTTCGGCCAAGAACACTCACAAAGCATCGGATTTGATCGATTTCAAGGGTTGCAACAAGTTAGAATCATCAAATACAAGTCAATACACATTTAAAGGTTAGATTTTTACATGTTTTTCAAGGTATTTGATTATGGCCGAAAGTTGGTGTTCGAAATCTTCAATTGATGGTCGAATGATGCCTAATTGTTGATGTTAATGTGTTTACTAGATAGATTACATGTTAATTAACGTCAAGTATGCAATAAAGGTTGGATTTTTACAAGTTTTTATGGAAATTACATTAGGGCCAAAACCCTAACTCGAAAATCTGAACTTGATGTTAGTTGTTGGTTGTTTGATGTTGTTATTATGTTAGTTGGATTGTATATATGCTAGTTAACGTCGATTATGCAAGAAAGCTATGATTTTGATACATTGTTCATAGGTTACTAATAATAGTAACTTTATTTTGCATGAATTGATGATTGGATGATGTATGAATGTTATGGATGTGTTTGTGATGATGATTAGATGCTAAGTTGATGATATGAACAATTAAAAATCAAGAAGATGTGTTATAGTTCATACATTGCTAAAAATAGTAACTTTTGGTGTTGAATGTTGATGAATCATGATGATTAGGTGTTGTTGATCATGTTTAGATGTTGTCATGGACTTGAATTGGTATATAATTGATGAAGTTATGAATGTAGTGTGAGTTTGATGAATTTGGGATGAACTTTCCCAAAAGGGAAACTTTAATTGTGCAAATCCTTGAATTGGATGATTTGAGCATGTTTGGGATATTAGGATCATGCTAGTGTGTTCATGGATGATTTCTAAGGTGATGAAATGTGTTGTTTAGGTTATAGGGATGTTGATTTGGTTTGTTACCTGTTTTGGCCCGTTAGTGGAAAAATCATGGTATGAGTTATATAGGTAAGCTAGGAATTTTGTTGATTGATGATTGATTAAGAATGAACATTTTGGATGTTATGAGCATGATAATAGTTGAGTTTCGCATGACTTGTATGATTTCTAGTTGTATGATGATCTAGTTGGTACATGTGGTAAATTAAGTGCTATATGTAATCAAGTTGTATGTTAACATGTATGATATGCTGTTGTGTTAGTATTAACAAGTTATCACCTATAATGTCACCAACGGGTCAAACGGGTCAACTGGGTCAAATGTGTCTTGTATTTCTTAAACCTTGAGTCTCTTGGTTTGTTGAACACTTAGGGTTTCATGTTGATTTTGTGTACACGTGCTTATGTACTCTTGTATTCTAGGTGACCTTTGAAGGTTGTCTTTCCCTCTTTCTTTCAAGTTAAGCTCTAAGTTAATTCTTGCGCGCATCAGGTGAGTTCTTGCCCCACTCATTTTACATAATCTCTTTTGGGGGAGATAGCATACTGTTGATCACAAACGCTTTTATATATGAGTGTGTATAATATTAAACACCCGTTTGACGTGCAGTCGTGCTAGCGCGACTAGCCCGGGTGGGGTTTGTCAAACCCAGTAGATCTACTCAGAATTAACGGTTCGAAATGTGAGGACTTAAATTGGTTCAACACTAGTAATCATACGATAATTACAGTAATACTGATCAAATGAATGAACTTTTAAAATGAGCATGTTTCTTTCCCCCGAAAAGAATCATAAGTAAAGTGGGGCTGTAAACTCACCTTGAAGGCACAACAAAAATCAATAAGTGCAAGCACGAATGATTAAGTTTCCAATCAACCTGGATGCATATTTATTATATAATTAATATTAAATATTAGCAATGGGTCATACGGTTTCGCGTTTCATGACACGGTTATGGTGCACTTCATTAATGTTTTCCCCATTCATAAGCAAGCACATACACAGTCTTACGAACTAATGAATACGTAATGCTCACGACTTATACTTAACACACTTAAATTTTCATACATCTAAGAATTTATACAACCCATCTCATATATTCGTATATGTATAAATATAATTTATAATTAACACACATCATTCATATGTGAAAGTTGGACGGCATGTATCACACATCATGAAGGTAGAACACACCCATCATGCAGTAACATTATTGATGCCATCTACCCCAACCCCATTCACAGCATCAACCAATAGAAACCCATAACATCAACACATACATGCATCATCACAACACCCGCAACAAAAGCCCACATATATTTTACGTTACTTTCGAAGCATAAAACCTAATTATTCTCGTTTATACCGGATCATGTATAGAGTACTTGTCGTATATATTATTTATATGACCTCATAAAAAATACCATACTTGTCATGTGACGATTAAATTTTATATATATATATATATATATTTATATATATATATATATATATATATATATATATATATATATATATATATATATATATATATATATATATATATATACATGTTCACACTTGCATACCACATAATGTATAATACTCACACATTCCATACATAATTATATAATATATATTTTCCACCTTTCCCCGCATGCAATTTATATATTCATTACGTACAACACACTCATCCACCCAAACCAAATTCAATACTCACATACATATATATGTACACCCGAAATCGAGAATGACCACACTAAACTATACAATACATAATGCCCTCACACCATGTAATTTACATACACCACATACACACACACGTCATTAGACCCACTGCCAGCAACCATACCACACATACCACCATATATTCAAGCAATGCATGTTCACCTGCACACCACACAAACATAAATCTCACACACAGTACCACGTACGCAGAAACACACACACTAGTAAAACTCACGAGGAAAACTACAAGGAATCATGTGCACATCGATACATCACAGAACACACATGCCATGAAAACACACATACATACATACATCAGAACCCGCACCCCCAATGATCGGCATTTCACAACAGGAAGAAATATTTGCACCGCACACCCGCCGAACCGAATCGAAACCGAAACCGTAATGAAAGGAAAAAAATAATGCTAGTGGCCATGGTTGTTTTGACAGTCAAGGGGAGGCCAAAGCAAGGGGGTAGGGGGTGGGGCCGAAATAGGGTTACGTAGATGGAGAAGAGAATGGGGTCAGTTATGGGGGGCTTGGAAATTAAATGGGAGTAAGTTTGGTAGTTCGACATTTCAAGTCCCTCCACTAAGAGTGTTAATCCGTTATGAATTGATTATTAGTTTGTTATTTTAGGTTAAGTGTTAAAAATCTATGTTAAACTCAAACTAACACCAAGGGTTTTTAATGAAAGAAATGTAAAATAATCGAGCAACAGGAAATCAAGTTAACAACGTATAACCTGAAGAACAAGGGTTGTCATACTAAGAACACAAGTAAACAAAGAGACAGAACTAAGAACAAGAACAGAGTAATATGGTTTCCAAGGATGTTGTATATTGCTCTCAAGTTCTTTTACAAGTGTTACAAAGCATAAAAAGAAATACAAGGACCTGAGATACTTTATACTACATCCTACAACCGGCCATACTTTGAAGGCCAGCTGGAAACACATTCTAGACAACAAGATCAATGTAGAGTCAAAAGGCGGATTGCCTTTTGACTAGTGACTATGACATGCCATAGTTCACATCCTAATATATTATAAAAGGATAAAAGGTACAAAGTAGGAAGTTACAGACTCAAGACTATAATCTATAATTTACTAAAGCATGGATCTTTTCACCAACTTGTATAAGTTGGTGAGTCTTCAGAGTTCTAGTGTAAAGTAAGTCAGCTTTATGTAAAAGTAGATCAGAGAAAGCATGTCCTCTCTGTCTTTTGGAAGAAATCAGTCTTCACTTCATTGGTTTTGAAAGACTTTGTCTTTAAATTTTCGAAAGACTTCATCTTTGGCTTGGGAAGATTTGGTCTTTGGCTTCAGAAGATTTTACACTTAGAATAATTTCTGTGTTGAGTGTAAAACATCCGAAGTAACTTCTACCTTGTACATCAATGCATGCATGCAAGAATCTCCTTGGTTGTTTTGGCTTCTTTGGTTGCATGAGCCAACTTCATCTTCTGATCCATAGCAGGGTCCTCTTCACTCTCCTTCTGAACCTGTGAGAGAAGAGAACCCAACTGAGAGAGACCCAATAGAACAACCTGGTGCTGAAGACTAGTCCTCTTAGCAAAAGACATCAAAGAGGAGGAAAAGGATGGCCATGAAGAGTGTTTCCAAGAAGAAGACCAAGGCATCCACCTCTACACCTCAAGATGAGTCACAGCATCCTAAGGTAGTGCAAGAAGAGGCTGCTCAACCAACTCTAACTCAACTAGATCCTCTGGCAACTGGAAGACCCATCTTGTCCTAGACTTTTGCTACTATATGATCTGGTTGTCGAGACTCGATCAAAAACAATTTAATATGTCAGTCTTAGCTACCTTTATTGTGTAAGGGTAAGTAAGGTCGTCTCCACAGGGAATATGTGGAAAGTGTTTAACGATTGCAATTCAATTAACGTAAAGACAAAAATTTTAATATTAAAATTGAAACTTTGGATAAAATCAAGAACGCTATTGCGAAAAACAACAAACTTTGAAACGAATTTGATTAAATATTAAGAAACAATCACTTCGGGGTTTCCAATTCCTCAAGATCCACAATTGATACTTTCAAATTAGGGTTTGTAAGAAACAATACCTCAAGATCTTAGCTTTTAATTAAAGTGGTAACAAAGAAACAATCTTTTAAGACTCGTTCATTCACAAAGTTACCAATTCACCTATATCATGTTGTCTATTTTTCTTAATGAGCTCACGATGCAAGAAAACCAAAAACTGATAATCAAGCAAACAACTTTATTTATAAGTAAACCTTTTAAATCAATCAAAACATAATGCTTCATTCATTAACCCATTGTTCAATACAAAAACCTAATCAAACATACCAATTGTTTCACTTAACAAGAATTGTACTCCCGAAAGCAATCAAGAAAGAACTAGCCCTTCATGTCTTCGTTTAATCTTCAATCTTGATTATATGATGATCAATGATGATTTGGTGTGCGTTGGGAAGCTCGAAAGCACCCAAAATCACCTTGAATTTGCTAGATTTCTACTGGGAAAAGTTATACTTCGAGTTAGGGTTGGATAGGTTTAGGTAGACATCAAGATCCACAAAATCCGGGTGTTTGTTGAAGACCGGCATATGATATGGCCAGGGTCGGCGTATCATACGCCCCCCTCAGCATCCATATGCCCAACTTTCTATACATTTTGTCAAATACGCCCACAAATATTCCGCAAATACGCCGGCCGACGTATTATACGCCCATACCCGGCGTATCATATGCCGATATGCCTAATCTTGTGCCTTTTTTGTAACTTTTGATGTTTACATCTTTAGTCCTTGTAGTTTCATGTTTGGCTTCTATTACTTCCAATTAAGCTTGTTTAGGCTTCGAACACCTATAAACAAAGCATAACCAAAGTAATCCCATTGCATAAAAACAAAGATGTAAAATTACATAATTAGATCAATTAAAACTGAATTATTAGCACTCAATCACATCCCCACACTTAAACTTTTGTTTGTCTTCAAACAAACTTACTTGCACAATTCACCTTACTTAATCAAACATGCTAAATTATCACAACTTTGTATAAGTTAAGGTCCCAAGGTATACTTAGTTTTAAACTTTCATCATGTAAGATTCACAACCCAACATGTAATACCAGTTATGTTTTAAACTTAGAATCTTTAGTTGGCATAACTTCACCATTTGCTTTAAACATTCATGCATTCATATTCCTTACAATGAACACTCTTTTCGGTTTGTTTTGTGGACAAGTGATTATATAATAGTATTTCTAGAACTCTCAAACCAAGAATGTACATATTCATCATAAGCTCATATATTAATCATATCGCCATCAATTAACACAATATAATACATAAATCAAGAGGTCTTTCATGGGTTGCAATGTTAAAATAAGGTTTAAGGTGGGACAGAAAGGGATTTAAGAGTGAATAATGGTGAATGAAATACAATTTAACATGCTAGATGTCTTGTTTATCAATCTCTATTATCTAGTTGCAATAATATCACTAAATTTTCCTACTATTTTTGTTGCTTCATATTTTGGTCATTTGGACCTCATATTTAGCTTTTCTTCTTTTTTCTCTCTTCTTTCTTTCTTTCTTTCTTTTTTTTCATATATATATCTATATAGCCAAGTTCAAACCAATCATACTATTATTGCACTAATACTTAGAAGACACTCCTAGATAAGTCATGGATTGGACTTCATCACTCGTGGTTTCATAAAAAGGCTAAGGCTTGGTAAGCTTATTGTATTGGGTTATACAAACGACAAGTTGGGGCTCAACATGGTGTCTAAAGGAAATTTATCAAGGTATGGAATTCACAAGAAAAGGTTCAACAAATGGTTCATTTCTAATGCCTCTATCACCTTCATGCACATATTGGTTCATGATCTTGACATGCATCAATTGCACAAGTTCTAACATAAATGCACATTATGGTCTCCCTCATTATGAAAAAATATAAAGCAAATCAACATATACTATGAATTGCTAGGTTCAAATTCTCACGAAAACGGTGGGAAAGGGTTAAAATTGTGAAGCATGTATGTCATCTACCATTTGGTTCGTTATGCCTTCTAAGAATTCTACCAAAGTAGTGGAAAGAGCACATGGACCTGATCACAATCAGTATTAGATGCCTTCATCCACCGACTTATGCCTCCCCACACTTGAGTGCTTGCGTCTCGTGATTGACTATCAAAACAAAACAAAAACACACAAACTAATAAAAGAGTTAAAACTCATTTTCGTAGGAATCAGGTTGCATTTAGCTTATGTAACAAGCCTTTAAAACCCTTGGTAGACCCGAGTGGACGAGTTGTAGTCTCGTGAGGGTTTCTAGTGAACTGCAACGCCTAAAAATTTTGAAGAAAAAGAAGGCAGGTGAAGTTCTCGCGCGAGAAGTTTATGCGAAAAGCTCAGCTGGGTATAAATAGCTTCTAGAGAGAGAAATCGGCTGTGTAGAGAGAGAAAGTAAAGAATCTAAGTGTTTAAGGTATGTAACTCGTGTAGTAACTCGTGTTATGTAGTAAGAATGGATTACTGATAAATATATTGCATGGTTATGTAGTTTTCGCTCGGTAAAGGCTTCGGGAAGGTTGCGTTTGTGCTATAACTTCAAGAAGTGAGTTTCTAGTCCCCTTTTTACGTAAGTTTTATGTTTTGGTGCTATTATGCATATTAGAACATTTGAATGTGTCTGTTCATGCTTGGTATGATGTTGTTTAAGATGTTTGCATGTTAGAATAGCCTTAGACGCGATAAGTTGTGATTGGGTGGGAAAAATCTGTAGTTTTAGCATGAGCAGTTTTGATGTACATTAAGATTTTGAATTTTGGGAAGTTTTCATGTGAAAGGTTTAGTTTTTGCATGATATGCATGTTTTCAACGACAGGTAGTTCTCGCGTAATTTGTATGTTCTCACACGACATGTGGTTTTCACGCGACTTGATGGTTTTCGAGCGATAGGATGGTTCTGGCGTGAAGGAATAGTTCTCGCGCGAGATGTTGCTGATGTATGTTAAGTTTTCGCATGCTATGCTGTTATGTGTGATGCGTTATCTTTTTTGTTAAACGACTTTTAAAACTATATGCTTTATGATGTGACTTTACTTGTTTTGTATGATTATGTAAGTGAAGTATTACGTAACGAAAGTGAAAGATAACGATGACGAAAGTGGAACGTAATGAATGAATGAAAGTATTGCAAGCAAATTGAAAGGAGGTTCACAACTCATTGAGGGGTTGTTAGCTCAACTGTGTGTGGTTTAGCTAACCCATGAGGATGCACACACGGGAGTCAGTCTCTGTAACTGATCAAGACGTACGAAAACGGTATCCTTATTGCTTGAACCCATGACAGAAGTTGCTTTGTGAACAATGATGGGGTGTAGCCTATGACAGGATCTAGATTAAAAATTGAAAGAAAGAAAGAAAGTACAAACGATTATGAATGATGATGATAAGATGATAATAATTATTATCAAGATGTACGTACGATGTGTGATCATGAACGAAAGTAAAGGTTATGTTTTAACGAAAAGTAAATTATTTTTAAAATATAAACTAGAACTCACTCAGCGTAGCTGACTTTTGTATGCATAATAGTTGGCAAGTAACCGTTTGATACTGAGGAGGTGTAGGCATGGATGCATAAGCTACTGGGAATGATTTGCATCTGGCATCCATAATTTTTGTAAATGATTGTTGTATTAACAAAATTTTGAGATGTAAATGAATGATTTGATGTATTGACATGATTTTAATCATGAATGAAAAGTTTTAATTCCGCTACAAATGACATGATTTAAATGTATTATGCGATGATTGACCAACTGTAAGTGTCCCAGGAACGGGGCCTTAGAAGTTGGTATCAGAGCCAAAGTTTAAGAGAATTGGGTAAAATATTACACAAACCTAAAACTTAAACTGAGAATGGGATGAAAAATAGGAAGGGATGCCAGTCCTAGTAGCTACATGCCTGCAGGTAAAGGTTTTATGTAAATGTTTTATGTAAGATAATAAAAAGGAATTATGTATGCGTGTTATGTGGTTTATGTGCCCCTAGTAGATTTAGATACTAATGTAGTCAGGATAGGGAATGCTTGGAGAAGGAAGAGTAAAGTAAATGGGTAATAACAACTGGCCACTATAATTAAGGACTTACTATACTTGATATAATCTGAGCTATCACCTTGAATGACCATATGGGTGTTTGAATCTTATAGCGCTTAGATGGCCGGTGGTAGATCTTCGAAGGCTTCCCGAGGTGGAGTGCGTGGTGGACGTGGTGCTGGAACACGTGCCACGAGGAATAAGGCTAGAACTACCGAGACAACACCTGTAGATCTTGAGATTAATCACTATGAGGGCGGTGATGAGAGTGCTAATCTGAGGGCCTCAGTGAAGGAGGCGGTGGTTGAGGAGGTTCATCATGTCATGCAGACTATTCTGCCGTCTGTAGTGACCGAGGTTATTCGTGCTGTGAGAGAGGATGAAAAGAAGGATAAGGAGGAGAGGAGGAAAACTGCTAGGCGAGGAAGCGAAGAAGGAGGTTCAGGGGCAAGAGAGCAACCGAATACTGAGATGGTTGTCTCCAGTGAGGATAAGGAGGAGGAGGCAGCGTAGGAAAGTGCAAAGGGGTGAAACTATGGGGAATTCCAAAGATGCAAGGCCCCGATTTTCGACGGGAATGGGAATGCTACTGCTGCTCAATGATGGGTGAGAGAGATGGAGGTGGTACTTGATATTAGCCAGTGCCGAGAGGATTAGAAGGTAATGTTTTCTACCCACTAGTTTGTTGATTCGGCCTTGTGCTGGTGGGACAATATTGTCCAGGCCGAGGGTAGTTGGGTGGTTTGGAGGATGAGGTGGAGTGAACTGAAGAAGCTGGTGATTGAGGAGTTTTGTCAACATAGGGAACTCGATAAGGTTGAAAGGGAGTTCCTGTAGTTGGAGGCGGGAACTATGACGCACCAACAATACATGATGAAGTTTAATGAGATAGCAAGGTTGGTGCCAGATCAGGTGACACCTGTGTCATGAAAGATTAAGAGATACATCCACGGTCTACCAGCGGATATCTGCAGACACATGATCACCGTCCGGCCAAGTACGTTTAGGTCGGTGGTCGATTTAGCAAGAAGACTGTACGATGAGAGGGAGGAGTTGACCGTGGTGGAGGCGAACAGGAAGGGAAGTGAAGATAGGAACTGGAGTGGGAAACATTTTGGCAGTGGTGGTTTCACCCAAAGGGCAAGAAGGCAAAGGTGGAGGGTCGTAGGGCAGCTGCGACCGAGATAGTGGTGAAGGGGTGCAACAAGTGTGGGAGAGACCACGTAGGGGAATGTAAGTGGGGATCGAACGTCTGCTTCAAGTGTGGGAGGCCTGGTCATATGGCGAGAGATTACAGGGTTATAAAGTGTTATAACTTTGGTGAAGAGGGCCATATAAGTAGGGATTGGAAGAAGCCAGGGCCAAGAACTCCGGGGCAAGGAAGGGGATTGATAAGGAGGGGAGAGGGTGAATGCCAGGGCATTCACTATGACTCGAGAGGAGGCTAGAGTGGACCCTGATGTTGTGTTAGGTACATTCCTAGTTAACCAGACTTGTGCCTCTGTACGTTTTGATTATGGTGCTAGTAGGAGTTTTATTTTTGATGCCTTCTGTGATAAGTTGCCCACTAGGAGTAAAAAGATTGATGAGCCCTTCGATGTAGAAACTGCTATTGGTAAGTCTATCAGTATTTATGATGTGGTAGAGGATTATGACATAGAATTGGAAAGCCATAGGTTCTCTGTTAGATTGTTCGTAATACCCTTAGGCGGATTCGATGTAGTCCTAGGGATGGATTGGATAGCAGCCTATGAGGCAAATATTGTGTGTCACAAGAAGATGATTCGATTGACTACAACGGATAGGAGTTCAGTCACGATCTATGGCGATAGGGTTACTACGGTTTCGAAGGTAATTTCGATGGTTGTGGCTGAGAAGTTTATGAGGCGTGGATGTGGTTCCTATCTAGCCTATATGAACGATGTGGATACGTCGGTACCATGATTGTCGGACGTGCCTGTAGTGTGCGACTTCCCTAACGTATTCCCAGAAGACTTATCAGGCGTGCCACCTAACTGTGAGATCGAGTTCCAGATTGACCTGATACCTGGTGCCCAACCTGTTGCTAAGGCATCGTATCGTTTAGCTCCCTCTGAGATGAAAGAGTTGATGACTCAGCTACAAGAGCTGTTGGATAAGGGATTCGTCCGACCAAGTATCTCTCCATTGGGTGCTACGGTCTTGTTTGTGAAGAAGAAGGATGGTAGCATTAGGATGTGCATCGACTACCATGAGCTGAGCAAGTTGACCGTCAAGAACCGGTATCCGTTACCGAGGATTGATGACTTATTTGATCAGCTCCAAGTGTGCCAGTTGGTTCTTGAGGATAGATCTCCGATCTGGTTACCATCAGTTGAAGGTGAAGGAGCAGGATATACCTAAAACAACTTTTCACACATGATATGGACACTACGAGTTCTTGTTATGTCCTTTGGTTTAACCAACGCGCCATCTGCTTTTATGGATTTGATGAATAGGGTGTGTCAGCCAATGTTGGATAAATCAGTGATTGTGTTCATTGATGATATCCTGATTTATTCAAAGAGCGAAGAGGAACATGCTGGTCACATTTGGGAGGTGCTGGAAATGCTTAGAAGGGAGAAGTTGTATGACAAGTTCTCCAAGTGCGCACTCTAGTTGCGCAAGGTTCAGTTTCTCGGTCATGTGGTCAACCCGAAAGGGATCATGGTGGACGCAGAAAAAGTTGAGGCGGTGATGCAATGGAAGTCTCCAAAGACACCATTCGAGATTCGTAGTTTCTTGGGTTTGGCGGGCTATTATAGGAGATTCATCCAAGACTTTTCCAAGATAGCTTCACCATTGACCAAGTTGACCCGTAAGGAGGTAAAGTTTGTATGGGGTCGAGAACAGGAGAATGCTTTTGAAGAGCTAAAGACGAGATTGACCCAAGCTCATGTCTTAACATTACCCGAAGGGAGCGAAGACTTAGTTGTCTATTCGGACGCTTCTTATTCGGGGTTGGGTTGCATGCTAATGCAACAGGGGAGGGTAATAGCCTACATTTCCCGACAGTTGAAAATCCATGAGGCTAATTACGCTACTCATGATTTGGGGTTGGCGGCAATGGTCTTTGAAATTGAAGATTTTGAGGCACTACTTGTATGGGACAAAGTGCACTATCTTCACTGATGATAAGAGCTTGAATTACTTCTTCGAGTAAAAGGATCTTAATATGAGGCAAAGGAGGTGGTTAGAGTTGATCAAGGATTATGATTGTGAGATCCATTACCATCCGAGCAAGGCCAACGTAGTGGCCGATGCCCTTAGCCGAAAAGAGAGACCCGAGCCGGTTTGAGTAAAGGGTTATCAGTTGGTAATGACCTCTGACATGATGAAGCAGGTCAAGGAATTTCAAGATGAGGCGTTAAAAGAGGATCAAATCAACTCCGAAAGGATGAGAGGCCTAGTCACGGAGTTGGGTGAGATCATTTTCGGTGTTAGGACCCGATTTGGGCGGATGTGGATTCCTCACTAAGGGGATCTACGGGAAAGATCATGGATGAGGCTCATAAGACTCGATACTCGATTCACCCCGGTGCCACGAAGATGTATCAGGATATGAAGAAAGATTACTGGTGGCCCATATGAAGCGCGACGTAGCAAAGTATGTGAGTAAGTGCCTTACTTGCCTGCAAGTGAAGGTGGAGCATCTGAAGCCATACGCGAAGATCCAACCTTTGGATATACCCGAGTGGAAATGGGAGCACGTCACCATGGACTTCATTACGAAGTTGCCCCGTACGGTAAGAGGGTATGATGCCATATGGGTGATAGTAGACCGTCTGACGAAGAGTGCTCACTTTCTGCCGATCTGTGAGACGTATTCATTTGAGAGGTTGGTGGATCTGTTCATTAAGGAGATCATAGCTCATCATGGCTTACCGGTGTCTATCATGTAGGACTGTGACACTCGGTTTACATCAATGTTTTGGAAGAGATTCCACGACGTGATGGGGACAAGGCTACATATCAATACAGCGTACCATCCTCAAACAGACTGTTAGTCGGAGAGAACTAGGAAGATATGCTACGGGCATGTGTGATAGATTTTGGAGGAAGTTGGGATGAACACTTACCGTTAGTCGAGTTCTCATATAACAACATATATCATGCCAGTATTGGTATGCCTCCTTATGAGATGCTATACGATAGGAAGTGTAGAACGCCCGTATGTTAGGGTAACATCGGGCAGAGGGAGTTGGGAAGCATTAAGGTGATCGATGCTATGACTGAGAAGTTGGAAAAGATTAAGGCCTTTAAGAAGGCGGCGAAGGATAGACAAAAGTCCTGTGCCGACAAGAGGCTTAGACCGATTGAACTCAAGGTGGACGATAGAGTTATGTTGAAGGTCTCGCCTTGGAAAGGGATCATCCGGTTCTGAAAGCGAGGAAAGCTAATCCCGAGGTATATAGGGCCTTTCCGAATTATTGCTCGGGTAGGAGAGGTGGCCTATCGATTGGAGCTACCCGATGAGTTATGTGGAATTCACCCGAAGTTCCATGTATTTTATCTGAGAAAGTGCTTAGTCGATGAGGATATGATTATGCCAATGGAGGATATTGAGGTAGATGAACGGCTCAAATATATGGAGCAACCGGTGGCCATCATTGATAGAAAAGAGAAGAGGTTAAGGAACAAAGTGGTTCCACTTATGCGTGTACAGTGGAAACACCGAAAGGGGCCTGAGTCTACATGGGAGACTGAGGAAGAGATGAGACAGCATTACCCGCAGCTATTCGAGAGATGATAGGTTTTGGGGACGAAACCTCAATAAGGGGGGTGGACTTGTAACGCCAGAAAATTTTGAAGAAAAAGAAGGCAGGTGAAGTTCTCGCATGAAAGGAAGTTCCCGCGTGAGAAGTCATGCAAAAAGCTCAACTGGGTATAAATAGCTGAGAACATCCGGTCTCACTCCATTTCGTGCGAAAAGTTCAGCTGCTAGAGAGAGAAATCGGCTGCGTAGAGAGAGAAAATAAAGAATGCAAGTGTTTAAGGTATGTAACTCGTGTAGTAACTCGTGTTATGTACTAAGAATGGATTATTGATGAATGTAACGCATGCTTATGTAGTTTTCGCTCGGCAAAGGCTTCGGGAAGGTTGCGTTTGTGCTAGAACTTCAAGAAGTGAGTTTCTAGTCCTTTTTTTACGCAAGTTTTATGTTTTAGGGCTATTATGCATAGTAGAATGTTTGAATGTGCCTGTTCATGCTTGGTATGATGTTGTTTAAGATGTTTGCATGTTGGAACAGCCATAGAAGCGATAACTTGTAATTGGGAGGGAAAAACCTATAGTTTTCGCGTGAGCAGTTTTGATGTACGTTAAAATTTTGAATTTTGGGAAGTTTTTGCGCGAAAGGTGTAGTTTTCAGGTGATATGCATGTTTTCACGCAACAGGTAGTTCTCATGCGATTGGTAAGTTCTTGCATGACATGTGGTTCTCGCGCAACTTGATGGTTTTCGCGCGATAGGATGGTTCTTGCGCGAAGGGGTAGGTCTCGCGCGAGATGTTACTGTGTATGTTTAGTTTTAGCTTGCTATGTTGTTATGTGTGATGCGTTATCTTTTCACGTTAAATGACGTTTAATACTATATGCTTTATGATGTGACTTTACTTGATATGTATGATTATGTAAGTGAAGTATTATGTAACGAAAGTAAAAGATAACGATGATGAAAGCGGAACTTAATGAATGAATGAAAGTCTTGCAAGCAAATTGAAAGGAGGTTCATAACTCATTGAGGGGTTGTTAGCTCAATTGTGTGCGGTTTAGCTAACCATGACGATGAACACAGGGGGGTCAGTCTTTATGACTGATCAAGACGTAGGAAAACGGGATCGTTCTCGCTTGACCCCAAGACGGAAGTTGCTTCGTGCACAATGATGGGGCGTAGCCTATGACAGGATCTAGATTAAAAATTGAAAGAACAAAAGAAAGTACGAAAATGAACAATTATGAATGATGATGATAAGATAATAATAATAATTATCAAGATGTACGTACGATGTGTGATCATGAACGAAAGTTAAGGTTATGTTTTAACGAAAAGTAAAGTATTTTTAAAATATAAACTAGAACTCACTCAGCATAGCTGACTTTTGTATGCATAATAGTTGGCAGGTAACCGTTTGATGCTAAGGAGGTCTAGGCATTGATGCATAAGCTACTGGGAATGATTTGCATCTGGCATCCACAATTTTTGGAAATGATTGTTGTATTAAAAAAATTTTGAGATGTAAATGAATGATTTGATGTATTGACACGATTTTAATCATGAATGAAAAGTTTTAATTCCGCTGCAAATGATGTGTTTTAAATGTATTATGCGATGATTGACCAACTGTAAGCGTCCCGGGAATGGGGCCTTACATGAACACACCCATAAAGTTCTCAGGTTGCCTCCCGTAAGTGCTAAGTTTTAGGTCTTCAGCCGAACCTTACCTGAGACCACTTATGGTGGTCATATTGGGTGCTTCTCTCCAAATTTCTCTTTATAGAACCGTTTCTCCTGGCTTGATAGATCTTTTTGTTCGCTCCTGTAATGGAGAACATCACTTCTTTGGCCCTTGAATTCACTTGATCCAGTGGTTTACCCATCTTTATCTTTCATCTCGGATTCTCCTTCCTTAATGGCTCCACCTTTATATTTTCATCCTTTTCCATATTCTGAAACTCAAACCTATCCGGATCAAAACCATTTTTCATGGTGATGTCCTCACTTACATGTGAAATATAAGGAGGAGCACACCCATTAGTAGCATCTGATACAAAACAGTCATTGGTAACTACATATGTAATTGATTTTGAAAACACATTAAAGAATAACTTATGGTTTTTTGAATGTCATATTGATAATTGCATCTCGGCAATTGATTTGAGTTTTCGCTGTTGCCAAGAATGTTCGACCTAAAATTACCTTTGGTTGCTCGTTTGTCCTTATTGGTGCATAATCAAGCACTATAAAGTCCACCAGGTAGTAGAACTCTCTGATCTTGATGATCACATCCTTAACCATCCCTCGGGGTTGTTTCAATGTCGAATCAGCAAGCACCACTGTTTTGTCAGTTTCGTGTATGGACCAAAGTGATATTGGTCATACAAACTTCCCGGAAGGATGCTTACCCCATCTCCATAATCCAAAAGTGCCTGCTTGATTTTAAATTTCTCGACTTGAATGGAATGATTGGTGCTCCCGGGTCACTTCCTTCTTCTTCATCTACTTCCTTATCGTTTCCTACAACTACTTGAGGAGTAGAGGTTAAATCATGATCAATATATTCAGATTTAGGAAGGATACTAACCGAATTGATGTGCACATTCTTTGAACTTGAGGCTTGATGTTCAGGGTTCTTTGTTGTATCACTTGGAAGCTTCTGCAGTTCTCGTTTGGACTATTGTTCTGCTGATTGCCCTAATTGCTTGGCAATGGCCTCATTGGTCTTCTCTTGCACCTCTTTGAATTGTTTAAACTCTTTCATCTCCTTTGCGAGGTCTTGAATTGCTGACAAAATTGCATTGTCATTGCCATTGTTAGTAGAAGCACCTTGTTGATGTTGTTGATTCGTTTGATTATATTGACCGCCATGTTGTTAGTTTCTTTGATTGTAATTGTTTCTTTGATAACCGCCTTGATTGTATTCTTGTTGTAGGCCTTGATATTCGTTGCTTCCTTGATTTGGTACCTGGAAAGGAGGATTCAGTCGATTAGTATTGTTACCATATCTATGGTTTGGGTGATTTCTAAGACCTGGATGATAAGTGTTAGAATTCATGTGGTATGTCTTCCTTTCTCCTTGGCCTTGTAATTCATGTCGTGTGACCGATGTATGGCTGATGTCATTATACATGTCACACACTTGATACTCACAGATATGTTCGCCACACCACTCTTTCCAACTTTAAGGACTGCAATTTCTCTTTCTAGAACCATAATTCTATCCATGGCCACATGATCATTCACCATCTTTATGTTTGCAACCCTTGACCTCCGGCTTGATTGTGCATGCTTCATAGATATTACTGTAACACCCCGAAATAATATTTAAAAGATAACGAAAGGAAAGGTACCTAGAAGGAAGAGATAAAGGATACAAGTTGAAGGGGGTAAAGTGTACAAAGTACAAAACTTTAAAATTATATTAATAAAATGGGTATGGCCACCCACTTTAAAGCATATCTGCTTTCTGCTCTCGGTCAAAAAGAAGAAGAAGAAAGGGATGCCGGTTTTAGAGAAGAAGAAGGAACAAAAAGCTGTAAAAGGTTAGTTTCTTGGGTTTATGTTTTGTTTTAGCTTAGTTTGCATCTTGTAACCAAAGTTCTTGATGTTTTAGAAGGTTGTTCTTGGGATTTTTGAGGCTGAAATCACAAGTGGAGGTGTTTGGTTTGAAGAGCTGCTTCAAGGTGAGTTTCTAGAACCCCTTTTTAATGGTTTTAAGGTTTTGGGGCTGTTATGCATACCGGGCAGAAGGTTTCTAAACCAAACCGTGAGTTTCAGCATGATGATCAATTGTGTTCTATTGATGTATGTTTTTAGATGCTTTCCTAAGATGTGTATGATGTTTAGTTTGGTATAAGTATGTAGTATGATAGATCTATGCTAAGGATGTGTTAGGATGATGATTGGGAGCTGGTTATAGCATAGGTTACGTTGCAGGTTAGATAGTTCATCCGCATTTAAACTGTGAAATTTCAATAAGTGTTTTGTTCATATGCATTTGCTATAGTGTCCGCATTTGCTACAGTGTCATCCGCATTTGTTTGGACACGGATATTTTCTGAAGACTTTCATCCGCATTGTTCATCCGCATTTGCTACAATTCCATCCGCACTTGCTACAGTGTCATCAGCATTTCTTTGAATACTTAGAATATTTTCTAAAGAGTATTTTCTGAAGACTTTCGTCCACATTTGTTCTTGCTCATATGCATTTCTTTGGGGACTTAGGTTTCTTTTTCTGAAATTTTGGGAAGTAGAACTTAGTGCTAAGAAATGATGTTTCGGGGCAGTTTATGCTCATTTATATTGCGTTTGCTTTGTGTGCTGCCATGATGATGTGGTTCCATGCTATGTCTATGATGTGATGGCTTGTGAGGAGTCCTTATGGCTCGAAGGGAGTCTTTGTGACTCGAAGGGAGTCTTTGTGACTCGAAGGGAGTCCTTGTGGCTCGAAGGGAGTCTTTGTGACTCGAAGGGAGTTCAATCCTTGAGATTGACTTGAAGGGGATCCTTGTCGCGTACCCCGGTACTGTCGGTGTTTGGACATAAGTCAGGGGTATTGCATGAGGCAGGATCCAGATTGAAGTGAAAGATAATGATGACTGTACGAAATGTACGAATTGAAAAATGATGAAGATAATAATAATATTATCAATGTGTATGTATGATGAGTGATCGCATACGTTTACGAAGGATATGTTTTAAAGAAAGTAAAGTATTTTATTTATAAAACTAGAACTCACTCAGCGTTGCTGACTTTTTGTATGCATAGTAGTTGGCAGGTATTTTGTTGATGCTGACGAGTTGCTGGCATGGATGCATACGCTACTGGGAGTGTTTTAAAGGCTGGCATCCCCGTTTTGATATGTTAATGAAATATAAACAAGTGTTGTAATGTAATGAATTAACATGTTTTTGTTATTAATGAAAGTTTTCAAATTCCGCTGCAAAAGTAATATGTGCTTTGAATGTTTTATGCGATGACGGTCCAGCTGTAAGCGTCCCGAGAACGGGTCCTTAAAAGTTGGTATCAGAGCTAAAGTTTAAGTGAATTGGGTAAATATTTTCAAAAAGAACCTAATCTTAAACTGAGAATGGGACGAAAGTGAAGGGATGCCAGTACTAGTAGCTACATGCCTGCAGGTAAAAGTTTTATGTAAAAGGGTTTTATGTAAGTTAATGTTAACCAGTATTATGTGCGCATGTTATGTGGCTTGTGTGCTTTTGTGTAGATTTAGATACTGATGTAGTCAGGAAAGGAAATGCTTAGGGAATGAAGAGTAAAGTAAGTGGCTAAACACAACTAGCCACTATGATTAGGGACTTACTATACTTGACATAACTTGAGCTATTACCTTGAATGACCGTGTTGGTGTTTGAATCTTGTAGTGTTCATAGATGGTTGGCGGTAGGTCTTCTGAGGCTTCGCGTGGTGGAGGTCTTGGTGGACGTGGTGTTAGACCGCGTGTCATGAGGAGCAGAGCTAAGACTGCTGAGACGGCTCCTGAAGAGCCAGAGTTTCGTCACCAAGACGGTGAGGACGGAAGTGCTAATTTGAGGGCCTCAGTGAAAGAGGCGGTGGTTGAGGAGGTTCATCAGGTCATGCAGACAATCTTACCGTCTGTAGTGACCGAAGTTATTCGTGCTATGAGGGATGACGAGCAGAAGGAGAAGGAGGAGAATAGGAGAACCATCCGGCGAGGGGGTGAAGCTGGAGGTTCTGGGGATATAGAGCAACCCGATACGGATATGGTTGTCTCCGATGATGATGAGGAGGCAGTGCCGGGAACTGTGATGGGATGCAGTTATGGGGCATTCCAAAGATGCAGGCCCCCGACGTTTGATGGAAATGGAAGTGCTGCGGCTGCTCAGCGTTGGGTGAGAGAAATGGAGGCGGTGCTTGACATCAGCGAGTGCCGTGAGGATCAAAAGGTGAAGTTTGCTACCCACTCTTTTGTGGATTCAACCTTATGCTGGTGGGACAATATTGTCCAGGCTGAGGGTACCAGGGGAGTCGGGAGGATGAGGTGGAGGGAACTGAAGAAGTTGGTGATTGAGGAGTTTTGTCCTCATAGGGAGCTGGACAAAGTCGAGAGGGAGTTCCTGCAGCTGGAAGCGGGAACGATGACTCACCAACAGTACACCACGAAGTTCAACGAGATGGCAAGGTTGGTGCCAGATCAGGTGACGCCTGTGTCATGAAAGATTAAAAGGTATATTCAAGGTCTGCCGGTAGATATCCGCAGACATCTGGTCGTTGCCCGGCCAAGCACGTTTAGGTCGGCGGTCGATTTGGCAGGGAGGCTGTATGACGAGCGAGAGGCGGTGGCGATGATGGATGAGGAGGAAGAGCAGAGTTATGTTAAGAATGGGAACGGAAGGCAGGATGATGATGATGGTGAATTTGTGGCTGGAGGTAAGATGATGAGGTTCGATGATCGGAAGAGGATGTCTGAGAGGGAAGAGGTATGCAAGAAATGTGGGAAGGAGCATGCAGGAGTATGTAAGCAGGGATCGAATCCCTGTTTTCAATGCGGGAAGGAGGGCCACCTGGCGAGAGATTGTCACGCGATGAGATGTTACAGGTGTGGTGAGAGTGGGCACAGGAGCAAAGACTACACGAAGTCAAGGGTTGAGAGCTCTGGGACAAGGCAAGGAGTTCAGAATGAGGAGAACAGAGGACGAGAGTTAGAGCATTTGCCCTTACCGGGAGGAGGCTAGAGCAGACTCCGACACGACGTCAGGTACGTTTCTTGTAATTTGATGTTATGCATCTATGCTTTAATTGTGGTGCTAGTAGTAGTTTCATTCCTACTGCCTTTGTGTTATGTTACATGTTAGGAGTAGGAATATTGAAGAGCCATCGATGTAGAGATTGCTATGGGTGAGTCCACTAGGTTACCTATGCCCTAAAGAATTGCGTGATAGAATCGCGAGTGCGCCTGTTCCTGCTAGACTGTTCAGGACAGACTTGGGTGGATAAACCTATCCCTTCGGATGAACTGGATAGAGTTTGTAAGACAAACACCAAGTGTTGCAAAAAGATGGATTGATCAACAGTTCCCGACAAGAGTTCAGCGCCGACCTTTGGCGACAGAGTAATGATAAAGACCTCGCCTTGGAAAGGGATCATTCGAATCAGAAAGCAAGGAAAGTGGATACTGAAGCGTATAGGGTCATTCTACATTGTTGCCCAGGAAGGAGAAGTGGCATACCAACTGGAGCTACCCGACGTGTTAAGTGGGATTCATTTGACATTCGATGTTTCTCTTCTAAGAAAGAGCTCAATCGGTGAAGACATGATCGTGCCACTAAAGGATACTAAGATAGATGAAAGATTAAACTACACGAAGGAAAGGAGAGCTAAAAGAAGAATGGTTTCACTCGTGTGAGTGCAGTAGAGCCCATAAGGGATCTAAGCCTACGTGTAAGATCAAGGAAGAGATGAGAGAGCGTTACCCGTAACTGTTCGAGAAGCGACAGGTTTCGGGGACGAAACCTATATAAGGGGGGTGGACTTGTAACACCCCGAAATTCTATTTCAAAGATAACGAAAGGAAAGGTACCTAGAAGGAAGAGATAAAGGATACAAGTTGAAGGGTATAAAGTGTACAAAGTACAAAACTTTAAAATTAGATTAATAAAATGGGTATGGCCACCCACTTTAAAGCATATGTGCTTTCTGTTCTCGGTCAAAAAGAAGAAGAAGAAAGGGGTGTCGGTTTTAGAGAAGAAGAAGGAACGAAAAGCTGTAAAAGGTTAGTTTCTTGGGTTTATGTTCTGTTTTAGCTTAGTTTGCAGCTTGTAACCGAAGTTCTCAGTGTTTTAGAAGGTTGTTCTCGGGATTTTTGAGGCTGAAATTGCAAGTGGAGGTGTTTGGTTTGAAGAGCTGCTTCAAGGTGAGTTTCTAGAACCCGTTTTTACTGGTTTTAAGGTTTTGGGGCTGTTATGCATACCGGGCAGTAGGTTTCTAAACCAAACCGTGAGTTTCAGCATGATGATCGATTGTGTTCTATTGATGTATGTTTTTAGATGTTTCCTAAGATGTGTATGTTGTTTAGTTTGTTCTAAGTATGTAGTATGATAAATCTATGCTAAGGATGTGTTAGGATGATGATTGGGAGCTGGTTATAGCATAAGTTACATTGCAGGTTAGATAGTTCATCCGCATTTAAACTGTGAAATTTGCATAAGTGTTTTGTTCATAAGCATTTGCTACAGTGTCCGCGTTTGCTACAGTGTCATCCGTATTTGGTTGGACACGGATATTTTCTGAAGACTTTCATCCGCATTGTTCATCCGCATTTGCTACAGTTCCATCCGCACTTGCTACAGTGTCATCAATATTTCTTTGAATACTTAGAATATTTTCTGAAGACTTTCTTCCACATTTGTTCTTGCTCATCTGCATTTCTTTGGGGACTTAGGTTTCTTTTTCTAAAATTTTGGGAAGTAGAACTTAGTGCTAAGAAATGATGTTTCGGGGCGGTTTATGCTCATTTATATTGCGTTTGCTTTGTGTGCTGCCATGATGATGTGGTTCCATGCTATGTTTATGATGTGATGGCTTATGAGGATGTTTATGAAGTGAATGTTATGGTTGTATGTATGTGTTATCTTTCTTCGTTAAATGGTTTTCAAAACATATGTATTATGTTATAATACCTATTGTGTATTATGTTGTGACTTTACGTGCTATGATGTATGAATAAACGTAAAGTATTATGTAACGAAGTGAAAGACAATAATAATAAAAAGTGGAACGTAAAGAACGAAGGGAGTCATTGTGACTCGAAGGGAGTCCTTGTGGCTCGAATGGAGTCTTTGTGACTCGAAGGGAGTCCTTGTGGCTCGAAGGGAGTCTTTGTGACTCGAAGGGAGTCTTTGTGGCTCGAAGGGAGTCCTTGTGGCTTGAAGGGAGTCCTTGTGGCTCGAAGGGAGTCTTTGTGACTCGAAGGGAGTTCAATCCTTGAGATTGACTTGAAGGGGATCCTTGTCGCGTACCCCAGTACTGTCGGTCTTCGGATATAAGTCGGGGGTATTGCATGAGGCAGGATCCAGATTGAAGTGAAAGATAATGATGACTGTACGAAATGTACGAATTGATCAATGATGAAGATAATAATAATATTATCAATGTGTATGTATGATGAGTGATCGCATACGTTTACGAAGGATATGCTTTAAAGAATGTAAAGTATTTTATTTATAAAACTAGAACTCACTCAGGGTCACTGACTTTTTTTATGCATAATAGTTGGCAGGTATTTTGTTGATGCTGAGGAGTTGCAGGCATGGATGCATACGCTACTGGGAGTGTTTTGAAGGCTGGCATCCCCGTTTTGACATGTTAATGAAATATAAACAAGTGTTGTAATGTAATGAATTAATATGTTTTTGTTATTAATGAAAGTTTTCAAATTCCACTGCAAAAGTAATATGTGCTTTGAATGTTTTATGCGATGACGGTCCAGCTGTAAGCGTCCCGGGAACGGGGCCTTACATTTACACTCATCCTTTCAAGAATATCCCAATCATCATCCTCATGGTTTAAGGTGAATGTTCCTTCACTTGTTGAATTTACATCTCTAGCATCCTCCCGTGATAGCCCATCATAGAATGCTGAAATCAACTCCCACTTAGCTATGCCATGATATGGACAAGTTCTTACCATCTCTTTAAATAGGTGAAAAGCTTCATGCAATTGTTCACCTGATTGTTGTGTAAATCCTTGAATGGCTCGCCTTGCATCACTTGTCCTTTGGGAAGTATAGTATTCATCCAAGAATTGTTGTTGCATTTGTACCCATGTGAGAATACTTGCAGATGGTAGAGATAGGAACCATTGTTTGGCCTTGTCTTTAATGGTAAATTGGAATAGGACCAATTTAACTTTATCTGGTGAAAAGCCTTGGCCACCAATGGTGCTACATGATGCCTCAAATTCGGATATATGCATATAGGGTTCTTCGGTTGCCATACCATGGAAGTGAGGGAGAATTCCCAAGCATTGTGTTCGGACTTCAAAAGCTCGTCCCCTTTGTGTTGGTGAAACTATAGGAGTTGAATTGATGGCAATAGCGGGATGAAAGTGACTATCCACACCATGTGCTGGTACATAATATTGCACTCCTAGATTGGTCGGTATGCCTTTAAATGGTTGACCTTCAACATTGTTGCGAATGGGTGGTTTAGCATAACCACCTTGATCCCGATTTGGTTGATAGTTTCGATAGCCCGGTTGGTTCCCATAATCCTCAAAATAATGTTGGTTTGGTCCATCCATGTCAACTTGATCTTCAATCCACTCTTCCACATAATTAGTGTGGTGACTTCCTTCGACTAAAAACCAATCCTCATTGCTATGATGGCTCCCTTCCACGTCATGCTGAAAACTTGGATTACGAACCCAAAAATTTGGCATCGGTTGGAAGTTCATGGGCGGAGGTTGGTGTTGCACCCCTTGATTCACAGGGATTGGCCCATGAGGTTAAGGTTGCACTGGTTGTGGTTGAGGTGGAGGATCATCATGTGGCGGGAACACGGGTAATGGAACATCTCCTAAAGGTTGGTTGGGTTGTGGTACTCCTTGGTTTTTTGGATTGTTCATCATTCTTGACTAGTTAATTTCGCGTGTTCTTGAAAGTCTGCTTAATATCCGATGAGCTGTTGCTGATGATGTACCTTCTTTCGATCTTGTTTGACCACGAATTTGAGAAGTCCTTGAAGTTGATGATTTTTGAAACACACGATTAGCACTTGTAGTCTTCTTAGTTTCTTGATCAAATAGCAATGGTGAGGTCCTTCCTGAAAATCTAGTATGCATTAATGTAATGGTTACCTATAAACAAGAAAACACAAAATACCTCGAGATCGTACACTTCTCCGCCACAACCATCCAAATTACATTCTAGATCGTACTAAATCTATCCCCATAGATTGTCACCAAACTCCTATCGAGCGCGGTCAATCAAATCATCATCTTTCGACACACGATGTTTGCCTTATAGGTTGCTAGCCAAACCATCCCTAGGACTACTTCAAATCCACTTAAGGGCATCACGAACCACCTAGCAGAGAACCCATGGCCTTTCAACTCTATGTCATAGTCCTCTACCATATCAGATATCCTGATTGACTTACCAATGACAGTTTCTACATCGAATGGCTCATCAATCTTCCTACTCCTAGCGGGCAACTTATCACAGAAGGCAGTAAAAATAAAACTCCTACTAGCACCAGAATAAAAAATACAGAGGCACAAGTCTAGTTTACTAGGAATGTACCTAGCACCGCGTAAGAGTCCACCCTAGCCTCCTCCCAAGTCATAGCGAATGCCCTAGCCTTCGTCCTTTTCCCTCCTTCTCAGTCCCCTTCTTTGGCCCGGATCTCTTAGCCCTCGACTTCTAGCAGTCTCTGCTCATGTGCCCAGCCTCACCGTAGTTGTAACATTTCACCACACGACAATCCCTTGCTTTATGGCCCTCCTTCCCACACTGAAAGCAGGCGTTCGATTCCCACTTACACTCCCCCATGTGGTCTCTCCCATACTTCTTGCATGCCTTCTCCCTCTCTGTTATCACCTTCCAATCATCCACTCTCGTCTTCTTACCTCCAGCCACAAAACCACCACCGTTATACCACTTCTCATTCCCATTCCTATCATTGTCACACTTCTTCTTCTCATCCATCACCGCCACTGCCTTTCACTCATCATACAGTCTCCCCTCCAGATCGACCACCGACCTAAACGTACCTGGGCGAGTGGCGATCAGATGTCTATGGATATCCACCGGCAAACCCTGGATGTATCTCCTTATTTTTCATGACACGGGTGCCACATGCTCTAGTACTAGCCTCACCATCTCATTAAACTATGTTTTGTACTGCTGGTGCATCATAGTTCCCTCCTCCACCTTTAGGAACTCTCTCTCAATCTTGTAGAGCTCCCTATGAGGACAAAACTCCTCGATCACCAGATCCTTCAGTTCACCCCATCTCATCCTCCCGATCGCCCTGCTACCCTCGACCTGGACGATGTTGTCCCACCAGCATAAGGCCGAATCTACAAATGAGTGGGTAGTGAACTTTACCTTCTGTTCCTCTCGGCAATTGCTGATATCATGTACCGCCTACATCTTCCTCACCCATCGGTGAGCAGCAGCAGTACTCCCATTCCCATCAAATGTCGGGTGCTTGCACCTCTGAAATGCCCTGTAGTTGTACCCCTTTGCAGCTTCCTGCACTACCTCCTCCTCCTCATCATCACTAGAGACAACCATTTCAGTATCTGCTTGCTCCATCTCCCCTGAACCTCCTCCTTCACCCCCTCGCCTAGCGGTTTTCCTCTTCTCCTTTTTCTCCTTCTTCTTATCCTCCCTCACAGCTCTAATAACCTTGGTCACCACAGGCGGCAGAATTATCTACATCACCTGATGAACTTCTTTTGCTACTGCCTCCTTTATTGAGGCCCTCAGATTAGCACTCTCATCCTTACCATCATGGTGATGAAGCTCGTGCTCTTCAGGAGCCATTTCGGCAGTCTTAGCCATGTTCCTTGTGGCACGTGGTGCAACACCACGCCCACCACGACCTCCACCTTGAGAAGCCTCAGAAGATCTACCACTAGCCATCTCTAAGCACTTCAAGATTCAAATACCAACACAGTCATTCAAGGTAATAAGTCAGATTATGTCAAGTATAGTAAGTCCCTAATTGCAGTGGCCAGTTGTGATTAGCCACTTACTTTACTCTTCATTCTCCAAGCATTTCCTATCCTGACTACATCAGTATCCAAATCTACAAAGAACACATAATCCACATTGCACACACACATAATTCCTTTTTCCATTAATTTACATAAAACGTTTACATTAAACATTTACCTGCAGGCATGTAGCTACTAGGACTGGCATCCCTTTCCCTTTCTTGTCCCATTCTCAGTTTAAGTTTAGGTTTTTTGAAAATATTTTACCCAATTCTCTTAAACTTTGGCTCTGATACCAACTTGTAAGGCCCCGTTCTCGGGACGCTTACGGTCGGTCAATCATCGTATAAAACATTTAAAACACATCATTTGTAGGACCCCGTTATCGCACGTTTCCATCAGGCACAAAGACTGACCGTTAGGTGCGCACTTGGCACACTATCGAGGTGGCAACCTATAAAGAGTTGTGAACCCATTTTATATGCTTGAAAGACTTTAAATTCATTGATTACGTTCAACTTTTCATTATCTTTATCTTCCACTTTCATTACAATAATACTTTACATACAAGAGTATTAACACACCACGTGAATTCACATACTAATACGTAATATAGAACATCAACCACAACCCACAATCATACATAATACCAACATGCATAAACCACCAAAACATTCCAGAACTTAACACTACATTCTACTTCCCAAGATTCCAGAAAATCCTATGTCCCAAAAGAAATGCAGATGAACATAAGCCAATGCAGCTGAATGTTCACCAAATACGGACAAGCAAATACGGATGAAAATCA
Organism: Flaveria sonorensis; assembly: GCA_025506505.1. NCBI lineage: Eukaryota > Viridiplantae > Streptophyta > Magnoliopsida > Asterales > Asteraceae > Flaveria > Flaveria sonorensis. The sequence continues at coordinate 28,048,983 of CM046436.1, read as the reverse complement.
CAGAAAATATTCCAAGTGTCTAAAGATATGAGGAGGAACCAAATGTGGATGAACATGTCCAAATACGGATGAACAAGTCCAAATGTGGATAAGCAATACTAAATGCGGATGAACAAGGCAAATGCGGATGAACAAAGTAAATGCCGATGAACAAAGTCCAAAGCACGCAACATGCAAAATTATCTAAGTGTCTACAGTAGACGGCTAATGGTCCACAGCGGATGGCCAAATCTGCAGCGGAAGCTAAGAGTCCACAACGCATGAATGAAACACTGAGTGTGTCCATAGTGCACAGCTAAAACATTCAAGGGTCCATAGCGGATAGCCAAGTCCATAGCGGACAACCAAGATTTTCTCAAGGGTCCACAGCGGACAAGAAAAATCTATAGCGGATGAGTAAAACACTTTGGTAGCTTCAAGTAGAACACCTGAAACCCGAGAGTCCACTTGAAGTTCCAGCACCTTAAAATCTCATCTTCAAGCACATCTTCCTCCTTCTCTCTCTAGAAACCGATGGTAGCTTCTTCTTCTGTTCTTGTAGCCGAAAGAAGATGTGGGGAAATGGGGGTGCGGGTGGCTATCCCTTGTTTTTTGAATCCACTAGAGGCAAGTTTGCAACTTGCACACTTTAACCCCCTTTACTTTTGAAAAATGTTATCTTTCCCCTTTTTCTCTTCTTTTCTTTTCCTTTTTTATAAATTTTTGGGTGATACATGAAGCAACTCCTCTTGCATTGCTTCAACCCCACTTCCATCCTTCAAAGCCTTATTAACTTTCTTCAGCTCTATCTAGGACAACAAGCAAGAGTATAGACAAACATTTTTGTCATGGGTTTGCTCTCTTGTTCTCACCCCTGTATCAACATTTCCAATGATGTTTGTGGTAGGGTATGACTTGTGGATCCTGAGTTGAGGGATAACAGTAAGTTGATTGGAAAGATCTAAATTCAAGAAATTCAGATCTGGCAATGGAGTATCACCCACCACATCAGCACACTTATTAAGAGAGGCTTGATCTAATAAATGTGTGACATCATTTATGGTGTTTTCTATGAAGTGGTTATCAGCAACAAAAAATTCTTGAACACTATCACCACTTCCATTTCATCCTACATTTGAAGCTCCTTCACTTGAGTTTTAAACCTCTAAACTAGAATTTGTAGGCATCTCAGATGTATCAGCTGAATTTGTCATGTTTGTGTTGATAGGATCTTCACTTGCAGGGTTAGTTACCACTGGAGCTAAATTAGTATTCTTGCTTGGTCTTCTCAGCTCAAATCTTGGGTCAGGATCTCCAGTTGATAAGTTACCTGTACATCCTAAAAATATTCTCACAAGATTTGTTAAAACAGTTGGTAACTAAATCAAGATCAAATAGCCAGTCAGGACTAGAACCTTTCACACTAGGAGTGTACTCATTGAAGGTCACATTGGCTGACTCCTCAACTACTCTAGTTCTGAGATTGTATACTCTATAAGCCTTAGCTTGGGAAAAGTATCCAATAAAGTGTCCATCATCTGATTTATCAGTAAATTTGGCTACCTGGCCTTTGGTATTCAAGATGGTACAAGGACATCAAAATGACCTGAGGAAACCAATAAATGGTCTCCTTTCATGCCATAGCTCATAAGAGTCTTACCATGAGTCTTAACTACTAAAACTTTGTTCTGCATATAGTAGGCTGTGTTGACTGCCTCTGCCCAGAAGGTGATGGGTAATTTAGAGTCGGACAGCATGGTTCTTGCAGCCTCAATAAGTGTCATGTTTCTCCTATTATCAACACCATTTTGCTTAGGAGTCCTGGGAGCACTACATTGTCTTGTAATACCTTTCTCATCACAAAATAAATCAAGGATTTGGTTCTTAAATTTTGTTCCTTGATCATATCTTATGGTCTTGACCTTGTGATCAAATTGATTCTCAATTTTCAGAATGAAGTTCTTCAAGATCTCAGGAGTCTTATCCTTAGTTCTAAGGATAAAGACCCAAGTGAATCTTGTGAAGTCATCTCTGATCACCAAATAATATGAGGTCCTTCCTAAACTCATTACACTGGTAGGGCCAAAGAGATCCATATGTAATAAGTGTAGCGGAGGAGTGATAGAGTTCCTTTCCTTTGGCTTGTGAGACACTTTATGTTGCTTCCCTTTCAGGCATGCGACACAGTGGTCATCACTTGTAAACTTTTTCTTTGGCATTCCAATTACCAAATCATTCTTAATTAGTTTATTCATGTTTTTAAATTTTACATGGCACATTCTTTTTGCCAGAAGAAAGACTCATCACTATTTGCTTTAGATAGAAAGCATAAAACTTCTCTTGATGGAGATCTTTCTTGCAAGTCCATCTTGTACATGTTCCCTTTCCTGGGGGCACTGAGCAGGATATGCTCTTGAGGAATGACCACCCCGGGCTTGAGAACAATGCACTCATGCTTAGTAAAGAGCATGTTGTGTCTCTGATCACAAAATTAGGATACACTCAGTAGATTGTACCCAAGATCTTTGACAAAGTTTACCTTCTCAAGGCTGAGCTTACCATTTGTGACCATGCCCCTTCCTGTAATGTAACCTCCAGCATCTCCTCCAAAAGCAACTGGCCGTCCATTAATTTTCTAAAATTTTGAAGTAGAGAACCATTACTAGTCAGGTGCCTAGAACAACCGCTATCAATGATCCATACATTTCTCTTAGTCTTTAGTTGTTCCTACACAAGAAATAAGTGGTTAGTTACATTTGAAAACCCAAGCCTCATTGGCCTTGGGCTTATTAAAGTGATTTGAAGACAATGTAACAGTAATTTATTTTATGTTCATGTTTTAAGGATCACTAGCAGTTGTTGATGAAGAACTTTTAGTCACTTGGGCTTCCTCCATCTTCCACACCATTTTTGAAAGATTAGACTTGGCCTTCAACACCTCAAAAGTTTTAACAACTTCAGAAGTTTTGGAGACTGGACCTTCGGAAGATCTTTCTTTCACTACAGCAAGCTTCAGTACTTCGAAAGCATTCCTTACTTCCGAGACCAAATTTTCTTCTGAAGGTCAGTTTTCACTTGTCTTATTATTCACCTTGGAACTTTAGAAGGGAAAATGTTAACTGTAATTTTATCGTGTAACGTGGAAACGTGTGTATTTACTTTGTAAATTTTGTAGCTTGTAAAGATAATACATATAATTGCTACTACTAGTTTATATGTTTATTATTCTAGTTAAAACATTTTAAAAGAGTATTTAAAAGCCTAATCTTTATAAAATACAAACTATGAGGGTTAAAAGGGTAATTATTGCTAAATAATTAATCAAATCAAAAACCCTAACCCCCTAACCACCTACGGCCGCGACTTCATTCCCTCTCCCTCTCCCTTTGCGATTTTCGGCCAAGAACACTCACAAAGCATCGGATTTGATCGATTTCAAGGGTTGCAACAAGTTAGAATCATCAAATACAAGTCAATACACATTTAAAGGTTAGATTTTTACATGTTTTTCAAGGGATTTGATTATGGCCGAAAGTTGGTGTTCGAAATCTTCAATTGATGGTCGAATGATGCCTAATTGTTGATGTTAATGTGTTTACTAGATAGATTACATGTTAATTAACGTCAAGTATGCAATAAAGGTTGGATTTTTACAAGTTTTTATGGAAATTACATTAGGGCCGAAACCCTAACTCGAAAATCTGAACTTGATGTTAGTTGTTGGTTGTTTGATGTTGTTATTATGTTAGTTGGATTGTATATATGCTAGTTAACGTTGATTATGCAAGAAAGCTATGATTTTGATACATTGTTCATAGGTTACTAATAATAGTAACTTTATTTTGCATGAATTGATGATTGGATGATGTATGAATGTTATGGATGTGTTTGTGATGATGATTAGATGCTAAGTTGATGATATGAACAATTAAAAATCAAGAAGATGTGTTATAGTTCATACATTGCTAAAAATAGTAACTTTTGGTGTTGAATGTTGATGAATCATGATGATTAGGTGTTGTTGATCATGTTTAGATGTTGTCATGGACTTGAATTGGTATATAATTGATGAAGTTATGAATGTAGTGTGAGTTTGATGAATTTGGGATGAACTTTCCCAAAAGGGAAACTTTAATTGTGCAAATCCTTGAATTGGATGATTTGAGCATGTTTGGGATATTAGGATCATGCTAGTGTGTTCATGGATGATTTCTAAGGTGATGAAATGTGTTGTTTAGGTTATAGGGATGTTGATTTGGTTTGTTACCTGTTTTGGCCTGTTAGTGGAAAAATCATGGTATGAGTTATATAGGTAAGCTAGGAATTTTGTGGATTGATGATTGATTAAGAATGAACATTTTGGATGTTATGAGCATGATAATAGTTGAGTTTCGCATGACTTGTATGATTTCTAGTTGCATGATGATCTAGTTGGTACATGTGTAATTAAGTGCTATATGTAATCAAGTTGAGTCTCTTGGTTTGTTGAAACACTTAGGGTTTCATGTTGATTTTGTGTACACGTGCTTATGTACTCTTGTATTCTAGGTGACCTTTGAAGGTTGTCTTTCCCTCTTTCTTTCAAGTTAAGCTCTAAGTTAATTCTTGCGCGCATCAGGTGAGTTCTTGCCCCACTCATTTTACATAATCTCTTTTGGGGGAGATAGCATACTGTTGATCACAAACGCTTTTATATATGAGTGTGTATAATATTGATATAGTGTTGTTTACCATGGAAAGTCCTCACACTTTCGGATTGTTAATATTGAATAGCGGGGAAATTTTGGGTAGTACTACTGGGTCTGACGAGCCCCACCTGTGCGACTCGAGGTCAAACGGGTGCAATTTTTCCTAACATATATTCGTCACGACCTGGTAAGTCGTGACGGGAGGCAACAAACGTAACACAGTCAGCTTCGATCGCGAAATCACTATGATTAATATTTTTATGTTAATAGACTAGCTATCTATTTCAATACACTACTTATGCTCTGGAAACTGTTGATTGGTTTATATTTTAACGCAAACTCTTGAACTCACCAACCATGTGTTGACTTGTTTAGTATGCTATTCTCAGGTTAAGGTTGCTAGTTGCCTAGGACCATTCACGTCAGCATTGTTGAGTTGTCTACATTGCCTTGTTTACAAATTTGGGATTATTTTCATATTAAACATTTGTGTTTGGGGCGCGTATGTTTTGCGCATTCTCTTTACATACTACTCGTTTTGGGTTTTTCTGGTTTTAAAAACGCTTCCGCAGTATTTTGAACGTTAACTCTGGTTTTATTTATTAATCATATAGAGTCGTTCTTGGTAACTAATGACTGAGATCCTGGTATGTCACGCGCCTCGCGGTAAAACCCCGCACGCGGATTTTGAGGGTGTGACAGATTGGTATCAGAGCCATTGGTTATAGGGAACTAGGTTGCATACACACACTAGACTATAACCGCACAGTTGTTAGTTACTTATCGCTTACTCTCCTTACTGTATACTCATTGGCATACGCAACACGTACTTCGCAGCATGGCATCGTCGTCCAGAAATTTAGGCAAGAGACCTGCACGATCTGAGTCACCTCCTACTTCTCCCGTACCAGATAGGGGATTTAACTGGCCTCGACATCCTTATCCTCCTAGCGAGATAGACTGGGATCAGCCTTTCATACCTCCTGAGCTCGATCCTCCGCGTAACTGGGATTTCTACCCTACTTACATAAACCGTATGGCTTATAGAGAACGCGTACCACCAGTAGCACCTACACGACCTAGGACTAGGTCATCAACCGCCTCTACTTTGCCTACACTTCCTACCTTGAGCATCCCTCTGGAGCAGGCATTTGCAGCTTTGGTAGCCACTCTGGACACAGAGCGACAGCGGATTAGAGGACTCACTGATGAGAACTCTGCATTACGATCTGAGATGCGTCAGCTGCGTTACCAGGTAGATACGCTTCAGGAGCGACTTTCGATGGCCATTGGTGGACATCATACGCTGGTAGGTAACGTGGTAGCACTTAGTGGGCGCATGGACGCACAGGATCACCATAACGTTGTGATCGATGATAGGTTTGCTGATTTAGAGGCACAACTAGCAGCACTACAGGTTGTTGAAGCCCCTGCACCTTTGGTGGACCCTGATGAGGAAGACCCAGAAGAGGAACCCGAGGAAGCCCCGAAGAAGAACCAGTAGAGATGGATGAGGACAGTGACGAATCTGATGTACTGGACTAATCCTACCTTTTAAATGACTTAGACTATGTAGTGTTTCTTTTCTTTGAAACCTATGTGGGAAGGGTTGTTTCCCACCCAACTGACAAACTTAAATTTTGACATTGATGGAATATTTTGTGACTCAATTGCAATTTATTTATCTTTGATTATTATTTCTGTTATAAATGTTGTGGTTGTGGTGAATACATTATTTCTTATTGTTTACTGTACCTTGATGAGATTAATTTGTTGGATGTTACTCATTATTGTAATTGTGAATTTTAAAGTGAAATATGGACGCACGTGGAAGAGGACGTGGGCGTGGTCGTGGACGTGGCGCCGGAGGCCGTGGAGCCGGAGCCATAAACATGACGCCTGCGGAATTGGCGGCATTAATTAACGAACATGTTTAGGCGGCAGTGGCTGCTGCCCAACCGGGACAACCAGCAGGTAAATGATAACAAGAGGTTAAACTGATTATCCTAGTTATTTGTCTAGGATATCTGACTAATGTTTGGGTTGTCAAAACAGGACCACCACCATGTACCTACAAGTCCTTCATGGACTGTAAACCCCATACCTACAGTGGGACGGAAGGAGCTGTAGGGCTTGTAAGGTGGTTTGAGAAGACAGAGTCTGTCTTCGCGAAATGCAACTGCCCGCCTGCTGATCAGGTGAAGTATGCCACCGGGACATTGGAAGGCGCAGCACTTTCCTGGTGGAATGCCCAGGTACAAATGCTGGGTCAAGCCATGGCCAATGAACTACCTTGGGATGAATTCAAAGAAATCATGACCGAAGAATACTACCCCCAAAATGAAGTGCAGAAACTGGAGATTGAGTTCTGGCAACTCAAAATGCAAGGCTCAGAAATTGAAGCCTACACTACTCGTACTCATGAGTTAGCCACTTTATGCCCAGGGATGGTGAATGAAATGCACAAGAGGGTGGAGCATTATATACGGGGATTGGTGCCCGAAATTCAAAGTATGGTAACTGCCTCTAACCCCACTACCATACAACAAGCTATCCGAACAGCCCACAGGCTGCTGACCAGGCAGTTGAGCAAGGACGGTTACCCAAACGAGGTGCGGTGGCAAGCATGCCCGACAAGAAACGCAAGTGGGATGGTTCAAGCAACAAGGGATCGTCATCCAGCAGCCAATCTCAACCTCAACAACAGCAGCAAAGTCAGCAACCGCAACGAAAGTTCGATAACAACCGAAGCTTCAACCAGGCGACTCCCTCAAATCAAGGACCCGGTGGGTATGGTGGAAGACTGCCGAAGTGCAACCGGTGTAACTACCACCATGTGGGTCGATGTGATAACTTCAAGTGCCAACGTTGTGGGAAGATTGGTCACGCAGCCAAAGACTATCGGGGTGAATTGATGAAGAAGCCTCAACAATCACAAGAAACTCCGAAAGGTTGTTTTGAGTGCGGAAAAGAAGGCCATTACAAACGCAACTGTCCCCAGCTTAAGAGGAATGGTAATGGCAACAACAACAATGGGAACAACAGCAACAATAACAATGGCAACAACAATGGAGGCAATAACAACAATGGAGCCAAAGGAAGAGCCTTCGTCATTGGCTCAGGTGAGGCTCTAAACGATCCTACAACAGTAACTGGTAAATTTTCGGTTAATGGTCGTTTTGCTACTGTATTATTCGATACCGGAGCTGATAGAAGTTTCGTGTCCACTAGGTTCTGTAGTCTTTAAAGTGATATGCCCTCAGCCTTAGACTCTAAATACACCGTAGAGTTAGCTGACGGTACACAGATCCACGTAACGCATATTCTTAGAGACTGCAAGATAGAGCTTGCTGGTCATACATTCACCATAGATCTCATGCCTGTTACATTAGGAAGCTTTGATGTGGTAGTAGGCATGGATTGGCTTTCCGATAAACAAGCAGAAGTCATATGCCACGAGAAGATCATACGGATTCCCCTTGGTGAAGAAGTCCTTACGGTCAGAGGTGATAGGAGTGGTGCGGTGATAGGCATCATCTCATTTATGAAAGCACAGAAGTTGTTACGAAAGGGTCGACTGGCCATATTAGCACTCGTCACAGATAAACAGATCGAGGAAAAGAAGATAGAGGATATCCCCGTAGTTCGTGAGTTTCCCGAGGTGTTTCCGGAAGACCTTCCTGGATTACCGCCTCATCGTCAAGTTGAATTCCAGATTGAGTTCACTCCAGGAGCCGCTCCAATTGCGAGAGCACCGTACCGGTTAGCTCCGAACGAACTGCAGGAATTATCTGCCCAACTACAAGAGTTGTTGGATAAAGGGTTCATCCGACCGAGTTCGTCGCCCTGGGGAGCGCCAGTTCTATTTGTGAAGAAGAAGGATGGTACATTTCGAATGTGCATTGACTATAGGGAACTGAACAAGGTTACTATCAAGAATAGATATCCCTTACCTCGTATCGATGATTTGTTTGATCAACTGCAAGGATCAAGCTATTCCGTACACGATATGGTCACTATGAATTTTTGGTCATGCCATTTGGGTTGACGAATGCACCTGCAGTATTCATGGACCTCATGAATCGCGTGTGCAAACCCTATCTTGATCAGTTTGTTATCGTCTTTATTTATGACATACTGATATACTCAAGGACCGAGGAAGAACATGCGAAGCACTTACGTTTAATCTTGGAATTACTCAGAGAGGAACAACTGTATGCAAAGTTTTCTAAGTGTGATTTCTGGATACGTGAGGTACAATTCTTGGGTCATATTGTCAACGAGAAGGGAATACATGTTGATCCTGCTAGGATTGAAGCGATAAAGAATTGGTCTGTTCCTAAGACACCGAGTGAGATACGACAATTCCTTGGATTAGCGGGATATTATCGACGATTCATTGAAGGATTCTCTAAGATTGCACAACCTCTCACAGCTTTGACTCACAAGGGAACGACGTACAAATGGGGTGAGAGTCAGGAATCTACTTTTCAGTTGCTGAAACATAAATTGTGTAGCGCACCAATATTAGCGTTACCGGATGGTAGTGATGACTTCGTAGTCTACTGCGATGCGTCTATTCAAGGACTTGGATGCGTCCTGATGCAGCGGGATAAAGTGATAGCTTACGCCTCTAGACAATTGAAGATTCATGAGAAGAACTATACCACCCATGACTTGGAATTGGGTGCGGTAGTTTTTGCCTTAAAAATCTGGAGACATTACTTGTATGGTACCAAATGCACCATCTACACCGATCATAAGAGTCTTCAGCACATCTTTGAGCAAAAGGAGTTGAACATGAGGCAAAGACGCTGGGTGGAATTGTTAAACGACTATGATTGTGCTATTAAGTACCACCCGGGGAAAGAAAATGTAGTTGCTGATGCGTTGAGTAGAAAAGAGACTGCTAAACCTCGACGTGTGCGAGCTCTGCAACTAACGATTAGTACGCAATTACCTGAACAAATCCGAGAGGCTCAAACAGAAGCTTTGAAAGCAGAAAACATTGGGTCTAAATCGATAAGGGGTATGGAAAAACAATTGGAAGTAAAAGCAGGGATTCGTTACTTCATGGATAGACTATGGGTACCTCTACACGGAAATCTGAGAGACTTGGTGATGAGTGAGGCTCACAAGTCCAAGTATTCTATACATCCTGGATCTGACAAGATGTACCACGATTTGAAGGCGCACTATTGGTGGCCTAACATGAAAGCAGATGTAGCTACTTATGTGAGTAAGTGTCTGACCTGCTCGAAGGTTAAAGTGGAGTATCAGAAACCATCTGGTCTACTACAACAACCCGAGATCCCTATGTGGAAGTTGGATCAAATCAATGGATTTTATTACTAAGTTACCTCGTACTCCTACGGGTAGTGATACAATATGGGTTATCGTGGATCGATTAACAAAATCTGCTCATTTCCTAGCGATAAAGGAAACAGATAAGATGGAGAAGTTAACCCGACTTTATCTGAAGGAGATCGTTTCGAGGCATGGAGTACCGATCTCAATCATTTCTGATCCCGATTCTCGTTTCACATCACACTTCTGGCAGTCGTTGCAGAAAACTTTAGGTACGCGATTGGATATGAGTACTGCTTATCATCCACAGACTGATGGTCAAAGCGAGCGTACTATACAGACTTTGGAGGACATGTTACGTGCTTGTGTGATTGACTTCGGGAATAACTGGGAAGTTCACCTACCATTGGTGGAATTTTCTTACAACAACAGTTATCACACTAGCATAAAGGCAGCACCTTTTGAAGCTTTATATGGGAAAAGTGTAGATCACCAGTTTGCTGGGCTGAAATTGGTGATAGTCAATTAACGGGTCCCGAGTTAGTACACGAGACAACTGAGAAGATTGTTCAGATAAGAAACCGCATGGCCGCAGCGCGTGACAGACAGAAAAGCTATGCTGACAAACGACGAAAACCTTTGGAATTTCAGACAGGTGACAAAGTTTTGTTGAAAGTCTCACCGTGTAAAGGCGTAGTTCGGTTTGGTAAGCGAGGAAAGCTAAATCCGAGATACATTGGACCATTTGAGATAGTGGAAAGAATTGGTCCAGTGGCTTATCGACTAGCCTTACCTGATTCATTGAGTGGAATCCATGATGTATTCCATGTTTCAAATCTAAAGAAATGTTTAACGGATGAAACGATGGTCGTACCACTGGAAGAAGTTCAAGTAGATGAACAATTACGTTTCATTGAGGAACCTGTCGAAGTGATGGATCGTGAGTGAAAACGCTTAAGCAAAGCAAGATACCCATTGTCAAAGTTCGTTGGAACTTGAGACGTGGACCAGAATTCACGTGGGAACGTGAAGACCAAATGAAGCATAAGTACCCTCAGCTATTCAAAAGGACGATGCCAGCCGGCGAAGGTATTGATTAAATTTCGGGACGAAATTTCTTTCAACATGGGGATGATGTGACAACTCATCCAAAACTCACACGATTTCGATTTCCTTGTGCCAATGCAGTAGACCAGTGATGGAACACTCACCATGTAAGCAATTTTCGGGACGAAAATTCTTTCAACATGGGGATAATGTGACATCCGGTAATTTTCCGTTACCAAACTCCGTTTGTTCCGTTAAGTCTTGCATACACATGTCGTGCACACACACTAGTTGTCGTTGAACGTTGGTGACTTAACAATAATCAGTAATGTTAAATTGATGATAATTAAGTTAACAATGTGATTATTAAGTTATGCTTATGTGATTTAAATGTTAACTGTAATTTTATCGTGTAACGTGGAAACGTGTGTATTTACTTTGTAAATTTTGTAGCTTGTAAAGATATACATATAATTGCTACTACTAGTTTATATGTTTATTATTCTAGTTAAAACATTTTAAAAGAGTATTTAAAAGCCTAATCTTTATAAAATACAAACTATGAGGGTTAAAGGGTAATTATTGCTAAATAATTAATCAAATCAAAAACCCTAACCCCCTAACCACCTACGGCCGCGACTTCATTCCCTCTCCCTCTCCCTTTGCGATTTTCAGCCAAGAACACTCACAAAGCATCGGATTTGATCGATTTCAAGGGTTGCAACAAGTTAGAATCATCAAATACAAGTCAATACACATTTAAAGGTTAGATTTTTACATGTTTTTCAAGGGATTTGATTATGGCAGAAAGTTGGTGTTCGAAATCTTCAATTGATGGTCGAATGATGCCTAATTGTTGATGTTAATGTGTTTACTAGATAGATTACATGTTAATTAACGTCAAGTATGCAATAAAGGTTGGATTTTTACAAGTTTTTATGGAAATTACATTAGGGCCGAAACCCTAACTCGAAAATCTGAACTTGATGTTAGTTGTTGATTGTTTGATGTTGTTATTATGTTAGTTGGATTGTATATATGCTAGTTAACGTTGATTATGCAAGAAAGCTATGATTTTGATACATTGTTCATAGGTTACTAATAATAGTAACTTTATTTTGCATGAATTGATGATTGGATGATGTATGAATGTTATGGATGTGTTTGTGATGATGATTAGATGCTAAGTTGATGATATGAACAATTGAAAATCAAGAAGATGTGTTATAGTTCATACATTGCTAAAAATAGTAACTTTTGGTGTTGAATGTTGATGAATCATGATGATTAGCTGTTGTTGATCATTTTTAGATGTTGTCATGGACTTGAATTGGTATATAATTGATGAAGTTATGAATGTAGTGTGAGTTTGATGAATTTGGGTTGAACTTTCCCAAAAGGGAAACTTTAATTGTGCAAATCCTTGAATTGGATGATTTGAGCATGTTTGGGATATTAGGATCATGCTAGTGTGTTCATGGATGATTTCTAAGGTGATGAAATATGTTTTTTAGGTTATAGGGATGTTGATTTGGTTTGTTACCTGTTTTGGCCTGTTAGTGGAAAAATCATGGTATGAGTTATATAGGTAAGCTAGGACTTTTGTGGATTGATGATTGATTAAGAATGAACATTTTGGATGTTATGAGCATGATAATAGTTGAGTTTCGCATGACTTGTATGATATCTAGTTGTATGATGATCTAGTTGGTACATGTGGTAAATGAAGTGCTTTATGTAATCAAGTTGTATGTGAACATGTATGATATGCTGTTGTGTTAGTATTAACAAGTTATCACCTATAATGTCACCAACGGGTCAAACGGGTCAACTGGGTCAAATGTGTCTTGTATTTCTTAAACCTTGAGTCTCTTGGTTTGTTGAACACTTAGGGTTTCATGTTGATTTTGTGTACACGTGCTTATGTACTCTTGTATTCTAGGTGACCTTTGAAGGTTGTCTTTCCCTCTTTCTTTCAAGTTAAGCTCTAAGTTAATTCTTGCGCGCATCAGGTGAGTTCTTGCCCCACTCATTTTACATAATCTCCTTTGGGGGAGATAGCATACTGTTGATCACAAACACTTTTATATATGAGTGTGTATAATATTGATATAGTGTTGTTTACCATGGAAAGTCCTCACACTTTCGGATTGTTAATATTGAATAGCGGGGAAATTTTGGGTAGTACTACTGGGTCTGACGAGCCCCACCTGTGCGACTCGAGGTCAAACGGGTGCAATTTTTTCCTAACATATATTCGTCACGACCTGGTAAGTCGTGACGGGAGGCAACAAACGTAACACAGTCAGCTTCGATCGCGAAATCACTATGATTAATATTTTTATGTTAATAGACTAGCTATCTATTGCAATACACTACTTATGCTCTGGAAACTGTTGATTGGTTTATATTTTAACGCAAACTCTTGAACTCACCAACCATGTGTTGACTTGTTTAGTATGCTATTCTCAGGTTAAGGTTGCCAGTTGCCTAGGAGCACGCACGTCAGCATTGTTGAGTTGTCTACATTGCCTTGTTTACAAATTTGGGATTATTTTCATATTAAACATTTGTGTTTGGGGCGCGTATGTTTTGCGGATTCTCTTTACATACTACTTGTTTTGGGTTTTTCTGGTTTTAAAAACGCATCCGCAGTATTTTGAACGTTAACTCTGGTTTTATTTATTAATCATATAGAGTCGTTCTTGGTAACTAATGACTGAGATCCTGGTATGTCACGCGCCTCGCGGTAAAACCCCGCACGTGGATTTTGAGGGTGTGACATGCAGCAAGCTTCTTAGGGTGAGGTTTGCTCTTGGAACTGGGTGGTTCAGGTTGTGTAGCAGTGGTACACAACTGATCAACCTTTTTCTCTTTGCTTGAATGATTAGAACATGACTAGAACTCCTGGTATTAGAGTTCAGAGTTGAGTCTTCAGCCTTCACCACTTCAAATCCTGCAGAGATAAACACTTGTTTCTGGTTAGAGTTGAAAGTGGCCTTGATCTCTTGAGCCTTCTTTTATTTTATCTTTGCTTTCCTGATCAAGTTCTTCCTCTTAGACTTGGTCATCCCAGATTCTTTTCTTTTCTCAGAAGAATAGTGACCCTTCTTAGGATGATCTTTTTCACTCTTCTCAGAATCATCCTTCACTATCTACTCTTCATCCTCTTCATCAATGGGGTCTATGAGGGGAAGCTCATCTTCATAAGTTCCACACCTTGGAGATCTTATAGATAATAGAGTGTGTGGAGGAGCTATCTTAGTAGATCCTAGTCCCTGCTTATTCTGATAACAAACTTTTGCATGCAAGGATGAGGATATCATGTTGAAGGTCTCTTCTTCAAGAACACATTCCTTGGTTTGGAGATGCATCCTCAACCTGAAAGCTCTAGTCAAAGCCTCCTTCTTCAACAGCAACTGCAGGTTGCTGCTTGGGCTTCTCATTCTGGGGAGCTCCATCAGTGTAGTTTGTTCTTGTTTGTGCTTGGCCACCATTTGTCTTTGGTGCCTTGCACTCTTTAGCAAATTTTCCCATTTGGTTATAGTTGTAACACTTCACTTTGCTTTTGTCCAGCCCAAACTTTCACTGGTTGCATTGATAGGAAACTTCCTACCTGTCCTAATGTAAAACTTCTTGGCTCTATGAGTGAGAAGGGCCATTTGTTGGAATATTTCCATGTACCCCAGATCATCTGGATGGATACAGTCCAGGTCTTCAAGGGTAAAGAGAAAGTTACCTATACTTTCATCAGTAGACATAAAGCCTTATGAAGAGCTTGTCTCTTGGAATGGGCTTCCTTGGATGTAGCTCTTTCTTGGTGTCTCCGAGAAGGTGATGAAAGGACCCTTTTGTGAGTTGTCAGGGTAGCAGATGAGATGATGTTATGTTCTTTACAATCCTTTTCAACCATATGAAGGGCTTAACTCTGCTGATTGTTGGAGTTACAAGATGGATTTTGCATGTTCGTCTCCATCATGTAGCCACTGAAGATACCATACAACTCAATGAGAGTAATGGTCTTAAGGTTCTTAGTCCTCTTAATGACCATATAATAGTGTGTCCATTGTCTGGAAAGAGAGGACATGAACTTCCTCATAATGTCCCTGTTCTCAAGAGTTATTCCAACATCCATTAGAGTATCCACAATCTCAACATACCTAAAGTATTTTTGAATCATGGTTTCACCTGTCTTGAAGGTGAAGTTCTCAAACTGCTGCTTCAAGAGGTCCTTCTTGTTCTCTTTTGCTTCTTTTAACCCCTCATACATCAGCTTTAGTGCATCCCATAGTTGCTTGGCAGTCCTGCACTTCTTGAAGCCTCTGTAGATAGAGTTCAGAAGAGCAGTTTAGAGGGCAGTCATAGCCTTCTGATCTATGTCTATCTTCTTTCAGTCTTCATCAGAATAATCAGCCACTTCCTTCGATATCATACCACCACCAGCAGCAGCTGAAGAGGTGGATGGTACACGAGGGCCATAGACAATAGATCCCCATATCCTGGAGTCTTAAGACTTGATGAAGCCTTCCATTCTTTGGCAACAAGTATCAAAGTCATCAAGAGTGATCAGTGGAGACATTGTCATAGTATTGGCTTCCATATCAACCTTTATGATAGCTTCCATTTGAGATGTTAAGTGTTTTGTGACACTGAAGGGATTTAAGTTAGTGAAATCTTACAATCAAGAGCCTAAAAAGCTCTAATACCAATTACAGGACCGGTTTAGGAATGGTCAATACAATCAGTCTCATAATAAGGAGAGTGTTAAAACACTTAACAGATCAAATCAGGAATCGGGTTTATGTAAATGATACTAAGTGTCTCACCCTCAATTTCCATAAACAGGGTATTACCGTTATGTTAGAACACTACTCATAATTACCTCGCTAAAGAACATACATTAACGGTTCAAAATGTGAGGACTTAAATTGGTACAACACTAGTAATCATACGATAATTACAGTAATACTGATAAAATGAATGAGCTTTTAAAATGAGCATGCTTATTTCCCCGGAAAAGAATCATAAGTAAAGTGGGGCTGTAAACTCACATTGAAGGCACAACAAAAATCAATAAGTGCAAGCACGAACGATTAAGTTTCCGATCAACCTGGATGCATGTTTATTATATAATTAATATTAAATATTAGCAATGGGTCATACGGTTTCGTGTTTCATGACACGGTTATGGTGCACTTCATTAATGTTTTCCCCATTCACAAGCAAGCACATACACAGTCATACGAACTAATGGATACGTAATGCTCACGACTTGTACTTAACACACTTAAATTGTCATACATCTAAGAATTTATAGAACCCATCTCATATATTTGTATATGTATAAATATAATTTATAATTAACACACATCACTCATATCTTAAAGTTGGACGGCATGTATCACACATCATGAAGGTAGAACACACCCATCATGCAGCAACATTATTGATGCCATCTACCCCAACCCCATGCACAGCATCAACCAATAGAAACCCATAACATCAACACATACATGCATCATCACAACACCCGCAACAAAAACCCACATATATCTTACGTTACTTTCGATGCATAAAACCTAATTATTCTCCTTTATACCGGATCATGTATAGAGTACTCGTCGTATATATTATTTAAATGACCTCATAAAAAAATACCATACTTGTCATGTGATGATTAATTTTATAATATATATATATATATATATATATATATACATATATATATATATATATATATATACATATATATATATATATATATACATATATATATATATATATATATATATATATATATATATATATATATATATTATACATGTTCACACTTGCATACCACATAATGTATAATACTCACACATTCCATACATAATTATATAATATATATTTTCCACCCTTCCCAGCATGCAATTTATATATACATTACGTACAACACACACATCCACCCAAACCAAATTCAATACTCACATACATATATATGTACACCCGAAATCGAGAACGACCACACTAAACTATACAATACATAATGCCCTCACACCATGTAATTTACATACACACACACGTCATTAGACCCACTGCCAGCAACCATACCACACATACCACCATATACTCAAGCAATACATGTTCACCTGCACACCACACAAACATAAATCACACACACAGCACCACGCACGGTGAAACACACACACTTGCAAAACTCACGAGGAAAACTACAAGGAATAATGTGCACATCGATACATCACAGAACACACTTGCCATGAAAACACACATACATACATACATCAGAAACCGCACCCCCAACGATCGGCATTTCACAACAGGAACAAATATTTGCACCGCACACCTGCCGAACCGAATCGAAACTGAAACCGCAATGAAACGAAAACAAATAAGCAATGAAAAGAAAGGCCTACCGAACGGTTGTTTTGACTTCCGATCTAAGCTGCCGGAGACGACTCCGGTTGAAAGCGGAGACTTTGAAGGGGTGCATCGTTACAGTAAGTGACTGCTGGGAATAAGGCTGCCACGAAGAGGGGGGTCGCTAGTGGTCTAAACCTTGAGGGTTTGGGGCTGTCAAGGGGGGCCAAACAAGGGGTAGGGGGTTGCCGAAATAGGGTTACAAAGATGGAGAAGAGAGTGGGGTCGGTTATGGGGGGCTTGGAAATTAAATGGAAGTAAGTTTGGTAGTTCCACATTTCTAGTCCCTCCACTAAGAGTGTTATTCCGTTATGAATTGATTATAAGTTTGTTATTTTAGGTTAAGTGTTCTAAAGCTATGTTAAATTCAAACTAACACCAAGGGTTTTTAATGAAAGAAATGTAAAATAATCGAACAACAAGAAATCAAGTTAACAATGTATAACCTGAAGAACAAGGGTTGTCACATCATCCCCTTGTTGAAGGAATTTTCGTCCCGAAAATTAGAACATAAGGTTCAACAAAAAACACCAGATTCAATGATCTATAAGGTATACAGAATAGGGTTTTCTGAGCAATTTGAAACAAACCCAAAAGTTAAGCTATAAGGTTTCACGAGAGTTGCAACATCATCCCTTTGTTGAAGGACTTTTCTTTCCGAAAATTGGAACACCAGGGTCAACGAAAGACTAGTGAACAAGCTGGTCAGTTATCCGGAACATAGATAGGGTGTAGAGGTTTTCTGAACAAACCAAAAACAAGGAAACATAAGGGTTCGTGAGAGTTGTGACATCATCCCCATGTTGAAGGGAATTTCGTCTCGAAAATTTAAAGGAAAGATATCTTAGGAAGGATACCTTAAGAAGTGAATGCCTGATCATTGAACAGTTGCGGGTATTTCTTTTTCATCTAATCTTCGCGTTCCCAAGTAAACTCTGGTGCACGCTTCAAATTCCACCTAACGTGCACAATCGGAATTTTCTACGCTTTAGGGTTTTGATTCTCGGTCCACAATCTCAACTGGTTCTTTGATGAAACGTAACTGTTCATTAATCTCCATTTCCTCCAAGGGTACAATTAGTGACTCATCAGCTAGACATTTCTTCAGATTCGATACGTGAAGCACATTGTGTATTCCATTAAGCTCCTTAGGTAAATCCAACTGATAGGCTACTGGACCAACCCTTTTGATAATCTCAAATGGCCCCACGTAGCGTGGATTCAGCTTTCCTCATTTCCCAAACCGGATTACACCTTTCCAAGGTGAGACTTTCAGAAGTACCTTGTCACCAATCTGAAATTCCAATGGTTTACGGAGTTTATCTGCGTAACTTTTCTGTCGATCACGTGCCGCTGCCATACGGTTACGAATTTGCATGATTTTCTCAATCGTTTCATGCACAAGTTCAGGACCCGTAAGTTGGCTTTCTCAAACTTCTGCCCAACGGACAGGTGATCGATACTTACGTCCCCTCAAATGGTGCAACTTTAATTGAAGTGTGATAACTGTTATTATAGGAGAACTCAACCAATGGTAAATGAGTTTCCCAACTGCTGCCAAAATCGATCACGCAGGCACGCAACATATCTTCCAGTGTCTGTATCGTACGCTCACTCTGACCATCGGTTTACAAATGATACGCAGTGCTAATGTCCAGCCACGTTCCCAATGATCGTTGTAAAGACTGCCAAAAATGAGAAGTGGATCGGGCGTCACGATCCGATATAATAGATACTGGCACACCATGCCGAGAGACTATTTCCCTCAAGTAAATCCGTGTCAACTTGTCCATTCGATCTGTCTCTCGGATTGCCAGGAAATGTGCAGATTTCGTTAACCGATCTACTATAACCCAAATGGTATCGCA
Organism: Flaveria sonorensis; assembly: GCA_025506505.1. Taxonomy (NCBI): domain Eukaryota; kingdom Viridiplantae; phylum Streptophyta; class Magnoliopsida; order Asterales; family Asteraceae; genus Flaveria; species Flaveria sonorensis. Next base: position 28,029,674 of record CM046436.1, on the reverse strand, counting down.
TCCGCTGGGAGTCCTCGGTAACTTTGTGATGAAGTCCATCGAAATCTGCTCCCATTTCCACACTGAAATCTCCGGTTGCTGAAGTAAACAGGATGGTCGCTGGTATTCCACCTTAACTTTAGAACAAGTTAGGCATCTGCTTACGTAGGTGGTAATCTCAGCTTTCATGTTTGGCCACCAGTAGAATTCCTTAAAATCTTGGTACATCTTGTCTGAACCCAGATGAATTGAGTAACGTGACTTATGAGCCTCATCCATTACCAGCTCTCGTAGATCCCCATGTCTTGGTACCCAGATCCGTTCCATGAAATAACGGATTCCATCAGTCTTGATCTTTAATTGTTTCTCCATGTCTCGCATGGATTCTGCCTTTAGATTCTCCTCTTTTAAGGCCTCAAATTGAGCAGCCTTGATTTGCACTGGTAGATCAAAGTGGATGGTCAGTTGCAATGCGCGCACCCGATGGGGTTTCGGTGTTTCCTTTCGACTGAGGGCGTCGGCTACCACATTAGCCTTACCTGGGTGATACTTGATTGCACAATCATAATCATTGAGCAATTCTAACCACCTTCGATGCTGCATATTCAACTCTTTCTGATCATATATGTGCTGGAGGCTCTTGTGATCTGTATAGATCGTGCACTTAGTTCCATATAGGTAGTGCCTCCAGATCTTCAAGGCAAACACTATAGTAACTAGTTCCAGATCGTATATTGTGTAGTTCTTCTCATGCACCTTGAGCTGTCTAGATGCATAAGCAATGACATTGTTCATTGCATCAGTACACATTCCAAACCCTGGATGGATGCATCGTAGTAAACAACATAATCATCAGTACCTTCTGGCAACGCGAGTAGATGCGCTACAGAGTTTGTCTTTAAGCATCTGGAATGCAGATTCCTCTTTGCTGCCCCATTTGTAGATGGTTCCTTTGTGATTCAGGGCAGTCAAAGGTTGTGCTAACTTTGAGAATCCTTCAATAAATCGTCTGTAGTAGCCCGCCAAACCAAGGAATTGCCGCACTTTAGTAGGCGTTTTCAGCGTCGGCCAATCCTTGATTGCGTCAATCTTTGAAGTATCTACATGTATACCCTTTTCATTCACCACATGTCCAAGAAATTGCACTTCTCGCATCCAGAAGTTGCATTTTGAGAACTTTGCGTAAAGTTTTTCATTCTTCAATAATTCTAAAATGATTCTCAAGTGTTCCTCATGATCTTCCTTATTCTAAGAGTAAATTAGTATGTCATCAATGAAGACAATGACAAACATATCCAAATAAGGCTTGCAAACACGATTCATGAGGTCCATGAAAACCGCTAGGGCATTTGTCAGTCCAAAAGGCATGTCTACGAACTCAAAATGTCCATAGCGAGTCCGGAATGCCGTTTTCAGGATGTCTTCCTCTCAAACTCGTAATTGATGATAGCCCGATCTCAAATCAATCTTGGAATAGTAACTTGATCCTTGTAATTGATCAAATAGGTCGTCAATGTGTGGAAGTGGATATCTGGTCTTGATCGTCACCTTATTCAGCTCCCGGTAATCAATGCACATTCTAAAAGTTCCATCCTTCTTCTTCACAAAAAGCACTGGAGCTCCCCAAGGTGAAGAGTTGGGACGTATGAATCCCTTATCTAGCAATTCCTACAATTCCTTAGACAACTCTTGCAATTCGTTCGGTGCCAAACGGTACGGCACCCGAGCGATCGGAGCAGCTCCCGGTGCCAGCTCAATTTGAAACTCTACTTGCCTGTGTGGAGGGAGACAAGACAAGTCTTCTGGAAATACTTTGGGAAAGTATTAAATGACAGGAATATCTTCCAGTCACTTCTCTTTAGTGGTCTTCTCAGTGACTAAGGCCAAAATCACCAAATGCCCTTTTCTCAGACACTTTTGAGCCTTCATGTAAGAGATGATACAGACCACAACACCACTCCTATTGCCTTCCATCGTGAGTATCGTCCCATCAGGCAAGGGTAGGCGGATGAGCTTCTCATGACAAATGATTTCGGCTTGGTTCCTCGACAACCAGTCCATGCCGACAACAACGTCGAAACTACCGAGCGTAATAGATTGGAGGTCAATATCAAAAGCGTGCCCAGACAGATCTATCTTACAACCCTGGTACATATGCGAAGACTCTATGATATTACCGTCAGCTATTTCTACTGTATAATTCGTGTCTAAGTCTGTAGATTTAACATCTAATAATCAACTGAACTTATGCGAAATGAAACTCTTATCAGCACCAGAATCAAACAGAACAGTGGCAAAGCAACCATTTACAGGAAATTTACCAGTTACAGTAGAAGGATCATTTCGAGCCTCACCTGAACCCATGACGAAGGCTCTACCCTTGGCAGCACAATTTCCATTTCCAGTGCCATTTCCATTCCCGTTGCCATTGCGGTTGTCAGCACCATTTCCACCATCATTGTTTTTCCTCAGCCTTGGGCAGTTCCTCTTGATATGTCCAACTTGACCATGTTTGTAGCAGCCTCTTTGTTCCCCTAGATGCATTGTCTTTCTAGCTGCTAAGTTCACACGACAATTCTTAGCAGCGTGGCCAAACTTTCCACACCTTTCATATGTGTTCCCGTTGCAAGGGCCGTTATGGTGGTAGTTGCACTTGTTGCATTTTGGTAACGTTCCGATGTAACTGCTACCATGTTGAGAAGATGCAGAAGCTTGGTTGGACTGGCGGAAATTGTCAAACTTCTGGGACTGCTGCGGTTGTTGCTGCGAAGTATTCTGTTTGTTATTGGCACCAGACTCCCACTTTCTTTTATTGTGGCCATCAGTAGTTATGGAAGCATAACCACACGGAGGTAGCTTACCTTGCATAACAACTTCGTCAGTTAGCTTGTATGCCAATCGGATAGCCTCTTGAATGGTAGCTGGTCTAGCTGTAGTAACCATACTTTGTATCTCGGGTACTAGACCTTCAATGTACCTCTCAACCCGTTTGTAAGCCGAGTTGATCATAGTAGGACACAGGGTTACCAACTCATGTGAACAAGTTGTGTAAGCTTCAATCTCAGAACCTACCATCCTCAGGTTCCAGAATTCAGTTTCCAGCTTTTGCACTTCATCTCTTGAATAGTATTCCTCCTTGGGTAGGTTCTTGAAATCCTCCCAAGGTGTAGCATTTGCGGTTTCAACACTCAACATCTGGACTTGAGTGTTCCACCAGCTTAGTGTGGCACCGTCCATCATGCCCGCTGCATACTTCACCCTACTCTCGAAAGGGCAGTTGCACATCTCAAAGGCAGACTCCAATTTCCCAAACCAGCGGAGCAGTCCCACTGCTCCTTTAGTTCCCTTGAATGGATTAGGCTTGCAGTCCATGAAGGACTTAAAGGTACAAACTGCTTGACCTGCAACAGGTTTAGATCAGGACTTTGGAATTTATTTGAAAGCTATAGCTTGACAAGACTCACAGAAAGTTAATGTCAGGAATGAGTTGGGTGTAGCTTACCAATAGGAGTGGGTTGAGGATTAGGGTGGTGGTTCGCCAGTGCATCAGCCACATGCTGATTTATGAGAGCGGCCAATTCCGTTGGCGTCATATTGATGGAACCACGACCATGTCCACGTCTAGACATTCTTAACAATCACAACATACAAAAATAAATAAATATGCAACATATCAACTTCATTTAAGTATAAGCAATAAAGAATTTAGCACACACAACTAAATGTCCAAATAATAATTTCTGGCAAAATAAATTGTAAGTACATTTACAATTAATTAAACCAAATATCAAAATTTAAAAACATAAGTCGGATGGGAAACAACCCTTCCAATCTAGGTGCGGAATAAGCAAAAGTCTAATAAACGAATGAAATGAATAAAGCATGAAATCAATGTGAATCAACAGATCCAGTGCTATCTTCAGGCTCATCCTCTGGTTGCTCCTCCAGCTCCTCTTCTGGCTCTTCCTCTGGGTCTTCCTCGTCAGGCTCCGGTGCTGCGTTCAGTACATGACTTGACCCTCGAGAGTATCAAGTCGCTGACTGTTAGAAGCGATGTCCACCTCGTAGCCAATCACACACTCGAACAAACCAGTGACACGATCCACATGCTTGTTGTGATACTCCATTATTATATTGAATCGTCTCTTTAGCTCCTTGATCTCCTCGGTCGATTCCCGCACCACTTTCTTCAACACTCGGTTGTCGTCCCACAGATCAACAACGCGTTTACGTTCGATATGTAAAGTAGCTGCCATAGCAGCCATGGCCTGCTCGGGAGGATAGTGTAGGGGAGGTAAGGTAGGGATTACAGGGTTCTTAGCCAAAGTAGACCTAGTACGAGGCCGGTTTTCAGGAGGTGAAGGAACATTCTTCTCCTGAACTAGTCGGGTCATATACAGAGGATAGTATTCCCACTTATGAACCGGTGGGTACTGGGGTAGTGCAAATGGTTGGTCATAGTCAAACTCATCATTACTATTAGGATGCATAGGCCAATCGTACGGACCCGTAATCGGAGGTATAGAATCGGAATGAACATGCCTCTTTCCTCGAGAAGGAGAAGAGAAAGGTGCAGACGATGAAGAAGCCATTCCCGCAAAGAACCGCTCACAGGAATGAGCAACAGCAAGCAATCCAGCAAGGCAAAGCAAACAAGGCAAACTAACAAAGCTAAACGTGTCTATATGTGTGTAACTAAGGCATCAGGCTATAGTCTAAATGCAATGAAAATGAAATGCAATGTCAGTTTAGTTTACTATAACGAATGGATCTGATACCAATCTGTCACACCCTCAATTTCCACAAACGGGGTATTACCGTTAGGCGTGTGACATACCAGGATCTCAGCCACTAGTTACACCAAACGACACATTAATTAGAAAACATAATTAGTTGTTAACATTTGAAATTTCCAAAGGCAGAGTTGTTAATGTAAACATAATAATAGTTATGGAAGCATAATAAATCTGAATTCTTAAATGGCGCAACAAGCGCAAACCAATTAAATAAAATTCATGGAAAACGTAAATGTATCGCGTGAGGCGATAAATTCATGAGTGATATGATCCTAAGCGTGCGCATCTTGAGAACCAGAAAGAAACATGCTAAAGTGTCAACACAGGGTTGGTGAGTTCACAGGTTTTGATAAACAGAACTTAATAGTAGCTGATACAGTAAACAAAGTAATATCAGTAAATAGCTAGTCTACTTAACAAGTTACATAGTGTATGAAGTTCGCAACCGAAGCTGACAATGTAAATGAAGGCCTCGGCTGTGGCTAACAAACTACAGCAACAGAAATTAGGTCAATTAAACACCCGTTTGACGTGCAGTCGTGCTAGCGCGACTAGCCCGGGTGGGGTTTGTCAAACCCAGTAGATCTACTCAGAATTAACGGTTCAAAATGTGAGGACTTAAATTGGTTCAACACTAGTAATCATACGATAATTACAGTAATACTGATCAAATGAATGAACTTTTAAAATGAGCATGTTTCTTTCCCCCGAAAAGAATCATAAGTAAAGTGGGGCTGTAAACTCACCTTGAAGGCACAACAAAAATCAATAAGTGCAAGCACGAATGATTAAGTTTCCAATCAACCTGGATGCATATTTATTATATAATTAATATTAAATATTAGCAATGGGTCATACGGTTTCGCGTTTCATGACACGGTTATGGTGCACTTCATTAATGTTTTCCCCATTCATAAGCAAGCACATACACAGTCATACGAACTAATGAATATGTAATGCTCACGACTTATACTTAACACACTTAAATTTTCATACATCTAAGAATTTATACAACCCATCTCATATATTCGTATATGTATAAATATAATTTATAATTAACACACATCATTCATATGTGAAAGTTGGACGGCATGTATCACACATCATGAAGGTAGAACACACCCATCATGCAGCAACATTATTGATGCCATCTACCCCAACCCCATTCACAGCATCAACCAATAGAAACCCATAACATCAACATATACATGCATCATCACAACACCCGCAACAAAAGCCCACATATATCTTACGTTACTTTCGAAGCATAAAACCTAATTATTCTTGTTTATACCGGATCATGTATAGAGTACTTGTCGTATATATTATTTATATGACCTCATAAAAAATACCATACTTGTCATGTGACGATTAATATATATATATATATATATATATATATATATATATATATATATATATATATATATATATATATATATATATATACATGTTCACACTTGCATACCACATAATGTATAATACTCACACATTCCATACATAATTATATAATATATATTTTCCACCTTTCCCCGCATGCAATTTATATATACATTACGTACAACACACTCATCCACCCAAACCAAATTCAATACTCACATACATATATATGTACACCCGAAATCGAGAATGACCACACTAAACTATACAATACATAATGCCCTCACACCATGTAATTTACATACACCACATACACACACACGTCATTAGACCCACTGCCAGCAACCATACCACACATACCACCATATACTCAAGCAATGCATGTTCACCTGCACACCACACAAACATAAATCTCACACACAGTACCACGTACGCAGAAACACACACACTAGTAAAACTCACGAGGAAAACTACAAGGAATCATGTGCACATCGATACATCACAGAACACACATGCCATGAAAACACACATACATACATACATCAGAACCCGCACCCCCAATGATCGGCATTTCACAACAGGAAGAAATATTTGCACCGCACACCCGCCGAACCGAATCGAAACCGAAACCGTAATGAAAGGAAAAAAAATAAGCAATGAAAAGAAAGGCCTACCAAATGGTTGTTTTGACTTCCGATCTAAGCTGCCGGAGATGACTCCGGTTGAAAGCTGAGACGTTGAATGGGTGCATCGTTACAGTAAGTGACTGCTGGGGATGAGGCTGCCACGAAGAGGGGGGTCGCTAGTGGTATAAACCATGAGGGTTTGGGGCAGTCAAGGGGGGCCAAACAAGGGGTAGGGGGTGCCGAAATAGGGTTACGTAGATGGAGAAGAGAATGGGGTCAGTTATGGGGGGCTTGGAAATTAAATGGGAGTAAGTTTGGTAGTTCGACATTTCAAGTCCCTCCACTAAGAGTGTTAATCCGTTATGAATTGATTATTAGTTTGTTATTTTAGGTTAAGTGTTAAAAATCTATGTTAAACTCAAACTAACACCAAGGGTTTTTAATGAAAGAAATGTAAAATAATCGAGCAACAGGAAATCAAGTTAACAACGTATAACCTGAAGAACAAGGGTTGTCATACTAAGAACACAAGTAAACAAAGAGACAGAACTAAGAACAAGAACAGAGTAATATGGTTTCCAAGGATGTTGTATATTGCTCTCAAGTTCTTTTACAAGTGTTACAAAGCATAAAAAGAAATACAAGGACCTGAGATACTTTATACTACATCCTACAACCGGCCATACTTTGAAGGCCAGCTGGAAACACATTCTAGACAACAAGATCAATGTAGAGTCAAAAGGCGGATTGCCTTTTGACTAGTGACTATGACATGCCATAGTTCACATCCTAATATATTATAAAAGGATAAAAGGTACAAAGTAGGAAGTTACAGACTCAAGACTATAATCTATAATTTACTAAAGCATGGATCTTTTCACCAACTTGTATAAGTTGGTGAGTCTTCAGAGTTCTAGTGTAAAGTAAGTCAGCTTTATGTAAAAGTAGATCAGAGAAAGCATGTCCTCTCTGTCTTTTGGAAGAAATCAGTCTTCACTTCATTGGTTTTGAAAGACTTTGTCTTTAAATTTTCGAAAGACTTCATCTTTGGCTTGGGAAGATTTGGTCTTTGGCTTCAGAAGATTTTACACTTAGAATAATTTCTGTGTTGAGTGTAAAACATCCGACGTAACTTCTACCTTGTACATCAATGCATGCATGCAAGAATCTCCTTGGTTGTTTTGGCTTCTTTGGTTGCATGAGCCAACTTCATCTTCTGATCCATAGCAGGGTCCTCTTCACTCTCCTTCTGAACCTGTGAGAGAAGAGAACCCAACTGAGAGAGACCCAATAGAACAACCTGGTGCTGAAGACTAGTCCTCTTAGCAAAAGACATCAAAGAGGAGGAAAAGGATGGCCATGAAGAGTGTTTCCAAGAAGAAGACCAAGGCATCCACCTCTACACCTCAAGATGAGTCACAGCATCCTAAGGTAGTGCAAGAAGAGGCTGCTCAACCAACTCTAACTCAACTAGATCCTCTGGCAACTGGAAGACCCATCTTGTCCTAGACTTTTGCTGCTAATTGATCTGGTTGTCGAGACTCGATCAAAAACAATTTAATATGTCAGTCTTAGCTACCTTTATTGTGTAAGAGTAAGTAAGGTCGTCTCCACAGGGAATATGTGGAAAGTGTTTAACGATTGCAATTCAATTAACGTAAAGACAAAAATTTTAATATTAAAAATTGAAACTTTGGATAAAATCAAGAACGCTATTGCGAAAAACATCAAACTTTGAAACGAATTTGATTAAATATTAAGAAACAATCACTTCGGGGTTTCCAATTCCTCAAGATCCACAATTGATACTTTCAAATTAGGGTTTGTAAGAAACAATACCTCAAGATCTTAGCTTTTAATTAAAGTGGTAACAAAGAAACAATCTTTTAAGACTCGTTCATTCACAAAGTTACCAATTCACCTATATCATGTTGTCTATTTTTCTTAATGAGCTCACGATGCAAGAAAACCAAAAACTGATAATCAAGCAAACAACTTTATTTATAAGTAAACCTTTTAAATCAATCAAAACATAATGCTTCATTCATTAACCCATTGTTCAATACAAAAACCTAATCAAACATACCAATTGTTTCACTTAACAAGAATTGTACTCCCGAAAGCAATCAAGAAAGAACTAGCCCTTCATGTCTTCGTTTAATCTTCAATCTTGATTATATGATGATCAATGATGATTTGGTGTGCGTTGGGAAGCTCGAAAGCACCCAAAATCACCTTGAATTTGCTAGATTTCTACTGGGAAAAGTTATACTTCGAGTTAGGGTTGGATAGGTTTAGGTAGACATCAAGATCCACAAAATCCGGGTGTTTGTTGAAGACCGGCATATGATATGGCCAGGGTCGGCGTATCATACGCCCCCCTCAGCATCCATATGCCCAACTTTCTATACTTTTTGTCAAATACGCCCACAAATATTCCGCAAATACGTCGGCCGACGTATTATACGCCCATACCCGGCGTATCATATGCCGATATGCCTAATCTTGTGCCTTTTTTGTAACTTTTGATGTTTACATCTTTAGTCCTTGTAGTTTCATGTTTGGCTTCTATTACTTCCAATTAAGCTTGTTTAGGCTTCGAACACCTATAAACAAAACATAACCAAAGTAATCCCATTGCATAAAAACAAAGATGTAAAATTACATAATTAGATCAATTAAAACTGAATTATTAGCACTCAATCACATCCCCACACTTAAACTTTTGTTTGTCTTCAAACAAACTTACTTGCACAATTCACCTTACTTAATCAAACATGCTAAATTATCACAACTTTATATAAGTTAAGGTCCCAAGGTATACTTAGTTTTAAACTTTCATCATGTAAGATTCACAACCCAACATGTAATACCAGTTATGTTTTAAACTTAGAATCTTTAGTTGGCATAACTTCACCATTTGCTTTAAACATTCATGCATTCATATTCCTTACAATGAACACTCTTTTCGGTTTGTTTTGTGGACAAGTGATTATATAATAGTATTTCTAGAACTCTCAAACCAAGAATGTACATCTTCATCATAAGCTCATATATTAATCATATCGCCATCAATTAACACAATATAATACATAAATCAAGAGGTCTTTCATGGGTTGCAATGTTAAAATAAGGTTTAAGGTGGGACAGAAAGGGATTTAAGAGTGAATAATGGTGAATGAAATACAATTTAACATGCTAGATGTCTTGTTTATCAATCTCTATTATCTAGTTGCAATAATATCACTAAATTTTCCTACTATTTTTGTTGCTTCATATTTTGGTCATTTGGACCTCATATTTAGCTTTTCTTCTTTTTTCTCTCTTCTTCTTTCTTTCTTTCTTTTTTTTCATATATATATCTATATAGCCAAGTTCAAACCAATCATACTATTATTGCACTAATACTTAGAAGACACTCCTAGATAAGTCATGGATTGGACTTCATCACTCGTGGTTTCATAAAAAGGCTAAGGCTTGGTAAGCTTATTGTATTGGGTTATACAAACGACAAGTTGGGGCTCAACATGGTGTCTAAAGGAAATTTATCAAGGTATGGAATTCACAAGAAAAGGTTCAACAAATGGTTCATTTCTAATGCCTCTATCACCTTCATGCACATATTGGTTCATGATCTTGACATGCATCAATTGCACAAGTTCTAACATAAATGCACATTATGGTCTCCCTCATTATGAAAAAATATAAAGCAAATCAACATATACTATGAATTGCTAGGTTCAAATTCTCACGAAAACGGTGGGAAAGGGTTAAAAATTGTGAAGCATGTATGTCATCTACCATTTGGTTCGTTATGCCTTCTAAGAATTCTACCAAATTTTATAAAAACTTCATGATGGGAGTGGTTTACTATAATTTCACAACAAGCATGCCAAGGGATCTATACATGCACAAACAAGTGAAAATTAACCATGTATGAAAAAAAATTTTAGGTCTCATGCACAATTAAGCTTATTAAAAGATTTATTTTTCAAAAAGGTTCAATTTTTTCAATTCTTCCCTCATCCCCACACTTGAGATACATTGTCCTCAATGTATCATAGTCACAATTGGTATTTTCATAACATAGGGAAGTAGATTCTTAATTTCATTCCTATTATTGCTATACAAGACAATTCATTGGGAAGGGAGACTAGTATGCCACATCCTAACATATGATCAATCAATTTCAATGAAAGCACGAAAAGAATATTGTTCAAAACCAAAGTAGTGGAAAGAGCACATGGACCTGATCACAATCAGTATTAGATGCCTTCATCCACCGACTTATGCCTCCCCACACTTGAGTGCTTGCGTCTCGTGATTGACTATCAAAACAAACCAAAAACACACAAACTAATAAAAGAGTTAAAACTCATTTTCGTAGGAATCAGGTTGCATTTAGCTTATGTAACAAGCCTTTAAAACCCTTGGTAGACCCGAGTGGACGAGTTGTAGTCTCGTGAGGGTTTCTAGTGAACTGCAACGCCTGAAAATTTTGAAGAAAAAGAAGGGAGGTGAAGTTCTCGCGCGAGAAGTTTATGCGAAAAGCTCAGCTGGGTATAAATAGCTTCTAGAGAGAGAAATCGGCTGTGTAGAGAGAGAAAGTAAAGAATCTAAGTGTTTAAGGTATGTAACTCGTGTAGTAACTCGTGTTATGTAGTAAGAATGGATTACTGATAAATATATTGCATGGTTATGTAGTTTTCGCTCGGTAAAGGCTTCGGGAAGGTTGCGTTTGTGCTATAACTTCAAGAAGTGAGTTTCTAGTCCCCTTTTTACGCAAGTTTTATGTTTTGGTGCTATTATGCATATTAGAACATTTGAATGTGTCTGTTCATGCTTGGTATGATGTTGTTTAAGATGTTTGCATGTTAGAATAGCCTTAGACGCGATAAGTTGTGATTGGGTGGGAAAAATCTGTAGTTTTCGCATGAGCAGTTTTGATGTACATTAAGATTTTGAATTTTGGGAAGTTTTCGTGTGAAAGGTTTAGTTTTTGCATGATATGCATGTTTTCAACGACAGGTAGTTCTCGCGTAATTTGTATGTTCTCACACGACATGTGGTTTTCACGCGACTTGATGGTTTTCGAGCGATAGGATGGTTCTGGCGTGAAGGAATAGTTCTCGCGCGAGATGTTGCTGATGTATGTTAAGTTTTCGCATGCTATGCTGTTATGTGTGATGCGTTATCTTTTTTGTTAAACGACTTTTAAAACTATATGCTTTATGATGTGACTTTACTTGTTTTGTATGATTATGTAAGTGAAGTATTACGTAACGAAAGTGAAAGATAACGATGACGAAAGTGGAACGTAATGAATGAATGAAAGTATTGCAAGCAAATTGAAAGGAGGTTCACAACTCATTGAGGGGTTGTTAGCTCAACTGTATGTGGTTTAGCTAACCCATGAGGATGCACACACGGGAGTCAGTCTCTGTAACTGATCAAGACGTACGAAAACGGTATCCTTATTGCTTGAACCCATGACAGAAGTTGCTTTGTGCACAATGATGGGGTGTAGCCTATGACAGGATCTAGATTAAAATTTGAAAGAAAGAAAGAAAGTACAAACGATTATGAATGATGATGATAAGATGATAATAATTATTATCAAGATGTACGTACGATGTGTGATCATGAACGAAAGTAAAGGTTATGTTTTAACGAAAAGTAAATTATTTTTAAAATATAAACTAGAACTCACTCAGCGTAGCTGACTTTTGTATGCATAATAGTTGGCAAGTAACCGTTTGATACTGAGGAGGTGTAGGCATGGATGCATAAGCTACTGGGAATGATTTGCATCTGGCATCCATAATTTTTGTAAATGATTGTTGTATTAACAAAATTTTGAGATGTAAATGAATGATTTGATGTATTGACATGATTTTAATCATGAATGAAAAGTTTTAATTCCGCTACAAATGACATGATTTAAATGTATTATGCGATGATTGACCAACTGTAAGTGTCCCAGGAACGGGGCCTTAGAAGTTGGTATCAGAGCCAAAGTTTAAGAGAATTGGGTAAAATATTACACAAACCTAAAACTTAAACTGAGAATGGGATGAAAAATAGGAAGGGATGCCAGTCCTAGTAGCTACATGCCTGCAGGTAAAGGTTTTATGTAAATGTTTTATGTAAGATAATAAAAAGGAATTATGTATGCGTGTTATGTGGTTTATGTGCCCCTAGTAGATTTAGATACTAATGTAGTCAGGATAGGGAATGCTTGGAGAAGGAAGAGTAAAGTAAATGGGTAATAACAACTGGCCACTATAATTAAGGACTTACTATACTTGATATAATCTGAGCTATCACCTTGAATGACCATATGGGTGTTTGAATCTTATAGCGCTTAGATGGCCGGTGGTAGATCTTCGAAGGCTTCCCGAGGTGGAGTGCGTGGTGGACGTGGTGCTGGAACACGTGCCACGAGGAATAAGGCTAGAACTACCGAGACAACACCTGTAGATCTTGAGATTAATCACTATGAGGGCGGTGATAAGAGTGCTAATCTAAGGGCCTCAGTGAAGGAGGCGGTGGTTGAGGAGGTTCATCATGTCATGCAGACTATTCTGCCGTCTGTAGTGACCGAGGTTATTCGTGCTGTGAGAGAGGATGAAAAGAAGGATAAGGAGGAGAGGAGGAAAACTGCTAGGCGAGGAAGCGAAGAAGGAGGTTCAGGGGCAAGAGAGCAACCGAATACTGAGATGGTTGTCTCCAGTGAGGATAAGGAGGAGGAGGCGGCGTAGGAAAGTGCAAAGGGGTGAAACTATGGGGAATTCCAAAGATGCAAGGCCCCGATTTTCGACGGGAATGGGAATGCTACTGCTGCTCAATGATGGGTGAGAGAGATGGAGGTGGTACTTGATATTAGCCAGTGCCGAGAGGATTAGAAGGTAATGTTTTCTACCCACTAGTTTGTTGATTCGGCCTTGTGCTGGTGGGACAATATTGTCCAGGCCGAGGGTAGTTGGGTGGTTTGGAGGATGAGGTGGAGTGAACTGAAGAAGCTGGTGATTGAGGAGTTTTGTCCACATAGGGAACTCGATAAGGTTGAAAGGGAGTTCCTGTAGTTGGAGGCGGGAACTATGACGCACCAACAATACATGATGAAGTTTAATGAGATAGCAAGGTTGGTGCCAGATCAGGTGACACCTGTGTCATGAAAGATTAAGAGATACATCCACGGTCTACCAGCGGATATCTGCAGACACATGATCACCGTCCGGCCAAGTACGTTTAGGTCGGTGGTCGATTTAGCAAGAAGACTGTACGATGAGAGGGAGGAGTTGACCGTGGTGGAGGCGAACAGGAAGGGAAGTGAAGATAGGAACTGGAGTGGGAAACATTTTGGCAGTGGTGGTTTCACCCAAAGGGCAAGAAGGAAAGGTGGAGGGTCGTAGGGCAGCTGCGACCGAGATAGTGGTGAAGGGGTGCAACAAGTGTGGGAGAGACCACGTGGGGAATGTAAGTGGGGATCGAACGTCTGCTTCAAGTGTGGGAGGCCTGGTCTTATGGCGAGAGATTACAGGGTTATAAAGTGTTATAACTTTGGTGAAGAGGGCCATATAAGTAGGGATTGGAAGAAGCCAGGGCCAAGAACTCCGGGGCAAGGAAGGGGATTGATAAGGAGGGGAGAGGGTGAATGCCAGGGCATTCACTATGACTCAGGAGGAGGCTAGAGTGGACCCTGATGTTGTGTTAGGTACATTCCTAGTTAACCAGACTTGTGCCTCTGTACGTTTTGATTATGGTGCTAGTAGGAGTTTTATTTTTGATGCCTTCTGTGATAAGTTGCCCACTAGGAGTAGAAAGATTGATGAGCCCTTCGATGTAGAAACTGCTATTGGTAAGTCTATCAGTATTTATGATGTGGTAGAGGATTATGACATAGAATTGGAAAGCCATAGGTTCTCTGTTAGATTGTTCGTGATACCCTTAGGCGGATTCGATGTAGTCCTAGGGATGGATTGGATAGCAGCCTATGAGGCAAATATTGTGTGTCACAAGAAGATGATTCGATTGACTACAACGAATAGGAGTTCAGTCACGATCTATGGCGATAGGGTTACTACGGTTTCGAAGGTAATTTCGATGGTTGTGGCTGAGAAGTTTATGAGGCGTGGATGTGGTTCCTATCTAGCCTATATGAACGATGTGGATACGTCGGTACCATGATTGTCGGACGTGCCTGTAGTGTGCGACTTCCCTAACGTATTCCCGGAAGACTTATCAGGCGTGCCACCTAACTGTGAGATCGAGTTCCAGATTGACCTGATACCTGGTGCCCAACCTGTTGCTAAGGCATCGTATCGTTTAGCTCCCTCTGAGATGAAAGAGTTGATGACTCAGCTACAAGAGCTGTTGGATAAGGGATTCGTCCGACCAAGTATCTCTCCATTGGGTGCTACGGTCTTGTTTGTGAAGAAGAAGGATGGTAGCATGAGGATGTGCATCGACTACCATGAGTTGAGCAAGTTGACCATCAAGAACCGGTATCCGTTACCGAGGATTGATGACTTATTTGATCAGCTCCAAGTGTGCCAGTTGGTTCTTGAGGATAGATCTCCGATCTGGTTACCATCAGTTGAAGGTGAAGGAGCAGGATATACCTAAAACAACTTTTCACACATGATATGGACACTACGAGTTCTTGTTATGTCCTTTGGTTTAACCAACGCGCCATCTGCTTTTATGGATTTGATGAATAGGGTGTGTCAGCCAATGTTGGATAAATCAGTGATTGTGTTCATTGATGATATCCTGATTTATTCGAAGAGCGAAGAGGAACATGCTGGTCACATTTGGGAGGTGCTGGAAATGCTTAGAAGGGAGAAGTTGTATGCCAAGTTCTCCAAGTGCGCACTCTGGTTGCGCAAGGTTCAGTTTCTCGGTCATGTGGTCAACCCGAAAGGGATCATGGTGGACGCAGAAAAAGTTGAGGCGGTGATGCAATGGAAGTCTCCAAAGACACCATTCGAGATTCGTAGTTTCTTGGGTTTGGCGGGCTATTATAGGAGATTCATCCAAGACTTTTCCAAGATAGCTTCACCATTGACCAAGTTGACCCGTAAGGAGGTAAAGTTTGTATGGGGTCGAGAATAGGAGAATGCTTTTGAAGAGCTAAAGACGAGATTGACCCAAGCTCATGTCTTAACATTACCCGAAGGGAGCGAAGACTTAGTTGTCTATTCGGACGCTTCTTATTCGGGGTTGGGTTGCATGCTAATGCAACAGGGGAGGGTAATAGCCTACATTTCCCGACAGTTGAAAATCCATGAGGCTAATTACGCTACTCATGATTTGGGGTTGGCGGCAATGGTCTTTGAAATTGAAGATTTGGAGGCACTACTTGTACGGGACAAAGTGCACTATCTTCACTGATGATAAGAGCTTGAATTACTTCTTCGAGTAAAAGGATCTTAATATGAGGCAAAGGAGGTGGTTAGAGTTGATCAAGGATAATGATTGTGAGATCCATTACCATCCGAGCAAGGCCAACGTAGTGGCCGATGCCCTTAGCCGAAAAGAGAGACCCGAGCCGGTTTGAGTAAAGGGTTATCAGTTGGTAATGACCTCTGACATGATGAAGCAGGTCAAGGAATTTCAAGATGAGGCGTTAAAAGAGGATCAAATCAACTCCGAAAGGATGAGAGGCCTAGTCACGGAGTTGGGTGAGATCATTTTCGGTGTTAGGACCCGATTTGGGCGGATGTGGATTCCTCACTAAGGGGATCTACGGGAAAGATCATGGATGAGGCCCATAAGACTCGATACTTGATTCACCCCGGTGCCACGAAGATGTATCAGGATATGAAGAAAGATTACTGGTGGCCCATATGAAGCGCGACGTAGCAAAGTATGTGAGTAAGTGCCTTACTTGCCTGCAAGTGAAGGTGGAGCATCTGAAGCCATACGCGAAGATCCAACCTTTGGATATACCCGAGTGGAAATGGGAGCACGTCACCATGGACTTCATTACGAAGTTGCCCCGTACGGTAAGAGGGTATGATGCCATATGGGTGATAGTAGACCGTCTGACGAAGAGTGCTCACTTTCTGCCGATCTGTGAGACGTATTCATTTGAGAGGTTGGTGGATCTGTTCATTAAGGAGATCATAGCTCATCATGGCGTACCGGTGTCTATCATGTAGGACTGTGACACTCGGTTTACATCAATGTTTTGGAAGAGATTCCACGACGTGATGGGGACAAGGCTACATATCAATACAGCGTACCATCCTCAAACAGACTGTTAGTCGGAGAGAACTAGGAAGATATGCTACGGGCATGTGTGATAGATTTTGGAGGAAGTTGGGATGAACACTTACCGTTAGTCGAGTTCTCATATAACAACATATATCATGCCAGTATTGGTATGCCTCCTTATGAGATGCTATACGATAGGAATTGTAGAACGCCCGTATGTTGGGGTAACATCGGGCAGAGGGAGTTGGGAAGCATTAAGGTGATCGATGCTATGATTGAGAAGTTGGAAAAGATTAAGGCCTTTAAGAAGGCGGCGAAGGATAGACAAAAGTCCTGTGCCGACAAGAGGCTTAGACCGATTGAACTCAAGGTGGACGATAGAGGTATGTTGAAGGTCTCGCCTTGGAAAGGGATCATCCGGTTCTGAAAGCGAGGAAAGCTAATCCCGAGGTATATAGGGCCTTTCCGAATTATTGCTCGGGTAGGAGAGGTGGCCTATCGATTGGAGCTACCCGATGAGTTATGTGGAATTCACCCGAAGTTCCATGTATTTTATCTGAGAAAGTGCTTAGTCGATGAGGATATGATTATGCCACTGGAGGATATTGAGGTAGATGAACGGCTCAAATATATGGAGCAACCGGTGGCCATCATTGATAGAAAAGAGAAGAGGTTAAGGAACAAAGTGGTTCCACTTGTGCGTGTACAGTGGAAACACCGAAAGGGGCCTGAGTCTACATGGGAGACTGAGGAAGAGATGAGACAGCATTACCCGCAGCTATTCGAGAGATGATAGGTTTTGGGGAAGAAACCTCAATAAGGGGGGTGGACTTGTAACGCCAGAAAATTTTGAAGAAAAAGAAGGCAGGTGAAGTTCTCACATGAAAGGAAGTTCCCGCGTGAGAAGTCATGCAAAAAGCTCAACTGGGTATAAATAGCTGAGAACATCCGGTCTCACTCCATTTCGTGCGAAAAGTTCAGCTGCTAGAGAGAGAAATCGGCTGCGTAGAGAGAGAAAATAAAGAATGCAAGTGTTTAAGGTATGTAACTCGTGTAGTAACTCGTGTTATGTACTAAGAATGGATTATTGATGAATGTAACGCATGCTTATGTAGTTTTCGCTCGGCAAAGGCTTCGGGAAGGTTGCGTTTGTGCTAGAACTTCAAGAAGTGAGTTTCTAGTCCTTTTTTTACGCAAGTTTTATGTTTTAGGGCTATTATGCATAGTAGAATGTTTGAATGTGCCTGTTCATGCTTGGTATGATGTTGTTTAAGATGTTTGCATGTTGGAACAGCCATAGAAGCGATAACTTGTGATTGGGAGGGAAAAACCTATAGTTTTCACGTGAGCAGTTTTGATGTACGTTAAAATTTTGAATTTTGGGAAGTTTTTGCGCGAAAGGTGTAGTTTTCAGGTGATATGCATGTTTTCACGCAACAGGTAGTTCTCATGCGATTGGTAAGTTCTTGCATGACATGTGGTTCTCGCGCAACTTGATGGTTTTCGCGCGATAGGATGGTTCTTGCGCGAAGGGGTAGGTCTCGCTCGAGATGTTACTGTGTATGTTTAGTTTTAGCTTGCTATGTTGTTATGTGTGATGCGTTAAATGACGTTTAATACTATATGCTTTATGATGTGACTTTACTTGATATGTATGATTATGTAAGTGAAGTATTATGTAACGAAAGTAAAAGATAACGATGATGAAAGCGGAACTTAATGAATGAATGAAAGTCTTGCAAGCAAATTGAAAGGAGGTTCATAACTCATTGAGGGGTTGTTAGCTCAATTGTGTGCGGTTTAGCTAACCATGACGATGAACACAGGGGGGTCAGTCTTTATGACTGATCAAGACGTAGGAAAACGGGATCGTTCTCGCTTGACCCCAAGACGGAAGTTGCTTCGTGCACAATGATGGGGCGTAGCCTATGACAGGATCTAGATTAAAAATTGAAAGAACAAAAGAAAGTACGAAAATGAACAATTATGAATGATGATGATAAGATAATAATAATAATTATCAAGATGTACGTACGATGTGTGATCGTGAACGAAAGTTAAGGTTATGTTTTAACGAAAAGTAAAGTATTTTTAAAATATAAACTAGAACTCACTCAGCATAGCTGACTTTTGTATGCATAATAGTTGGCAGGTAACCGTTTGATGCTAAGGAGGTCTAGGCATTTATGCATAAGCTACTGGGAATGATTTGCATCTGGCATCCACAATTTTTGGAAATGATTGTTGTATTAAAAAAATTTTGAGATGTAAATGAATGATTTGATGTATTGACACGATTTTAATCATGAATGAAAAGTTTTAATTCCGCTGCAAATGATGTGTTTTAAATGTATTATGCGATGATTGACCAACTGTAATCGTCCCGGGAATGGGGCCTTACATGAACACACCCATAAAGTTCTCAGGTTGCCTCCCGTAAGTGCTATGTTTTAGGTCTTCAGCCGAACCTTACCTGAGACCACTTATGGTGGTCATATTGGGTGCTTCTCTCCAAATTTCTCTTTATAGAACCGTTTCTCCGGGCTTGATAGATCTTTTTGTTCGCTCCTGTAATGGAGAACATCACTTCTTTGGCCCTTGAATTCACTTGATCCAGTGGTTTACCCATCTTTATCTTTCATCTCGGATTCTCCTTCCTTAATGGCTCCACCTTTATATTTTCATCCTTTTCCATAGTCTGAAACTCAAACCTATCCGGATCAAAACCATTTTTCATGGTGATGTCCTCACTTACATGTGAAATATAAGGAGGAGCACACCCATTAGTAGCATCTGATACAAAACAGTCATTGGTAACTACATATGTAATTGATTTTGAAAACACATTAAAGAATAACTTATGGTTTTTTGAATGTCATATTGATAATTGCATCTCGGCAATTGATTTGAGTTTTCGTTGTTGCCAAGAATGTTCGACCTAAAATTACCTTTGGTTGCTCGTTTGTCCTTATTGGTGCATAATCAAGCACTATAAAGTCCACCAGGTAGTAGAACTCTCTGATCTTGATGATTACATCCTTAACCATCCCTCGGGGTTGTTTCAATGTCGAATCAGCAAGCACCACTGTTTTGTCAGTTTCGTGTATGGACCAAAGTCATATTGGTCATACAAACTTCCCGGAAGGATGCTTACCCCATCTCCATAATCCAAAAGTGCCCGCTTGATTTTAAATTTCTCGACTTGAATGGAATGATTGGTGCTCCCGGGTCACTTCCTTCTTCTTCATCTACTTCCTTATCGTTACCTACAACTACTTGAGGAGTAGAGGTTAAATCATGATCAATATATTCAGATTTAGGAAGGATACTAACCGAATTGATGTGCACATTCTTTGAACTTGAGGCTTGATGTTCAGGGTTCTTTGTTGTATCACTTGGAAGCTTCTGCAGTTCTCGTTTGGACTATTGTTCTGTTGATTGCCCTAATTGCTTGGCAATGGCCTCATTGGTCTTCTCTTGCACCTCTTTGAATTGTTTAAACTCTTTCATCTCCTTTGCGAGGTCTTGAATTGCTGACAAAATTGCATTGTCATTGCCATTGTTAGTAGAAGCACCTTGTTGATGTTGTTGATTCGTTTGATTATATTGACCGCCATGTTGTTAGTTTCTTTGATTGTAATTGTTTCTTTGATAACCGCCTTGATTGTATTCTTGTTGTAGGCCTTGATATTCGTTGCTTCCTTGATTTGGTACCTGGAAAGGAGGATTCAATCGATTAGTATTGTTACCATATCTATGGTTTGGGTGATTTCTAAGACCTGGATGATAAGTGTTAGAATTCATGTGGTATGTCTTCCTTTCTCCTTGGCCTTGTAATTCATGTCGTGTGACCGATGTATGGCTGATGTCATTATACATGTCACACACTTGATACTCACAGATATGTTCGCCACACCACTCTTTCCAACTTTAAGGACTGCAATTTCTCTTTCTAGAACCATAATTCTATCCATGGCCACATGATCATTCACCATCTTTATGTTTGCAACCCTTGACCTCCGGCTTGATTGTGCATGCTTCATAGATATTACTGTAACACCCCGAAATAATATTTAAAAGATAACGAAAGGAAAGGTACCTAGAAGGAAGAGATAAAGGATACAAGTTGAAGGGGGTAAAGTGTACAAAGTACAAAACTTTAAAATTATATTAATAAAATGGGTATGGCCACCCACTTTAAAGCATATCTGCTTTCTGCTCTCGGTCAAAAAGAAGAAGAAGAAAGGGATGCCGGTTTTAGAGAAGAAGAAGGAACAAAAAGCTGTAAAAGGTTAGTTTCTTGGGTTTATGTTTTGTTTTAGCTTAGTTTGCATCTTGTAACCAAAGTTCTTGATGTTTTAGAAGGTTGTTCTTGGGATTTTTGAGGCTGAAATCACAAGTGGAGGTGTTTGGTTTGAAGAGCTGCTTCAAGGTGAGTTTCTAGAACCCCTTTTTAATGGTTTTAAGGTTTTGGGGCTGTTATGCATACCGGGCAGAAGGTTTCTAAACCAAACCGTGAGTTTCAGCATGATGATCAATTGTGTTCTATTGATGTATGTTTTTAGATGCTTTCCTAAGATGTGTATGATGTTTAGTTTGGTATAAGTATGTAGTATGATAGATCTATGCTAAGGATGTGTTAGGATGATGATTGGGAGCTGGTTATAGCATAAGTTACGTTGCAGGTTAGATAGTTCATCCGCATTTAAACTGTGAAATTTCAATAAGTGTTTTGTTCATAAGCATTTGCTATAGTGTCCGCATTTGCTACAGTGTCATCCGCATTTGTTTGGACACGGATATTTTCTGAAGACTTTCATTCGCATTGTTCATCCGCATTTGCTACAATTCCATCCGCACTTGCTACAGTGTCATCAGCATTTCTTTGAATACTTAGAATATTTTCTAAAGAGTATTTTCTGAAGACTTTCGTCCACATTTGTTCTTGCTCATCTGCATTTCTTTGGGGACTTAGGTTTCTTTTTCTGAAATTTTGGGAAGTAGAACTTAGTGCTAAGAAATGATGTTTAGGGGCAGTTTATGCTCATTTATTTTGCGTTTGCTTCGTGTGCTGCCATGATGATGTGGTTCCATGCTATGTCTATGATGTGATGGCTTGTGAGGAGTCCTTATGGCTCGAAGGGAGTCTTTGTGACTCGAAGGGAGTCTTTGTGACTCGAAGGGAGTCCTTGTGGCTCGAAGGGAGTCTTTGTGACTCGAAGGGAGTTCAATCCTTGAGATTGACTTGAAGGGGATCCTTGTCGCGTACCCCGGTACTGTCGGTGTTTGGACATAAGTCAGGGGTATTGCATGAGGCAGGATCCAGATTGAAGTGAAAGATAATGATGACTGTACGAAATGTACGAATTGAAAAATGATGAAGATAATAATAATATTATCAATGTGTATGTATGATGAGTGATCGCATACGTTTACGAAGGATATGTTTTAAAGAAAGTAAAGTATTTTATTTATAAAACTAGAACTCACTCAGCGTTGCTGACTTTTTGTATGCATAGTAGTTGGCAGGTATTTTGTTGATGCTGACGAGTTGCTGGCATGGATGCATACGCTACTGGGAGTGTTTTAAAGGCTGGCATCCCCGTTTTGATATGTTAATGAAATATAAACAAGTGTTGTAATGTAATGAATTAACATGTTTTTGTTATTAATGAAAGTTTTCAAATTCCGCTGCAAAAGTAATATGTGCTTTGAATGTTTTATGCGATGACGGTCCAGCTGTAAGCGTCCCGAGAACGGGTCCTTAAAAGTTGGTATCAGAGCTAAAGTTTAAGTGAATTGGGTAAATATTTTCAAAAAGAACCTAATCTTAAACTGAGAATGGGACGAAAGTGAAGGGATGCCAGTACTAGTAGCTACATGCCTGCAGGTAAAAGTTTTATGTAAAAGGGTTTTATGTAAGTTAATGTTAACCAGTATTATGTGTGCATGTTATGTGGCTTGTGTGCTTTTGTGTAGATTTAGATACTGATGTAGTCAGGAAAGGAAATGCTTAGGGAATGAAGAGTAAAGTAAGTGGCTAAACACAACTAGCCACTATGATTAGGGACTTACTATACTTGACATAACTTGAGCTATTACCTTGAATGACCGTGTTGGTGTTTGAATCTTGTAGTGTTCATAGATGGTTGGCGGTAGGTCTTCTGAGGCTTCGCGTGGTGGAGGTCTTGGTGGACGTGGTGTTAGACCGCGTGTCATGAGGAGCAGAGCTAAGACTGCTGAGACGGCTCCTGAAGAGCCAGAGTTTCGTCACCAAGACGGTGAGGACGGAAGTGCTAATTTGAAGGCCTCAGTGAAAGAGGCGGTGGTTGAGGAGGTTCATCAGGTCATGCAGACAATCTTACCGTCTGTAGTGACCGAAGTTATTCGTGCTATGAGGGATGACGAGCAGAAGGAGAAGGAGGAGAATAGGAGAACCATCCGGCGAGGGGGTGAAGCAGGAGGTTCTAGGGATATAGAGCAACCCGATACGGATATGGTTGTCTCCGATGATGATGAGGAGGCAGTGCCGGGAACTGTGAGGGGATGCAGTTATGGGGCATTCCAAAGATGCAGGCCCCCGACGTTTGATGGAAATGGAAGTGCTGCGGCTGCTCAGCGTTGGGTGAGAGAAATGGAGGCGGTGCTTGACATTAGCGAGTGCCGTGAGGATCAAAAGGTGAAGTTTGCTACCCACTCTTTTGTGGATTCAACCTTATGCTGGTGGGACAATATTGTCCAGGCTGAGGGTACCAGGGGAGTCGGGAGGATGAGGTGGAGGGAACTGAAGAAGTTGGTGATTGAGGAGTTTTGTCCTCATAGGGAGCTGGACAAAGTCGAGAGGGAGTTCCTGCAGCTGGAAGCGGGAACGATGACTCACCAACAGTACACCACGAAGTTCAACGAGATGGCAAGGCTGGTGCCAGATCAGGTGACGCCTGTGTCATGAAAGATTAAAAGGTATATTCAAGGTCTGCCGGTAGATATCCGCAGACATCTGGTCGTTGCCCGGCCAAGCACGTTTAGGTCGGCGGTCGATTTGGCAGGGAGGCTGTATGACGAGCGAGAGGCGGTGGCGATGATGGATGAGGAGGAAGAGCAGAGTTATGTTAAGAATGGGAACGGAAGGCAGGATGATGATGATGGTGAATTTGTGGCTGGAGGTAAGATGATGAGGTTCGATGATCGGAAGAGGATGTCTGAGAGGGAAGAGGTATGCAAGAAATGTGGGAAGGAGCATGCAGGAGTATGTAAGCAGGGATCGAATCTCTGTTTTCAATGCGGGAAGGAGGGCCACCTGGCGAGAGATTGTCACGCGATGAGATGTTACAGGTGTGGTGAGAGTGGGCACAGGAGCAAAGACTGCACGAAGTCAAGGGTTGAGAGCTCTGGGACAAGGCAAGGAGTTCAGAATGAGGAGAACAGAGGAAGAGAGTTAGAGCATTTGCCCTTACCGGGAGGAGGCTAGAGCAGACTCCGACACGACGTCAGGTACGTTTCTTGTAATTTGATGTTATGCATCTATGCTTTAATTGTGGTGCTAGTAGTAGTTTCATTCCTACTGCCTTTGTGTTATGTTACATGTTAGGAGTAGGAATATTGAAGAGCCATCGATGTAGAGATTGCTATGGGTGAGTCCACTAGGTTACCTATGCCCTAAAGAATTGCGTGATAGAATCGCGAGTGCGCCTGTTCCTGCTAGACTGTTCAGGACAGACTTGGGTGGATAAACCTATCCCTTCGGATGAACTGGATAGAGTTTGTAAGACAAACACCAAGTGTTGCAAAAAGATGGATTGATCAACAGTTCCCGACAAGAGTTCAGCGCCGACCTTCGGCGACAGAGTAATGATAAAGACCTCGCCTTGGAAAGGGATCATTCGAATCAGAAAGCAAGGAAAGTGGATACCGAAGTGTATAGGGTCATTCTACATTGTTGCCCAGGAAGGAGAAGTGGCATACCAACTGGAGCTACCCGACGTGTTAAGTGGGATTCATTTGACATTCGATGTTTCTCTTCTAAGAAAGAGCTCAATCGGTGAAGACATGATCGTGCCACTAAAGGATACTAAGATAGATGAAAGATTAAACTACACGAAGGAAAGGAGAGCTAAAAGAAGAATGGTTTCACTCGTGTGAGTGCAGTAGAGCCCATAAGGGATCTAAGCCTACGTGTAAGATCAAGGAAGAGATGAGAGAGCGTTACCCGTAACTGTTCGAGAAGCGACAGGTTTCGGGGATGAAACCTATATAAGGGGGGTGGACTTGTAACACCCCGAAATTCTATTTCAAAGATAACGAAAGGAAAGGTACCTAGAAGGAAGAGATAAAGGATACAAGTTGAAGGGTGTAAAGTGTACAAAGTACAAAACTTTAAAATTAGATTAATAAAATGGGTATGGCCACCCACTTTAAAGCATATGTGCTTTCTGTTCTCGGTCAAAAAGAAGAAGAAGAAAGGGGTGCCGGTTTTAGAGAAGAAGAAGGAACGAAAAGCTGTAAAAGGTTAGTTTCTTGGGTTTATGTTCTGTTTTAGCTTAGTTTGCAGCTTGTAACCGAAGTTCTCAATGTTTTAGAAGGTTGTTCTCGGGATTTTTGAGGCTGAAATTGCAAGTGGAGGTGTTTGGTTTGAAGAGCTGCTTCAAGGTGAGTTTCTAGAACCCGTTTTTACTGGTTTTAAGGTTTTGGGGCTGTTATGCATACCGGGCAGTAGGTTTCTAAACCAAACCGTGAGTTTCAGCATGATGATCGATTGTGTTCTATTGATGTATGTTTTTAGATGTTTCCTAAGATGTGTATGTTGTTTAGTTTGTTCTAAGTATGTAGTATGATAGATCTATGCTAAGGATGTGTTAGGATGATGATTGGGAGCTGGTTATAGCATAAGTTACATTGCAGGTTAGATAGTTCATCCGCATTTAAACTGTGAAATTTGCATAAGTGTTTTGTTCATAAGCATTTGCTACAGTGTCCGCGTTTGCTACAGTGTCATCCGTATTTGGTTGGACACGGATATTTTCTGAAGACTTTCATCCGCATTGTTCATCCGCATTTGCTACAGTTCCATCCGCACTTGCTACAGTGTCATCAATATTTCTTTGAATACTTAGAATATTTTCTGAAGACTTTCTTCCACATTTGTTCTTGCTCATCTGCATTTCTTTGGGGACTTAGGTTTCTTTTTCTAAAATTTTGGGAAGTAGAACTTAGTGCTAAGAAATGATGTTTCGGGGCGGTTTATGCTCATTTATATTGCGTTTGCTTTGTGTGCTGCCATGATGATGTGGTTCCATGCTATGTTTATGATGTGATGGCTTATGAGGATGTTTATGAAGTGAATGTTATGGTTGTATGTATGTGTTATCTTTCTTCGTTAAATGGTTTTCAAAACATATGTATTATGTTATAATACCTATTGTGTATTATGTTGTGACTTTACGTGCTATGATGTATGAATAAACGTAAAGTATTATGTAACGAAGTGAAAGACAATAATAATAAAAAGTGGAACGTAAAGAACGAAGGGAGTCATTGTGACTCGAAGGGAGTCCTTGTGGCTCGAATGGAGTCTTTGTGACTCGAAGGGAGTCCTTGTGGCTCGAAGGGAGTCTTTGTGACTCGAAGGGAGTCTTTGTGGCTCGAAGGGAGTCCTTGTGGCTTGAAGGGAGTCCTTGTGGCTCGAAGGGAGTCTTTGTGACTCGAAGGGAGTTCAATCCTTGAGATTGACTTGAAGGGGATCCCTGTCGCGTACCCCAGTACTGTCGGTCTTCGGATATAAGTCGGGGGTATTGCATGAGGCAGGATCCAGATTGAAGTGAAAGATAATGATGACTGTACGAAATGTACGAATTGATCAATGATGATGATAATAATAATATTATCAATGTGTATGTATGATGAGTGATCGCATACGTTTACGAAGGATATGCTTTAAAGAATGTAAAGTATTTTATTTATAAAACTAGAACTCACTCAGGGTCACTGACTTTTTTTATGCATAATAGTTGGCAGGTATTTTGTTGATGCTGAGGAGTTGCAGGCATGGATGCATACGCTACTGGGAGTGTTTTGAAGGCTGGCATCCCCGTTTTGACATGTTAATGAAATATAAACAAGTGTTGTAATGTAATGAATTAATATGTTTTTTTTATTAATGAAAGTTTTCAAATTCCACTGCAAAAGTAATATGTGCTTTGAATGTTTTATGCGATGACGGTCCAGCTGTAAGCGTCCCGGGAACGGGGCCTTACATTTACACTCATCCTTTCAAGAATATCCCAATCATCATCCTCATGGTTTAAGGTGAATGTTCCTTCACTTGTTGAATTTACATCTCTAGCATCCTCCAGTAAATAGCCCATCATAGAATGCTGAAATCAACTCCCACTTAGCTATGCCATGATATGGACAAGTTCTTACCATCTCTTTAAATAGGTGAAAAGCTTCATGCAATTGTTCACCTGATTGTTGTGTAAATCCTTGAATGGCTCGCCTTGCATCACTTGTCCTTTGGGAAGTATAGTATTCATCCAAGAATTGTTGTTGCATTTGTACCCATGTGAGAATACTTGCAGATGGTAGAGATAGGAACCATTGTTTGGCCTTGTCTTTAATGGTAAATTGGAATAGGACCAATTTAACTTTATCCGGTGAAAAGCCTTGGCCACCAATGGTGCTACATGATGCCTCAAATTCGGATATATGCATATAGGGTTCTTCGGTTGCCATACCATGGAAGTGAGGGAGAATTCCCAAGCATTGTGTTCGGACTTCAAAAGCTCGTCCCCTTTGTGTTGGTGAAACTATAGGAGTTGAATTGATGGCAATAGAGGGATGAAAGTGACTATCCACACCATGTGCTGGTACATAATATTGCACTCCTAGATTGGTCGGTATGCCTTTAAATGGTTGACCTTCAACATTGTTGCGAATGGGTGGTTGAGCATAACCACCTTGATCCCGATTTGGTTGATAGTTTCGATAGCCCGGTTGGTTCCCATAATCCTCAAAATAATGTTGGTTTGGTCCATCCATGTCAACTTGATCTTCAATCCACTCTTCCACATAATTAGTGTGGTGACTTCCTTCGACTAAAAACCAATCCTCATTGCTATGATGGCTCCCTTCCACGTCATGCTGAAAACTTGGATTACGAACCCAAAAATTTGGCATCGGTTGGAAGTTCATGGGCGGAGGTTGGTGTTGCACCCCTTGATTCACAGGGATTGGCCCATGAGGTTAAGGTTGCACTGGTTGTGGTTGAGGTGGAGGATCATCATGTGGCGGGAACACGGGTAATGGAACATCTCCTAAAGGTTGGTTGGGTTGTGGTACTCCTTGGTTTTTTGGATTGTTCATCATTCTTGACTAGTTAATTTCGCGTGTTCTTGAAAGTCTGCTTAATATCCGATGAGCTGTTGCTGATGATGTACCTTCTTTCGATCTTGTTTGACCACGAATTTGAGAAGTCCTTGAAGTTGATGATTTTTGAAACACACGATTAGCACTTGTAGTCTTCTTAGTTTCTTGATCAAATAGCAATGGTGAGGTCCTTCCTGAAAATCTAGTATGCATTAATGTAATGGTTACCTATAAACAAGAAAACACAAAATACCTCGAGTAATACTGCACAAGAAAAAGAATAAAAAAACAAAAAAGTAAAATCTTTTTGGGTTTTTTTTTATAAATTTTTTAAGAAAAGCGAATAAAAACTATTAAACACTAAGCGCACTAATTCCCCGGCAATGATGCCATTTGATCTGGTGGTTGAGACTCGATCAAAAACAATTTAATATATCGGTCTTAGCTACCTTTATTGTGTAAGGGTAAGTAAGGTCGTTTCCACAGGGAATATATGGAAAGTGTTTAACGATTGCAACTCAATTAACGTAAAGACAAAAACTTTAATTTTAAAAAGTGAAACTTGGGATGAAATCAAGAACGCTATTGCAAAAAGCAACAAACTTTGAAACGAATTTTATTAAATATTACGAAACAATCACTTCTGAGTTTCCAATTCCGCAAGATCCACAATTGATACTTTCAAATTAGGGTTTGTAAGAAACAATACTTCAAGATCTTAGCTTTTGATTAAAGTGGCAACAAAAGAACAATCTTTTAAGACTAGTTCATTCACAGAGTTACCAATTCACCTATATCACGTTGTCTACTTTTCTTAATGATCTCACGATGCAAGGAAACTGAAAACTGATAATCAAGCAAACAACTTTATTTATAAGTAAACCTTTTAAATCAATCAAAACACAATGCTTCATTCCTTAATCCATTGTTCAATACAAAAACCTAATCAAACATACCAATTGTTTCACTTAACAAGAATTGTACTCCCGAAAGCAATCAAGAAAGAACTAGCCCCTCATGGTCTTCATTGAATCTTTAATCATGAATATATGATGATCAATGATGATTTGGTGTGTGTTGGGAAGTTTGAAAGCACCCAAAATAACCTTGAACTTGCTAGATTTCGGCTGGAAAAAGTTGTACTTCGAGTTGAGGTTGATAATCAAGACTGCACTTCAAGACTGCACATCAATCAACATAATCATGAGGTTTTGGCAGCATCATCTTAGGGGGAGTATTTTTGGACTATTTGAAGATGATACTTACCAAAACCTAAGTGTTGAATCTCATGATGATTACCAAAACCGACACGATGAAGCTATGCTAAAAATATGATCAAAATGAAGAAAATTAACCAAAGTTAAACATGGTCAAACTTGGTCAACCGTGGTCAAAATCAACAGTCAACATCAGCGGACGTCCCGAGTGACGCAGCACCCGATAGTCACGTATCAGCAACAGAAGAATTTATCAGACTTAGAACAACATTTTTGTAATCATTAGGGCTTAAATGTAATTTTATTCATTTTTTTAAAGAGTATAAATTGACTAAGTATAGTCATTTATACTCTATGTAATCAAGTAAGGTAGAAAGGATTTAAGCATACAGATTTAGTCTAGTGAGAGAAACATTAGGTTGAGTGTGTGTGAGAGAGAAACCTCTTGCAAACTCCCTTGTAATCTCCTAGCAAACATACATATGAATGAATGAAATATTTTATGAATATGTGTTCTTGAATTGTTCATCATTCATTCATCATCATACATTCAATCTTGCATCAGATCTTCACTTGAAATCATCAATGGGTTTGTGACATTCCGCATCACAGGTCTGATAATCGTCAACAATACGATTGCAATATTCGATCCATCCAGCAGAATCAATGGTTTCCACAATTGGTATCAGAGCCTTGGCTCCTTGTTCTTTAAATTTTTCTCAAAAATTTGAACCACAAGTATGATCTACAAATTGTTGTTGCTTTTGATGAAATCAAGCTACCATTATCTTAGATTTTTTATTTCGTGAAGATCTGCATGTTTTCACATCAATTGAAGTTCATTTGAGCCATTAATTTGAAGATTTAAGCAAACTTGTTCTTCAAGTCTTCAATTGCTCATGAACGTGAAATTTTGATTTTGTTGTTGTTTGATCGAATTAAGCATCTAAAAGCTTTAGTTTGTGATAACTAACACATCTGCAAACTTTCAGATCAATTGAACATCCGGAACTCTTGAATTTGAAGATTTTTGAAAATTTTGTGTTCTTGAGAAAAGTTCACTGTTCTTAAGGAAAATCATCAAAAATCACAAATCTGATGTTGTTTAACTGAAACTAATAGTGGTTTTAGCTTAGAAACATCAAATCTAAGGTTCATTTATTATTTTCAACATCCAAATCATTCATTTTTGAACATTTATTCTCATATCTAGGTTTTTGTTCGTCATTGTGTTCTTCATGCTTTCATCATTTAAATCCGAGTTTAGGTGATGATTATATGAAATTGATTGTTGTTCTAGTTTAGAATCCCTTATCTACAGCTATTATAACCTTTGATTTTATCCAATTCCATCAAAAATCCAAGAATCAAAAGTTTGTTCATTCAAGAACATGAAGTTTGACTTTTTCAGAGTCAAACTACTTTGAAATCTTAAAATCAACCAAATCTTTGATTTGATTTAGATTTTGATACATTTGTTCATCATACAATCATTCAAGAATCATTCAACAATCATACATACAACAAGTTGTGTATTTAAAATTGAAATTTCATTCATAATCAAAGTGTACAAAGATTACACAAATTACACTTGAATTTGATTTTTGACTAAGTGTTCTATCATACATAGCTGATGAGCTAATCCTACAGCTGATAATCTAATTCTACAGCTGACAATCTTTGTAATATTTGCAACCAAGTGTCCATAGCTGATGTATTACATCCACAGCTGATGCACAAATCTCACAGCTGACAAACATCCATTTTGCCCTAGGTATTTTGCCCAAGTACATCCACAGCTGTTGTGTTAAAACTCACAGCTGATGTGAAAACATTTTCAACTTACAATTCTGTTCAAAGCAGACGAGCAGAAGTCTGTCCACATACATTTAAACCCACAGCGGACAAAGAAACAAACATACAAACACATACATCCTCGAATCAAGTCCACAGCGGACGTTGACATCATCAATCACAGCATAAATTCACCCATTCATCATATTCAAACAACATCAAAACCACTACATCATACAACACACTGTCCTCCCAGCTGCTCACAGTGGACGGTTACCATTCATCAACACTGACAGCGCACATCAAGTCCACTACAGACATCGAGAACATCTGTCCACAGCGGACATCCAACTTGAATTTACAACGGACATTAAATCAATACAGAAGCATAAGCAACATACAACGAACTGGAATTGATTTGGTCCAAATTAACAATTCACAGCGGAAAACCCTGATCTAGTCCACAACGGACAAGTAGCTTTGAAATCACAGCGGACGAACTTGAAACACACAGCGGACGAACAACTTGAAACACACAGCGGACGAACAACCTTTAATTTACAGCGGACATCGAAACAAACAGGTCCACATCCGACGTTTTACACTCAATCACATTTGACGT
Organism: Flaveria sonorensis; assembly: GCA_025506505.1. Taxonomy (NCBI): domain Eukaryota; kingdom Viridiplantae; phylum Streptophyta; class Magnoliopsida; order Asterales; family Asteraceae; genus Flaveria; species Flaveria sonorensis. The sequence goes on along the minus strand of CM046436.1, from coordinate 27,997,678 downwards.
GTTACATCAAGTCATAGCGGATGACAAAAATTTGACCATAGTGGGCAAAGAACTTGAAACACACAGTGGACGACTATAATAGACATACAGCGGACGCACAAGTCCTGAATTCACAGCGGACGTTTAACATTCACTCCACAGCTGATGAATTGATTCTGTCCAAGTCGATTACTCGATTCACAACGGACAACCGCGACAACAATAAATTATCTGTCGACCTTCGAACACTACAAAAGAAACCACAATCTCCTGAAAGCTTCAATTCTGCGCCTCCATTGAACCGACACCTTCATCACCGAGGTCAATCATCATCATAAACACTCTGCAATTTCGATTCAGCCAACCCAATCATCAATCGGCGATCGATTAACACATCATCGATTGCTTCCCCAATCAAACACCGGCACTCTACCGCAACCCCCAAAGGAATGAAATTATTGGTCGACTGACAATTCTTGATTTCGGGTTCACTGGAGTTGAGAGATTGGGACAGGGCAACGAGAGATCAAGAGTGAGAGAAGTGAAACCGAATGCCTTGAGATTGTGTTCGGGAGTTATCTCTTGAACTCATGTTTTTAGTTGCCTTGAACCGACCAAGGAGTTTTGTTTGTGTTAAAGGGTTTGAGTAATAAAATTTCAATTTTGACTTTTATTTTTGTGTTGAGCAGCAAAATATAAATACTTTTTATATAACTTTTAACAAATAAATCAAAGCTTCGGAAGTTTTTCTTTTAATTCCAGAAAGTTTTTCATTTGACAATCTTATTAAAATTTGCTCTCGGAAGTGTTAATTTTGACCAACTCATAAATTTTGTCTCGGAAGATTTTGATTGTTCGGAAGTTTTTCAACTTGACTAATTTTTAAAGCTTGTTTTCTGAAGATTTAAAAAATTCATTTTGACTTCCTTTCGATCAAGAAATATATTCTTCGGAAGAATTCTGTCACAAAATCATTTAAGTTTTAATTAATTCGATCTAAATTTTATTACTTTTAATTAAGCAAGATTAATTTTAGTCCAGCTTAACTAAATTGTAATTGAACCAAGTTAACTCTTTAATTAGGCAATTCTAATTAAATTGAGTTTCAACGTTCTTTGGATTCAATTAAAGTTTATATTGATTTTGATTTAAACACAAAACAAATTTTCAAATCATTTTTGTTTTTAAACAAAATGGAAAATTTATCATCATTCACTAACATTCGTGTTTCGAGAAACCTAGCTATCTTTCTTGCTGTAGGTAGAAAGAAGTTTCAAGAATTCAAACAAAGCAAATCAAGCTGCAACCACTCAAACAACATCAGCAAATCAAACAAAAGTTGCAAACAACCAAACATCAGCAGCATATCAAACAATAACAACAATTCATTGTTTGACAAGACAAACATTCAGTTGTACATCAATAACATTGAAAAAGAACTGATGCACTTACATTTATGTGATCTTTCAAACTCAAACAACACTTTGTCTAATGAGTTGATAAAATGCAGGTTAGAGATGGAACAATCTCAAAGAAATGATCAAGCACAAATCAAGACGTTGAATCAACAAAACATTAGTTTAGCTCAAGTGATGAACCAGTTGCAAGACAAAATGGTTAAACAACAAATCAAACATGAAGAGTTAACTGCTGAGCTTGCAAAAGCCATAAACATCAACAACACGAACATTCCTCCATTGCCTGAAATTCCTGAAGACAGAAAGATCAATCTATGCTCATCAGCATGCATAGATGAAGTACATGCATAATGGAAATATTGCAACAATATATCATACATGATAAAGGAGGAAAGAGCTTCACATGTAGAGGAACTACAAATTTCTGCAAATCAAATGATTTCACTAGAGAAGGAAGTTGATAAGTTGCTTAAAGAAAATCACAAGTTGAATGCTCAAGCAACTGAACTCTCTGTGAAGTTAACAAACACAAAGGCTGAAGTTGAAGCCAAAATATCATAAGCAAGTATAACCAAAACAATCAATAACTTGCAACATTACATTGAGCATCTAAATCAAGCAATCATAACAGAAAAGGCTACAAATGCAGAATTGAAGATACAACATAAAGCCTTTGAAGATAAAATCAATTCTCTGCTGAAGGATGTAGACAAACTCCTTGGAGAAAGATTTAGTCTTCAAGCTCAAGTTACAAGACTCACTGAGTCTCTAACAAAGACAAAAACAGATCATGCATCAACTGAAGTTGAACTTGAGAATTTAAAGATGACTGGCAGGAAGTTGGAAGAACTACTTAATGCACAAAGAGATTAGAAGAAGAGTGCTGGACAGTTCATGTTGTTCCTCCTCCTTATAATGATAACTACACAGAAATGCCAACTTCAATGACAAGTCTAGTCAAAGAAGATTCAAATATGCATGATCATCATCCAACAAACAAACCATCCACTATCACTCAAATCACTTCTCCTGAAACAGCACCAAAGCTGTACCTCAAACCAAAATCACCACAGAATGAAACATTTCATTCTTGTGATGGTTAAGATGGAGATCCTACAAGTGATGACAGTGATGAAGAAATCAATCCAAAACAAACACAGCCACATAAGTCCAAAGCACAAAATCCTAACAACAAACAAAAGGCTATGGTTCTCTATGAGAAATTCAAACCAGCTGGATTTCTTGAACCAGAATTCACCAAGGCTGAACTGAAGGCAAAGATTAAGATGGGGTTAAAGAACAAGCAGAAGCCTGAGGTACAAGAAATCAAAGAACAGGTTAAGAGGAAGAAAACCAGATCTAAAAGAAAGAAGAAAACTCAGACAAAGTCTTCCACACCTGATCCAAACCAACCATCAACCTCAAAAGCTACATTAGAAACTCCAAAACAACAACCAATTCTCTACGAGACATGCAATTCAGATTTACACAACACCTCTGAGTGTAAAAACACTGAGAGTGATACATATATATGTCCTCACCAGAGAAAACAACAAAAACAACCAAGACAAAAGGATGTGAAGTTCCAATCAAATCCAACTTCATCATCCAAGGCTAAGGGAAGAAGATCCAGACCTTATCCTTACTGCTTAAATTATGACATGGAGAATCATACCACTTCAGTGTGTTCATACAACAACTCTCCAACATCACAACATAGAAGTGGTCAAAGATCTTATCATCCATCAGAGTCGTACTCACCGAGATCAGAGCAGGAGTACTACAACAAACGTCATAGCTACTCTTCTCCTCGATCACATCGGCATGTGTATGATTTTAAACATTATGATATTCATGATTATTAGGCACCTAGAAATTATCCTAGGTCATACACACAACATAAGTATGACAGATATAAGAATAATGCTTGGCATAATGGATATCATAGAAGATCACATCCATCAAATTATTATAATCATGATTATAATTCTTATGATGAATATGATCACATGCTCAGAAGAAACAAACATGATTAAGGACAAAGATCCTTTGCTACACCTCCACAAAGTTTTCAACAGCAAACTAGATTTTCTAAACCAACAAAAAAGATTTTCAAAAGCCAAACAAACTCCTTTTGTTAAACAAGCTAAAGTTGAGTCAATTGGTTTAAAATCAAAACAATGTTGGAGAAAGAAAATAGTTTCAGGAGGTGAATCTGATACATCATTAGATAAGGCAAAATCATACGCATATGAGCAAGCCACATATAAAGATGCTAATGGACAAATCATGATAGTAATGGACTGGGTTGAAGTATCAATATGATCACAAGGTCAAGATCATAAGATGTGATTAAGGAATCGAATTTAAAAATCCTTGATGTATTTTGTGATAAAAAGGGTATTTCAAGACAATAGAGTGCTCCTAGGACTCCTTAGCAAAACGGTTTCACTGAGAGGAGAAATAGGACACTTTTTGAAGCTGCAAGAACCATGTTCTCTGACTCTATACTACCCATCACCTTCTGGGTAGAGGCAGTCAAAACAGCGTGCTATGTGCAGAATAGAGATTTAGTAGTTAATACTCATGGTAAGACTCCTTATGAACTATGGCATAAAAGGAGACCTTTTATTGGTTTTCTCAGATCATTTGGATGTCCTTGCACCATCTTGAATACCAAGGATCAAATAGCCAAATTGGATGAGAAATCAGATGATGGATATCTCATTGGATACTCTTCCCAAGCTAAGGCTTATAGAGTATACGATCTCAGAACCAGAGTAATTGAGGAGTCAGCCAATGTGATCTTTAGTGAGCACAAACCCGGTGTGAAAGGTTGTGGTCCTGATTGGTTGTTTGATTTTGATTTAGTTACCAGCTGTTTTGACAAAACTTGTGAGAATGTTTTAGGATCTATAGGTACCTCATCAACAGGAGATTTTGATATAAGATTTGAGCTGAGAAGACCAAGTGCACAAACTACTTCAGCTCCAATGGTAACTAGCCCTATAGTTGAAAATCCTATCAGCACAACCATGACAAATTCTTCAGCTGATACATCTGAAGTGCTTGTAAATTCTAGCACAAAGGCACAGAACTCAGATGAAGGAGTTTTCAATGTAGGAGGAGATGGAGGTGGTGATAGTGATCAAGTGTTTCTTGATGCTAATAACCACTCTATAGAAGATAACATGAATAATGTAACACGCTCATTGGATCAAGTCTTACTTGATAAATGTGTTGATATGGTGGATGATTCTCAAGCACCAGTTCTGAATTTCACCAATTTAGATCTGTCCAAGTAACTTGCTGTGATTCCTTAACTAAGAATCCATAAGTCCCATCCCACCACAACATCATTGGAGATGTTGAGACTGGGGTGAGAACAAGAGGACAAACCTATGACAAAAAAGTTTGTCTTCACTCTTGTTTCTTATCACATATAGTGCCTAAGAAGATTAAAGAGGATTTGAAAGGTAGAAGTTGGGTTGAAGTAATACAGGAGGAGCTGCTTCAGTTCAAGAGATATAAGGTTTAGAATCTATGTCCTCTTCCTCAAGGGAAGACTACCATAGATACCAAGTGGGTATTTAGGAACAAGAAGGATGATAGAGGACTTGTCATCAAGAACAAGGCAAGATTGGTTGTTCAAGGATACACACAAGAAGAAGGGACTCACTACACAGATGTTTTTGCTCATGTAGCAAGACTTGAAGCTGTTAGGTATTCCTGGCTTTTACTGCATCCAAGGATTTTAAGGTCTACCAAGTTGATGTCAAGTGTGCATTTTTATATTAGTTGATTGATAAGGAGGTGTATGTCAAACAACTACCTCGCTTCGCAGATACAAATCATCTTGATTATGTCTGCAAGCTTGACAAAGCTCTTTATGGGCTGCATCAGGCTCCAAGGAAGTGGTATGAGACACTATCATAGTATCTCTACGAGCATGGATACAAGAGAGGTACTATTGATGGAACACTTCATCAAAGGAACAGGAAATTACTTGATGCTGGTTCAAGTTTATGTAGATGACATTATCTTTAGGTCAACTAATCCGAAGCACTACAAAGACTTTGAGAAGCTGATGAAGAATAGATTTGAAATGAGTTCCATAGGAGGATTCAATTTCTTTCAAGGAATTCAAGTGAAGCAGGTTGACAATGGCATCTTCATAAACCAGTCAAAGTATGCGCAGGACATACTTACAAGATTTCATATGACTGAGTGCAAGGTTGCTAAGACACCCATAGCCAGAAACCACTCTCTAGGACTAGATCTTGAGGGGAAGTGTGTTGATAAACATTTATACAACGCTATGATTAGGTCTCTTATGTACGTCACAGCCAGCAGGCCTGATATAATGTTTGCTACATGTATTTGTGCAAGATATCAAGCCAACCCTAGGTCGTCACACCTGGTTGCTATCAAAAGAATTCTCGAATATCTTAAAGGTGCTCCTAAATTGGGCCTTTGGTATCCAAAGAATTTTGACTTCAATCTGTATGAATATACAGATAGTGACTATGGTGGATGCAATATGACTGTAAAGTCAACATCAGGGGGATGCCAATTTTTTGGTGGAAGGATAGTCTTATAGCAATGCAAGAAACAATCTTGTGATCTACATCAACTGCTAAAACTGAATACATTGCTGCTTCAAGCTGTTGTGCTCAATTGCTTTGGATTTAAAATCAAATGCTAGACTATGGATTCAACTTCAAGGAGACTGCCATCCATATAGACAACAACTGTACTATCTCTATTATAGAGAATCCAGTTCAGCACTCATAGACAAAGCATATCAACATCAGTTATCATTTGAATTAAGATAATTTTGAAAAAGGATTGATAAAACTAGTCAAGGTTAACACAAATGAACAATATGCTGATCTGTTCACAAAAGCTTTTGATGAGCAAAGATTTAAGTATCTTGTATCAGCTACTGGGATGATTAACTTTGAGTAGATTTTTCTTAAACTAAACTCAAGATTATTTATAATAATATGTGTGTCTTAAGTTATCTATATCAACACCATATATGCCCTGTTTACTTTGGAAGAAACTTTTCAAAATGAAATCCCTAAGAATTTTGAGAATTTTGGATATATTTTCCTTCAGAAGACATCAAGTTGTCTTTGGAAGAAAATTATGTCTTCAAAACAAATAACTATTTATGAGAAATTAACCTTTGGAAGAAATTTGGATATATCTTCCGAAGCTTATATTTGTCACCAAGTACTTATATGTATTGAAGGACTCTTTTCTTCCTAAAGCAACTAAGTCTCAGAAGCTTTATTCTCTTAATGAATAAGATTTCTAATGTTTGATATCATCCGAAGCAAAATCTATCTAGGATGTAAAAATACTCTAAGTATTTTGTTGAAGCTCTTGGAAGATTTACATTTTGTCTATTTTGTCTTTTTAACTTTCTTGCCATAGTATAGGGACTTATTTTGTAAATAAATGTTACTTTGTTTCTTTGATAGTATATATAGGATAGTTTATGTATTGTGTAGAGAGAGAGAGAGAGATCTAAGACATCTAAGATGTCTTAGAGAGAAAAAAAATAGTTAAAACATAACGAACTGTAACCCTTACACATTGTATCCTGTGCATTTGCTATCAATGAAATCTATGAATTTTTTGATGTAATTTCATGTGTTTGATTTCTTTATGTTTGAATTGATCATCGCATTACGATATCATCACATATTCGATCCTTTTTAACCGATCAATTGGTATCAGAGTCGTCGGTTCAGTGATCAAAGCTTATCGACATTGTTGAGCTATTTGAATCACTTGAAATCTATGTTGATTGCAATTTGATCAATTAATTGTTCTTTTCAGTTGTGTTTCATCCATAGAAACATGATTTGAATCATAATTTAGTGTGTAATTCATTCAGATCAAAGTAATTGATCAAATTTTTGGTCGAACTGTGTTCTTCATTTTCAGACTTCAATTCAATCAGAAAACAAATTTGTTGTTGTTGTTTGATCAATATGATGATTGAAGATTGTTAATCTATCTATATACGACCTAATTGGAAGTTTTTAGATCAATTTAACAAGTTTTGAAGAATTTCATAAGATCTGAGTTTGTTGAAGAGGATGAATTAGGCGCTTAAGTTGTGAAAAACTGCTAAAATTGACCAAGTGTCCAGACACCTCACAACTGTTTAGGTGTTTTTGAACTGTTAAGGCATTTTCAGTTTAGGCGTTTTACACATGTTGGTATATTTTGCGACTATGTGGTCGTATTGAGACTTTACTGAAACAAAGAAATTCTAGACGCACGAGAACTGTTTGGGCGTTTGATAACTATTCAGGCGCTTGATAACTATTCAGGCGCTTCATCACTGTGTGGGCTTTTGGAAACTATTCAGGCGCTTCATCAGTCAGGTGTTTCAGAATTCAACTAAGACATTCCCTTAGGCGTTTCTAGTTTAAAGTTCAGGCGTCTCAGAAGGTTCAGGCCCTTGGATACTCAAACTTATCAGCAAACACTTAGAAATTTATTTTTTTAAAAACTAAAATCCTAAAATATTTTCATTTCATAGTTTCTTTTTAAAATATTAAAAACAACAAAAACAAGTCGTTTTCATTAATTCAAAATACAAAATGGTTAAGTCTGAAGATTCTGAGAATAGGGTTCCCAAGCTCAAAAATAAAGCAGATTTCAAGAACTGGTCTCTTAGATTGAAGCATCATCTGAACTCTATTGACACTGACTTATGGAAGTTAATAGAGAAAGGACCACATATCCCAATTACATCTGATGGTCCTGACAGAGAATTTGTGTATACACAAGACTCTCCAGAACCGTATCTAGAGGATGGTCTGCAAGGTGATGACTTAAGAAAGGTTAAGAATGACATCAAAGCTTACTCATTGATGTGAAAGGGGTTACCATTGGAAGTCTTGACTAGACTTGAAGGTTATCAAACTGGTTACACCATGTACAAAGTTCTGAAGATCATCTGCGAAGTTGGTAAAGAGATAAAAGATCTCAAAAAGCAGAAACTCAAGAGGCAATTGGAGTTATTTGAGCATCTTTCTGGTGAAACAATCAATCAGATGATGAACAGATTTGTGCAATTAACTACTAAGATGTCAACTACTGGTATCGAAAATGATCTCAAGATCTAAATTACAGACTTCTAAATGCTCTTCCATCTTCATGGAAATAGACAGTCACTCTGTTAAAGCATACAAAAAAGTTTCCAATGGATCTAGATCTTTTGATTGCCAAAATTGAATTTGTTGAAATTGATGAGAGCTCTAGAAACAATGATAGAGCTGCATCAATGTCTCAGTACAAGTATGTTGCATCTCCAGCTAACACAGTGGAGAATGCTTTTTTGGAAAAATATGATAACTCAACAGAAGACGAGGGTGATTTGTTCATTGGAGCTGGATTCTTTATAGATTCTTCTTACACAAGTGCTCATGTTTATACAACTCAACCTCAAACTTAGTCTCCTCCTAAAACTCAAACTCCTAAACCTCAAACTAAGACTTCATCTTCTAACTCTGTTAAAACTAGCAAAGTTAAAGATGTTATTAATATCCTTTTACAGGATGATGAGTTAAAATCTACTTTTACTGCTTTTATGGCAAGTTTTCAAGCTTATCAAGGTAGTCATCTAACTCAATTAGATCTTATTTTAAAAGATTTGTTCGAGATGGATCCTGATGATGTGGAAGAGATGGACTTGAATTGGCAGATGGTAATGATTGCTTATAGAACTCAGAAACACTCATATATTAACAGGAATTACAAGCCCGCTGCAAACAAAACTGTTGGCTTTGACAAATCAAAGTCAAGGTGTTTTAACTTCAATAGTTATGTTCATTTCTCAAGAGAATGTAAAGCTCCCAAAAACCCAGGAGGAAATGGTCAAGCAGGTTCTAGCAGTCAAAGATACCAACAACATTCTCAAAAGACCTCTCAAAAGCCTTATCAAAGTCTTCCCATGCCAGAACTTAATGATGAATCAAAATCATCTGATGAGCCAAAGAAAGATCTTGTTGTTAGCATCAAAGATGGCTATGACTGGAGTGCTTATGCTGAACAATTCATAGCTGATCTAACATCTAGTTTAGTTCTTGTTATAGAAGCTCAAAATGAAGACTGGTATGAAGAAAATGATCCAAAGGCCGATAGTGATTCAGAAAATGATGATGAAGATTTTGAATGGAGTGACCAATCTAACCCAAAAGAGGATTCAGAAGAAATTGCACTCATGGCGCAGTCTGAACAACCAAATGTTATGCATCAATAATCTGACTCTGAGACTTCATCTTCAAGTTATCCTGAAATTCCTATTGAAGTCATGTCACACCCTCAAAATCCGCGAGCGGGGTTTTACCGCGAGGCGCGTGACATACCAGGATCTCAGTCATTAGTTACCAAGAACGACTCTATATGATAAATAAACAAAACCAGAGTTAACGTTTAAAATACTGCGGAAGCGTTTTTAAAACTAGAAAACTCAAAACAAGTAGTATGTAAAGAGAATGCGCAAAACATAACGCGCCCCAAACACAAATGTTTAATAGGAAAATAAACCCAAATGTGTAAACAAACAATGTAGACAACTCAACGATGCTGGTGTGCGTGCTCCTAGGCAACTGGCAACCTTAACCTAAGAATAGCATACTAAACAAGTCAACACATGGTTGGTGAGTTCAAGAGTTTGCGTTAAAATATAAACCAATCAACAGTTTCCAGAGCATAAGTAGTGTATTGCAATAGATAGCTAGTCTATTAACATAAAAATATTAATCATAGTGATTTCGCGATCGAAGCTGACTGTGTTACATTTGTTGCCTCCCGTCACGACTTACCAGGTCGTGACGAATATGTGTTAGGACAAAATTGCACCCGTTTGACCTCGAGTCGCACAGGTGGGGCTCGTCAGACCCAGTAGTACTACCCAAGATTTCCCCGCTATTCAATATTAACAATCCGAAAGTGTGAGGACTTTCCATGGTAAACAACACTATATCAATATTATACACACTCATAAATAAAAGCGTTTGTGATCAACAGTATGCTATCTCCCCCAAAAGAGATGATGTAAAATGAGTGGGGCAAGAACTCACCTGATGCGCGCAAGAATTAACCTAGAGCTTAACTTGAAAGAAAAAGACAACCTTCAAAGGTCACCTAGAACACAAGAGTACATAAGTACGTGTATACAAAATCAACACGAAACCCTAAGTGCTCTACAAACCAAGGAACTCAAGGTTTAAGAAAGACAAGACACATTTGACCCAGTTGACCCGTTTGACCCGTTGGTGACATTATAGGTGATAATTCGTTAATACTAACACAACAGTATGTCATACATGATCAACATACAACTTGATTACATATAGCACATCATTAACCACATGTACTACCTAGATCATCATACAACCAATTATCATACAAGTCATGCGAATTACAACAGGCCAAAACAGGTAACAAACCAAATCAACATTCATATAACCTAGACAACACATTTAATCAACTTAGAAATCATCCATGAACACACTAGCATGATCCTAATATCCCAAACATGCTCAAATCATCCAATTCAAGGATTTGCACAACTAAAGTTTCCCTTTTGGGAAAGTTCATCCCAAATTCATCAAACTCACACTACATTCATGAATTCATCAATTATATACCAATTCAAGTCCATGACAACATCTAAACATGATCAACAACACTTAATCATCATGATTCATCAACATTCAACACCAAAAGTTACTATTTTTAGCAATGTATGAACTATAACACATCTTCTTGATTTTCAATTGTTCATAACATCAACTTAGCATCTAATCATCATCACAAACACATCCATAACAATCATACATCATCCAATCATCAATTCATGCAAAATAAAGTTACTATTATTAGTAACCTATGAACCATAAATCAAAATCGAAGCTTTCTTGCAAAATCGACGTTAACCAATATGCATACAACCTAACTAGCATCATTACAACATCAAACAACCAACATTCAACATCCAATTTGATCCAAAATCGCCTCAACCTCTCGGCCAAAGATGATCATGTGAATAAACAACCAAAATCCAAACTTTCTTGCATAATCAACGTTAACTAGCATATATACAATCCAACTAACATATTAACATCACCAAACAAACAAAAATCGACCTTCAACTGCAGGTTTTGAACTAGGGTTCGGCCAAGACTAAAAATCCATGAAAACCACAAAGAAACTAACCTTTAATCACGTAATGGATGAGAATTGAAGCCTCTAACGTGTTGTAGTTCTTGGAATCGACCAAAACCGAAGCACAATTGCTTGTTCTAGGTTGAATTCGCAGGTGTGTGTGTGTGGAGGTGATGATCGCGGCCGAGAATGGTGTGGGGGCTAGGGTTGGGTTTTTTTTTTTTTTTTAATTACTCATAATTACCCTTTTAACCCTTATAATTTGTAATTTTATAAAATTAAGCTTTTAACACCCTTTTAAGATGTTTTTAACCAAAATAATAAACACATGAACTAGTAATAACAATTATATGCTTTATCTTTACTAGTCACACAATCCACGAATTAAATACACACGTTTCCACGTTACGCGATAAAATTCACAATAAACATTTAAATCACATAATCACAACTAATAATCAACATAGAAATTATTGTTTAACATTATTAATTATTATTATGTCACCAACGTTCAACGACAACTAGTGTGTGCTCCCGACACGTGTATGCAAGAGTTAACGGAACAAACGGAGTTTGGTAACGGAAAATTACCGGATGTCACATTATCCCCATGTTGAAAGAATTTTCGTCCCGAAAATTACGTTACATGGTGAGTGTTCCATCACTGGTCTACTGCATTGGCACAAGGAAATCAAAATCGTGTGAGTTTTGGATGAGTTGTCACATCATCCCCATGTTGAAAGAAATTTCGTCCCGAAATTTAATCAGTACCTTCGCCGGCTGGCATCGTCCTTTCGAATAGCTGAGGGTACTTAAGCTTCATTTCGTCTTCACGTTCCCATGTGAACTCTGGTCCACGTCTCGAGTTCCAACGAACTTTGACGATGGGTATCTTGCTTTGCTTAAGCGTTTTCACCTCACGATCCATCACTTCGACAGGTTCCTCAATGAAACGTAATTGTTCATCTACTTGAACGTCTTCCAGTGGTACGACCATCGTTTCATCCGTTAAACATTTCTTTAGATTTGAAACATGGAATACATCATGGATTCCACTCAATGAGTCAGGTAAGGCTAATCGATAAGCCACTGGACCTATTCTTTCCACTATCTCAAATGGTCCAACGTATCTCGGATTTAGATTTCCTCGCTTACCAAACCGAACTACGCCTTTCCATGGTGAGACTTTTAATAAAACCTTGTCACCTGTCTGAAATTCCAAAGGTTTTCGTCGTTTGTCAGCATAGCTTTTCTGTCTGTCTCGCGCTGCGGCCATGCGGTTTCTTATCTGAACAATCTTCTCAGTTGTCTCGTGTACTAACTCGGGACCCGTTAATTGACTATCACCAATTTCAGCCCAGCAAACTGGTGATCTACACTTTCTCCCATATAAAGCTTCAAATGGTGCTGCCTTTATACTAGTGTCATAACTGTTGTTGTAAAAAATTCCACCAATGGTAGGTGAACTTCCCAGTTATTCCCGAAGTCAATCACACAAGCACGTAACATGTCCTCCAAAGTCTGTATAGTACGCTCGCTTTGACCATCAGTCTGTGGATGATAAGCACTACTCATATCCAATCGCGTACCTAAAGCTTTCTGCAACGACTGCCAGAAGTGTGATGTGAAACGAGAATCGCGATCAGAAATAATTGAGATCGGTACTCCATGCCTCGAAACGATCTCCTTCAGATAAAGTCGGGTTAACTTCTCCATCTTATCTGTTACCTTTATCGCTAGGAAATGAGCAGATTTTGTTAATCGATCCACGATAACCCATATTGTATCACAACCCGTAGAAGTGCGAGGTAACTTAGTAATAAAATCCATTGATATTTGATCCCACTTCCACATAGGGATCTCGGGTTGTTGTAGCAGGCCAGATGGTTTCTGAAACTCCACTTTAACCTTCGAGCAGGTCAAACACTTACTCACATAAGTAGCTACATCTGCTTTCATGTTAGGCCACCAATAGTGCGCCTTCAAATCGTGGTACATCTTGTCAGATCCAGGATGTATAGAATACTTGGACTTATGAGCCTCACTCATGACCAAATCTCTCAGATTTCCGTGTAGAGGTACCCATAATCTGTCCATGAAATAACGAATCCCATCCGGCTTTACTTCTAGTTGCTTTTCCATTCCTCGTAACCCTTCTAACCTCATATTTTCTACCTTCAGAGCTTCAGTTTGAGCATCACGGATTTGTTCAGGTAATTGCGTACTAATCGTTAGTTGCAGAGCTCGCACACGTCGAGGTTTAGCAGTCTCTTTTCTACTCAACGCATCAGCAACTACATTTGCTTTCCCCGGGTGGTACTTAATAGCACAATCATAGTCGTTTAACAATTCCACCCAGCGTCTCTGTCTCATGTTCAACTCTTTTTGCTCAAAGATGTGCTGAAGACTCTTGTGATCGGTGTAGATGGTGCATTTGGTACCGTACAAGTAATGTCTCCAGATCTTTAAGGCAAAAACTACCGCACCTAGTTCCAAGTCATGGGTGGTATAGTTCTTCTCATGAATCTTCAATTGTCTAGAGGCGTAAGCTATCACTTTATCCCACTGCATCAGGACGCGTCCAAGTCCTTGAATAGAAGCGTCGTAGTAGACTACGAAGTCATCACTACCATCCGGTAACGCTAATATTGGTGCGCTACACAATTTATGTTTCAGCAACTGAAAAGCAGATTCCTGACTCTCACCCCATTTGTACGTCGTTCCCTTGTGAGTCAAGGCTGTGAGAGGTTGTGCAATCTTAGAGAATCCTTCAATGAATCGTCGATAATATCCCGCTAATCCAAGGAATTGTCGTATCTCACTTGGTGTCTTAGGAACAGACCAATTCTTTATCGCTTCAATCTTAGCAGGATCAACATGTATTCCCTTCTCGTTGACAATATGACCCAAGAATTGTACCTCACGTATCCAGAAATCACACTTAGAAAACTTTGCGTACAGTTGTTCCTTTCTAAGTAATTCCAAGATTAAACGTAAGTGCTTCTCATGTTCTTCCTCGGTCCTTGAGTATATCAGTATGTCATCAATAAAGACGATAACAAACTGATCAAGATAGGGTTTGCACACGCGATTCATGAGGTCCATGAATACTGCTGGTGCATTCGTCAACCCAAATGGCATGACCAAAAATTCATAATGACCATATCGTGTACGGAAAGCAGTCTTCGAGATGTCCTCTTCTCGAACTCTCAGTGATGATACCCAGACCTCAGATCAATCTTAGAGTAATAGCTTGATCCTTGTAGTTGATCAAACAAATCATCGATACGAGGTAACGGATATCTATTCTTGATAGTAACCTTGTTCAGTTCCCTATAGTAAATGCACATTCGAAATGTACCATCCTTCTTCTTCACAAATAGAACTGGCGCTCCCCAGGGCGACGAACTCGGTCGGATGAACCCTTTATCCAACAACTCTTGTAGTTGAGCGGATAATTCCTGCAGTTCGTTCGGAGCTAATCGGTACGGTGCTCTCGCAATTGGAGCGGCTCCTGGAGTAAACTCAATCTGGAATTCAACTTGACGATGAGGCGGTAATCCAGGAAGGTCTTCCGGAAACACCTCGAGAAACTCACGAACTACGGGATATCCTCTATCTTCTTTTCCTCAGTCTGTTTATCTGTGACGAGTGCCAATATGGCTAGTCGACCCTTTCGTAACAACTTTTGTGCCTTCATAAACGAGATGATGCCTATCACCACACCACTCCTATCACCTCTGACCGTAAGGACTTCTTCACCAAGGGGAATCCATATGATCTTCTCGTGGCATATGACTTCTGCTTGTTTATCGAAAAGCCAATCCATGCCTACTACCACATCAAAACTTCCTAACGTAACAGGCATGAGATCTATGGTGAATGTATGACCAGCAAGCTCTATCTTGCAGTCTCTAAGAATATGCGTTACGTGAATCTGTGTACCGTCAGCTAACTCTACGGTGTATTTAGATTCTAAGGATGAGGGCATATCACTTAAAAGACTACAGAACCTAGTGGACACGAAACTTCTATCGGCTCCGGTATCGAATAATACAGTAGCAAAACAACCATTAACCGAAAATTTACCAGTTACTGTTGTAGGGTCGTTTAGAGCCTCACTTGAGCCAATGACGAAGGCTCTTCCTTTGGCTCCATTGTTGTCATTGCCTCCATTGTTGTTGCCATTACCATTGTTGTTGTTATTGTTGTTGCCATTGTTATTATTGTTGTTGTTCCCATTGTTGTTGTTGCCATTACCATTCCTCTTAAGCTGGGGACAGTTGCGTTTGTAATGGCCTTCTTTTCCACACTCAAAACAACCTTTCGGAGTTTCTTGTGATTGTTGTGACTTTCTCATCAGTTCACCCCGACAGTCTTTGGCTGCATGACCAATCTTCCCACAACGTTGACACTTGAAGTTATCACACCGACCCACATGGTGGTAGTTACACCGGTTGCACTTTGGCAGTCTTCCACCATACCCGCCGGGTCCTTGATTTGAGTGCGCCTGGTTGAAGCTTCGGTTGTTATCGAACTTCCGTTGCTGTTGCTGACTTTGCTGTTGTTGTTGAGGTTGAGATTGGCAATTGGATGACGATCCCTTGTTGCTTGAACCGTCCCACTTGCGTTTCTGGTCGGGCACGCTTGCCACCGCACCCCGTTTAGGTAACCGACCTTGCTCAACTGCCTGGTCAGTCAGCCTGTGGGCGGTTCGGATTGCTTGTTGTATGGTAGTGGGGTTAGAAGTAGTTACCATACTTTGAATTTCAGGCACCAATCCCCGTATATAATGCTCCACCCTCTTGTGCATTTCATTCACCATCCCTGAGCATAAAGTGGCTAACTCATGAGTACGAGTCGTGTAGGCTTCAATTTTTGAGCCTTGCATTTTGAGTTGCCAGAACTCAATCTCCAGTTTTTGCACTTCATTCCGAGGGCAATATTCTTCAGTCATGATTTCTTTGAATTCATCCTAAGGTAGTTCATTGGCCATGGCTTGACCCAGCATTTGTACCTGGGCATTCCACCAGGAAAGTGCTGCGCCTTCCAATGTCCCGGTGGCATACTTCACCTGATCAGCAGGCGGGCAGTTGCATTTCGCGAAGACAAACTCTGTCTTCTCAAACCACCTTACAAGCCCTACAGCTCCTTCTGTCCCGCTGTAGGTATGGGGTTTACAGTCCATGAAGGACTTGTAGGTACATGGTGGTGGTCCTGTTTTGAAGCGCAACTGACGCATCTCAGATCGTAATGCAAAGTTCTCATCAGTGAGTCCTCTAATCCGCTGTCGCTCTGTGTCCAGTGTGGCTACCAAAGCTGCAAATGCCTGCTCCAGAGGGATGCTCAAGGTAGGAAGTGTAGGAAAAGTAGAGGCGGTTGATGACCTAGTCCTAGGTCGTGTAGGTGCTACTGGTGGTACGCGTTCTCTATAAGCCATACGGTTTATGTAAGTGGGGTAGAAATCCCAGTTACGCGGAGGATCGAGCTCAGGAGGTATGAAAGGCTGATCCCAGTCTATCTCGCCGGGAGGGTAAGGATGTCGAGGCCAGTTAAATCCCCTATCCGGTACGGGAGAAGTAGGAGGTGAATCAGATCGTGCAGGTCTCTTGCCTAAATTTCTGGACGTCGATGCCATGCTGCGAAGTACGTGTTGCGTATGCCAATGAGTATACAGTAAGGAGAGTAAACGATGAGTAACTAACAACTGTGCGGTTATAGTCTAGTGTGTGTATGCAACCTAGTTCCCTATAACCAATGGCTCTGATACCAATCTGTCACACCCTCAAAATCCACGAGCGGGGTTTTACCGCGAGGCGCGTGACATACCAGGATCTCAGTCATTAGTTACCAAGAACGACTCTATATGATAAATAAACAAAACCAGAGTTAACGTTTAAAATACTGCGGAAGCGTTTTTAAAACTAGAAAACTCAAAACAAGTAGTATGTAAAGAGAATGCGCAAAACATACGCGCCCCAAACACAAATGTTTAATAGGAAAATAAACCCAAATGTGTAAACAAACAATGTAGACAACTCAACGATGCTGGTGTGCGTGCTCCTAGGCAACTGGCAACCTTAACCTGAGAATAGCATACTAAACAAGTCAACACATGGTTAGTGAGTTCAAGAGTTTGTGTTAAAATATAAACCAATCAACAGTTTCCAGAGCATAAGTAGTGTATTGCAATAGATAGCTAGTCTATTAACATAAAAATATTAATCATAGTGATTTCGCGATCGAAGCTGACTGTGTTACGTTTGTTGCCTCCCGTCACGACTTACCAGGTCGTGACGAATATGTGTTAGGACAAAATTGCACCCGTTTGACCTCGAGTCGCACAGGTGGGGCTCGTCAGACCCAGTAGTACTACCCAAGATTTCCCCGCTATTCAATATTAACAATCCGAAAGTGTGAGGACTTTCCATGGTAAACAACACTATATCAATATTATACACACTCATAAATAAAAGCGTTTGTGATCAACAGTATGCTATCTCCCCCAAAAGAGATGATGTAAAATGAGTGGGGCAAGAACTCACCTGATGCGCGCAAGAATTAACCTAGAGCTTAACTTGAAAGAAAAAGACAACCTTCAAAGGTCACCTAGAACACAAGAGTACATAAGTACGTGTATACAAAATCAACACGAAACCCTAAGTGCTCTACAAACCAAGGAACTCAAGGTTTAAGAAAGACAAGACACATTTGACCCAGTTGACCCGTTTGACCCGTTGGTGACATTATAGGTGATAATTCGTTAATACTAACACAACAGTATGTCATACATGATCAACATACAACTTGATTACATATAGCACATCATTAACCACATGTACTACCTAGATCATCATACAACCAATTATCATACAAGTCATGCGAATTACAACAGGCCAAAACAGGTAACAAACCAAATCAACATTCATATAACCTTGACAACACATTTAATCAACTTAGAAATCATCCATGAACACACTAGCATGATCCTAATATCCCAAACATGCTCAAATCATCCAATTCAAGGATTTGCACAATTAAAGTTTCCCTTTTGGGAAAGTTCATCCCAAATTCATCAAACTCACACTACATTCATGAATTCATCAATTATATACCAATTCAAGTCCATGACAACATCTAAACATGATCAACAACACTTAATCATCATGATTCATCAACATTCAACACCAAAAGTTACTATTTTTAGCAATGTATGAACTATAACACATCTTCTTGATTTTCAATTGTTCATAACATCAACTTAGCATCTAATCATCATCACAAACACATCCATAACAATCATACATCATCCAATCATCAATTCATGCAAAATAAAGTTACTATTATTAGTAACCTATGAACCATAAATCAAAATCGAAGCTTTCTTGCAAAATCGACGTTAACCAATATGCATACAACCTAACTAGCATCATTACAACATCAAACAACCAACATTCAACATCCAATTTGATCCAAAATCGCCTCAACCTCTCGGCCAAAGATGATCATGTGAATAAACAACCAAAATCCAAACTTTCTTGCATAATCAACGTTAACTAGCATATATACAATCCAACTAACATATTAACATCACCAAACAAACAAAAATCGACCTTCAATTGCAGGTTTCGAACTAGGGTTCGGCCAAGACTAAAAATCCATGAAAACCACAAAGAAACTAACCTTTAATCACGTAATGGATGAGAATTGAAGCCTCTAACGTGTTGTAGTTCTTGGAATCGACCAAAACCGAAGCACAATTGCTTGTTCTAGGTTGAATTCGCAGGTGTGTGTGTGTGGAGGTGATGATCGCGGCTGAGAATGGTGTGGGGGCTAGGGTTGGGTTTTTTTTTATTTTAATTACTCATAATTACCCTTTTAACCCTTATAATTTGTAATTTTATAAAATTAAGCTTTTAACACCCTTTTAAGATGTTTTTAACCAAAATAATAAACACATGAACTAGTAATAACAATTATATGCTTTATCTTTACTAGTCACACAATCCACGAATTAAATACACACGTTTCCACGTTACGCGATAAAATTCACAATAAACATTTAAATCACATAATCACAACTAATAATCAACATAGAAATTATTGTTTAACATTATTAATTATTATTATGTCACCAACGTTCAACGACAACTAGTGTGTGCTCCCGACACGTGTATGCAAGAGTTAACGGAACAAACGGAGTTTGGTAACGGAAAATTACCGGATGTCACAAGTCAGAAAGAAAATATGCACAAAAGCATGTTTTGATCAAGTTGAGCATTATAGAACATATTCATATAAAATCTATGACAAACTTAAACAAGAAGAAGTAATGCATAACAAACTGAAAAATGATCACAAAGTCTCTGGTGAAAAGATCCTATCTCTACAAACCTTATGGAACAAAACTCTAAAAGAACTTGAACTAGTTAAAAAACAATTTGAGGAGATAACTAAAAATTTAGAAGAGGAAAAAATAGCTCATTCTGTAACTCAGGTGGATCTAGATAAATTTAAAAGTTCTAAAACTATTGTAGAATAGCTGGTAAGTGAGAGGAAAGACAAAAAAAACATGTCTAGGTTTTACACATGAACCAATGCCTGGTCTATCACAAACACTCTGCCAAAAAACTTTAACACACATGATCACTCACCTGAAAACAAAGCTAAGCTAAAAGCCTTTCAAAACAAGAAAAAGAATTCTAAAAGTGATGAAGAGAAAACAAATGTTGAGATATTTAAGGAACAAGATTCTGAAAAGATTAAAAATGGTCATCCAGTGAAAGTTAAATCTTACGAACCACTACAAAAGAATAAGGAAATGTTTGTTCCCAAAGAGTTGTTGAAGAAATCATTATTAAGAATGACAAACAAAACTCAAAGAATAAAGAGAAAGCAAAACTAGATGAAGTAACATCTGAAGATTCATTTTCTTACGGATTAAACAATCTAGACTTTATCAAATGGCAGAAAGAACAAAAAGATAAAGAAATACAAAAGAGTCTTCTATTGAAGATGTTCAATCCCAAAGCAAACAAAGATCATCAAGATCAAGAAATCAAAGAAGGAGAAGGAAAAATCAAATAACAAATCAAGTTAATCAGTTTAAACCAGTGAAATTTGTGTCTGAAGGTACTTTTGATATGAACACAATTCCAATCAAATCAAATTCAAAGAACCATTCTAACCTTAATCTGAAAACAGGTTTAGGTCCAAAGTCTTTCGCTGTTAACAAAAGATTTGTATCTAAAGAATCTAGGAATGGTGTTAATGAACAAAAGTCAAAACCCAAATATCAAAAGAACAAATTCTCATATAAAAAACAATAGATTAACTTTGTAACTCCTAAATCGAAACAAGGATCAAATGTGGCATCCACATCTAAAGTTAATCAACAGTTGTTTAAATTTCAACAAAGGTAATATGTGATATGTACAAACATAAGACTGATGAATGTTTTTTTAACAGGTACTATCACATTTATGATATGAAAAACCATTCAATAGCTGATTGTTATTTCAACAAGTATTGTACCATTTGTGATGAAAGAAATCACAACACTGAGAATTGCTACTTTAGAAGGAACTTGCCAAGGAATGGATATGTAAATCCATAATTTCAAAGAAATCAAAGTGTTGGTTTTCAAAGATTGACAAAACAACCTTCCTTAGGCTTGAGATCCTTTTAAAGAATTAATTCTGAATATGATGATTCTTATGCTGTGAAAACAAAGAATTATAATCAAGGAAAATTCATTCTACGATCTGTGAGAATGAACAATGCAAAATTTGGTAATCAAACTTTTTCAAAAAATGTTTTTACTAATGGTTTTAATAACCTTGATGATGATCTTGAAAACGCTATCATGCTTTGCGGATTAAACAAGTCAAAGATAATAAAAATTTGTTAAAAACGGAATTGGTAAATTTACACAGCAAAAGAAGCCTAACGTGAATACACTTCATTTTAAACAAGTTACCATTGTTGATAAATTTGGCAAGCCCAAGACCATGTCGGCTTGGGTTGATAACTCAACTTAAATTTCTTTGAAATGCAGGTACGCCCAAGAAGACCTCTTAACACGTGGTATGCTGATAGTGGGTGTAGCCGACATATGACAGGCAACCATCCCTTGCTTCAAGATTTTAAGTTAAAAGTTGGTACTCATGTTGCATTCGGAAGTGATGCAGGTGGAAATATAACAGGAAAAGGAACAGTGTCCAATAGGATTATTAGCTTTGATAAAGTCAACTACTATTCACAGTTGAACTTTACTCTCTTAAGAGTTTCCCAAATTTGTGGAAAATCTTACTCTATTCTATTTGATGATTCTTTTTGTTATATTTTGAAGCTAGGTTTTCAGATAAGCAAAGAATGGGTAGTTGTTAAAGATGTTTGTGATCGAGATGTATACAAGTTAGATATGTCTCAAGTAGATCCATTTACAGAAACAACATGCCTAATTGCTCAAGCATCAAATGTAGAAAGCCAGTTATGGCATAGACGTCTCGGCATTCCATTTTTAAGAACATGAACAAGCTTGTAGCAGGAAATCATGTAGTAGGTCTTCCAACAAAGAAGTTTGCTACAACAGATCACTGCTCAGCATGTTTAAAAGGAAAGCAACATAGAGCATCTTATAAGCCCAAGCTGATAAACTCAAATTCAAAGCTTCTCCAGATGTTGCACATGAATCTATTAGGACCAACAAATGTGCAGATTATTGGAAAGAAATCTTACTGTTTAGTTATCATTGATGACTTTAAAAGATTTTTATGGGTTTTCTTTTTGCATGCTAAATCTGAAACAGTTGAATTGTTAAAAGATTTTATCATTAAAGAAGAAAATCAATTAGATCAAAAGGTGAAAATTATTAGAAGTGATAATGGAACTGAATTTAAAAATGCTAATGTTGATAGGTTTTGTGCAGAAAAAGGAATTGCTTGTCAGTTCAGTGCTCCTAGAACTCAACAACAAAATGGAGTTACTGAAAGGAAAAACAGAACTTTGATTGAGGTTGCAAGTTCCATGTTAGCAGATGCAAAGATTCCAATTAGTTTTTGGGATGAACCCATATCCACTGCATGTTTTGTACAAAATCAAACATTGCTTGTGAAAGATAAACAAAAAACTCCTTATGAGTTGATGTTTGGTAGGAAACCTAATATAGATTTTTTTTAATCTTTTGGTTGTCCAATTTTGATTTTAACCTCAGGTGACCAGCTTGGAAAATTTGATGCAAAATCTAATGAAGGATTTTTCGTCAGATATTCATCAGTTTCAAAAGCTTTTAGAGTTTATAACTCTAGGACAAATGTTATCCTTGAAACTTTCAACTTTAAATTTCTTGAAAACTCTATTCATCAGTTGCAAATGGTCCATCCTGGTTATTTCATTTAGATTCTTTGTCAAACTATTTTAATTCTAACTTGTTTGAATCTACAGGTAAGAAGAAGAAAAAAGAAGGAGATCTCGAATCTTTCAGTGATGATTCTGACTCTGATGATATGGATGATTCTAGCCCAGATTATCCTGTCTTCTCTTTTGTTAAAGATCCTGTATTCAGTTCTGAATCTCATGATCAATTTAGCAATCAACAAGCACAAGAACATTCATTGTCTGAAAATACCAATGTTTCACAACCTATTCCTAATGATGATCCTGAAATTGTACAACCAGAGTCCAGAACGTCATCGATTTCTGATGATATAGTTGTTACAGATAATCTTGATTACTTTATCAACTCACCAACTCAAGTTCCTAATTTCAATCCACATATTTCGAACTTATTGCATCAGCTTTCTGACTTGAACCAACCTAAGCTGGATGTTAATGTTCCAGGGAATGAAATTCCAAAGTCTCGTATTCACAAGAACCATCCTGCATCTCAGATTATCGGTCTATTGAATGAGAGAACAACGAGAAGTCATTCAGAACAAGCAAACCTCTGCTTATACTCGTGTTTTTTTTATCTCAAATTGTTCGTAAAAACATCACTAAAGTCTTAAAGGACAATAGTTGGATTAAGGCAATGCAAGAAGAGTTATTGCAATTTTGTAAACAAGAAGTGTGGATGCTTGTGGATTTACCTGAAGGACAAAATGCCATAGGCACAAAATGGTTGTTCCAAAACAAGTCAGACGATCGGGGAATTGTTGTTCGCAACAAAGCGAGACTCGTTGCACAAGGTTACACCCAAGAAGAAGGAATAGATTATGATGATGTATTTGCTCCAGTTGCAAGACTTGAATCAATTCGTGTCTTCCTGGCTTATGCATCATACATGCAGTTCAAGGTGTATCAGATGGACATGAAAGGTGCTTTCTTGTATGGACTAATCACTGCTGATGAGTATGTCAAGCAACCTCTAGGTTTTGAAGATTCAGAATATCCACATCATGTGTACAAGCTTAGTAAAGCATTGTATGGTCTACATCAAGCTTCTAGAATTTGGTATGAAACGTAATCACAACATTTGATCTAGCATGGATACACGTGAGGGAAAATTGATCCAACTTTGTTTATAAAGAAGGATTCGGATGATCTCTTATGTGTTCAAGTGTATGTTGATGATATCATATTCGGTTCTACAAGTCCAAAATTATGCAATGAATTTGAAGAAATAATGAAGTCTCGTTTCCAAATGCGTTCTATAGGAGAAATTAATTTTTTCCTTGGTCTTCAAGTAAAGCAGTCTGTAGATGGAATTTTTATCAATCAATAGAAATTCATTGAAAAACTCTTGAAGAAATTCAAACTGCAAGATTATCAATCCATCAAAACTCCAACTAACGTAGATACCAAGATTGAACCTGATCCGAAAGGAAAATCAGTTGAACAAACTCTGAACAGATCTATGATCGGATCTTTGATGTATCTTACTGCATCTAGACTTGATATAATGTATGTTGTTTGTGGCTATGCCATGTATCAATATGACCTGAAGGTATCTCATCTAATCGTTGTTAAACGAATAGTCAGGTATCTCAAAGGAAAACTGGCATTAGTGTTATGGTATCCTTATGAAGGAAACTTCAAGTTACATGGATATACAGATAGTGATTATGGGGGATGTTGCTAAGCTTGTAAATCTAAGACGGGTGGTTGTCATTTTTTAGGTCCCAGATTAGTCTCGTGGCAATGTAAAAAACAAACAAATATCTACGTTTCAACCACTGTAGCTGAGTACATAGCTGCTTTAGTAGGATGTTCTGAAATCCTTTGGTTACAAAACCAACTGCGGGATTACGGGTTCAATTTTCTTAAAACTCCTATTTACATTGATAACACTGCTGCTATGTTTATTACAGGTAATCCTGTCCAGCACTCAAAAACAAAACATATCGAAATTCGATATCATTTTCTCAGAGATAACTCTGAAAAAGGTTTAATCATTTTGTTTCAAATCACAACTGAAAAACAGTTCGCTAACCTACTTACAAAAGCCTTTAGCTTAATCATTTACCAGGTAGGTTTGAGTATTTGGTTGAGTCAATTAGACTTATTAATCATGTTTAAAAACTACTTGAGTTTAATTCAGTTGTCTAATTCATAAAAAATGATAAGAACCCTCCCTTAGCTTAACCATGAATACAGAGAAACTATCATATTTAACTTCCTGATGGTATATATTGTGTGTACATGTTAAATAGAAAATGAAAAAGCAAATTCAAAAAATAGAAAATTGCAAAATCAAAAGAGAAAAATATAAAACAAAAACACACAAATAGAGTTTTTCTTGTTAGTTAATTGTTTAGGACTGAATCTGTCTTTGAAATTTATGAGAAATGATAGTTACATTAGTTTTGATCAGCTGCATACTTTAATCGCTACTAAAGTGTGACGTGATCAGATTTGATGTGCAGGTAAGCTCATGTAATTATACTGAAAAATTAAATTCTTGTGATCAAACTAAATCAATCATGCATTCATGTTTGTCCATTTTAGTACCAATGAGTAGTGTTGACTTCTCAAATTGATTGCTTGTAAAGTCATAAACTCACACCTGGTGATGATATGAATAACCATTGAGCTCTAATTATTTAAAGCATCTATTCACTTCTCTGTTATAAGTCATCATAGACCTGAAGTAATGAGATATCCTTTGTTGTAAGTTATTACAGACTTGGATATTCTCACTTAATGCAAAAGATGCCAATATGCACAATCTAAACATGAGATCTGGTTATTAGTATATGTCAGGTTAACAAGTTGAGAAAAGTGATTTCTTGCATATCTTGATGAGAGTTGTACTCTCTAAGTCTAAGTATGACTTACATAATGTCATATCTAATCGTACCTTAATCAATCCAAGAATTGAAAACGTAAGTGTGCTGAGTATCTTGCCAAAAGCACTCATTTTCTGTTCTAAGATCTCGTGTCTCCTTTGCTGCAGAAATGCTGACCTGGAACACACTTGATCAGGATTTAATCACTATCTACGACTATCTATCATTTTATTTTCTTTTAATGTGCTGATCTTAACTGATATGATCTCACTACAGGCATGTAATTCAAATGCATATAGTAGACTTTTTATTCTACTTTAATTTTGACTTTTGCATGATTTTCTGTGTGCAGGCATGTTAATAATGATTGGTTTGCTCTACTTGCAAAAAAAAGAAACTTCTAAGTTTGTAAACTTAAAAGTTTAGGGGGAGTAAAACTTGTAAAAGAGAATTTCTTTGAGAAAAGCTCTAGCTTTTGCTAATATCGTGAAGAGGAACATAAAGTCGATTGATTTTATGAGGACTTCCAGCAAAGGAGTATTAGAAGTGTACTCTCACGATCATCCTAAACCTTTTGAATTTTATGCTAATGTAGACATTGCAGGTCTTACAAAAGAAACTTTGTTAGCAATGGACAAGATGGAAATTAAAACCAACAAGTGAAAGCCGGATCAAGCAATTCTAGCAAAGAAGTTCAAATCAAAAATTAAGAAAGCTTTGAAAGAATTAGAGATTTACAAAGAAAAGACAATGTTCAAGATAAAAGAAGAACCAATAGAATTTATTGAAGACTAAAGACAATGTAAATCTTAGGGGGAGTATTGTTGAAGCTCTTGAAGATTAACATTTTGTCTCTTTTGTCTTTTTAACATTTTTGTCATAGTATAGGGACTTATTTTGTAAATATATGTTCCTTTGTTTCTTTGATAGTATATATAGGATAGTTTATGTATTGTGTAGAGAGAGAGACCTAAGACATCTGAGACATCTTAGAGAGAAAAAAACAGTTAGAACAGAACGAACTATAACCCTTACACATTGTATCCTGTGCATTTGCAATCAATGAAATCTATGAAATTTTTGATGTAATTCATGTGTTTGATTACTTTATGTTTGAATTGATCATTGCATTACGATATCATCACAGATTCGATCCTTTTGAACCAATCATATTTTTTCTTCCAAAGCAAATTTCTTTGAAAACTAAGGAATATCTTTAGAAGCCAAATTGGCTTTGGATGTTTTTCTCAAACCTACCGAAGACAAATTACCTTCAGAAGATTTAGACTTCCAAGAAAACTACCTTTTTGGGCACTTTTTCAATAGTGGGACTAACATCTGGATTTCAAAATTTATCTGTTTGTATTAACTTTGTCTCAAATCCATACCATATAAATATTTGTACACCGGTTCCACCTCTTTCACTTACATAGGCAACATAATCAAGTTGCTCTGTTGTCGTCTGAGAAAGATCCTGGTTTCTCAGATGTTTGCCGCTTCTTATCTCTAACCAACTACCTCACCGCCCTCTCAATCAACCCTTAATTATACGAAGATCAACTTTTGGAGTTCTGGAGGACCTGCCAAGAGGTCATCTTGGACGGTGGAAGGCACTGTCTATCACAATGCAGGGGAGGATGGTATTCATCACTCCAGCCACCATCAACACCCATCTACGGCTGGATGATGAAGAGGGTGCATTGTCCTTCCCTAAGTGTGTTGTCAATAACTCATTCCGGCAGATGGGCTATCAAGGGGACTACTCCGTACGAACCTTCAGAAAGGGCAAGGTCTTATACAAATGGAAGTACATCCTCTATGTGGTCATCCACTCCTTATCAAACAAACATAGAGGATGGGACTAAATTCCTAAAGACCTTTTTTACATAGTCCATGGAATGGTTCAAGTGGTCAAGTTTAGGTATTCTCAATTTGTCTATACAAATTGCTTGCAAACATGGAGTCCTTAGAATATTATATGTTAAGAGATATGTCTAGTACATTCTTAACTATGAACTAGGCTCCAGTTAAGGGGAACAAGTAATGTTCTTAAATTGGGATAGATGAAGCCATCCCATTGTTTCTATGATTAGTGTTGAGGTTCCTTATGCTCAGCCTGATGAGCTCACAACCCTAACCTTAAGCCTTCACTTAGAGTCTTAAAACTCTAGTTATCAACCTTCAGGGGAAAGTTACCATCCCCAGCTGCTTGAGCTTATCCAACCAATACCCAACCTTGAATTCTATGATGATGAAGATACAGGATTCAGTGAGTACGATGAATCTCTCTTCTCCAGCCTGCTCAAGGAGTGATGAGTGCTCCAGCATCATATATATCTATCCCATATAATCCACCCACAACTAAGATGGACCTCCCTCAACCTGTTTAGGAGGCCCATATAGAAGACGCTCTTACTTTTGCAAGTGATTACTTCATTCAGACCTCAACCATGGCAACCCAGTCCATTAACACTTCCTTTGAAGCAGTCAGTGTGAACCAGCAACCAAGAAACAGAAGCTGGTGATGAGGAAGAAGACCTTAGTCCTACTCTCTCATCCCCTTATGTTTCTTCTGATGAAGATAAGGGGAGTATGCAACTAAAGATTGATGGAATTTCAAGTATTCTTGGGTTTAACAACTTAGAACACCAAGAGCAAACTAATGAATCCCCCCAAGGATCGATTTCAATCTCTCAAATATAACAACAGATTATTATATAATCAATAGTCATTAATCATATGCAGAAACCCATGATTAATGATATGATATCTATGTGTGTGTATGATTATGTGTTTGCAAGTGATTGAATGCTTGAATGATGATCAGAACTGCTTGATTGTATTGATTGTTCAAAAGCTTACAAAGGATTAGAGTATTATGCTATTTATAGCCTATGCAAATAGCTATATACAATTACAAAAATACCTTTATGTAAAAAATTGCATAAAATCCTAAGTCTAAATCGTCCGCTGTGGATGATAGGCTGTCCGTTATGGATGCTAAGTCGTCAGCTATGGATGTTGAATAAGATGTCTGTTGTGAACACTTGTGTTTGCATGATAGTGTCCGCTATGGAGTGTTCATCCGCTGTGGATGAACATCCGTTATCGACTGTTCATCAGCTGTGGAGATTTGTACATCTGCTGTATATGTGTTGGTCATCCGTTGTAGACACTTGGATATATTTCTTTATCCGCTGCAAGGACTTCTTCATCTGCTGTGGATAGTTCTTCATCTGCTACAGACGCTTGTCAAAATTTCTTTTATCTACAAACCTAAAAAAAATGTAAACAATAATTAGTGTCTGTTATGTATGTTAATGATGCTAATGTATTAGTTAATGACTGTTTGAATGTTAGAACACATTATGTTTGATTATGGCAAGCATTGTCCTTCAATGCACGTGTTGAGTCCAACAGTACTCCCCCTAAGGATGATGTTGCCATGCTTTAATGTTTACTTGTTACTGTTATGTTTGTTACTAAAAATGTGCATGTTTGTGTTTGATTTGAATGATTGTATGTTTATGTGATTGACTTAGAATGTTTGATTAAATGATTTGCATGATTGGATGATTTGCATGATTGACTGATTACATGATTGAATGATTTGCATGATTAACTGATTACATGATTGAATGATTTGCATGATTACATGTATGATTGCTTGTTTGAATGATTAACAGATTACATATTTGTAATCACATTACCTTGAATGTTCTGAATCATATATGTTTGCTTTTATGGCTTGTTATTATGTTATTGATGTTATGTTTGATTATATTATTTACCTTGATCGCATAAAATTAAGACTTTTTAAAATATTGCCTTGTGGTAACGTATAGTCTGTTGCATACTGTGTTGTACTGTGTATATTTTAATTCTTGAATTTTTGTCACTATTATTAAATGTTGTGAACCTTTGGAAAGTATCAAATTAATACTTTGATTTTATATAAAATTTTCACATAAAAACCCAAACGTTTCAAAATTTTACAAAAATTTAACGAGACCAACACCCGCCTTACACCGGGTGGCATCTCACTTGGAGATCCACCAGCCATATCATCAATATAATCACATGATTAACTTACTTTAACATAATTAATCATTTCTATATAAACAACTTCACACTCCATCTTTTACACACACTCAACCCACCCTTTCTCTCAATAGAAATCACCTAAACACTCTTCTCTCCCTTCTCTCTAAAACTCACGGCTGGAAGCTCCAAGAACAACCCTCATTTCTTTGATTTTGATCATCCAAAGCTTTTTTCAAGCTTTGATTTCTTGATTTAAAGGATCCCTTATGAACTTGGTGCAAAACATTGCATAAATCCAACTCAAAAGAGAAGAAATCTACAAGGAAATCATTCTTGAATCTTCAAAACTTGTTCATCGTAGGTATGAACATTTCATCTTTTAACACATGCAACATGACTTTTGGATGATTGTTGCAAGTTTTATTCACCAAAAAACTAGCTTTTCTTGAAATCCAAGGTTCCAACAAAGGTTTTAATCAAGAAAATGTGTTGCTAAACAATGTGTGTGTGTGTGTGAGTGTGTGTGCCGTAAATGTGTGTGTGTGTGATGATTTTGTGTTTTGATGATCTTTTAACATTTTGTTGATTTTCACTTGCATGCAAGACGATCAAACTTTGATTTGAGGTTATGAACATCATAAGAAACCCATCTCCAAAAGGAGTCTATCAAATGATGAAAATGGGTAATACATGATTGTATGTAAAGAATGATGTTCTTGAACCCATCTTGCTCTTGATTTCATAAAGGATTGAGATGATCCTTGAATAATGGTGATCATGATCTGAAATCTTTTGATTTTTAAGTATGTTTTGTTGAAATGAAAACTAAGAACATAAGATAAAATATATGATATGGATTATATATGTATGTATAAAATCATGTATATGTATGTATGTATGGTTTACACTTTTGTTCTTGATTTGTTCTTCACTCATAAGTTTAGAGATGATTGAAATGATCCATGTATATGGTGATCATGATCTGGAGATTTTGGCGTTTTTATTCAAATTTGATTTAAAAAAAAAGATAAGAGCAAGTTAGAATTAAAGGTACTCAAGTATAGATGGGCATGACCACTAGTGATCATGTCATAAAAGTTGATAGCTAACAAGGCAAGTATCTTTGTAAAATCTAGAATAATAAGTTTAAAACCTATAAAATATAAGTTAAAATTTAGTAATATTATTGAAAATAAAAGTCTTAATGATTGGGTTTAATCTCGTAAACGTTTTACGTTTAAAAACGCGTTAAAACGGTGTTTTCGGGTTTAAAACAAGTAATTATGTACAAGTCCGGTTTTGGACAGAAAATAATATTTTGTTTTAAGTTAAAAACTTATGTTTTTAAGTATATAACAAACCCATAACAAGAAAGGTCTTCGGTGATGACTTTATACGCGTGAAAAAGCAGAAAACCGACAATTTCGGATTAAAAATAATGGACTGTTTTGAAACTGAGTTTTAACAAATTATTTCAGAATGTTTTTGGTAAAAGAGCCATTTTAAAACATTTAAAATGGTCACAAGATATATATGGGTTGATGTACGGTTTATGCGTGTAAAACAGTGCGGTTTCGGGTCAAAAATTACCATATATAGAGCATATTTTTATAATAAAAATTTATCTAAAATAAATTTTTATATATTTTACTACTAAAAATGTTATTATTTGTTAAAAGATTAATAAACGTTGCCATGTGTTAAATAAAGTAGTAGTTATAAAGTAATAATGTAAGAAATAGATTTCTTAACTAAAGCAAGAATATGGATATTAATCCTAAATTAAATATTATTATGAAAGGATAATTATTTATTTATTCATTTATTCATTTATTTATTTATTTGTTTGTTTGTTTGTTTGTTTATAGTACATAACGTAGTAAATTTTACGTTATATTTTTGTATACTTTCATCTGTCTATCTTGTGTTTGTTATGTGGTTGTTGTTTAAGGGATAAATGATTTATTTAATAAATAAATATTTGTCACATATAATACAAATTATTAAACTAAACCAAAAGTCACCAACGGGTCTTTCTTTAATAAAACGGATTTCAAGACAAGTCTAGTGAGTTGGGTAAACAACTTACGTATAGACTTATTACTCAACATTTAATAGATCCCTTGTGATTAGGGCATTAATTGGTCGTTTATTTCCGGGCTCGATTTTTGCTAGATCATCACTTTGTCACATTTGAAGGTGAGTTTTCACAGCCCCTATTTTTAAATAACGTTTTATTTAACTATTTTAGGGGAAAAACATGTTATAATGTTTTATTTGTGATATGATTTAATTATGGAATAACTGCGTGATCTTTATGATGGCCTTGAGTTGTTTTATTATTTGTGCATGATTGCCCTCTTACATAATCATTAACCCTTGGAGGGCCACAGGATATATTGGTAGATCTATTGGGTTTGACAACCGCCCCTCAGGATAGGTTTTACCGGTCTGGTACAGAGAGAATATATGTTGAAAGGATTTTTGAGGGACTTTGTGTCTTGGTTTGATTATGGGGCACTTGGTTGTGATCATAGTAGTGGACCTAGCTAGTCCTTGACGATCCAGGGGTTGATTCCGGGATAATCATATCTTTTTTATATAGAAACTTATGATAACCTTTTTATATAAACCTGTGAACTCACCAGCTTTTTGCTGATAAACTTTTGGGCATGTTTTTTAGGTGATTAGGCATGCATGAGAATGAAAAGAGTTTTAACGGCAAACTTATCAAGTTTGGATACCATTTTGGACCAATTTTCGCTGCCAATCAAAAACTCTTGTTAATGTTTAAAAACAATATTATGTTATTACTATTTTAGTTTTCAAGTGAAGACAACTTTTGGATCAATGTAATAACATTCTATAATAATAGTTAACTTTGGTATCCATGATTTGTTTGCTTAATAATTGTTGGAAATAATCTAACTTCCGTTATCTCCGTCACACGCATGCCCTTCCGGTGCGCTTTTCGGGGTGTGACAGAAGTTGGTATCAGAGCCAACGGTTATAGCGAACTAGAAATTTTTTTTTTACATCTAGACTATAACCAAAAAAAAATTATGTTTAAGTTAAAACGTTTTCATTCCCAAGTGTTCCGTGTCATGCATGCATAAGTTAATGATACGTTGGTATATGTGCTTGATAAAATAAATTAAGTATAGATGCATGTAGTTAGAAAATTTAGTATGGATATTCTTGTGTTACAGATGCCTTCTCGGACCCCGTTCATTCTGATCCATGACTTCGATACTGACTACGAGGATCCCATGTTTTCTCTTCCCCCTATCGCACCCTTGGAGATTTACCACTACCCGTTTGCACCGAGATGGGAGCCGACCTCCGAGTATGGGAATGGTTGGATTTGGGAATCTGATGATGAGAGTCCTCCTGCTGTTGGGAGCCTAGTCAGGCAGCACTTGTTAATGATGAGCCTGTTCCTAACATTCTTGATCATGTTCCTGAGGTTCGCTTTGTCTACTCAAGGAAGAAGAAGAGGGTGTCGAAGATAGTTACCAATGAGACTACCAGTGAGGTACCTAAGGAGACTGAGCCCATGAGGGCTAGAGTGCGGGACGAGCAGTGGGATTGGTTGACTGGACGATTACAGGAGTGGGCTGATGAGGGTGGTATACCCTCAACGTTTGAGGTTGGTGAGTCGTCCTTATTCCGTCGAGACCTACCGCTGATCGATGAGCCTGTGCATCGCACCCTAGCTACTCTGGCTACCTGATGCATTCACTATGAGCACCAGGTTTCATACTTACAGGGTAAGGCGGGAGTGACGAGCAAGATGTTGCAGGCGATGGATGGAAGGATGATGACATTTGAGGAGGACAAGGTGATTGATAGCGACATCCTGAACCAGCTACATTTCAGGATTTGTGATTTAGAGATCGGACTATTGGAGACAAAGAAGAAACTGGAGATGGCAGAACTAAAGGTGGAGGCTGCAGAGGCTGGATTGGTAGCAGCACAGCAACAGGTGACTTCTCTTGAGGAGCAAGTGGAGGCAGCATTAGGGTTGGCAACGGTTTGCATGATGATGGATTCGGTGGTGGTACGTGCTGATGTGATGGCACAATTCTCTCGTTAGATTTGTAGGGTCTTTCTTATGTTAGTATTTGGAATATTAAAACAACTATTTTGTAATGATGTTGATGCTACTGTAACATCTATTTTGGGTTGTTTCTGGACATGTATTCTGAACTAATTATCTCTCTCAATAATCCATTTTGATGATTCTAATGAATGATGTGATGATCAAAATGTTCTAATTGTATACCTATTAATATTATGCATTTTGATATTATTTCGTGTATGTCGTTTATTCTCTTTTGTTTAATCCATAACAGAAGTTAATTCATGGCACCTAACACGCGAAACACCGTCGGTGCTAGAGGTACTAGTTTACCTACCACTGCTGAAGAGTTAGCACAATTGATATCCCAACATGTCAACTCTGCCCTCGAGCAACATGACGCAAATGCTGGGCGTGGTAGAGGATGTGGCACCATGGGTGGTTCTAGTGGAGGCACGTCTATTGGAAATCCCTCTGGGAGTCAAGCTCAGGGTTGTACCTACAAGACATTCCAAGCTTGTAATCCATGAATCTTTTCAGGAGCTGAAGGTCCTCTTGATATTATTAGATGGATAGAGAAGATGGAATCTGTGATGGCAATCAGCAACTGTTCTGCTGATCAGCGGGTGAAGTATGCCACATGTTCATTCCAAGATGAAGCACTGAGTTAGTGGAATTTGCAGGTTCAGAACCTAGGAGAGGAAGCTGCCTTTGGTCTCTCTTGGAATCAATTAAAGGAAATGTTTCTTAACGAGTACTGTCCTCGCAATGAGCTCCAAAAGATCGAGACTGAATTCTGGAATCTTATTATGGAAGGTACGGAAGTTAGAGCCTATACTTCCGGGTTTAATGATCTGGCAAGACTCGTACCCCGAATGCTGACTCCAGACTACGTTAGGATTGAGAGATATATTTGGGGATTGGCACCCAAGATCAGAGGCATGGTTACAGCATCAAACCCTACCACAATGCAGAGCACAGTGGCACTAGCAAATTCATTGACTGATGATGCTATTCGGAGAGGTGTGCTGGTTAAGAAAGGGGATACTAGTAAGAAGCCCATGGAGAATGAAAGGAAGGTTGTGGAGTCTGATAAGAGGTATGTGGAGAATAAGAGGAAGTGGACAGGAAATTTCAAGAATAGAGCCGGAAATCAGAAGAATCAAAGGGTTGGATCAGGAAAGTTGTATGCTACTAACTTGCCGGATGCAAGGAGGCAAGCTGGTGTATAGCCGAGGTGTAGCAAGTGTAATATTCATCATGGTGGAAACTGCAATATGAATGTGTGTTCGAGGTGTAACAAGTATGGGCACAAAGCCTAGACTTGTCGAGTAAGGTTGATGGAGAAGCCTGAGAGAACTGGGAGAAGATGTTATGAATGTGGTGTTGAAGGTCATTACAAGAGGGATTGCCCTAAGCTGAAGGGATCAAGCGTAAGGGGCAGGGCGTTTGAGATGAATGCCAAGGAGGTAAGGCAGGAACCATCCGTCATTACTGGTACGTTCCTAGTCAATAATCATTTCACATCTATATTATTTGATACTGGAGCCGATATGAGTTTTGTGTCAAAGAACTTTGAATCGTTACTTGGCCTTAGATCTAGTAAATTAGATAAGAAATATATTATCGAGCTTGCCAACGGAAAGATAATTGAAGCATGTGATGTAGTTAGAGGGTGCACTATACAATTAGAGGGTCATTCCTGTAACATCAACCTCCTACCTGTTGTGCTTGGTAGTTTCGATATTGTCGTGGGTATGGATTGGTTGTCAAAGCATCATGCTGAAGTAATATGCTACGAGAAGATTATTCATCTCCCTATTCCAAATGGTGTAACTTTGACAATCCAAGATGATAAAGGGAAACCTACCCTAAAGATTGTCAATGTAATAAAGGCTTGCAAGTATCTACGTGAAGGGTATCCAGCATTTCTTGCCAAAGCGATGGCTACTAAGAATGAGGAGCGAAAGATTGAAGACATACCGATAGTACGAGAATATCCAGATGTCTTTCCTGATGATCTGCCTGGGTTACCTCCATCTAGACAGGTTGAATTCCAAATCGATTTGGTACCAGGAGCTACTCCTATTGCCCGATCACCATATCGATTAGCGCCTTCGAAGATGCAAGAGTTGTCCAAGCAATTAGAAGAATTATTGGATAAGGGATTTATAAGACCAAGCTTCTCGCCATGGGGAGCACCAGTCTTATTTGTCAAGAAAAGAGATGGATCGTTAAGAATGTACATCGATTACCGAGAGTTGAACAAACTCACTATCAAGAATCGATACCCATTACCAAGAATCAATGATCTGTTTGATCAGCTTCAAAGATCCAATTTCTACTCGAAGATTGACCTGCGATCGGGTTATCATCAATTGTTAACAGCTGAGGAAGATGTCCGAAAAACAGCATTCAGAACACGTTACGGCCATTACGAGTTTCTGGTAATGCCATTTGGTCTGACAAATGCACCTGTTGTGTTCATGGATCTTATGAATAGAGTATGCAAACCTTACTTAGATAAGTTTGTCATAGTATTCATCGATGATATACTAGTCTATTCACGAACCAAGAAAGATCATGAACAACGTCTGAAGATCATCTTGGAGACACTAAGGAAAGAGAAGTTGTATGCAAAGTTCTCGAAGTGCTAGTTTTGGATTCGAGATGTTCATTTTCTTTGACATGTCATTAATGAGAAAGGCATACATGTAGATCCGGCGAAGATTGATGCGATTAAGAACTGGGAGGCACCCAAGTCCCCGACTGAGTTGCGTCAGTTTCTTGGATTGGATGGATATTATCAAAGATTCATTGAAAATTTCTCGAAGATAGCACAGCCGTTGACGCTATTGACTCAAAAAGATAGGATGTACGACTGGACTGATAAGCAAGAGGCAGCTTTTCAGTTACTGAAGCAGAAGTTATGTAGTGCTCCTATTTTATCTCTTCCTGAATGAACTGAAGAGTTTGTTGTGTACTGTGATGCGTCCCGTTTAGGTCTTGGTTGTGTGTTGATGCATAGAGATAAGGTCGTAGCCTATGCATCCAAACAATTAAAGGTGCATGAGAAGAATTACACCACTCATGATTTAGAGTTGGGATCGGTGGTTTTTGCACTCAAGATTTGGAGGCATTACCTATACGGTACGAAGTGTGTTATTTACACAGACCACTAGAGTCTTCAGCATATCTTCGATTAGAAAGAGCTTAACATGAGGCAACGTCGATGGGTAGAGTTGCTAAATGATTATGATTGTGAGATCCGCTATCATCCGGGCAAAGCCAACGTAGTGGCCGATGCATTGAGTAGAAAGGAGAATGATAAGCCTAAGCGAGTTCGTGCTTTGGAGCTGACTATGCATTCAGGTCTTGATACTCAAATTCAAGATGCTCAAGTCAAAGCTCTGAAAGATGAAAATTTAAAGAATGAAGGATTGAAAGGCATGGTCAAGGAGTTAGTGCCTAAAACCAATAATGTGATGTACTTCATGGACCGGATCTGGGTTCCACGTTTTGGGAACCTACGTAAATTGATTTTGGATGAGGCTCATAAATCCAAGTATTCGATTCACCCCGGATAGGATAAGATGTACAAGGATGTGAAAGAACATTATTGGTGGCCCAATATGAAGGGTGAAATAACCACCTATGTGGGAAAGTGTTCGACATGTTCTAGAGTGAAGGCGGAGTATCAAAAGCCATCAGGACTTCTTCACCAGCCAGAGATTCCTCAATGGAAATAGGAGCAAATAGCAATGGACTTTGTCACAAAGTTACCCCGCACATCAAGTGGTCACGATGCTATTTGGGTAATAGTCGATAGGTTGACTAAGTCTGCTCATTTCCTACCCATTAAGGAAACGGATCGGATGGAAAAGCTAACTAACATCTACCTCAAGGAGGTGGTATCTTGTCATGGAGTACCAATCTCGATAATCTCTGACAGAGATAGCCGATTTACCTCGAGGTTTTGGCAATCCTTACATCAAGCATTGGGTACTCGTATAGACATGAGTAATGCGTACCATCCGCAAACAGATGGTTAAAGTGAAAGGAGTATTCAAACGTTGGAAGATCGGCTACGAGCTTGTGTGATTGACTTTGGAGGAAATTGGGATACTCATCTACCCTTAGTTGAGTTTACGTACAATAATAGTTTTCACAGTAGTATCAAAGCAGCTCCGTTTGAAACTTTATATGGAAGAAAGTGTCGCTCACCGTTTTTTTGGGCTGAAATTGGAGAAAAGCAGCTGACTGGACCTAAGATAATCCAAGAAACTACGGATAAGATTGTTCAAATCAGAAAGAGGTTAGAAGCCGCTGCGAGTCGGCAAAAGAGTTATGCGGATACTCGAAGGAAATCATTGGAATTCCAGGTAGGAGACAAAGTCTATCTAAAGGTATCGCCTTGGAAAGGAGTTATGCGGTTTGGAAAGCAAGGAAAGCTTAGCCCTCGATATATAGAACCATTTGAGATTGTGACGCGAGTTGGTTCCGTTGCATATCAACTTAAGATAGCTCGTGAGCTTAGTGGAGTACATGATGTGTTCCATGTATCCAATCTGAAGAAGTGTCTTGCTGATGAAGCTTTAGTTATTCGACCCGAAGAAGTTTGTATCGACGAGAAACTGAATTTCACCGAGGAACCAGTCAAAATTATGGACTGGAGAATTCAGAAACTTAGAAGGAGTTGGGTTAAGTTGATGAAGGTTAGATGGAACTCAAAGCGTGGTCCCGAGTTCACTTGGGAGCGACAGGACCAGATGAAGCACAAATATCCACACCTCTTTCCATCTAGATCGGAATCGGGAACAACAACTTAAAATTTCGGGATGAAATTTCCTAAACGAGGGGAGACTGTGACAACCCGTGTTTCCAAGTTAATATTCGTACGTTAATGAAATGTGATAAAATAATTAAATGCGTCATAAGACTTAATTTTATGATAATTACGGTCATTTAAGGTCTAGGAAAGCCCCTTTGTGCATAAATTTTATGATTGGTAATTTTGAGAATTACCGGGTCGCGTAGCGACAAAACTTTTAACGAACGTTGGTGACAATCTGATTAAATAAATTTGGTCAATATATGTCGATTTTTATGATTTAATGTATCTCAAGTGAAAATATTATTAGTCGTGAAAAATAATAATTATATTATTTACCTTGATCGCATAAAATTAAGACTTTTTAAAATATTGCCTTGTGGTAACGTATAGTCTGTTGCATACTGTGTTGTACCGTGTATATTTTAATTCTTGAATTTTTGTCACTATTATTAAATGTTGTGACCCTTTGGAAAGTATCAAATTAATACTTTGATTTTATATAAAATTTTCACGTAAAAACCCGAACGTTTAAGAATTTTACAAAAATTTAACGAGACCGACACCTGCCTTACACCGGGTGGCATCTCACTTGGAGATCCACCAGCCATATCATCAATATAATCATATGATTAACTTACTTTAAAAATACTTAATCATTTCTATATAAACAACTTCACACTCCATCTTTTACACACACTCAACCCACCCTTTCTCTCACTAGAAATCACCTACACACTCTTCTCTCCCTTCTCTCTAAAACTCATGGCTGGAAGCTCCAAGAACAGCCCTCATTTCATTGATTTTGATCATCCAAAGTTTGTTTCAAGCTTTGATTTCTTGATTTCAAGGATCCCTTATGAACTTGGTGCAAAACATTGCATAAATCCAACTCAAAGGAGAAGAAATCTACAAGGAAATCATTCTTGAATCTTCAAAACTTGTTCATCTTAGGTATGAACATTTCATCTTTTAACACATGAAACATG
Source organism: Flaveria sonorensis (assembly GCA_025506505.1). NCBI lineage: Eukaryota > Viridiplantae > Streptophyta > Magnoliopsida > Asterales > Asteraceae > Flaveria > Flaveria sonorensis. The sequence goes on along the minus strand of CM046436.1, from coordinate 27,957,911 downwards.
ACTTTTGGATGATTGTTGCAAGTTTTATTCACCAAAAACTAGCTTTTCTTGAAATCCAAGGTTCCAACAAAGGTTTTAATCAAGAAAATGTGTTGCTAAACAATGTGTGTGTGTGATTGTGTGTGCCGTAAGTGTGTGTGTGTGTGATGATTTTATGTTTTGATGATCTTTTGAGATTTTGTTGATTTTCACTTGCATGCAAGATGATCAAACTTTGATTTGAGGTTATGAACATCATAAGAAATCCATCTCCAAAAGGAGTCTAACAAATGATGAAAATAGGTAATACATTATTGTATGTAAAGAATGATGTTCTTGAACCCATCTTGCTCTTGATTTCATAAAGGATTGAGATGATCCATGAATAATGGTGATCATGATCTGAAATCTTTTGATTTTTAAGTATGTTTTGTTGAAATGAAAACTAAGAACATAAGATAAAATATATGATATGGATTATATATGTATGTATAAAATCATGTATATGTATGTATGTATGGTTTACACTTTTGTTCTTGATTTGTTCTTCACTCATAAGTTTAGAGATGATTGAAATGATCCGTGTATATGGTGATCATGATCTGGAGATTTTGGTGTTTTTATTCAAATTTGATTTAAAAAAAAGATAAGAGCAAGTTAGAATTAAAGGTACTCAAGTATAGATGGGCATGACCACTAGTGATCATGTCATAAAAGTTGCTAGCTAACAAGGCAAGTATCTTTGTAAAATCTGGAATAATAAGTTTAAAACATATAAAATATAAGTTAAAATTTAGTAATATTATTGAAAATAAAAGTCTTAATGATTGGGTTTAATCTCGTAAACGTTTTACGTTTAAAAACGCGTTAAAACGGTGTTTTCGTGTTTAAAACAAGTAATTATGTACAAGTCCGGTTTTGGACAGATAATAATATTTTTTTTTAAGTTAAAAACTTATGTTTTTAAGTATATAACAAACCCATAACAAGAAAGGTCTTCGGTGATGACTTTATACGCGTGAAAAAGTAGAAAACCGACAATTTCGGATTAAAAATAATGGACTGTTTTGAAACTGAGTTTTAACAAACTATTTCAGAATGTTTTTAGTAAAAGAGCCATTTTAAAACATTTAAAATGGTCACAAGATATATATGGGTTGATGTACGGTTTATGCGTGTAAAACCGTGCGGTTTCGGGTCAAAAATTACCATATATAGAGCATATTTTTATAATAAAAATTTATCTAAAATAAATTTATATATATTTTACTACTGAAAATGTTATTATTTGTTAAAAGATTAATAAACGTTGCCATGTGTTAAATAAAGTAGTAGTTATAAAGTAATAATATAAGAAATAGATTTCTTAACTAAAGCAAGAATATGGATATTAATCCTAAATTAAATATTATTATGAAAGAATAATTATTTATTTATTCATTTATTTATTTATTCATTTATTTATTTGTTTGTTTATTTGTTTGTTTGTATAGTACATAACGTAGTAAATTTTACGTTATATTTTTGTATACTTTCATCTGTCTATCTTGTGTGTGTTATGTGGTTGTTGTTTAAGGGATAAATGATTTATTTAATAAATAAATATTTGTCACATATAATACAAATTATTAAACTAAACCAAAAGTCACCAACGGGTCTTTCTTTAATAAAACGGATTTCAAGACAAGTCAAGTGAGTTGGGTAAACAACTTACGTATAGACTTATTACTCAACAATTAATATATCCCTTGTGATTAGGGCATTAATTGGTCGTTTATTTCCGGGCTTGAATTTTGCTAGATCATCACTCTGTCACATTTTAAGGTGAGTTTTCACAGCCCCTATTTTTAAATAACATTTTATTTAACTATTTTAGGGGAAAAACATGCTATAACGTTTTATTTGTGATATGATTTAATTATGAATAACTGCGTGATCTTTATGATGGCCTTGAGTTGTTTTATTATTTGCGCATGATTGCCCTCTTACATAATCATTAACCCTTGGAGGGCCACAAGATATATTGGTAGATCTATTGGGTTTGACAACCGCCCCTCAGGATCGGTTTTACCGGTCTGGTACGGAGAGAATATATGTTGAAAGGATTTTTGAGGGACTTGGTGTCTTGATTTGATTATGGGGCTCTTGGTTGCGATCATAGTCAGTGGACCTAGCTAGTCCTTGACGATCCAGGGGTTGATTCCGGGATAATCATATCTTTTTTATATAGAAACTTAAAATAACCTTTTTATATAAACCTGTGAACTCACCAGCTTTTTGCTGATAAACTTTTGCGGATGTTTTTCAGGTGATTAGGCATGCATGGGAATGAATAGAGTTTTAATGGCAAACTTATCAAGTTTGGATACCAGTTTGGACCCAATTTCCTCTGCCAATCAAAAACTCTTGTTAATGTTTAAAAATAATATTATGTTATTACTATTTTAGTTTTCAAGTTAAGACTACTTTTGGATCAATGTAATAACATTCTATAATAATAGTTAACTTTGGTATCCATGATTTGTTTGCTTAATAATTGTTGGAAATAATCCAACTTCCGTTATCTCCGTCACACGCATGCCCTTCCGGTGCGCTTTTCGGGGTGTGACACTGGTGCAACCAAAACAACACTTAGAATAATTTTGAAGTATAATTGAAGAAGTCTTCCGAAGCTAAAGTTGCTATTCCGAAGACAAGTTGAAGATCTTCCGAAGCCTAAGTATGAAGAACTTCCAAAAGTAAAACTAAGTCTTTCGAGACTAAGTGGTTTTACTTCCGCAGTATATGAAGAACTTTTGAAGGTAGAATCAAGTCTTCCAAAGCATATGAAGACCATGTAATTCTCCTTCTGAAGCATTCACACTTAGAAGATCCAAGACAAAGTCTTTCGAAAAAAGAAGTCACAAAAACTTGTAGAAGACTTGGAAGAAGTAGATTCTTTAGAAGTATAAATGGCTTTGGAAGAACTTATTCTTCCGAAGCCATTTTGCCTTCGGAAGAATCAACTATGAACCAGTGGACATAAGCATGGACTGTCTGACATCTGCTGACAACTCTGATACACTGCATGGCCTTTTTCCACTCCCATGTAGTTGACCATACTTTAATCCACTGTTTATCTTTTTCAGTTAGTACAATTACCATACTTAGTTGGTGACAAAAGGTAAGTCATGGACTTGTCATGACTACCTAATCTAGGATATTATTTTATCTTAAATATTTTACTTCTAGCAATGTAGTATTTGCTTAGCGGTAAATTCCAGCTGCTTTTCAAAGTTTAACCGACTGTAGATAGTAGTATATATAGTTTGTCATTGTAAGTTATGTAACCATGCTTGTAAGAGTCTTGTAATACTGAGTGAGAAATAATATATGCAAGTATCTTGAAAACCTTTCTTGTGTTCATCAACTTATTATATTATTGTCAACTTATTTAGAGATTCCTCTTCATCAACCGAGTGTGACTTAGTGAGTTTATGAGATACAAAACTTTTGTTGAGAGACCAACACCGATCCTGCAATTGGTATCAAAGCTTCTTAGGCTCTTGATTGTGCGATCTAACCATCCTAAATCACCCTCGTTTCCTCACACTTACTCACTTCACTCAAATGGCTCTTAACCAAAGGTTTTCTGAGTCCGAAATGGGAACCATGACCGAGGCTCCTATCATCACCACTGATGATTTTGCAACCTGGTGCAAACATATTGATGGTTTTATCAAGTACCAAGACAGTTGCATTTGGAGATCTGTCACTCATGGTCCTTACAAACCAAAGGTGGACTTTTCAGACTATAGGAGTTGCTCTTGAGAAAAGAGACATAATGAGAAAATTCATGAGTGCACTTCCTCATGAGTGGAATTTTTACTGTGTCTTAATCAAGAGCAACGAAAATCTTAACACTCTCACTATAACTGAACTGTACGACATTCTTGATGGATACCGTATGGAGATGGAGACTCAGAAGAGCCAACAGATGAACAGACCCTCAAATCCTGTAATCAACAATGCTCTACATGTTACTGAAGAATAAAGAACTCCCCAGCCTCAGTTGTACCTGAACTACCCCCAACAGCCATCATCATCCTTTGGTCCATACATCACTTTCCCTGAGACACCCAGGTCTTAACATGCTCAACACACTCCCTTCCAGGAGAGTTGTGCTTTTGCTTCAGGGAATGAGCACTCTTGAGATTTTCAATACTGTTTTGATGATCTAGAGTGTTTCAGACCAGATGATGTTAAGTACATGGACATTGTCCTACAAATGGCTCTTTTAACCTACAAAGCAAAGAAGTTCTTCAAAAGAACCGAAAGGCAATTTCCTCAAAACCCAACCTATAGCAAATTCTGGTTTGACAAAAGCAAGGCCAAATGTTACAACTGTAACCAGCTTGGTCACTTTGCTAGGGAATGTAAAGCTCCAAGATCTAATCCTGGAGCAGATCAAGCCTCCCAACATCCAACTACCTCAAAGGCTGCAACCAAACCAATTAAGCCATAAAATGTTGTTGTTGCTCAAGAGGCTGACTGATGCTTTATGGTGCAAGATGTCACTCTTGCTTAAGCTCTCATGGCTGGAACTGAAGACAGGAAGGTATATGAACACCTCTATCCTCCAGCTTGTGTTGCTAAGGTTAAATTATATCAGGACTATAAACTTAAAATCAAAGAGTTAGAGAAAACTGTGTTCTCTTTAAAAGATGAACACACCAACTACAGGACTCAAATAAAAGATCTAATATCTAGGTTGACTGAAGCTCAAGCCTAGCTAGTCATAGCTGAGGCTAAAGCAGAGAAGTATGCTATTCAAGAGCATAACTTCAACACCATTATAGCATCATCCTCCCACACCAAGGTATTCTATCAAAACAAGTGGCTTGGGATCCAATGAAATTGCTCCACCATAATCTTTTATGTCTATTAGACAACCAATATGTGGTACTGATAAGCAAGAGGTTCCAACTGCTAACCCACTACCTAGTGAGCAGAAGAATGATGCAATAATAGAAACCACCACAGTGAAGGATAAGGTAGAAAACCTCATCCACACAGTTGATAAACCTTTGACCACCAAAGTAAGAAAGAACCAGATCAGGGCAACAAGAAAAACTACCAAAAAGGAGGCTGAGACTAAGATGAAAACATACCCAAGGCAAAAGGTTGTATTCATCTCAGCTAGATTCCAAGTGGTTGGAAGTTCTGATTCAGGAAAGGAGAGTCGTACCAGCACTCCTATCCAGCTGAAGGGTCAGAAACTAAAGGGAAACGCTATTGAAGAAGATAAGAAGTGCAAAAAACAACAGCCCACATGTCCCACCAAAATTAACATTGACTGCATAATATATGGCCTGCATAACCTCATGGCTGAAGATTGTTACTACAATCCAGCAAGCACACATTATCCAACCAATGTAAATAAAGAAGGAGTCAACGATGGTTTCACATTTGGACCCTACCATATGGTCCAAGTGTTAAGGAAATGAAAGCTTGTTTCCAAAGCCAAGTTTCTTTCGGAAGAAACTCATTCTTCCGAAAGGAAAATAGCTTCGGAAGAAAAGCAAAAAGGCAAATAAAAGAACAAAAACATTTCTTTGAAACCTTCAAAGAAGAAGGCTGCTTCAGAAGAAAAGATGGTGAAGACTTCTTCCAAAAAGAAAGAAGCTTTGAAAGCAAGTCATGCTGCATAAGCCTCCTTAGGCTCATCAACACAGGTCAACCAGAGGATAGAATGGAAGACCATAAAAGATGCTACAACCCAAGCTTCTTCTTCACAAACTATAACTGAACCCTAATGCATACAATTTGGCTTAGTTATATCATCTGTATTGGAAGAACCCAAGACCAACAAGGCTTGGGTTTTCAACAATAACTAATCATTTCACCTTATGTGCAGGGACATCCATATGATAAGAATGGAAATGTCTGGATTATGGATAGTGGATGCTCCAGGCACATGATAGGGAACAGATCTCTCCTACAACAATTTGAACATTTTGATGGAGGTCCTGTTCAGTTTAGAGGTGAAGCCAGAGGATACATTTCTAGTAGAGGTAGTGTATCCGATGTTAAGTTAAACATTGACAAAGTAAACTTTGTCAAACATCTTAAACACAATCTCTTGAGTGTTTCTCAATTCTGTTGTCAAAAGCACCAAATGCTTTTCTCAAAACATGAGTGCATTATCCTTAAACCCGGGATGACAATTCCTCAGGAATTTATGCTTCTTAGATCTCCCAGGAAAGGGGATATGTACAAGCTTGATATGAACAATGCTTCTCCATTAGGTGAAGTATCATGCTTTCTTTCTAAAGCTAATGGTGATGAGTCAACTCTTTGGCATAAAATAATGTGCCATGTTAATTTTAAAACCATGAATAAGCTGGTTAAAAATAATTTGGTAGATGGTGTGCCTAAAAAGGAATTTTTTTGTAAAGAAAACTATGTTGCTTGCTATTTGGTCTAGTTCTTTTGTATAGGTTTAGATGATGAATCATTTCTTGTAATGAACTTCTATAATTCTTTATCATTTTGTAATGCATGAAAAATATGTTAACCCAAATATTATTTGTGATGATTTTATATGATTGTAGGAAAATATCATACTTGGTCAATTTGGAAAATTGACCAAGCGAAAGAACTCCTGCGGATGAACAAGTTGTTCCTCCATAGATGTTCTGTTGAACCAAGTACAAGAACAACTACGGATGAACATTTGTTCAAAGATTTTCTCAGGAAAATATCTGAACAAGTGATGTGCCTGCTAAAGCACAACATCTACTATAGGACAAGTCCAGAGATCAAGTTCCTGCTGCTGAAAATTGACCAAGTGAAAGAACTCCTGCGGATGAACAAGTTGTTCCTCCGTAGATGTTCTGTAGAACCAAGTACAAGAATGACTACGGATGAACAAGTTTGTTCTTTTGTAGATGCTCTCCAGAGCATATCAGAACAAGTGATGTGTATCCGCAGATCTACGGAAGCACAACATCTACTGAAGAACAAGTCCAGAGATCAAGCTCCTACTACTGAAGAGGTTGCTCCTACGGATAAAATTCCAAGAACATAAATTCCTACAGAAGACCAATTTCCTATGGATAACCAATTTCCTACAGAAGACCAACTTCCTACAGAAGAACAACTTGCATGAGCACTCATCAAGTACCAACACATGATCAACAAGTCAAGCTGCCTGAAGTGATGTCATCAAGTCAACATCTAGGGAAGACTTGTTTTCTGTCAGAGGATTTAGGATGTAATATTAGGAATGTTAAAGTTGTAGCCATCATAAATAGAAAAGTTATAGTTTCCATTGTAAACCATGAATCCCTCTGCCTATAAATATAAGGCAAGGATGCACTCATTAAGCGACAATACATACACTATTGATAGTTGATTCATAAGAAATCGATAGCAATCTATAGGTGATTGAATACATGATTGAGAGATATCGCTACTAAGATAGTGAGTCACTTATTCATAGAAACGATATCAATCAGTTATTCAATCAATATAGTAAAAATAACAAAACATCAAGAACATCATTTGAGATCACATGTGACATCCGGTAATTTTCCGTTACCAAACTCCGTTAGTTTCCGTTAAGTCTTGCATACACGTGTTGGGAGCACACACTGGTTGTCGTTGAACGTTGGTGACTTAACAATAATCAGTAATGTTAAATTGATGATAATTAGGTTAACAATGTGATTATTAAGTTATGCTTATGTGATTTGAATGTTAACTGTAATGTTATCGCGTAACGTGAAAACGTGCATATTTATTCGTGTGTTTTGTGATAAATGGGAATTATGCATGATTGTTATTTGTGATTAATAATAATTGTGTTTAGTAGTTAAAAACGATTTAAAATCTATTCAAAAAGCTTAATTTTTATAAAATACAAAATGCAAGGGTTAAAGGGTATTTATGCAAAATTGAATTAATAAAACAAAAAAACTCCAACCCTAATCCCACCCTCGACCGCGATCGACCTCCCCACACCCACAAACCTGCGATTTCAGCCCAAGAACAAGCAATCACATTCGAATTTGATCGATTTCAAGGCATACAACAAGTTAGAATCATCAATTGCAAGCCATTACACGTTTAAAGGTTAGATTTTTGCATGTTTTTGATGGTTTTTCATGGTGGCCGAACCCTAGTTCGAGAATCTGCAATTGGATGTTAATTCTTGTTCATTTGGTGATGTTATGATGTTTGTTAGGTTGTGTTGATGCTAGTTAACGTTGATTATGCAAGAAAGTTTGGATTTTGGTTGTTTGTTCATAGGGTTATCTTGGCCGTGAGTTTGAGGCAATTTTGGATCAAATTGGATGTTGAATAATGGTTGTTTGATGTTGTGATTATGTTAGTTGTATTGTATATATATTAGTTAACGTCGATTTTACAAGAAAGCCATGATTTGGGTGCATTGTTCATAGGTTACTAATAATAGTAACTTTATTTTGCATGAATTGGTGATTGGATGATGTGTGAATGTTATGGATGTGTTTGTGATGATGATTAGATGCTAGATGGTTGATATGAATGTTAGGAATCCAAGAATGCATGTTGTAGTTCATACCTTACTAAAGATAGTAACTTTTGGGTATGAAAGTTGATGAATCATGATGATTAGGTGTTGTTGATCATGTTTAGATGTTGTCATGGACTTGAAATAGTATATAATTGATGAATTCATGAATGTTGTGTGAGTTTGATGAATTTGGGATGAACTTTCCCAAAAGGGAAACTTTAATTGTGCAAATCCTTGAATTGGATGATTTGAGCATGTTTGGGATGTTAGGATCATGCTAGTGTGTTCATGGATGGTTTCTAAGGTGATTAAATGTGTTGTTTAGGTTATATGAATGTTGATTTGGTTTGTTACCTGTTTTGGCCTGTTGTGATTCGCATGACTTGTATGACAATTGGTTGTATGATGATCTAGGTAGTACATGTGCTTAATGATGTGCTATATGTAATCAAGTTGTATGTTGTTCATGTATGACATACTGTTGTGTTAGTATTAACGAATTATCACCTATAATGTCACCAACGGGTCAAACGGGTCAACTGGATCAAATGTGTCTTGTCTTTCTTAAACCTTGAGTCTCTTGGTTTGTAGAACACTTAGGGTTTCATGTTGATTTTGTGTACACGTACTTATGTACTCTTGTGTTCTAGGTGACCTTTGAAGGTTGTCTTTCCCTCTTTCTTTCAAGTTAAGCTCTAAGTTAATTCTTGCGCGTATCAGGTGAGTTCTTGCCCCACTCTTTTTACATAAATCTCTTTTGGGGGAGATGGCATACTGTTTACAAACGCTTTTATTTATGAGTGTGTATAATATTGATATAGTGTTGTTTACCATGGAAAGTCCTCACACTTTCGGATTGTTAATATTGACTAGCGGGGAAATTTTGGGTAGTACTACTGGGTCTGACGAGCCCCACCTGTGCGACTCGAGGTCAAACGGGTGCAATATTGTCCTATCACATATTCGTCACGACCTGGTAAGTCGTGACGGGAGGCAACAAACGTATCACAGTCAGCTTCAATCGCGAGATCACTATGATTAATATTTTTATGTTAATAGACTAGCTATCTATTGCAATACACTACTTATGCTCTGAAAACTATTGATTGGTTTATATTTTAACGCAAACTCTTGAACTCACCAACCATGTGTTGACTTGTTTAGTATGCTATTCTCAGGTTAAGGTTGCCAGTTGCCTAGGAGCACGCACGTCAGCATTGTTGAGTTGTCTACATTTGCATTGTTTACAAATTGGGATTATTTTCATTTTATACATTTGTGTTTGGGGCGCGTTTGTTTTGCGCATTCTCGTTACATATTACTTGTTTTGGGTTTTCCAGTTTTAAAAACGCTTCCGCAGTATTTTAAACGTTGACTCTGGTTTTGTTTATTAATCATATAGAGTCGTTCTTGGTAACTAATGACTGAGATCCTGGTATGTCACGCGCCTCGCGGTAAAACCCCGCACGCGGATTTTGAGGGTGTGACAGATTGGTATCAGAGCCATTGGTTATAGGGAACTAGGTTGCATACACACACTAGACTATAACCGCACAGTTGTTAGTTACTTATCGCTTACTCTCCTTACTGTATACTCATTGGCATATGCAACACGTACTTCGCAGCATGGCATCGTCGTCCAGGAATTTAGGCAAGAGACCTGCACGATCTGAATCACCTCCTACATCTCCCGTACCTGATAGGGGATCTAACTGGCCACGACATCCTTATCCTCGCGGCGAGATAGACTGGGATCAGCCTTTCATACCTCCTGAGCTCGATCCTCCACGTAACTGGGATTTCTACCCCACTTACATAAACCGTATGGCTTATAGAGAACGCGTACCACCAGTAGCACCTACACGACCTAGGACTAGGTCATCAACCGTCTCTACTTTGCCTACACTTCCTACCTTGAGCATCCCTCTGGAGCAGGCATTTGCAGCCCTAGTAGCCACCCTAGACACAGAGCGACAGCGGATTAGAGGACTCACTGATGAGAACTCTGCATTACGATCTGAGATGCGTCAGCTGCGTTTCCAGGTAGATACGCTTCAGGAGCGACTTTCGATGGCCATTGGTGGACATCATACTCTGGCAGGCAACGTGGTAGCACTTAGTGGGCGCATGGACGCACAGGATCACTATAACATAGTGATCGATGATAGGTTTGCTGATTTAGAGGCACAGCTAACAGCACTTCAGGTTGCTGAAGCCCCTGCACCTTTGGTGGACCCTGATGAGGAAGAATACTGCCCCCGGAATGAAGTGCAGAAACTGGAGATTGAGTTCTGGCAACTCAAAATGCAAGGCTTAGAAATTGAAGCCTACACAACTCGTACTCATGAGTTAGCCACTTTATGCCCAGGGATGGTGAATGAAATGCACAAGAGGGTGGAGCATTATATACGGGGATTGGTGCCTGAAATTCAAAGTATGGTAACTGCTTCTAACCCCACTACCATACAACAAGCAATCCGAACAGCCCACAGGCTGACTGACCAGGCAGTTGAGCAAGGTCGGTTACCTAAACGGGGTGCGGTGGCAAGCGTGCCCGACCAGAAACGCAAGTGGGATGGTTCAAGCAACAAGGGATCGTCATCCAGTAGCCAATCTCAACCTCAACAACAGCAGCAAAATCAGCAACAGCAACGGAAGTTTGATAACAACCGAAGCTTCAACCAGGCGCACTCAAATCAAGGACCCGGTGGGTATGGTGGAAGACTGCCGAAGTGCAACCGGTGTAACTACCACCATGTGGGTCGGTGTGATAACTTCAAGTGTCAACGTTGTGGGAAGATTGGTCATGCAGCCAAAGACTGTCGGGGTGAACTGATGAGAAAGCCACAACAATCACAAGAAACTCCGAAAGGTTGTTTTGAATGCGGGAAAGAAGGCCATTACAAACGAAACTGTCCCCAGCTTAAGAGGAATGGTAATGGTAACAACAACAATGGGAACAACAACAATAATAACAATGGCAACAACAACAACAACAACAATGGTAATGGCAACAACAATGGTGGAAACAACAATGGAGCCAAAGGAAGAGCCTTCGTCATTGGCTCAGGTGAGGCTCTAAACGACCCTACAACAGTAACTGGTAAATTTTCGGTTAATGGTTGTTTTGCTACTGTATTATTCGATACCGGAGCCGATAGAAGTTTCGTGTCCACTAGGTTCTGTAGTCTTTTAAGTGATATGCCCTCAGCCTTAGAATCTAAATACACCGTGGAGTTAGCTAACGGCACACAGATTCACGTAACGCATATTCTTAGAGACTGCAAGATAGAGCTTGCTGGTCATACATTCACTATAGATCTCATGCCTGTTACACTAGGAAGTTTCGATGTGGTAGTAGGCATGGATTGGCTTTCCGATAAGCAAGCGGAAGTCATATGCCACGAGAAAATCATAAGGATTCCCATTGGTGAAGAAGTCCTTACGGTCAGAGGTGATAGGAGTGGTGCGGTGATAGGCATCATCTCATTCATGAAGGCGCAGAAGTTGTTACGAAAGGGTCGACTGGCCATATTGGCACTAGTCACGGATAAACAGACTGAGGAAAAGAAGATAGAGGATATTCCCGTAGTTCGTGAGTTTTCTGAGGTGTTTCCGGAAGATCTGCCTGGATTACCGCCTCATCGTCAAGTTGAATTCCAGATTGAGTTGACTCCAGGAGCCGCTCCAATTGCGAGAGCACCATACCGGTTAGCTCCGAACGAACTGCAAGAATTATCCGCCCAACTCCAAGAACTGTTGGATAAAGGGTTTATCCGACCGAGTTCGTCACCCTGGGGAGCGCCAGTTCTATTTGTGAAGAAGAAGGATGGTACATTTAGAATGTGTATCGACTATAGGGAACTGAACAAGGTTACTATCAAGAATAGATATCCCTTACCTCGTATCGATGATTTGTTTGATCAACTGCAAGGATCAAGCTATTACTCCAAGATTGATCTGAGGTCTGGGTATCATCAGCTGAGAGTTCGAGAAGAGGACATCTCGAAGACTGCTTTCCGTACACGATATGGTCACTATGAATTTTTGGTCATGCCATTTGGGTTGACGAATGCACCAGCAGTATTCATGGACCTCATGAATCGCGTGTGCAAACCCTATCTTGATCAGTTTGTTATCGTCTTTATTGATGACATACTGATATACTCAAAGACCGAGGAAGAACATGAGAAGCACTTACGTTTAATCTTGGAATTACTTAGAAAGGAACAACTGTATGCAAAGTTTTCTAAGTGTGATTTCTGGATACGTGAGGTACAATTCTTGGGTCATATTGTCAACGAGAAGGGAATACATATTGATCCTGCTAAGATTGAAGCGATAAAGAATTGGTCTGCTCCTAAGACACCGAGTGAGATACGACAATTCCTTGGATTAGCGGGATATTATCGACGATTCATTGAAGGATTCTCTAAGATTGCACAACCTCTCACAGCTTTGACTCACAAAGGAACGACGTACAAATGGGGTGAGAGTCAGGAATCTGCTTTTCAGTTGCTGAAACATAAATTGTGTAGCGCACCAATATTAGCGTTACCGGATGGTAGTGATGATTTCGTAGTCTATTGTGACGCTTCTATTCAAGGACTTGGATGCGTCCTGATGCAGCGGGATAAAGTGATAGCATACGCCTCTAGACAGTTGAAGATTCATGAGAAGAACTATACCACCCATGATTTGGAACTGGGTGCGGTAGTGTTTGCCTTGAAGATCTGGAGACATTACTTGTACGGTACCAAATGCACCATTTACACCGATCACAAGAGTCTTCAGCATATCTTTGAGCAAAAGGAGTTGAATATGAGGCAAAGACGCTGGGTGGAATTGTTAAACGACTATGATTGTGTTATTAAATACCACCCAGGGAAAGCAAATGTAGTTGCTGATGCGCTGAGTAGAAAAGAGACTGCTAAACCTCGACGTGTGCGAGCTCTACAACTAACGATTAGTACGCAATTACCTGAACAAATCCGTGATGCTCAAACTGAAGCTCTGAAGGTAGAAAACATGAGTTTAGAAGGGTTACGAGGAATGGAAAAGCAATTAGAAGTAAAAGCGGATGGAATTCGTTACTTCATGGATAGACTATGGGTACCTCTACATGGAAATCTGAGAGACTTGGTCATGAGTGAGGCTCATAAGTCCAAGTATTCTATACATCCTGGATCTGACAAGATGTACCACGATTTGAAGGCGCACTATTGGTGGCCTAACATGAAAGCAGATGTAGCTACTTATGTGAGCAAGTGTCTGACCTGCTCGAAGGTTAAAGTGGAGTATCAGAAACCATCTGGTCTACTACAACAACCCGAGATCCCTATGTGGAAGTGGGATCAAATATCAATGGATTTTATTACTAAGTTACCTCGCACTTCTACGGGTTGTGATACAATATGGGTTATCGTGGATCGATTAACAAAATCTGCTCATTTCCTAGCGATAAAGGAAACAGATAAGATGGAGAAGTTAACCCGACTTTATCTGAAGGAGATCGTTTCGAGGCATGGAGTACCAATCTCAATTATTTCTGATCGCGATTCTCGTTTCACATCACACTTTTGGCAGTCGTTGCAAAAAGCTTTAGGTACGCGATTGGATATGAGTACTGCTTATCATCCACAGACTGATGGTCAAAGCGAGCGTACTATACAGACTTTGGAGGACATGTTACGTGCTTGTGTGATTGACTTCGGGAATAACTGGGAAGTTCACCTACCATTGGTGGATTTTTCTTACAACAACAGTTATCACACTAGCATAAAGGCAGCACCATTTGAAGCTTTATATGGGAGAAAGTGTAGATCGCCAGTTTGCTGGGCTGAAATTGGTGATAGTCAATTAACGGGTTCTGAGTTAGTACACGAGACAACTGAGAAGATTGTTCAGATAAGAAACCGCATGGCAGCAGCGCGAGACAGACAGAAAAGCTATGCTGACAAGCGACGAAAACCCTTGGAATTTCAAGTTGGTGACAAAGTTTTATTGAAAGTCTCACCATGGAAAGGCGTAGTTCGGTTTGGTAAGCGAGGAAAGCTAAATCCGAGATACGTTGGACCATTTGAGATAGTGGAAAGAATTGGTCCAGTGGCTTATCGACTAGCCTTACCTGATTCATTGAGTGGAATCCATGATGTGTTCCATGTTTCAAATCTAAAGAAATGTTTAACGGATGAAACGATGGTCGTACCGCTGGAAGAAGTTCAAGTAGACGAACAATTACGTTTCATTGAGGAACCTGTCGAAGTGATGGATCGTGAGGTGAAAACGCTTAAGCAAAGCAAGATACCCATTGTCAAAGTTCGATGGAACTCAAGACGTGGACCAGAATTCACGTGGGAACGTGAAGACCAAATGAAGCTTAAGTATCCTCAGCTATTCGAAAGAACGATGCCAACTGGTGAAGGTATTGATTAAATTTCGGGACGAAATTTCTTTCAACATGGGGATGATGTGACAACTCATCCAAAACTCACACGATTTTGATTTCCTTGTGCCAATGCAGTAGACCAGTGATGGATCACTCACCATGTAACGCAATTTTCGGGACGAAAATTCTTTTAACATGGGGATAATGTGACATCCGGTAATTTTCCGTTACCAAACTCCGTTAGTTTCCGTTAAGCTTGCATACACGTGTTGGGAGCACACACTGGTTGTCGTTGAACGTTGGTGACTTAACAATAATCAGTAATGTTAAATTGATGATAATTAGGTTAACAATGTGATTATTAAGTTATGCTTATGTGATTTGAATGTTAACTGTAATGTTATCGCGTAACGTGAAAACGTGCATATTTATTCGTGTGTTTTGTGATAAATGGGAATTATGCATGATTGTTATTTGTGATTAATAATAATTGTGTTTAGTAGTTAAAAACTATTTAAAATCTATTCAAAAAGCTTAATTTTTATAAAATACAAAATGCAAGGGTTAAAGGGTATTTATGCAAAATTGAATTAATAAAACAAAAAAACTCCAACCCTAATCCCACCCTCGGCCGCGATCGACCTCCCCACACCCACAAACCTGCGATTTCAGCCCAAGAACAAGCAATCACATTCGAATTTGATCGATTTCAAGGCATACAACAAGTTAGAATCATCAATTGCAAGCCATTACACGTTTAAAGGTTAGATTTTTGCATGTTTTTGATGGTTTTTCATGGTGGCCGAACCCTAGTTTGAAAATCTGCAATTGGATGTTAATTCTTGTTCGTTTGGTGATGTTATGATGTTAGTTAGGTTGTGTTGATGCTAGTTAACGTTGATTATGCAAGAAAGTTTGGATTTTGGTTGTTTGTTCATAGGGTTATCTTGGCCGTGAGTTTGAGGCAATTTTGGATCAAATTGGATGTTGAATAATGGTTGTTTGATGTTGTGATTATGTTAGTTGTATTGTATATATATTAGTTAACATCGATTTTACAAGAAAGCCATGATTTGGGTGCATTGTTCATAGGTTACTAATAATAGTAACTTTATTTTGCATGAATTGGTGATTGGATGATGTGTGAATGTTATGGATGTGTTTGTGATGATGATTAGATGCTAGATGGTTGATATGAATGTTAGGAATCCAAGAATGCATGTTGTAGTTCATACCTTACTAAAGATAGTAACTTTTGGGTATGAAAGTTTATGAATCATGATGATTAGGTGTTGTTGATCATGTTTAGATGTTGTCATGGACTTAAATAGTATATAATTGATGAATTCATGAATGTTGTGTGAGTTTGATGAATTTGGGATGAACTTTCCCAAAAGGGAAACTTTAATTGTGCAAATCCTTGAATTGGATGATTTGAGCATGTTTGGGATGTTAGGATCATGCTAGTGTGTTCATGGATGGTTTCTAAGGTGATTAAATGTGTTGTTTAGGTTATATGAATGTTGATTTGGTTTGTTACCTGTTTTGGCCTGTTGTGATTCGCATGACTTGTATGACAATTGGTTGTATGATGATCTAGGTAGTACATGTGCTTAATGATGTGCTATATGTAATCAAGTTGTATGTTGTTCATGTATGACATACTGTTGTGTTAGTATTAACGAATTATCACCTATAATGTCACCAACGGGTCAAACGGGTCAACTGGGTCAAATGTGTCTTGTCTTTCTTAAACCTTGAGTCTCTTGGTTTGTAGAACACTTAGGGTTTCATGTTGATTCTGTGTACACGTACTTATGTACTCTTGTGTTCTAGGTGACCTTTGAAGGTTGTCTTTCCCTC
The DNA here is from genome assembly GCA_025506505.1 of Flaveria sonorensis. Taxonomy (NCBI): domain Eukaryota; kingdom Viridiplantae; phylum Streptophyta; class Magnoliopsida; order Asterales; family Asteraceae; genus Flaveria; species Flaveria sonorensis. The sequence continues at coordinate 27,941,142 of CM046436.1, read as the reverse complement.
TTTCTTTCAAGTTAAGCTCTAAGTTAATTCTTGCGCGTATCAGGTGAGTTCTTGCCCCACTCTTTTTACATAAATCTCTTTTGGGGGAGATGGCATACTGTTTACAAACGCTTTTATTTATGAGTGTGTATAATATTGATATAGTGTTGTTTACCATGGAAAGTCCTCACACTTTCGGATTGTTAATATTGACTAGCGGGGAAATTTTGGGTAGTACTACTGGGTCTGACGAGCCCCACCTGTGCGACTTGAGGTCAAACGGGTGCAATATTGTCCTATCACATATTCGTCACGACCTGGTAAGTCGTGACGGGAGGCAACAAACGTATCACAGTCAGCTTCAATCGCGAGATCACTATGATTAATATTTTTATGTTAATAGACTAGCTATCTATTGCAATACACTACTTATGCTCTGAAAACTATTGATTGGTTTATATTTTAACGCAAACTCTTGAACTCACCAACCATGTGTTGACTTGTTTAGTATGCTATTCTCAGGTTAAGGTTGCCAGTTGCCTAGGAGCACGCACGTCAGCATTGTTGAGTTGTCTACATTTGCATTGTTTACAAATTGGGATTATTTTCATTTTATACATTTGTGTTTGGGGCGCGTTTGTTTTGCGCATTCTCGTTACATATTACTTGTTTTGGGTTTTCCAGTTTTAAAAACGCTTCCGCAGTATTTTAAACGTTGACTCTGGTTTTGTTTATTAATCATATAGAGTCGTTCTTGGTAACTAATGACTGAGATCCTGGTATGTCACGCGCCTCGCGGTAAAACCCCGCACGCGGATTTTGAGGGTGTGACATCACAAGATCACCAAAGCATCATTAGTCATTGTAATCGATTTTTTATCAATGAAAAACAATTGAAACAATCTTTTGTTGCATTATATTGTTCTATTTTCAAATTGTTTTATACTTTTTTAGTCGATTTCAATTTTGCAAACAGTTAAATTAAAAATCAAATATTGATAATTTAGCGATCTTTATTTGTTCAATCAAACTGATAATTCCTGATTCGATCCTTGAATTCACAGGTGGTATCAGAGCCTCGTGCTCATTGATCTAGATCAATTGATATATCAGTTTGATTATTTTAATTGATTGTTTGTTTTATCAAATCATCAAAATCTGATTATATCGATCATTATTCATTGTTCCATTGCTTGATTAATTTTGATATGCATCAAAATTTCTTTTGATTCGTGAATTTGTGTTATTGTGTGATATTTCAAGCCTGTTCTATCAAGTTTGAACAAAACCCATCATCATCTAACATTATTAATTTCAAAATAACTAAGAATATATTAAGCTATTTGTCTAATTTTGACCATCTTCTTATTTAATTAAGAGTGTGTTATTAATTAGTTCGTTCGCGACAGAAGTCATTAATTCAAAGGAATTTTTGTGTTAGTTTATTTGATATCAATATTATCAGTGATTTTTTATTGCTATGTATTTGCATTGTTTTTTACACATTCATAGGATATTAGATTAACTGATAAGTTTAATAATTAACATAGATAATCAACATGAGCAATTCAATGGTTGGAGCTTATCAACCTCCAAAGTTGGAGAACAAATCTGATTTAAAAACATGGAAAATCAGATTCAGGAACCATGTCAACTATATAGATTCTGATTTATGGGTGTCCATTACTGAAGGTCCTTACATTCCACCTGCTTTAGGACCTGATTATAATGACAACGAACAGCCCATAAGCCTGAAAAATCTTTCTCCTGATGATGCCAAGAAAGTCAAAGTCAACATCAAGGCATATAGTATGTTACCATGGCCCTAACTGAAGACCTCCTAATTGGATGTGAAGCATACAAAACAACCAACTCATTGTGGAAAATTATTCACACCTTGTGTGAAGGCAGTGATGAAATCAGAAGCATCAGGAAGGATACCCTGCGTTTACAGTATGAAACATTCCATTATATTCAGGGTGAATCCGTCCCCCAACAACTTCACAGATTTATGCAACTTGTTACTAAGATGAATATTGTTTAGTTGAAGTACAGTAATGAGAAACTTAACAAAAAGATGCTACATACCCTGCCTGAAAGTTGGATTCAAACCGTGTCTATGTTCAAAAATACCTTTGATCTAAAGGCAATTGGACTAGATACTTTGGTAGCCAAGATAGAAGCATTAGAGTTGGATGAGAAAACCAGAAAAAAGAGTGCAAAAGCTCCTATTGCACCATATCAATTCAAAGAAGCTAAGAATGTTGGATGTGCTTTTATTTTCAATGGTAATGAAGGAAACTCTTGTGCTGAAAGTGATGATGAAGAAGAAGCTAGTTTCTATACAGCAAAGTCTTCTAAATTTAACTTTCAAAGCAGTTCAAACAAGAAAAAAAAGGGAAATCTGATGATTCTAAAAGTTTAGTAGCAAAGGGATCACCAAACAACAAAAGCAATAGAAAATCTTAACCAATCACCGTGGTTCTAGAAACAAAAGAACAGAAAGCAGCATTTGCAGCATTCAGTTCAAGCTTTCAAGCTTACTTGGGTAGTACTCTGACTCATGCTCACATCCGCAGACCTGGAAGAACTTCATCCTGATGAAGTGGAAGAGATGGATCTACAATGGCCATGATTGCTTACAGGGCCAAGATGTACATGAGAAGGAATAAAGGACTATCTGTTGTAGGAAGAACAACAAAGATTGGTGTTGACAAATCAAAGGTGAGGTGTTACAAATATAATTTGTATGGTCACTTCTCAAGGGAATGCAAGAACAATCAGCAATCAACAATAGATACAAGACAAGCAAATTAGAGAAGCTTCAAGCAACCTCAGCTAACAAACTCATCCCCACCAGCCACAGGTTCTTCAACAGGTACCAATAACTCTAAAGAAACTGGTTTGATTATTTTGCAGGATGGAACTTGTGATTGGAGCCTGTATGAGAAGGAAGTCCAGGAGGAAAATCAAGCACTGATGGCAAACTTGGAGAACAAACTTCCACCTATGGCCAGAGAGGTAAGGGACAGGTTATGTTCACCAACCTGTGTTGAAGAGGTAGAGAGATACAGGGTTCATGCTCAACAATTGGCTGATAAAGTCAAAGAAACAATGATTTTAAATGAATCTCATGTAAGAGAACATAAACTGTATCAGCTCAAAATCACTTCCTTGCAAAAGGATTTAGATAAACTTGTGTCTGAAAACTATAATACAAAAGCACAAGTTGAGCATCTAACCACCTCTTTAACCAAGTCCATGTCTGATCATGCATCTACTAAAGTGAAACTTTAGAAGTTCCAATTATCATCACAGCAATATGAGAAACTGTTAAATTCTCATATTGAATCAAAGAATAGTTATGGGTTGGGATTTAATGTTGTTGCACCACCAGGGAATGACAATTACACCACACTACCTAAGTTAATGACAAAAAGTTTATCAAATCATTTTGTGTCAAGCACCAAAACTAAATCAAAAGTTGAAAATAATGAAGTGGTAAATGGTGAAGATACTGAAATCAGTGAAACTGATTCATTAGAATCAGGATTTTCAAAACAAAATGAACAAGAATTTGACTTTGATGACTGTGATGATCTAGATGAGGTTGATGAGCCTAATGAACAAGAATATGCTGGGTTGGGTAAGGAAATAAATGTGGTAATTCAACCTATAATTCCCAAAGTCCTTAAGGAGATCAAGCTACTTTATCCCCCAAAACAAAGAAGTTTGTTGAAGAGCATCTACACAAGAATTGGTCAGCTTAATGAAGGAATTCAGGAGCTCAATAAAAAGCATAAATGTCAGTCAGCGAAAAGAACTACGGAGGAAGAAGATAAAAACACTTTAGCAGAACACCTGCAGAAGAAGAAGACTGGTCATCACACATCAGTAGAAAAGCAAAGGAAAAATGTTCCCAAGTCAACTTCCATAGAAGATCTATGGAAGAAGCATTCATCTGATTCAAAGTCAACTTTCGTAGAAGATCCGCGGAAGAAACAATCATCTGAATCAAAACAGTCATCCGTAGAAGATCTACGGAAGAAGAAAACATTTGTTGAATCACAAACTGTCAAGAAAGTAAAGACACAACAAAGAGATGTGAATCCTCACCAACAACAAGAAGATACTTCGGCTGTAAAGTTTGAAAGAGAATTGAAAAAGAAGCAGAAGAAGACGGTGGAGTCTGATAGTGAAGCTAAAGAAAAATACTGCAAGTGGTGTGACATGTATAATCATAACATAGAAGATTGTTATTTCAACAGCTATTACTCCATATGCAATATGAACAATCATATGACTTCTAATTGCTACTTCAATAAGTACTGTGCTATTTGTAATAAGAAGAACCATTCTGCTCAAGAATGCTACTTCAACAAGAAGAACAAATCTAAAGTTCCAAAGAAGCAACAATCTAAGAATGATGAATCAGACTCATAATATTCTGAGAATGAAGAATCAAGGGTCTTAAAACAAAGGAAGCTGCAACCAAAACAAAAGGTGCCAAAGGTCAAGAAGCCAACATCTAGTGATGATCAAGCTAAGAAGAAGAAGGAGAAGCAACACTATCAAAGCAAGACTCCTCACAAGAAGTTAGTGTTATAGGAAGATGAAGCCTTCTTTGATTACTTTAAAAAGGGTAATCATGTACCACAGTCAAAAAAAAGAGATGCTAAAACTTTTCTAACAAAATGTCATCTTCAAGTTTGAAGAAAAAGATACTCAAGGAAGAAGTGATAGAGAAAGTGACTGTGAATCAAGATCAAAGTGCTTCAAGCCATCTTCAACAGAATCATCCTCACCCCAAACAAAACATAATGAATCAATTGAGACTAAAAACAATCTTGAGTCATCTAGGCTCATTCATGATAGAGTAACTAATCTAGATAATAATGGCAAGCCCAAGACCATCAAGGCTTGGGCTCCACTTTCTAATTGATTCCATTATTTTTGTAGGAACATCCATGGAGGACTGACAACAAGTGGTATGTTGACAGTGGTTGTTCCAGGCATATGACTTGAAACTGTTCACTCTCCATGATTTCAAACATAAAAATACATCATATATGGCATTTGGTGGGGATAAGAAGGGAGGTAAAACTGTTGGTGAAGGAATGGTAACAAATGGAGTACTCAAATTTGAGAAAGTTAGTTTTTGCAAAAGTTTACAATGCAACTTACTCAGTGTATCTGAAATTTGTGATCAAAATTATACCACTTTATTTGATAACTCTTTCTGTTACATTCTTAAGCTAGGTTTTCAAGTCCTAGCAGATTTGATCCTTCTTAAAGCACCAAGAAAAGCAAACACTTATGTTTTGGATATGAGCAACACCTCTATGACAAGCAATGAAACCTGCCTGATTTCTAAGTCATCAGAAGATGAAGCTCAACTATGGCATAGAAGGATTGTTCATTCAAACATAAAGAACATTAATAAGTTGGTCAAACATGACTTAGTCATTGGCCTTCCCAAGAAAGAATTTTATTGTTAAAATCATTGTCCATCATATTATAAAGGAAAATGACATAGAGTGTCACACAAGTCCAAAACAATCAGCATAAACACAACACCACTCAAAATGCTACACATGGATCTTTTTGGTCCAACCAATGTTTTGAGCATTGGTAAAAGGCAATATTATTTGGTGATTGTTGATGATTTTACTAGATTCACATGGGTCTTTTTCTTAAAACATAAAAATGAAACATCAGAAACATTAATGGAGTTTATCACAAAGATAGAAAATCAACTGGATTTAAAGGTCAAAATCTTAAGAAGTGATAATGGATCTGAATTTGTTAATCATGTTTTAGATTCCTTTTGTAGGAACAAAGGCATAGCGAGACAACTCAGTGCACCAAGATCTCTACAACAAAATGGAGTTGTTGAAAGAAGAAACAGGACTCTAAGTTAAGCAACAAGAACAATGCTAGCTGATTTGTAGTTGTCTATCATATTTTGGGTAGAAGCAGTGAACACAACATGAAATGTTCAAAACAGGACATTAATTGTCAAAGAACATAATAAAACACCTTATGAACTTTTGTTTAAAAGAAAACCTTTTATATATTATCTTAGAGCTTTTGGGTGTCATGTGTCTATTTTAAACACCAAAGATCAATTAGGAAAGTTTGATGAAAAAGCTTATGATGGTTTCTTTGTTGGTTACTCATCAACATCTAAATCATATAGAGTATACATTCCTCATCACAATATTGTAGAGGAAATACCTAATGTATCTTTTGATGAATCCTTATTTCCAAAATCTGTAAAAGGATCATCTTGGTTGTTTGATATAGATGCATTAACAAATTCATTTAACTCTAGTTATTTAAATGTTGCAAGTCCTGTGGATACATGTTATCCTTATCTACCTCCAAGCATGAGTGAAGTGTCATTGTCAGCTGATCCTCCAAGACTACCCTAGACACATACTTCAAATGTTGCTGATCCAGGCCCTTCATCTCAAACAAGCAATGATAATTCTGATGGAAATAGGAATTCAACCTCAGCAGAAGTTCCTTCTACATCAGCAGAAGTTTCTTCTCCATCCGTAGATGTTCCATCTACTTCCAGAGATAATTCATTCCTTCATCTGATATTCCCAATCCATTAAAAAACATTCCAACAACATTCACATCTGCAGATCCACAAACTACAACATTCAAAGTTGTTCCTGTAACTGCTGCGGAAGTTATACCAACATCTACGGAAACACAAAATCATGAAGATGGATTTCATTTAGCATCAAAAGACCAAAATGATGAGGATCTTAACTACTTTGTTTATTCCCCACCTTAGCTGGATCCATCTCCATCAACTAACATCACCAACTTGGAATCATCTATTCTAGTTGAATCAATACCAACAATAATAATTCCTAAGTATCATCTAATAGAAAACATTATTGGTGATCTTAATGAAAGAACCATAAGAAGTCAAGGGGGAGTCGCCAATATTTGTCTGTTCTCTTGTTTTCTTTCACAAGTAGTTCCACCCAACATAACTACTGCATTGAAAGACAACAGCTGGATTGAAGCAATGCAAGAAGAGCTTCAGTAATTCAAAAAGCAAAAGGTTTAGAATCTAGTTGATCTTCCTGAAGGCCAGTATCCAATTGGTACAAGGTGGCTTTTCAAGAACAAACTAGATGATAGAGGTATCATCATCAGAAAGAAAGCAAGGCTGATAGCACAAGGTTATACACAAGAAGAAGGGATAGACTATGATGAAGTCTTTGCCCCAGTTGCAAGGATTGAAGCCATTAGAGTCTTTCTAGCCTATGCATCACATAAGAAGTTCACTGTTTATCAAATGGATGTAAAATATGCCTTATTATGTGGTAAAATTGATGAAGAAGTCTATGATTACCCACACAGGGTATACAAGCTTGACAAAGCTTTGTATGGTCTTCATCAGGCCCCAAGAAAATAGTATGAAACATTGCCATCCATGTTGCTCAAGCATGGTTACAAAATGGGCATAATCAATCAGACTCTCTTCCTCAAGCATGATCATCAAGATCTCTTAGTTGTCCAAGTCTATGTGGATGATATCATCTTTGGGTCAACAAACAAAAGATTATGTCAAGACTTTGAATCTTTGATGAAATCTAAGTTTCAAATGAGTTCCATGGGAGAATTAACATTCTTCCTTGGTTTACAAGTTTCTCAAAAACTAGATGCATTTTCATTAATCAAGAAAAGTATGTGAAGCAAATCCTGAAGAAGTACAACCTTGCTGAGTCATCTTCATGCAAAACACCAGCATCAACAATAGATAAGACTGTACATGATCCTAAAGGGAAGTCTATTGATCAAAGATTATATAGATCTATGATAGGATCATTAAGGTACTTAACTACTAGCAAACCTGACATAATGTTTGCTATGTGTGTTTGTGCTAGGTACCAATCAGACCCTAAGGAGTCATATATGAATGCAGTGAATAGGATATTCAGATACCTCAAAGGGAAGTCAACTCTAAGACTTTGGTATCCTAAAGAAGGAGACTTCAACCTCTACTCTTATTCTAATAGTGACTTGGGAGGGTGTAACAACAATAGAAAATCCACAACTGGTGGATGTCAATTCTTAGGACCAAGACTAGTTTCCTGGCAGTGCAAAAAAGCAAACAAATGTATCAGTATCCATAGCTAAGGCTAAGTACATACCTGCTTCAGCTGGTTGCTCTCAAGTTTTATGGTTGCAAAACCAATTACTTGATTATGGTTACAATTTTCTTCAAACACCAATACATTTTTTGAGAGATTGTTCATAAAAAGGTTTAATCAAGTTGATTAAAGTGGATACAACAAATCAGCTTGTTGATTCATTCACTAAAGCCTTTGACTCAGTGAGATTTAATTTCTTAATTGAGTCTTTAGGCTTGATCTACTTAGACTAAATAATCAACACAAAGAAAAGCATGTTCTGTCCTTAAATTTCTTAATATGAAAAAGCCAAAAACATTCATAAAACATATAAAATTCCAAAAAAATATTGTCTTAGTTTCATGTTTTTTTGAATAAGCAGTCATATCATGGGAAATGATAGTACACTATATCTTTGCTTAATTTCCTGAACTTTATCACACAACAAAGTCTGATCAGATGTGATTTGATATGTTAGTAGGTTCAGCTTGAGTGGAAACTATACAAGTTCATGCATAACATAATGCCAAGGTGACTAATAGTGGAAAATTCCATTTTGAGGAACAAGCCAGTAAGTCTTATCCTGTTGTGATCAACTTATTCACCTAAGCACACTATGTTGTGACACTTTATAACCACTATCTTTGCACATCATGGACCCTTTGTTTTGTGTAAACAAAGACTTGGGTTCACAGGCGCCTCTGTTTTTAGTTAAAGACCTGGTGTCCTGTTGATGATCATCAAAAAGATCCCAAAAAGGAACAGCTCTAAAAGAATCCAATGTGATCACTATACATTAATTTGGACCTTACAAATTATACCAGCATTAATAAGATATCAAAGAAATCTTAAGATAGAGCTTTTAACTTAAAGAACATAGTTTTAAGTGTGAAAAAGTGATAAATTGACTCATAAACGGAGGACAAACTCTAATGTGAATTGAATGTGGAGTCCATATTTGTCTATCTTTAATCAGTCCCAAAACATGATAAACATCATGACAAGTTGAAACTACACTCTTGCTTGAATTTATATGGATCATAATACATGCAATCAGCACAAGATCTATGTCTACTATCATCAAACAAAACTGTTTCAGGAAGTTGCTTAGTGTCATAGTATGATCCCATTTATGTGATGTAAATGCTTGTAAATAAGTTTAAGTTTCTGCTTATAAACAAAAATACAAAAAGATTTTATTTTTGTTCATTTATTTGCTAATAAGTTTGACAGATAATTGCTTTTCATGCTATTCTCTTAATAAATTTTTGATAAATGCATAAGTTTATCATTAATCATAAATTTAGGGGGAGCAGCAATCAGCATGAAAATTTGAGTTTAATGTGTTTTATTTTTAAATGAAGAAATTTGGATCTTGAGCACTAACTTGGCTGCAGGATATCTGAAGTTTTTAACTAAATCAATTTTGCACATTTGCCATGAAGCAGAGTCAACAAGGTCCAATAGCAAACATCAAATGATCCAAAATGTTAAGATCATACATCAAAAAGAAAAAATATTGCCTATCCGTAGATTGGTACCCTACGGATAAAACAACAAAATCATAACAAATGTTGCCTTCCGTAGATGTTCTTCGGAAGAATTAACTAAACATAAATTTTGTTTTCCGTAGATGTGCTGCGGAAGAATAAAATTAAAACAAATAAAAAAAGAAAGTTTTGCCTTCTGTAGATGATCTACGGAAGAATAAACTTGTGGATAACCACGGAAAGGTAATTAGGCTTAAGGGTCCCACAACATTAAATAAAAAGTTTTTAAAGTGTCCGAGGGAGTATAAATGATAACCTGACTGTTGTCATTTTTATTCACTTTTTCAGAATCCTTTCGTAGATCTAGAAGAACTCAACCCAAAAACCCTTTCTCCGCCAACAATCAAATTTTCATTCAACACAACAATCCTCATCTAAATCACCTCTCAAACAACATCAAAATGGCCAATCGATTCGCAAAAGATCATAATGTCTGTGCTTTTCTGAATCCAGAGGATACAGCAGCCGATGGATGTAGGGATATTATCAGATACTTGAGAAGATCAAGATTGTTCTATGCTTTATCTGTGGATCCTGACATCTATCAATCACACATTATGGATTTCTGGAACTTTACAAGGATTGAGGAAGAAAATGATGAAAAGGTGATTTTTGCTTCAATAAGAATTGAAGAGTTGAGGATGGATGAACGAACAATCAGGAGGGTATTGGAGTTCAGAGATCAAGAAGAGGGTCACCCATATGTATTCTAACATGAATATATTCAAAAAGTATTTCACTTAATGGTTTATGATGGTGACTACCGAAATGGTGAAATCAAGAAGAGGAGGTTGTGCAAGCCGTATAGATTCCCGTGTCACACGTACTTGAAATGCATGTCAAATAGGAAGTCTGGATTGGATAGATTTTCAAGGCATATATGGTTAGGAATCATTACTGTGTTTGAAGGGAGAACGTATAATTATGCCAAATACATTCTGGGATGCTTGTGTGACAACAAAGGGGTGCAGAAGGAAAACAAGATGTACATGTTTTCAAGGTTTCTTCAGCTAATCATTAATGAAACAATGCCTAATATTGAAAGAGAAGGTGAAGTGTTTGTGCAAGCTCACCTTAGAAGATTTGTGCTCAACAAGATCAGTGGGCAATATCAATGAAGAGCTATTATCCACTAAAGATAGTTTTGAGGAAAGAGCCCAATCCTCAATGTTCATGGATCTGATAAACAATGGGTCATCATATGACATGGTTGAGAAGATGAACATGGCTGAAATGATTCAAGTGCTAAAAGAGCTTGATGCTGCTAGATTGATGCTGCCAGTATGCAACTACGAAACATTCTCAAAGTTCAAAGCCATTAAAAAGATAAGAAAAGATTTGGATCACTGTGATCCCAAGAAGCTGACAAAATGTAACATGACTTGTTGGCTGCAAAGTCACAACTATGGGTCTTATAAGCTAAAGGGAAGATCAGTGGGAGAATTATGAGCCATGATGGAATATGTAATGAAGGTTGAGCTAGAAACTGGTGTGAGATTCAGAACCGGAGCTCCCAATCCTACTTACAAACAACAATCAAAACAAACTCCCGCTGAGCCAACAGTTATAGAAAGCAAAGACATGCATAGAGGAAAAGAAAAACCGATCAGGGAGCCAAGGGATCTAATCCCCAACAAAATCTGGCCTCTGGGAACCGTTGTGAGAGAGATAACTGAACAAAAATCTTATGTAGGACTCAACAAGTGCATTATTGATTAATGCATAAAAGGATGATGCATGCCATAATCAAACATATAACAAACATAATGTATTCTAACATCCAAACAATCATTTATTAACATATTAGCATCAAATTGATTGCTTGTTAAGTAAATTCTTGTGATTAAACTAAATCAATCATGCATTCATGTCTGTCCATTTTAGTACCAATGACTAGTGTTGACTTCTCAAATTGATTGTTTGTTAAGTCATAATCTCACACCTGGTGGCGATATGCATAACCATTGAGCTCTAATTAATTTAAAGCATCCAATCACTTTTTTGTTATGACTCTTCATAGACCTGAGGTGACGAGACATCCTTTGTTGTAAGTAATTACAGACCTGGATATTCTCACTTGATGCAAAAAGTTGCCAATGTGCACAATCTCTACATGAGATCTGGTTATAAGTATATGTCGGGTTAACAAGTTTAGAAAGGTGATTTCTTGCAGATCTTTATGAGAGTTGAACTCTCTAAGTCTAAGTGTGACTTACATAATATCATATCTAAGCGTACCTTAATCAATCCAAGAATAGAAAAAGTAAGTGTGCTAAGTATCTTGCCAAGAACACTCATTTTCTATCCTTAGATCTCGTGTCTCCTTTGCTACAGAAATACGGACCTAGAACACACCTGATCAGGATTTAATCACTGTCTATGACTATCAATCAATTTATTTTCTTTTAATGTGCTAATCTTAACTGATATGATCTCACTGCAGGCATGTGATTCAATTGTATATAGTAGATTTTTATTCTGCTTTATTTTTATTTTTTGATGATTTTCTGTATGCATGCATGTTGATAATGATTTGTTTTCTCTTCTTGCAAAGTCAAAGAAACTTCTAAGTTTGTAAAACTTAAAAGTTTAGGGGGAAAAAAATGAAAAAGAGAAAATAATTGAATTTCAAAAAGTGAAAAATCAAAAATAAAGTGTTTTGGATAAAATGGATGAAGTTGAAATTTCTAGCATGTGTGCCTTTGATATGATGTAAAAATAAACCTGAAAAAAAATTCAAATTCAGTGGAAAAGCTTCTTGCAAACAAAATGAGATTATTTGTTTTTGTATAAATTAACTAGAGACTAAAATGATGGGAAATTAATTTTGAAAATTTCAAATAAAAATAAAGGTCAATAAAAATAAAAAATAAAAATTAAAAGTTTGAATATCAAAAAATGTTAAAATTAAGGGAAATTAATAAAAATTTTGAGTGATAGTCAAACAATTTTGACTATGTGTGAGTGTGAACAGTACTGATGTGTTTAAATAGTGTTCAGATAGTTGATGAAAAAAGTTCAAGTGTCAAGACTCATGGAAAGGATCCCATGCGCCTGAACAGTACTCATAAGTTCAGATCAGGAGTATGGTGAATTTTCAGAAATTTGCACAAGTATTGGGCGTTTCATTCAGGCTCATGTGCCTAAACAGTTGTCATGTGTCTGAAAAATTGGTTAAGTGTTGGGCGTATCATCTTATGCTCATGCTCCTAAATAGTACCAATACTTCCAAGGGTTGGACATTTGAAGGGATAAACACCAAGTGTTAGGCGTTTCATTTAGTCTCATGCGCCTGAACAGTGCCAAAGCTCCTAAGAGTGCTTGTACGCATAAACAGTGCTCATGCGTCTAGAGATTTACACATATATACAACACTTGTGTAGTTTTCATTCAATCATTCACAAACTCAAACACTCTAATTCAGTCACTTGAACACCTGATACACTCATTAATTAAACATTTGATTGTTACCTGTTAATCTTTTTATATATAGGTACAAGAGAATTTGATTGCCGAGGAGTCTTCACTCGAATTTATCAAAGTTGTTGCTAATTCACCTATTCATGTGCTAGATTAAGGTGGAAGATCAACAAAAATGCTAAAGTCCTTTCTGAGATCTTGAATGCTGAGCAGATCATAGAATCTTTGAAAGAAGTTCAAATCTGCATACAAGAAGGCTTTGAGAGAGTTGGAACCCTACAAATAGAAGCCCATGTTTAAGATCAAAGATAAGACAAAAGAGTTCAGTATGGACTGAACACAATGTATATCTTAGGGGGAGTGTTGTTGAAGCCTCTAGAAGATTAACATTTTGTCTTTATGTGTTTTTTGTCATAGTATAGGGACTTATTTGTAAATACATGTTTCTTTGTTTCTTGATAGTATAAATAGGATATTTTATGTATGTGCAGGGTAGAATCTCGACTAGAAAGACTTGAGAGACTATAGAGACTAGTTCTTAGACATCTCAGATGTAAGAAACAGTTAGAGTTAGTTGAACGAACTGTAACCCTACACATTGTGTCCATGCATTTGCTATTAATGAATCTATGAATTTTTTGATGTAATTGCATGTGTTTGATTACTTTGTGTTTGAATTGATCATTGCATCAAGAAATCATCACAGATTCGATCCTTTTGAACCGATCATTCTTGGATCAAGATTGATCTCTTGGCAGTGCAAGAAACAAGCAAAACTCTCTGTGTCAACAGCTGAAGCAGAATACATAGCTGCTTCTGCATGTTGTTCTCAAGTGCTTTGGACTCAAAACCAAATGCTTGACTATGGCTTTAATTTTCTTCAAACACCCATACACATTGACAATTCTGCTGCCATGTTTATCACTGACAATCCTATTCAACATTCAAAAACAAAACACATAGAGATCAGATATCACTTTCTGAGATATTGCTCAGAAAAGGGTCTAATCAAGTTGATCAAAGTCCATACAGACAATCAATTGGCTGACCTATTTACAAATGATTTGATTCAACAAGATTTGAATTTTTGTTTCAGTCACTTGCTATGATCAACTTTGAATCAAACAAGCAATGTTTTTCAAAACATTAAAATCAAACAAGCTTGATTTTGTCAAAGTCCAAGTTTAACATCAAACGTGTATCTTTCAAAATCAAGATATCAAACAAACACATCATTTTTTAAATATGTTGAATCACACATACCATTCATGAGAAATGATAGTACACTAGCATATTCTTCACTTTAGTTATTTTCCACTAATAAAGGCTGACTGAACTTTGTTTGATATGTGGATAGGCTCAACGTGAGACACCTAACATCACATACAACAGTGAAGAACTAATTTTCATGATTGTGTGGTCAAACAACACAACTTGGTCTATGGTGAGTACTAATCTATCCAATATAGGTTGCTTGTAAAGTAATTACAATACACCAAGTGAAACAGTTTATAAATTGCTCAATCATACAAGTGTCTCCTCTGTTATGATAATCATAGACCTGGAGTACATCTAGGCATTCTTTGTTGTGCTAAGCACAAGCCTGAATGACTTAAATCATGATCCAAATAGATTCCCAAAGAGGAACACATCCATCATGGATGAACTTTCAATAAAGTCTTAATGACTACATTCCTTGTGAATGAATCAAAAGAATCCCAAAGAGGACCACCTTCCAAAGTGAAGTGCAAAAGGATTCCAATAAGGATCAACCAATAAGGATCAATTTGAGCATTTATACTCCTAAGTAGCTAGGTTTTAAGTATTGAAACTGCTTTCTAGCATATCTTGAGGAGGGTTGTACCAAACATACTATAAGATGTGGGGTACATACAACTCATGTCAATCAACTCAAAACATGATAATCACTCACTGTTTCAATCAATCATTAATACCATACATGAGTTTAAGTGGATCACAATATCTGCCATTAACATTGTACTTGTCTTTGTCTATTCTCAAAACCATAAAAACACTCAGTGAGAATCTAGACTAGTATGATCTCATGTTATGTGAAAATGTTTCACGTATAAACATCACAACATATACATTTGTTAGTAAGATACAATGTGATCTTAATAAGTGTCTGTCAAACAAGCAAAAAATAATAATTGGACTTTTATGATTTCCAATCTAATACATATAAATTTTTTTCATTTTATAATAGGTTTCTATAAATATGCAAAAATTTAAGGGAGAAATTGAACATGAAAATATCAAAGACAACAGAATTGTGCATGATTCATACATTTCGAAATTTTGTTTATTAAACAAAGTCATGTCAAGCCAGCACCAACAAACAGCAGGTTGACACACATACATTTTATTTATAATATTGCACAATATTGCTTATGAGTGATATCTTAACATCCATATATTGAATATGTTAAAATTTCAACATTTTAACAAAGTTTTTGTATAAAAAAAAATATATTTAAACAAACATTTTGATTTAAACAAGTTTTATCAAACAAAATTTTATTTCGGAAGTAAATTTATCAAACTTATGCTTCGGAAGAAAGCATTTCAAAACAAACAAAATTCTGAAATTTTTTTAATTTTTGACAACTGTTCACACATCGGACATACAATAATACATCCGCTATAGCCACAGTAACAAGCAAACCATGCAAAATACACCAAGTGTATGTAGTGGACAAAACAAACAATCATCTGCTGTGAATACAGTACCAATTTTTAGCTCATTTAAGTGTCCATAGTGCATGAACAATTGTTCATCCACTGTGAACAATCATCAAAACATTTCATGTGTCCACAGCGCATAAACAAATGTTCATCTGCTGTGAACAAACAAACAAATGTTTCAAGGATCCACAGCGCATGAACAATTTTCATCCGCTATGAACAAACATTTTTTTAAGGGCAAACAGCGCATGAACAATTTTTCATCCTCTGTGAACACAGTGATCATACACAGGGTATGATTGATTAGTCATCAGTTGTGTGTACAGCACATGAAAAATTGTTCATCCGTTGTGAACACAGTACAACATACAAGGTGTCCACAGCGTACAATGAAAAATTATACAGCGGACACACTGTTCACACAGCGCATGAGTAACTCACTACGCACCACTTAAAATCAAATTTTTTAAGTCACTGTTCATACAGCGTACAGACACTGTACCCACAGCGGATAAGTCTTTTTTCCGCTGTATATATAAACAAAACCCTTGTAAATTTTTATTTTTATCACGAGAGAGAGAGAGAGAGAGAGAAAACCAAAAAAATTTAAATGTTATACACAGTGTGTTAAAACCCTTAAACCCTTGAAACCCTGTTCGATTAAAAACCTAAAATCATTGTGATTTATCATCTGATTCACAATTTAATAGGTATAACAACATACAGGTTATCATACAATCATACTAGTAAAACATTCAAACAGTCAATCATGCATAATATACAATTCAAACATTCAAACAATACAAGTGTAACACACAAACAATACAATCATTCATAACAAAACACACACACACACACATTACTAACAAACAAAACAATAACAAGTAAACACAAAAGAGTTGGCAACATCATCCTTAGGTGGAGTATTGTTGGACTCAACAAGTGCATTAATGATTAATGCATAAAAGGATGATGCTTGCCATAATCAAACATATAACAAACATAATGTATTCTAACATCCAAAAATTCATTTACTAACACATTAGCATCATTATCATTCATAACAAACACTAATATTTTTTCAAATTTCTTTTTTAGAATTGTAAATAAAAGAAATTTTTGACAAGTATCCACAGCGGATGAGAAGCAGTTCACAGCGGATGTAGGTCAACATGCAGCGGATGAAGATTTAAGTCTAAGTGTGTGCAGCGGATGAAGACATCTCACAGTGGATGAACAACACATAGCGGATACAAGTCCACAACGGATGTTCATCCACAGCGGATGAACATTCCACAGTGGATGCTCATCCACAGCGGATGAACATTCCATAGCTGACAACAATCAACACTGCATAGCGGATAAACAATCTTCTTCAACAGCGGATGACCAAAACATCCACAGCGGACAACCAATCATCACAGCGGATAGCTTGTAGACTTAGGATTGTTTTTTATCTAATTTTCATTCATATAAGGGTAGTTTAGTAATTGTATATAGCATTCTACCCTAATCCTTTGCAAGTTTTCAAACAATCAATCAAACAAACAGTTATTATTATTTTCGAGCATTTAAACACACACAAACACACACACACATTGATTTCATACACTTGAATCATGGGTTTTCATACCATGGTTCTTGTTTGTTGATTATTGAGAGATTTTGAAAAGATCCTTGGGGGAATCAACCTGTTCATGTTGAATATTGTTCTAATATGTTCATGCTCAACATGTGTTTAAGTTTATTTCGTCATCTTCTCTGATCCAAGTTTTTGAGCACATGATCACCCTAAGATCAACAGAAGAAAATAAAATTGTAGCATGGAAGTTTGATTCTGAATGGGATTGTGTTGTGATAAAGAGAGCATCTGGGATGATGCAATATTTTCATAGGATGGAGACAATCCTATCACTCCCAGATGTAGACCTGTATTCTTTGTAAAACATCCTTATCACCAATTACCCAATCAGTACAAGAGGAAGAGATTTTTCTATGCTGATTGCAAAACTCAGAAACAAGTTTAAAGGTGGTGTGTTAAAGGAAGCAAAGAGAAAGGATGCTGAACACAATCCAAGAAGACAGATGCATAAAAGGTCTCATTCCAGCTCATCTCACTTAGTTGATGATGAATTTTTAAGAGGAGTTGGATATGAAGACAAAACTTCAGCATGAGTAAAGAGCATTGAAGGAAATCGGTACTCATTCCCTATCACAGAATAGGGATATATGGAGAGTACAAAAGAGCTTGTGCTACAAAGGAATTATCCTCGTAAGAAAACTTCAAGCATAAGACTAGTTGACACAATAGAGATCAAACTGCTACATCCAAGCTACACAGTTTATCTGCATGATTTCCAAAATTGAATGGCAAAGTAGCTCAAGATGACTTATGCATACATGTCCATATCATCCAAGTGATTGATAAGCTGCATGCTAAAGCTTACAAAAGAAGAAAATTTGAAGCAGGTGAGCTTATGGGATCTGAAATTCCCACCATCACTGAGCTCAGAATGTCAGAACAAGATAAACTAGAAGTGGTTTCTCATAACAGTGTAGTGGTAACACTGACCACTGAAGAGGACATTCTTGGAGTGAATTACAAAACATTAAAGAAAATGAAGAGAATGAAGATTACGTATTTATATGATGATCAAAAGAATGCGATTGAATACCTCAACAAAAGAATTTTGAGAAGAGTTTAAGAATTGAGAGCTCTAAACCGATGATTACAAGAATCTAAACCTAAGGGGGAGTATTGTTACGTCTAGTTCTTTTGTATAGGTTTAGATGATGAATCATTTATTGTAATGAACTTCTGTAATTCTTTATCATTTTGTAATGCATGAAATATATGTTAACCCAAATATTATTTGTGTTGATTTTATGTGATTGTAGGAAAATATCATACTTGGTCAATTTGGAAAATTAACCAAGTGAATGAACTCTTACGGATGAACAAATTGTTCCTCCGTAGATGTTCTGTGGAACCAAGTTCAAGAACAACTGCGAATGAACAAGTTTGTTCTAACATAGATGTTCTTCGGAGCATATCTGAACAAATGATGTGCATTCGCAGATCTCCTATGGAAGCACAACATCTACTGAAGAACAAGTCCAGAGATCAAGCTCCTGCTGCTGCAAGTGAAAGAACTCCTGTGGATGAACAAGTTGTTCCTCCGTAGATGTTCTGTGGAACCAAGTACAAGAACAACTGCGGATAAACTAGTTTGTTCTTTCGTAGATGTTCTCCGGAGCATATCTGAACAAGTGATGTACATCCGCAGATCTCTTACGGAAGCACAACATCTACTGAAGAACAAGTCCAGAGATCAAGCTCCTGCTGCTGAAGAGGTTGCTCCTAAGGATAAAGTTCCAAGATCAAAAATTCCTACGGAAGGCCAATTTCCTACGAAAGACCGATTTCCTGCAAAAGACCAACTTCCTATGGAAGAACAACTTGCATGAGCACTCATCAAGTACCAACACATGATCAACAAGTCAAGCTGCTTGAAGTGATGTCATCAAGTCAACATCTACGGAAGACTTGTTTTCTGTCAAGGGACTTAGGATGTAATATTACGAATGTTACAGCTATAGCCCTCATAAATAGGAAAGTTACAGTTTCCATTGTAAACCATGAATCCCTCAGCCTATAAATATAAGGCATGGATGCATTCATTAAGCGACAATACATACACTATTGATAGTCAATTCATAAGCAATCGATAGCAATCAATAGGTGATTGAATACGTGATTGAGAGATATCGATACTAAAATAATGAGTCACTTATTCATAGAAACGATATCAATCAATTATTCAATCAATATAGGAAAAATAACAAAACATCAAGAACATCATTGGAGATCACAAGATCACCAAAGCATCATTAGTCATTGTAGTCAATTTTGTATCAATGAAAAACAATTGAAACCATCTTTTGTTGCATTATATTGTTCTGTTTTCATTTGTTTTATACTTTGCTAGTCAATTTCAATTTCACAAACAATTAAATTAAAAATCAAATATTGATAATTCCACGATCTTTATTTGTTCAATCAAACTGATAATTCCTGATTCGATCCTTGGATTCACACTTGCCTGAAAGGAAAGCAACACAAGGCTTCTCATAAATCCAAAGAAGTTAACTCCATCACCACTCCATTACACTTATTGCACATGGATCTTTTTGGTCCCACAAGTATAATGAGTATTGGAAGGAAATCATACTACCTTGGGATTGTTGATGATTTTACAAGATTTACATAGGTATTCTTTTTTAGAACTAATGATGAAAGGACTGAAACTTTAAAATCTTTTATTCTTTTAAAATTGAAAATCAAAAAGATCACAGCGTAAAAATCATTAGAAGTGATCAAGGGACTGAGTTCAAGAATCAAGTTCTTGACTCATTCTGTAACTCAAAAGGGATCGCCAGACAATACAGTGCTCCTAGAACTCCTTAACAAAATGGTGTTGTTGAGAGGAGGAACAAGACACTTATTGAGGCTGCAAGAACCATGTTAGCTGATTCAAAGCTACCTCTAACTTTCTAGGCAGAGGCAGTCAGCACTGCATGCTATGTGCAGAACAGGGTTCTCATTGTTAAGCCCTATAGAAAGACCCCTTATGAGTTATGGAACAAGAGGCCACCGTTCATTGGCTTTCTTAGGTCTTTTGGCAGCAGGTGTACCATACTTAATATAAAAAGACAATTTAGCAAAATTTGCTAAAAAGTCAGATGATGCTATCTTTGTTGAATATTCCTCAACCTCTATTGCTTATAAGATTAAAAATCAACAATTTGAGGAATCATCCAACATTATTGCTAATGAGCACACTACTTGTGTTAGAGGGAATGGGCCTGATCATATCTTCAATCTAGAATTGTTTTCAAACTGTTCTAAACCATCTTGTGAGAATGTTTCAGCTGGAACATGAACTCAAAGAGACATCTATGAAGATCAAATGTTTGAGTTTCTTGACCTATTCCCAGTTCTTCAAGAGGAATTGAAGAACAAGCACCCACTACTGGAAGTCCTGAAATTTTGAACATATAAGGAAATCATGGAGCTACAACAAGTTGTCAGTCAACTGAGCATCAAAACTCATCAGCTGACAACTCTAGCATTCAGCACCAAGCTGATGAAGATAGTAATCTAGAGGAACAAGAAACTGTTGATACTAGTTCTCAGCAGAATATCATTGATGCAGTCACACATTCATTCAATTAGTCCTCATTGAATGAGTATGAGACATCAGCTGGTCATGGTGTTCAAAACCCTAAGCAAAACTTCTCAAATCCAGATCTATCTATACAACTAGATGTGAACCCTAGGCTCATGATACACAACACTCAACCAGCTAAGAACATCATTAGGGATGTATCAGAAGGTGTGAGAACTACAAGTCAGACCCATAATAGGAATGTTTGCTTGTACTCGTGCTTTCTTTCTCAAGTAGTACCAAAGAAGGTGGAAGAAGCCCTTAAGGACAACAATTGTATTGAAGCTATGCAAGAGGAGTTGCTTCATGTCACACCCTCGCTAAAGCGGAAACACGAGGATGCGACGGACGGGATCGTCATAACACATTGGGGGTTCAAGAGAATATCTAAAGGTATTCTCCGTACATGGGTCATGACGTCGCCCGACACATAGGAACACATGTCAAGGATTGTCACTACCAGAACGTCATACCAAAATGCATAATCATACCAAAGCTCCATACAAAAACAAATCAACACCATTGTCAAACAATAAAATCTCAAAATCCTCAAAATTACAATCCATAAAACCCAAAAATCCACAACATGACCCATAAGTCTCTTGAATGTCTAATGCTCCTAGTGGAGCGGTCTCGTCTAAGTCCACAGCCATACACCTAGACTTCATTACCTGAAAAGACATGCTCTAAAAAGGTCAACATACGTTGGTGAGTTCACAGGTTTATAAGTACAAATATTTTGCCGTGTAAACATGTATAGAAAATTGTATGTGAAGAGATACATAGTAGTCAAGATATCAACATAAGTTCGAATGTAACCCAAATCCAAGACATTCCACAATTTGCACACAACCGGATTATATTCACCCAAGGGCAAGCCCCGGCCAAGTCGGTCTCGACTAGTATACCGACAACATGGGTGGGGGTGTCAACCCGTTAGTACTAACAATACCTCTCCATAACATCCAAGTACACAAGTTGAAGCATAAGCACAAGCACAAGCACAAGTACACACTCATGATTGAATATCAAGACTCATACCATGACCCAAACCACATACAATATTCCAAAAGAAAATCAAACACGGCATAGTCCAAAACCGTGAGCATGCTTTTCCCCCAAGTAAAATATATTAAAAAGGGGCCGTGAAACTCACCTTGAAAAGTCACAGTTCAAATTCCACAACACGCAGAGTAAGCACTAAAAATATATAATACACAAAAGGATTAATATATCACCAAATATCGATGACTAATATGGTGCAATCCTGTTAGTCCAGCCCTTAACACTAATCAAGGTTTTCCATCGTCACACTTATTAATTTAATTCTTTTGTGAAGAGTTTTAATCAATATTATATGCAAAACTTGTCTTAATTTAGACTATTTAATCCCAACCCTTATTTTTAAGTTTAACAAAATAATTCAGCAAACATATCTGATTGCGCATCAGTCTTGTATAGGCTGTTAGGAGCTCGACACGACCACGAAACATCACGTACGAGGTGTCATTTGAAAGAAGAGACATTAAATTAACTCCAGAAAAAGAATCAGGTTCATTTGACAAAATATGAGTAAGTTATGACACGAAGAATAAAGACCAATCTGCTGCCCAGATTCGTCAGTTTTGACCTTCAGTTTTGTTTGCTACATTTGGAGGACCAAACGATGTCGAAACGACATGAAACCACTTGGGTTAGTTAGAGGACTCATAGAGCTTAAATTTAGACCCAGAGTTTGCCCCAATTGGGCGTGTTTCGACCAAGTTATCACACGAACAAGATGACCCGTTTTTCTGACAGCAAGCTGCCCAGTTTGTTAGTTTCGTTGTTTCGATTTGTTCGACACATCAATACTTTCAAGGAACAATTCTAGTTATTTCAAAACGTTTTATAGGTCCAAAATCTCGATTAAGGGCAGGTCATCCAAGATTACATCCCAATCTTTTAGATTCGATTACCATACAAGACCAAGGATTAGGGTTTTTACCAAATGGCGAATCCGACGATCGTAACGCTTAGATTCTCACGATCTAGCACCAAAAACTAGAAATGAAAGATCATTAGATGAAGATTTCGAGTGTAGATGATAATTATCATCTATTTTGAGTGAAACAAGGATTAAACTTCATCAAACACGAATTTCGCTTACCGTATCTATGAAGACGAATGTATCTTGCTTGGTTCAAGGCTCTTGGGTGTTTTGATTATCAAAAGTCGATGGATGCTTGAGGATTTTCAGAAATTCGAAGGTTTAGAGGGGAAAAGAGAGAGTTTGGAGAAGGAGGTGGCTAGGGTTTCAAGTGGAAACAAAGATTTTGTGCAAATGAGGCAAAACAAAGGGGAATACCCCCTTATTTGCTTGCGGCCGCAACAAGGGAGGGAAGAAGGGCCCTCGGGCCCTTGGCCCGTCTTGCGTAATCCGTCACGTCTCGAACCGTGTGTCGACTAATTTTTATGTTTTCAAATTCCGCGCGCAATAACGGTTCCAACGAGCTATCACATGCCCTAGGATTTGGATAAATTATATTTTTAGAATCAAATTATGTTTATTTACCAGGCTTTAGGCAAAGCCCATGGATGTATAGTAAATTGGGTTATGGTGAAGTTTCGTGTTTTACATTTTAGGAAAACCTTCGATTGGGCTCAATACATAGGACCTCATACGGCGACAAGTCCACTAGTCACATCATGATATAGGCTCCAGGCCCATCATAAAAACGTAGGCCCATTAGACCAAAATTTGGGCCCATCAAGAAAAGAACCATAAATCAAGACCTAGTCCAAATAAAGACGAAAGTCAAAGTCAAAAGTCAAAATTCAAACTAAAGCCAAAGCCAACGTACCTATTTTGGTGACGGATGTCACAGTATCCCCCAGTTGAAAGAATTTCGTCCCGAAATTCAACTAGAGTCATCAACTGCACTGTCATCTGCAAATAGGTGAGGGTACTTAATCCTCATTCCGTCTTCCCTTTCCCAAGTAAACTCAGGGCCTCTCCTCGAGTTCCATCTTACCTTCACAATCGGGATCTTGCTACGTTTCAACATCTTTATTTCCCGGTCCATGATCTCTAATGGTTCTTCGACGAATCGAAGTTTTTCATCCACTTGAATTTCCTCGAGTGGCACATGTAGCGTCTCATCGGCGAGAAACTTCTTGAGATTTGAAACATGAAACGTGTTATGTATGCCGTTCAACTCTTGTGGCAATTCCAGTCGATATGCAACAGGACCAATTCGTTCAATAATCTTGAACGGACCAACGTATCTCGGTGCTAACTTGCTCCTCTTGCCAAAACGAATAATGCCTTTCCAAGGCGACACTTTCAATAGAACATTATCTCCAACAGTGAACTCTAATGGCTTCCTTCGATTATCAGCATAACTTTTCTGACGGTCTTGGGCTGCCTTTAATCTATCCCTTATCTGAAACACCTTGTCGGTAGTCTCTTGTATAATCTCGGGTCCAATCATCTGACTTTCCCCGACCTCTGCCCAACACACCGGCGACCTGCACTTACGCCCATACAATGCCTCAAATGGGGCACATCCAATACTTGTATGGTAACTATTATTGTACGAAAACTCCACCAATGGAAGGTGAGTGTCCCAGTTACCGCCAAAGTCAATCGTGCAAGCCCTCAGCATGTCTTCCAAGGTCTGAATCGTACGCTCACTTTGACCATCGGTCTGAGGGTGATACGCAGTACTCATGTCAAGACGTGTCCCCAGTGACTTCTGTAAGCATTGCCAGAATCGGGATGTGAATCGTGCGTCCCGATCAGATATGATTGACACGGGTACCCCATGTCTAGACACAATCTCACTAATATAGATCCTTGCCAACTTTTCCATTTTGTAGTCTTCGCGTATAGCCAAGAAATGTGCAGATTTGGTCATTCGATCCACAATAACCCAAATCGTATCATGCCCACTACTAGTCCTTGGTAACTTTGTAATAAAGTCCATCGTAATATTCTCCCACTTCCATTCAGGGATTTCAGGTTGCTGCAATAAACCTGATGGTCTTTGATGTTCTGCTTTAACCTTCGCACACGTTAAACACTTACTAACATATACCGCTATATCCCTCTTCATTCCGGGCCACCAGTATAAATCTCTAAGATCGTGGTACATTTTATCCGCACCAGGGTGTACCGAATACCTCGTCGTATGTGCCTCATCCAATACGATTTCCCGAACATTCCCCGTTATGGGTACCCAAATCCTACCCATAAGGTATAACCCTCCATCATCCTTTTGTTCGAACTGTCGGTCCAGTCCTCTCAACCCTTCACTCTGTACGTTTGTTTCCTTTATTGCTTCGACTTGAGCAGCAATAATATGAGTCTTAATATCCGAATGAATGGTCATTTGTAGGGCCCGGATGCGTATAGGTTTGACTCTTTCCTTTCGACTCAAAGCATCCGCTACTACGTTTGCTTTACCCGGGTGGTACCGGATTTCACAGTCGTAATCACTAAGCAATTCCATCCATCGACGCTGTCTCATGTTCAATTCCTTTTGGTCAAAAATGTGCTGGAGGCTCTTATGGTCGGTATAAATGACACACTTTGTACCATACAAATAGTGCCTCCAGGTCTTAAGAGCAAAGACCACCGCGCCTAACTCCAGGTCATGGGTGGTGTAATTCTTCTCATGAATCTTAAGTTGTCGCGACGCGTATGCAATCACTTTATCTTTTTGCATGAGCACGCAACCTAAACCTTGATGCGATGCGTCACAATACACAACGAATCCGTCTGAACCCTTAGGGAGTGCCAATATCGGTGCATTACACAACTTATTTTTCAATGTATTAAATGCGTCCTCTTGTTTAGCACCCCATTCGAACTTCTTATCCTTCTGTGTCAATTGCGTAAGTGGTTGTGCAACCCTTGAGAAGTTCGCGATAAATCGCCTATAGTAACCTGCTAACCCAAGGAATTGTCTTATCTCTGAAGGCGTCTTAGGTGCCTCCCAGTTTTTAACTGCCTCGATCTTTCCAGGATCCACATGAATTCCTTTTTCATTCACTACATGCCCAAGAAATTTCACCTCTCGCAGCCAAAACTCACACTTGGAGAATTTGGCATAGAGCTTCTCTCTTCCCAATAACTCCAAGATTGCTTTCAAGTGTCCCTTATGATCCTCCTTCGTCCTTGAATAGATCAAAATATCGTCAATGAATACTATGACAAATTTATCCAGATAGGGTTTACACACCCTATTCATTAGATCCATAAATACCGCGGGTGCGTTTGTTAGCCCAAAAGGCATAACCAAGAATTCATAATGCCCATAACGCGTCCTAAAAGCCGTCTTTGGTATATCGTCCTCGTGCACCCTCAACTGATGATATCCGGAACGAAGATCAATCTTAAGAAAAATAGGTCGCCCCTTGAAGTTGATCAAATAGATCATCTATCCTTGGCAAGGGGTAACGATTCTTAATAGTTAACTTGTTCAATTCTCGATAATCTATGCACATTCTGAAGGATCCATCCTTTTTCTTAACAAAGAGCACTGGCGCTCCCCACGGCGAATGGCTTGGTCGGATGAAACCCTTGTCTAGCAACTCCTGGAGCTGACTAGACAGTTCTTGCATTTCTAACGGGGCTAGTCGATAAGGTGCCTTAGCCACAGGCACTGCGTCTGGTATCAAATCAATTCGAAAATCTACCTGTCTTGGTGGTGGCAATCCTGTCAAATCATCCGGAAAAACCTCTTGAAAATCCTGCACAATAGGTATGTCTTCGATCTTCAACTCCACCACTTTCATACCCATTATATATTCTTTCTTCACTTCTGGCTTCTCCCCATGAACTTCAAGTGTCTTGCCACATGGTAAGGGTATGCGCACAATCTTTTCGTTACAAATGATTTCGGCCCTATTCCCAGTTAACCAGTCCATACCCACCACTACGTCAAAACTTCCAAGCTCAAAAGGTATAAGATCTATTCTAAAAGCATGATCGTCCAAAGTTAAGGTGCAGTTCCGTATTATATCCCTAGTTCTACTAGGTTACCGTTGGCCAATTCTACTACATAGCTTGATTCCATACAACTAGGGGTTATATCCATTAATTTCACAAACTCGGATGATACAAAACTATTATCGGCACCCGTATCAAATAAAACTGTAGCATAATGTTCATTTAAAGTAAACGTACCCGTCACCACTTGTGGTTCCTGGCGAGCGTCATTGGCACCGATTACAAACGCCCTTCCACGAGCCGGGTTACCATTGTTACCTTGTCTAGGATTTTCGCCAATCGCTAATGCTTGATTTTGGTTGTTATTTCTTGCATTCGGGTTGTCCACCCGTCCTGGTGCTCTGTTTAACTTTGGACAAGTATTACGATAATGGTCTTGGCTCCCGCACTCGAAACACACGCGTGGTGCCCCCGCTGGTCTAGCCACATTGACCGGCACCGCTGGGTTCACGAGTGTCCTGCAATGCTTAGCTAAGTGCCCGAACTTGCTGGCAAGCGTAGCACACAGTACATGGCACTGTAACTGGATGATGCCAGCCGCACTTGATGCACTTCGGATGAGTACCAACATAATCCTTCTTTGTAGGCGCCACAGCAACATATCCCTTCACCACCTTTGTTTTCTTATCCACTTTACTATTGGTAGATCTGCTTGACTCCCCAACATCCTTTCTCTTTTCACCAGTCCTTCCCAAAACTCCAGTTCGCACCATTTCATCAGTCAAAGTGCCTGCTTTCAAAATTGCACTTTGTATGGTTGGGGGTGCCGCGGCCGTCACCATGCCACGAATCTGTGGTACCAGACCCCAGATGTACCGCTCAATTCTCTTCGACTCAGGTGTTACCAAGTGTGGCACCAGTTTTGCCAATTCATGAAACCGGTCGGTATATGCAGCATGACCCGACCCTACCATCGAATGGTTCCAGAACTCGTGTTCCAACTTTTGCATTTCATTCATAGGGCAATACTCCTCAGCTGCCAACGCCTTAAATTCAGCCCATGTCATGGCCACAGCTGCCTCTCTACCCCGAGCCTGAACTTGGGTGTTCCACCATGTCAATGCCTTTCCTACCAATGAACACGTCGCATACTTCACCTTCTGATTCTCAGCACAGTTACTGATATCCATCACAGTTTCCATCTTCTCAATCCAACGGGTCAAAGCGATAGCTCCGCCCTTTCCATCAAACTCCTTCGGTTTACAAGTTATGAATTCCTTGTAGGTACATCCAACCCTACCCCCAGTACCATTCCCCACGACATTCACGTTCCCACCATCTCCAGCTTCCATCAACACCTCGCCGCCATTCGCTCCTTCTTCACCTCCATGATTGCCATTGTCCCCTTCATTCCCATTATCGTTCCCGTTCACTCCGCCCATACCGCCCCCATTGTTCAAGATGTTGTTACTCACTTGCGTAACAATAGTAGGAATTAGCTCAGCTAGCTGTTGAGCAATAATAGTGGCGATATCTGGGTTACCAGCCCCATTATTTTCATTGTTCGTTCCACCTTGACCTCTTCCACCTATGGCTCCACCACGGCCACCAGCACCTCTACCACGTCCCCGTCCCCTCGGGGATGCACCTCCACGGGCCGAGCTGCGGGTAACTCTTTTTGGCGGCATGTTCTAAAAAAAATAGGGCAACCCGTAAATAATTATAATCCAACATCGCATTAGTAATAAGGCTAGGAATTATTCCAGAAAATAGGCACGTATATGATAGCACTTAATTTGTCAATTCGACACCCATATTCCATAATAGAAATACTTAAATAATATCCAATCCTAATATCCATAACATTCCAATGTCAAAACTCAAAGTCAAAATATACTAATCCCAATAATCAACAGTCAAGGTACTTAAGAAAAGAAAAGGAAAATCATAAAAACGCTAATCAGTAGCAGTGTGGAGTGTCCCCAATTCAATTCTTCTTTTCACTCCACGAGCAGGAAGCAATGAGTCCGCCTGTCATACGTCGCGCGAACTCTCTCTTGCCCTTTAAGGCTGGAGGGGCAGGTATATTGCCACCATCATCGTGAATAGTCGGTGGGGACATAGCCACCTCCGATAACGGCCCTACATGGCTCTCACAGCTGCTGACAGACCTAGGGGAATCCGGTGGTGACCCATGAATATCTCTAACGTCCTTTGAATGAGGAAATGGGTTCCTCACTGCATGTGCTCTCCAGGGTGCCCCAAACCCATATGGCCTAAAGCATCCCGTCATAGACCTCGTCAATGGTCTGCATCCACGCACCGCTACTGCTTGCTTCACCAGCTTCGGCGGGCCAGGTGACGCCTCTTCATTCTCCGAATCAGACGAAATATCAATAATAGAAGGGGGAAATGAATGAGTACCAAAAGTCATGGCCTAAAAGAATGAAAACATAAATACTCTTCTCAAAAAGGACAAGTAAGAAGAAAGAAGCAACAAGAAAATCCAAAAATCAAAACAATTAACACAAATATTCACATGTATAATGTACACATAATCCTATTATGCATACTACATGCGGGTACTTAGGTTATAGTCTAGGTCGAATAATCCACCTAATTCTCTATAACCAATGGCTCTGATACCAATCTGTCACACCCTCGCTAAAGCGGAAACACGAGGATGCGACGGACGGGATCGTCATAACACATTGGGGGTTCAAGAGAATATCTAAAGGTATTCTCCGTACATGGGTCATGACGTCGCCCGACACATAGGAACACATGTCAAGGATTGTCACTACCAGAACGTCATACCAAAATGCATAATCATACCAAAGCTCCATACAAAAACAAATCAACACCATTGTCAAACAATAAAATCTCAAAATCCTCAAAATTACAATCCATAAAACCCAAAAATCCACAACATGACCCATAAGTCTCTTGAATGTCTAATGCTCCTAGTGGAGCGGTCTCGTCTAAGTCCACAGCCATACACCTAGACTTCATTACCTGAAAAGACATGCTCTAAAAAGGTCAACATACGTTGGTGAGTTCACAGGTTTATAAGTACAAATATTTTGCCGTGTAAACATGTATAGAAAATTGTATGTGAAGAGATACATAGTAGTCAAGATATCAACATAAGTTCGAATGTAACCCAAATCCAAGACATTCCACAATTTGCACACAACCGGATTATATTCACCCAAGGGCAAGCCCCGGCCAAGTCGGTCTCGACTAGTATACCGACAACATGGGTGGGGGTGTCAACCCGTTAGTACTAACAATACCTCTCCATAACATCCAAGTACACAAGTTGAAGCATAAGCACAAGCACAAGCACAAGTACACACTCATGATTGAATATCAAGACTCATACCATGACCCAAACCACATACAATATTCCAAAAGAAAATCAAACACGGCATAGTCCAAAACCGTGAGCATGCTTTTCCCCCAAGTAAAATATATTAAAAAGGGGCCGTGAAACTCACCTTGAAAAGTCACAGTTCAAATTCCACAACACGCAGAGTAAGCACTAAAAATATATAATACACAAAAGGATTAATATATCACCAAATATCGATGACTAATATGGTGCAATCCTGTTAGTCCAGCCCTTAACACTAATCAAGGTTTTCCATCGTCACACTTATTAATTTAATTCTTTTGTGAAGAGTTTTAATCAATATTATATGCAAAACTTGTCTTAATTTAGACTATTTAATCCCAACCCTTATTTTTAAGTTTAACAAAATAATTCAGCAAACATATCTGATTGCGCATCAGTCTTGTATAGGCTGTTAGGAGCTCGACACGACCACGAAACATCACGTACGAGGTGTCATTTGAAAGAAGAGACATTAAATTAACTCCAGAAAAAGAATCAGGTTCATTTGACAAAATATGAGTAAGTTATGACACGAAGAATAAAGACCAATCTGCTGCCCAGATTCGTCAGTTTTGACCTTCAGTTTTGTTTGCTACATTTGGAGGACCAAACGATGTCGAAACGACATGAAACCACTTGGGTTAGTTAGAGGACTCATAGAGCTTAAATTTAGACCCAGAGTTTGCCCCAATTGGGCGTGTTTCGACCAAGTTATCACACGAACAAGATGACCCGTTTTTCTGACAGCAAGCTGCCCAGTTTGTTAGTTTCGTTGTTTCGATTTGTTCGACACATCAATACTTTCAAGGAACAATTCTAGTTATTTCAAAACGTTTTATAGGTCCAAAATCTCGATTAAGGGCAGGTCATCCAAGATTACATCCCAATCTTTTAGATTCGATTACCATACAAGACCAAGGATTAGGGTTTTTACCAAATGGCGAATCCGACGATCGTAACGCTTAGATTCTCACGATCTAGCACCAAAAACTAGAAATGAAAGATCATTAGATGAAGATTTCGAGTGTAGATGATAATTATCATCTATTTTGAGTGAAACAAGGATTAAACTTCATCAAACACGAATTTCGCTTACCGTATCTATGAAGACGAATGTATCTTGCTTGGTTCAAGGCTCTTGGGTGTTTTGATTATCAAAAGTCGATGGATGCTTGAGGATTTTCAGAAAATTCAAAGTTTAGAGGGGAAAAGAGAGAGTTTGGAGAAGGAGGTGGCTAGGGTTTCAAGTGGAAACAAAGATTTTGTGCAAATGAGGCAAAACAAAGGGGAATACCCCCTTATTTGCTTGCGGCCGCAACAAGGGAGGGAAGAAGGGCCCTCGGGCCCTTGGCCCGTCTTGCGTAATCCGTCACGTCTCGAACCGTGTGTCGACTAATTTTTATGTTTTCAAATTCCGCGCGCAATAACGGTTCCAACGAGCTATCACATGCCCTAGGATTTGGATAAATTATATTTTTAGAATCAAATTATGTTTATTTACCAGGCTTTAGGCAAAGCCCATGGATGTATAGTAAATTGGGTTATGGTGAAGTTTCGTGTTTTACATTTTAGGAAAACCTTCGATTGGGCTCAATACATAGGACCTCATACGGCGACAAGTCCACTAGTCACATCATGATATAGGCTCCAGGCCCATCATAAAAACGTAGGCCCATTAGACCAAAATTTGGGCCCATCAAGAAAAGAACCATAAATCAAGACCTAGTCCAAATAAAGACGAAAGTCAAAGTCAAAAGTCAAAATTCAAACTAAAGCCAAAGCCAACGTACCTATTTTGGTGACGGATGTCACACTTCAGTTCAAAAGGCAAAAGGTATGGAACTTGTGTCCATTACCACCTGGCCAAGTCCCGATTGGCACCATGTGGGTATTCAAAAACAAGAGAGATGACAGAGGTTTGATCATCTAGAACAAGGCAAGAATTGTTGTTCAAGGATACACATAGGAGGAAGGAATAGATTACACTGATGTCTTTGTACCTGTTGCAAGACTTGAGGCTGTGAGAATCTTCCTTGCTTTTGCAGCATCCAAGAACTTCACTGTCTATCAACTTGATGTCTAATGTGAATTTTTATACGGGGATATTGATAAAGAAGTGATCGGTTCAAAAGGATTGAATCTGTGATGATATCATAATGCAATGATCAATTCAAATAGAAAGTAATCAAACACATGCAATTACATAAAAAAAATTCATAGATTTCATTGATAGCAAATGCACAGGATACAATGTGTAGGGTTACAGTTTGTTCAACTCACTCTAACTGTTTTCTCTAGTCTTAGATCTCACTTCTCATCTAAAGTCTTCCTGCACATAGATAAAATATCCTATTTATACTATCAAGAAACTAAGGAACATATATTTACAAATAAGTCCCTATACTATGACAAAAAAAACAACATAAAGACAAAATGTTAATCTTTCAAGAAGTCTAACAATACTCCCCCTAAGATTTACATTGTCTTCGGTCCACATGGAACTCTTTTGGCTCATCTTTGATCATGAATACGGGCTTCTATTTGTAGAGTTCTAACTCTCATAAAGCCTTCTTGAATGCAAACTTGAAATTCTTTCAAAGATTCTATGATCTGCTCAGCATTCAAGATCTCAGAAAGAACTTGTAGCATTTTTGTTGATCTTCCACCTTCATCTGGCACATGAATAGGTGAATCAGCAACAACTTTGATAACTTCGAGTGAAGACTCCTCGACAATCAAATTCTGTTGAGTTACCTATATATCACAAAGATTAACTAATAACAATTGAATGTTGAATGAATGAGTGTATCGGGTGTTCGAGTTAGTGAATCAGAGTGTTTGAGTTTGTGAATGAGTGAATGAAAACTGCACAAGTGTTGTATATATGAGTAAATTTTTAGACGCATGAGCACTGTTTATGCGCATAAGCACTGTTTAGGAGCTAGGGCACTGTTCAGGCGCATGAGACTAAATGAAACGCCTAACACTTGGTGTTTATCCCTACAAATGTCCAACCCTTAGAAGTATTGGTACCGTTTAAGCGCATGAGCATAAGATGATACGCCCAACACTTAACCAATTTTTCAGACACATGACAACTGTTTAGGCGCATGAGCTTGAATGAAACGCCCAATACTTGTGCAAATTTCTAAAAATTCAACATACTCCTGATCTGAACTTATGAGTACTGTTCAGGCGCATGAGATCCTTTCCATGAGTCTTGACACTTGAACTTTTCTCATCAACCATCTGAACACTATTTAAACATATCAGTACTGTTCACACTCACACTTAGTCAAAATTGTTTGACTATCACTCAAAATTTTTATTAATTTCCCTTAATTTTAACATTTTTTGAAATTCAAACTTTTAAATTTCTTTTTGACCTTTATTTTTATTTGAAATTTTCAAAATTAATTTTCCGTCATTTTAGTCTCTATTTAATTTTTACAAAAACAAATAATCTCATTTTGTTTGCAAGAAGCTTTTCCACTGAATTTGGATTTTTTTTCAGGTTCATTTTTACATCATATCAAACACACACATGCTAGAAATTTCAACTTCATCCATTTTATCCAAAACACTTTATTTTTTATTTTTCACTTTTGGAAATTCAATTATTTTCTCTTTTTTTTTTTTACTCCCCCTAAACTTTTAAGTTTTACAAACTTAGAAGTTTTTTTGACATTGCAAAAAGAGGAAACTAATCATTATCATCATGCATGCACACAGAAAATCATAAAAAATTAAAAAATAAAGCAGAATAAAAATCTACTATATACAATCGAATCACATGCCTGTAGTGAGATCATATTAGTTAAGATCAACACATTAAAAGAAAATAAATTGATGGATAGTCATAGACAGTGATTAAATCCTTATCAAGTATGTTCCAGGTCAGTATTTCTATAGCAAAGGAGACACGACATCTAAGGACAAAAAATGAGTGCTCTTTGCAAGATACAAAGCACACTTACTTTTTCATTTCTTGGATTGATTAAGGTACGATTAGATATGACATTATGTAAGTCACACTTAGACTTAGAGAGTTCAACTCTTATAAAGATATGCAAGAAATCACCTTTCTCAACTTGTTAACCTGACATATACTTATAACCAGATCTCATGTTGAGATTGTGCACATTGGCATCTTTTTGGGTCAAGTGAGAATATCCAGGTCTGTAATTACTAACAACAGAGGATATCTCGTCACTTCAGGTGTATGATGACTCGTAACAAATAAGTGATTAGATGCTATAAATAATTAGAGCTCAATGGCTATTCATATCGCCACCTAATGTGAGATTATGACTTAACAAGCAATCAATTTGAGAAGTCAACACTACTCATTGTACTAAAATGGACAAACATGAATGCATGATTGACTTAGTTTAATCACAAGAATTTACTTTTTCAGTATAATTGCATGAGCTTACATGCATATCATATCTGATCACGTCAGACTTTAGTAACAAGCAAAGTATGCAACTGATCAAAACTAACGTATCTATTAATTCTCACATATTGCAAATACAGATTCAGTCATAAACAATTAACTAACAAGAAAAACTCTATTTTTGTATTTTGTTTTATATTTTTCTCTTTTGATTTTGCAATTTTCTATTTTTATATTTTCTTTTTTATTTTCTATTTAACATGCACACACAATATATATAATCAGGCAGTTAACTTTGATAGTTTCTCTTTTAGTTTTCTCATTCAAATAAAGGAAGAGTTCTTACCATTTTATGACTCAATAATTGAAAAATCAAAACCAATTTTTAAACATGGTTAATAAGTCCAATTGACTCGACCAAATATTAAAATCGTCCCGGTAAAAAGGCTTTTGTAAATAGGTCAGCCAATTGTTTTTTAGTTGTGATTTGAATCAGAATGATTAAACCTTTTTCAGAGTTATCTCTAAGAAAATGATATCGAATCTCGATATGTTTTGTTTTTGAGTGTTGGACAGGATTAGCTGTAATAAACATAGCAGCAATGTTATCAATATAAATAGGAGTTTTATGAAAATTAAACCTGGAATCCAACAGTTGGTTTTGTAACCAAAGGATTTGAGAACATCCTGCTGAAGCAGCTATATACTCAGCTTCTGTGGTGGAAACAGAGACATTTGTTTGTTTCTTACATTTCCACAAGACTAATCTGGGACCTAAAAACTAACAACCACCCGTTGTAGATTTACGATCTTGACAACATCCTCCATAATCACTATCTGTATATCCATGTAACTCGAAGTTTCCTTCATAAGCGTACCACAGCCCTAAAGCTGGTTTTCCTTTGAGATACCTAAATATTCGTTTAATAGCAATTATGTGGGATTCCTTCAGGTCAGATTGATACGTCAGTTGGAGTTCTGATGGATTGACAATCTTGCAATTTAAATTTCTTCAAGAGTTTATCAACAAATTTCTCTTGATTGACAAAAATTCCATCTGCAGACTGCTTCACTTGAAGACCAAGGAAAAAATTTATTTCTCCAATAGAAATCATTTGAAAACGAGACTTCATGATTTCTTCAAATTCATTGCGCAACTTTGGGCTTGTAGAACCAAATATTATATCATCAACATACACTTAAACACATAAGAGATTATTAGCATCCTTCTTAATAAACAAAGTAGGATCAATTTTCCCTCGTGTGTATCCATGTTGGATCAAATGTTGTGATAATGTTTCATACCAGATTCTAAGAGCTTGATATAGACCATACAATGCTTTACTAAGCTTGTAAACACGATAAGGATATTCTGAATCTTTGAAACCTGGAGGTTGCTTGACATACACATCATCGGTGATTGGTCCATATAAGAAAGCACCTTTCACGTCCATTTGATACACCTTCAATTTCATGAATGATGCATAAGCCAGGAAGACACGAATTGATTCAAGTCTTGCAACTGGAGCAAATACTTCATCATAATCTATTCCTTCTTCTTGGGTGTAACCTTATGCAATGAGTCTCGCTTTGTTGCGAACAATAATTCCCCGATCATATGTTTTGTTTCTAAACAACAATTTTGTGCTTATGGAATTTTCTCCTTCAGGTAAATCCACAAGCTTCCATACTTCTTGTTTACGAAATAGCAATAATTCTTCTTGCATTGCTTCAATCAAACTATTGTCCTTTAATGCTTCGGTGACGTTTTTAGGAACGATTTAAGATAGAAAACATGAGTATAGGTAGGGGTTTGCTTATTTTGAATGACTTCTCGTTGTTCTCTCATTCAATGGAACTATAATCTGAGATGTTGGATGGTTCTTGTGAACATGAGATGTTGGAATCTCATTCACTTGAACATGAACATCTGGATTAGATTGGTTCAAGTCAGAAAGCTGATGCAATAAGTTCTAAGAATATGGATTGAAATTAGGAACTTGAGTCGGTGAGTTGATAAAGTAATCAAGATTATCAGTAACAAATACATCATCAAAAATCAATGACATTCTGGACTCAGGTTGTATAATTTCAGGACCATCATTAGGAATAGGTTGAGAAACATTTGAATTTTCTGAAACGGGATGTTCATGATCTTGTTGAGGTTGATCATAAGTTTTAGACTGAAATATAGGATCTTTCACAAATGAGAAAAATGGATAATCTGGGCTTGAGTCATCCGTATCATCAGAATCAGAATAATCACTAAAAGAACCTAGATCTCCTTCTTGATTCTTCTTCTCACCTATAGATTCAAACAGGTTAGAATAAAAGGAGTTTAACAAAGAATCTAAATCAAATAACCAAGCTAGACCATTTGCAACTGATGGAAAAGAATTTTCAAGAAATTTAACATCGAATGTTTCAAGGATAACATTCGTCCTAAAGTTATAAACTCTAAAAGCTTTTGAAACCGATGAATATCCAACGAAAAATCCATCATCAGATTTTGCATCAAAATTTCCTAGCTGATCACTTGAGTTTAGAATCAAAACTGGACAACCAAAAGATTTAAGAAAATCTATATTAGGTTTCCTGCCAAACATCAACTCATAATGAGTTGATGTTTATCTTTCACGAGCAATGTATGATTCTGCACGAAACATGCAGTGGATATGGCTTCATCCCAGAAAGTGATTGGAATTTTGGCATCTGCTAACATAGACCGTGCTGCTTTAATCAAAGTTTTGTTTTTCCTTTCAGCAACTCCATGTTGTTGTGGAGTTCTAGGAGCACTAAACTGACGAGCAATTCCTTTTTCTGCACAAAACATGTCAATATTAGCATTTTCAAATTCTATTCCATTATCACTTCTAATTATTTTCACCTTTTGTTATAATTGATTTTCTATTTTAATGACGAATTCTTTTAATAATTCTGTCGTTTCAGATTTAGCAAGCAAAAAGAAAACCCATGAAAATTTTGTAAAGTCATCAATGATAACTAAACAATAAGATTTCTTTCCAATACTCCGAACATTTGTTGGTCCGAATAGGTCCATATGCAAAATCTGGAGAGGTTTGGAATTTAAGTTTATTTGCTTGGTCTTATAAGACACTCTATGTTGTTTTCCTTTTAAATATGTTATGCAGAGATCTGTCATAGCAAACTTCTTTGTTGCAAGACCTACTACATGATTTCGTACTACAAGCTTGTTCATATTTTTGAAGTTGGAATGCCCGAGACGTCTATGCCAAAGCTGACTTTTAACATTTCATCCTTGAGTAATTAGGCATGTTGTTTCTGTAAAAGGATCAACTTGAGACATATCTAACTTGTATACATCTTGATCTCAAACAGCTTTAACAACTAACCATTCTTTGCTAATCTGAAAACCTGGCTTCAAAATATAACAAAACGAATCATCAAAAAGAACTGAGTAAGATTTGTCACATATTTGGGAAACACTTAAAAGATTAAAGTTCAACTGTGAGCAATAGTTGACTTTATCAAAGCTGATAATCCCATTAGACATCGTTCCTTCGCCTGTAATCTTACCACCTGCATCACCTCCAAATGCAACATGAGTACCATCTTTTAACTTAAATTCTTGAAGCAAGGCATGGTTGCCTGTCATATGCCGGCTACACCCACTATCAACATACCATGTGTTAATAGGTCTTCTAGGGTGTACCTGCATTTCAAAAAGAATTAAGTTGAGTTATCAACCCAAGCTGAGATGGTCTTGGGCTTGCCAAATTTATCAACAATGGTAAACTGTTTAATGTGAAACTTTTTCAAATCAGGCTTATTATTGACAAATTTACCAATTCCGCTTCTTACAAATTTTTGATTATCTTTTATTTGTTTTGTTCTTAAAACATTGTAACATTTTTCAAGATCATCATCAAGTATTTCAAACCATCAGACAAAAAATTTTGTTTACCAAACTTCCTACCATTCATTCTCACAGATCGTGGAATGAATTTTCCTTGATTATACTGCTTTGGTTTTGCAGCATAAGAATCATCAAAAACCGAATCATTTCTTTGAAAAGATCTCAAGCCTAAGGAAGGTTGTTTTGTCAAACTTTGAAAACCAACACTTTGATTTCTTTGAAATTATGGATTGACATATCCATTCCATAATTGTGGATTAACATATCCAGTCCTTGGCGAGTTCTTTCTGAAGTCACAATTCTTAGTTTTGTGAGTTCTTTCATCACAAAAGATACAGTACTTGTTAAAATAACAATCAACTGTTGAATGATTTTTCATATCACATATGTGACAGAACCTGTTAAAGAAACATTCATCAGTCTTATGATTGTACATATCACAGATTTCACAGTACCTTTGAAATTTAAACAATTGTTGATTAACTTTAGATGTGGATGCCATATTTGATCCTTGTTTGGATTCAGAAGTTGAAAAGTTAATCTGTTGTTTTTGATTTGTGAATTTGTTCTTTTGAAATTTGAGTTTAGATTTTTTAACATTAACTTCATTCCTCGACTCCTTAGATACAAATCGTTTATTGACAGCGGAAGACTTAGAATCTGAACCTGTTTTCAGACCAGAGTTGGATTTGTTCATTGGATTAGAATTGATTTCTGGAATTTTGTTCATGTCAAAAATACCTGCAGATACAAATTTCATAGGTTTAAGCTGATTTGATTGATTTGTTCTTTGAGTGTTTTGAATTTTATATTGAGATGATTTAGCTTTAGCATTTTTCCTTCTCCTTCTTTGATTTCTAGATCTTGATGATCTTTGTTTACTTTCAGATTTAACATCTTCAGGTGAAGATTCTTTTTCATTTTCTTTATTCTTTTGTTCTTTTTGCCATTTTATAAATTCTGGATTATTTAATCCATAAGAAAATGAATCTTCAGATGTTATTTCATCTAGCTTAGCTTTCTTTTTAAAGTTTTGGTTGTCATTCCTTTCACTTATTTCTTCGACAACAGACTCTTTTGGAACAAAAATTTTCTTAGTCTTTGTTCTTGGTTCATAAGATTTAATTTTCACTAGGTGACCATTTATGATCTTTTCAGAATCATGTTCCTCAAATATCTCAACATTTATTTTCTCTTCATCACTTTTAGAGTTCTTGTTGTTTTTATTTTGAAATGCTTTTAGCTTAGCTTTGTTTTCAGGTGAGTGATCATGTGTATTAAAGTTTTCTGGTAAAGTGTTTGTAATAGATTCAGGCATTGGTTCATGTGTTAAACCTAGACCTGCTTTTTGTTTGTCTTTCCTCTCACTTATAATTGTTCTATAATTGTTTTAGAACTTTTAACTTTAGCTAGATCCACCTGAGTTGCAGCATGAGCTATTTTTTCTTCTTCTAAATTTTTAGTCATCTTCTCAAGTTGTTTCTTCACAAGTTCAAGTTCTTTTAGAGTTTTGTTCCATGCAGTTTGTAGAGATAGGATCTTTTCATCAGAGATTATGTGATCATATTTCAATTTGTTACGCATTAATTCTTCTTGTTTAAGTTTATCACAGATCTTATATGAATATGTTGTGTAATGCTCAACTTGATCAAAACAAGCTTTAGTGCACATTTTTTCTCTTACTTCAACTGGAATTTCAAGATATTTTGAGAAAGAAGTCTCAGAGTCAGAAAATGAATTTTCAACCTTTGGTTGATCTGACTGTGCCATTAGTGCAACTTCTTCTAAATCCTCTTTAGGATCAGATTTATCACTACAGTCATACTCTTCTTCTTCATTTTCTGAGTTACCTTCAGCCTTAGAATCATTGTCTTCTGACCAATCTTCAGATCAACAAGAGATAAACTAGTGGTTAGATTAGCTGTAAATTGTTCAGCATAACCACTCCAGTCATATCCATCTTTAATGCTAACAACGAGAGCTTTCTTTGGCTGTTCAAATGCTTTTGATTCATCCTTAAGTTCTGGCATAGGAAGACTCTGATAAGGCTTTTGAAATGTCTTCTGAGACTGCTGATGATATCTTTGATTTCTAGAACGTGCTTGACCATTTCCTCCTTGGTTTCTGGGAGCTTTGCATTCTCTCGAGAAATGACCATATCTATTGCAGTTGAAACACCTTGACTTTGATTTGTCAAAGCCAACAGTCTTATTTGCACTTGGCTTGTAATTCCTGTTAACATAAGAGTGTTTCTGTGTTCTGTAAGCAATCATCACCATCTACCAATTCAAGTCCATCTTTTCCACATCGTCTGGATCCATCTCAAACAAATCCTACAAAACAAGATCTAATTGTGTTAGATGACTACCTTGATAAGCTTGAAAACTTGCCATAAAAGCAGTAAAAGCATATTTAGACTCATCATCATGTAAAAGAATATTAATAACATCTTTTACTTTGCTAGTTTTAACAGAGTTAGAAGACGGAGTCTCAGTTTGAGGTTTAGGAGTTTGAGTTTTAGGAGGAGACTGAGATTGAGGTTGAGTTGTGTAAATAGGAGCACTTTTGTAAGAAGAATCTGTAAAGAAACCGGCTCCAACGAACAAATGACCCTCGACTTCTGGAGAGTTATCATCTTTGACCAGAAAAGCATTCTCCACTGTGTTAGCTGGAGATGCAACATACTTATACTGAGACATTGAAGCAGCTCTATCATTATTTCTGGATCTCTCATCAATCTCAACTGATTCAATCTTGGCAATCAAAAGA
The DNA here is from genome assembly GCA_025506505.1 of Flaveria sonorensis. NCBI lineage: Eukaryota > Viridiplantae > Streptophyta > Magnoliopsida > Asterales > Asteraceae > Flaveria > Flaveria sonorensis. The sequence continues at coordinate 27,899,705 of CM046436.1, read as the reverse complement.
TCAAGATCCATAGAAAACTTTTCAGTATGCTTTAACAGTGTAACTGTCTGTTTCTATGAAGATGGAAGAGCATTGAGAAGTCTGTAATTTAGATCTTTTAGATCATTTTTGATACTAGCAGTTGACATCTCAGTAATTTGTTGCACAAATCTGTTCATCATTTGATTAATTGTTTCCCCAGAAAGATGCTCAAATAACTCCAATCGTCTCTTGTGTTTTTGCTTTTTGAGATCTTGTATCTCTTTACTGACTTCACAAATGATCTTCAAAGCTTTGTACATAGTGTACCCAGTTTGATAACCATCAAGTCTAGTCAAGACTTCTAATGGTAATCCCTTACACATCAATGAATAAGCTTTGATATCATTCTTCACTTTCCTTAAGTCATCACCTTGCAGACCATCCTTAGGATAAGGTTCTTGAGAGTCTTTTGTGTAAACAAATTCTCTATCAGGACCATCAGATGTAATTGGGATATGAGGTCCTTTCTCTATTGACTTCCATAAGTCAGTGTCAATAGAATTTAGATGATGCTTCAGTCTTAAAGACCAGTTCTTGAAATTAGCTTTTTTCTTTAGCTTTGGAACCCTATTCCCAGAATCTTCAGACTTAACCATTTTGTATTTTTAAATTTAGGAAAAAGACTTGTTTTTGTTGTTTTTATGTTTTGAATTAAAAACTATGAAATGCAAATATTTTTGGATTTTATCAGAGATTATGTGATCATATTTTAGTTTGTTGTGCATTAATTCTTCTTGTTTAAGTTTATCACAGATCTTATATGAATATGTTGTGTGATGCTCAACTTGATCAAAACAAGCTTTAGTGCACATTTTTTCTCTTACTTCAACTGGAATTTCAAGATATTTTGAGAAAGAAGTCTTAGAGTTAGAAAATGAATTTTCAACCTTTGGTTGATCTGACTGTGCCATTAGTGCAACTTCTTCTAAATCCTCTTTAGGATCAGATTTATCACTACAGTCATACTCTTCTTCTTCATTTTCTGAGTTACCTTCAGCCTTAGAATCATTGTCTTCTGACCAATCTTCAGTTTGAATTTCTACAACAAGAGATAAACTAGTGGTTAGATCAGCTGTAAATTGTTCAGCATAAGCACTCCAGTCATATCCATCTTTAATGCTAACCATCAAACAACATGCTAAAAAACTCATGGGTACTTTAAAATATTTTGCTCGGTACGCATAATAGCCCCAAACACTTAAAAACCAGTAAAAAAGAGGGGTTCAAGAACTCACCTGAAGCAACCTTCGAGCAACACACCTCCACCTGCAAATTCAGCTCATAAAACCCACGAAAACAAGCACTTAGCACCACAAATCTAGGCCTAGAAGCTGAAAATTCAATTGAAACCAAACATTAACCTAAGAAAACTCACCATTTTGCAGATTTCAGCTTCCTCTCTCTCTAAAACCGGAACTTCTCTTCTTTTCTTCTTTCTTCTTCTTCAACCAAGGACAAGAAAAGTGGGTAGTGGGGGCATGGGCGGCCATGCCCTTCTTTTAAAAACAATAATATTAAAGTTTGCATCTTTCACAACTTTAGTCCTTTAACTTGTGTTATTCCGCATTTCTTTCTTTGTACTTTTATTTTCTCTTCTTTTTAATAAAATTTAGGGTGTTACACAAAGCAGCAGTAGCCGCTCAAGAACGTATCAACAACAAGAGGAGAGTGGAGATTATTGGCATGCTCATCAGCCTGGGAGTAGTTAATGAAGACATCCTTCTACTCCCACTTAATGAGCTTGTAAGACTGGAGAAGGCAACATTGCAACAAAAGGAAAAGGAAGAAGCAGCAAGGTTGGCCGAAGAGGAGAAGAAAAGAAAGAGGAAGGACGAGGCTACTGAAAGGGAATGGAAGGAGAGGATAGCCTTTCTCTACTCAAGAGGCTATTCTTAAGAGGAGTTGGCATCCCATGATTATGACACGGTCTTGTTTCTTTTTCACAAAGAGCAAGATCAAATCAACAAAGAGAGGAAGAGGAGTGCCAGGGAAAAGCTGAAGTAGAGAAAGAAGAAGGAGGAAGAGGCACAACTTACCGCTGCCAAAAAGGTGGGAGATAAGGAGTGGATGAAAGCCTATCTCAAAGCCCACGACTTCACCGGCAGGCAAGTGGGCCCTATGTCTGAGAAGACCCTATAGTGACATGTCAGTGACATCAAGGCTGACCTTCGCGTAGGAAGAAGGCAGGAGGTAAGTCAATTGCCAAGTATTCAGAAGAAGGCACCCAAACAAACACCAACACCCAAACCAGCACAACCTACACCCATACCTTTTCCCTTCCCTATCAAAACTAAACCAACCCTTGAGCCTTACACTCCTGATCCCACACCATCAGCCTTACCTACACCCTCACCCACTACTTCCCAACAACCACCACCACCTATCCTGAAACCCAAAACACAACCCAGAACCTAATCTTTACCCAAACCTTCTTCTGAACCTTCTAAGTCCCTAACCTTGGAAGAATTCAAGGAGATCAAGAGGAAGCTCATCAACTGCACAACATTGAGTGACATCTCTTATGAGGAAGAGTCAGTTAACCTGAAATACACTGATGGCTCTTCCATCTCCCCCACAAAAGATGCATTCCTTGGTCTACCTAGGGGAGCACTGGACCAAGCATTCTAACTTCTTGCAACCAACTCAGATTTTCTTACGAAAGAAGAGAAGAAGTTAAGGAGGAGGTTGGTGACTCTACTGGACACTAGAAAGGGGGACAAACTTTCAGCCAAACCCCTTCATCCTAGAAAACAGATAGTCTAGTGGAGGTTCTAAGAACCTTCCCACAGCTTTGTTATGAAAAGAGAGAATGGAGAGGAAAACAGGGTTGATACCTCATCTCTACTACACTCCAGTAGATTTGACCTTGCTGAGTTAGCAGAGAAACCATTCTCTAATCCCTCCAACTCTCAAGTTGCTGCTCATATCAGAAATCATCTAAGCAGTCTTCTTCTAGCTGAGCTCACAAAGAAGGCCAAGACTGAAGAAGAGTTGAAGAGGAGAGCAAAGGATGAGGAAGAAGGCATAACTACAAAAGGAAAACCATTCTTTCAGTTGGTTGAAGGCTCAACTTCTGATCCTATAGTTAGATGGGAGTATGACTACAATTCTCATCAGCTAACTCTCTTCAGAGGGACGCAATAAAGGGTGCATGTCATTCAAAACAACAGACTAGATCTACTATCTACAAATGACTTGTACCAGCTCCTCACTACCATATCAGGGAAGAACAAGGAAACAGATAAATATCTTCTTTCCCTGGTGTTGAAGACTTTAAAGATTAGAAGGAAGTGAAGTTTTGGTAGCATCAGCCTAGGGGTAGTTTGTTGGATCATATAAGGCTGGTGCAACCAAAACAACACTTAGAATAATTTTGAAGTACAATTGAAGAAGTCTTCCAAAGCTAAAGCTGCTCTTTCAAAGACAAGTAGATGATCTTCCCAAGCGTAAGTATGAAGAACTTCCGAAGGTAGAATCAACTCTTTCGAAGCATTTGAAGACCAAGTTATTCTCCTTCCGAAGCATTCACACTTAGAAGATCCAAGACAAAGTCTTCCAAAGAATGAAGTCACAAAGACTTGCAGAAGACTTGGAAGAAGTAGATTCTTCCGAAGTATTAATGGCTTCGGAAGAACTTATTCTTCCGAAGCCATTTTGCTTTCGGACGAACTTATTCTTCTGAAGCCATTTTGCTTTCGGAAGAATCAACTATGAAATAATGGACATATGTATGGGCTGTCTAAGATCCATTGATAACTCTGATACACTGCATGGCCTTTTCCCACTCCCATGTAGTTGACCATACTTTAATCCACTGTTTATCTTTTTCAGTTAGTACAGTTACCATACTTAGTTGGTGATAAAAGGTAAGTCATGGACCTGTCATGACTACCTAATCTAGGATTTTATTTTATCTTAGATATTTTACTTCTAGCAACTTAGTATTTGCTTAGCGGTAAATTCCAGCTGGTTTCCCAAGTATAACCAACTGTAGATAGTAGTATATATAGTTTCTTATTGTAACTTATGTAACCATGCTTGTAAGAGTCTTGTAGTACTGAGTTGAGAAATAATATATACAAGTATCTTGAAAACCTTTCTTATGTTCATCAACTTATTATTTTATTGTCAACTTAGTTAGAGATTCCTCTTCATCAACCGAGTGTGACTTAGTGAGTTTGTGAGATACAAAACTTATGTTAAGAGACCAACACCGATACTATAGTATGTTTGTTTGCTATGTCTGTTTGATTGTGAGAAACCTTTAAGTGTGTGATGGTCCAGCTTTATCAACACTCTTTTGGACTTCAGCTATGGCCTTTAGTGACTCTTCAGTTTCCTTCTCTATAATTTGATATTTTTCAGTTTCCTTGACTTGGTCAGTCAAAGGAGTGATTCTAAATTTGATTTTAAAGGTATTTCAAAAGATACAATTGTTTTTTTTGCTGAATAGGAGCTTTGCCTTTCCCTTTGTTTATAGTGGAAGATTCAGCTTTTCTTCCACCTAAGCAGATGTCAAAACCTTTTGTCTGCTTTGTTTGTTTGATTGGTGTATCAACGACACTTGAAACTTTTTTAGTTTCAGTAATTGATTGATTTGACTCATCATACAAAAGATCAACATCATATTCATCAGTTTTTTGTTTATCAAACTCAATATTTTCTCATTGATAAAAACTATTGTTTTGATTTGTGGAGATGCTTGGGTTTTAACAAATTTTCTCAAAGGTGTTTTTGATCTTAATGATGATTTTGATGATGATGATGATTGTTTTGTATCATCAGTCTGGTCATGTGGGTCAAGAGACTCACCCTGTTTGTTTGTCATGGAGTCAGGTAGAGGAATATAATTGTCATTATAAGTTGGGTTGACCTTATTACATCCTAAACATATAGGGTCTTTAAATGCCCTTTGCTGAGAAAAAGGTTGTTCAAACTTCTTGTTGCTCACCTGAAACTTCTGAAGTTTCACTTCAGTTTCAGCCTGTAGTATTTTTGACAGAGTCAATGATTCAGAGAGTTGCTCAACTTAAGCTGCAAGTGTTAATATTTCAAACATCAATTTGTCCAAATCATTTTGTATGAAAGTATTTTGTCCCATATTGCTTTTGATATTGTTTTAGACTTTCATTTAAATGTTTGTTTCAATTACTTTGTTTGAAAGTTTGTCTACATGTTCTCTGTATCGATTGACATCATCTATGCATGCTTGTGTGCAAAGATTTTCCCTTACCTCTTTCGGGATTTCATAGATCTTATCTTCTATATTTGCCATGAGGGCATCATCAAGAGATTGGATCTCGACCTCGTACATGCTCCAATCACATTCACCATTTTGTTTTATTGATAGGATCAAAATGGATCGATCTGTGATGATATTGTGATGCAATTGAATCAAAACAAACACAAGTAATTAAATCAATGTAAAGATATCAGAAAAATTCATAGTTTTTCATTGATAGAAAGCATAGAAATACAAGTGTAGAGAACAGTTACAATTCGTTCAACTGATTCTAAGGTGGACTAGTCTAGTCTTTGTGCTTACCTACACAATACATAATCTATGCTATTTATACTGTCAATTAAAACAAAAAGGAACATATATTTACAAATAAGTCCCTAAACTATGACAAAACTATTAATAAAGACAATAAAGACTAAATGTTAATCTTCGAGAGGCTTCTACAATACTCCTCCTAAGATTGACATTGTCTTAAGTCTTCAAAATCTTCAATCTTTGGTCTTTAGTCTTGAAAATTCTTCAATCTTCATCTTCATTCTTCAATTCATTCTTCATACATCAAAGAAATCTTCTGGTTCTTCTTTTACATTGAACACAGGCTTCTCCTTGTACAGCTCTTGTTCTCTTAATGCTTTTGTAATTGCTGACTTGAATTTTTCTACTAGAATAGCTTGCTTAGGCTTTGATTCATTTGTCTTTATCTCCATCTTTTCCATTCTTTCCAATGTCTCCTTGGACAAACCTGTAATATCAATGTTAGCATAAAATTCCAGAGGTTTAGAGAACTCTTGCTAGTGAATTTCTAACACCCCTTTGCTCGAAATCCTCATAAAGTCAATCGACTTAATATCCTTCTTCACAATATTTGCATACGCTAAGGCTTTGCGTAATGCAATCCTTTCCATTGCAGCATTCATGACTTTAATGATTGTCATGAAGTACTTCTTGTCATTTTCAGCAACTTCAGAAGACACCCATTAAAACTTTTGAATTGATAAGAAAGAAATGTAACTTGGATGAAACAATTTTAGCTCGAATACTCCAAATAAAGAAATCCTATCTTTATCCCAATCATCCAGATTTGTAACAAGCTTCAACTCAAATGTATCAACATTATAAAACCATCGTAGAATTGGTTTTGTCATTTGAGAGCCATCAATAACTTTCAGACCAAGATTTGTTACTTTATCAAAGTATTTATCACTAAAGCATCCATAAATACATCTTCTTCTACACCTTTTTCTCCAAGTTTTCTTTTGCTTTTCAATGATTGAAAGTATTCTTTATCTTCCTGATCACATCTTGTTTTAAGAAATGAACTCATCCTTGATATTCCCCCATTTAGCAATTGAACAAAATTTTCACCTCGACCAGCTTTTGTTGGGTTAATCAAAGGAAGTTTGTTCAGCTCTTTCAAGTCTTGCACAGGTAGTTCAATGATGCTTGAGTAAAAGTGATAAACATCACATATGACATTTACTCTCTTGATAAAAAAGGCATCAAATACTTCATCATATTTCCAAGCTACTATTTTAAATTCTTTTAATTTATCAGGAACAATCATTGCATTAAGCAGTTCTGAAATTGATTGTCCTTTTTTTAAATCATTTCGTACCAAATCTCCTGCTGTTTAAGCTTTGTTCCATAGCTGGTTTTGCTTAGTGGACACTTGGTATGTTGTTTTTCATTTTCTGGAAACAACTTCATTAGCTCCTTTCGTCTTTCATGTCCACTTCTTATCAACTCCATGTTTTTGATCTCTTGAGGCTTTAGAATTCTAGTTCTCTTTGTGATCTCGAGATACTATGGATTGTCCATGTCGAGGACTATCATTCTATTTGTTTGATTCGCGGTTTCTTGGAAACTTCTCACCAAGTTCTTCAAGGATTCTGCTTGAAGACTATTTAATTTCTTCCTAGGATAGTTACGTGATTGTAACCATATCCTTAAAGCAGTTACATTCATATCATCTGGATCAGGATGGTGTAACTCAGAAGTTGAAAGTTCTTCAACATTGATACTTTCTTGAAGCGGATTCCATTCTCCATTCTCTACTACTATCTCATCCGGATCAACAGGTGCAATAGACTCAGCGATTATACACTTTTCATACTCTTTATTTATTCATGAGACAGTTAATCCATCCAAAAATACTCTGTTATTTTTCATTCTAATCAAGTAATTGTACTTATCTTCAATATCAACAGGTATGACTTTAGTTGTTTCCTGGATTGGTGAGTAGTGGACTCCAACTATGTCTTCATCTTCAAGAACTTCATTATACCAATTGTCAACAAATTCAGTTTCCAAATCATCAAGAGCTTCAATTTTTTCATATACATCTGTTTCCTCTCCTTCTTTACTTTCACCTTTAGACGCAATCCTTTGTATTTTTGTTGATGGTTCAGCTAGAACTGAAATGTCTACATCATCAATTTTTCTTTTTCCTTTATCTACCTCAGATATCTTCTCAACATCAATTGGAGTAACTTCAGAAACTATCATAACTTCAGGAGACGGAGAATTTAGACTATCTTTCATTCTTTTGAATTCTTCTTTTAAAACCTTATTGTTTTCTTTAAACTTTTTGAACTTTTCTTCCATTAGTTCATAATCTTTCATCATGACTTCAAAATTTTTTAGGTTTGTTTCTTTATCTTTCTCCAAATCAGCAATCACTTTATCTTTCTTTTGTAATTCCTCCTTTAATTTCTCATTTTCTTCTCTTAACTTTTCAATGAGATTCACTTGCTTAGCATTTTTTTCTTTTAATTCATCAATAATCAACTGAAAGTTTGTTTCATCTACCACATGTGTATCCTGTTGATTGCAACTTACTGGATCATCATGTATCACATCTTCAAATACTTCAAAGTTTTGAACATCTTTATTAACTTCCGTTTGTTCTTCTGTTTCAATAGCTTCTTCAATCATATTAACTATCTCCTCAATAGTTTTACTTTCTTCATTTCTATCTTCAACTTGCTCAACTTCTTCCATAACTTCTTTAATTACTTCATTAATGATTTCATTAATTTCATTTCCACCATTATTACCATCATCATCATCATCATCATCATCATCATCAGATATGGAACTAGAACTATCATCATCACTATTCTCATCATTATCATCATCTTCATCATCAGATGTGAAACTAGAACTATCATCATCAATATTCTCATCATTATCATCATCTTTATCATCTTCATCAACTAAGTCTAGAGGATCTACTTCAATCAGGTTGTTTAGATCAACCGGTTCATCCACAAGTAAATGAAAATGATCTTCATTTATGTTTACCTCATCTTGAGCCACAGCCCTCATATAGTCAACCATTGGTACATTAAGAGAACCAGTAATCATTGATAGTCGTTTGTATGAAGTTTCTATCATATGCTCAAGAATCAATCTTTCACCACCAACTCAACAAGCATGATAATCAGGATTGGCTTCATTTATGATCATCTGCAGGAATCTAGGATACATCAGATACTTATTTCTGATTCCTTTCTCCAAGTTAAAGATAAATCCATTCATAATCCAACGAGCCATGTTGAATCTTCTATTTGTTGCAATGGCAACAATTAGAGATGCTATATCATCTGGAAATGAGTTACAACCTGCATTTCTTTTTGACAAGCCATGCTAGAATATATAGCATAGTAGTTTCCAGTGATTGTACACTTGGGCTCTGAAAAATTGTTTCTTAGGAAAATTATCTGGATGACCCATAGCAATAAAGGTTTCTCTACATTCATTAAATGAGAGTTCTGCTAAGTCTTCAGGGTCATTGTTTCCAAGCCTTAATGCTTCTCTAATGGATTCTTCTAACACTTCAATCATTCTTTAATTGGTTATCAATCCTCTCAAAACATTTCTTCCTTCTTGTGACATCCGGTAATTTTCCGTTACCAAACTCTGTTTGTTCCGTTAAGTCTTGCATACACGTGTCGTGCACACACACTAGTTGTCGTTGAACGTTGGTGACTTAACAATAATCAGTAATGTTAAATTGATGATAATTAAGTTAACAATGTGATTATTAAGTTATGCTTATGTGATTTAAATGTTAACTGTAATTTTATCGCGTAACGTGGAAACGTGTGTATTTACTTTGTAAATCTTGTAGCTTATAAAGATAATACCTATAATTGCTACTACTAGTTTATATGTTTATTATTCTAGTTAAAAACATCTTAAAAGGATGTTAAAAGTCTAATTTTATAAAAATACAAAGTGCAAGGGTTAAAAGGTAATTATGCAAAACTTAGTTGATTAAAACACAAAAACCAAACCCTAAGCACCCTCTTCGGCCGCGATCGACCTCCCCACACCCACAAACCTGCGATTTCAGCCCAAGAACAAGCAATCACATTCGAATTTGATCGATTTCAAGGCATACAACAAGTTAGAATCATCAATTGCAAGCCATTACACGTTTAAAGGTTAGATTTTTGCATGTTTTTGATGGTTTTTCATGGTGGCCGAACCCTAGTTCGAAAATCTGCAATTGGGTGTTAATTCTTGTTCGTTTGGTGATGTTATGATGTTAGTTAGGTTGTGTTGATGCTAGTTAACGTTGATTATGCAAGAAAGTTTGGATTTTGGTTGTTTGTTCATAGGGTTATCTTGGCCGTGAGTTTGAGGCAATTTGGATCAAATTGGATGTTGAATAATGGTTGTTTGATGTTGTGATTATGTTAGTTGTATTGTATATATATTAGTTAACGTCGATTTTACAAGAAAGCCATGATTTGGGTGCATTGTTCATAGGTTACTAATAATAGTAACTTTATTTTGCATGAATTGGTGATTGGATGATGTGTGAATGTTATGGATGTGTTTGTGATGATGATTAGATGCTAGATGGTTGATATGAATGTTAGGAATTCAAAATGCATGTTGTAGTTCATACCTTACTAAAGATAGTAACTTTTGGGTATGAAAGTTGATGAATCATGATGATTAGGTGTTGTTGATCATGTTTAGATGTTGTCATGGACTTGAAATGGTATATAATTGATGAATTCATGAATGTTGTGTGAGTTTGATGAATTTGGGATGAACTTTCCCAAAAGGGAAACTTTAATTGTGCAAATCCTTGAATTGGATGATTTGAGCATGTTTGGGATATTAGGATCATGCTAGTGTGTTCATGGATGGGTTCTAAGGTGACTAAATGTGTTGTTTATGTTGTATGAATGTTGATTTGGGTTGTTATCTGTTTTGGCCTGTTGTGATTTGCATGATTTGTATGATATCTAGTTATATGATGATCTAGGTAGTACATGTGGTGGTGATGTGCTATATGTAATCAAGTGGTATGTTGATCATGTATGATATGCTGTTGTGTTAGTTTAATGAATTATCACCTATAATGTCACCAACGGGTCCAACGGGTCAACTGGGTCAAATGTGTCTTGTATTCTTAAACCTTGAGTTCCTTGGTTTGTAGAGCACTTAGGGTTTCGTGTTGTTTTTGTGCACACGTACTTATGTACTCTTGTATTCTAGGTGACCTTTGAAGGTTGTCTTTCCTTCTTTCTTTCAAGTTAAACTCTAAGTTAATTCTTGCGCATACCAGGTGAGTTCTTGCCCCACTCTTTTTACATAAATCTCTTTTGGGGGAGATGGCATACTGTTTACAAACGCTTTTATTTATGAGTGTGTATAATATTGATATAGTGTTGTTTACCATGGAAAGTCCTCACACTTTCGGATTGTTAATATTGACTAGCGGGGAAATTTTGGGTAGTACTACTGGGTCTGACGAGCCCCACCTGTGCGACTCGAGGTCAAACGGGTGCAATTTTGTCCTAACACATATTCGTCACGACCTGGTAAGTCGTGACGGGAGGCAACAAACGTATCACAGTCAGCTTCAATCGCGAGATCACTATGATTAATATTTTTATGTTAATAGACTAGCTATCTATTGCAATACACTACTTATGCTCTGGAAACTATTGATTGGTTTATATTTTAACGCAAACTCTTGAACTCACCAACCATGTGTTGACTTGTTTAGTATGCTATTCTCAGGTTAAGGTTGCCAGTTGCCTAGGAGCACGCACATCAGCATCGTTGAGTTGTCTACATTGTTTGTTTACACATTTGGGATTATTTTCATTTTATACATTTGTGTTTGGGGCGCGTATGTTTTGCGCATTCTCTTTACATACTACTTGTTTTGAGTTTTCTAGTTTTAAAAACGCTTCCGCAGTATTTTAAACGTTAACTCTGGTTTTGTTTGTTAATCATATAGAGTCGTTCTTGGTAACTAATGACTGAGATCCTGGTATGTCACGCGCCTCGCGGTAAAACCCCGCTCGCGGATTTTGAGGGTGTGACAGATTGGTATCAGAGCCATTGGTTATAGGGAACTAGGTTGCATACACACACTAGACTATAACCGCACAGTTGTTAGTTACTTATCGTTTACTCTCCTTACTGTATACTCATTGGCATACGCAACACGTACTTCGCAGCATGGCATCGTCGTCCAGAAATTTAGGCAAGAGACCTGCACGATCTGAGTCACCTCCTACTTCTCCCGTACCGGATAGGGGATTTAACTGGCCACGACATCCTTATCCTCCTAGCGAGATAGACTGGGATCAGCCTTTCATACCTCCTGAGCTCGATCCTCCACGTAACTGGGATTTCTACCCCACTTACATAAACCGTATGGCTTATAGAGAACGCGTACCACCAGTAGCACCTACACGACCTAGGACTAGGTCATCAACCGCCTCTACTTTGCCTACACTTCCTACTTTGAGCATCCCTCTGGAGCAGGCATTTGCAGCCCTAGTAGCCACACTAGACACAGAGCGACAGCGGATTAGAGGACTCACTGATGAGAACTCTGCATTACGATCTGAGATGCGTCAGCTGCGTTTCCAGGTAGAGACGCTTCCGGAGCGACTTTCGATGGCCATTGGTGGACACCATACTCTGGCAGGCAACGTGGTAGCACTTAGTGGGCGCATGGACGCACAGAATCACCATAACATAGTGATCGATGATAGGTTTGCTGATTTAGAGGCACAGCTAGCAGCACTTCAGGTTGTTGAAGCCCCTGCACCTTTGGTGGAATGCCCAGGTGCAAATGCTGGGTCAAGCCATGGCCAATGAACTACCTTGGGATGAATTCAAAGAATCATGACTGAAGAATATTGCCCCCGGAATGAAGTGCAGAAACTGGAGATTGAGTTCTGGCAACTCAAAATGCAAGGCTCAGAAATTGAAGCCTACACGACTCGTACTCATGAGTTAGCCACTTTATGCCCAGGGATGGTGAATGAAATGCACAAGAGGGTGGAGCATTATATACGGGGATTGGTTCCTGAAATTCAAAGTATGGTAACTGCTTCTAACCCCACTACCATACAACAAGCAATCCGAACAGCCCACAGGCTGACTGACCTGGCAGTTGAGCAAGGTCAGTTACCCAAACGGGGTGCGGTGGCAAGCGTGCCCGACCAGAAACGCAAGTGGGATGGTTTAAGCAACAAGGGATCGTCATCCAGTAGCCAAACTCAACCCCAACAACAGCAGCAGAGTCAGCAACAGCAACGGAAGTTTGATAACAACCGAAGCTTCAACCAGGCGCACTCAAATCAAGGACCCGGCGGGTATGGTGGAAGACTGCCGAAGTGCAACCGGTGTAACTACCACCATGTGGGCCGATGTGATAACTTCAAGTGTCAACGTTGTGGGAAGATTGGTCACGCAGCCAAAGACTGTCGGGGTGAACTGATGAGAAAGCCACAACAATCACAAGAAACTCCGAAGGGTTGTTTTGAATGCGGGAAAGAAGGCCATTACAAACGCAACTGTCCCCAGCTTAAGAGGAATGGTAATGGTAACAACAACAATGGGAACAACAACAATAATAATAATGGCAATAACAATGGTAATGGCAACAACAATGGAGGCAATAACAACAGTGGAGCCAAAGGAAGAGCCTTCGTCATTGGCTCAGGTGAGGCTCTAAACGATCCTACAACAGTAACTGGTAAATTTTCGGTTAATGGTTGTTTTGCTACTGTATTATTCGATACCGGAGCCGATAGAAGTTTCGTGTCCACTAGGTTCTGTAGTCTTTTAAGTGATATGCCCTCAGCCTTAGAATCTAAATACACCGTAGAGTTAGCTGACGGTACACAGATTCACGTAACGCATATTCTTAGAGACTGCAAGATAGAGCTTGCTAGTCATACATTCACCATAGATCTCATGCCTGTTACGTTAGGAAGCTTTGATGTGGTAGTAGGCATGGATTGGCTTTCCGATAAACAAGCGGAAGTCATATGCCACGAGAAAATCATAAGGATTCCCATTGGTGAAGAAGTCCTTACGGTCAGAGGTGATAGGAGTGGTGCGGTGATAGGCATCATCTCATTCATGAAGGCGCAGAAGTTGTTACGAAAGGGTCGACTGGCCATATTGGCACTAGTCACGGATAAACAGACTGAGGAAAAGAAGATAGAGGATATTCCCGTAGTTCGTGAGTTTTCTGAGGTGTTTCCGGAAGATCTGCCTGGATTACCGCCTCATCGTCAAGTTGAATTCCAGATTGAGTTGACTCCAGGAGCCGCTCCAATTGCGAGAGCACCATATCGGTTAGCTCCGAACGAACTGCAGGAATTATCCGCCCAACTACAAGAGTTGTTGGATAAGGGGTTTATCCGACCGAGTTCGTCGCCCTGGGGAGCGCCAGTTCTATTTGTGAAAAAGAAGGATGGTACATTTAGAATGTGTATCGACTATAGGGAACTGAACAAGGTTACTATCAAGAGTAGATATCCCTTACCTCGTATCGATGATTTGTTTGATCAACTGCAAGGATCAAGCTATTACTCCAAGATTGATCTGAGGTCTGGGTATCATCAGCTGAGAGTTCGAGAAGAGGACATCTCGAAGACTGCTTTCCGTACACGATATGGTCACTATGAATTTTTGGTCATGCCATTTGGGTTGACGAATGCACCAGCAGTATTCATGGACCTCATGAATCGCGTGTGCAAACCCTATCTTGATCAGTTTGTTATCGTCTTTATTGATGACATACTGATATACTCAAAGACCGAGGAAGAACATGAGAAGCACTTACGTTTAATCTTGGAATTACTTAGAAAGGAACAACTGTATGCAAAGTTTTCTAAGTGTGATTTCTGGATACGTGAGGTACAATTCTTGGGTCATATTGTCAACGAGAAGGGAATACATGTTGATCCTGCTAAGATTGAAGCGATAAAGAATTGGTCTGTTCCTAAGACACCGAGTGAGATACGACAATTCCTTGGATTAGCGGGATATTATCGACGATTCATTGAAGGATTCTCTAAGATTGCACAACCTCTCACAGCTTTGACTCACAAAGGAACGACGTACAAATGGGGTGAGAGTCAGGAATCTGCTTTTCAGTTGCTGAAACATAAATTGTGTAGCGCACCAATATTAGCGTTACCGGAGGGTAGTGATGATTTCGTAGTCTATTGTGACGCTTCTATTCAAGGACTTGGATGCGTCCTGATGCAGCGGGATAAAGTGATAGCATACGCCTCTAGACAGTTGAAGATTCATGAGAAGAACTATACCACCCATGATTTGGAACTGGGTGCAGTAGTGTTTGCCTTGAAGATCTGGAGACATTACTTGTACGGTACCAAATGCACCATTTACACCGATCACAAGAGTCTTCAGCACATCTTTGAGCAAAAGGAGTTGAACATGAGGCAAAGACGCTGGGTGGAATTGTTAAACGACTATGATTGTGCTATTAAGTACCACCCGGGGAAAGCAAATGTAGTTGCTGATGCGTTGAGTAGAAAAGAGACTGCTAAACCTCGACGAGTGCGAGCTCTGCAACTAACGATTAGTACGCAATTACCCGAACAAATCCGTGACGCTCAAACTGAAGCTCTGAAAGTAGAAAATATGAGTTTAGAAGGGTTACGAGGAATGGAAAAGCAATTAGAAGTAAAGCCGGATGGGATTCGTTATTTCATGGATAGACTATGGGTACCTCTCCACGGAGACCTGAGAGACTTGGTGATGAGTGAGGCTCACAAGTCCAAGTATTCTATACATCCTGGATCTGACAAGATGTACCACGATTTGAAGGCGCACTATTGGTGGCCTAACATGAAAGCAGATGTAGCTACTTATGTGAGCAAGTGTCTGACCTGCTCAAAGGTAAAAGTGGAGTATCAGAAACCATCTGGATTATTATAACAACCCGAGATCCCTATGTGGAAGTGGGATCAAATATCAATGGATTTTATTACTAAGTTACCTCGTACTTCTACGGGTTGCGATACAATATGGGTTATCGTGGATCGATTGACAAAATCTGCTCATTTCCTAGCGATAAAGGAAACAGATAAGATGGAGAAGTTAACCCGACTTTATCTGAAGGAGATTGTTTCGAGGCATGGAGTACCAATCTCAATTATTTCTGATCGCGATTCTCGTTTCACATCACACTTCTGGCAGTCGTTGCAGAAAGCTTTAGGTACACGATTGGATATGAGTACTGTTTATCATCCACAGACTGATGGTCAAAGCGAGCGTACTATACAGACTTTGGAGGACATGTTACGTGCTTGTGTGATTGATTTCGGGAATAACTGGGAAGTTCACCTACCGTTGGTGGAATTTTCTTACAACAACAGTTATCACACTAGTATAAAGGCAGCACCTTTTGAAGCTTTGTATGGGAGAAAGTGTAGATCACCAGTTTACTGGGCTGAAATTGGTGATAGTCAATTAACGGGTCCCGAGTTAGTACACGAGACAACTGAGAAGATTGTTCAGATAAGAAACCGCATGGCCGCAGCGCGAGACAGACAGAAAAGCTATGCTGACAAACGACGAAAACCTTTGGAATTTCGGACAGGTGACAAAGTTTTATTGAAAGTCTCACCATGGAAAGGCGTAGTTCGGTTTGGTAAGCGAGGAAAGCTAAATCCGAGATACGTTGGACCATTTGAGATAGTGGAAAGAATTGGTCCAGTGGCTTATCGACTAGCCTTACCTGATTCATTGTGTGGAATCCATGATGTATTCCATGTTTCAAACCTAAAGAAATGTTTGACGGATGAGACGATGGTCGTACCACTGGAAGAAGTTCAAGTAGATGAACAACTACGCTTCATTGAGGAACCGGTCGAGGTGATGGATCGTGAGGTGAAAACGCTTAAGCAAAGCAAGATACCCATTGTCAAAGTTCGATGGAACTCAAGACGTGGACCAGAATTCACGTGGGAACGTGAAGACCAAATGAAGCTTAAGTATCCTCAGCTATTCGAAAGAACGATGCCAACTGGTGAAGGTATTGATTAAATTTCGGGACGAAATTTCTTTCAACATGGGGATGATGTGACAACTCATCCAAAACTCACACGATTTCGATTTCCTTGTGCCAATGCAGTAGACCAGTGATGGATCACTCACCATGTAACGCAATTTTCGGGACGAAAATTCTTTTAACATGGGGATAATGTGACATCCGGTAATTTTCCGTTACCAAACTCTGTTTGTTCCGTTAAGTCTTGCATACACGTGTCGTGCACACACACTAGTTGTCGTTGAACGTTGGTGACTTAATAATAATCAGTAATGTTAAATTGATGATAATTAAGTTAACAATGTGATTATTAAGTTATGCTTATGTGATTTAAATGTTAACTGTAATTTTATCGCGTAACGTGGAAACGTGTGTATTTACTTTGTAAATCTTGTAGCTTATAAAGATAATACCTATAATTGCTACTACTAGTTTATATGTTTATTATTCTAGTTAAAAGGATGTTAAAAGTCTAATTTTATAAAAATACAAAGTGCAAGGGTTAAAAGGTAATTATGCAAAACTTAGTTGATTAAAACACAAAAACCAAACCCTAAGCACCCTCTTCGGCCGCGATCGACCTCCCCACACCCACAAACCTGCGATTTCAGCCCAAGAACAAGCAATCACATTCGAATTTGATCGATTTCAAGGCATACAACAAGTTAGAATCATCAATTGCAAGCCATTACACGTTTAAAGGTTAGATTTTTGCATGTTTTTGATGGTTTTTCATGGTGGCCGAACCCTAGTTCGAAAATCTGCAATTGGGTGTTAATTCTTGTTCGTTTGGTGATGTTATGATGTTAGTTAGGTTGTGTTGATGCTAGTTAACGTTGATTATGCACGAAAGTTTGGATTTTGGTTGTTTGTTCATAGGGTTATCTTGGCCGTGAGTTTGAGGCAATTTTGGATCAAATTGGATGTTGAATAATGGTTGTTTGATGTTGTGATTATGTTAGTTGTATTGTATATATATTAGTTAACGTCGATTTTACAAGAAAGCCATGATTTGGGTGCATTGTTCATAGGTTACTAATAATAGTAACTTTATTTTGCATGAATTGGTGATTGGATGATGTGTGAATGTTATGGATGTGTTTGTGATGATGATTAGATGCTAGATGGTTGATATGAATGTTAGGAATTCAAAAATGCATGTTGTAGTTCATACCTTACTAAAGATAGTAACTTTTGGGTATGAAAGTTGATGAATCATGATGATTAGGTGTTGTTGATCATGTTTAGATGTTGTCATGGACTTGAAATGGTATATAATTGATGAATTCATGAATGTTGTGTGAGTTTGATGAATTTGGGATGAACTTTCCCAAAAGGGAAACTTTAATTGTGCAAATCCTTGAATTGGATGATTTGAGCATGTTTGGGATATTAGGATCATGCTAGTGTGTTCATGGATGGGTTCTAAGGTGACTAAATGTGTTGTTTATGTTGTATGAATGTTGATTTGGGTTGTTATCTGTTTTGGCCTGTTGTGATTTGCATGATTTGTATGATATCTAGTTATATGATGATCTAGGTAGTACATGTGGTGGTGATGTGCTATATGTAATCAAGTGGTATGTTGATCATGTATGATATGCTGTTGTGTTAGTTTAATGAATTATCACCTATAATGTCACCAACGGGTCCAACGGGTCAACTGGGTCAAATGTGTCTTGTATTCTTAAACCTTGAGTTCCTTGGTTTGTAGAGCACTTAGGGTTTCGTGTTGTTTTTGTGCACACGTACTTATGTACTCTTGTATTCTAGGTGACCTTTGAAGGTTGTCTTTCCTTCTTTCTTTCAAGTTAAACTCTAAGTTAATTCTTGCGCATACCAGGTGAGTTCTTGCCCCACTCTTTTTACATAAATCTCTTTTGGGGGAGATGGCATACTGTTTACAAACGCTTTTATTTATGAGTGTGTATAATATTGATATAGTGTTGTTTACCATGGAAAGTCCTCACACTTTCGGATTGTTAATATTGACTAGCGGGGAAATTTTGGGTAGTACTACTGGGTCTGACGAGCCCCACCTGTGCGACTCGAGGTCAAACGGGTGCAATTTTGTCCTAACACATATTCGTCACGACCTGGTAAGTCGTGACGGGAGGCAACAAACGTATCACAGTCAGCTTCAATCGCGAGATCACTATGATTAATATTTTTATGTTAATAGACTAGCTATCTATTGCAATACACTACTTATGCTCTGGAAACTATTGATTGGTTTATATTTTAACGCAAACTCTTGAACTCACCAACCATGTGTTGACTTGTTTAGTATGCTATTCTCAGGTTAAGGTTGCCAGTTGCCTAGGAGCACGCACATCAGCATCGTTGAGTTGTCTACATTGTTTGTTTACACATTTGGGATTATTTTCATTTTATACATTTGTGTTTGGGGCGCGTATGTTTTGCGCATTCTCTTTACATACTACTTGTTTTGAGTTTTCTAGTTTTAAAAACGCTTCCGCAGTATTTTAAACGTTAACTCTGGTTTTGTTTGTTAATCATATAGAGTCGTTCTTGGTAACTAATGACTGAGATCCTGGTATGTCACGCGCCTCGCGGTAAAACCCCGCTCGCGGATTGTGGATTGTAACATCCCACATTGGTTGGGAAGGTGAACGAAGGCTTCTTTATAAGGGGCTTGAGACCTTCCCCACTGTGACGCGTTTTGCCTGGGCGATGGTGGTACGTCCCGGTCCAGGTGAAGACAAAACCGTGAGGCGATGGTGGTTCGTCCTGGCCAAAGCGGACAATATCATGGTGCGGTTACGCTGGGCTGTTACAGATGGTATCAGAGCCAGGGCCGGGCCGGTGTGCCAGCGAGGACGCTGGGCTCCCTAAGGGGGGTGGATTGTAACATCCCACATTGGTTGGGAAGGTGAACGAAGGCTTCTTTATAAGGGGCTTGAGACCTTCCCCACTGTGACGCGTTTTGCCTGGGCGATGGTGGTACGTCCCGGTCCAGGTGAAGACAAAACCGTGAGGCGATGGTGGTTCGTCCTGGCCAAAGCGGACAATATCATGGTGCGGTTACGCTGGGCTGTTACACTTCTTCATTGATCTCAACAGTTGTAGTGTTCCAAAACTTCTTTATCAGTCTAGCATAGATGACTGGTTGGTAACACATAGCATAAACATACTTAGTCCTTAACAGGAATCTAATAATCTCTTCATAGTGTTAGACCCTGAAAGGATCATACTTGCCAACTCAAGAAGTGGTTGGAGGTTGTTCTGGTTGGAGAACATTAGTTACAGAAAACAACAGAAGAACATAGAAGACATCATCAACAGAAGACAACAGAAGACAAGAAAAGATAAGTATAGAGCACCAGCATTTGTTAATGCGGATGACTAGTGAACAAATGCTGACAAGTGTTTGTTCACCCGCATTAACAAATGCGGATCAAGACAACTAATGCTGAACAGAAGTGTTCATCTACATTTGTCCATGTGGATGAACTGAAGAAATGCTGACACGATTGTTTACACGCATTAGTCCATCCGGATGAACAACAGTAAATGCTAACAAAGATTGTTCACCCACATTAGTCTATGCAGATGAACAACAGTAAATGCTAACAAAGATTGTTCACCCGCATTAGTCCATGCGGCTGAACAACAGTAAATGCTGACAAGACTTTTTCATCCGCATGAACTAATGCGGGTGAGCAAACACATGCCTACTACAAACAACAAATGCTGATGAAGACTTGTTCATTCGCATGAACTAATGCGGATGAACAACTTAGACTATTTTATATTTATTTTGTACTTAGACTAGATTCACTTGTATAGATCAGGGTTAGTTTAATCTTTTGTGCAGGCAATGTATACGCCTATAAATAGGGTTACATACCCTAACTTTGTAAGCTTTTGGTCTTGAACAGTTATAACATCAATATTATACATTAGTGACTTCTGTGTTCATGTACTGCATTTACTCAAACATTTATTTGAGGTTCATCTGTTCTGTAATATAGTGCTTCCGCAACTATATTACTGACTTAGTATGCATATTCGATCCTAGGTTGAGTCACATCAACCGAGAATATCATTCTCAAACCCGGTCAATTGGTATCAGAGCCTTGGCTCTTGAATTCATCTCAGAATCATCTTGGATTTTGGGTGAAAATCGATTGAACTGTAGTCTGAGTTGTTCATCAACAAGATCTACTCTTCTGATAAACAAACATACTGTAATCAAACACCACAAAGTACAAAATCTTCAGATCTGCTGCTGTCGAACCCAACAACACAAAATCAAGAACTTCGAACTCCTTCAAATCTACAGATCTAAACTTAACAGACCTGTTCTTGACCAAAAACAGAAGATTTGAAGAAAAACACACTGTTTGAACTTAAAATCAACTTAAAATAGTATTCAACAAGTTAAAATCAGTCTAACTAACATGGATTCCTATAATCATTCTAAAATTGGTCATGCTTCTAAACCTCCTATGCTTAAACACAAATCTGAGTTTAAGCAATGGAAAATTCATTTTAGAAATTACATTATAGGTGTATATCCTGACTACTGGATATCGATTTGCAAAGGTCCCCAAATTCCACTGTCCCTAAATGCTGATCAGGCTGCTCAATACAGAACTACAAGAATTCCCATTGAGGATCCCAACTTAAATTTTGATGATGAAGAATACAAGAAAATCAAGATTGATCTTAGAGCTTATTCCATAGCTCTTAAAATGGATGTTCTCAAAAGATTAGAAAAATATGGTACTGCAAAAGGGGTCTGGATGCTCTACAGATTATGTGTGAGGGAAGCAGTGAAGTTACAGCAATTAACAAAGACAAGTTGATAAATCAGTATGAGACATTTCATCATACCAAAGGAGAGTCTATCTCCAGACAGCTTCACAGATTTGTGCAACTTGTAAATGACCTTGAAATTATGGGGGTCACTTACAAGGAGAAGGAACTAAACAAGAAAATGCTGCACAGCTTGCCTGAAAGCTGGAAACAGAATGTTACAATGTTGAATAATACTCTTGATTTGGAGAGTACTAGCTTGGATATCATGATTGCAAAAATTGAGGCTCTTGAACTTGATTAAAGGAGCACAAATCTGAGTGGACCTCAAGTCATTAAGGCTTACAAGTTTCCATCTGAAACTCATTCTGTTGAAAATGCCTTTGTTACTGAAGAAGAAGACTTTCTATCATCAAGAGATCAAACAAGAACAACAGGATTTTGTGTTGCTCCACAACCTCAAAAACAACCATCTTCTGCTTAACCCACTGTATCTCCTAACAACATGCATGATGAGCAAAATTACAATGCCTTTGTTGCTAGCTTTGAAGCCTACCTTGGGGGGAGACTCACATCAGCTCATCTGATTCAAGAAGATCTAGAAGAAATGGATCCTGATGATGTGGAAGAAATGGATTTGCTATGGCAAATGGCCATGATTGCTATGAGAGCAAAGAAATTCTTTCGCAAAGGGAAGAAACTGAGCCTTAATGAGAACACCAAACTGGGATATGACAAATCTAAAGTTAAATGCTTCAACTGTGGGATGGCTGGTCATTTCTCTCAGGAATGTAACTCTCCCAGGAGAAACAATACAAGCTTTAAAAGACCATCACATGACCAACATTCTACCAAGCACAATACCAACTATCATCCAAGCAACAACAATCAATAACAGCAACAGAGTCAGCAACTACAACCTCACCAAAGACAACCTCTTCTGACACATCAATCTCAAGGAAGTAGTCAGCAAACATCAAATGCTCTTGTCATCAGACAAGATAGAGTGTGTGACTGGAGCCTGTATGCAGAGGAAGTTCAACCTCAATTCTAGAACCATGCTCTAATAGCTCATATCAATGATGGTCCTTCTCCAATGCCATCTAAGGTAAAATCCAATCTATGTTCTGAAAAATGTGTTCTAGAAGTAAAGGGGTACAGGGAACACAATCATAAGTTGGCTAATAAAATAAGAGAAGAGAAGGTGAATTCAGAGATGTTAAAACAAGAAACGAGAATTTATGAAGTAAAAATCAAATCTCTGTTGTTTGACATGGAAACACTCCATGGTGAAAAGTACACACTTGTGGCTGAAAATAAGAGGTTAACTGAATGGTTGACCAAATCAAAAGCTAAGCAATCAGCTACTGAAATGAAACTTGAAATGTTTCAGCTCTCATCTGTCAAGCTACAAGAGTTACTTGTGTCTCAAAAGGGGGCTACAGATATGACTGGGATAGGCTACAAAACTTGTCTTCGTCCATATAATGATAACTACACTGTTATGCCTGAGTCACTTACTCAATCAGATACAAAAGAATCTAAAATTATTGAAACCAAATCAATGATTTCTCAAACAACAAATCCTCAAAACAAACCAGGTGTTTACATTGAAATTGATGAGGATAAAATCAGATTGGGTCATCCTATCAAAATCAAAGAGTGCTCAGACAAACCTGTGGTTATCAAGAAACCAAAGAGCCTAGTCAAATTGTAAGGCCCCGTTCCCGGAACGCTTACAACTGGTCAATCATCGCACATAAAACATATAATTTACAAAACATTGTAGCGGAATAATTTTAAACCATTTCATTATAATTGCTTTTGCAAAATAATACATTGTAGTTAACTGTTACAAAATATCATAATTTGCATTACATCACAAAAACATTACAATCTAAACAATGGATGCCATCCAAAAATGCCAAGTACCTGCCCCGTGCCATCCTCAGCAACCTTACCTGCCAACTAGAAACACATAAAAGTCAGCGTTGCTGAGTGAGTTCTAGGTTTATAAATAAATTACTTTTCTTTCGTTTAAAACCATTCTTTTCATTCATTTGCGATCATACATCATACGTACACATAGATAATATTATTATTATCGTCCATCATCATTCATTAACTTACATTCATTCATCATCGCACGTCATCTTTATCATTCGTTATCTTCCTTACCGTACTATACGTACATTCATTAACTTCCAATGACATGTACTGCACCCCAAACATTGTGCACGAAGCTGACCCTAGGGCCTGGAGCAACTACACTCATCATTATCATTCATCTTTCATTTCGGACCAATGCCATGTGCTATACCCCGAACATTATGCACAAAGCTGGTTACTGGGCCTAAGGTCTATCATGGACCTCGAACATTATGCATGAAGCTGACTCCAGTACCTAGGGCAAGCGGCAAGGGTCCCATACATATGGTCAATCACAAAGATTAGACCCCTAGTGTGCATCCTTCCGGGGTAGCTAACCCGCACACAGTTGAGCTAACACCCTTCATTGGGTGTGAACCTCCATACATTGCTTGCAAGACTTTTATTACATCCGTTCATTCATTAATGCATGCATTCATACATTCATTACATCGTTAATGCATGCATTCTTTCATTCTTTACGTTCCTCTTTTCATTATCTTCCCCTTTACATTACATAATACTTTCCATTTACTTTTCATAATCATACCACGTAAAGCCACGGAAAATAAACATACATAATAAGAAACATAACACATTCATACATAGCATCACATAAACATCACATACCCCATCATACATCATCATAAACATCATGCATTATCCATTCACATACATATGCACATACGCGTATACACCCAAATCTTATAAAAACGTTAAATATGCATTTCCAGCCCCAAACAAGTTTAAAACCTTTAAAATAGGGGATCTAGAACTCACCTGGACTCAGTGAGTAGCTTCTCAATCAAGCTTTCTAAGCAAGGGTCTCACTACATAGCCTGCAGATAAGTTAACACTCAAAGGGGTTAATTTCTGCCTAATTTCGCTGCTAATTTCGCTGCATGATCAGCAGTTTCGCTGCTAGGTTCGCAGCAGTTTCGCTGCCACCTTCGCTGGCAGTTTTGCTGGCATCTTCGCTGCCAGTTTCGCTGCCAGTTTCGCCCAACTTTCGTTGGAAATTCAAGTCTGCGAAACTACCTGCGAAAATATAGTTTCGTAAGAAGATCCATTGTTTCGCTAGACGACTACATAATTTCACTGGATGAACACCCAGTTTCGCAAAACGGGCTGAAATTACGAACCAACACTTTTTTGACCCAAAAATTCAATATTTTACACCCAAATCATTGGTTTATCACCCAAGAAGCTATATCAAGCTTCATACATGTTTTCTTACACAAAAACATGAGTTTTGGGTGATTCTTTGCCACTGTCAAAAACCCCAAACCCTATAATCCGGGTTTACCCTTAAAGAACCTATTAAAAAATGTTTCTTACCTGGATTTTTGGTCTTTTCTTGTTGTTTGGATGCCCACAAACACCGATCTTCAATCTCTTGATCCACCGAGCCTTGAATCACCACTTTCTCTCTACTTTCTCTCTCTACACTCTCTCTCTAGAAGTTCGGTGTTGAGTTGCAAATGAGAGTTGCTCCAGGTGACCCGTTTATATATACCGGGTGTTCCCGGGACCTTAAACTCGCCGAAAAGATAACCCGGGAGGTCTACTCGGTCCATACTCCATTTCCCGCTTATTTTCTTTAAATAATCCCGGCTAAGCCCATTATTATTAATTGGCTCGTTTCGACTTTATTCCGGGCGTTACAAGTCCACCCCCTTATTTAGGTTTCATCCTCGAAACCTGTTAGCTGCTGAATATTTGAGGGTAATGCTGTCTCATCTCCTCCTCAACTTCCTAAGTAGACTCTGTCCCTTCCTGTGCTTCCACTGTACTCACACAAGTGGAACCACTTTATACCTTAGCTTCTTCTCCTTGCAATCGATGATCGCCAATGGTTGCTCCACATAATTAAGCTGTTCATCCACTTCAATGTCTTCTAGTGGTACGACCATATCTTCGTCGGCTAAGCACTTTCTTATGTGAGATACATGGAATGTCGGATGAATTCCACTTAAGTCACTGGGCAACTCCAACTTGTAGGCCACCTCTCCTACTAGAGCAATGATTCGAAAAGGCCCTATGTATCTCGTGCTCAACTTGCCCCACTTCCTGAAGCGAATGATACCTTTCCAAGATGAGACCTTCAATATAACTCTGTCACCCACCTTGAACTCAATCGGTCTACGTCTCCTGTCGGCATACGACTTCTGCCTTTCTTTAGCTGCCTTCATAAAGCCTTTGATCTTTTCAAGCTTCTCAGTCGTAGCCTCAATCACCTCAATACTTCCCAACTCCTTCTGACCAATATCACCCCAACAAACGGGTGTTCTACACCTCCTACCGTATAGCATCTCATAAGGGGGCATACCAGTACTGGCATGATAACTATTATTATACGAGAACTTAGATAATGGCAAGTGGTCATTCCAACTTCCTCCAAAGTCAATGACGCATGCCCGAAGCATATCTTCTAGCGTCTGAATAGTCCTTTCCGACTGACCATCCGTCTGAGGATGATAAGCCGTGCTAATGTGTAACCTCGTCCCCATAGCATCATGGAATTTCTTCCAAATTTTAGATGTAAACCGGGTGTCACGATCAGACACAATAGACACTGGCACACCATGACGAGTTACAATCTCTTTGATGAATAGATCCGCTAATCTTTTAGAGGAGTACATCTCGCGGATCGGTAGGAAGTGAGCACTCTTTGTCAAACGATCAACTATCACCCATATGGCATCATACCCTTTCACGGTACGTGATAACTTCGTAATAAAGTCCATGGTGATATGTTCCCACTTCCACTCTGGTATATCCAATGGTTGGATCTTCCCGTATGGCTTCTGATGCTTGGCCTTCACTTGCAAGCAAGTAAGACACTTACTCACATACTCCGCTACATCGTGCTTCATACCCTGCCACCAATAATCTTTCTTCATATCTTGATACATCTTTGTAGCACCAGGATGAATGGACTATTGAGTCTTATGAGCTTCATCCATAATCCTCCCACGTAGATCCTCGTAACGAGGGATCCACATCCGTCCAAACAGGGTTCTAACACCAAGAGTGTTTTCACCCAATTCCGCAACCATACCTCTCATCCTTTCGGAGTTAAGACAATCTTCTTTCAACGCTTTATCTTGAAACTCCTTGACCTGCTTCATCACATCAGAGGACATAATCAATAGATAACCCTTCACCGGAATCGGCTCGGGTTCTCCTTTCGGCTAAGGGCATCCGCCACTACGTTGGCCTTGCCCGGATGGTAATGGATCTCGCAATCATAATCCTTTATGAGCTCCAACCATCGCCTCTGCCGCATGTTCAAGTCCTTTTGCTCAAAGAAGTACTTCAAGCTCTTGTGGTTCGTGAAGATTGTGCACTTCGTTCCGTATAGGTAGTGCCTCCAAATCTTTAGTGTAAAGACCATAGCTGCTAACTCCAAGCCATGAGTAGGGTAATTCACCTCATGAACCTTCAATTGTCGAGACGCTTATGCTATCACCTTTCCTCGCTGCATCAACATGCAACCCAACCCCGAGCAAGAAGCATCCGAATAGATCACTAAGTCCATGCTTCCTTCGGGTAATGATAAAACTCGAGCTTGAGTCAACCTTGCCTTTAACTCCTTAAAAGCACTCTCCTGAGCTTGACCCCATATAAACTTCACATCCTTACGGGTCAACTTAGTCAACGGAGAAGCTATCTTAGAGAAGTCTTGAATGAATCTCCTATAATATCCCGCCAACCCCAAGAAACTACGAATCTCGAATGGCGTCTTTGGAGAGTTCCATTGCATCACCGCTTCCACCTTTACCGGGTCCACCATGATCCCTTCCAGATTCACCACATGACCCAAAAACTGAACTTCGCGCAACCAGAATGCGCACTTGGAGAACTTGGCATACAACCTCTCCCTTCTCAACGTCTTTAACACTTCCCGAATATGACCGGCATGCTCCTCCTCACTCTTCAAATAAATCAAGATATCATTGATAAACACAATCACTGATTTATCCAACATCGGCCGACCCACCCGATTCATCAGATCCATAAAAGCAGCTGGCGCGTTGGTCAAACCAATTGACATAACGAGAAACTCGTAATGTCCATAACGCTTGTGAAAAGCTGTTTTAGGAATATCTTGCTCCTTCACCTTCAGCTGATGGTAGCCAGATCGAAGATCTATCCTCGAGAACCAACTGGCACCTTGGAGCTGATCAAACGGGTCATCAATCCTAGGCAATGGATATCGATTCTTCACCGTCAACTTGTTTAGCTCGCGGTAGTCTATGCACATCCTCATACTACCATCCTTCTTCTTCATAAATAAGTCCGAAGCACCCCAAGGAGAGATACTCGGTCTAATGAACCCCTTATCAAGCAACTCCTACAGTTGCTCCATTAATTCCTTCATCTCGGTTGGAGCCAACCGATATGGTGCCTTAGCAACAGGTTGAGCACCGGGTATCAAGTCAATCTGGAAATCAATCTCACGGTCTGGCGGCACACCTGGTAAATCTTCTGGGAACACGTCTAGGAAGTCACACACAACCGGTACATCAAACAGTTGTGGTGTTGGTGTATCAACATCCTTTACGTAGGCCAAGTAGGCACCACATCCATGCCTCATACACTTTCCCGCCACCACCATCGAAATCACCTTCGGAATAGTCGTAACTCGATCACCGTAGATCGTCACCAAACTCCCGTCGGGCGCTGTCAGTCGAATCATTTTCTTACGACATATGATATTCGCCTCGTAGTCCGCCAACCAATCCATTCCTAGGACTACGTCAAATCCGCCTAAGGTCATCACGAACAGTCTAGAAGGAAATTTATGACCTTCTAGTTCTATATCACAACCCTCTATCAGATCAACAATCCTGGTAGACTTACCTATGGCAGTTTCTACATCGAAGGGCTCATCAATACTTCTACTACTAACAGGCAACTTAGCACAGAAAGCAGCAGAAATAAAACTCCTACTAGCACTTGAATCAAATAACACAGAAGCAAGAGTTTGGTTTACTAGAAACGTACCTGATACGACATCGGGGTCTGTCCTAGCCTCCTCCTGAGTCATCGTGAATGCCCTGGCGCTCACCCTCTACCCCTCGGTCCCGGTCTTCTGCCCTGCCCCGGAACTCTCAGCCCTTGGCTTCTTGCATTCTCGACTCATGTGGCCCTTTCCACCACAGTTAAAACACCTTGCCACCTTGCACTCTCTTGCCATGTGGCTAGGCTTTCCACACTTGAAGCACACGTTCAATCCCCACCTACACTCCCCGGTGTGCTCCTTCCCGCACTTGCCACACCCCTTCGACTCCGCACCGGATGTGACCATACGCCGGTCATCCACCTGTGCATTCTTGTTGTTTGCTGGGGCACCACCCCGACCAAACCTCTTCCCATTCCAGTTTTGGTCACCACCGCCTTTCTCGCTCACCTCAGCCACCACCCCTTAAATTTCGTCGTACAGCCTTCCCGCCAGATCGACCACCGACCTGAACGTACTTGGCCGAGCAGTGATCATATGCCTGCGAATATCTACCGGCAAGCCCTGAATATACCTCTTGATCTTTCACGACAGAGGTGTCACCTGATCCGGCACCAGTCGTGCCATCTCATTAAACTTGGTGGTGTATTGCTGATGCGTCATGGTTCCCGCCTCCAGCTACAGGAATTCCTTTTCTACCTTGTCGAGCTCCCTATGAGGACAGAACTCCTCGATCACCAGCTTCTTGAACTCTGGCCACCTCATTCTTCCAATTGCCCTACTACCCTCGGCTTGGATAATATTGTCCCACCAGCACAGAGCCGAGTCCACAAATGAATGAGTGGCAAACTTCACCTTCTGATCCTCCCGGCACTCACTGATATCAAGTACAGCTTCCATCTCTCTCACCCACCGATGAGCAGCAGCAGCAGTGCCATTTCCGTCAAAAGTCGGGGGCTTGCATCTTTGAAATGCCCCATAGTTACAGCCTCTTGCTGCCTCCGGCACAGGCTCTTCTTCTTCTTCCTCATCAGTAGAGACAACCGTCTCAGTCCCCGGTTGCTCCCTTACTCCCGAGGACCTATTACTCTCTTTCCTTTCTCCTTCCCTTACGGCCTTGATCACTTCAGTCACCACAGACGGTAAGATTGTCTGCACGACCTGGTGAACCTCTTCACCACCGCCTCCTTCATTGAGGCCCTTAAGTTAGCACTCTAGTCACCGCCCTCCGGATGAGGGGTCTCCGGCTCTTCATGAGACACCTCTTCAGCTCTAGCCCTTCCTCTCGTGACCCGTGGTCCAGCACCACGTCCACCATGACCTCCACCTCGAGAAGCCTTTGAAGATCTACCACCGGCCATCCTCAAACACGCTATAAAATTCAAACACTAACACGGTCATTCAAGGTAATAGCTCAGTTTATGTCAAGTATAGTAATTCCCTAATTACAGTGGCTAGTTGTGATTAGCCACTTACTTTACTCTTCATACCCCAAGCATTTCCTATCCTGACTACATCAGTATCTAAATCTACTAAGAAGCACATAAATCACATAACATGCGCACATAATACCGGTTATCATCAAGAAAATACCTGATGGCACGTAGCTACTCGGACTGGCATCCCTTCCATTTTGTCCCATTCTCAGTTTAAGTTTAGGTTTCTTTTGAAAATATTTACCCGTTTCACTTAAACTTTGGCTCTGATACCAACTTGTAAGGCCCCGTTCCCGGGACGCTTACAGCTGGTCAATCATTGCACATAAAACATAAAACATATATTTAGGTGTACTAAAACAACGCAGCGGAATAATTTAAAATCATTTCATTCATTGCTTTTGCAAAATAATACAACATTCATAATAGTTACAAAATATTGTTTGTTCGCATTACAATGCAAAAACGTCATAATTTAAACAATAGATGCCATCCCAAAAACGCCAAGTAGCTGCCCCGTGCCATCCTCAGCAACATTACCTGCGAACTGGAAAATACATAAAAGTCAGCGTTGCTAAGTGAGTTCTAGTTTTATAAATAAAATACTTTTCTTTAATTTAAAACCGTTCTTTACGTTCAATTGCGATCATACATCGTACGTACACATAGATAATATTATTATTATCTTCCATCGTCATTCGTTGACTTACATTCACTTATCATCGCACGTCATCTTTATCATTCGTTATCTTTCTTTCCATACTATATGTACATTCATTAACTTCCGATGACATGTACTGTACCCCGAACATTGTGCACGAAGCTGACCCTAGGGCAAGTACACTCATCATTATCATTCATCTTTCATTCCGGACCAGTGCCATGTGCTATACCACGAACATTGTGCGCGAAGCTGGTTACTGGGCTTGAGGTCTATCATAGACCTCAAACATTGTGCACGAAGCTGACTCTAGTACCTAGGGCAAGCGGCAAGGGTCCCATACATATGGTCAATCACAAAGATTAGACCCCTAGTGTGCATCCTTCCGGGGTGGCTAACCCGCACACAGTTGAGCTAACACCCTTCATTGGGTGTGAACCTCCATACATTGCTTGCAAGACTTTCATTACATCATTCATTAATGCATGCATTCATACTTTACGTTCCCTTTTTCATTATCTTCTACTTTACGTTACATAATACTTTCCATTTACTTTTCATAATCATACCACATAAAGCCACGGAAAATAAACATACATAATAAGGAACATACAATAACATAACCATACCATACATAGCATCATCACATCACATATAACATCACACATCATAATAAACATCATGCATCATCCATTCACATACATATGCACATACGCGTATACATCCAAATCTTATAAAAACGTTAAATATGCATTTCCAGCCCCAAACAAGTTTAAAACCTTTAAAATAGGGGATCTAGAACTCACCTGAACTCAGTGAGTAGCTTCTCAATCAAGCTTTCTAAGCAAGGGTCGCACGACACAGCCTGCAGATAAGTTAACACTCAAAGGGGTTAATTTCTGCCTAATTTCGCTGCTAATTTTGCTGTATGATCAGCAGTTTCACTGCTAGTTTCTCCGGCAGTTTCGCTGGCATCTTCGCTACCAGTTTCGCTGCCAGTTTCGCCCAACTTTCGTTGGAAATTCAAGTCTGTGAGACTACCTGCGAAACTATAGTTACGTAGGAAGATCCATAGTTTTGCTGGACGACTACATAATTTCGCTGGATGATCACCCAGTTTTGCAAAACGGGCTGAAATTACGAACCAACCCATTTTTGACCCAAAACTTCAATCTTTTACACTCAAAACCTTGGTTTATCACCCAATAATCTATATCTAAGCTTCTTACATGTTTTCTTACACAAAAACGTGAGTTTTGGGCGATTCTTTGCCACTTTTAAAAACCCCAAACCCTAGAATCCGGGTTTGCCCTTAAAAACCGATTAAACGATGTTTCTTACCTGGATTCTTGGTCTTTTCTTGTTGTTTGGATGCCCACAAACACCGATCTTCAATCTCTTGATCAACCGAGCCTTGGATCACCACTTACTCTCTCTACACTCTCTCTGTAAAAGTTGGTGTTGAGTTGCAAATGAGAGTGGCTCTTGCTGATCCGTTTATATATACTGGGCGTTCCGGGGACCTTAAACTCGCCGAACACATAACCCGCGAGGTCTACGCGGTCCATACTCCATTTCTTGCTTATTTTCTTTAAATAATCCCGGCTAAGCCCATTATTATTAACTGGCTCATTTCAACTTTATTCCTGGCGTTACAATGAGCTTGTCTGAAACGCCCAACACTTGTGCAAATTTCTGAAAAATCACCATGCTCCTGAATTGGACTTAAGAGAACTATTCAGGCGCATGAGGATACTTCCATAAGTCTTGACACTTGTAATTTTTCTCACCATCCATCTGAACATTATTTAAACATATTAGCACTATTCACACTCAATTTTCAACACTTAGTCAAAATTGTTTGACTATCACACAAAATTTTCAATAATTTCCTTCAATTTTAACAGTTTTTACATTCAAAATTTTTATTTTTTGTTTTTGACCATTATATTTATTTCAACTTTTTAAAAATTAATTTCCCGTCATTTTAATCTCTATTTTATTTTTACAAATACAAATGATCTCATTTTGTTTACAAGAAGCTTTTCCACTGAATTTGAATTCTTTTTCAGGTTCTTTTTTACATCATATCAAACACACATATGCTTGAAATTGCAGCTTCATCCTTTCACCCAAAACACGTTATTTTTTATTTCTTTTTCACATTTTGAAAATCAATTATTTTCTCTTTTTCATTTTTACTCCCCCTAAACTTTTAAGCTTTACAAACTTAGAAGTTTCTTTGATTTTGTAAGACGAGAAAACTAATCATTATCAACATGCCTGCACATAGAAAATCATACAGAAAATCAAAATTAAAGCGGGATAAAAAATCTATTATATACAATTGAATCACATGCCTGCAGTGAGATCATATCAGTTTAGATCA
This sequence comes from Flaveria sonorensis, assembly GCA_025506505.1. Taxonomy (NCBI): domain Eukaryota; kingdom Viridiplantae; phylum Streptophyta; class Magnoliopsida; order Asterales; family Asteraceae; genus Flaveria; species Flaveria sonorensis. Next base: position 27,866,701 of record CM046436.1, on the reverse strand, counting down.
GCACATTAAAATAAAATAAAATGGTGGATAGTCGTAGACAATGATTAAATCCTGATCAAGTGTGTTCCAGGTCAGCATTTCTATAGCAAAGGAGACATGAGATCTAAGGACAGAAAATAAGTGTTTTTGGCAAGATACTCAGCACAATTATTTTTTCAATTCTTGGATTGATTAAGGTACGATTAGATATGACATTATGCAAGTCACACTTAGAATTAGAGAGATCAACCCTCATAAAGATCTGCAAGAAATCACCTTTCTCAACTTGTTAACCTGTCATATACTTATAACCAATCTCATGTTTAGATTGTGCACATTGGCATCTTTTGCATCAAGTGAGAATATCCAAGTCTGTAATTACTTACAACAAAGGATATCTCGTCACTTCAGGTCTATGATGACTCATAACAGAGAAGTGATTAGATGCTTCAAATTAATTAAAGCTCAATGGTTATTCATATCACCACTAGGTGTGAGATTATGACTTAACAAGCAATCAATTTGAGAAGTCAACACTACTCATTGGTACTAAAATGGACAACATGAATGCATGAATGATTTAGTTTGATCACAAGAATTTACTTTTTCAGTATAATTGCTTGAGCTTACCTCCACATCATATCTGATCATGTCAGACTTTAGTAGCGAGTGAAGTATGCATCTGATCATAACTAATGTATCTATCATTTCTCACAAATTGCAAAGACAGATTCAATCCTAAACACTTAACTAACAAGAAAAACTCTATTTTTGTGTTTTTGTTTTATATTTTTTTATTTCATTTTGCAATTTTCTATTTTTGTATTTGCTTTTTCATTTTCTATTGAACATACACACACAATTTATACAATCAGGTAGTTAACTTTGACAGTTTCTCTTTATTCAAGATTAAGCTAAGGGAGGGTTCTTATCATTTTTAATGAATCAAACAATTGAATTAAATTCAAAACCAGTTTTTAAACATGATTAATAAGTCCAATTGACTCGACTAAATATTCAAATCGACCTGATAAAAAGGCTTTTGTAAATAGGTTAGCCAACTGTTTTTCAGTTGCGATTTGAATCAAAATGATTAAACCTTTTTCAGAGTTATCTCTAAGAAAATGATATCAAATTTTGATATGTTTTGTTTTTGAGTGCTGGACAGGATTAGCTGTAATAAACATAACAGTAGTGTTATCAATGTAAATAGGGGTTTTAAGAAAATTGAACCCGTAATCCAGTAGTTGGTTTTGTAACCAAAGGATTTAAGAACTTCCTGCTGATGCAGTAATGTACTCAGCTTCTGCGGTTGAAACAGAGACATTTGTTTGTTTCTTGCATTGTCATGAGACTAATATGGGACCTAAAAACTAAGTATCATTTTTTAACTTAAATTATTAAAGCAAGGCATGATTGCCTATCATATGCCGGCTACACCCACTATCCACATACCATGTGTTGATAGATCTTCTCGGGCGTACCTGTAAAGACAAAGAAAATTAAGTTGAGTTATCCCGAGATGGTCTTGGGTTTGCCAAACTTATCAACAATGGTAAATTGTTTAAAATGGTGTTTATTCACATCGGGCTTCTTTTTAATGAATTTACCAATTCTATTATTCATAAATTTTTGATCATTATTAAGAAAATTTATACCATTTGAATTACCAATTTTTAAAAAAAATTATTTCCAAAATTTTTATCGTTCATTCTCACAGACCTTGGAATGAATTGATCTTGAATGTATTGTTTTGGTCTCACAGAATCATTTCTTTTGAAAGATCTCAAGCCTAAGGAAGGTTGGTTAGTTAATCTTTGAAAACCAATGGTAAATCCTTTCCTTGGCGAACTCTTTCTAAAGTAACAATTTTCTGTATTGTGAGTCCTTTCATCACAGAAGGTACATTACTTATTAAAGTAACAATCTGCTGTTGAGTGATTTGTCATATCACATATGTGACAGTACTTGTAAAAAAAACATTCAGTAGTCTTATGATTATACATGTCACAAATTTCACAGTACCTTTGTGGTGTTTTAAAAAACTATTTATTAACTTTTGATGTTGATGCAACGAGTGATCCTTGTTTAGATTTAGGCGTCGAAAAGTTAATCTTTTGTTTTTGATTTGACAAATTTTGTTTTTGATTTGACAATTTGTTCTTTTGTATATATGGTTTGGACTTTTGTACATGAACTGCATTCTTAGAATCCTTAGAAACAAATCGTTTAACGACAGCGGAAGACTTCGAATCTGAACCTGTTTTCAGATCAGAGTTTGATTTGTTCTTAGGAGTTTGTTTAACTTCTTGAATTAAGTTCATGTTCAAAGTACCAGCAGGCACAAATTTTATTGGTTTAAATTGTGTTGCTTGATTTGTTGTTTTTGTCTGATTTTTTTGACTCTTATTTTGATTAGTTTTAGCTTTAGTCAATTTTCTTCTTCTTCTTTGGTTCCTTGATTTTGTAGAACTTGATTTTATTTGAGATTTAAAATCTTCAGGTGAAGATTCTTTTTCAGTTTCTTTCTCTTTCTGATCTTTTTGCCATTTAATAAACTCTGGATTATTTAGACCATAAGAGTTTGAATCTTCTGATGTTTCTTCTTCTTGTTTTGCTTTATCTTACTTTTTGGTCGTGGTTCATATGATTTTACTTTTACCGGATGACCGTTTTTGATCTTTTCAGTATCTTTTTCTTCAAAGATTTCAACATTGGTTTTCTCTTCTTCACCATCAGAAATCTTGTTGTTTTTGTTTTGAAAAGCTTTAAGTTCAGCTTTATTTTTAGGAGAATGATCATGCGTGTTGAAGTTCTCTGGTAAAGTGTTTGTTATAGATTCAGGCATTGGTTCGTGTGTAAAACCTAAGCCTGCTTTTTGTTTGTCCTTTCGTTCACTTACCAGTTGTTCCACAATTGTTTTGGAACTTTTGACTTTTGCAAGATCAACTTTTGTAGCAGCATGTGCTATTTTCTCCTCTTCCAAGTTTTTAGTCATTTTTTGAAGTTGTTTGGACACAATTTCTAGATCTTTCAAAGTTTTGTTCCATGAAGTTTGTAGAGAAATGATCTTTTCATCTGATATTTTGTGGTCATTTTTAAGTTTATTATGCATTAAATCCTCTTGCTTGAGCTTTTCACAAATTTTGCATGATTAAGTTCGGTAATATTCTACATGTTCAAAGCAAGATTTGGTGCATAGTTTTTCTCTCACTTCAGCTGGTAATTCAGGATTTTTAGGTGAAGTACTCTCAGAGTTAGAAGATAAATTTTCAACCTTTGGTTGACCCGACTGTGCCATTAATGCAACTTCTTTTGAATCCTCTTTAGGATCAGATTTATCACTCTAGTCATACTTTTCTTCTTCATTTTCAGAGTCATCTTCAGCCTTTGGATCACTATCTTCTGACCAGTCTTCACCTTGAACCTCCGCAATAAGAGATAAACTAGAGGTTAAGTCAGCTGTAAACTGCTCTGCATACGCACTCCAGTCATATCCATCCTTGATGCTCACGACAAGAGCTTTTTTAGGCTCTTTAGAGGACTTAGATTCATCTTTAAGTTCAGGCATTGGTAGACTTTGATATGGCTTTTGGAATGTCTTCAGAGACTGTTGTGGATATCTTTGATTATTTGAACTAGCTTGACCATTCCCACCTTTGTTTCTGGGAGCTTTGCATTCCCGTGATAAGTGGCCATAGCTATTGAAGTTGAAACACCTAGACTTAGATTTATCAAATCCAACAGTCTTGTTAGCACTTGGCTTGTAGTTCTTGTTGACATAAGAATGTTTCTGGGTTCTATATGCAATCATCACCATTTGCAAGTTTAAGTCCATCTCTTCTACATCGTCTGGATCCATCTCGAATAAGTCCTGCAAAACAAGATCTAATTATGTTAAATGACTACCTTGATAAGCTTAAAAACTAGCCATAAAAGCAGTAAAAGCAGTTTTGGGCTCCTCATCCTGTAATAGGATGTTAATAACATCTTTAACTTTGCTAGTTTTAGCAGAGTTAGAAGATGGAGTCTCAATTTTAGGTTTAGAGTTTTGAGGTTTAGGAGGAAACTGAGGTTGTGGTTGAGTTGCATAAGCAGGAGCACTTGTATATGAAGAATCTATAAAGAAGCCTGCTCCAACAAACAGATCACCCTCTTCTTTGTTGAATTCTCATTCTTTGCCATAAAGGCATTCTCCACTGTGTTAGCTGGAGATGCAACATATTTGTACTGAGACATTGATGCTGCTCTATCATTATTTCTTGAGCTTTCATCAATCTCAACTGACTCAGTTATGGCAATCAATAGATCAAGATCCATAGGGAATTTTTCAGTGTGCTTCAATAATGTCACTGTTTGTTTCCATGAGGATGGAAGAGCATTGAGAAGTCTGAAATTTAGATCTTTGAGATCATTTTTGTTGCCAGCAGTTGACATATCAGTTGTAAGTTGCACAAATCTATTCATCATTTGGTTTATAGTTTCACCAGATAAATACTCAAATAGCTCTAACTGCCTCTTTAGTTTCTGCTTCTTTAGATCTTGAATCTCCTTACCACCTTCGCATATTATCTTTAAAGCTTTATACATAGTATATGCAGTTTGATATCCATCAAGTCTAGTTAAGTCTTCTAGTGGTAATCCTTTACACATCAATTGATATGTTTTAATGTCATTCTTTACTTTTCTTAGATCATCACCTTGTAACCCATCTTCAGGATAAGGTTCTGGAGAGTCTTTTGTGTAGACAAAACCTCTATCAGGACCATCTGATGTAATTGGGATATGAGGTTCTTTTTCTATTGACTTCCACAAGTCAGTGTCAATAGAATTAAGATGATGTTTTCATTCTAAGAGACCAGTTCTTAAAGTCAGTTCTGTTCTTCAACTTAGGAACTCTATTCTCAGAATCTTCAGATTTGACCATTTTGAATTTTTGTTTTTAAGAAAAAGAATTGTTTTTGTTTTTTTCTATGTCTTTGAATTAAAACAATGAATTGAAAATATTTTTGGATTTTTAAATTTTGAAAAAAATTTCTAAGTGTTGAGTTGATGCGCCTAAATAGTGATGAAGCGCCCACACAGTTGTCAAACACCCAACTTTGATGTAGAAACGCCTAAGGGACTGCCTTAGTAGAATTCTGAAATGCCCAACTGATAATGAGCCTGAACTGTTGTAATGCGCCTGAATAGTTGTCAAGCGCTTGGGTTGTAGAACGCCAAAACAGTTCTAATGCGCCTAAACAGTGGTTATGCGCCTAGAATTAGTTTCTAAAAAGTTCCAAAGTGTCCAAACAGTTGTAATGCGCCTCAACAATGGTCAAACACCTAGACCAAAAACCCCTGAATGGTGTTCAAACGCCTAAAGACTTGTCAAGCTCCTACACATTTAGGCAATTTTCAGTAGTGCTTTAACCTAATGTGCCTAATTCAACAGATTCAAACGAACTCAAATCTTCTGAAAATCTTCAAAACTTGTTGAATTGATCTAAAAACTTCCAATTAGGTAGTTTATAGGTCGATAATCAATCCTTCATCATCAATTTCAACAAACAACTACAATAATTCAATCTTCTCATTAAAATACAGTCCGAATATGAAGAACAGGTTCGAACAGAATTTAGGTCAAATTTTCCGATTTAAACGAATTGAACATGAAATTGTGATTCAAATCATGTTTCTATTGATGAAACACAACTGAATTCAACAATTATTTAATCAAATTGCTTATCAATCATAGATTCAAGTGATTTAGAGAGCTCAAAATGTCTCTAAGTTCAATTCACAGAACCAACAGCTCTGATACCATTTGATACCATTTGATAGGATCAAAATGGATCGATATGTGATGATATTGTGATGCAATTGAATCAAAAGAAACACAAGTAATTAAATCAATGTATACATATCAGAAAAATTCATAGTTTTTCATTGATAGAAAGCATAGAAATACAATTGTAGAGAACAGTTACAATTCGTTCAACTGATTCTAAGGTGCACTAGTCTAGTCTTTGTGCTTACCTACACAATACATAATCTATGCTATTTATACTATCAAAAAAAACAAAAAGGAACATATATTTACAAATAAGTCCCTAAACTATGACAAAACTATTAACAAAGACAATAAAGACTAAATGTTAATCTTCAAGAGGCTTCTACATTTATAATCATGGCAGATGATTTTGAGTGTTGATTTGGGCTATACTGTGTGATTTGAGGTGGAGTTCATGCAGAAGAAATACTGATTGGAGGTGGGATTTTTCTGTTTGGATGGTAGCTGCTAGATGTGTGTGTTTGTTTATTGTTTCTGTCAATTCTAGGTTGTTGGCATTCTTTGGAGAAATGTCCATAGAGTTGGCAGTTATAGCATCTCACCTTTGTCTTATCAAAACCAATTTTGATTTTCTTATCCATGCTTAACCCTCTTTTCCTTTGTAGGAACTTCTTGGATGTATGATCTGTGGTGCTGTAAGGTTAGCTCCTAGATAGCCTTCAAAGCTTGTTGAAAAGGATGCAAAATTTGCCTTTTGCTCCTCACTTTACAATATGATTGTTAATGCATCCATTGGTTTCTCAAATTTATGAATGTTTTGAGCCTTAGATGGGTGTTGTTTGCTGGAGTTGGAAGTGTGAGGATGAACACCGGTCTTCTTAGACGTTTGTTTATTGTTAGATGATTCAGGTGTAGAGAAAAATGAAGTTTCACTTGAATCCATAAATTATTTATCTTCATTTTCCCCAGTGCAAGTCAAGAATGCACTATCTGTTTGTTGAAGTTCCTTGAACTTGTATGATTCCACATGTCTAATTGAACAGTTGTTTCTGGATCTTTCATCTAGTTCTAGTGCTTTAACTTTAGCCACTAGAGAATCTAGAGATAATGCTTCAATATCCAATGTTGCTTTCATTAATGAGACTGACTGAGTCCAGCTCTCAAGCAGTGTATGCAACATCTTTTTGTTGATCTCTAGAGATTCATACTTGAGACCATAGACTATCATCTCATTAACTAGTTGAATGAATCTATGGAGCTGTTATGGAATGGATTCTCCCTGAACATGGTGGAAAGTTTCGTATTGGTCCTCAATTTCTCCTTTTTGATCTCCCGTATCTCCTCACTTCCTTCACACATGTTGTGAAGTACCTTCCAGAGTTCATGACCAGTTTTGAAATTTTCAACCCGTGTAAAAATTTCAAATGGCAAAGTCATTGCCAATATATTGTATGCTTTCATGTCTGTTTTGACCTTCTTGAGGTCATCACCAGCTACACTTTTCATGCTTACTGGTTTCTTTATGTTATAGTTAGGCCCAGGAGTCAATGGTATGTATGGTCCCACGGTTATAGAAGACCATAGATCTGAGTCTTGGAAAAAAATCAAATTTCTGAACATGATTTTCCATTGTTTAAAATCTGATTTGTTCCTGAGTTTTGGTGGTTTGAGACCACTGTTTGATCCTGAAATTTCATCAGACATGTTTGTTAATTTTTAACTTAACGTTTTAAGTCAAATTTGTTTGATAATTTTAGCTTGGTGCTAAGGTTGTCTTTATCCTAAATTCACTCGGATTTGTTCGTTAATGATGTCTCCTTTTTACACTTTACCGAATAAAATGAATTAATTAATTTTATCTAAAATTAATTAATGTTCGATGATGTCACACTCAATTTTCAGTAAGGAAATGAATATTCTGTTGAGGATGTCAATCAACAGTCAAAACATTTTAATGATGTTAGGTCAACAAAAGTCAAAACCCTAAAAACACATAAACATTTTTGAAAGTTAACTTTTTGGATCAAAAAGTGATTTTTTAAAAAATTTAGAAGAAGAATATGTTTCTTCTTTGGTTTTGATGTTGAACCAACAAAAATCATCGTAGATTTTTGAAGGATATGTATGATCAAAATCAAGGGTTTATCCTAGGGTTTGTTTACGGCTGTAACAACTTCAACAAAACAACAATCGGTTTGATGTTTGAAGTTGATAAATCACCTAATTTGAGTGTAGATTGTAAGGTAATATTAGAAGATTAGAAGCCTGATGCAACCAAAGAAGCCAAAACAACCAAATTTCTTCCTGCATGCCTGCACTGGACGTACAAAGGTAGAAGTGCTTCGGATGTTTTACACACTACATCCGAAAATACTCTAAGTGTAAAATCTTTCAAAGCCAAAGTCCAAATCTTCCGAAGCCAAAGATGAAATCTTCCTAAGCTTCAGAGACAAAGTCTTATGAAGCCATTTTGCTGTGAAGACTGATTTCTTCCCAAGACAGAGAAAGACATGCTTTCTCTAATCTACTTTACATAAAGCTGACACACTTTCCGCTATGACTCTGAAGACTCACTTACTTGTATGAGTTGGTGAAAAGTCCATGCTTTTGTAAACTGTAGATATAGGTCTTTGTCTGTAACTTCCTACTTTTGTACCTGTAAACCTTATTGTAATAGAAAAGGATGTGAGCTATGGCATGTCATAGTCACTAGTCAAAACGCAATCTGCCTTTTGACTTTAGATTGATCTTGTTGTTTAGATTAGTCAATTCCAACTATCCTTCTAAGTATTGATGGTTGTAGGATGTAGTATAAAGAGTCTCAGGTTCTTGTAATTTAGATATGCTTTGTAACACTTGTAATAGAACTTGAGAGCAATATACAACACTCCTTGAAAACCATATTTATATGTTATTGTTGCTTGTTCTGTCTCATTACTTACTTGTGTTTGTATTATCCTTATAATCAAACCCAGTTCCCTATTTGAACTGTTAAGTGTTCCAAGTCTCTCCTCATTGTGAAACTGATTGTGTTAGGCACTTTTACCCGGTCCTGCATAGATCAACTCAAATATGATGTTTAAATACAATGAATGGATTCAAAGTATTCAAATTAGTGTTTGTTTGATGAAATCCCAATAGAAGAATACTCGTGTACTGTTCTACTGAAAAACCCTTAGAAACCGATGAGGTTTTACAAAGTTTTGTGATGAACAAGTTTGAAAACAGTGTATGAATCATGTTTTGAACTTTAAACACACCAAATCTTCTATAAAATGAACAAAAGCAGATCAAGACATCATGTTTTAAGTATTTGATGAATGTTTAAGGTAGAAGAAGGTGTTTGTGATGATTTTCAGCTCGAAATGTATGTTTTGAAGCTAATGAACCACATATATAATGTTGTTGATTTGAGAGGATCGAAAATTAGTGTATGATTTGAGTCAAGGCTCTGATACCACCTGATGAAATCAATAAAGACTTATTTTCAACTTCAAGAACAATAAGAGCATAATCAGGTTGATTTCCCCAAGGATCTTTTCAAATCTCTCAAACAAAATATAACAACAAATTGTTATATTTGAATTCAACAAACAATAATCATGGTGCGGAAACCGATGATTAGAGCTATGATATAAGTGTGTGTGAGTGATTGTGTGTTTGCTAGTGATTGAATGTTTGAATGATAATAACTGCTTGTTTGTATTGATTATTCAAAAGCTTACAAAGGATTAGGGTATTATGCTATTTATAGCCTATACACAATAGCTATATACAATTACAAAAATACCCTTATGTAAACGAAAATTAAATAAAAATCCTAAGTCTAAGTCGTCCGCTATGGATGTTGAATAAACTGTCCGCTATGTCTTGGATGCTGTCCGCTGTGAACACTTGTTGTATGTTTGTCTTGTTAGTTGTCCGCTGTGGAATGTTCATCCGTTGTGGATTGAACATCCGCTGTGGACTGTTCATCAGCTATGGACGTTAGTCATCCGCTGTGTGAGTTGTTCATCCGCTGAAGACACTTGGAAGTTATTCTTCATCTGCTGCATGGACTTGGTCATCCATTGTGGGCATTTCTTCATCCGCTGCCGACATTTGCCAAAATTTCCTTTATCTATAAACCTAAAAAAGAAATTTAAACAATAATTAGTGTATGTTATGAATGTTAATGATGCTAGTGAGTTAGTTAATGATTGTTTGAATGTTAGAACACAATATGTTTGATTATGGCAAGCATTATCCTTTAAAGCATTATCATATTAATGCACTTGTTGAGTCCAACAGATGATATTAAACTTTAAAAGTTTTATTCAAAGGAAGAATAAAGCTTTCGAGACTTCATTGCTTTCGGTAGAAAATAGTCATAGTCATTCAAAACATATATGTACTTAGAAGCATATTTATGATTCGGAAGATATATCAGAATTTCTTCCGAAGGTAAATTTTTCAGTAAATAGTTATTAATTTTGAAGACATAATATTCATCCGAAGCCAACTTAATATCTTCTGAAAGAAAATATATCTTAAATTCTTAGAATTCTACGGGATATCATTTCGAAAAAGTTTCTTCCAAAGAAAATTGGGCTTATATAGGTGATAGTATAGACAACTTAAGACACACATGTTTGAAAAATAATCTTGAAATTAATCTAAGAAAAACTACTCAAAGTTAATCATCCCAATAGCTTAAACAAGATACTTAAATCTCTATTCATCAGAAGCTTTTATGAACAGATCAGCATATTGTTCATTTGTCTTAACTTTGACTAGTTTTATCAATTCCTTTTCAAAATTATCTCTTATCTAATGATACCAGATATTGATGTGCTTTGAATTTGAATGTTGTACAAGATTCTTTATGATGGAGATAGCACTATTGTTGTCTATATGGATGGGAGTCTCTTTGAAGTTGAATCCATAGTCCAGCATCTGATTCTGAATCCAAAGCACTTGAGCATAGCAGCTTACAGCAGTAATGTATTCAGCTTCAGTAGTTAATGCAGACACACAAGATTGTTTCTTTCATTGCCATGAGACTATCCTTCCTCCAAGGAATTTACAAACCCTGATGAAGACTTTGTAGTCATGTTACAACCACCATAGTCACTATCTTTATATGCATACAGATTGAAGTTACAATTCTTTGGATACCAAAGGCTCAATTTTGATGGCATATTGTGTATTTTAAAACCTGCATTGATTGAAATACACTTGTGATTTCATAAATTTTACACACCAACACAGTTGTTTGTCAAATTTTTGTGTTTTTTGATATTTCTAAAAGTCAATCAACTGTACAAATATAAAACTAGATATTTTTGTATTTTTTATCATTTTTGAATGTTTTTATAGATAATTTTTTAATTACTCCCCCTAAAGTGTATATCTCACAAGGATAAAAACTTTAAAATTTTAAAAATAAGAAAATTTTAATGACATCATCAAAAACATAAAATGCGATCAAATAATATTTTTATATTTTTGTATATTTTCTATATATGAGTATAGGATAATACCTTTGGTGAGATCATAACAGTCTACCTTCACATACGCAAATGTTGTTGGGAAATTAGACATAATCACACACACATTGATTGTAGGTATATTTATCCTCTTAAACTCAACCAATGGTTTATATATTATTTATACTTTGTGATATTTATCATGTTTTGTGTTTGTTGATCATTCTCTGTATACCTCACACTTAGAAGCACAGATAGATCAACCACCCGCAAGAAATGCATGGTAAAACTTTGTTACAACTTACATGATCAAGTCATTTAAGTTATGAAATCTCATGTAATTTTCGGTGAGGTGGATCCCTTTGGGATTTATGTGATCCTTTTCTTTTTTCAATTTTTGAGTTGATCCTCTTTGGGATTCTTTTGATTGTAATCCAAGATGAATTTTATTGTTCATTCATATTAAAATGTGTTCCTCATTGGGAATCTTTTTGCATCACATATATGAGTACTTTTTGCTTTGTTTACTCCAGTTCCTTGCATAGCAACATAGAGGAGAAACTGATATGGGTGAATGAGATTCATAAAGTATCATTACCTGGTGTGTTTAGGTTATTACACACACCCACATGAATGAGTTAATGCTTACTCATACCTTAAGGTGATAGCTTTATAGTGGAATGAGGATCTTTAGTTTGTTATAAAAGCATATCTTTAACTCTAAGCTGAGTCCGCCCATATATAAAATAAGGTATGTTCGTCTTTGATAGTTTATGAATTGCATTGCTAATGATATACCGACTGTAGTTATATCATATCTCATGGTAATTTCTATTTTGTTTGATCTTCAAGACATATTTTTGTTATTTTTCTTGATTTTTCATTGTTTTTGTCTTTTTCATATTGCCAAAAGAAATGAATGTTTTTGTATTTTTGTTTGTTTTAACAAGTTTTTGTCTTTTGATATTGTGAAAAACTAGATGGATCATTGACAAAAAGAAAGTGATAGTGTATGTGCATGTTATTCAAGGTTAATCATGCCTATTGCTTGAACTAAGAACTCAAACCGGCTAGGTTCAAATGCCTTAGTAAACAAGTCAGCAAGTTGATTGTCATTGTGTACTTATATGAACTTGATTAAACCCTTTTCAGCATAGTCCCTCAAAAAAATGATATCTTATCTCAATGTGTTTTGTTTTTGAGTGTTGAACTGGATTATTTATGATAAGCATTGCAGTTGTGTTATCAATATGTATTAGTGTGTGCAAATATATGAAACCATGATCAAGCATATAGTTTTGAATCCAGAGAATGTTAAACGTGAGAATAACAAGTAGATGCGGCTATGTATTCAGCTTCTGCAGTGGAAAATGAAACCTTTGTCTGCTTCTTGCGTTGCCATGACACGAGTTTCAGACCAATGAATTAACAACCACCAGATGTGGACTTACGATTAAAGTTTCATCCCCCATAGTCACTATCTATGTATGCATATAAGTTAATATTTCCTTCATTTGGATACCATAATCCAAGTGTAGGTTTGCTCTTGAGATATCTGAATATTCTCTTCAAAACATAGACATAAGACTGTTTGGGATCTGCCTGATATCTGATACAAACACATACTCCAAACATGATATCTGGTCTACTTGCTATCAGATACATGAGTGATCCTACCATTGATCAATAGTATGTTTGATTAACATACTTGCAATTCGAATCAAGTCCAATATTCAATTTGGTATCTACAGGTGTATGGATATACTAATAATTTGAGAAATAGAACTTCTTCAACATTGAATCTAAGTACTCTTACTGGTTAATGAAGATCCCATCCTCTGTCGGTTGTACTTGCAACACTAAGAACAAATTCAATTCTTCCATTGCACTTATTTGAAACTTTGCATGCATGAGTTCTTCCAATTCCTTGAGGGTTGTTTATTTGTTGAGCTAAAGATGGTATCATCTACATATATCTGTACCAAAAGCAGCTCATGATTATTCTTCTTTCTAAATAATGTCTGGTCAATCTTTCCTCTCTCGTACATATGTTTAAGGAGAAAAGACGACTATGTCTCATACCACTTTTGTCTGGCTTGATGGACATATTAGGCAATGAAATCATCAAACCATATGAAAAGATTTGTCAAGCTTGTACACCCTGTGAAGGAAATCCGGATCTTCAAAACCTGGTGGTTAACTAACATAAATGTTTTTAGATATTTTCCCAAAGCACACTTCATATCCATTTGTTACACGGTGAACTTTATAGATGTAAAGTAGGAAAGAAATAGTCCAATTGCTTCCAGTCGAGCGACAGGTGCAAACACTTCATCATAATCTAATTTTTCTTCTTGTGTATACCCCTGGGCTATCAATCTTGTTTTGTTTCTAATGACAATGCCTCTATCATTAGTTTTGTTCCTATATAACCACGTGGTTCTGATAGGATATTATCCTTCGGGAAGGTCAACTAGTTACCATACTTCTTGTTTCCTAAATTAAAGCAACTCTTATTGTATTTTCTCAATCCAACTGTTGTCTTGAAGAGCTTCCTTGATGTTTTTTGGCACTGTTTGATAGAGAAAACATGAAAAGAGATAGATCTTTTTTGTACTTGACTTGCTTCTATCACACGTTCATCAAGGTCACCAATAATGTTTGATATTGGATGATTTCTATGTATCCTTAAAGTAGGAATGGCATCTACTTGGATTGATACATCTAGATTGGAAACATTCATGTCGGATTGGTATGTAGCATCTTCATATGGATTAAAAAAAGTGGGAGAGTCATGGAAATAATCATATGCTTCTTCATGTTGAATGTTAGAATCAAAAGCACTTTGATAGGTTTCCTATGTTGGATTCACCACTCCATCAACATCTATTGGGCGACATCCATGTTATTGCACTTCAGGTGATGTATCTAGAGAAGTTATTGGTAATGAACTTGGACCAGCCTTTGTTGATGTAGTTTTAATCTGTGATTGCCTAACTAGATCAGCTTGTAGAAGAACTTCTTGGGCTTGTACATGAGTAGTTGATTGAGGAATCATTGGGAAATCATCTTGTATAGATTTAGGTGTCTCAGATGTAGTTCCTTGCTAATTTCTTCGGTTGACAAAATGAATTGACTAAATGATTTTATAAGATAGTCAATATCAATCAACCATGCAGGACCATTGGAGGACTTAGGAAATGAATGCTTATTAAATTCAACATTTTTCGATCCATCAATAATATTTAATCTGGGATTAAACACTCTAAGTTCTTTAAAAGTAGATGAATATCTAACAAAGAATCCTTCATCAAATTTTTGGTGCAAACTTTTGTAATAGGTCTCTGGTGTTCAATATTAGTACAGGACCCCCAAAAGATTTGAAGAAACCAGTGACTACTTTTCTATGAAAAAGTAGTTCACATGGTGTTCTGTTACTCTCTTTGACTATTAATTTTCTATTTTATTCATAGCAACCTGTCTAATCTACATCTGTCCAAAAATTGATTGGTAGTTTAGCATCAACTAGCATGGTTCTTGTTGCTTCAATTAATGTTCAGTTCTTCCTTTCAGCTACTCCATTATCACTGGACTTCTAGCTGCCCTGAATTGATGAGCAATACCGTTATGTGTACAAAACATACTTAATCATCATTTTTGAATTATGTGACATTATCACTTCTGATTGATTTTACTTTGAAATCAAGCTGGTTTTCAATCTTAGTAATAAAATCTTTAATGATTTGTGATGATTCATTTTTTTTAAGTAGATAAAAGACCCATGTGAACCTTAAAAAGTCATCTATGATCACCAAACAATATTGCTTTTTGCCTATACTTATGATGAGAGTAGGTCTAAAAAGTTCCATATGAAGCAATTTGAATGGAGTATTGGTTGTGTTCACAAGCTTAGGCTTATGGGAAGTTTTGTGTTGCTTCCTTTTAAGACACGTTGATCAATGGTAAGAAGAATAAAATTCTTTCATAGGTAAACCAATGACATGGCTTACTTTGACCAATTTGTTCATGTTTTTGAAATTTGTGTTTCCCAAACACCTATGCCATAGTTGTGACTCATCAAAAGATGCTTTTGAAAGTAGACACGCTTCTTCTGTAGGTTGGATAGAATTGAGCTTAAGGACATATGTATTATTCTTCCTTGGTGTTTTTAAGATAACAAATTCTTCATGGATTGTGAACCCTGGTTTCAGAATGTAGCAATGAGTGTCAGTAAAATGAGTAGAATACTTCTGGTCATAGATTTATGACACGCTCAGAAGATTAAACTTTAGTTGTTCACAGTAGTTGACTTTATCCAATCTCAGCTGGCTATTTGTCACTATCCCTTCACCAGAAATTCTTCCACCTTGAGAAACTCCTTCGAATGCCACTGTTGTTCCATGTATATACTTGAAATCATGCGAAAGGGGACTGTCTCCTGTCATGTGTCGAGAACATCCACTGTCCATATACAAAATGCTGTTGGACCTTTTGGGATGACCCTACATGCACAAACAAATCAGTTAGAATGTGAAACCCAAGACAAGATGGTCTTGGGTTTCCCATTTCTATCAACAACTGAGACTTTCTGATATGAGCCTCTTATTTTTGATTCAACAGATTCATCAAACTTAGGTTTTGAAAACCTAGCATGTCGTACATCAGCAAAGGACTTTGCGTTATATGGTTTGATGAATCTAGATGAATTGTGTTTGTGTGTCACTATCACTTCATCAAAGGAGCTGTCGGATGTGTAATCAAAACGTTAATCTGTATTGTTATATAGAAATCTAGCATGTTGTTGATTATATGATTCTTGTTTGTGTTGAGTCCTAATGGTAGGATCCAAATTTCTTTTAAACTTAGATGTATTCTATTATTGTACTCGAACAGCCATAGGATGCCATGTATCATGAAGTTAACCATTATTTTTAGAAATCTTTCTTGGATTTCTAAATGACGGACTTGCATGATTTGCAAACTTAGGTAAGATAGGTGAAACTAGCTTTTTTGTGGTGATCTCAATCCTTTAATTCTGAAAAAGCAGTCGGTATTGTGATTGTTCATTTCACATAATGCACTGTGTTTGTTAAAATAACAACTTTTAGTAGAATGATTATGCATTTTACAAACTAAATAGTACTCAATGAAGTATCATTCAAATGTAATATGATATCATGTCACAGTTGTCACAAAACTTTTGATTAGTAGGGTTGAGATTTTGAAGCTTTCATTGTGTTTTGCTTCTTTGATTGTTGTTTAGTTGGGGAAGCAATGTCTATCTTCTTAACCCTAGTAGATTGTTTCAACATGATTATGATTTGTTTGATTTTATGATTCTTCCTTAACAAATACCTTCATCTCATATTATGTTAGATTAATTTGTTTTTACTACCAATGAATTGTTCTTGCCTTTTATTATGTTTTAATTAGCATAGATGATCATGTGCAAGTCCATTATCTTATTTAACTTAACTTGGTGTTGTTAGTATAGAATTTTTAATTACTTGAATACCTCCAAGTTCCATTGTGTTGATTTGTTTTTCTTTAATAAATGACAAAGATGGACCCGGTTAACGTTGAGATATTATCAAGTGATAATTCTAACAAAGGACATAAACAAAAAAGCAAAACAACCACTAAGAACATAATCGAAACAAAAAAAAGTAGAAGTGGCATTCTGAGTATTGGGATGATTTTGACAATTACACTGGCGAGGATGGGAATATAAGAGCTTAATGTCTTAGTTGTTTTAAAAGTGTGGTATAGACATGTATAATAAAGGAACATCAAGATTGCAAAGACTTATTGCTACATGTGAGAAACACCCTTCAATATAGAAAGGTCAAACCAACCTATTTATGATGAAGAATGATAATGTTGGGGCGGAAATAGTAAGGTTAATACCTAGAAATTTAGTATTGAATTGCATAGAAAAACTGTTGCTGAGATTATGATACTGTGAGTGTGGATCGGATCGAATATACTAAAATTTTTATTGAATCATTATGGCAGAAACACAATGATCAATAATCATAATAACTAATATAATACTAATAAAATGCTTTTTGTATATATTGAAGATCAAAATACACAAAGTAGGAAATTTGGGTTGTAAGGTTTACATCATGCAAATCCTATCATTCTATTTCAAGGCGTAACATATGCCCAGTACAATTTACTATACTACCCTGACACATTCTATTACATCTATTTACGTATAAGTGAAAAGTACACAAAAACATAAATCGCATTAATAAGTTGTTCATCTGTATTATCCTATGTCTATCTGTATTAGCTGATGGAGATGTACAAAAGTTGCCCACATTAGTGGACTTATCAGCTACATCACTGGTTCATCCAAATTGACCAATGCGGATGACAAATTGCTTTTCCGTATCATCTTTCTTTTTTATTCATATTACGTGTTACTAGTCTGCATAGGGTAGTGAAAACCAACATTGAGTAAAAAGTGCGTCAAGGTAGAAATGATTGGCTGTAAGGCGTTGCTATCTTTAGACGTAGCAACCAACTAGAAGTCCACATATGAGACGCTTGATAGGATGAAAAGTTTTATAAGGAATCTGAAACCTCTGATTTGACAGACCTAAATTATAAAACCAAATCGGGTGATGGTTTATAGAATTATAGATTGGTATTTTCTGAGACAATTGTCAAGTGTTTTTTAGAGTTGTTTGAGTGCAAAACTACCAAAAAATATGCTTCTACACATGTATTTTTTACTCTAGATGTTCTATTGTTTAATATATTTGATTCTAATGTGTTTTTATATGTCATAGGTGGTTGTTAATCTTTTCTTTAATAGCATTATGGATATTAACAAGCATTTGCAAAAGTTCAAGGCCTCAAGTGACTTTGACATTGTTGGATGGGGAATATGATGTGGGCAAAGTTTGACATATATTTGACATATACCGGAGGAATTACAAGACTTTTAATAGCCTTTGATATTTATAGCTATATTAGACCCTAGTTTAAAAGTGGGTGTTATTGATTTTGGGTTTGATTGAATATATAGTACTGAGAAAACTAATGATTTGGATGAAAAAGACATCTTAGAAAAGGATGAAGAGATGATTAACGGTGCAACAGATGCATTGGGTTTGTTGTTTGTCTCTATGAGTTAGATAATAAAAGCGAGAGTTCTAATAGAGTTTCAAAAAGTGAAAGGAACGTTGAACATTCTTTAGAAGAAGGTGATATTTTTTACTAAGTTCAAATAGATTGGTGATTCTAGCTCTAAAATTGGTAAATCAAAACTATAAAGGTACCCTGATGAAAAAGATGAAGATCATTACCGAATATTTAACATTCTACAATAGTAAAAGGAATCTTCTTCAAAATACCTAGTATTAGCTAAAATTGTGAAAGTATGTTTACGTTACTACATTACTTATACTCTTGGTAATACTATTTTCTTATAAAAATTTAAAGAGCATATTGTTTATTATTGTTGTAAATGTAATGGCTATCCTGATATTTACTGTTTCTTCTGAGTCAACTTTTAGTACGGGCGGAACAATTGTGGAAACCTATAAAATTTCTTTGTCCGGTCCAATGGTTGAAGAGCTTATACGCCCACATGAATAGATATGTATGTAAAGAATAAAACAAAGATTTAACAGAAGATAATGAAATTAAAAAAGGTAATATGTCATACGAACCATTGGTCTTTATATCATTCGTACATGTTACTTTATTTATATCGCCTCTATTCTTTTTTGTTGAAACTTGTGATAGGCTCAAACAGGTTGATTGAATCTCTATAGCTGAAGCACTATTGCTCCACAACTGGCTCATGCCCCCGTAACTAGTTTAATTTGTGGAAGATTATGTAAAGAATCCCCATAACTCACCCGTAATCTTTGTAGGTAAGGCTTAACCCCTATAATAGACAACACTTTTTGAGAATTCCAAGAGAAAGCGTTCGGTGATGTTTAATTCCTCCATAAGTGACAAAACCAATACAAGTGGCTTAATTCCTTATTAACAGAAGGCCTTTTTAACTCTTAACAATTTATAGGTTGATGCAACCAAAAGAGCTCTCAGCAAGCACATGTGAAGTACAAGGAAGTTACTTCAGAAGATTTGATATAACTTAGTGAATTATGCTAAGTATCAAATCTTCCAAAGTCAAAAGACCAAATCTTCCAAAGCCAAAGATGAAGTCTTCCGAAGCTTCAAAGACAAAGTCTTCTGAAGGAAAAGACTAATTTCTTCCAAAAACAGAGAAGACATGCTTTTTCTAAATCACCTTTTGACAAAAGCTAAACTACTTTCCGCTGCCACCTCTAAAAACTCACCAACTTATATGAGTTGGTGAAAAGGTCGTACTTTTGTCAAACTGTAGATTGATGTCTTAAGTCTGTAACTTTCTACTCTGGCACTTTTATCCTTTTTGTAATATATTAGAATGTGAGTTATGGCATGTCATAGTCACCAGTCAAAAGGCAATCTACCTTTTGACTCTACATTGATCTTGTTGTCTAGATTAGTGTTTCCAGTTGTCCTTTAAAGTATGGCCAGTTATAGGATGTAGTATAAAGTCTCTTAAGTACTTCTCATTTCATTTGATCTATTTGATCTATTAAGTGTTCTAACACTCTCCTAAAAACTATGAAACTGTTGCATTGATCCTTTCACGGGTCCTGCAATTGGTATCAGAACATTTCAGGCCTTGATCGTAAGATCTTACCATCCTAGATCTCTTCAATTTCACAAAACACTTACCAGCTCAAATGGCAGCTCTCTTAAAGGCTGATATGGAAACCAGTACCATGAAAAAGTCTCCATGATCACTCCTGATGGCTTTGATACTTGGTGCCAATGTATAGAAGGGTTCATCAAGTCTCAAGACAGCAGGATGCAAAGATCTATTGTTGAAGGACCTCACATCCCAAGCACCTCTTCAGCCACTACTAGAGGTGGGATGATTCTAAAGGAAATGGCTGATTATTCTAAGGAAGATTTGAAGAAAATTGATGTAGATTAGAAAGCAATGAACGCTCTCCAAACTACTCTTTGAAACACTATATACAGAGGCTTTAAGAAGTGCAAAACTACTAAGCAACTCTAAGATGCACTAAAAATCATGTATGAGAGGCCTAAGGAAGCCAAAGAAAATAAGAAAGACCTTATGAAACAACAGTTTGAGAACTTTTCCTGCAAGTCAGGTGAGACTGTGACTCAACAATACTTTAGGTATGTTGAGATTGTAGATACTCTCATGGATGTTAGAGTAAAGCTTGAGAATCAGGACATTGTGAGGAAGTTCATGTTCTCTCTTCCCAGACAATGGACACACTTTTGTGTGGAAATTAAGAGAACTGAACACCTCTCTACCTTTACATTCACAAAGTTGTATGGTATACTAGTGGTTACCAGATGGAGATGAACATGCAAACTCCATCAAAGAGCTCTTCCAGCAATTAACAGAGTTCAACCCTCTATGTGGTTGAAAGGAATAGTAGAGAACCACAACATCATCTTATCTTCTACCCTGACAACTCACAAAAGGGCCCTTCCATCACTTTCCCTAAGACACCAAAGGAGAGCTACATCCAAGGAAGCCCGTTCCAAGAGACAAGCTAATCATAAGCCTTTGCATCTACTAATGAAAATTGTGACAACTTTCTCTTCACTCTTAAAGACTTGGATTGCATCTATCCAGATGATCTAGAATACATGGAGATAGTCAAGCAGATGGCTCTTCTCACTCACAGATCCAAGAAATTCTACAAGGGAAGCGAAAGAAGTTCCCAACCAATATGGCCTGTGGAAAGTTTGGCCAGGATAAAAGCAAGGTGAAGTAATACAACTTTAAGCAAATACGACACTTTTCTAGGGAGTGCAAGGCACCAAGGACAAATAGTGGCTAGTGGAAAGTTTGGCTGGGTATTTGAACATCTTTATACTCCTGAATGCATTGCTAAAGTAAATATGTATAGGTCCTACAACTTTGAAGTGAGATCTGACATTGAGTCCTTGACCATTTTAAAAGTTTATTTCAAAAGAGCTAAAAATGACTATAAACTTAAAATAAAAGATTTAGAGAAAACAATTTCAACTCTTAAGCATGAGCACACAAATTACGAGACTCAAATCAAAGATCTTATTACCAAGTTAACTGAGTGCCAAGCTGAGCTTGTGATCAGCAAATCCAAGGCAGAAAAGTGTGTTCTTGAAGAGGAAACCTTCAAGAACATCATATCTTCATCCATGCATGCAAAGACTTTTATATCAAAACAGACAGGGATTGAGTTCAAGTGAGATAGCTCCTCCACACACATTACTATCTGTAAGACCTCCAAGGTGTGAAACTTGTCAAGATGAGC